>JAWHQI010000184.1:0-1395000 GCA_033032865.1 Dactylorhiza incarnata | reverse complement strand
ATAACAAGACCTAGAACACAAAGATAAGGAAATATGTAATCTAAAGTTTAAAGTGGCTTTATGCGGGTGATCCCTTATATTGATCACATCTGTTGGAATAATGATTCAATTCTATTCATTAGGAGGAGAACACCATACATATAGAGGACTACAATGCTAATAGCACACCAGGAGAAATAAAAAAGAAAAAGAAAACATTAAATATGCTAACACTCCCCCTCAAGTTGGGTGAGTGATGTTAATCATGCCCAACTTGTTCACGAACTGGCCAAATGAACTTCCACTCAATCCTTTGGTGAGAATGTCCGCGAGTTGCCCGTTGGAAGGCACAAAAGGAGTACATATGATTCCTTTTTCAATCTTCTCTTTGATAAAGTGTCTATCCACCTCGATGTGTTTTGTCCGATCATGTTGAACAGGATTGTGTGCAATACTGATGGCTGACTTATTGTCACAATACAAACGGATAGGTCTTCCACTAGACCAAGGTCGCTCATTAAGGCCTGAAGCCATAAGCCTTCACATACTCCATGAGCCATAGCTCTGAACTCAGCCTCAGCACTAGATCGTGCCACAACCTGTTGTTTTTTGCTCCTCCAAGTAACAAGGTTGCCACCAACAAGAGAGCAATATCCAGAGGTGGATCGCCTATCATCCACTGACCCGGCCCAATCTGCATCAGTATAGACCTCAATCTTTAGGTTGGAACTCGGGGAAAACAGGATTCCCCTTCCAGATGAAGATTTGAGGTACCTAAGAATTCTGAGAGCAGCATCCATGTGTCGGGTCTTTGGAGCATGCATGTACTGACTCACAACACTCACCGCATAAGAGATATCCGGACGAGTATGAGACAGATAAATCAGCATCCCCACTAGCCTTTGGAACCCCGAGATATCTTCAATCTCCACCCCATCATCACGCCCCAGCCGATGATTTGCCTCAATCGGAGTATCAGCCGGTCTACATCCGCTCATCCCCATCTTCTCAAGAAGATCTAACATGTATTTCTGCTGAGAGAGAAAGACCCCCTGCATAGATCTGGCAACTTCGATTCCCAAGAAATACTTGAGTTTTCCCAGGTCCTTGACCTCAAACTCTCTGGCAAGCTTCTGTTTCAGATTTTGAATTTCCTCATGATCATCACCAGCTATGACAATGTCGTCAACATACACAATGAGAATAGTAACTTTCCCACACCTATGTTTGATAAATAATGTATGGTCTGCGTTGCTCTGGGAATAGCCAAACGACACCATCGCCTTGTGGAACCGGCCAAACCAAGCTCTTGGGGACTGCTTCAGTCCGTATAGAGCCCTCAACAATCTACATACTTTTCCTGCAGCACCAGCCGGAGAGAGACCCGGAGGAATAGACATATAGACCTCCTCCTCCAAGTCACCATGGAGGAAGGCATTCTTCACATCAAGTTGCAGAAGGTCCCAATTTTTGCAAACAGCAACAGATACCAATACCCTGATGGTATTCATCTTAGCAACCGGGGCAAACATCTCCTGATAATCAATGTCGTGAGTTTGGGTATAACCCCTTGCAACCAACCTTGCCTTGCACCTCTCAACAATCCCTTGTGGGTTTTGTTTTACCGAGAACACCCACTTACACCCAACCGGTTTTTCCCATGGGGAAGAGGGACAAGATCCCATGTATGGTTCTTCTCCAGAGCCTTCATTTCCTCAACCATTGCCTCTCGCCACATAGGAACCTCAAGAGCCTGTTGCCATGACACAGGTATGGAAGCAGTAGCCAGAGAGGAGATAAAAGCCTTGTAGGAGGTAGACAAAGAGTCATAAGATACATAATTAGCAAGAGGATGGCGGGTACAAGACCGGATACCTTTTCGGAGGGCAATAGGGAGATCAGAAGGCGAAGGCCCTGAGTCAGGATCCACTGACTGTTCTGGTAACATAGCAGAGTCACGCGTGCTTATCCCCTTTATACGTCGAGTATATACATGCAAGGTCGGGGGTGAAGGAGGCGTAGAAGAAGGTGGAGATATCGGGAGGGAGGCCACCTCCACTGGAATAGGACTCACTTCCACTGGTAGAGTCTCCCCCTGAAGTGAGGGATAAGGCGGAGGTATGGGCAACGAAAGAGAGGGAACACCCGAGGGTGTAGAAGCCGACAGAGGGTAATAGGACTCAGATTCACGGAAGGTGACATCCATGCTGACAAACACCTTCTTGGTCGGAGGGTGAAAACACTTGTACCCCTTTTGCGTAGGAGAGTAACCAATAAAGACGCACTTGAGGGCACGAGGATCAAGTTTGGAGGGTCGAGGATGATGGATGTGAACAAAGCAAACACACCCAAATACCTTGGGAGAAAGGCGAGTAGGAGACACAGAAAGCATATCTAGAGGAGTACGGTTTCCGAGGATACGTGTGGGCATACGATTAATGAGATACGCAGCAGTGAGGACGGCATCTCCCCAATAAAATTTTGGAAGATGCATAGTGGACAACAGACAACGAGCAACCTCCAACAGATGGCGATTTTTCCGCTCAGCAACGCCATTTTGAGCTGGGGAATATGCACAGGTAGTCTGATGTATGATGCCATGATCCGCAAGGTAGCGTTCAAACTGTGAATCAACATATTCACGGCCATTGTCACTGCGAAGGATTTGAATTTGGACTGAAATTGGGTAGAGATCATGGCATGGAATTGTCGAAAGACAGAGAAAACGTCACTTTTGTGGCGAAGTAAATATAACCAAGTAGTACGGGAAAAACAGTCAATAAATGTAACAAACCACGTACAACCAGAAATAGAAGGATGCAAGCATGGACCCCATATATCAGTATGAATAACAGCAAATGGACTAGAACTAGGCAACGAAGCATGCGTAAATGAAGTACGATGATGTTTGTTGACACTACAGACATCACACACAAAAGACTCAAAAATAGCAGTAGACAGTGCTGGAAATAACAACTTCATAACAGAAAGAGAGGGGTTTCCCAGGCGACAGTGTCAGGAGTACAACGGATGAACAGTGCTGGAATGAAGAGCACGAGCAGGTGGAGCAGCGCCAGAGTCAAGCACATAGAGACCATTCACCATGTTACCAGAGCCAATCACCTTCCCCGTTGTCAGGTCCTGAAACACACAAGAAGATGGAAAAAAGGTCACAGAGCAGTGCATGGAGTTGGTCAAATGACTAACTGATAGTAGATTACGAGTAAAAGCAGGCACGTGAAGAGCAGAAGACAAGGTGAGAGATGAGCAGGGGATGGTACCCTTGCCAGCAATGGAGAAGAGGGAACCATCAGCAATGCTCACTTTATCACGCCCAGAAAGCGGAGTATAGGAAACAAAACCTGTAGAGGACCCGGTCATATGATCCGTGGCCCCAGAGTCAATCACCCAGTGGGTGGAAGGAGAAACAGCAGAATGGGCACCTGGCAGTCCTGTATGAGCCTAGGAGGAAGAGGCAGAAGGCTCTGTAGAAAGACCATGCATCAAGCGTCGAAGAGCTTGCATCTCATCCGCAGTAAAACCAGCAGGGGTGGCAGAGGCATCAGGACCAGAGTAGCCAGGGGAAATATCGGTAGTAGCATCAGTAAGATGGGTCGCACGCGGAGCAACATGACGACTCGAGGAGCGACCAGGACCACGACCTCCTCGAGGTGGAACACCCCCTCTTGGAGTAGGGAACCCATGAAGCCTGAAGCAGGTATCCCGGGTGTGACGGCTCTTGCCACAATAATCACATAGGAGATGATCCTTATCAGAATTCCTCAACTTGGGATCGCGGGATGGACGAGTACCAAGAAGAGAGGGAATGGTAGCAGCCAGAGCAAAATTCTCTGGCACAGGATCCGGGAGAAGGGTCAGACGACGATCGAACTCCTGCTGCACGATGCTGTAGACTTCAGAAAGAGAAGGGATCTGTGGTCGCCCGAGAATCTGAACACTGATCTGATCGAAGTCACGATGCAATCCATGAAGAAACTCAAATATGCGATTGCGGTCATCCCTGGCACGAACCATCGCCTCATCAGTAGGATTAACAAAGACAAGAGGATCAAAATGATCATACTCTTGATAAAGTTGTGTGAACTCCAAGTAGTATGCTGAAGGAGAACGGTCACCCTGCCGGAGTAAGCTGATCCGACGGCGCAACTGAAATATCTGAGCAGCATTGCCGCGGCGTGAGTAGGTAGACTCCGCACGACGCCAAATATCAGCAGCATTGTCGAGAAAGAGATAGTTGCGAGCAATGGACTCTTGCATCGAGTTGGTGAGCCAAGACATGACCAAGGAGTTCTCGGACTCCCACTGCGGCCACTCAGGAGAAGTCCTATCCGGTTCCGTCATATGGCCGGAGACATAGCCAAAGAGGCGCCGACTCTTGAGCGCCAGGGTAATAGAGCGGGACCATGAGAGTTAATTGGATTCATCAAGCCGGATAGTAGTGATCTGTGAGGTATTGTGATCCGTGGTTCCACGGTAGAAGACCGACGAAGGAGGACCACCAAAGAGAGGAGCCGGAGTATCACCGGTGGAGAGGGAGGCCGGAGTAACACCGGTGGAGAGAGAGGGAGAAGCCGCTCCGCTAGACCCCATGACTCAGGAAAAAAATCTGAGAAGAAGAGCAAACCGGAATAGAAATCCGGATAAGGAGAAAGCCCAAGAAATTAGGGCATCAAGAGACAAGGAAATCCATCCATCCAAATAGCACGAGGGCAGGTGGCGCCGGAAACCATCTCAAGAGCAATGCTCCGACGCCATTAGAAGAGAGCGGAGGAAGAGGAGCGGGAGTGCTGGCGGAGCGGAGACGCGGAGTTGGAGCGCTGTCGGCTGGAGCTGTCGGCTGGGAGCGGAGACGCGGTCGCTGGGAGCGGAGGCGCTGTCGGCTGGGAGCGGAGACGCGGTCGCTGGGAGCGGAGGCACTGTCGGCTGGGAGCGGAGACGCGGTCGCTGTCGGAAGGGAAGACGCGGGCGTCCGACGGGAGGCTAGCGTGCGCGAAGACGAGCGAGCGAGCGAACAGCGGGAGCGACGGGAGGATTAGGTCACGGGAACCTCTGATACCATGTTGGAATAATGATTCAATTCTATTCATTAGGAGGAGAACACCATACATATAGAGGACTACAATGCTAATAGCACACCAGGAGAAATAAAAAAGAAAAATAAAACATTAAATATGCTAACAACATCGACCATTGTATGCAAAGATTAAAGTGGCTTTATGCAACGGTCACTTATGTTGATCATGTCAACCACTATATGCAAAGATTAAAGTGGCTTTATGCGGATGATCCGTTATGTTAATCATGCCGACCTAAGTTATTAAAGGCGCACCAAGGCGCACATGAGTCCATATTTTACCATTCAGTCAGGCATATAATGAATCTTATAATCTAGTAAATCATACATGACCATGTTTCACCATATAGAAGTATGACTGATATGAAAAAAAACACGAGTATATATTAAGCGCATAACTATTATGAGATACAAACCTAGTAAACCATATTGCAAATAGTTTATTGTGTTAACTTCAGTAACACTATAACAAGACCAAGAACACAAAGATAAGTAAATATGGAATCTAAAGTTTAAAGTGGCTTTATGCGGGTGATCCCTTATGTTGATCACACCGACCAATGTATGCAAAGATTAGAGTGGCTTTAAGCGGTGGTCCCTTATGTTGATCATGTCAACCATTATATGCAAAGATTAAAGAGATTTTATGCGGGTGATCTGTTATGTTAATCATGCCGACCCAAGTTATTAAAGGCGTAAGACACACCAAGGCACAAAGGGGTTCTGGAGCCTAGGCGAATGAAGCGCCAGAGGCACGTGAGGCGCAAAAACGAGAAAAAGACAATATAGTCTATTAAATACAAAAAACACAAAATAAATATACCACCCTATCAACACATGCAAAGATTTGACCACTATATGCAAAGATTAAAGTGGCTTTATGGGGGGTATCCCTTACGATGATCATGTCAAGTCCATTATATGCAAAGACTAAGGTAGCTTTATGCAGGTGATCCCTTATATTGATCATGCTGACCACTATATGCAAAGATTAAAGTGTCTTTGTGCGGGTGATCTGTTACCGATATGCACGCGGAGGACCCTCCTTTGCAGGTTTATTCGAGGTGGACGCGCGACGACACGGGAGCGCACGACGCGGGAGTGCAAGTCGGGACGCATGGCGACATACAGACCGAACCGGGCAGTTCGGGCGAGGCAGAATAGGGGACCGGCCCTTCCTCTTTGTATCTTTATTTTGAATGCACTATTTTATTTTATTGCAATGTTGAGTGTGAGTGTGGTGGATCCCTCCCTATAAAGGGGATCACCTTATGTTGTATTAGCATCTTTGGATCACTTAAGTTAATTGGGGCTGCTCTCCTTTTTCTCTCCAACACTAACTCTCTCTCTACCTTCCCCCTTCCCGTCTCTCTCTATCTCGGTATCGCTAACCTTCCGCCGACAGCTCTGACGGACCTCTCTCTCCCTCGTTGTCGCCCCTCTTGTCGGCTACCCGCCCAGCGGTATCATTGGTCTGAATTGCCGCTCCGCCTGCCCTAGCGCCGCCGGTTTCCCCGATCTTACCCTCCGCATCAATGGCGCCACCACTCGGTCGAATTCCCACGGGCCTGGACGACGCGGAAGCCTCTCGCCTGCGTGTCGAACGATGTGAGGATACCTTCGACGGTCTGAAACCCACCGTCGACGCCCTTCTCGCAGGACAAGCTCGCATCCTGAGCCGCCTCGACGGCCTCCCGGCGCCACCACCCCCCTCCCTACCGACGGGATCTGCCTTCTCCAACGAAACCGCATCCATCTTGGGGATGCCACCGCCTCTGTCTACCCCCGCCGCCGCAGTTCCCGCGCCTCCACCCGGCCGCTTGCACCTCGCCTTGGATGTTCCTGCATTTTTGGGCGTGGATCCGATGGGCTGGATCGCTCGGGCGGAACAATTTTTTGACCTCAATAACACACCCCAGGCGGACAAAGTGGGCACGGTCGTGGTCGTCCTTGACGGCTCGGCCCTCCATTGGGCGCGTTGGCTACGCCAGGTCCAACCCTTCATCCCATGGCACGAGTTCAAACGGGAGATGATCAGTCGCTATGATTCTCGCTAAACCGGTTCTCGCTAAACAGTCGCTATGATTCTCGTCATAGAGCGGCTACGTTCGGCCTGCCAGTCCACAACTGTGGACGCTTATATCGACGAGTTTGTCGCGCTCGTCACGCAAGTGTCGGGCCTTCCGACCGACCACTACCTGGGATTTTTTCTGCAAGTTCTCCTCCACAACATCCGCTCCCGCATCCGGACCCACCACCCCTGCACCGTGTCGGAAGCCCTTGACCTTGCCCGTGCGGTGGAAGCAGACATCGGGCCCCGCGCTGGCGGACACCCCACCTTCCGCCATCCGCCTCTGTGCGATAGCGACCCTCGACCGCCTCCAATGGGGGCCGACCGCCCTCCCCCCCCCCCCCCCTCCAGACGCCCCGCACCGCGTCTCCAATAACGACTACAACGACCTGCGCTACCGCGGTTTATGCTTCCGCTTCCGCCAACCATAGCCACCGCAACATGTGTGCCCGGTTAAAGAATTTCAAGCGATTATTGGTGACGGCGACTACTCGTCCGAGGACTCGTCACTTTCAGGGATGTCGTCGGACCCCCCCCCCCCCCCCCCCATGTCGGAGCCGGAGGGGGCAGCCCTTAATGTGTTGGAATTGCCCTTCTATTCTGTGGGCGGTCTTACCGGTCCCCGCACGATGAAGCTCGCGGCCGTGATCAATACCGCCAAGTGATCATTATGATCGATAGTGGAGCGAGTCACAATTTCCTATCAGCTCAACACGCCCGCGACATCGATTTACCAATTTCCGCCTCCCCGGATTTCTTCGTGTGCCTCGGCGATGGTCGCCGCCGCCCCACCTTGGGGCAATGTTTGGATGTCACCCTCTCTGTCGGACCCTACACGGTCACAGCGGATTTCTATCTGTTCGAGCTGGGCGGCCTCGACACCATTTTGGGCGTGGCGTGGCAGCAAACCTTGGGGGACGATCGGGTGAACTGGGCCTCCATGACCATGTCATTCCAGCATCAGGGCCAACCATGCCACTTAGTGGGCGACTCAACCCTCCTCCGCTCGCCGATCTCGTTCCGAGTTATGTCCCGCGTCACCGACGTCGACTTCTCGGCCTGGCTATGGCCTTTCCAGATGGTCCGGACGGATACGGTCGGCCCTCTCGCGGCCGAGTTGCATGACGTGCTCGAGGAGTTCTCGGATACCTTTGCCACCCCACCGTGCCTTCCGCCTACCCGGCCGACCGACCATGCGATTGTGCTCCAACCGGGAGCGGCGGCGGTCTCCGTTCGGCCCTACTGCTATGGACATGCCCAAAAGGACGAGATAGAGCGGCTCGTACGGGAGATGTTGTTGGGGGGCCTCATCCGACCTAGTGCTAGCCCGTTCTCTAGCCCGGTCCTATTGGTCCGCAAGAAAGACGGGAGTTGGCGGTTTTGTGTGGATTACCGAGAGCTCAACAAAAACATGGTGCCCGACAAGTATCAGATCTCAGTCATTCAGGAACTCTTGGATGAGCTCCATGGCGCTGCCTTCTTCACAAAGTTAAACTTTTGCGCCGGATATCACCAAATCGGGATCGGAGGACGTGCCGAAGACGGCTTTCCGCACGCATGACGGCCATTTCGAATTCTTGGTGATGCTGTTTGGGCTTACCAACGCCCCCGCCACATTCCAAGCGAGCATGAATGACATCTTCCGGCCAGTCCTCTGTAAGCATGTCCATGTTTTTTTGATGACATTCTCATGTTTAGTGGCTCTTGGCAGGACCACTTCCGCCACGTGCGTGAGACTTTTACCACCCTTTGGCTCCATCATCTCACCGTCAACCGGAAGAAATGCACTTTTGGTGCCACCACGGTGAGCTACTTGGGGCATACCATATCCGCCAACGGCGTGGCGATGGACGAGGATAAAATTCAGGCGGTCCTCCGATGGCCGACCCCCTCCTCTATTCGGGACGTTAGGGCGTTCCTCGGCCTCAACGGATATTATCGGCGCTTCATCAAGGACTATGGCGGGTTGGCCCGTCCCCTCAATTGCTGAAAGCCTCGGAGGAAGGCCCTTTTGTATGGCCACCGGCCGCAATGGCGGCGTTCGCCGCCCTACAGGCGGCTTTGGTGCAAGGGCCGATCCTGGCCATGCCAGATTTCCGGCAACCGTTCCTCGTGGAGTGTGATGCGTCGGGTTCCGGCGTGCGCGCAGTATTGATTCAGGCCAGCCGGCCTATCGCTTATTACAGTCGGGCGTTTTCTTCTGCGGTGCGCAGCCGCTGGGCTTACGAGAACGAGCTCATGGCTCTCGTGCTGGAGGTGCAGCATTGGCGGCCATACCTATTGGGCCGCCCCTTTGTGATCCGCACCGATCATCATAGTCTCCGCTACTTACTCCAACAGAAAATTGCCACGCCAACGCAACAACTTTGGGTGGCCAAGCTTCTTGGTTATGACTTCACGATTGAGTTCCGTCCGGGCAAGACCAACCGAGCGGCCGATGCTCTCTCTCGCCACCCGCATGCCCCCGAATTGGCCGCTATTTCGCGCCCGATTTGGGAAGACGCCACCGCACTCCAGCAAGAAGTAGACCACGACCCCCACTTGGCGAACATTCGGGCGGCCTTACTAGCGGACCCAACGGCGCGACCGCCCTATTCTCTCATTGGGGGCCGGCTCTTCCATCGGGACTGCCTAATCCTATCGGCAACCTCCTCCCGGATCCCACAGCTGTTAGCCGAGTTCCACTCCACCCTTTCGAGGGGCCACACATGGGCTTTCTGTATGTATCGGCGTTTAGTCGCGACGCTGTACTGGCCGCACATGCTCCGCCAGGTGAAGGCCTACGTGGCTGCATGTTTGCCTTGTCACTTGTCAGAAGACGAAATATGAGACGATGTTCCCCAGCGGCCTCCTGCAGCCCCTGCCGATTCCCGGGCGCGCTTGGGAGGACATAACGATGGATTTCATCACCCGACTACCTCGTTCGAATGAGTTTGATTGCATCCTGGTGGTCGTCGACCGTCTCACGAAGTACGCCCACTTCGTTCCTCTCCATCATCCATACACGGCGGCAACCGTGGCAGACAGCTTCATCACCGAGATCGTGCGACTTCATGGTTTTACCCGCACCATAGTGAGCGACCGCAACCCGCTCTGCCTCAGTAGTTTTTGGACGTCTCTGTATCGTCTCCAGGGCATGCGTCTCCGGATGAGTACGGCATATCATCCGTAGTCGGATGGGCAATCCGAGATGCTTAATCGATGCTTGGAAACGTATTTGCGGTGCTTCATTGGTGAGCGGCCCGGATCATGGGCAAAATGGTTATGTTGGGCGGAATACTCCTATAATACGGCATACCACCACGCCGCAAATACCTCCCCGTTCGAGACCGTTTATGGCCGACCTCCTCCTTCCGTGCTCCGCTATCTTCCAGGGGAATGTCCCGTCGCTAGCTTGGCCGACCATTTGTACGATCGGGACATTATCTTAGACAGTTTGAAGCATCACCTTCGGCGTGCACAAGCCAAGATGCTCTCCTTTGCTAACCGGAAGCGCAGGGATCTTTCCTTCCAAGTGGGTGAGCGACTTGTTCTCAAACATCATCCATACCGCCAGCTTATGGTCGCCCGCCGCCCATGCCCCAAATTGGCACCTCGTTTCTACGGGCCTTTTGAGATCGTCAGTCGCATCGGAGTCGTGGCATACCGGCTCCGCCTACAGGACAGTAGCCTCATCCACCCGGTCTTTCATGTTTCTCAACTCCAGCGCGTTATCGGCGACCACCCCGTCACCGACCATATACCGAACGACCCCGACTACTCTGATTCTGAACCCTATACCCGGAAAACATCATCGATCGGCGCCACCATACAACGGGGGATCCCATTCCGAAAGAGATCCGGGTAGCTTGGCGCAACCGCCCTATCTCCGCCGCGACGTGGCTACTGCGGGATGACTTTCGGCGCCAATTTCTGGATTATTGCCTTGAGGACAAGGCTAATTTTCCAGACGGCGGTATTGTTACCGATATGCACGCGGAGGACCCGCCTTGGCAAGTTTATTCGAGGAGGTCGTGCGACGACACGGGAGCGCACGACGCGAGAGTGCAAGCCGGGACGCATGGCGGCGGACGGCCCGAACCGGGCGGTTCGGGCGAGGCAGAATAGGGGACCGGCCCTTCCTCTTTGTATCTTTATTTTGAATGTTGTATTTTATTTTATTGTAATGTTGAGTGTGAGTGTGGTGGATCCCTCCCTATAAAGGGAATCGCCTTATGTTGTATTAGCATCTTTGGATCACTTAAGTTAATTGGGGTTGCTCCCCTTCTTCTCTCCAACCCTAACTCTCTCTACCTTCCCCCTTCCCGTCTCTCTCTCTATCTCGCTATCGCTAACCTTCCGCCGACAGCTCCGACGGAAGCCTCTCTCTCCCTCGCTGTCGCCCCTCTTGCCGGCTACCCGATACCCAAGCGGTGTCATGATCCCTTCTGTTGATCATACCGACCACTATATACAACGATTAATGTGGCTTTATGCAGGTGATCCCTTATGTTGATCATACTGGCCACTGTATGTAAAGATTAAAGTGGTTTTATGCAGGTGATCCTTTACGTTGATCATATCGAGCACCCCATGCAAATAATAATAATAGGGTATAGTGGACAGTATGAGCCAGATATTGGGAGTTGATACCCCATGAAAGATTATTAGATGTGAATCTGTGTCCGTGACAGCGATACATTATAGCACTTATGTTCGTAAATTGAGACTCAAATCTCTAAAATGAGTCTAATAATTCATGAAACTAAGAATAAGAAGAAAGTGAGTATGAGTCACCTCAGATACACAATCGGAACCAAGAATCCCTACGTTTTAATGATTTTGAATTTGAGGAAACTTATAATGTGACCAAAACATAGAAAGGAGAAATTATGTTTACAAGTTTACTTTACAGAAAAGTATGCATAATACCATAGTTAGTAAACTTCCTTAATATCAAATATTATTTTAAAGCATGCATGCATATTTTAAAGATGTTATATTTTAATCACTCGGAGGAAGAGTCTTTCTTACTCACCAGATTGGCGGACCCTGTCTTTGGACATTTCTTTTCAAGGCATGTCAGTTATTCAAACTTATTGTACTTTACAAATTCTAGTCAGTTCTGTGAAGCAGATTTTGAGATGTTTCATCAACCTTTGCCCTTATTTTTTATTTTTGATGTATGTTTTACTTATTTTTGTTATGAAACAAAATTTATTAGTGTTGCTTAGTTTGCATCATATTCGGACGGGCTTTTGAAATATTGTTGAACTAGGTATGGTGTTATAATTGGTATCAAATCCAGGTTTAGGATCCTCTGAACCCTAGAAGTACATAGAGCCTTAGGTTTTCATTTGAATCGTTTCTTGGACATTAGAGTCGTTAGGCATTATCCATAAGTTTATGTACTGGCGATGAGAGATGTTTTTCATAGCTAAGTTCAATGTTGGACGTTTATTTGAAGTCTAATCCTTTGTCGTCGCCTAATCCTTTAGTGTCAGGAGTGCTTATTGATAAGATTGTGACCTTGTCACTGAATATCTGTGATTCTCCCTAGAGCAAATCTTGAATTCTTCATACTTTATATGAGAAACTATAGATCGTGTCACTTAAGATAAGTTCTTGACAATTTTCTTAAGTTGGTTTGTGCCCTCATAAAAGATTGACTTCTACAGAAGAAGCATCGCAAGTTAGTGCATGGTGTTAAACAATAACTTATATAAGTGTGAGTTCTCGCATTTATCACATTATGCAGATACTCATTTAAGAAATCAAAATTCTTAGGGAAAACATTCATCCTTGTTATAGTAGAATTCAAACTAATTACGTAAGATTACTTATTACCACATCTTGTCAATTTCTTAGTTTCTGAATCATGTTCCATTCTCTTTAGCATGATTTCATCGCTCCCATTTATGGTAAAATCTTTTGCTTATAGTTGAGCTCAAAATCTTTTTAGTCGTTTCAGACTATCAGTGTTAAAAGCCTGTGTTGAACGACTCTCTTGTGCATACTAACCATAGAGGTTTCGATCCCATTTGAAAGTTCTGAACCTACAATATAAGAATGTATTTCTCTTATAGTAGAGTTTGATCTAATTATGGGTATGGACTAATTATCAAAAGACAAAATTAGATCGCTTGTCAACACCAAGTTTGGAATGACTCAACCAGTCCACTACTACGTCTTGAGGCATGAAATAAGTTACCAATATAATTACCACGTCGATTAAGACAATTATGAGTATTAGACTATCAGTATCAGTTATGATGTGTTTCTAGTTACTGCACATCGAAATCAGAAATAATTTTCAGGATGTACCATGAGTTTGAGAACCTTCAAATTTTTTCCCTAAGGAGCTACCGGTGCCTCTCAATCATGTTATAAGAGATATATGCTCAAATTAAATGTATTCCAAGAATTTTACCCACAACCAATCTTTTACCGCTTTACACGAGTATTAATATAACTGATGGCTCAACTGCGGGACCTTGCTCGAGTTAATATCTATTAGGTCTAACATCATTTTTAGGAGTGCCCTTCCTTTTGTTACGAAGGATGATGATTTGGAGTTATGCGTCAACTACCATGAATCGCTTAAGTTCTCAATTAAAATAAGTAACCATGCCCTAAAAGTTTTGGTTTTTATAAACAATTAGAAGAGTCTTGCACTTTCTCTAAGTTAGATTTTAGATAAGGTTACCAGCGACTACAAATTGGTGAGGGGGCTTAGAAGACAACTTTCAACGCGAGGTTTGGGCACTACGAGTTTGTAGTTGTGAATTTCAGGCTGAGCAATGCCCTTGCTTTCATAGATTTGATGAATATGGTGTTTTGAGAATTTCTAGCTTGATTCGTCATTTTCTTCCTCGATGATATCCTTGTGTATTTGAAGAATGAAGGACGATATTAAGTACTCGAAGAGTATCAACCATATGTAAAATTTTCTAAGTGTAGGTTTTAGCTTACAGTAGTTTCCCTTTTGGGACAAGTTGTCAGTAGTGGAGGACTCTCAGTGGATCCAAAGATGACAAGTAATCAGGGCCTTGCCGAGATCCAAAGTTGTTACTGAGGTCCGCAACATTCTTTTAAGATTTTCATGAAGATAGTGTCACCTTTGAATTCATTTACCGTGAAAGTAAAAAACATTCAATGAGACGGTAAAATGCGAGTAGCATTTGAGGACTTGAAATTCAAACAATGAAGAGACTAGTATTGTGCTGACCTTCGGGTGTAAAGGGTTTAAAGACCTACTGTCACGCTTCGAGCTTCTTTTCAATATCATTGAAAGACCAGAAGAAGAATTACCCGGGACATGACTTAGACGTAGTTGCAGTCATTCATGCCTTGACGAATTAGAGACACAACCTTTATGTAGCTCGCTATGAGAATTTCATGAATCATAAAAACCTCAATTGTTTTCTTACGCAATGAGAACTCTAAATGAGATAACGTAGATGGTTCGAGTTCCTTGCAGAATATGATGTAAATAGTTGATATCCTCCGGGAAAAGTAATTGTAGTGGCAGCGACACATAATAGAAGACGCTAGAGTTGTTATCTTACTCAGGAGGAGTTGGTGTGAGCATTAAACATAGTGGAGTAACTGGAGTTCAATGTGGTTCATAATAACAGAGGGTTTTGCAACCCTAAGTTGGATAGAAATCTAACGTGACATAACGGAGGATCAGACATGCATTGCTTGTAGATTTCATGGCAGCATAGCTCTGGATGTTGTATAAGACAGGACGTAAGGAGAATTATGTGATTCAGGATGACTTGCTCCAATGCAAAGTGCAAAGGAAGAGTTTGTGTTCCAAATGCAAGGACTCACTTTTTGAGACTCATATTTTCATGTTTTTTATGTATTTAAGTAGTACTCGAATATCCAAGATTTTAAAGAACTTGGACTAGTGACTAGGGCTGAAGGAAGATGTTGACTTTGTAGAAGAACGTGAAACACGCAAATTAAATAAAATATTAAAAAATAATGTTAAAGTTCAGGAGGTAAATTGCACTCACATCACATTCACTAATGGAAATTTGAGGACATGTCAATGAAATTCATCATGCTCTAAGAAGATCTAACAGCAGAATGTTGTGTGGATTATAATAGATTAATTAACAACATGATTCATTTCTTGTTCTAATAGAAAAATGGATCAAGATCCAAAGTTAGCCCATATATATGTCAATAAAGTAGTCAGGCTTCACGATATTTCGAAGATTATCATTTTTGACAAAGGTGGTAGATTCACCTCTAAACATTGGAGACATGAGCTAGAGCGCTTGGTACAAGGTGAAAGTTTAGCTCAACCTTACATCCTCAGATAGATGCATATATAAATAGAGTGTACCAATAGAATCATAAGAGATATGTTGAACATAAGCATTTTGTACGTTCAAGGTCAGTGAGGGAAATGCGTCATATTGGTAAATATTTCAATAATAATAATTTCTAGGTGAGTATTGGTGATACCTTTGAGTCCCTTTAAAATTGATGTGATGTTGGCGGACCCCCTTTGTTGGGATAAGAACGAAGAAAAGACGTTTAATAAAGAATCTTAGATTAACAAAACCACAGATCAAATAAAGTTCATATATTATCATAGGCTCAGTGCAATTCAACATTGGAGGTTTTGTCTAACTCAAAGTCAAATCCATTAAGAATATTTCTAGACTTAAGAGGATGAAGAAGTTGAGTCCCAGATTTGATGGTCTATCAAAGTGCTTGAATGCATGGGTGAGGTTGCATACATGTTAGTTTTACCTGAGGAGATGAGTAGTTTACATGATGTGTCTTAAGTCTCCTATTTGAGGAGAGCAGTCAGAGATCCTAGTAGTACTAAGGATGCATCAGTTGAATCAAATCTTAGTATCAGTGTTAAACTAGTTACGATTATGGACTCAAAGATCAGAAGCTAAGAAACAGAGATATTCATTTTGTGAAGGTCCTTTGGATGAATTGAGGTCGACCGAAAAATTTATAGGAAACAAGGACGAGCTTTGAAACATTGAAGATTATACCATCCTTTTGATTCAGGTATGATTGTAATTTTCGAGGACGAAAATTTTATTAGAAGGGGAGATTTGTAACACCCGAAGTTGTAAGTACATCCATACATTTAATTTCAGAATCTATCAAGGTTCGTGCCGACATTGCTCCCGCCGTATGAGGTAATTATACTTGCAAATTTCCTAATTTTGCGCAGCAATTAATAATAATAAATGATTCAGGTTGATGGAGAAACTTACGATTTGATCTTGGGCGCAATCTCGAAGTGCACGAGACCATTTTACGTTAACATAATAAGGCACTTGTGTTCAATGGCAATTCAGTAAATTAAGGAAAAACCTAAATGTCAATATTGATATATATAACTATGTTCTCCTTCTAAATCTACACAGCCACTACCTGCTTACCCGCCTATCTTCTGTAACCTTCGCTTTCTCCTCTCTCATTCGTAACCGACGGGTTATGCCTTAAGAGAAGAGAAGGCGCTGTCTGAAGTTTCATCCCTTGAAGCTGCAAACGACCCTCCTTCCATTTCCAGCGCTCAACTGCCATTTCTCTGCATCATCGAAGGCAAATGACTTGGCGGTGGCAAGGGATATCGTATGTTTAGCCTCAGGTTCGATTTTCCCTCCTTCATTGGACTCGACGACATCAATCCTTGTAGGCCGACGATCATTGCTTACAATCCAACCGCCAGAAGATCCTCTTCTACGATTCCGTCAACCCGTCGAACCTAGTCAATGTTTCCGGTAGCCATCGATCGAATCCATCGCACAATTGACGTTTAGGTTGGTGGACTTCTGAACTCATTGACTTTGTCTTTCATTCTCAACAACAAATCAACTCCTTTACTTCAAATTCAGAACCATGGCAACTCCAGTAAAAGTCAATTCAGTGATTTTACGTGCTTATTTCCTGGGTTTACTTATATAGCCCTCTAAGTCGCTCGAAGGCAGATGACTTGGCGGTAGGCAAGGGATATCGTATGTTTAGCCTCAGGTTCCTTATGTTGAGTGCATAACTATTGTGAGAAACAAACCTAGTAAATCATATTGCAAATAGTTATTGTGTTAACTTCAGTAACACTATAATAAGACCTAGAACGCAAAGATAATGAAATATGTAATCTAAAGTTCAAAGTGAATTTATGCGGGCGATCCCTTACGTTAATCACACCGACCACCGTATGCAAATATTTAAGTGGCATTATGCGGGTGGTCCCTTATGTTGATCATGTTAACCAATATATGCAAAGATTAAAGTGACTTTATGCGAGTGATCTCTAATGCTGAACATGTCGACCACTATATGCAAAGATTAAAGCGGCTTTATGCGGGTGATCCCTTATGTTGATCCTGCCAACGACTATATGCAAAGATTAAAATGGCTTTATGCATGTTGATCATGCTGACCACTATATGCAAAGATTAAAGTGGCTTTATGCGGGTGAGCCCTTATGTTGACTATATGCAATGATTAAAATGGTTTATGATCGTGATTCCTTTTTTTTATCATACCGACCATTGTATGCAAAGCTTCTAGTGGCTTTATGCGGGTGATCCTTTACATTGATCATACCGACCACCACATGCAAATAATAATACTAAGGTATAGTGGACCGTATAAGCCATAAATGGGGAGTCGACGCCCCATGGAAGATTATTATATGTGAGTCTGTGTCCGTGACAGAGATATATTGGAGTGCTTATGTTCGTTATTAGAGACTCAAACCTCTAAAATGTGCCTAATAATTCATTAAACTAAGAAAAAGAAAAAAGTGAATATGAATCACCTCAACTTTAATGATTCTGAATTAGAGGAGATTTAGAATATGACTTGTTAGCATGTACTAGTTATGTATTTTCCTGTTTTTCTCTTTATATATTTTTCTCATCCGCCCCTCACTCATATCTATACTATATATAAGGAAATCCCCTTAATGGTGCAATGAGACGCCACCAATCAGATTGGTGACGTTTTTTATGATTTCTCCTTAATTTTTATTTTATTTGAAAAAGTGATCAACATGAAAGTTGTAGATCTCATCGAGACGAATAACTTTCATGTTGATCAGTTTTTAATTTGAAGCCGTTTAGGCTCCCGATTCGGCGTGACTTTTTTCGAGGCTTAAATCGGGGCTCTAAACAGCTTTAAATCAAAGAGTGATCAACATGAAAGTTATTCTTCTCGATGAGATCTACAACTTTCATGTTCATCACCTTTTCAAATAAGATACAAATCGATCTCAAAATCATAAAAAATAAGACTCATGTTATAAAAGCCTAGATGCGGCCGAAGGCCGCCTGACAGCAACGCGCCAGGGGCGGGCGAAGCCCGCCTCCGCGAGCCGGGTACTGTCGCGCGGGGCACGGGGGGCCCCCGTGCAATGTCACTCGTATATATATATATATAGACACACGAGTGAGGCTCTTTGTAATAATTAATGAAATCATTTTACTATTTCAATATGGTATCAGATCCTTAGGGCGTCCTCGCCTCCCTCTCCCGCACGTGTGTTCCGCTTCTCTCGCCGCTCACACTTATCGCTCGCAAATGTTGGCTTCCGCACGTTTCCTCAAGCGCCTCGTCCCCGCAAGCTCTCGCTCGCTCCAGCAAACTTCCGCTTGTAGCCTACAAGCGCCCTCAAGCATCCATTCCGCGTGTGGGGCTGGTGGCCGACCGTGTTTTAGACGTCGGAGATGAAGTTCTAGACAGATTTTCGACGTCGTTATATCTTCCTTTTGTTGGGTAGATTCTTCATGGATCTTAGTTCTTCCCTCTTCCTATGAGCAAACTCCAGTAGTGTCTTCCTTGTTGTTTTTTCATCTTCTTTTTTATTTCTTGATTTTTATTCTTGGATCATCATGTCGGAGAAAAATGAATCTCCTATTATCCCTTCCAGAGCCGGGGATTCTTCCTCCAACCTAACTTTCGGGGTGTCTATCCGATCAAATCATGATCACAATACACCACAAATTACTATCATACACCTGGATGGCTCTAATTACCTACCATGGGGTCGATCTATTACGCTTGCCCTGAAGAGCAAGCAAGCGACTGTTTGGTTATGTTCGGGGTAATGCACCGGAGCCTGCACAGACTTCCCCGGATTGGTTGCAATGGGAGTTTAATAACTCTTTGGTCATGTCCTGGCTTTATGAACTCCATGCTGGAATCTATGGCTTAAAATTATCTGTTCTTGAATATTGCATCAGATATTTAGAAGAGTTGAAGTCACTTACTCGTGCCGAGGGAATGCAACCCAATTTTACCAACTGCGACGAAAGATCTTTCTCTTGAGATAGGGTGATCGTCCTCCTTCGGTGTACTACTTGGAGTTCACTTAGCTGTATCAGGAATATGATCACTTTGACTCGCTCACTCTTGTGTCTCCGGAGAATGAAGCTCTTGTTCGATCCCGGGCAACAGGGCCTTTGAATTTCTACATGGATTGCATCTGGACTTTGATCAGATCAGTGATCAGATCTTTGGGCGCCAACCTACTCCTCTCCCAAAAGTGTACAGCCTCATCCAATAGAAATTTGATCGACGACCGACTTGGTTACCTGACTCCGTTTCCGAGGGATTTGCGTTGTCTGTTCTAGTAGTTAGGCACCTCGTGACTCCAGATTGAAGCCCAACAACAAAGATCATCTGATTTGTGACTACGATGAGAAATCTTGTAACTTTTGGAACACGTGTTTCCGACTTCATGACTTTCCTCCACCGCAAGGCGGTTCTGCACTGAGAGGGCGTGGCAGTTATGGTCGCTCTCAGAGTCGATCATCTCAGTCTCGGTCTGCCCATCTTTTTGATGCCTCATAAGAGTCCTTGCTCGGTGATGGGCCCGACACTGCGTGTCTTCCTGTGGCTCTATCTACTAATGAAAATCAGGCGTTCCATTGTTTGATGCAGGGACAGTCTACAGAGCCATCTGCCTCATCGCCCCCCACACTCATCAGGGACTACCAGGAGCTCATGTTGTGTCCACTCATCCATCTGGAAACACTTGCATGAACTCTGACGTCGTCTTAATTTCATAGCTTCTAGAAGGTGTAGTGTCCACTGAAAGATGTCGTCGAAACTTCTTAGGGCCCCACAAATGATGTAAGTCGTTGCAGAAGTGGAGGATAGGGTTGTGGTGAGGTGAAGGTTAAAGTTGTGGGAAAGGTGTGGCTAAGGATGCAGTGGACTGTCAGGCCAAAGGTTCCATTACCAAGGTGGTTCCTCATTTAGAATCAAATTCTCTACATCATATACAGGATAAATAGTCATAATATACCTAGTGATATCAAGCTCATAAAAATTTAACTCAAAATCTCTCGTGCCAGTGTATGGACTCATTCGTCTATCATTCAAATTCCATGGTTTTCCAAAATGGGAACATCCCAAATAATGTGTTAACCATCACTCAATCACCTTCTTTGAACATTTTCTCTCTCATGTGATTACCCTCGCAAGTTTTAAAAGTTTCATTAATTAATGTAATAGTGTTGCTACTAGCAAACCCCATTTAGCTTCTAGCAAACCAACAAATAAATAAGGGCAGCCCGGTGCACAAAGCACCCCTGTGCAGCGAGGTTCCGGGGATGAGTCCCACCACAAGGAAATGCAGGCTTCTAGCAAACCAACAAATACCCCAAAAAAATTAAAATGCTTTATTTTTAAATCCCTAAAATTGATATAGGAAACCCCCCACCCACCCCCAACCGCACACACAATTAACGCCCAACCCTCCACTCCACTAACACAATCCCCACCTCCCCGAGCGAAAGCTTTGCCGCCAATCCCGTCGTTGGCTCCAGTCCTGCGCGAAAACTTCCACCCCGCGTGAGATCCCGTCGTCGGCCCATTTCTCCACCGCCGGAAACGCAGTTGAAGGCACCGTCCGTGTAGCCTTTGCAGCCCGACACTCCCCGACATCCTTCATCCCGAAGCCCTACATCGCGATTCACACCGACCAGGAGATGATCATTTATTTGAATATGGATATGGTTTCAACTTGCTCCTTTATCTTTTCCCATACATAGAGAGGTTCACATCTCCCTTAGCTTCACATCAAATCTATCTCCATTACTGGAATTCTGTTTCACCTTGTACTGCCACTCTTGCCTTTTTCTAGTTTACTATATAACTTTTTCCCCTGGGATTTTAAATACCACAGTAGTTTGGTTTCCTTTTTTAAATTGTGATATGCATGTAGTGCAGATAATAGATATAGATGCTGTGTTTTTTTGTATGGTTAAGGGGTCTTTTTGGCTATCTGGAAGTCGGAGATTCTGTAATATTCTTTGCATATACTCTTATCAAATGTTATTAATAACAAATTGGTTTACGAATAGCCATTTTCAGAATTCATGATTTGTTATTAGTAAATGGTTTGCTAGTAATCAAATGTGGTTTGTTAGTAATAACACCCTAATATAACTATACGTCGAAGTATGACAAGCAAACAATGCAACAAATGCAAATGAAAAGTAACTAATCAGACAGGCTGACTTAGCGGAGATTCTACATAGTGATTGAAGTCCCAAAAGATGGATGGCTTATCCGACGGTTCTTTTGGCGGGGTGTAGTAATACTCGTTGAGTGTTCGACGAACACTTAAATGACTGCATGAGATATCAACACTAAAACACGAATTCATAACGTGTCAAATGTCTCTCAAGGGATGTGACTCGTAAGGAGGCTCACATGATGTGTATAGAAGAATACCTTGTGAATGCAACGATCACCCGAAAGGATGTTTGAGACATTGACACAACGGTGCATCTATTGGGTGTGTCGATTGTCTCTAAAAGAGAAATGCTCGTCAAGTGGCTCAACGAGGGGGATCATCAAGAATTCACCAATAGAGGGATGATCTTTAAGATAAATATCATCGATAACAGTCGTGTCCTCGGGAATAGGAGAGACAACCACTACAAAGTCAATATTATGCTCTCGACTCTCACTCGGGACGTGACTCGTCACTACAATGTGGAGAAACTCAGTAAACATGTACTCAAAGGCGAGTCTATGATCGAGGAAGTAACTAAGTCAACGCATGGGATAAGGGAATGACATATCACTATAGGATCATTGGGTCAATCGCAATCACTCTCTTTCGGGACCATAGGGTATGAGTTGAACTCAAATGGTAGGAAACTCATCGAACAATCTACTTCAATAGAGTGAGATAACTCTACATCAGGTATCCCGTCTTTACTGTCCAGGAGGACAAGAGTAGACATAGTGGTAGCCTCTAACTGAGAAGGATTCATACTGAGACGATCATGGTGTGAGTCTACTTGACTAACTCTAGCGGATTTTGAGGACTGTTCATAACGAATAACGAGCTAAAATGTATACGCAATGTTACGTAGATCAAAGTCTGAAGCCTGAAACAGACTCTAGAAGCGGTTGCAATTGTCGGATCAGATAACTTAAACTAACTCTCAAATAAGCCTAAAAATAAAAGAAAAATACAAAAAAATAGAAAAATTCGAGTGGTCGCAATCACGGTCTACGATTGTCCATCTAGCAATCCTAAACATGTCAACTCAATAAATATCTCAAATAATGCGTGACTGATCCCCATCATGCCCCCAAAAATTGGGGCAATGATGATGATCTAATTAGATGTAATATAGTACATGCATCGCTCGCTGGTTCTGGCGCTCAACCTCAACTACATGTGCAGAGTACACCAAGTTTTATAGGAACCAAAGCATCATCAAAAAATCAGGGGTTGCATCATGAGTTAAAGGGCCATGAGAACTCAGAAGCCAGCTTACAAATTCATATGGATTCAAGAACTATTTAGTTCTAGGACATTAAAGAATAATTATACAAGTACTTCATAAAACATTGTCCTGTAGAAGGTCTAGATATAACAAACAAACAAAATCCTTAAATCCATCACGTGAGTATGAATAGGCCTGGCATAACAAATTCAAGCATGCTAATTAAATAATGCCAATTGAGGCATCAATTTCCTTCTTTAGAGAAGTTAGATCCTCATTGGCATACATTAGCTACAAAATAGAAATTCATAAAAATGTCAACTGTAAATAGTGCAGTAAGTACAAAGATGGAAAATATGTTGCAAAACCTCGCCGAAAGCATGCAAAGCCACTACAAAAATCCTACCTCAGGATCATCAAAAACAGCATATACATCATCAAGGTTAACATCCTCCTTTTCAACATATCTAACAGACACATAATTCTTCTTAAACCAGTCATCATTTCTAATGTCCTCGATCCGGATGCGCTGCAAAAGCGATTAGTATGCAAGTCCAAAAAAATATCTCAATGAAGATAGGAAAGCAATTTGATTCATAAAACTTGAACTGCAACAAACAAACAAAAAGGCATAAATTTGCTCCCTATTTAGAATTGAAAAACTCCATCTTTGATTGAAGAAACAACATGACAGCAATAAGTATGTTTTCTTAGGTTTGATCAAGAGAACAAATTCAAGGTGACATGCTACGGGAGCAGCCGTTCAGACCTTCCCTATCCCCACAAGCCACTGTTGGGCCTCACACAGAGACACATGCAATCTGAGGAGAAACTTGTGCGACGAGTCACATCATGAGTCACTTAAATAATAAATTAATTGGTATTAATTAGTTGTGTTAGAGTTAACTAAGATATAATTAATTATTAAATACTGAGTTTAGTATGCCAAAATGTAAATAAATAGGGAAAAATTACAAATATGTGGTTTGGTTAAATGTCCAAATTGAGAATATAATGAGTGCAATATGCTTATTAATGCTAACAGATTACTTTTCAGACCTATCGATTGATACAGACAATATTAAATGGATAACTAACCAAAATGTAAAGAAATGGAGATGCCTCTTACAAATTGCCCTGCCGTGATATTTTAAATCTAAAGAGGGTGGTCCAATCAGAGCAGGTGCGGGACAGTGAAGCCAGACAATGAGGGGCTCCTACCAAGCTTCTAGAAGGACAGCCTTCAAGGAGAAAAGAGGTACAAGAATGATGAATCTTACATCAGCGTTTGAGAGGTAATTAGGCCTCCAAGTATAGTATTATGGTCACAGTCGAGATGTCTGGTTTGTCAACTTATCTTTCTTACTTAATTGTATTTATATTTGTCATTGTATCGCAGTTCGTAATTTTATTTAACTTCCAATTTATATCTAGTAAGTTTGTATAGCCAGGTTGTTTGGACTAAAGTGAAAATTTGTTTTGTCTAAAAAGGGAGCTTATGGAAAATGGAATGACAAGCAATATTAAACCTCTCATCTCCCTCTCTAAAACCAAGAAAAAAGATTTGATAGCTCTCTCGAGCACCCCGCCTCCGACAGTCGCGCAGGCTCCATTATCCCCATTATGATTTAAGATCGTAACAATTTTGTATCAAAGACAATTTATAAGTCTCCTCTCTTCCGCAACAGCCATAGATCACCATCTCCACATATTCCTAGCGTAGACCTCTCCACACTCAGCAGATGCAACTGATCCAGTCACCAACGTCACTTTCAGAGCACATTAGCCCCTCATCAGCTAGAATTTCATCTCCACTCTTCCGCAACTTTCAAAGTTGAGCAACAATTCTAGTATAGAGTTAATTGACATCACATCATTGATGAACCCCACCGGCACGAGATTCTTCCACGCACGCGCAGAACCATCTATTGCATCTTCTCCTGGGAAGATTACCCAGTCTCCAGTGTTCCCTGCAGACGACAAAGATAGGCCATCTTCAGCACACAAGCATTTTGGCGTGCGAGCCGTGCCATCACAGTTGCCAATCAACACAGATACATACATTAAGGTTGTAGATTCTGTCTCCTTCGTGAGGTCAATTCCCTACTCCTTTGTATCCAGTTTTTCTCTGAAGTTTTATGCATCATAGAAAACCATCATCGTTCTCGAGGAAAGGAGGTTCTCAGAAGAAAGGAGAAACATATGGTCATTTCCTTCAATCCCATTCTCGAAACACCGGCGATGAGTTCCTTCTCTCAGGACACAATGACTCAGTATCATGCGTCATGGGAGACTTGTTCGACAATCTAGAACTCAAGGAGATGCTACAAGAGGTGGCAACAGACATCATGGCCATTGAAGCGCAGAACCAGCTCACAACAGTAACTAATCAAGAGGTGTTCAACACTTTCCACACCAGTACCAACAACATCACAGGATTGAACCCCAATGGCAGAGGATTCCAGTATCTCGGGCAGAGTGGTGGCCGCTACAGGAACGCTACATTTTTCCTGAAGGCTCGGGTGGGATATATGGGATCCATTTAAACACACGAAATGAATGTAGGAAAATCGGAAGGAGGTTATGGTGGGTTAAGTAGATCCTCTCACACATCAGTACCCATTGTTGGGACAATGGGTACCGGTGGGCGGGATCAAGTCGTGTAACTGTAGACCCTAGCATGGAGAGCCACCTTCCAAGCACACAGGTTGATGACATTTGTGGAGGTTGTGATATCGGCAATATGCCCCTTATATAAAATTGGACTATCCTGTCTTCGATGACAAGACAACCTGGAATGGATAAAGCGAGACGATAGTTCTTCATCAATTGACGAACAATTTGCCCAGAGTGGATTGCCATTGCATCATTCCATCTTGTTCGAGTTGCACAATTTTGGTTTGTCCAAATGGGATGAGGGCATCCAAACATGAATTGGGAGGACCTTAAAATCATTTATAACATGTATCTTGATCCTTCATTGTGCAACAACTAACTGAGGAAATTGATTGATTTAAAACAAACATGGTAGCTGGAGGAGTACGTAGAGAGATTCCAATATCTTTTAGCCCATGCGACATCAATATAATAAGACCAACAAGTACAAATTTTTACAACAACCTCCAAGAACGACTGTAGTTAGATGTCAAGTTCAGAAGAACCTGTGATGGATTTGATCACGACAGTGACCTTAGAACAAATACATGACAAACCACTACAGATGGATAGGGACAACTCAAGTAGACGATCAAAGCTAACTGTCAACGGAGAAAATATTCGCAAATTATTATCCCATGATGGAGGTACAATAAAGGAGTCAGCTTCACCCTCTACCATCGGCGACTTTCAGGAGAAGAGATGGCTGATAGACGAGCAGGAGGATTTTGCTTCAACTGTGATGAAGCATTCACCTTGATCCACCGATTTAGAAACTCTTTTTGCTCGAATTGAAGACATTGAGGAGGAATAGGGCATGGGTCCATAAGAGAACCTGGACAAAATCAACACGTCGCAACCTCCGTTCAAACTTAAGGGAAGCTCGATTTGAAGGTGGAAAGTGATGTTATGGTCGTAGTTGAAACGTCCACTATCGATCTATTTTTATTTGGGAATTTAATTGAATTATATTTATTGGTGTATCGTTGTTTTCATTTCTCGTATGCATTTTTATATTGAACTTTGAGTTATGTCAGTGACGAGGGTGAGGACATCTGGAGGATTAACACGGGAATTCCCTATCACTGTTGGCTTACATCAAGGTTCAGCTTTAAGCCCTTATCTCTTTACCCTAATCTTAGATGACCTCACTGGACATATCCAACAAGCAATACCTTAGTGTTTATTGTTTGCGGATGATATCATTTTGGTTGATGAGACGCGCGATGGTGTAAACGTGAAACTTGAATCTTGGCGAGACACTTTAGAAAAGAAGGGTTTTAGTTTAAGCAAGGCAAAGATGAAGTATATGGAGTTTTTTTTAGCAGTGCAAGAAGGACGGATGACTTCGTTATTAAGTTAGGTGATCAGGATATTTCCCGCAGTGAGTGGTTTAAATATCTTGGATCGATAGTTCAAAAAGATGGAGGTGTTGATAAAGATGTGATACAAAGAATCCAAGCAGGTTGGTTGAGGTGGAAAGGTGAGTCAGGGATCTTATGTGATCGTAAAGTACCATTAAAGCTTAAAGGCAAGTTTTATCGTACTGCAATTAGACCAGCGATGCTTTATGGTTCTGAATGTTGGGCAATGAATTGTGTGCAAGAGCAAAAAAATGGGAGTTGCGGAGATGAGAATGCTTAGGTGGATGTGTGGACACACCAGACTGGATAAAATTAGGAATGAATGTATCAGGGATCAGGAGTGGCACCAATTGCAGAGAAGATGCGAGAAGCTCGACTAAGATGGTTTGGACACGTACAAAGAAGACCATTAGAGGCACCTGTTAGGCGTTGTGAGAGTTTAGTCAGGAGGGGTAGACCAATAAAGACTTGGAATGCGACTATAAGGCTAGACATGATGTACTTAGGCATTAGTGAGATTATGACTAAAGATAGGGCGCAATGGCGACAAAGGATCCATATAGCCGACCCCACTATAGTGGGATAAAAGCTTGAGTGTTGTTGTTGTTTGAGTTATGTGAATGTCGGATAATGTTGACATATTGTTAGGACTAAAGTGCAAAAATGTCATTTTATATTAAAATGGGTTTTAGAGCAATGGAATGACAAGCAATATGAATCCCTAGACTCCTTTTTAAAACACAGAATAGATCAAAGGATTTAATAACTCTTTCTCGACCATCTGGCATCAAGCCTCGACTATCATCATTATGATTTAAGATCACAGGCGAGAGTAATTTCATGATAGGTGACCACCTGGGAAGAACTTGCGAGCCCACGGTTAGAGACCTACTTCTATGGCCCATTAGGAGTGGTGTTCATCTTGTATAGTTTAGTCCCACATTGTGGTTTGGAGTTGAGTGACAGTCATGCCAATAAATATGTGTTCATGTGCTTGTAATTATTTTTAACACGAACGGACTAATTAATACAATTATGTGTTCAT
Source organism: Dactylorhiza incarnata (assembly GCA_033032865.1). NCBI lineage: Eukaryota > Viridiplantae > Streptophyta > Magnoliopsida > Asparagales > Orchidaceae > Dactylorhiza > Dactylorhiza incarnata. Next base: position 1,367,069 of record JAWHQI010000184.1, on the reverse strand, counting down.
ATCTTTACATGGTATCAGTAGAAACAGGTATTCTATTTCACGATAACCCTAAATCGGGCAAGCACATACATATATATAGGCGACATACACGTGACATATCACGTGCTTAACATAAATGCGAAAAAACATAAAAAGCGAATATTCAACTCTCCCCCTCAAGTTGGGAATATATATTGATCATTCCCAACTTGTCAGTGTTGTTCTTGAAGCTGTCGCTGCATAGCCCCTTGGTGAAGACATCGGCAAGCTGGTCAAATGAGTTTACAAATGGAGTACAAATATTCCCCTTGTCAAGGTGATCCTTGAAGAAATGTCTGTCGACTTCCACATGTTTGGTTCTGTCATGCTGCACAGGATTGTGTGCAATGCTGATAGCAGCCTTGTTGTCACAGTAGATCATAATAGGATTATTCCCTTGAAGACCTATATCACGGAGAATAGTCTTCAACCACAGTCCCTCACAAACGCCTTGGGCCATAGCCCTATACTCTGCTTCCGCACTTGAGCGAGCTACTACATTTTGCTTCTTGCTCTTCCACGAAACAAGATTGCCTCCTACAAATGTGTAGTACCCAGTGGTAGACTTTCTGTCGTCTTGGCTACCAGCCCAATCAGCATCTGTAAACACTTCAACTTCCAATGACTGACTGTTTTTGAACAAAATCCCACGTCCTGGTGCCTTTTTGAGATAACGTAACACCCGGAAGGCAGCCTGCTGATGACGTATGGAAGGGGAGTGCATATACCTGCTTAGGACTCCCACAGCGTATGTAATGTCAGGGCGAGTATGGGACAGGTATATAAGCCGCCCAACCAGACGTTGATATTTTGAGGCATCCACTTTCTCCCCACTAATATCTGCATCAATTTTGTGATTAGCCTCAATAGGAGTGTCCACTGGGGCACACCCAAGCATCCCAGTCTCCTCAAGAAGATCAAGAGTATACTTCCTTTGGGAGATGAAGATCCCACGTTGAGACCTCGCAACTTCAATTCCCAGGAAATATTTCAGCTTCCCCAGGTCCTTGACTTCGAATTCTTTGCCTAGTTGTTTTTTTTAAATGATTGATCTCCTCCAAATAGTCTCCGGTAATGATGATGTCATCCACATACACAATAAGAATAGAAACCTGAGGACCCTTCCTCTTGATAAAGAGAGTGTGATCAGCTTGACTTTGAGTGTATCCAAGTTGAAGCATGGTCTTGTAGAAACGTCCAAACCACGCTCTCGGAGACTGCTTTAGGCCGTACAGGGATTTTAGAAGGTGGCAGACCTTCCCCTTGGACCCTTTGATCTCAGAGCCCGGGGGAATATCCATGTAGACATCCTCTTCCAGATCACCATTCAAGAACGCATTCTTGATATCAAGCTGCAGTAGCTCCCATTTACGACTCGCAGCACAGGAGAGAAGCACACGAATTGAGTTCATCTTTGCAACAGGAGCAAATGTCTCTTGATAGTCAATGCCCTGAGCTTGGGTATATCCCTGAGCCACCAAACGAGCTTTGTACCTCTCCACCATTCCATCTTGATTTTGTTTAACTGTGAAGACCCAACGGGATCCGACCGTTCGCTTCCCAGGAGGAAGACTAGCAAGCCTCCATGTCTTGTTTTTATCCAAGGCACACAGTTCCTCCTCCATTGCCTTTTTCCACTCAGGTATCTGAGCAGCCTCCTGTCATGTCTTAGGAATCACAATAGATGAAAGAGAAGAGATAAAGGCTTTATGGGCCTGAGAGAGGTGATCATAACAAATGTAGTTGGCAATGGGGTGTTTGGTGCCACCCTTTTTACCTATAAGACGAGCAAGAGGAATATGGAGGTCATCATCAGAATCTGGTGCGGAGACAGTCACCGGCACTGGCGAAACATCCGCAGTCTGCACTTGCTCAACAGTCGTGGGATGACAGGAGTATGTGTATAAGATAGGAGGAGCGGAGGTGGAAGGAATGGGAGGAATGGGAGTAATGGAAGGAATGGGAGGAATGGAAGAAATGGGAGGAATGGCAATGGGAGGAAGAGGATTAACAATGGGAAGAGGATAATCGATGGTCTCGTCACCATCACTAGTCGTCTCCCCCTGACGAGGACCAAAGTACGGCTCCCCCTCACGAAAGGTAACATCCACAGTGCAATAGTAGCGACGAGACGGAGGGTGATAACACCGATACCCTTTTGTGGTAGGAGAATAACCAACAAAACACACACCGAAGGGAACGCGCATCGAGTTTATCACGATGTAGGGTATGGACGTGCACAAAACACACGGAGCCGAAGATACGAGGGGCAAGATGAGAGGTGTGGACAATGTGGTTTTTTTCCAGGCACGACAGGGGCGTATCAAAAGAGAGAGCACGGGATGGAAGACGGTTATGAGATGGGCAGCAGTGAGAACAGCATCGCCCCAGTAGGATTTACGAAGGTGCATAGCAAGTAGTAAGCACCGGGCCACCTCAAGCAAGTGCCTATTCTTTCGTTCAGCCACCCCATTTTGAGTGGAAGTGTAGACGCACGTAGTTTGATGTATGATGCCATGGTCGGCAAGATAGGCCCCAAAAACACCCCGGTCGTCATATTCCCCACCATTATCGCTACGAAGCACACGTATTTTTCCTCCAAATTGTTGGGTCACCATCTTATGAAAAATTTGAAAACAAGAAAGCACGTCACTTTTCCTTTTTAGCAAATAGACCCACGTAGTGCGAGAATGACAATCAATAAAGGTAAGAAACCACTTATAGCCAGATAAAGATAACACCAGGGATGGACCCCAAACATCGGAGTGAATAACATCAAAAGGACATAAACTAGGAACAGATAAATGACTAGTACTCCGACGGACATGTTTAGATTGTTCACACGCATCAGAAGAAAAAGACTGAAGTAAAGGACGAAAGACAGGAAACAGCTTAGTAAGATATAAAGGAGAAGGGTGGCCAAGGCGCTGGTGCCATCGTCGAATGTCATGAAGAGTCGGAGATCTGATGGAAGAGAGAGCACTGGGAGAAGACTGGTTCAGCAAGTACAGTCCGCCAACATTCCTACCACTGCCAAGCGTCCGCCTCGTACCCAGATCCTGAAACACACAAACATCAGGGAAAAAGGTTACGGAACAATTTAAAGAGTTAGTCAAGTGACTAATAGAAAGTAAATTGCGGGGAAAAGAGGGAACATGCAAAACAGAGGACAACGATAGGTCGGGAGAACAAGGGACAGTCCCTTTACCAGCGATGGCGGAAAGAGAGCCATTAGCAGCAATAACCTTATCACGACCAGAAAGAGGGGTATAAGAGGTAAAACCTGAGGCAGAACCAGTCATGTGGTCGGTCGCACCCGAGTCGATAATTCACTCGGAAGAAGTGGAAGACACGGCATTAGCACTGGACAGACCTGAAGTGGCAACAGCAGCATGAGAGGCAGCAGGAGTAGAGTCTGTGTGGGAGCGCAACAGGCGTCGGAAGGCCTCTAATTCGCCAGCAGATAGGCCGCCAGAGGTGTCCTCCATAACCTCAGTAGAGTGTGCAGAAGACTGAGAACGATCACCAGAGTGACGGCCACCACCACCACGGTACCCACCTCTACCGCGGGTACTAGAGCCCCGACCACCAGGAGCAAGGTGCGGGTGCAGACGAAAACAAGAGTTTTTGGTATGGCCAGTCTTCCCACAATGACTACAAACAGGAGGTGGTCCACGAGACATCCCGGCCAGTGCAGAGTGATCAGTAGCGGGACCAAGAGTGCGGCGACGATTCTCATCACTGAGGAGCATGTTGAAGGCCTCCCGAAGAGAGGGAAGTGGCTCACGATGGAGGACATGTAAACGAACAGCGTCAAACTCCATGTTGAGCCCCATAAGAAACACGTGAACCCGGAATCGATCTTTATCTTTCTGAAGAGCCACAGCATCAGTCGTACAAGCAGCAGCGAAAGCATTGAAGAAATCCAGCTCCTGATAAAGGCGCTCAAACTCAGAATAGTAGGCAGCTATGGTCATAGTCCCCTGCTTCAGTTCCAGAACACGGCGAGTGAGCTCATACACCTGCATCGAACTGCCTGCCTGAGAGTAAGTGTCTCTGGCTCGTGTCCAAATGTCGTAGGCGGAGTCCAACAACATATAACTGCGATACACCTGGGGAGACATCGAATGAAGTAGCCACGAGACAACCAACGAATTGTCCGCATCCCATTTGCTCCATGAGGGATCGGTGCGTGGTGGCTCAACAGTGGTACCACAATGAGTCCATATAACTGGTGGCTGCGAATAGCATGTTGGGCCGCCCTGGACCATTCCAGATAATTTGTGCCATCCAAGGCAACAGTAGTAATCTTCAACGAGCCAGACTGGCCATGACTCCTAGGATGATCACAGATCACCCGAGAAACCGGGCAAAGCACCGGATCGGGGAACCGAAGAACCGGGAAGAGAACCGGATTGGGAAGAAGGGGAGATAACGGATGGATCACCCATCGAAGAGAGCGGAGATATCAAATGAAGCGAAAGAACATCCTACAGGTGCCCCTTAGATCTTGAAGCCGAAGAGAGCACCCGAGGAAGCGAGGGCGGTGCCTTCGGCAACCCCCATGGAGGACAAAACCGCTGTCTGGAAGGACTGGCGCCGGCGACTAGGGCAGAGGGGGGCTGGCGACAGAAGAGTATGCCCCCCTTACGCCAGCGTCACGATCGGCGAGACGGGATCGCGGAACGAGGTTGCGGGCGCGACGGAGCGGGAGCGGAGTCTCGGGTGAGCGGGCGCGACGGAGCGTGCGGAGACGACGGAGTCGAGAAGAGACGCTGGAGTCGCTAATGGAGCAAGGGCGGCGAAGCAGAATCGGGCGAGCGGCGAATCGGGATCGACGAGCCACCTACGCTCTGATACCAAGTAGAAACAGGTATTCTATTTCACGATAACCCTAAATCGGGCAAGCACATACATATATATAGGCGACATACACGTGACATATCACGTGCTTAACATAAATGCGAAAAAAACATAAAAAGCGAATATTCAACTGTATCATGAGTTATTCGAGTCATGAATAGGGCTGCAAATAAGTTGAACAGGTTCATGAGGTTGATTAACACGCTCAAAAATAATCGACTCGAGCTCGAGCTGCTCGGTTGCAAGCTCGAGTTGCTCGGTTGCAAGCCGAGCTTGAGCTCATATATTCTTGTTCATGATCTTATGAGCTGGCTCGTGAGCTTTTCTTAATAGTTTTTGTTGAAGAATGAAGAAACAAAACCAACTTAATAATCTTTATTCTTGTTCATTGTTCTTGGCACATGTTAAGGCTCATATTGTCTTCTTCTTTATTAGTCTCACATTGTGTATTGTGAGTGTAATTGTAGTGTGTCTCCCTGTATAGGGCATTATGGTACATTGAAAAATTTATGGAAATATTAAAATTGTTTCTCATTTTTGTCTTTTCTCACATGGTATCAGAGGCAAACGGATCTTAATTTTTCTCTCCCCGATCTCCAAGTCTGACCGCGAGGTGTGAGCGCGGTCTGGAGATTTTGTTCGCCTCTCCTCTGGCTCACAATCTCCACATCAAATTCCACTCCCTCTTTGGCTTTTATAGTTTTCCCCGCTGCCAAATGGGCCCCACCCATCTGGGGTTTGCCGCGACCGCTCCAGTCTAACCGCTCTGTTCGTCGTGAGCTCTACTACGATCTCTCTCGCCGAGCTCCCTCTGTTTGCTGCTTCCCGAGATCGCTCTCTTTTCTGGTCGCGTCTCTGACCGCTCAGGTCGTCGGCTCGCTCATATCGCCCGACCGTTCATATCGCCCGACCGCCCATATCGCAGAGATTTTGCTCGACCCGTTCTCCTGAACGTCTGTCTATTGTCGAGCTCCTCCCTTTGCTCTTCTCGCTGCAGTGATCGCCAAGTTGCCTCCCTCTGCAAGACACTTTCGAGCTGCTCTTCTCACTGCAGTGATCGCCATTTACTTCCGAACTTCTCTTCTCGTTGCAGTGATCGCCAAGCTGCCTCCCTCTGCAAGCCACTTCTGGGTTGCTTTTCTCGCTGCAGTGATCGCCATTACGACTTCTCTGCTTACCGCGCTACCTCTGCTCACGTGCTCTTCCTGCTCGCAGAGACCGCCTCCCGCCATCTACACATGGTCGTTGTTCTCCTATGGCCGAGCTCGGCTAGCTCGCCAAGATCGCCTTGCTCGCCCTGCTGAGACCGCCTTTCTACTCCGTCTATAACCAGGAATCGCAGAGACCTCTCTGTTTTCTGCCATGGCTCGCAACACATTTGAGTTGCATTCATCAGGTCGTCATGCGGACTCTCCATCGACCTTGCCTTATCCGCCTCTTTCGTGACTTGATTATTTTATGCCACTCCCGTCTCCTGGATGCCGAGATTGCTATTGTCGAGCTCCTAATTGCCGGTCTCCTGCTTGCCGGTCATGAGAACTTCTGGCGCTCAGTCTGACATATGTTCCCGCTCATAAATCACTGTCCTTCAGGATGAAATCCAGCGCCTACGGGAGCTAATTGCTCGCACGTTTGGGCCCGTGGCCTCTTCCTTTCATGCCACAGCCTTGCGTCTTACCCTTTTGGCTCCTCATGGATCATGAACTCTGGTGCTACCAATCACGTTTCTCCACAGAAATACTCCAGATACACCGATGCCCTTGTTCCCAAATTTATCACAGTTGTGAATAGCGCTACCACCCATGTTTATGTGTGCGGAGATCTTGTTGTGACTCCCTCCCTTTCTTTACGCTCTGCTCTTCATGTCCCAGACTCTGCCTTTAACCTTCTCTCTGCTAGTCGTCTTACTCAAGAGCACGGTTGTTCCATTACCTTTACTTCATCTTCCTTTATGGTGCATAATCGACGGACGTGGCGTGTCATTGGTACCGATCGACTGTCAAATGGGCTTTACACTTTGGACATTCCCACCTCCGTGTTATCCTCGGTTACTTTTGTTGACTAGCATCGTCGACTTGACCATGCTCCTATCCCTATCCTTCGCAAAGCACTTCCTGATTTTCATTTTGCTGAGTTTCGATGTGAAACTTGTACTTACGGCAAGCAACAACGCTCTACCTTCCCTCCTCATTGTTCTCGGAGCTCCGCTCCCTTTGACTTAGCCCACTCGGATATTTGAGGTGCGTATAAAACCGCAAGTCTATCTGGCTATCGATATTTTTTGACTTTTATTGATGATTATTCTCGCGTCACCTGGTTATACTTACTACGTGATCACTCTGAGGTGTTGGGATGTTTCCGCTCTTTCATCGCTGAAAATCGTACTCAATTTTTGCGCACCATTAAAATTACTTGCACTGATAATGCTCGTGAGTATATCAGCCACGAATTCCAGGACACCTGTAATCTCCTCAGCATCATCCACCAGACATCTTGTGTCTATACCCCGCAACAAAATGGTGTTGCCGAGCGAAAGAACTGTCACCTTCTGGAGGTTACTCGCCCTCTTATGTTCCAGATGAACATTCCAACCCAGTATTGGTACTTTGTTGTTTTTGACGCATGTTATTTAATTAATCGCATGTCGTCGATCGTCCTCAACTTTGCTACTTCATTCTCCATTCTGTACCCTTCCACGCATCCCTTCTCCCCCCTCCTTGGATTTTTGGATGTGTCTGCTTTGTCCACCATCTTGGACCTCCTGTTGATAAGTTGGCTCCTCGTGCTGTCAAATACATTTTTGTTGGGTACTCTCGCACACAGAAAGGTTATGTGTGTCATTCTCCTACTACTAGGAAAAGAATCAGCTCTACGGATGTTACCTTCTATGAGGATCAACCATTTAACTCAGATCTTCCTGATGTTATATCTCCCACGACCGGCAGTTCTCACTCACAATGTTTCTCCCTTGCTCCCTGCTCCTAATCGTGTGCTCCCCTTTTCTCCACCACTCCTTACACCTCTTGTGCTCCCCTCTCCTCCTCTACAAGTGTACACTCGTCGTCCCCCTCGGTCTGATCCCCTGCGACAGTTGTCGACTACTGATGCTGCTCCCCGGCTCGATGATCCGCCTACGGCTCCCTCCCACGATGCGGTTGCTTCTACCGCTCACCCTCTCTCTAATCTTGTATCCTTGCACCGCCTCCCCCCTCCTCGCAGGTTTGCGACATCTTTGTCCACTATTTTCACATTGTCTTCTGTGCAGGAGGCTCTTCAGCATCCGGGGTGGCGGGCAGCAATGGATGAGAAAATGACAACTCTCTGGGCTAATCACACATGAGATTTTGTTCCCCTTCCTCCTGGTCATTCTCCGATTGGCTGTAAATGGGTCTTCACCATCAAGCGTCACTTTGATGGAACAATTGAGCGCCTCAAAGCTCGTCTTGTCGCTCGTGGCTTCACTCAACAACACGGTCTTGACTATGAAGAGACGTTCTCTCCTATTGCCAAGCTCAATACTGTCCGCATTGTTATCTCTCTAGCAGTCCATCGGCATTGGACATTACACCAACTCGATATTAAGAATGTCTTTCTCAATGGCGATCTTATGGAAACGGTGTACATGCAACAACCTCCTGTTATGTAACCACGGGGGATTATCTGGTATGTCGCCTCAAGAAATCTCTTTACGGACTCAAGCAGTCCCCACGAGCATGGTTTGACATGTCCAGTCGAGTTGTTCGTGATATTGGTTTTACTCGGAGCTCTACTGACTCCTTGTTTATTCGGCGTCGTCCAACAAGCACAGTGGTTCTTCTTGTCTATATTGATGACATTATTCTAACAGGGGATGACATCTCTGGCATCAATTTAGTCAAGAAGCAGTTGGCCTCACAGTTTCAGACTAAAGACTTGGGTCCTCTCCGGTATTTCTTAGGTATCGAGGTTGCTAGACATCCTGATGGCCTTGTCTTATCTCAACAGAAATACAACCTCGATCTTCTCCGTGATGCAGGCTATTTGGGATGTAAGCCCACTGACACACATATGGATGCCAATCACAAATTATGCGCTCATGCATTCGACAATGATTTACTTCGACAATGATTTACTTCTTCAAAATCCAGAGTATTACTGTCGTTTGGTTGGCAAACTCATTTACTTACTGTCACCAGGCCGGATATATCCTTTGCTGTCGGAGTTGTCAATTGTTTTATGCATGCCCCTCGAAACTCTCATCTCCAGGCCGTGGATCGTATTCTCAGGTATTTGAAGAATGCCCCTGGACAAGGGATCGTGTATCAGCCTTCCTCATATCTCTCTCCTTGCCTACTGCGACGCTGATTATGTCGGCTCTCTCGATAATCGTCACTCGTATGTCGCTCTACGAGTGGATTCTGCACATATTTTGGTGGACATCTGGTCATCTGACGAAGCAAAAAGCAAACTGTTGTTGCATGCTCCTCTGCCGAGTGCCGAGGCTGAGTATCGCTCAATAATGGCTTCTGTTATTTCTGAACTTACATGGCTAGAGAGTTTACTTCATGATTTGGGTGTCAAACTTCCTTCTCCAGTAGTCCTTTGCGATAATCAAGTTGTTATCCACATCGCCGAGAATCCTGTATTTCATGAGTGTACGAAACACATCAAAGTCGATTGTCATTTTGTCTGAGAAAAGGTTCAAACTCGGAAGTTGATTTTACGACATGTACCTGTTGCAGAACAAGTGTCGGACATTATGACAAAGGCCTTACATCGTCCTTTATATTGCAAATTTCTTTCCAAGCTTGGTGCATAGGACGTGTACGCTCCAGCTTGTGGGGGAGTGTTGAAGAATGAATAAACAAAGCCCACTTAATAATCTTTATTCTTGTTCATTGTTCTTGGCTCATGTTAAGGCCCATATTGTCTTCTTCTTTATTAGTCCCACATTATGTATTAGGAGTGTGATTGTAGTGTGTCTCCCTATATATAGGGCATTATTGACATTGTACATTAAAAAATTAATGGAAATATTAAATTTTTCTCATAATCGTCTTTTCTCACAGTATTAAAAAATTATATATATATATAATACAGCTCATGAGCATCTCGAGTTCGACTCGAGTTCGCAATCTCATGCGTCAAGCTCTATATACAGGTCTCAAGCTTGAGCCTGTATATGTGAGCTCATCGAGCCCGGGCTAAAAATAGCAAGCATGAGCTGAGATCGAGCTTGAAAATTTTATCGAGCTCGACCCGTTTGCACCCCTAGTCCTGAAAGCTCCTCTTGCCTAAGCTCGCTCCCACTGATTAAGATCCTACTCTCACGTGGATTGGCTTTCAATTGTGTTACTCTCCACGAAAAAAACGCCGACCAGGCCCTCACTCAATCTCGTCGTTTTCGCTCGAACTCACTTTCTCCAGTCGTGGTCGCGAACTTTCGAACCCGCCAACTTCTCGCTCAAATTCGCCAACAGGATATCTTCCTGGTGCTCGTCGACTCTCTAGAAGTCGCAAACTCTGCTTGAGCCCGCCACTCTGGAGTACGCTTTTCGGAGCTGGATTCATAAACTCTGCTGGAACTCGCAGTCCATACTTTAACCATGCTTGGAACTCGTCTTTTTCGCTCGAGTTCAAACTCGTCAACAGTGATCTTCCTGGTGCTCATCGACTATGTGGAACTCGCAGACACTGCTTGAGCTCGCCTCTTTGGATTTTGTCTTTCGGAGCTGGACTCGCAAACTCTGCTCGAACCTACTTGGAGCTCGCCTTTTCCGCTCTAGCTCACCAATTCTGCTTGAGGCTCGTCTGTCTGGAGTTTGTGGAGTTGCTCTACCTTCGAACCCACTGGCCTCCTCATGTACTCACATCAACCTTTTTTGAGCACACTGATACGATTGATTGAGCTCACCAAGGCCCCGGGATTCCTGCGTGAGTATCCTAGTTGTGTTAAATCTCCTTGAATTTATAAGATGAAGATAAATGTTGCTTCTGCCTCGTCTACTGTTCTGGTCACCCCCGCCCACACTTATATATATGAAGTCCACGACGAGCTGAAGATTACTATTATCTCTTATTGGGAAGAAAAACTTTGCTGAGTGGATCCACTCGGTACACCGAGTACTCTGGACTAAGGGTCTCCTTCATCATCTAACTCGCGAACCTCAGACTAGGTGTACTGAGAAATGACTACAAGATGATGGTCGCGTTCAGTCATGGATATTGAACTCCATGGAAAGTGAGTCATATTGAATGACTATGTACCACGAAACTGTGAAGACTATGGGGGATGATCTCAAGACTCAATACCCTGGGAAAGATAGCCTTCAACATTTATTCGATCTATTCTTGGACCTTTAGACTGTTGAACCTAGTCTGGATGGCGATTTGGCGTCATTTGCGGCACAACATAAAACTATCATCGAGTCTTGCTTTAACAACAACACCTTACTCTTGATTTGGCAACCCAATGGGCACAAAAAGAAGCAGTGGGTATAGCTATGATGATGGCTCGCATACCACCACATCTTTACAGTGTTCGTGGTAATGTTTTATCATCGTTAACAATCCCATCTCAATCTGATGTCTGCTCAATGGTCCTGAAAGTCACTCCACCCACCGATGTCGCCATGACTCCATCCTCGGCCCTTCTGCAACATTCTACTAAATCGCGCCCCCCTAATAAGAGACATCGAGAAAGCATGGCCTCCAAAGGAAATGGTGGGCAAGATGGACGAAATCGTCCTAAAGGACATAGCACACGCATGTATACCTACTGTGGTCGGACAAATCATATTGAGGCAACGTGTTATAGAAAACATGGATTCCCGCAACAACATAACCCTCCTTACCAAGCTTTGGCTGCGACCAACACTCCCAGCAGGTCCAGATCTGAAATTGATACCTTGCGGGAGGAACTCCAGAGTCTTCGGGGGTTAATTACTCGAATGTCCAGATCCATTACCGAGTCAAATCAAGGTATATCATGTCTTTCACATAGCCCCTCTTGAATAGTGGACTCTGGAGCCACAAATCATATTACTCCGCAAAAACCCTTGTGGCACTCAGCCACTATTTGTCCTAAGTTTATTACTACTGCAAATGGCTAAACCACGGCTATTAACGGCTCTCACCCCCTATATTTCTCTACGATTTATTTTTCATGTCAAAAGGAAGGTTTTTGGATTCGGGTCCTGTTCACATCTCAGTCCGGGACCGCCAGTTTTCTGCTGCGCAGAATGGTAAATGGCGGAGATCAAAAATAAAAAACCGTAGAGGAATGGTGAACCCGTTTCTATCTCCATGGAGATCGAAAATAATCTCCATGGAGATCATCTCGGAGTCCAGGATGCGGACGCAAATATTGTTACTCTAGTTCACAATATAATCTTCTATTTGTTAGTCGTCTCACTCATGATCATGACTGCTTCATAACTTTTTCAACATCTTCATTTGTGGTGCAGGAGCAGCAGACACAACGTATCATTGGTTGGGACGGTTGTTGAATGGACTCTATATTTTGTATCTACCCTCCTCAGCTCTCTTCCATCACTTCAGTACACTGGCATTGGTGTCTTGGTCATGCATCTCTCCCAACCTTACAAAAGGCACATCCGAATTTTCCTTTTTGTGATTTTACTTGTGAATCATGTATCTATGGAAAACAACGTTGTTCATCTTTCCCCTCTCATTGTACTAGGAGTGATGCTCCATTCTCTTTAGTTCATTCGGGCATTTGAGGTCCATATAAAACTGCTAGTTTATCTGGACATTTATAGGTGAATTCATGCATGACATGGGTGTATTTACTTCGCGTTTGATTTGAGATCATGCATGCATTTCACTCATTTGTTACGAAAATTCACAATCAATTCTCTACTATTATCACAATTTTTCAAACAAATAATGATCGTGAGTACATTAGTCATGAATTTCAAGACAATTGTAATACCTTAGGCATTATTCATCAAATATCGTGCGCCTATACATCACAACAAAATAGTGTGGCCGAGAGAAAGTACTGACACCTATTAGAGGCAGCCATATCTCTCGTGTTTCAAATCAGGTTCCAAAGAGCTATTAGAACTTCGCAATAACTATTGTATGTTAACTAATTAATTGCACGCAATCGACTATCTTGAACTTTGAGTCCCCTTTCTCCATCGTATTTTCGTCCAAACCCCCTTCTCTCTTACCCCTAGAGTTTTCAGGGGGGGGGGGGGGGGGGGGGGGGGGGGGGGGGGGGGGGTATGTGTTTTGGTCATCATCTAAGTTTTCTTTCAGATAATAAGTTGGTACCAAGTCCGTGAAATATATATTTGTTGGGTACTCCCAAACTCAGAAAGACTATTTATGTTATTCTCTCATAGATCGGAAAATTGTGACATCCATTGACGTCACCTTTCTTGAGAATCAACCAATCTATTTCTCTTCTCCTCCTGGTGAAACATCGCATGCACCCCCTCATCCCAACGTACCTATCGACTGTCCACTGTGATATTGGCACCCTCTCCTCCACAAAACGTTTATACTTGTCATTGTTCTTGTCGACCCGCCCCAAACCAATCTCCCCTACTGATGAAGCTCCTACTTCAACTGATCTTCCCACAGTCACCCACGAGGATACATGCTCATCTACTGCCCACCCACTGTCTAACTATGTCTCATTTCGCCTGTTATCTCCTAATTTTGCAGGTTTGCATGCTCCTTGTCTTCCATCTCCACCCTTTCTTATGTACATGAGGCTCTTCAACATCCGGGGTGGCGAGCCGCAATGGATGACGAAAAGAAGGTCCTTTTGGTCAATGAGGCTTGGGACTTAGTGTCCCTTCCCCTTGGATAGTCCCATGCAGGATGTAAATGGGTGGTTGGTTAAAAATCATCCAGATGAGTTCATTAAGCACTTAAAAGCATGTCTTGTGGCTTGTGGATTAACTTAACAATATGACATTGGCCATGAAGAAATGTTCTCTCCAGTGGCCAAGCTTAATATTACGGGGGTATTGATCTCCTCGACAGTCCATCGCCACCGACAGTTGCATCAACTCGATATCAAGAATGCATTGCTTAATGGAGATTTGACTGAGATTGTCTGCATGCAACAATCTCCTGGATATGAGACCAAGGGGAAGTCTCTTATATACCGCCTAAGAAAATCTATCTACGACCTGAAGCAGTAACCTCGAGCATGGTTTGACAGATTTAGTAGCATGGTTTAGGCATTTGGCTTTACTAGGAGCACGGTGTACTTTTCCTTATTTACACATTGTCACAAAAAGAGTATTGTGCTCCTTGTGTATGTCGATGATATCATAGTCATGGGCGAGATGATCGAATATCTCCATGATCAAAGAGCACTTGACCTCTAACTTTCATACCAAAGATTTGGGACGTCTCGGATAGTTCTTAGGTATTGAGGTAGCTCGACGACATGATGTGCTAAAATTATCTCGACATAAGAATTGTAATGATCTTTTACGTAAGATACTTAAGATGTAATCCAGCTACACAATCATGGAGACAAATCATAAGCATTGTGCTCATAAGTCTGCTTTTGATCTTCTACTAGTCTGGAATACTATCATCGCCTGGTTGGCAAGCTTATCTATTTGACCGTAACTCGGCCAAATATTTCATTTGTTGTTGGAGTGGTTAGTCAATACAAGCATGCTCCTCGTGCTTCCCACTTCAAGTGGTTGAGCGCGTCCTTTAGTACCTAAAGAACGCTCAGGGTCAAGGGCTTGTGTATAAGCCTTCATCTTCTCTCCCACCGATTTCCTACATCGATGCAGACTATGCAGGCTCCATTGATGATTGTCGATCTACAAGTGGGTAATGCAAGTATTTTAGAGCGCGTTTGGTCAATTTAGGAAGCAAGAAACAAGCGGTTGCAGCACGCTCGTTTGTTTAGGTTGAGTATTATTCGATGGCTTCCGCCGCTTCTGAGCTTACTTAGCTGGAGAGCCATCTCATTGATCTTGATGTATCTTTTCCATCTCCCCAAGTCCTTTATTGTGATAGTAAAGCGGCTATCCTTATAGCCAAAAATCATATTTTTCATGAACAGTAAGCACATTGAAGTAGACTGCCACATCATGAGAGAAAAATTCCAGCTTCGCAAAATTGATCTCCAACATGTTCTAATGGCCAATCAACTCTCTGAAATCTTCACAAAGGCCTTGTCTCGGCCACTTTATCTTCAGTTTGTTTTGAAGTTTGGATCCAATGATATGCATGCTCCAACTTGCTGAGGATTATAGAAGGAATATTATATTAGAAGCCGAGGGTTAAAGGCCCAATTCTATGGCCCATTAAAAGTGGTGTTCTGTTACGAGCCTAATTCGGAGCTTCGTCGGAGGTGGCAGTAGAGGAGGAGATACAAAAGGGATCCAAGCTCTACCCGCGAAAAATGTAGGGGAGAGGA
This sequence comes from Dactylorhiza incarnata, assembly GCA_033032865.1. Lineage (NCBI taxonomy): Eukaryota > Viridiplantae > Streptophyta > Magnoliopsida > Asparagales > Orchidaceae > Dactylorhiza > Dactylorhiza incarnata. The sequence continues at coordinate 1,351,783 of JAWHQI010000184.1, read as the reverse complement.
AGAAGGGGAGTCGTGCTCAACCCAAACCCTAGAACTTGAGGAAGATGAGAGAACAAGAGAGAGGAATAGAAACTTTCATAATTAGATTCATGCCTCATACATTTGACCCAATGCGTCTATTTATAGACACAAAATATTAACCCTAAAATATTAAATAAAAGACAACACAAACATTTAGATTCTAAAGACTCGACTTGACTTGACTCATACAACTCGAACTTGATACATAAATACGCGTAATAAAATTATGCATAAAAGAACTGTTGAAAAATAACTGATGATGTGGGACCTAAACATCTCATCAGCCATTCAAAGCAAGCTTGTCCTCAAGCTCGAACGAAGCTTGCATGACTTGGTCATCTGGATCTTTGATTTCACGCCAAAACAGCGCCCGGTAGCACGTCGATGCGGCAGCAATTGCATCGAGTAGCGTGCCGACAACGAGCTCACAGATGGCTTTAATACACATATTATATACTTTGTAACCATATATTTTTTTATTAAAATAACTAAAATTAGTTTGTCTTCTATCATTTAATGATTTTATTAATATATTTGTATAGTTTTAGGTCAAAAGAAGACAACAATTCAATTATGGATCGGATGGCAATGCTTGGGAGGAGATCTGGAGCCGATTCCAAAAATTCCAAAGTACACGCTCTGGTACACACCGTGTAACCAGGATGTGTTCAGTTGATTGCAATTTCAGCTCATCTAGCAAGCCGTGTGGACCAAAGGCGCAATCTTTAAAATTAAACGCCCTGGTACACAGCATGTACCCAGGGCGTGTAGCATTTAATATCAGTAATGGACCTCTTCATGGTCGTTGTTGGAACCGAGAATCGGCCCAACGAGGGGTTCGAACCCCTGAAAGGGGGCAGCTGGCACTTACTCATCCCACGGAAGAACCTGACCGAAGACGTGGAGCTAAAACACCGGCCCTTGGCTACAGTGCGGAGGTCCCGCCACACACCCGGAAGATCTTTAGAGCGCTTCCCCTCCCAAGCCAAAACTGAAGTCGGGCACCCTGGAGAGTCTGAGGAGCTAACCGGGAATGTCCTAAGGAGGAAGAAGTCAAAGAAGTTGATCCTCTCCGAAGGTGCCCTTCAGGGTCTATTTATATCTTTTCTCTTCTGGTCTGCAAATAGCGAGATTCCGCCTTTTGATTTTACTAATCGCACCGCAAACTGGTCTGCTAAAAACCAAACTCCGTTGTTCTGAAGGGTTACTGGCAGCCCACCAAGGGTAATTAGGTAAATTAACCCCTAGACCCTTGTTGGGTGAGTAGCCCATGAAGGCGCCACTCGTCAGCCCTCTTGCGAGCGGGCCACGCGAGATCTCCCCTTGCGAGTAGTGGCTCTACTCGCCTTGCTCCTTGGCGCGGCGAGTCCTCACTCGCCTCGTTATGGCTAAATGCACCCCAAAGCGATATTGGGACTAACTCGCCCTCGCCATGCGCTACTCGCAAGATCGAATCCCTGGTTCGCCTCGCCTTGGCTAGATGCTCGCCGCGAGTCGGCGAATCACTCCTTGACTCGCCTATACTCGATCCCCATCTTTGCCCCGTGGCGAACACTGGGTTGTACAGTCGTGATGGGTAACGGTAACAGTTGTCAAGAACACGCCCTAGGTACACGCCTTGTACTAGGGCCTGTAATCCTGATTTATGACCAAAACGGCGCTTTCACTCCAAGACGTTTCTCGGGCTTTCATGTTGGCAATTTTTCAGGTACACGCCCTAGGTACATTGCGTGTACTCAGAGCGTGTAAACCCGAATTTTCAACTATAAATACAGGAGCATTCCAGGAGTCCAGGATCGAAGTTTATTTCAATTTACATCGAGTTTTTAATTAGAATTCTTTCTTTTATTGTATTATTTTACTTTTAGTGAGAGAAAGAGAGAAAGCTTGTCACGTGGAGATAGTTTTGGAATTTGTAAGTTTACCTTGATCACGTTTTCTTATATTATCTTGTATCAATTTTCATCGTAATGAGTAACTAAAATTCTATAGTACTTGATCATGATAAACTTTAGAATGAAATATTAATATATTGCTCTTATTGTTTTCATAAGCTCTTCTAATAGAAATCTAGGATTTACCTTTGATTTATAATTTGTTGATTTCATATTTTCAATATATGTTTATCAACTTAGAGTTGTATTCTAGTGGTCGAGAGATCCGTGAATACAAGTAGATCACTCATCGGTAAAAAGAGTTGCATGCACCCCTATGACATAAATCTTCTGGATTAGAGTCAAATCCAATGGAAGGGATTCACCACTTAAAACAAGCTTAGGGGTTTCGAATATAGAAAGATTTCGGTCGATCAACCTAAGGTTAAGTGGTAGTATTCCACAAGAGAGGTGCTATCATAATTTAGGAACCTCCATGATCAAGATGTTTTATTAAAATGCTTATAATTCAATTTGAGTTTTTGATATTTCTTTTAGGGGGATTCTAAATCGAGTATTAACTTTATTCTCTTATTTCTCTCTTAATTTATATTGTTTTTCTTTTATTTCAAATTACCCAACCGCAATATTTAGATAAAATAATAGTAATTTTGTAAGTAGAAGTAATCAACAAATCCGTAGAATACGACACTTGATATTTTACTTTAAAATATCCTATGTTATAATACGATATGTACACTTGTCTTATCAAATTATATTTCAGATACACACTTTTAGCCGTGTCAATGACACGAGAGACTGCGAGGATCTGACGTGGCAGAGGCGCTTGAGGTAGGAAGACTGTCAGACAGAATCTCTGGAGTTGGGACGAGAGTGCTTGGGGGTTGCAGACAGGCAAGGGAGAGGGAGGATTGTGTTGAAGATGAACCGCGGCGATAAGATGTGGCGGCGCCGACGTGCGGGCGATCGTCAGAAGGAATGGATTGAGAGGGACCACCAGAACAGGTGATTGGAGCGAAGGCTGCGGAGTGGAGACCGCGGGGATGGATGGGGCGCAAAATGAGGCGGCACCCCCCCACCCCCACCCCCACCCCCGCCACACCACACCCTCGGGTCTGCGGCGACGAGGCCGGTTGTGTGAACTGCGGGGAGGGAACAATCGGAGGCGATGTTGGAACAACCATAACTGCGGCTGTCGGAGGGGTTACTTCGAACGCAGGTGGGATCGATGGTTGCGGTAGTGGAAGAAGAGGCGACACAGGTGAACTCTGACCTCCAAAGCATCGGCCAATGCTGGTAGTGAATCGTGCAAGCGTGGCGTCATAAGACGTTGACATCTCCAGTAACTTCTGGAGCATTGAACTGACGGAGAGTGGCTCGTTGGGGCTTGTCATCATGCTAAAAGAATTAATTAATCGATTAATTTAATGAAAAGTTAATTAATTAATTAGGCCTCCTGGGCTACTTGCATCACAATTAATGCGGTTTGCGGGCTCGAGGAAGGAAAAGGGGGACTACTGGCTAGTAGGCTCGAGGGATGCGCGGTTCAAAGACAGAACTGTTGTCGAGGAACGTGGAAGTTGTTGTCGACCGAGTCGGGGTAAGAGACTCACGGAACAATAAGCCAGAGTTGTTCTATCCGCACGCAACATAGGAAATCACCAACGGATCATTTCTCCTCTCGTCAAAGGAGGAAGGTGTGCGTCTGCGGGACGCGTGCGCCTCTGCGGAATGCGTTGATCACACCGAGGGGCGGTCGTCTCTGCAGAGTCGTGCGTCTGAGGTAGGCATCGATCCACGCTGAGAGACGGAAGGAGATCTCGTCGAGGTCCTTGGATTGCGGCAGGGGAAAAGAGGATCAAAGCAAAGACTGGATTTGATTGCCTACGAGGATCGACAGAGGATCAGCGGGTGATTTGTTGGCTTTGGATTGGAGAAAGTGTTGTGGGAGGAAGATGGGGATCGAATGTCTCTGATACCAAGATGATACGAGCCTACTTTGGAGCGGAGATATAAGAGGGAGTGGGCTCTATTCGTGGAGAATGCGAAGGGAGAGAAAGAAGGGGAGCCGTGCTCAACCCTAACCCTAGAACTTGAGGAAGATGAGAGAACTAGATAGAGGAATATAAACTTTCACAAATATTTGCATGCCTCATACATTGACCCAATCGGTCTATTTATAGAAACAAGAGGTCTATTTATAGACCCAAGACATTAACCCTAAAACATTAAATAAAAGACAACACAAAACATTTAAATTTTAAATACTCGATTTGACTTGACTCATACAACTCGAACTTGATACATAAAGACACGTAATAAAATAATGCGTAAAAGAACCGTTAATAGATAACTAACGATGTGGGACCATAACATGTTTCTCTTGTATAGTTTAGTATCACATTATGGTTTGGAGTTGAGGTGTCACTCCTCATTCATATAAATATGTATACATGTGATTGTATTTATTTTAACACGAAAAGTTTAATTAAATATAATTTCATGTTCATATCTTTACAGCTCTTATAGAATTCAATCAGTTAGCGTGATAGTTGAATGAAAATAGGTGCTAGACAAGATTGAACTCATGGTGGCAGGGGAAAAGAGGATCGAAGCAAAGAATGGATTTGATTGCCTACGAGGATCGACAGAGGATCGGCGGGTGATTTGTTGGCTTTGGATTGGAGAAAGTGCTGCAGGAGGAAGATGAGGATCAAATTTCTCTGATACCAAGATGTTACGAGCCTACTTCGGAGTTTCGTCGGAGGTGGCGGTGGAGGCGGATCAACAAGAGGGAGCCGAGCTCTACCCGCGGAGAATGCGAGGGGATGGGAAGAAGGGGAGCCGTGCTCAACCCTAACCCTAAAACTTGAGGAAGATGAGAGAAGTAGATAGAGGAATATAAACTTTCATAATTTGATTCATGCCTCGTACATTGACCCAAAGGGTCTATATATAGACCCAAGACAAAAAAAGGGCAGCTCGGTACACAAAGCATCCCCGCGCAGTGAGGGTCCGGGGAAGGGTCCCACTACAAGGGTGAAATGTAGGCAAACCTTACCCTGCAGTTTTGCAAGAGGCTGCTTCCAAGACTCGAACACGTGACCTCAAGGTAACACGGTAACACCTCAACCGGTGCGTCAAGGCAACACAAAAACATTCAGATTCTAAAGACTAGACTCAATTTGACTTGATTCATACAACTCGAACTCGATACATAAAGACGCATAATAAAATTATGCGTAAAAGAACTGTTAATAGATAACTAATGATGTGGGACCCTAACATGTTCATCTTGAATAGTTTAGTCACACATTGTGGTTTGAGTTGAGTTGTCACTCCTCATTCCTATAAATATGTATACATGTAGTTGTATTTATTTTAACACGAAAAGTTTAATTAATACAATTTCATGTTCACATCTTTATAGCTCTTATAGAATTCAATCAGCTGGCATGATAGTTGAATAAAAATAGGTGTTAGACAAGATTGAACTCATGGCCTTGTAAAGCATATATACATACTCTAAAAAAACATTATACAACAAATATTTTTCAATATTATCTTGTTTGGCTGAGTAACTTAAACTTGGGTCTACTTGAAATTCAAGCATCCTATGATCAAGTCACACAACGGTCTAGACGCACCAGGCAAAAAAATTACAATCAGAGTCAATCATCTTGTGTGGATCGCCAACTTGGAAATTTTAATTATTTTTGTGTATTATTTTACATTTTACTATAAACACAACCGTCGTGATCGAAAAATCCTAACCGTTCATGGCAGTTCTGAAATTCAAATACCCTATGATGGGGATCACGTCATACAAGGAAATGGTCCACACGCACAGGGCAAGGAAATGAAGATCAGAGTCGTTCATCTTGTGTGGAAATGACTTTGGAATTTTAGTTGTTTTTGAATATTTTTGTTATTTAATTTTAAGCATGCACAACCATTATGATCGGAAGACCACGACCATTCATGGTGGTTCTAAATTCTATAAATATGAGTAGAAGGCTCCATTTGCGAGAATCAAAAGTTTGAGAAAATTTCCTTTTTTGGTCACCCAGTGCATAAGCTAGACCTAATGTGTGAAACCTAAGAATTTTGTCCTCTCCCCTTGGCCGGCTTTTCCTGTACCAACCACTCACAAGAACACCCCCATAAATTGGCTGCAAACCCCCACACCTCTCCTCACAGACACAACTGAACCCCACTGGTTTAGGTTTGAGTACAAATTACGATCGGAAGATCATGACCATTCATGGTGGATTTGAATTCTATAAATATAAGTAGAAGGCTCCATTTGCGAGTTGAGAAAAAATTTCATCTTTTGGTCACCCAGTGCTTAAGCTGGACCTTGTGTGAAATCTGTTAGAAGTATTTATATTTAAGTATTTAGGTATTTAAGGTTTAGTCCCACACCGGCTAGCGGTGTTGTGTGTCTCCTTGTAATGCTATATGTTAGCCCCTTTGTGGAAGAATAAAATTGCACCAAATATTTACTTTCCTCCTAATTTCTAACATGGTATCAGAGCATGGCAATCTGAAAACCTAAAAGATTTTTTTTTTCCGTTCCTACTTATCCTGCGACCTAGCACCGACCATTTTTTTCCGCTTCCCGTGCGCTGCTAGGCCTCCTGCGGCTCCTCCTCCCCCTCGCTCCCGTCGGCGGGATCGTTCCTTGATTCCAAGGGCAGGAGCGGGCCTCTTTCTCGTCGGCTGCGTGCGGCTCTTCCGCTACTTCTTGATCGACGATCCCGTCGATGCTCCTGCGCCAATCGACGATCCCGTCGAGCTCCTCTGCCGATCGACGATCCCGTCGAGCCATCTTCTCCGCTTGCGCTCGATCCCGTCGCCGGGGGAAGCGGCCTCCCTCTCCGTCGGTTTTTATCGACGACGTCCTCCAACGACACGGCCCTTCCTCCCGCAGTTCTCGCTGCCGCTGCTACCCCTCTCGCTGTTGCTGCTGCTTCTTCTCCGACCTGGCAGCCCTCTCGCCTGCACTGCTCCCAGTCCTCTGCTGCTTCTTCTCCGGCCTCTATTCCGCTACGTCTTCATCGACGGCTGCTGCTTCTTCTCCGACCTCTATTCCGCTACTTCTTCATCGACGGCTCTGTCTGTGAATTCGTCTCCACTCTGCGCCTTCGACGACAGATCCAGCAGATCTCGCTGCTCTCGTTCTCATCGACGAAACCGCCCCTCTCCTCCCTCGATCCCGTTTCCAGGTGGAGCTGCTGCTGCGCCTATTCCTCTCCTTCGATCCAGTCCAGCTTCCTGTCCCGTTCCCGTGCTGCTGCTCTCGACGATGGCCGATCCCACTGTTGTGCCGCTGCTGCTATGCCGTGCCCTATCAAATTTTTTTAAAGTGTCTGCTGTAGTTTTTGTGTTGTTTCGTATGTCTTAGTTATTGTGTTGGTAGTGTCTTCTAGTCGCGTGCTATGAACGATGGTTTCCGTGCTGCTGCTCTTTGGGTGTCGAGCTCTTCTCTTCCTCCATTCTCACTCGCCACTGGTTGAGCCTTTTTGCTCTCCGCTGCTTGAGCACTCTGCTCGCAGCTGCTTGAGCCTTCTGCTCGCAGCTGGCTTGTGCTTTGCTCGCTGCATCCTGGATCGTGGTCTTGCCGGCAACTGTTATCCATAGTTGTTCTTTTATGTGTTGTTCTGAGTGTCTTCGTCTGTGTCTCCATGCGAGTCTATGCCTTCATGCACGTGTTCCACGTGAGGGGGAGTGTTTGTGATAACGGCGACTCGGATGCCTCTTTTCCCGACTCCTGCCTTAGTCACACACGGCCTCCAGGCATATTTCGTATGTTGTTTGTGTCTTCCCATCTTTTTCTTCTATATTAGGTAGGGTGGTTTGGCCTTTGTTGGTTGACCTGGTTTCAACACCGGGAGCATCCAGCATGTTCATGGTCGGTTTGTGGACCAACGTCGTGTGGCTTATGCCCGGTTGAAGTATCCCCGGTGACACGCGGTTGGGCCTCGGTGGCTGTTGTTTTGTCCCACATTGTCAACCACCTTTTACCTTTTCTTTTATGTTGTGTTCAAGCTGAAGGGTTCCCCTTCAGCTTGAGGGGGAGTGTTAGAAGTATTTATATTTAAGTATTTAGGTATTTAAGGTTTAGTCCCACACCGGCTAGCGGTGTTGTGTGTCTCCTTGTAATGCTATATGTTAGCCCCTTTGTGGAAGAATAAAATTGCACCAAATATTTACTTTCCTTCTAATTTCTAACAAAATCTAAGAATTTTGTCCTCCCCCCTTGGCCGACTTTTCCTCTACCAACCACCCACAAGAACTCCCCCATAAATTGGCTGCAAACCCCCACACCTCTCCTCACACACACAACTGAACCCCACTGGTTATGGTTGGATGACAAATCGACATCCCCCCTAAATTTCAGCATTTGTCCCTCTACCGAAAATCACCCAGAAGCACTCCCCTATCCCTGGGTTTGCTCACAGGTAGAATCCATCCAAGGCCTTCCAAACCTCTCAGTTTCCACCGAGCAACAATTTTTCCAACGTGTCCACAATATCTAGCCTCCTCCACAACCCAACTTCAGTTCATTATATCCTTCCCTGGCTCTCAATTATGCATCAGCGGCAATGTTCTTTGTGAATCTCGTAATAGTTCTCAGTTTTATGTATGTTTTTGTAACATTAATATCAAATTATCTTGCGGTCTGTGGGATTTATTTCACCTAAACATTTGTTATTTCATGTTCTCTTCCATATACACCCGGAAGTTGTTTTCTTACTTAAAAATTCTACTCAATTGTGGTGGTTGTGATTCTATCTGCAAATTTCTTTTATTGCAAACATAATTTTCGATTAATTTTATAATTCATACATCTATTCTTATAGTCGTCCTACACCCCCGCTACATCCAACCCTACCTCACCCTATCTAGAAACTCTTTTTGAGTCAATTTTGACTAAATATAAAATAAAGTATTTTTCAAGTGTCTGGTATTCTTATCAACCCCTTAAACAATAAAAAGTACAAGTAGTTGTCCACCTAGTTTCATTGGAGATAAAGATAAACTGACATGAGAGCTCAAACTTGAAAACATATTGAAAAATAATAATAAGGAAACCTCCCTGATGCGGAGCATAGGCGAGATTGATGCGGAGCATAGGCGAGGACGAGCTTTGGGCCCATTCGGGGCTGATTTGACGACTTACCATATATGGCGTGCCCGGATCGACGATCCGACTCCGTGGATGCGTCCGAATGCATGTTGCGAGTCAATTTCATATATAGCTTTGTATTATTCGGTTATTATTTTATGTAGTTTTGGCCCCGAAACCAACGGCCAATCATAGCCGTTGATTCCGGGAGCCCTAATCTTATTTTCTTATAAATAAGAGGTGTTAGGGCTGCTGTCATTTTATTGCTGAATGATTTGGAGAGCTTCTTCCTTCATTCCGGTGATCCCCTCCGCGGTGCCGACTCCGTGGAACCCCTTGGTGACGACTCCTTGGGTAAGTGTTCTCTTTGTTAGCCTCTCTCCTTCCTCCACCCGCACCCCTCCCTCAATCCTTGCCGCCAGCCCTTTGCTGAAGCCCAACGTCCAGCCCCTTTGCTGCATATTCATCCATAATTTTCATTCCACTGTTCAAATATTAAATTTACTATTCATTCATATTCTTTTCCCCTCTCTAATCCACCGCCAGCCCACCGTTAGCCTCCTGCCGCCACCCTATCTCCCAGCAACTCTGCCGTCTCCCCTTCCAGCCGCTCCTCTCCCTGACGCCAGCCCTCCAGCAGCCTTTCCTCTGCCCAAACAGCCCCGCCCCTGCTGCCAGGAACCAGCCGCCAGCCCCCTCCAGCCGCCTCCCCTTCCAGCCGCTCCTCTCCCTGCCGCCAGCAGACCTGTCCAGATCTGGACAGATCTGTCCAGATTCAGTCCCGAGCTCCGGTTCAGCCCCTAAACCCCCCCATACCCGCAGCCAACTCCTCCCCTTCCGTGGAGCCACCTTCCCCTTGCCCCATCTAGTCTTCCACCACCCGGAAAGACCTCATTTCGCCTCCAAACTTCAGATTTGTTCTAAATCGCTGCAGCCCTAGTTTATTTCAGATTTCGTGTTGTGTTTTGTATTGGATTTTGGTTGTAAAACATTGTTAACGTTTGGAATATTATATGCTTGCTTGGATGTTCATGTTATTATAATTATTTGTGCCTAGATTAATCTCTAACTGCAGGATTGGAATTATTCGCCGCGCGCTCTATCTTTGGCCCTCCACGCGGAGGGAAACCAAAGTTTGCTCGCTTAATAAACTATATTCCCTTGCTTAGAATTATTTGCGTGGGATGTTAATGTTTATTATCCAATTTGTGATTAATCCGTCGGACTTTGCATAGCATGTAGGGTTAGGTCACGGTTTATCCGCCGCCTATAGATTCGTCCTGCGTCACTCCCCCTTGCTTATAATATAAAAAACGGATGGAATTTTCTCCTCCAATGAGAATGCCAGAATGGTAATTAATTTTTGTAAGCCCAACCTTCAAATGTAAGATTAAAATCATTCATATGTAAGATTAAAATCATTCATATTCTTCACAATCATAAAAACTTACTATCAACTTGCAAGGTTTTAACACAATCGATTTACTTGATCATCCATTAGATGATATGAAAATTCTTAAACAGACGGCTTTAATATCATGAAAAAGTTCACGATATAGTCTTTGCATGACCATATAAATAGAATTAGAAGACCTTTTCCGGCCTAATTGTAATCTCTCATTTGAACCCAAAAATGATCCCAAGTTTATAGTCTGACCGTTTATGCATTTTGAAGTATCCAATATCAGAAAGCAGCTATAGTAAAAACTAAAATGTAAAATTCATCTTTAATGTGGTGCCAACTGCATTTTTTAATAATCTGACATCAGCTCATTTTCATGTATAACATCAAATTTTTAGCAAGACATATCCAGAGGAACAGAAATGATCCTATTCAAAACTGGGAAAGCAATAAATAAATATATGCATGCACGAAGGCTACAAATTCAGAAATAGAAATAAAATAAAATACATAACAAGATTATAATAAATGCTGTTCAATCATACAGCATCAAGAGTTGCATACAGGTCACGAACTTACTGTGACAGGATTAGAGTCTAGTATCTTGTTAATCAGGGTTTTTGCTCCGATAGAAAACCATGATGGGCATGAAAATTCAACGTTCTTGATCTGAAAGAAGTCATCACAGAAAAGGCAATTGGAACAGTTCTTTACCAACTGGATATTCCGAATGTACAGAACAAAATACTGGCAAAAAGTAACTACTTTTCGCAAGGAATCAATCACTAGCATCCAAAGGCGTATTCCTTTAACTAGAATGCAGAAATTAATTGAAGCATGGCATAGTCAATTACTAAAATCTTCTTCCACGGGAAAAAAATACTGACAGCATTATGTATTGCCTAGTGCCAGCCTCTTAAGGCATGAAGAGTTGAATATGAAAGAAATGTATTGATACAAATATCATCAAGTCAATCTTTAGCCATAAAAAAGTTATTACTTTAGCAATACATTTTTTAAATCTAGTAGATGCTAAAGACAGATATATGCCAAAAACGGCCATGTGGATTGAAATTCAACGGTCAAAGAGAATTACAATCTTCGTCATGTGTCAGAAAATGAAAAGCAACAAAACATTTCAAGAGTAGGAAGTTTAAGGGATCTGTACGAAGTGGTCGTCCTTGAAAATCGTTACCCTTTCTCTTTGTTGCTCTAGTTATCTCAGTACGCCTCAAAGAAGTTTTTTTCCCTGATGTGAAAGCCGGGAGGAAGCCATTCTCAATGAAAAGGTAATGAGATTTCAAAGTGTCCATCTTGTGGAGGATATAAAATATCACATAATAAAAATCACGATATAGGAAAAAGAATTAAAAATAAGAATATTGCTGATGCAGGGAATGGCTGTCTCAAAACACCAAAGAGTACAGCGTGTTGGAGCTTGTGTTCCACATCTCTTAGTTTGAAAATAACAAATCACACTATGTATTTGATCTTGCTTGTGTATATAGTGTGCAGGTACTATAGTTAAATAACTCTATGAACAGGATACTGAGTGATGAAGATTCTCTGAAAGTGAGTTAACGCCTCGCGCTAGCAGTTAACGCCTGGCGTTAACATTCGTCGAATAGGGATGACTTCTCAACGAATCTTGACGTCGAGATGGCAAATAGTTGGTTACTAAGAGACAACGCCAGCGTTGACTCTTAACGCCCGCGTTGAGTCCACAAACTGCCACGTTCTCGACGGTTTCACGATGTCAGCAGTTTTTATACACAAACACTAACGCTGGCGTTAACTCTTAACGCCGCGCGTTAGCTTCCGTGCATATTTAAAGAGTTGATTTCATTTGATCAAGATTGGTGCATTCCAAGCCTTCATTATATACTTCAAAGAGAGCCTTTCATCCCGAATTCAGAGAGCACTCCCAACACCACCATTGAAGAACAAGTGTGAGAAGGAGATTTCCAACGGCAAATTTGAAGAAGGACGCTCGTTTCAACTCCGACATGGTCATTGCGTATCTTCAACATCTCCTTCAGCGCTCTTCAATCTAGGGAGTCTTTTATTCTGATTTTTTTACTTTATCTTTCCATTTTTTTCTTTTAACGGTAGTGAAATCGCCGCCTTGCGTGTGGCGACTAGGCCGGGTTCGGTTTAGGGGGAAATTCGCCGCCTTATGCGTGGCGACTAGGTCTAGGGTAGATCTAGGGGGTGGCTAGAGGCCTTATCTGGGGATAGATAGACTATAGCCAACCGGTCCTTGGGAGAAGGACCGGTGAAGGAACAAAAAAGTGATTTTTATCTTGTCGCCTTTATTTCAAGCGTTATTGAAATTATATGTTTGTAATCATCTTCTTGAAATATATAATATTCATTTTATTATCTCTGATTGTCTGAAAGTGTATTTCATTTAAGATTGCGCAAGTAAAATCACTTTGAATATTTCTGCAAAAATATTTTCTGGAGAGATAACGTCCGGCGTTAACAATCTAACGTCAGGCGTTAGCGACAGAGCCAAAAAGTTTTTCTGTTAAATTAAAATATGTCAGTTTATTTTAAGAACAGTAAACCCCTTATTCACCCCCCCCCCCCCCCCCCCTCCTCTAAGGGCGCCATCAGATCCAACACTTAGTATCAGAGCTAGGTTATTCCAAAACGGTTTCACAACCGGGAATAATGGCGCATAATAATCATGCTTTCGCTGAGGGTCAAGAGATTAGTAGACCTCCACTATTTACCGGTACTTATTATAATTATTGGAAAACTAGAATGTGTTGTTTTCTAAATGCTTTAGATAATGATGTGTGGGGTATGGTGGAACAATGCGACTCTCCACCAACAATTGTTGTTGGAGAAGTCACTATGGAAAAACCAAGAGACAAATGGGATGATAATGACAAGTTAAGATGCAAGAACAACGTTAAAGCTATGAATGCTTTATTTTGTGCTTTAGATAGAACGAGATTTAATAGAACTTGTGCTTGCGAAACTGCATATGATATATGGAAATTATTAGAAATCACTCATGAAGATACTTCGCAGGTCAAGGATTCAAAGCTTTTCCAACTTGAATCCGAATACGAGAAATTCCGGATGGAGGCGGATGAAGACATTGATTCGATGTACACAAGGTTTACAAAGATCGTCAATGACTCAAAAGTGCTTGGAAAAGTGTTCTCCAACGGCGACTTGGTGAGAAAAATCCTAAGATCTCTCCCTCCAAAGTTCAATCCAAAGGTGACGGCTATCTCGGAGTCACACGATCTAAAGAAGTTCCAAATTGAGAGCCTCATTGGGAAACCAAAACCCATGAGGTTGAACTCAAGATTCAACAACAAGAGTACAACATGGAGCCAAAGAAGAAGGCCTTAGCATTGAAGTCGAAGAAGGAGGTTGACGGAGATGATGATGAAGAGGACGAGAAGAGCCTTTTTGTGAAGAAATTCAAAAGGTTCATGGAGAATCCGGAAAGGAGAAACACCTTCCAGAAATATTTCATCAAGAAGGGATCCTCATCGAAGAAAGGAAGAGGTAGTGACGAGGACGATGATGAGCGACCACCACCGGAGTGTTATCATTGTAGAAAGACCGGACACATCCAGAGCCAGTGCCCGAAATATCTGAAAGAGCGTAAAGAAAAGCGACACATGGGAAAAGAGAAGAAGAAGAAGGTCCTAAAAGCGGCTGCATGGGATGACACCTGCTCCGAGGATTCAAGTGGTTCATCCACTAGCAATGAAGAAGAGGCAAATATGTGCCTTATGGGAAAAAGTAACAAGACATCCGAGGATGAAAGCAGTGTCCAAGGCGACACTGAGGTAACTCTCCCTACTTCTTATGATGATTTATATATTGAGTATTTACAAACATGCAAATTTTTTGATAAAAGTTTAAAAGATATTGATCTTCTAAATTCTGAAAATAAATTTTTGTTAAAAGAAAACAAAAAATTATCTAAACAATTAGGGAAAGAAGAGGTATCTTGCCAAGAGTGCAATCACTCCTTGGCAAGAGTGAAAAAACTTGAAGAAGATTTTTTAAGTCTCACTCCAATATTGAAATTCTTACTGAGGAGAAGGGGGATTTAGAAAGAACTTTAAAAATCTCTCTTTCTCAAATTGAAGAAAGAAAGAAGAGTTTTGCGAATCGGTGCGTTATGTTGATAACGGAAAACACAGCTCTCAAAACTCGTATTCATGATTTAAATGTGGCTATTAAGAAGTTTGGAGTTTGGCAAGATCTCTGGACATGATCTTGGCCAATCAATGTCATGGAAGTGCCAAATATGGCCTTGGAAATGTTTCTAAAAGCTATCGTCAGGCGTTAACTCCTAACGCCAGCGTTAGCTATAATTCCAAAAACATTAATTATGTTAATAATAAATTCAAAAATTCAAATGTTACATCATTTTCCAGCAAGAGTTTATCCAAAACTCCAAAAAGGGTCTCATCCCTTTTTATATCGTGTGTCAAATGTCATTTATTTGGACACACCTTAAACTCTTGTAGGAAAAAGGGTCGTAGTGCTATAAAGCAAATCTGGGTGCCTAAGTTTTCCACCTATTCTATGGGAGGAACCTCTTGGGTATCCGGATCTTTACTCTCATCCCCTTTTTAGGTAAGTTGGCAGGCTAAGGACAAAAAGGATATGTGGTATTTGGACTCGGGATGCTCCAAACACATGACAGAAAACAAAGTAAAGTTCCTTAGCCTTGAGATGAAGAGAGGAGGGATGGTGATATTTGGTGACAACGGAAAAGAAAGGATCATGGGCATCGGCATAGTGGGTAACGATTCTTTTTCAATCTCAAATGTTTTATTCGTAGATAAATTAAAACATAATTTAATTTCAATTAGTCAATTATGTGATAAAGGTTTAAATGTATTATTTGAATCATCTACAAATCTTTGCAAAATCATAAATTCTAAAACAAATGATGTCGTACTCACCGCACCTAGGATGCATAAAGTTTATATGATTACTTTTAATGATCTTTCAAATTCTTCTTTAAAATGTTTTATCTCTAAAAATAAAGAATTAGAACTTTGACATAAGCGACTTGGTCACTCTAGTACCAAACTTATTTTGAAATTATCGAAAGATAAATTAATTAAAGGTTTACCTATGCTTAATGGTAATTTATCTTCTCTTTGCAGTCTTGCCAAAAAGGAAAATTTTCTAAAAAATCATTTAAAAGCAAAAATATAATTTCTACCACTAGACCACTTCAATTAATTCATATGGATTTATTTGGACCGGTTAGCACTTCTAGTTTAGGAGGTAAAAAATATACTTTTGTAATTATTGATGATTTTTCAAGATTTTGTTGGACTTTATTTCTATCTTTCAAATCCGATGCATTTCCTGAATTTACTAAACTATGCATTCGTATTCAAAATGAACTTGATATAAAAATTAAATGCATACGCTCGGATCATGGAGGAGAATTTGAACATGATAAGTTTTCTTCTTTTTGTGATGATTTAGGAATTAAACATGAATTTTCTGCTCCTCGCACCCCACAACAAAATGGTGTAGTGGAGAGGAAAAATAGAACCATTCAAGAGCTAGCACGCACTATGCTTAGTGAATATGGGTTGCCTAAATCATTTTGGGCCGAAGCGGTTAATACTTCATTTTATATCATTAACCGTGTCATGCTTCGTCCTATTTTAAAATTGACACCTTATGAGCTTTATTTTAAAAGAAAACTTAATGTATCTTATTTTCATGTGTTTGGTTGTAAATATTTTATTTTAAACACTAAAGATGCACTAGGAAAATTTGATGAAAAATGTGATGAGGAAATTTTGATTAGGTACTCTTCAACTAGTAAGGCTAATAGAATATATAATAAAAGAACTAAAATAGTTGAAGAGTCTATACATGTAAAATTTGATGAGTTTGTTCCTTGTGTAGATACTAATTATACAGGAAACGAAGACGAACCCCTTTCCCCTTTGGAGCATGAGGATGATGAATTGCTTAGAGAAAAAGAAGAGGAGAAAGAAGAACAACAAGTGGAATATGTTTCTCCAAGTGTGCTACAATTTTTAAAGGATCATCCAAGGGAGCTTGTGATAGGAGAACCGTCAAAAGGGGTAAGTGCTCGTTCTTTTTTACATTAGTCTTTTTCAAACCTTTGTTTTGATTCCGAAATAGAACCTAAAAATGTTTCAACCGCTCTAAATAATAAATTTTGGTTCTTAGCTATGAATGATGAATTAAATCAATTTGAACGTAATATGGTTTGGAATTTAGTAGAGAGACCATCTAATCATCCGGTTATATGAGTCAAATGGATTTTCAAAAACAAACTAGATGGTGACTCTAGGATAACAAAGAATAAAGCTAGACTAGTTGCACAAGGATATTCACAAATCGAAGGGGTAGATTTTGATGAAACTTTTGCACTCGTTGCTCACCTTGAATCAATTAGAATATTTCTTGCATTTACGAGTTTTAAAAGATTTAAATTATTTCAAATGGATGTCAAAAGTGTTTTTTTGAACGGAATTATAAAAGATGAAGTTTATGTAGAACAACCCCCCGGTTTTGTGAATGAAAAAATTTCTAATCATGTGTATACGTTAGAAAAAGCGTGTTATGGATTAAAGCAAGAGCCACGTGCTTGGTATGATAGATTAACATTATTTTTAATAAAGCACGGTTATAAAATGGGAAGTGCGGATAATATACTCTTTTCATTAAGCATGTAAATACTGATTTGATTATATTGCAAATTTATGTGAATGATATTATTTTTGGAGCCACTAATGAAGAGTTGTGTAATGAAGTAATTTTAGTGATGAAAAATGAATTTGAAATGAGCTTGATAGGAGAACTCACTTATTTCTTAGGATTTCAAATCTCACAAAAAAAAGATAGTATATTTATTTGTCAAACTAAATATGTTCAAGATATTTTAAAAGATTTGGATTTGCAAACCTAAAATAAGCTAATACACTAATGAGTGCATCGCTAAAATTAGGAAAAGATGAAGCTGGTATTTCTATTGATCAAACATAATATAGAGGAATGATAGGCTCACTGCTATATTTGAGCGCATCTAGACCCGATATTATGTTTTACGTTTGTTTATTTGTTAGATTTCAAGTTAACTCAAAAGAATCACATTTAAAACGATTAAACGTATTTTTAGATATCTAATCGGAACATCTAGATTAGGCTTATGATATTCTCATAATGATTGTTTTATTTTACACGATTTTTCTGATTCGGACTATGCGGGATGTTCATTAGATCGTAAGAGCACTAGTAACACGTGTCATTTTATAGACCCTTCACTTATATCATGGTCGAGTAGGAAACAGAATTCTGTTGCCCTCTCCACCACCGAAGACGAATATATCGCACTAGGTAGTTGTTGTGCACAAACTTTATGGATGACCCAAACGTTAGAGGACTTTGGTGTTTATCTAAATAACATAGAATTAAAGTGTGACAACAAGAGCGTTATAGATCTCACAAACAATCTCGTACATCATTCTAGATCTAAACATATAGATATCCGACATCATTTTATTAGAGACTATATTAAGAAAGAGCATGTTAAAATTAGTTTTATAAGGTTTGAATCACAACTTGCCAATATTTTTACCGAACCTCTACCCGATGCAGGTTTTCACATGCTTAGGTTAGAATTAGGTGTCTTAGAAATGTCACTTCAACCCTTATAAAAAGCTATCAAAATTATCTTATTTACTTTGTTATATTTGTTTGCATTTTTTTTATAAAAAAATTTCAAAATCAATAAAAATATAAAAAAACATACTAAAAGAGCCTTCAAATCAACTTCATAATGTCTGAAATTTCAACTGTGAGAAGGTCTCTTTATAATACAAATGAATCATGAAAAAGATTTTTCAAAAAGTCAAAATTTAGTAACTTGTCTCGGCGTTAAGAAGCTAACGCCTGGCGTTGGCCTCTATGCTCCAAAATTTTTTTTTGCTTTATTGAAAAATTCTACAATGTGTTTTCATCACAGGGGATGTCGCCCGCCGTCACTTCCCGCCGCCAGATTTCTTACTCTTGAGTATTTTACAATGTGTTTTCATCTTAGTTATTGAATGTGTAGATGAACATTGAATAACTGTTTGGAAATTATTGTAATGTCTGTGCTATTGTTTCAGGGTTTTTAGATTTCTTACTCTTGAGTATTTTGTGCTTCACCAATGCTCTGGATGCTGAATGAAGGAAGCATGGGTATGTGCACATAAATCAAAATGCATTCTTGGGTCTGCCCTCTCTGATGTCTTTGGCTTTGATTTGAGGGCATGATTCCGCAGCAAACGCAACTGTATAGGGGGCCACTATTTCAGTGGTACTCTGTGAGCAGCCACTTTGTGCATTTATTGTCAAAGGTTAGGTCTTTCTCCTCTGAGAGAAGCCACTTTGTGCATAGTGCCAAAGGTTAGGTCTGTTTCCAATCTTCCCCCGCCCATACCCCCAATGATTGGGGACTATATGGGTTCTGTTGTTGTTGTTGTTGTATTGAAAAATTCTGGGTATTATTTTGTTGCAGTATTTTGTTTTATTTTTAAAAAATATATTTTTCATATGTCACTTTAACCCATATAAAAAGCTATCAAAATTATCTTATTTACTTTGTTATATTTGTTTGCATTTTTTTTATAAAAAAAAATTCAAAATCAATAAAAATATAAAAAAAAAAGACTTTCAAATCAACTCCATAATGTCTGAAATTTCAACTGTAAAAAGTCTCTTTATAATACAAATGAATCATGAAAAAGATTTTTTTTAAAAGTCAAAATTTAGTAACTTGTCTCGACGTTAAGAAGCTAACGTCTGGCGTTAGCCTCTATGCTCAAAAAAAAATTTTTACTTTATTGAAAAATTCTGGGTATTATTTTATTGCAGTATTTTGTTTTATTTTAAAAAAAAAACATTTTTCATTTTTGTTGTTATTTACTTTCAAAAATTAAAAACAAAAAAAATAATATATCCTTAAATGTTTATTTCAAGAATGATTATATATATTGCTTAAAGATTATTTTCAATGTTTAATTTAAACCTTCAAGTTTCTTAAAAACATTGTTTTGCTTTTATCATGCCATGAATAATATCTTAAAATGTGCAAAGAATTTGGTTATATATTACATGTGTAGAAATATTTTTACATGTCTCTAAGTATGAGTAAAGTTTTTATCTTTGATAATGATTTTTACACTTACATCGTTTTGTTAATCTACATGTGTTTTTAAATCTTATTGTATGATTGTGTAGTATAAGGATTTACTTTGAATCTCATAAATAATTTACCTACACTACATTGAATTCTTTCTTGAATTCTTTGTTCTTCATGCACTTGTGATTAGAGAAATGTGGTATTTAGAATATAAATTTATATGTTTGCAAAAACAAGTGAATTTGGAGTCCTTGGTCACAAAAATCAAAATCAAGTAAAAAATATATATATATGACAAGGAAAACTCCGTCAAAAATTGTAAAGTGTCTTTTTGCAAACAAAATTTTGACCACTTCCCTTAAAAAATGAAAATCTTTATGTGCATTGAAATTTGTGGAAGTAAAGTTATTTATGTTCAATTCAAGTTATGTTCTTAAAATTTCATACTATCATATGATTTGATTTATACACTTGTATACTTTGACGAAACACCTTTATTGAACACATCATTATCAGTTATAATACTTCCACTCATGAGAATTGGACTTAAAACTTATGTATATAATTCTCTACAATCATGAGTAAATACACTAGATAGCAACACATGATCTTTACAATGTTTATGTATACTTGAAATGCAAATTTATTTACATTGTAAACATATCTTTACTTGATATTTTTATAATCTTGGTTGCTACTTTTTGTTACAAATTACCAATGAACTTGCAACTTCTGTTTCTAAATTTTAAAACATCAACTTATTTGATTTAAAACGGTTATTATATTTTGTACTTACAATTTCTAAAAGATGTTACAAATTGCTTTCGTTGTGTTCACTATTTATAATAAAGTTGTTATTATCTCCTATTAATGCATCTTGTTTCATATTGCTTTTACTATATCTCACCTCCTTTTGATTATAATAAAATGGGGAGAATAAATTAAAGAAATAAGAAAATCTATTATTTAGGGGGAGTACATTAGAAAATGCATTCATGTAGGGGGAGTATCCACATAGGGGGAGTATGCATGATTATCACGCTTAACATATACTATAAACATTACTCTAATTATGTTTTATTTCTTATTATGTTTATTTCTTATTAGTGGATTTGTTATCATCAAAAGGGGGAGATTGTTGGAGCTTGTGTTTCACATCTCTTAGTTTGAGAATAATAAATCACACTATGTATTTGATCTTGCTTGTGTTTATAGTGTGCAGGTACTACAGTTAAATAACCTTATGAACAGGATACTGAGTGATGAAGATTTTCTGAAAAGTGAGTTAACTCCTCGCGTTAGCAGTTAACGCCTGGCGTTAACATTCGTCGAATAGGGATGACTTCTCAACGGATCTTGACATCGAGATGGCAAATAGTTGGTTACTAAGAGACAACGCCAACGTTGACTCTTAACGCCCGCGTTGAGTCCACAAACTACCACGTTCTCGACGGTTTCACGATGTCAGCGGTTTCTATACACGAACAAGAGAGAGCATTTCATCCTGAATTCAGAGAAAACTCCCAACACCATCATTGAAGAACAAGAGTGAGAAGGAGATTTCCAACGGCAAATTTGAAGAAGGGCGCTCGTTTCAACTCCGACATGGTCATTGCGTATCTTCAACATCTCCTTTAGCGCTCTTCAATCTAGGGAGTCTTTTATTCTGATTTTTACTTTATCTTTCCATTTTTTTCCTTGTAACGGTAGTGAAATCGCCGTCTTGCATGTGACGACTAGGCCGGGTTCGGTTTAGGGGAAATTCGCCGCCTTGTGCGTGGCGACTAAGTCTAGGGTAGATTTAGGGGGTGGTTAGAGGCCTTATCTGGGAATAGATAGGCTATAGCCAACCGGTCCTTGGGAGAAGGACCGGTGAAGGAACAAAAAAGTGATTTTTATCTTGTCGCTTTTATTTCAAGCGTTATTGAAATTATATGTTTGTAATCATCTTCTTAAAATATATAATATTCATTTTATTATCTCTGATTGTCTGAAAGTGTATTTCATTTAAGATTGCGCAAGTAAAATCACTTTGAATATTTCTGCAAAAATATTTTCTGGAGAGATAACGCACGGCGTTAACTATTTAACGCCAGGCGTTAGCGACAGAGCCAAAAAGTTTTTCTGTTAAATTAAAATCTGTCAGTTTATTTTAAAAACAGTAAACCTCTTATTCACACCCCCCCCCCCCCCCACCCTCTAAGGGCGCCATCAGATCCAACACAGTGTACATGGTTTATTGGAAATTAAGTGGATGCGTTGAAGACTGACATGAACAAAAGAGAAAAAATTCAAAATGACATCAAAAGAATGAAATAATCCTTTCAAAATAGTGAATCATAATACTACGTATGTAACATTGTACTTTATATTAACCTGTTATATGTTTTTCTTGATTATACAGAAAGATACATAGTAACAACCGAAATGAAGGATAAGACATTGATACAGAAAGATATAGTGCAGGCATTCACTTACACAACCATAATAAAACATGAAATCATCTGGCCAATAAAATAAAATAAAAATGGTCATACCTATTTGTTGAAATTATCGAGTCAATGTCGGTCTTGTAGTGTCTTTATGTATTTGGGGTTTAGTCTCACACCGCCTAACGGTGTTTTATGTCATGTTGTAAGTCCTATATAATGCCCCCTTGTGGGATTAATAAACCAAGCATTTCCATTTTTCCTCTTTCAACATGGTATCAGAGCTGGAATTGACTCCTCCCTGAAATTTCGTCGCCCTAATTGTTGGCGACCTAATTTCTCGGTGGCTTCCTCTCTGATTTCCGGCATTTTTCCTCACAAATCGGTCCTGCGCTATTGTCGCCCCCGTCGAGCGGCTCCCTTCCCGCTCCCGTCGACGGAATCGTTGTTTGATTCCCTCGACGGGAGTGGCGTTTATTCCCCTCGACGAGGATGAAGGCTAATCCCCTGATGTCGTCGTCCTTCCCCAGCCGCGATCCCATCTGCGTCATCAACGCCGTCTCCCGTCGAGCTCGTCTGCTACAGCTTTCATCGCAACTTCTCCCGCTGCATCCCGATGGAGCTTCTTCTCCCGTCGAGCCTACTGCTACTCCAGCCTGCTGGCTTCGTCGATCCAGTCAAGGCAAGTCTCCTCCTCATCTCTCGACGATCTTCTGTGATCGGTCCCGTCGCCAGATGTTGCCTGCTGGCTTCTCCCGCTGCTGCCCAGGCCTCTGCTGCTTCTTCTCCGACCCGGCAGCCCTCTCGCTGTCTCTGCTGCTTCTTCTCCGGCCCGGCAGCCCTCTCGTTGTCTCTGCTGCTTCTTCTCCGACCCGGAAGCCCTCTCGCTGTTGCTGCTGCTTCTTCTCCGGCCCGGCAGCCCTCTCGCTGTTGTTGCTGCTACTTCTCCAGCCTTGCCGCCCTGTGCCGCTGCTGTCCTGCCGCTGCTCTTCTTCTCCGGCTACTTCTCTGGCCTTGCCGTCCTACTGTGTCGTTGCTGCTATGTCGTACCGTCTCCAATTTCTTTAAAAGTGTCGATGTAGTTTTTGTGTTGTGTTGTTGTCTTAGTTGGTAGTATCTTCTAGTCGCATGCTATGGACGATGGTTTCAGAGCTGCTGCTCTTTGGGTGTCGAGCTCTTCTCTTCTCTCTTCTCACTCGCCGCTGCTTGAGCTTTTTTTTTGCACGTCGCTGCTTGAGCACTCTGCTCGCAGCCGCTTGAGCCTTCTGCACGCAGCTGGCTTGTGCTTTGCTCGCTGCATCCTGGATCGTGGTCTTGCCGACAACTGTTATCCATAGTTGTTCTTTTATGTGTTGTTCTGATTGTCTTCGTCTGTGTCTCCATGCGAGTCTATGTCTTCATGCACGTGTTCCACGTGAGGGGGAGTGTTTGTGATAACGGCGACTCGGATGCCTCTTTTCCCGACTCCTGCCTTAGTCACACACGGCCTTCAGGCATATTTCGTATGATGTTTGTGTCTTCCCATCTTTTTCTTCTATATTAGGTAGGGTGGTTTGGCCTTTGTTGGTTGACCTGGTTTCAACACCGGGAGCATCCAGCGTGTTCATGGTCGGTTTGTGGACCAACGTCGTGTGGCTTATGCCTGGTTGAAGTATCCCGGGTGACACGCGGTTGGACCTCGGTGGCTGTTATTTTATATTTAAGTATTTAGGTATTTAAGGTTTAGTCCCACACCGGCTAGCTGTGTTGTGTCTCCTTGTAATGTTATATATTAGCCCCTTTGTGGAAGAATAAAATTGCATCAAATATTTTCTTTCCTCCTGATTTCCAACATGGTATCAGAGCCAAAGATCTGAAACCCTAAAACCTTTTTTTCTTCCTCTTTCCCGTGAGCTGCCTCTCCGCCTCTCTATCCTATCGGTCGGCTCCTCTGTTAGGGCTCCGGTTAAGTCATCGTTGCGACGGGAGCCAAAGATCCTGTCGGCATCGTTTCCGCTGGAGCTTCTCCCGTCGCTTCTTCTCCCGTCGATCCTGGCGGTCATCGTTGCTCCCGTCGCTTCTTCTCCCGTCGATCCTGGCGGCCATCGTTGCTCCCGTCGCTGCTCCCATTTCCAGGAGGGACCTGCTGCTGCTCTCGTTCCTGGATCCCGCCGACTGTGCCCGCTGCGGCTTCTTGTTCTTCCGCTGCCGCTGCTATGATCTGCGGTTGCACAAACAGATCTTCTGATGTGTTTCCTCCCGCAGCTGTTGTGTCGGAGTTGGCTCGCCATCACTCGTTGTTGTTGATCTCGTCGAGCTTCT
Source organism: Dactylorhiza incarnata (assembly GCA_033032865.1). NCBI lineage: Eukaryota > Viridiplantae > Streptophyta > Magnoliopsida > Asparagales > Orchidaceae > Dactylorhiza > Dactylorhiza incarnata. The sequence continues at coordinate 1,327,434 of JAWHQI010000184.1, read as the reverse complement.
CCTTCGCTGATCTGTTTGTGTTTGCTTCCTGTTGATTCCAGCGGCCGCATCCCCTTCTTGGGTGCTGATCTCTCTTTGAGGATGCATCTCTGTGGTAGTTTAAGTTGTTTTTATGTGTCTTTCATCGTCCGTTGTTCGTATTTACTTTGTTTGGTCTAGTTTGCGCCTATATGCATGTGTTCTCCACGTGAGTGGGAGTGTTGGGATGAAGGCGACTCGGATGATCTTTCCCGACTTTTCGCTTTCGTTCCACACGGCCTCTAGGCTTGTTGTATGTGTGCTTGTGTCTCCCCAGTTTGTCTTTCGATTGGTCATGTGTTGGGCAGCGATTATGTTGGTGTTCTTGTCTCATCGAGTTGTGTCGTGTGGGACCGTGTCGTGTGGGACTGTGTCGTGTGGGACCGCCCTTCTTGCGGATTATCCCCGACAGATTATCCCCGATGGATTATCCCCGATCACTCGTTTGATGATTTGCTCCACATCTTTCGTTCTCTTCGCATGTTGTGTGTGTAAGTGATGTTGGTTGACCGCTTTTCCAGCCGCGTCGTGTGTGGGTCCCGCGTCGTGTGAGGGTCCCTGTCGTGTGTGGCTATGTCCCCGACTTGATTCCCCGGTTTGGAATTCCCCGGTGGCTCGTCTGATGTTTGTCCCGCATCAACTACCTCCATTGCCGTTATTTGGAGTGTTGGAATTATCGAGTCAATGTCGGTCTTGTAGTGTCTTTATGTATTTGGGGTTTAGTCCCACACCGCCTAACGGTGTTTTATGTCATGTTGTAAGTCCTATATAATGCCCCCTTGTGGGATGAATAAACCAAGCATTTCTATTTTTCCTCTTTCAACACTATTCAAATCAATAGCTAGAAACAGTACACATTCAAGGTTTCAATACCTAATAATATATATATAATACCTTATAATGTATATAGGTAAATTGGCATATATATATACATACATTAGCATGATAGAGAATACCTTGCAATAAAGAGTACTCAAATCAACCTCATCAAAAGGGAGATATCCTGCCAATAGAACATATAGGATGACCCCACATGACCAAATATCAGCAATGGCACCATCATAACCTTTATGACTGAGTACCTGGGCCAGGTGATGCATTCATGATGTCATCATACGTGGTTTGCATATGCTAACTGAAAATACAGAAAAGCACTGACAAAAATAAGTGCAAATTGTAATATTCAATGATATGACTCATCATAGGTATAAAAAAAAATCTAAATTTGTTTTAGCGCTAGTGTCTACTTTTTCATATTGAGCAGAATATAACTGTAAATGGAATATCTAGTCTGTATTTCATTCAGTAGCATATAATGAATCATAAAAGTTTGGAAAATACTAATGATGTGGTGAACAGGGATTCCATATGGCAAATGTTATATCCTGATTTCTTAGGTTAATTGTATCATTATGAGAAATAGTTATTTATTTATTTAAGATATTTTGAAAATAATGATCCTAACTAATTTGCTGAAAATTCCTCCATAAATAGAAGTGATCACCTAGTTTTGTGTTCATAAGATTTGTTGAGAATTACATGGAAACATTTTGAAAAGTGTGAGAGAAGATCAGAGACTTATTTCTTCAATAAGTAATAAGGAGTACATATACACTTGTTTATAGAGTGGAGAAGACATGCAACTTCTCCCTACACAAAGTGGGACTAACTAACAGTATACAACAATATACACAAATAATTATGTATAGTTGTTTATACTCCCCTAGAAGCTAGAGAATATACATAATGTAGAGGCTAAGCTTGAAAACAAACTTAAGATAAAATAGTCATGGCAAGGCCTTGGTGAAAATATCGGAGATTTGTGAGGCAGCAAGAACATGTTATCAATTTTACGAAGCTTGATTTTTCTCTGATGAAATGACAATCTATTCCAATATATTTGGTGCGCTCATGGAAGACAAGGTTCTCGGCGAATGAATAACAACTTTACTATCGCAGCATAGGATCGCAGGAGTAGTTAGAGGCATACTAAGTTCAATATGAAGACTTTCCAGCCAAGTAAGCTCTGAAACTGCATAGGTCATCGAGCGATACCGATACTCAACCTCGATGGATGACAGGGCCACAACAAATTGTTTCTTACTCCTCCATGTGAGAAAATTTCGCCCAAAATAGGTGCATAACCCGCTCGTGGACCTGCGATCATCAATGGAGCCAGCATAATCAGCATCAGAATACGTAGCCAGCGAGAGGGAAGATGAGGGCTGATACACAAGCCCTTGACCCAGGGTTTCCTTCATATATCAAAGGATGCGCTCAACAGCTTGAAAGTGAGATTTCTGAGGAGCATGCATCTATTGGCTAACAACACCAACAACAAAGGAGATGTATGTCCATGTTACCATCAAATAAATAAGTTTGTTGACCAATCATCGATAATAATGGATTCGATAAAGAAGAACTGAAACAAACTCATTAGTAGAGAGTTTGAGATTGGCATTCATGAGCATATCAACTGGTTTACACCCTAAGTATCATACTGTTATGGGCTTGGTTCGTTGCCGGATTGTTGGAGGCGGAGATACAAAGGGCAAGCCCTAGAATGGTGGAGGAGGGGATGAGAGAGGAAGAAACCCTAGAGGGTGGAGGAAGGAGAGAAGAGCTTAGAGAGAGAGAGAGAGGAATTTAGAGAGATGAAGGAAACTTTCATATTTCATTTCTTAATTTCAAATTCAAGAGAAGGGTCTATATATAGAACCCCGGGTGGCATACCCGTAAATACATAAAAATGCAAACAATATTAAAATACTAAAACATTACTACGAGTCTAATAACTATGACTCCCTACACGCAACGAGACAATAAGATAACTGGCGGAGGATTATAACACGTAACAATCCATTTGTCCTTATTTTTGAGCTTGTCCTCAAGCTCAAACTCCAGTAGGATGTTCGGTTTCTCGGGCTCCTTGATCTCACGCCAAAATAGCGCCTGGTATGTCGTCGCGGTGGTAGTGGCGGCGAGGAGTAGTGGTGGCGCCGTCGGAAAGACGAGTGGCGCAAGGACTGGGGCCGAGTGGTCCGGCAGAGCAGCGGCAGGCGGAGTAAGGGGCAGTATAGGCGGTGGAGAGAAGACCGGAGGAGACGGCGAGAGGGTCGGAGGAGGCAACGAGATGGCCGGAGGCGGCGGCGAGATGGCCATAGGCGGCGGCGAGATGGCCGGAGGAGGCGGCGAGATGGCCGGAGGAGGCGGCGAGATGGCCGGAGGTGGCGGCGAGACGGCCGGAGGAGGCGGCGAGATGGTCGGCGGCGGTGGCGAGATGGCCGGAGGAGGCGGCGAGATGGCCGGAGGTGGCGGCGAGACGGCCGGAGGAGGCGGCGAGATGGCCGGCGGCGGTGGCGGCGGCGGTGGCGGAACGGCAACGTATCCCAATTGATCAAGCTTCGCCTCGAAGCGAGACATGGAGGCTTGAAAAGTCGTTGACCACTTCCACAGCATCGAGTGGAGGACGCCCGCATCCGCGGCGCTAAGTGGAATGTTCATCAGTGAAATAAGAAGAAGGGGGTGCGGTTAGGAAGAGACAAGAAGTAAAATAAAATAAATAAATAAAAAGAGAGGGGGGGCTGCCCGAGGAATTGATGGGGCAAACGGATAGAAGGGATGGGTGCAGGGGGGGTTGGCTCGAGGACTGCGGCTCGAGGACTGCGGCCTGTTGACGTGCGGGGTCGACGATGGAGGAGAAGAGGAGCGATCGACGATGGAGGTAGGGTCAGAAGGGGGAAAGCCTGCGGATCGTCGATGAGGCTAGGGCGTTGGATGGCGGAAGCAGGTAATGTCGTCGAGGAAGGAATGTGGCGTCGACGATGCAGGTGCTGGTTGTCGAAGAAGCAGGAGGCGAGAGTGGAGGTGGTTTCCGTCGTCGAATCGGAGCGGAACAAAGGCGTGCGTCGATGAAGCGAGGAGGAGTCGACGGTTGTCGGAGAAGATTTACGTAGGACGGGAAGAGGCAGAGCAGAGCCTCTGATGGTTGTTATGGGCTTGGTGGAGCGGTAGCTGCAGCTGCGGGGGACGGCGGAAGAAGTGTCGGGAAGGGAGTCGCCGGCGGTTAGGCTCTGATACCAAGTTGTTATGGGCTTGGTTCGTTGCCGGATTGTTGGAGGCGGAGATACAAAGGGCAAGCCCTAGAATGGTGGAGGAGGGGATGAGAGAGGAAGAAACCTAGAGGGTGGAGGAAGGAGAGAAGAGCTTAGAGAGAGAGAGAGAGGAATTTAGAGAGATGAAGGAAACTTTCATATTTCATTTCTTAATTTCAAATACAAGAGAAGGGTCTATATATAGAACCCCGGGTGGCATACCCGTAAATACATAAAAATGCAAACAATATTAAAATACTAAAACATTACTACGAGTCTAATAACTATGACTCTCTACACGCAACGAGACAATAAGATAACTGGCGGAGGATTATAACACGTAACACATACATCCTATAGTAGATCAATATAATACTTCTGTAGGGATTATGAATCCATCATGACAAGCTACCTCACTGCCGAGAAGATATCGAAGAAGCTTAGTACGAAATTGAGTGGCAAATGTTTTTTATCATAGATATGTCACTCAGATCATCGTCGGTGATTATGACATCATCAACATAAACCAGGAGACTCATTAAATCTCTTGGACGATGTGCAAAAAGAAGTCGAGTGAGCTACAAGTAAAACCAAAAGCCTGAACTACCTTTCTGAATTTGTCGAACCACATTGTCACATAGTCGGGGATTCCGAGATAGAGAAGGGGAAAAGGAGAGAAGAGGAGAAAGAAAAGGGTAAAGGAGGAGAAAGAGAAAACAACTAGGTTTCCATTTTCACCATACTTCCAAGATAATTCAAATGAGAGATACGCATAGACTTATATAGTGCCTAATTTTGAAGAACGTGAGGGCAAACGGTAAATAACTCATGGCCTGAAATACATGTGTGATAAAAAGATAAGGCTGACAGGTATGTTATGCATGTGCGCACTACTAGCGAGCGTCCATCGTCGAGTTGGGATTCGTGTCCACGTCGTCTTGGTCCTGACATCGACATTTGTGTCGTGTCCTCGTCTCCTCGTCCCTTGCCCTCTTCCGTCTTCGTAACAATGTCGCCCTCTCGAAAATTCGCCTTGTCCTCAAGGAAAAAGCAACGTCCTGGATGCACTGCAATTGGGATGGTGGAGGAGCGGTCGGGCAGGTCGGTTCGTCGTCGTGCCACAACTATGCGGCAAAAGCTACTGTCGCTAGTTACAAGTACTTGCAAGTAAAAAAGATGCGGAGTCTTCCTTGGCGCTCGCAGGAGCAGCTTCGAGAGCAGGCTCTGGAGCAGACACTTGAGAAGGTGCTAGAGAAAGCACTTGAGCCGCTCGTACTCCGAAGGAGATCTCTAAGTCGCTCTTGAAGGAGTACTGGAGAACCGAAGGAGGTCTCCAAACTCTGAAGGAGATCTCTGTGAGGTTTCTCACCGAAAAACTTCAGAACTCTCTCCTTGCCTCTTGGTCACTAGTCTTCAAATGAAGACCTAGGAGTCTTTTTATAGCTTTTCTGAGGGGCGCATTAGTAATTGCGCCGTCTTGAAATTTGAACCGACGAATGAGGTTGCACGATCCTGGTCACCTGGATCACCAATTTCTGAAAAATGACGGGAATGCCCCCCGAGCGGCCCGGGAAGGTTCGTCAGCGACGATGGTGGTCGAGGGTGGCGGTCGACGGTGGCGGCGGGTGGCGTTGACGAACGGTGGTGGTGGAAGGACAGAATGCGCGCGAGGGCGCATGGAGGGCGCACGCGCGCTTGGCGCGCGTGCCCGGTGATCGCACGCATGGCGTGCGAGCGTGCCCGTCGCGCACACGCTGCGATCTACGGTCACGCTTGTTTTTTGAGTTTTTTGCTCGGGAGCGTTTTCGCTCAGCTGCCTCGGCCTATTTTGGCCTCACGGTTAAGGTCCTTACCGGTACAATTCGGATTAATTTAGGGAAACCCTATCAACCATGTTGTTCATGTGTGTCGTCCCAACATATTTTTACTAAAATACCTCCTATCCACATTCTTAGTCAGAAATCAGAATCAGGGGGTTTCAAACATACTTAACCCTTTCGATCTATTTGATTTTCTTGTTTTTTGTGGGATAGTTTTATGTTAAGAGATTTTGGAACACAAACATCTCCAACAGTGTATCCCAAGGTGGGTGATGACTAAGAAAGTTTTATATAAATTTGGAATATTATTATGTTTATAATATATCCTGTCATTTTGACTATCGATATGTTGTTTTGTTACTCCGATTTGAAGCTGGGTAGAAATTATTATGTGCATGCACACACCGCTATTATGACCTCTAGCTGAATTTTGTGGCATTGGGACGCGGAATGTTGATGTATGGTAGGCTGCCGGTGTAAGCTAAACATGCAACTCTACACGCAAGGCCGGGCAAAATGGCCTTAGTTGACCTAAAATGATGAATGCAATTATCACTTAATCCGACCGGAGATTACCACAGATAATAAAAGATGTAAATCACAAGTAATTAATTTAACGTAGCGCACGCAAGTTAATTTTGTGGCGAATAAATTTAGGTTTCCTCCCCTCGGAGGGCTAATGCAAGAGTGCACAAGCAAATAAATCTTTGCAAGTCACAAGCAATTTCACAACCAAAATATTACGAAGGAAAAATATGTTTCAAGCATTAGCACATCCAATTCATATAACGGTATGAAATATGATAATACAAACACCGCACTAATGACAACTTACAACTATGAAGACCGGGGACTGCTGTGGACGGAAAATCCGGTGGTGGCGGCGGTGGACCTGAGGCCGTAGGTGGATATCGGGGAGGGGCTATGCAAGGGGAGAGTGGTTGTCGTGTGGGGCTTGGATAGAAGGGGTGTGGAGGGTAGAGGCTGCGGGGCGGGGTTGGGTGTTGGGGAATCTGGGAGTTGGGGAGGGAGTTGTGTAGTCAGACGCAGAGGTGGAGCCTGGTTGTAGAGGAAAGGGCGTCAAGTGGAAGGCCGCAGGTGGCGTGGGGAGCGCGAGGTCTAGGGCATCGGCGAGAGGAACGCGCGGGATGCAGGAATCTCGTGGATCGAAGGGTCGACTTGGTTGTGGCTTCTGTGTCGGAATAAGAGGATTGATTGTTGGAAGTGTGTGGGTTGATATAGGTGAATACGCGAGTGGGGATACGGTGGGGAGAAGGATGGAATTTTACCTAGGATTCATCACCTAAAGTTGCGGAGTCAGCACCGTGGATGATCACCAATTTTGGAGAAGCATGTCCAAAATCTGCATAGCCCATTCATGCAGTCCTTATTGTTTATTTATAACAAATAAAACTAGGGCAACCATAAACTAAAGGCTATGATAGGTCGTTAACATAAGAGCTCGGTCTGACTAAATAATACACTGTCACAAGAATATAATATATGAAAAAATATGTAAACACGGATCCGGGCGGATTCACGGAGTCTTATTGTGGATCCGATCAAGCTCTCCGACGTGAGTAGACAAATGTGGGTCCCTCCTTGCGACAATCCGATGGTGAAGGATGATCCCCATTAACTCCCCCGACTAAAAAATTTTCATGGTCATATTGTAGTCGAAGTCCATATAGATGAGGTGATCAAGCTCTGCAGGTTCTATCCAAGTATCGTCGGTGCGAGGACGTCCTCTCCAATGAACCAAGTATCGGCATTCAACTCCAAAATCTTCAGGGGATGATCGGTCGTTCCTCTGGCTCGGTTGCCTCCATCTCCAATGAAGGTATCTCAGGTCTCTCTCAGAGTTCTACATGGATTGTGGACTTTGGTGCCACCCACCATATTACTCCGCAGAAACCACCTCAGTACTTGCACTCGGTGCATCTTAAGTTCATCACAGTGGCCAACGGTGATACCATCCCGATTTCTGGTTTTGTTGATGTGTCCCTTACTTCCTCTATCTCCCTTCGCTCGGTTCTTCATGTTTCGGGCTCTCCTTTCAACATTCTTTCTGCTAGTCGTCTTACTCAAGATCTTGACTGCACTATAACCTTCTCTTCCACCTCGTTTGTTTTGCTGGATCGACATACGCGGAATATCATTGGTGAAGGGAAATTGTCCAACGGCCTCTACATTCTGCATGTTACTCCCACTGTTCTCTCCTCCGTCACCTCTGTGGAATAGCATCGGCGCCTTGGGCAGACTCCTCTCTATTCTCAAGAAAACTCTCCCCGATCTCTCGCTCACCGACTTTACTTGCGAATCGTGTATCTTAAGAAAATAACACCATTCTTCTTTTGTTCCTCATTGTACTCGGAGTGATGCTTCATTTGCTTTAGTCCATTTTGATATTTGGGGACCTTATAAAATATCTAGTATTTTTTGTTATCGTTACTTTCTTACATTTATTGACGATCACTCGTGCATAACATGATTACTTCACGATTGTTCTGAACTACCTCGTGTGTTTCGTGCTTTAATTTCTGAAATTCGGACTCAATTTTCAAGTCCCATTAAAATAATTCGCACCAATAATGCGCGTGAATACATAAGTCATGAGTTTAATACGTTATGTTCTGAGTTGGGAATCATTCATCAAACCTCATGCGCTTATAACCCCCCCCCCCAAACAAAATAGTGTCGCTGAGCACAAGAATCGTCACCTCCTTGAGGTCGCCCGATCGCTTATCTTTCAAATGAAGGTCCCCACGCCTTATTGGCACTTCGTTGTTACTACCGCTTGCTACCTCATCAATCGCATGTCATCCTCCCATCTAAACTATGTCACTCCATTTAGTGTTCTATTTTCATCCACACCTCCTTTTTCATCTCTCCTCGCATCTTCGGTTGTACTTGCTATGTTCACTGTCCTGGCCCCACCACCGACAAGTTTGCTCTCCGTGCTACTAAATATATGTTTGTCGGTTACTCCCGCACTCAAAAAGGCTATGTCTGCTACTCTCCCGAGGATCGCAAGGTTGTTACCTCTGCGGATGTGACCTTTCTTGAGAACCAACCTTATCACTCCTCACACCTAGATTCTCCACCATCTCCAACTCTACCTCGCCATGCCGTCCCGATTCCCATTCCTCTACCGCCTATATCTCAACCAACACCGCTCCCCGCACCCTCCAAACCACCTCTTCTTCGTGTATACACTCGTCGCCCTTCTCGTTCTGATGCCCTTAGACAATTACCCAACACCAATGATGTTGCGCGGCCTGACGATCCTACACTTGCAACAACCGCTCATAATATGGCGAATTATGTGTCCTTGCATCGTCTCTCCCCGGTGCTCCACAAATTTGCAACTTCTTTGATGTCTATTTATGTCCCCACCTCTCTGCAGGAGGCCCTTCAGCACCCGGGGTGGCTGGCGGCCATGGAGGAGGAAATGGCTGCTCTTCGTGTGAATCGGACTTGGAATCTTATTCCACTTCCACCTGGCCAATGCGTGGGTTGTAAGTGGGTATTTACTATCGAACATGGTCCAGATGGAGCAGGTCTTATCCTTGTGGCTCGAAGCTTCACTCAATAACCTAGACTTGATTATGACGAGACCTTCTCCCCTGTTGCGAAACTTACCACCGTCTGTGTCGTCATTCCCTTGTTGTTCATCGTCACTGGCCGTTGCATCAACTGGATGTCAAAAATGATTTTATCAATAATGATCTGCAGGAAACTATCTGCATGCACCAAGGGGGAGTCTCTTGTATGTCATGTCAAGAAATCTCTCTACGGTCTCAAACAGTCTCCTCGAGCTTGGTTTGACAAGTTCTGTCAGGTTGTTCATTGTGTTGGGTTCACTCGCAGAGTCGTAGCTCGGCTAACTTCTCTCTCTTTACTCGACATCGTCCGACAGACACAGTGATTCTCTTGGTCTACGTCGATGATATCGTGATTACAGGTGATGATGCCAAAGGAATACACATGATCAAGCAGCACTTGGCCTCTACTTTTCAAACGAAAGATTTGAGAAATCTTCGGTACTTCTTTGGTCTCGAGGTAGCTCGGCATCATGATGAACTTGTTCTATCTCAACGAAAATACTGTCTGGATTTGCTTCATGATGCTGGCTACTCTGGATGCAAGTCTGCTGACACTCCAATGGACGTCAATCATAAGCTCTGTGCTCATGCTTCAGACTCCGATCTGCTTCTTCCAAACCCAAAGTATTATCGTCGTATTGTAGGAAAGCTGATATATTTTATTGTCACGAGACCTGATATATCATTTATTGTTGGAGTTGTCAGTCGATTCATGCATGCGCCGCGGAACTCTCATCTCCAGGCAGTTGAACGCATCCTCCGATACTTGAAGACCGCTCCGAGGCAAGGACTTGTATACAAGCTTTCCTCGTCTCCTTTATCTCTTGTTGCATACAATGACGCTGATTATGATGTCTCTCTGGATGATCGTCGTTCCACAAGTGGATATTGTACATACTTCGGTGGACAGCTTATTACTTGGCGCAGCAAGAAGCAGTCAATGGTTGCTCGCTCATATGCCGAAGCAGAATATCGTCAATGGTCTTTGTAGTGTCCGAGCTCACCTGGTTGGAAAGTCTCCTTGATGACCTTGGTGTTAAACTTCCCTCGTCGGCCACTCTCTATTGTGATAGTCAAGTTGCTATACATATTGTCAAGAATCTCGTATTCCATGAACGTACAAAGCACATCGAAGTCGACTGTCACTTCATTCGGGAAAAGGTTCAACTGAAGGAACTGGAACTGAAACATGTTCATGTTGTTGGGCAAGTTGTTGATATTCTCACGAAGGCTTTACCTCGTCCTCTATATTATCAGTTCTTATCCAAGCTTGGTGTCTACGATCTATATGCTCCAGCTTGCATTGGAGTGTTGAACAAATTGTGTAAAAATGCCCAATAATGATGGCCTAGTTAAAGCCCACTTCCGTTGTAATAGTTTAGTCTCACATCTTAGAATAAGTTTCATCCTTCTCTCTCCTCTTCTATATAAGTGTACAAATACCTGTATGAAAAATATATAGAGATTAATAAAATATTTTTCAGATTATTTCTCTATTTTCCGTGTTTTCTACGGTTGCTTTAATTGATTGTTTTCCCGCACTATATGGGTATACTTAATGAAAGCTAAAAATAAAGAGTTTTCGTTATTTCAACGGTTTTAAAAATGATAGTCACTCAATTCAATACAACTATTAAAATTCTTCGTACTGACAACGATCTTGAGTACATTGATTCACGGTTTGACAAATTTCTAAGGGACCTTGGTATTATCCATCAAACATCATGTGTCTACTCACCCGCTCAAAATGGTGTAACATAACACAAGAATCGGCATCTTCTGGAGGTTTCTCAATGTCTCTTACTTCATATGCACTTTCCAAAATACGATTGGGCGGATGATGTTCTCACAACAGCTTACCTCATCAATCGGATGCCTACACAGATTCTCGGGAATAAAACGTCACTCGACACTCTTCAGGTTCCTCTCACTAACCTTCATCCTCGTGTCTTTAGATGTGTTTGTTCACATGCAACAAAAAACTAAAGTTGACTCTCGCGCCCTCAAATGTGTCTTCATTGGGTATTCCCCAACTCAAATGTGTTGCAAATGCTTTGACCATGTAACCATGAGGGTGTTTATGACCATGGATGTAGCCTTTCGTGAATCTGAGAGCTATTATGGGAGGGTCCTCTCTCGTGTTGGAAGCGAGCTCCTTATCTCGTCTATAGGAGTCCTCACCTACACCTTTACTCATTCCTCCTCTATACCAACCTCTTCAAGATACCATTCGTGTCATTAATTCGCTTGTTACTATTGCCCCTAACGTCCAGGAGAAGTCCCATGCTCCCCCTTTTGCAGGTTTACTCTCGAAGGAAAAGGGGTACAAACATGCAAGCCTCTCTCAGCATACCTGCGTTGTCACCTGATCCGTCTTCAGAATCAACTGCACTACAAGAAGGTACTTCTACCCAACACTCATTGTCTAAGTGTGTATCTTGTGCTTCTCTCAGTGCTTCACATAGAGCCTTTGTTTCTTCTTTGTCCTTTATTTATATCCCATCATCAGGAAGCTCTTTGTCACCGCAAGTGACAAGAAGACATGCTCAAAGAAATGCATGCTCTTGAAATAAATTGTACGTGGGATCTGGTGCATCTTCCTCGGAGGAAGACAGTTGTTGGATGTAAGCGGGTGTTTGCGGTCAAACAAAACACCCAGGGAATTGTCGAGAGATACAAGGCAAGGATGATTGTCAAAGGATATACACAGACTATTAGGATCGATTATCATGAGACATTTGCTCATGTAGCAAAGATGAACTCCATAAGGGTTCTCCTATCATGGTTTAGGGTTTAGGGTTTAGGACTGCCTGCAAGGAATGGAACCTCAGTCAGCTAGATGTGAAGAATGTGTTCCTCCATGGGGACCTAGGAGAGAAAGTGTATATATCCTTACCTTTTGGACTTGCCCCTGAAGGATCTGAAGGAACGGTTTGCAAGTTAAAAAAAAAAAATTATACGGCCTTAAACAATCTCCTAGAGCTTGGTTTAGGAAACTTCACAAGGTCATGAGGAATTTTGGATACACTCGGAGTAATGTAGATCATACTCTGTTCATCAAGGACAAGGAAGGAAAACATACAGGCCTTATAGTTTATGTGGACAACATTGTCATAACAAGAGGTGATATGGAAGAGGTTCAAACTCTACAAGAATGGTTGGCTTGGGAATTTAAGGTAAAGGACATGGGGAATCGTAAGTATTTTCTGAGCATTGAAATCGTCGGATCCAAATATGGGATTTTTATCTCGCAAAGGAAGTATATTCTTGATTTACTTGAAACATCAGGAATGAGTGGGTGTAGACCTGCCGACACCCCTATCGAAGCAAACTACTAGTTAGGGAGGGATGACGGAGAACCTGTTGAGGACATTCCTAGTTTTCAAAGATTAATGGGGAAGCTGATTTACTTCTCACATGCACGCCCAGATATCTCGTATGCAGTTAGAGTTGTCAGTCAGTACATGCACTCACCAAAGACTCGTCATCTTGATGTTGTCCACTGTATTCTCAGATACTTCAAGTCCTCTCCTAGGAGCGACATTCTATTCTCGCTGGATGATGAGCTAAATATTGAAGTCTACACAGACGCAGGCTGGGTTGGATTGGTTGATGATAGACGGTCCACCTTAGGATATTGCACTTTGGTTGAATGAAATTTGGTTACATGGAAAAGCAAAAAAACAAGTGGTGTTACGCCGAGCGGAGCGTCACGATTCCGAGGGTACCAATACAAGCGCAGGCTGAAGGAGGCAACGGAGGAAGAAAGGGCTGAACCATCAGGTTCAGCCCACCAACAATAAAACAGAAGAAGCAGGGCTGAACCGAACTGGTTCAGCCCCTACAGGGGCCGGCCGGCCCCCTTGAGTCCGGGAGAGCTATATAAACCCGGACCACCTTGATGAGAGGATTATTGAAGACTAATTTCAGGTTCATCTTCTTCCTAAACCCTAGTTTCTTGTAGTCCTAGCTCTCTTATTTTATTTCTCTCTCTTTTCCTCCGTAGATCGTATCATTTGGTTTGGTATCAGAGCACCGCTCCTGCGGCCATGGTATCAACACGTTCCGAAGCCGAACTCGCTCGCCTAACAGCCAGCCAGCCATCGAAGAGAACTATGTCGGGTTGACCGATGCGGTAGAACTGTTGGTGCAATCGTAAGAGGAAAAACTGTACCAAACAGCGATTCGAAGGCGAAGGCGTCTCACGCGGCGCTACCATCCATGAACGGCGCCCCAGGAGGATCGAGTGTGCCTCCCCTGTGCGGATCCGGACCCGATCCAAGCCGCATGGAACACGCGTGGACGGGATCAACCCTAGCGGCGTCGGAATCAACTCAAACCGCAGATGACGCGTCGTATGGGCAAGGGGGAGGCTTCACCGGGTCAGAGGGGACCGGCTACGGCCGGCCAGGGGGCGGTTGGCCGGCGCAGCAGCCGACGGCGTGGCAGGCTACGCAGTAGCCAGCACCAGCTGCCGCGCCAGGGTGCGGCCCCGGCGGGCTTCCAGCAGAGCAGGCACGGCACTTCGCCGGCCCGTGGCGAGGTCGGGAGGCGCCGGTGGGTCCTTTCCGACCACCCGGGGCCATGGGTGCTCCGATCGGAGGAGGAGCGGGGCTATTGTCGGCACCACCAATGTTTGGAGGAGCAATGGGGATTCGAAATGGAGAACCGTGGAATGAACGACCCCCGTGGTAGGGTTTTCACGGCGGAGGATAGCAAATGGGCGGCGGCCATGGGGGAGTTCCCTATCCGGAAGCGTGGGGTCGACAAAATCAGCCCGCAGAACAACAATGGCAAGGAGGGTATGGTCAAGGTCAAGGAGGGTATGGGGGGGCAAATCCCCGACCTTACATGCAACCCAAGCGAACGCGCATGAATTTTCCAAAGTTCAAGGGGGGCGATACTCTGGAATGGGTGCAAAAAGCGGAACTTTTTTTCAATTACCAGGAAATTCCGGAGGATCAGTGGGTGCAGTTAACGGCCTTCCACCTGGAGGACGGCGCTTATTAGTGGACCAAGTGGTTCATGAGGGGCCGTGATTATTCCCCATGGGCAGAGTTCGTGGGGGCCTTCTCGGCCCGCTTCGGCCCCCTGGACTATGAGGACGTCGAAGCTACCTTACAGAAGCTGAGGCAACGGGGAACGGTGATGGAGTACAGGACCGAGTTCGAGAGGTTGGCAAACCGGGTCTCCTGGGGGGAAAAGACCATGCTGAGTTGTTTTGTCTCCGGTTTGAAAGATCATTTACGAGACGAGGTCCATGCTTATATGCCTCAGAGCCTGGGCCATGCCATCAACCTCGCACGAATACAGGAGGAGCGGTTCAACAGACAGCGGAACAGAGCCCCCACCCGAGCCCCAGCCACCCAAATGGCAGCTCGGAAGGATCTTCCACCACCCGTCCGTCCAACAGTGACGAAACTCACGTGGCCAGAAATGCAGGCGAGGAAAGAAAAGGGCATGTGCTTCAATTGCGACGAGAAGTACACTCGGGGACATGCTTGCCAGAAGGTCCAAGTGTTTATGCTTCGGGAAGAAGACGAGGTAGACGAGGAGCTCAGCACAGAGCTCGAGGAGGGGCTGGATCTGACAGATTTTGGGGTATCTATCCATGCCATGGAGGGGTGCACCACACCACTCACCCTACGCAACGCTGGTAAGGTGGGTCAGGCGAAGGTGACCATTTTGGTGGACAGTGGAAGTACACAACTTCATCCACCCTGCAGTGGCTCAGAAGGCAGGGTACGACATCGACCGTGGCGCGGCCTTCCACATTATGGTGGTGAATGAAAGCAAGCTGCAATGTGAGGGAGTCATAAAAGGGGTGGAGCTGAGGATACAAGGCTACGTCGGGCGGACGGACGTATATTTATTACCGATCCGGGGTTCCGATATGGTGTTGGGGGTACATTGGCTGCAACAGTTACGGCGGGTGACTTTTGATTGGGAACAGATGGCCATGGAGTTTAGCCAGAGTGGTAAAGAGTATTGCTGGGGGGGGGGGGGGGGCCTTAAATCGTCCCCACTGAAGGAGACTTCCCTCCGCAGCTTGGAACGACTGGGGGAACAGGATAGGTCGATGGCCCTCGTCATGGAGATCAAGACAGATCCTACAGTCCAAACTGACGTGCCATTACAGATGCAGGGATTGTTGAGGCAGTATTCCGACTTGTTTCAGGAGCCGCCCACTCTCCCACCTAGGCGGTTCAGGGACCACCAGATCCAGTTGAAGGCCGGGGCAGAGCCGACAAATATCCGACCATACCGCTACCCACACATACAGAAAGCGGAGATCGAAAGAAGCGTCAAGGAAATGCTATCAGCAGGGATCATCCGACCCAGTACCAGCTCGTTCTCTTCTCCGATCATTTTGGTAAAGAAGAAGGACGGGTCGTGGAGATTCTGTGTGGACTACAGGGGGCTGAACGCTTCAACCGTCAAGGACAAATTTCCAATTCCAGTGATCGAAGAACTGCTCGATGAGCTACATGGCACCGCATTATTCACCAAGCTGGACCTAGGGTCGGGCTACCATCAGATACGCGTGCACGAAAGGGACGTTCACAAGACGTCCTTTCGGACGCACGACGGGCACTACGAGTTCCTCGTGATGCCTTTCGGCCTCACGAACGCCCCCTCTACCTTCCAGGCCGTCATGAATGAGATTTTCCGACCTCTCCTTCGGCGGTCCGTACTGATCTTCTTCGATGATATCCTGATCTACAACGCCAACTGGGCGGAACACGTCGCTCACGTGGAGCAAGTTTTCACCATACTCCGTCAGCATCAGCTCTACGCGAAGCAGTCCAAGTGCTCTTTTGGACAGCCGGAGGTGGAATAGTTGGGTCATCTGGTCTCCATACACGGTGTCAAGGCGGACCCCAGGAAGATTGAGAGCATAGTCACATGGCCGCGTCCTCAAACCGTTAGAGCACTTCGGGGCTTTTTGGGGCTCACTGTTACTACCGACGGTTCGTCAAAGATTATGGCAAGATCGCACGACCCTTGACACAGCTGTTACAGAAGGATGTGTTCCAGTGGCAGGACGACACCGAGGCTGCTTTTCAGGCTCTAAAAGGAGCCATGACGACCACTCCAGTTTTGGCACTTCCAGACTTTGCTAAGGAGTTTGTGGTGGAGACGGATGCATCTGGGGTGGGGCTCGGGGCAGTTCTGATGCAGGAGGGCCGCCCTCTAGCCTTCTATAGCAGGGCACTGGCGCCCCGCACCTGGGATTGTCGACATATGAAAAGGAGTTGCTGGCTATTATCCATGCTATCGCAGTTTGGCGGTCGTATTTGCTTGGGCGACACTTCAAAATCCGCACCGATCACCAGAACCTGAAACATTTCTTGGAGCAACGGGTGGCATCCCCTCTTCAGCAGAAGTGGGACACCAAATTACTGGGGTACGACTATGAGATCATTTACAAGTAAGGCAAAGAGAATGTGGTCGCCAACGCCTTGTCCCGGTTGCCTGAGGGCACGCTTCATCAGATCTCAGGTCCGTTCATCGATTCCTTGGACGAGATTCAGGAAGAGGTCCGGCGAGATACCGAACTTGGGATTATTGTGGCAGCTTTTCAGAGAGGGGAGCCCACTTACCCAGGCTATCAGTTAAGGAATGGGCGGTTGTACTATCAGGATCGAGTGGTCATTCCCCCCACCTCCCCACGGAAGACGGTGCTGCTTCATGAGTTTCACTCCTCACCTACTGGGGGGCATGCAGGTATCCTTCGGACACTCCAGCGCCTTAGGGAAAATGTATTTTGGAAGGGGCTCAGACGCGATGTGCAGAAATTTGTTCAGTAATGTGACGTCTGTCAAAGGCGGAAGTATGAAACTACCGCTCCGGCAGACCTCCTTACTCCTCTCGAGATCCCTCAGCACATCTGGTACACGGTTTCCATGGACTTTATCGAGGGGCTACCTAAGTCGCAGGGCAAGTCCGTCATTCTAGTCGTCGTGGACAAACTCTCTAAATATGGGCACTTCCTGGCCTTACGTCACCCCTACACGGCCGAGTCAGTTGCAGATCTATTCATCCGGGAGATTGTTCGGCTTCATGGCATTCCGCGGGCTATCATTTCAGATCGGGACCCGACGTTCGTAAGTAATTTCTGACAGGAGTTGTTCCGCTTGCAAGGCACTTTCCTACGGATGAGCACGGCGCACCATCCCCAGACGGATGGACAAACAGAAGTTCTCAACCGCGGCGTGGAAACGTCCTTCGATGCTTTGTGATGGATGAGCCACGGACCTTGACCCAGTGGCTGCACTGGGCTGAGTGCTGTTACAATACCGCATACCACTCAGCCAGCAAGATGACCTCGTTTGAGGCCGTCTATGGTCGTACCCCACCCACCTTGAGTAGTTATGAGCCGGACAGCACGACCGTATCAGCGGTGGACCAAGCATTACGGGACCGCGACCGTACCTTGGCTACTCTTCAAGACAATTTGCGTATTGCACAGGATCGGATGAAGCTACAAACCGACAGGTTCTGATGGTTCGCTGGAAGCAGCGGGGCACTGAGTATCGTCCCGAAGTTTTGGTACAGTGGCAGCACGTGACACCGGCCCACAACACCTGGGTTGACATGCTGGAATTCAAGGAGCTCTATCCGGATTTCCATCTTGAGGACAAGCTGGCTCCTTATGGGGAAGGGAATGTTATGTTGGACGGCGCGTCACGATTCCGAGGGTACCAATACAAGCGCAGGCCGAAGGAGGCAACGGAGGAAGAAAGGGCTGAACCATCTGGTTCAGCCCACCAGCAATAAAACAGAAGAAGCGGGGCTGAACCGAACCGGTTCGGCCCCTATAGGGGCCGGCCGGCCCCCTTGGGTCCGGGAGAGCTATATAAACCCGAACCCCCTTGATGAGAGGATTATTGAAGACTAATTTCAGGTTCATCTTCTTCCTAAACCCTAGTTTCTTGTAGTCCTAGCTCTCTTTCTCTCTCTTTTCCTCCGTAGATCGTATCATGTGGTGGCTAGATCCAGTGATGAAGCTGAATTCAAAGCCATGGCACATGGAATATATGAAGGACAGTAGATTCAAACTATTATGAGAGACCTTAGCTTTGAGAAAACAAGTCAATAAGACTATATTGTGATAACAAGGCGGACATTAGCATTGCTCATAACCCTGTTCAACGCGATCGCACCAAACACATTGAGATTGACACACTTCATTAAAGAAAACATAGTGAGGGGAATTGTATGTACTCCGTTCATTCCGTCTGAACAACAACTAGCTGACATCCTCACGACGGGATTGAGTATGAGTGATTTTGGAAGGATCATTACCAAGTTTGGCATGCTTAACATTACACGCCGAACTTGGGGGGGGGGGGGGGGGGGGGGGGGGGGGGGGGGGGGGGGGCGGGGGGGGGCGGGGGCGGGGGGCGGGGGCGGGGGGTTATCATGTATTAGTTAATATTTTGTTATTACATGTATTTTCTCTTTTTTATGTATTTCTCCTCATTACCCCTCACTCATATATATTAGAGTGAATTGTAAATGACTATGCAAGCAATTGAACGTTTCTAACAGAATTATACAATTAGCACCCACAAATTTCATGATGTATGAGACGTTATAAGAAACATATAGTATGTAACCAGATACATACCTCTGGTGCCACATAATTTGGAGTTCCGCAGGTTGTTTGAAGCAGTTTAACTCCCTACATTTCAAAGAAGAAAGCTTTGAAAGCGTGATAAGGAAAATACTAATAAATGCATTAGTAAAGAAATATCTCTGGAATATAAGTATCAATGCTTCTAGTTTAGGCTTTATGTGTGCCAGTTTATCCTACTATTTAAAGAGAAAATCTTACTTCTACTCTCAGAGCACTGAGGCCGAAATCTGAAATTTTCAAATAACCTTGAGAATCAAGCAGAAGATTTTCAGGCTGCATGAGAAACAAGTAATGTTATGACTGGGTCCTAATTTGCAAAACAAGTTAACAATATTTTGACGTCAAACAGCACCTTCAAATCTCGATGATAGACACCTTTACTATGGCAATAGTCAACCCCATCAATGAGTTGTTGGAAGTATCTGCGAGAATCATTTTCACTAAGTTTTCCATTCTTAACCTGCCAATATGATAGAAAAATTTCACAAGTTATAAATAGAATCCAATGAAAAACAAATGTTGTATAGCTAAATGAACTCTCACAATCTTATCAAACAATTCTCCGCCTGTAATGAACTCCAGGATTATAAATATCTTCTTGCGATCTGCCAAGACCTATATAACAAAGAAAGAACAAATCAAAAGGTGGATATGTATTAAAGTAGGCAAGAAGCTACAAAATCAATCTCAGGCAATAATGGCAGACCTCATGGAGTCGAACCACATGGGGATGCCTGACAAGCTTCATAATGGAAATTTCCCTCTTAATCTGCACACCAAGATTATATTAGCGGCAATACCAACTTCTAGATCCTAACTCACTTTTTTCAACTAAAGAACAATCATATGCTATTACGGCTAATTCTAATGAGATGTACTCTTCCATCTCCGTCCACATGTCCAAGTCAAGCACGGGGATCAAGGACAACATACATTAGAAGGGTGAAAGAATTAACAATGTGAAAATAACATGTCAGGAATCGTCTGGGTTCAGCGACCGCAGCTCCTGGAATCCACCAGGGAAGGTGAAAAGCTTGGAATCCACCAAGCAGGAAACTCAGCTGGGTTCAGCGATTGTAGCTCCTGGAATTCACCAGACAAGAAGAACCCTAGGCAGGTCTTGGGAAGACTGAAATTAATTATCAAAAGTTACTTACAACAAGACATTGAGCTGCCCTTTATCAGCAGAACCCTAATCAAAACAAAACAACAACCCGTTAAACGCACACCACAACTCGCGCCACGACACGCGCACTTAAAACAAAACAACAGGAGAAATTAAAGTGCAATACTAAAATAAAAACAAACTCCATGAGATCGGCCACCACCTGTCCTACAGCAGTCCCCTCCACTTCGACAAAACTTGCCCTCGAGTTGTCTTCCGAGTACAGTTGCTCTGTCGTAGGATAACTGATGGCGGGCGGCTACATAAAGTCGGATCCTCTGGCACCTTGATTTCGCGACAAAACATGGCCCGATAACGCATTGTAGCGGCTAGGGCATCGACGAGCAGTGGCGGCGCAGTACAAAAATTAGGCGCCAAAAGAATTGGGTCTGGTGATGCTGGTGGAGTGGGGGAGGGCAGCAGCAAGGAGACTGAAGAGGTCACGGCCGGCATAAGCGGCGGCAGGGTGGCCGAAGGTAGTGACAGCGCAGGGGCCGGCAAGGTAGGGAGGGGCCAGAACAGGTGTCGACATCAGTGGAGGAGGCGGTGGCACGACGACCACTGTGGAGAGGGGTGGAACATCCACGGTCGGCGAAGGTGGAAACTGTGGAGTGGCAATCACGGTGGAGAGGGCGGGCGCAGTTGTGGTTAGTGAAGACAAAATAACGACCTCCGGGGGTGGCGGTGACGCGTCGGAGGATGGAGGAGAGATCGGAGGAAGCGGACCTGCGCGGGGCGCGGCCAGACTCGCGGTGCAATCAATGAACACGGCGTGCATGGACGCCTGAAGTGTGTCGAGTCGCTCGAGCAGTGCAGCGACAGTGGCGGCACTAAGCAACATGACGAAAATAGATATAAATAATTAATTATCTGTAAATTAATTAATTATAATTATTTTCAAATAAATAATTAATTAATAACATTAATTAATTAATTCTTTCTGCAGGTTGCTTGAGGGGACACGGATAGGGTTGGGCGGCTCGAGAACAGTGGGCTCGAGGAGGACCTGCGCATGCAGGTGCGAGCGGGACTCTAGGAGAGAAGCGTACGTGGCGATCGGTGAGCTATGGACGGGCGCCGACGGCTTGCTGGATGTGTTGGAGATGGAGACGAGGTTATTGACCAGCACCGCCTCACTGATGAAGATGTGTGCGGGTCGGTGGCGTCGAATATGCTGAAGCTGGATGAGCGGGAATGCAGAGCTCGGCGGGGGAGGTGAGTGATGCGGTGAGGCGCTGGAGCGGAGGGGTTCGGTTTCGCGTGGGAGGTTGAAGTAGGCGCTGGGTAGATGATACGTGTGCGGTGATAAAGTTAGTCTCAGGTGGGTCGAAGGAGAATGAGCAGGTGAGGGTGAATGATGCGGTGCGTGTTGTTCCCACATATGTCAGCGGGGATGGAGGAGGCGTCAAATGTGTTGGAGGTGGTCGATGGCTGAAGCGATATAGGAATAGATGACTCCCTCTTATACCACTTGATGCAAAAGAATCTCCTAATGCAGAGTAATCAGCCAGCTGAACCCTAATCAAAACAAAACAACAACCCGCTAAATCCACACAACGACTCGTGCCACGACACACGCACTTATAACAAAACAATACGAGAAATTAAGTACAATACTAAAAGGGAATTGTTAACCGCAGACCGAAAATGGCTATTCGCAGACCAATAATAGCCCAGTTTTTGGGGGGTGTCTGAAAATTGATATTCGCAGACATTGATAATAGCCCTTTTTTGGGTGTCTGAAAATGACTATTCCAGATTTGTTTCTACTGATTTCTTCTTGCAGGAGGATATATTTGCAGTTAACATTGTCGACGAAGAAGGATCTCATCTGTTCGTCTGATTTCGCCGGTGAGTAAAGCTTTCATCGTCGTCTCCTTTAAAAGCTTTTGCCCGCCAGCAATAATCCAGATTTTTTTCCACTGATTTCTTCTTGCTGGAGGATATATTTGCGGTTAACATTTCAAAAGTTTTTTTTTTTATGTTGGTCCGCGAATAACAATAATATCTGCGAATAACAAATTTAAGTTCTCTTTGGAGCTGCGAATAGTAATAATCTGTGAATAGTCATTTTCGGTCTGCGGATAACAATCCCTTACTAAAATTAAAACAAATTCCATGAGATCGGCCACCACCTGTCCTACATCAATTAACAATGTAAAAATAACATGTCAGGAATCATTCAGAGCCGAAATTAGACTTGTTCAGTCTTAACATGGAAATTAAGAGGATGTCAGCAGTTCTATTTCGGTAATTCCACGCTTATTTCGTTAAGAATTCAAGCATTAGACCTCTCAAAATCAATAATCAATGGAACATTAATGAAGAATTCATAGCCAATAATATCTCTGCCACATATGTGGGATAACATTTGATTCACTCGAATTATATCCGTTGTGGCCAGTGTATTTATACACTTAAATACAGGAAGTTTGGATGTCAATGAATAATAATAGACTAATACAAGGAATGGATACACGCATATTTGTGAAAGTAGTGCATCTTTTGTATGAACCCTATACCTGCAGGTCCTCCCATCATTTTACTGGATGGGGATCGTAGTCCACGGGCAGGCAGGCACGTATCGGAGCCCGATCGGGTTTACACTCGCAGGGAAAGAGATTAGGGTCGTCATATGGACGATCCAAGCCCGTCGTCGTGTTCAGAGCGTCGGCGGGATATTTTCTGTGTTGATTTTTATTTTATTTTTGCATGCTAGTTTTGTATGTTTTGTGTGAATTGTGACAGTCAATCACAGTCGTCCAGTCCAGTGTGTGACTCCAGCGTATAAATATGTGTGTGGGCATTGGAGATTTTGGGGGATTTCAAATTTTGTGATCCTTCTACGGTGCCGATTAAGTGGAGCATAGGAGTCGAAGTCTAATAGTTTTTCCTTTCCATTTAGCCGCCCCATCTTTAGCACGTCACCACTAAACTCATCGGTTTGTCACGCTACCCCCACAATTCTTCCTACAATCGCTGGAAACTGCTTAAAACTGTTGGATCACCGCTTATTCTTGTGCATTCTGGATAGTCTATCCTTCCTGGGACTAGAACGAGGCTCCTCTCTGATGTACCAATGCAACAACAGCCACAAACCACCTGTTTCCCAAAGCAAATCATAAATTGCGACCGATCTTTGGTTCCAGGCGGGAAAATCTTACTCGAGATCAGCACCTCTCTCTTGTAGCATGCGTGGACCCTCTCTGAGGAAGATCTAGACTGCCTCTTGTCGCTAAAGTTGATTGATCGCTCCCAGCAGTCCAATAAAGAAGCACCTGTTCAGATGCTGAAATCGACGATCGGCCTGGACGATTCCTCCCAGCAGCCCGATACTTCAATTCTAGCATGGCTACTACTACTTCCACAAGCGGCCTAAGTCAACCTTCCCTGAGGGTCATTTGGGTTGCACCTTCACTTGGATTGACGGCCAAACCTCATGCATCCTCTGACCAGTGGACTCCTGAAATTTGTGGACTGTTCTGAGGATCTTGGGGTATTCTACCAACGAACAAGTGTTCACCTAGCATATGTTCTGATTGGCCAAGCTCTCTGCGCCCTCACAGCGCTCCGACAGCAACAGCCTCTTCCGACAGCCTAAAACTGTGCAGGAAATCAAATTCCATCCCCTGAATTTCAGAAATACTGATGTCCCAGTCCACATAATGCAATAATCCCCTCTCATTCAAACCTTAATTACTTATGTAAGTTCTCAATTGGAAGTTTCTATACTTTATATTGAATATTTTGTGGGAAATTATATTCTCTAGGGATTACAATTTGTACAAGTTTGCCTAACTTCATGCACTACTTGAAGGGTGTATTCGCCGCGTAGTTAATTAAAGCACTTTTACTTTACTTCTAAACTTGAAGTTGTTATTTTACCTAAAGCTTAATCTTAATCGTTCATGATCGTAAACCTTTTATAATTTCAGAAATCATTGCAAACAAATATTGGAATATTCCATGTGCATTGCATCCATATAGAATTCCCTACACCACTACATGTGTATACATTTGTTAGAGTTCTCTTAGTACATACTCACACCACGGCCTTCACTTTACCCTGCGTCACTACTTTAGGAATCTCTCTTGTTGGATTGCGCCAAGGTGATGCATATCACACCTATTTGGAAGCGTCGCCATTGCTAGAGATGTGATATTGTGTCAGCGGTAATAATTCTACCTCCCACTACTTAATCAAACAGCCCAATGTGATGATTCAATAAGGCGCATTTTTCTAGTGTTTAGTTTGGTTTGAATTAGATTAAATTTTAATGTATTTTTATGTGTAGGACCCTTAGTTATTTCTTTGATTTCATTTGAGTATCCCGTTGAATCATGGATAGAACAATTTTCGCGCAAGAAACTGTCGGTTGCATCCCCCGAGAGCTTGGCCTCAAAGAAACCTCATATTCTCACTTGTAGCCTAACTTCATGATTATAAATAACATTCTTATGGTTTGGCAAAATCTATACAACAAAGAGAAAACAATAATCAAAAAAAGTTGAGTAATAAAGAAGGTAGGATAACACAAAATCAATCCAAGCAACAGTGGCGGATCTAACAAAATTGAACTAGCTCAACAAGCTTGACCTAGCAAAATTGAACCAGCTCAGCAAGCTTGACCTAGCAAAATTGAACCAGCTCAACAAGCTTTAATATAATGCGACAACTTTATTTTATGGTTCAAGTAAAGTTACTCTAATTCATATTTTTGAAGAAGTATTTTTCCTTTAGCATGTATTAAACACAAGGGTTCATCCTCTAAATAAAAGGGCAGCCCGGTGCACAAAGCATCCCCGCGCAGCGAGGGTCCGGGGAAGGGTCCCACCACGCAATATTCATCAAAAATATGAAGGAATAAGAATGAAGGAATTTTTTATGAATATTAGAGCAGCATTGAGAAGGTATATCTTGTGATTTTGTGATAAATCTTTTGATATAAGTTGGGATATGTGAGCCATTGTAATGAGTTCTTTTGCACCAAAGAACAAGTTGATGAGTTGATGGAAAGCATATGGATGTCAAGAGAAAAATATTTGAAAGTTGTAAAAAGCTTAGATATGCATTCACATATGTCCTCAACGAGACGACGGGCGGGATATGCATTTTTCTAGTGTTTAGTCGGCATGAGTGCATAAATAGATTTAAGAAGGTAAAAGAGATTTCCTTCGCTCAATGGTGAAGCCTGAGTAACACAATGGCAATGTTCTCCATCTCATAGATATAGTTCCTGTCTTTTTCACGCAGTCCTTGGAGGAAAGAAAAATCAATACCTAAATCATAATCTAAAATCAACCAAGAGAATATTGAAGATGAATCTAAGATACAATGATGAAGAGTGGTCCTTAAATTGATTGGATCTAAGACTATGACTCAAGGGCTTCAATTAGTCAAATCTAAAATAATATTGCCCTTCAAAACTTCTTTGAGTAGCGAATCTCTGACCTTCGGTTGTTTTCTCCCTTTATCTTTCTCTTTTAATCATTTCTACTTGGTTAAAGCTTATTGAAAGAGGGAACTTTCAGATGTGAATAGGTATAGGCAGAAGATATCAAGTGTGGGTGCAACCATATGGAAAGGTGTGTGCATGAAACATAGATAAGTGTGGTTTCATGTGCAAGTCATATTGAGTCAAGCTGGGCCAGCTGGCCATAAGAGGGCAGTGATCGCGGTTCATATGACTAGTTGCGAGGCCATTTGAAATGGAGGCGTGTTGAGTATGACACTATGCATGTTGGATTATAAGCGAAGGGGGTAGAAATCGTGTGTGATTTACTGGGACTTTAGGAGTTAGTTCATCACGAGTTGTGTTCACCCTTTTATGAATGAAATAGAAGGTGAAGTAAATGTATATGATTAATCCAAACTAAATTCGAAAATGTAATACATTCATATTATGATCTCAAATTATGTGGGGAGGCGGGTGTGGAATTAGTGTTAATGCCTCATAACCAAGATTAAGGCTTTCCTTGGGAGGTGATCCTCTTGTGGCTGACATCTACAAAAAATATAATGAGATTCAATATTAAATGATACTACTTTTTCACACAATTTGTTCTTCTTCAACCATAAGTAGTTATTTATAGAGAAATATCAACACTGTCATCATCAATAGACAATAGTCATGTCTCAACTATTTGGAGTCAATAGAAACCTTAGCGCCAAAGTATATAAGAATTATTTATTATCCTATTTGATTGGTTAATGAAGAGGGCAACACCAACTTAATTGTCAAAACAAATATTCTAATTCAAACATTTAATCCACAGATAATTATAATTTAATGCAATCCCCATATTTATCAAATGTCTACTTTAGGCAACAAACAGTACCAACTTCCGCATCTGTTCCTCAACTTTCCATCATAGCGTGGATGTTCGTGCAGAGTCTTGTAAGTCTGCAACTCAAGGCATGGAGAACCACATATGTCCTCACCTACTGCCTAATGTTCATTTGACAGGGCATCGAGCATACATTTGCGGTTCCTCGGAGACCTTTTTAGAAGAAGAAAAAAATTACAACTTGATTTATTTTTCTTTTGAATGCTTATTTGAGTTCCAATAAAATTTGTAGAGCCTAACAGATTAGTGTTTTGAGTATTACACGATAGGATTGACTTGGAATAAGCATTGAACTTAAATCTGAGCAAAAATATAGCGAAATGTGTTCAACCTCAATCTGTTGCACTACAAGTACCTAATGGTTAAATGTGTTATCGGAAATAAAAAGATGCAAGAACTGAGCTAAAGGTCAAATTAAATAGAGAATTTTAACCAAATTAGGTTCTAATCTGAGTCTAGAACATGGGCAAGACAAATTGGCTCAAACTGAAGTAAGGCAGGCACAAAAACAACCCAATTAGCTCGGCTAAGACTTGGTTTCCTGAGACAAATTGAACAAAACACTTGGTTGAGTACACTTTTGATAAATTGAGTTTAATTGAGTCATTTGAGTTATTAAAGCTAATTCAGAAGAAAATTAAGCATATCAGGTTAAATCATGGGCACATTAAGATCAACAAACCAAGAGTCGGTGCAGCTCGACTTAAGTGATCAACAGGCAAGTTATTTACCTAAACCTTTTAGTGGGTAAAGACCACAATTTCTCGAGTAACTAATATTCTATGAATTACCATATAGAAGAGAGAAGGATATAGTAGGGTTTGTTGTTTGCTTAAGTGTTGGACCTTGTTCTAAGAGCACTTTAATTTTCTCTTGAAACTATTAAAAGATTCTCTCCCTCTCTTTCTATAATGGGTGTAGGTCTAAATCTATGTGGCTTCTAAACAAATGCTCCGCTACCATGAAGAAAAGAATGAGTATTGGGAAATATTGGTATGTCATACATTAGGCCCCTTGGAGGAGTACGTACATAGTATAGAAGCTTAAATAGGGAACTAATAATTTATTACCACCGCATTGAAGCTGAGATTATGAGAGCAGGTAACCTAAAATTTATGTTCACCTTCCAGAAACCAGAAATCTCTTCCCCGCACAAAAATATTGGGAGAGAAAAAGTGAAGACGTAGCGATGAAATAGGGTAGTGCATTAGGGCGACGAAGCATAAAACTTCAAGAAAAAGAAGAGCAAAAGAGTAGCGGAATGCAGGAAAAGGACCTGATCGGCCATCTTGTGCTTTTTGATGGTCGCGCGGTCGAGGACTTTCATGGCGACGCTTTCACCTGTCTCAGTGTTCTGCGCGAATTTGACCTTTGCAAACGTCCCTTCACCGATCGTCCTCCCCACCTCGTACTTGCCTACTTTCCGGAGAACAACCATCTCTTTCTCTCACTAAAAACAAAGCAAGGCCAATGGTTACTGACGGCGGCTGACCGGAATCGCGTCTGGATCAGTGACGCCTCTCATGGGGGGGCGCCGGGATGTTGGTTCGTTTTGGGGGACAGCGCGCTTTTTTCCTCGGGATGCCACTAAACTGAAGCAAACTGAAGGTAGTGATAGAGAAAGAATCGGAAAGAGGGTAGAAGAATCCTATGTAGTGATGGCATATTGAAAGATAAAATGGGCTATGTGGCCGTTGGATTGGTCTCACGATTCGTGGTGCTAATATATGATCTAATTAGTGTCGGTCATGATTTTTGCGTACAATCTAACGATGCCAGAGTCTTGCAGGCGATACATTATTGAGTAGAAGCCCATTTTAAATTTTTTTATTGATTTGTCACTACTTATAGAGATAGTCCGATCCTATGTTTATGAGCGAGTGGTGTTACTCGCACGCCAATATTGGTTATGGACAGCTAAAATTTATATACAACCCAATTTAGTTATGTACACACCAATAAATATTGTCTGTTTCGTGAAATCGTGAGAGTAACTGAGGGAGGCATCCCTCTTAAGCCGTTCCTCGCACTGGAGAGGTCGGTAAGAAGCACTGGAGACGGCGTTTTCCGGCGGCGGAACAAGTCCTGTTGCGGGAAACACCGGAGACAGCATTTTATGAGCTTAACGATGTCATATCCTGCTACAGGAACGAGAAAAGGATGGGGAAGGGGTATCCGGCGCCTTGAGAAAGAAGAAGGCGTAGGGGAGGCCAATCCAGCGGCGACCGGCGAGAAGGAGGGGCGACACCGATCGGGAAGAAACCCTAGGCTCGCACGCGAGGGGAGAGGGGGCGGGGGCTGGGTTGTACATAGCATATAGGAAGAGAAGAAAAAAAGAATTTAATGGTTTAGACTTGTTTAATGGTGTGCCCATAACTGTTATTGGTGTGCCTGTAACACCACTCTTATGAGCTGATATTTCTTCTGCTCACAAATAGAATTTTAGGCCATATTTGGGAGCGCGGATCCATGCATTCTACCCGTTGGGATCTGTAGGGTCGTGCCAGCAGCCCATTTGGCATGGCGACAGTCGCATGGCGAGGAATTGCACGCCCTTCATTTTCCAAAGAGTTTTTGTACAAATTGACTGTGCTGAGGCCTCCGCGGTGGCGAATGTCTGAATACAATTTGGATAAAAGTAAGAATACACAACAAATCGCAAAAGAACCGCAAAATGGGCCCCAAAACTATGGTAATTTTTAGAACTTCCTTCCCCTGATTCACCCCGCAACTCCCCAGCAGCCATTCTCAGCTCGCCCGGAAGAAGTTTGCCCCGCTCAGCGGACATACCCCGCTTGTCGATAGAAACCGCCCCGCTCAGCTGGCGTTCCACGCTCGCCCGAAGAAGTCTCCCCTCACAGTGTGCGTTCCCAGCTCGCTGGTTATGCATTGTTTTCTTTACTTCCTTCCCCCTGACTCACGCCGCAACTCCCCAGCAGAACTTCATGAATGAATCAAAAAACTATCATAGTCCAAAAGGAAGCAAACAAAATCTCTTATGATAAAGGTCACCCCCAAATTAACTAAAAAAATATTCATCACATATGATGAAGAATGTTGAATCCCAACAAGGTAAAAGCATTTTTAGAAACTGCAGGACCTACTAAAACAAAAGAAGCTAAGTGCTTAACATGGCAGATAGCAAAAAATTATTCTCAATTCTCTAAAGATTTGTAAGCAACTACTCATTTCAAACGGCATGAAAAATGTGACCAAAGTGATGTGAGAGCCTAAATAATTGTTAATTCATTGGATCTTAGCATATATTGTGGTTGACTGTACTTTATGATTAATAAAGAAGAACAGTTTGATAGTTTATATAGGATGTAGTCTTAAACATCTAGAGGGGGGTGAATAGGTTTCTTTTATTTTAGGCTTAGTGTTTTCTGAATTTAGGATAGCAAATTATCAAGCACAGAAAGCACAAAGAGATTTATAGAGGTTCTTCAAGACAGGGTATCTTGAGTAGTCCTCTTTCCCCCTTCACCTTTCTAATAATGAGTTGGACAAGGCCAACATCTCCAAACTCAGCTCCAAGAGCCTACAGCACAGATCCCACAGGATCTCTCAGGTTTTCCCAAACCCTACCTCAGGCACAGCAGCCCTACCTCAGAGGAATTCACCTCCTACAACTCAGACCACCTCCTGGTCCTACCTCAAGCTGACCTCTCAGCTCTACAACTCAGGCCAATCAGCCTTACACACTCAGGCAATAAAGCCCTACAGTCTCAGAACTCAAAGGCTCCTACAAATGATATAATAAGCTTTACAGATTGAAGGAAGAAGGGATTAAGCATTGTTCTTCTTCTTCACAGTTGCTGTTGCAGACTTGAACCAGGGAGGAGAAGTGCAGCTTCAACTTGATTCTTCTTGATCAGCCTTTCAGATGATGGACTTGATCTACTTGCTCGATCTTGAGATGAATCAAGATAAGCAATCTCTTTTCTCCTTGCACCCTTGTGTGAGCTCAGTTCTTGGCTGCCGACAATGGAACAGTATTGTTCTTGAGTTTGTGTGCTGGAGAGTAATAGCAAAAGTTTTTTGCTCAACCTTAACTTATTCCTTTTATACACCATTGACCCTCAACGGCTCTTAGTTGTCCTCCTGACAGGTATGAGAGTGATTGGTGGACCCCAATATGCATTTCTGTAGCTTGCGCCAAAAGCAGAACCCGCCAGTTCACTTTTGAATCTGTCTCAGCGGTTGGGCTGAGATGGTCATCCATCTCAACGGTTGCTTCTGTCCTGTCTCAGCAAATCCGCTGAGATAGACAGTTGTCTCATTGGTTTTCTTCTATCTGCAGCTCAGCTTGCCCAGACACCTTCTCAGCGGCTCCTGGTTTTGTCTCAGCAGTTCAGCTGAGACAGAGAGCTGATCATTCATTACACCATGGTGTCCCCTAGTCTTGCATACTTATGAGATAGAAATAGGGTTTATCAAATACAACTTATACTTAGCATTGAGTGTGGGGTCTCTTCAAATAAAAGGAACATTGAAGGTCATTTTCCCAACAATCTCCCCCTATTTGAAGAAGACAGAACACCCTCAAATGCTAGAGTACATTACTCATAAATTCTTGATATGTGTTATTGTAATAATGAGTTCAACATATCATGCTTAGTGCATCAGTTATTTTAAGACATATGGTTGATATGAAAAGATTCTACCACAAAGTTTAATCAATCCATTAGTAAGATTTGATAAACATAACAATACAACATAGATTGAATTAACCAATCAGAACAGGGTAAGGTTTATATATAACTCAGATTTAGCTATGATACAAGCTGATTACACTCTGGTTTATGAATTAACCAATCATAAAGCTGAGTTCGACGAACACAAACTGAATTCGTTGAACACAAAGCTGAGTTCGTCGAACTCAAACTGGAGTTCGTCGAACACAAAGCTGAGTTCGTCGAACTCAAACTGGAGTTCGTCGAACACAAAGCTGAGTTCGTCGAACTCAAACTGGAGTTCGTCGAACACAAAGCTGATTACATTAACAATCCATCAATTTCAATTCAGATAGAATATTAATTCAAAGCTAAGTTTGCATTCATATAATCATAAGTCATTATAGTTCATTAACGTTTATATACATAAACTGTTTCAATAGTCATTCAAAGCTTTCTTTTCTTATTAGAAGAACATTCAGGAAAATCAGCAGCTGCTTCTTTTCCTTTAGTTGAGTCCAGTTGGTCTGTTGCAGTATCCATGTTTTCAGCAACCATTTCTTCTTGGACTGGAGGCTCCTTATCTTCAGTAGGTACAGCCATGTCTTCAGGCAGATTTGTGGCTGTGTTCTTTTCAGCATTTGCTGCTTCAATCTCAGCTATCTTCCTCTTGTTCTCTTGCCTTTTAAAATACATGAATGGCTTTGGGATGTATTTAGATGACATCCTTCTTGGGTTATTTTGTCTTACAAGGTTTGCTTTGAATACTTTATCTCTTTTTGTGTTCCTCTCTAAATGCTTTATCCATTCCTCAGATGGATATAACGTATCAATGTCTTTGCTTATTTGGCAATGGCTTAGCCAGGCATTTAGGATTATCTCTTTGGAGTCATCACTCCAATATTCAAAATCAGGGTCTCTACTATTTTCATCCCTTTGTTTGGCCATGAATTCCTCAGTGAGCAACACATGCTCTCTTTCTCTTTTCTTTTTCAATCTCTCATTTTGTGTTATTGCCTCTTGATGAGGGAAATCCCAGTCTTCTGCCCTATTAACATTTAATATAGGAAGATTTAAAGCTATCCTTGTACCTTGTAGGACTTTCAGTGTGAGGTCAGAATTGATGACTGCATTTATATCCTCCCCCTTTCTGGGTTCTTCATAGATCTGTTGATGGAGGCCTTGCTTAGCTGTTGTTATTGTGCCAGAGAGAGTTTGGAATACATTTTCAAGGTCAGCTTGAAGTACATCTTTTAACTTGCCTACTTCTTCATTCAGATGGGAAGAGGTGGCTCTTGTAGCAATGAATTGAGAGACAGTTGCAATTTTTGCTCTCAGCTCTTCCTTGTACCTGTCAGCTTCTTCATTTAACTGCATAGCAGTTGAATAGACATACTCTTGAAGATGATTGGTTGACTTCTCTATCACATCATCTGTCTTACTTATATAATTCTTGACATATCATATGTCATGTTCAGACAGCTGGAGATGTTTGTCCATGGATCTTAGAATGGTATTCTGAGAAATTAGTGATTTTTCAGCAAGTTCAAACCACCTGGTCATCTGTTTGGTGAGCATGTCAGTGTTTTCCTTTATTTCTTTGACCTCAGTCATGATCTCAGCTTTCACATTCAAGATGGACTGATCAATGTATCCCCTGACAGATGTAATTGATTGATCTACATGTGACTGCATGGTGGTGAGATGGGACTGTAGTAGCAGGTTTATGGCACTAAGAAGAGCCTAATTGGGTGAGGTGGGGGAAGAGGCTTGCTTAATGTTGATAACAGCAGCTGGGGCATCATCCTGCTCATCTTCAGTGTCAGCATCTTGATGATCACTCAGATTGACATCACTAGCATTATCATCCTCCTCCCCTTCAGAGAGAGCATTCTTTTCTGTTGAGTCCAGGAATGCTGGGACAATGAGTTGGAGTTAGATTGAACTACTTAGAGGTTCTAAGGATAATAATGTAAGATTTACTTAGAACTTCATCTTTCTCTGCAGGAGGAGCATTCTGCACCTCCTCCTCAGATAAATCAACTTGAATGGATGAATCTAGGAATTCTAGAACAAGAATTGTAAAGTTAGATTTTATGATTCTGAATGTTTAGGCTGGGTTTTTAGGGCTTACCTATAACCTGATCTTGATCGGCTGATGGCTCTTGTGGCTGCTCCCCCTCAGACAGGGCATCAGATGAACCTTGTGAAGGTAATGACCACAGGGCTGGTGCATTTTAAGGAATGTTTCTTATTCTTTCTTCAAGATTGAAGATAATTGTGTCAATCTGACCTTGTAAATTTTGAGGTGATGGTCTTGTATTCATATCATCATCATTGATTTTTGTAATATCAATGGGTGATGGTTTTTGTTGATACTCCCCCTCAGATGAAGCACACACCAGTTCTTGAGGATCTGAGGTCCACATTAATTAAATATCAGATTTGACTAACTATTGTTATTAGTTATGATTAATGAGTTAGGAGGAGTTGAATTAGTTACCAGAAGTTATGACTTTGTCCAGCTGCTGTAGATGGACAGGTTCAGTTGGCAGGTCATTTGGTGTAGCCTCTTTGTCAAGAATGTTGTGTGACCCAATGTCAGCACCAGCATCTTCATCTTTGTCTGAATGATCAGACTCAGAACTGGACATGATCAGCCTTGTTTTCTTAGAAAATGAGGGGGTTGTCTTCTCTTTTCCTTTAGTTTCAGAGGGCTGGCTCATAGGCAATACCCTGGTGAATCTTTCTAAAGTCTTGATGTCCATTCTCTTGAGATAGTGAAGATTTGCTCCTTTGGATGTGTTGAACTTGTCATGGTGGGTTTGCAGGAGGTATAAGGAGAGAATTCTTCCCATATTGGGTGCCTGAAGGCATTCCTTTATTCTTTGAAAGATGACCTCTCCCCAAGAGGTTTTCTTTTTCAGAATTATTCTTGTCATGAGGTCAAATATGTACTGTGAGATTGAATCATGGGACCCTGGTTTGCAAAGAATGGTTTTTCCCACAATATCTGATTAAAGTTTTCCCTTTTGGTTAAAAAATTTCCTCTTCAATGAGCCAATTTTGGCATCATTGTACTCAGTCCATTTTAGAGCTTTTTTCTTGTCCTTTTCAGAGATGTCATCCTCCTCACTTGGACTGCAGGATGGAAGATGTAATGCTTTTTGTAGTTTTGTTGGGGTTATCTTGATTCTATCTTCTCCAATATTTGACTTGAGGGAGCATTTGGAGGTGGACAACTTGACATTACCAAACCATTTCAGAACTTCAGTTCTGAGAATGACACGAGGTTCAGATAGTAGAAATTCCAGGCCTTGGTCTTCTAGGAGTTGAATCACTCCCTTAATTTCTTCTGGAGCATGGGTAAACTCATGCCTTACTATCTCATATCCTTCAAGAAGATCTTTAGAGCTTTTGGGAGCCATTGCAGTGATGGAGGAATGTGCTGGGACGGAAGAGTAGGTGATTCGTCTCGGCGCCTGGAAGAGAAGGGTCGTGTGCTTTTCACTAGTGAGATTGACTATTTATATGGCTTAAGACTTAGGTAAAATTAAACCTAGTTATTGATTTGATTGCTCTTATAATTGTAAGTGTAAATGAAACTACATCATAAAGCTGAGTTCGTCGAACTCAAACTGAGTTCGTCGAACACAAAGCTGAGTTCATCTGAAACTACATCATAAAGCTGAGTTCGTCGAACTCAAACTGAGTTCGTCGAACACAAAGCTGAGTTCGTCGAACACAAAGCTGAGTTCATCTGAAACTACATCATAAAGCTGAGTTCGTCGAACTCAAACTGAGTTCGTCGAACTCAAACTGGAGTTCGTCGAACTGAAGACAAAATCTGCCGAACTGGCTGAAAGACTGAATTCATCGAGCTGAGGAGCAATTTCGTCGAACTGAAACACGACGTTCGTCGAACCCAGGAAAGAGTTCGTCGAACTGAGACTTTTCCC
The DNA here is from genome assembly GCA_033032865.1 of Dactylorhiza incarnata. Taxonomy (NCBI): domain Eukaryota; kingdom Viridiplantae; phylum Streptophyta; class Magnoliopsida; order Asparagales; family Orchidaceae; genus Dactylorhiza; species Dactylorhiza incarnata. The sequence continues at coordinate 1,292,106 of JAWHQI010000184.1, read as the reverse complement.
AGCTGCCTAAGTGCAACCTGAAGCTCAGCTGAAACAGATTGTTCTGGTTAAGCTGATCATACTACTTTAAAATCATTAGAGATAGGATTACTTGAATGCCTAATCATGTCTCTCATAGGGTTGATGTATCAACATTTTAAGTTATATCAAATCAAGATTAGAAGAATGAAGTGTTTTACAATATTCTACATTTAACATTCCTAGTTCAATCTTGAAGGCATTAAACTTGGCATCATCCAATGGCTTAGTGAAGATATCAGCCACTTGACTGTCAGTGGGGACAAATTCAAGGCAGATATCTTAAAATTCTATATGTTCTCTTATAAAATGATATCTAATTTCTATATGCTTAGTCCTGCTGTGAGAGATAAGATTCTTAGCAATAGAGATAGCACTAGATGAGTCACAATAAAGAGGAGAGTTACTTACCTTGAGGTTGTAGTCCTCTAGCTGGTGTTGAATCCACAATAGCTGTGCACAACAGCTCCCTGCAGCAATGTATTCAGACTCAACAGTGGAGATAGCCACACATGTCTGCTTTTTGCTGCTCCATGAAACCAACCTTCTTCCTAGGAATTGACAAATGTCACTTGTGTTTTTCCTGTCTTCTTTGCAGCCTGCAAAATCTGCATTTGAAAATCCAGCTAGTTCAAAATCATTGTTCTTAGGGTACCAAAGGCCAAGATGTAGGCTGTCTTTAAGGTATCTCAGAATCCTCATTGCAGCTGTGTAGTGAGATTCCTTAGGACATGCCTGATACCTAGCACACACACATGTAACATACATATTATCTGGTCTACTAGCAGTTAAATATAACATGGATCCAATGATGCACCTGTACATGGATTCATCAAAGGCCTTGCTCTTCTCATCCTTGTCCAGGGAAATATTGGACCCCATGGGAGTTTTCATGGTAGAAGCTGATTGCATCCCAAACTTCTTGATGAGCTCCCTAGTGTACTTGGTCTGAGAAATGAATATACCTTCATCAGACTGTTTTATCTGGAGGCCTACAAAGTACTTGAGCTCTCCCATACTACTCATCTCAAACTCCCCCTGCATTAGGTTGGCAAACCTTTTGCATAGGTTGTCATCAGTAGACCCCAAATATTATGTCATCAACATATATTTGGACTAGGAGACACTTGCCCCTTGTTTCCCTAAGAAACAATGTGATATCTATCTTTCCCCTCAAGAACTTGTTCTTGATGAGAAAGCTAGACAATGTCTCATACCAAGCCCTGGGGGCTTGCTTAAGACCATAAAGAGCTTTCCTATGTAAGTAAACATGACAAGAGAGGGTATGATGTACAAAACCTGATGGTTGCACAACATATACCTCTTCCTTCAAGTCGCCATTGAGGAAGACTGATTTGGCATCCATTTGATACACTTTGAACCCCTTGTGGGCAGCATAGGCAAGGAATAGCCTAATTGCTTCCAACCTTGCAACAGGGGCAAAGGTTTGATCAAAGTCTATCCCTTCTTTCTGTCTATACCCCTTGGCTACCAGCCTTGCCTTGTTCTTTATGATTGTGCCATTTTCATATAACTTGTTCCTATAAATCCATTTGGTACCTATGATATTGCGTCCTTATGGTTTTGACACCAATTTCCATACCTTGCATCTCTTGAATTATAGAAGTTCTTCTTGCATAGCTTGGTACCTTTGATATTGCGTCCTTAGGGCTTCATTATGAGCCCTGCTTCTTGTTAATACACCTTGATTCTGATCTCCAATTATTTGTTCTCTTGGATGATCCCTTAGATGTCTTTCAGATGTAAGCCGTGTGTTCTCAGCTTGCTGTGCTGTTTTTGCTGGTTCAGCAGTGTCTTCACCAGCATTGACTTCTTCCTCTTCAGGAATGGCAGCATCAGAATAAGCTTTACTGCTGCTGGGTGTGTCTTGTATAGACATCCTTTCCAAATCCTGTTCATTTCCTGCCAAGACAGAAGATCTAGATCAGCCCTTATATATTAGGCTGGTCTCATCAAATACTACATGCATAGACTCCTCTACAACATGAGTTTTCTTATTATACACTCTATAAGCTCTACTATGTGAGCTATAACCAACAAAAACACTCACATTGCATTTCTCTGCAAACTTTGTTAATTAAGATTTTTCATTATTTAAAATGTAGCATTTGGAGCCAAAGATTCTAAAGTATGAAATTGTAGGTTGTTTGCCTTTCAGAATCTCATAGAGAGTTATTCCATGAACCTTATTGATGGAAGCTCTATTGAGAACATAATATGCAGTATTGACTGCCTCAGCCCAAAAGTATTATGGGAGTGAGGAGTCACTAAGCAGTGTTCTCCCAGCTTCTATCAAGGTCCTATTCTTCCTCTCAGACACACCATTTTGTTGTGGAGTCCTTGGGGAGGAGAACTCTTGGGTGATACCATATTCTTGACAAAACCTTATCATAGCTTCAGATTGAAATTCTGTGTCATGGTCAGTTCTAGTCCTGACCACAGCACATTGCAAGTCATTCTGAATTGCTTTGACATGGGTTATAAGGATATTTAGAGTATCAGACTTCTTCTTTAGGAAGAATACCCATGTATATTTTGAGTGATCATCAACAATCACCAAAGTATATAACTTCCCACCTAGGCTCTGAATTGGCAAAGGACCAAAAAAGTCCATATACAAGAGATAAAGACATCTTTCAGTGTCTTTGGAGCCAATACTTTTAAAGGTAGCCCTTGTTTGCTTACCCATTTGACAAGCATGACAGAGACCACTTTTAATACATTTTATATTAGGATTATTCCTAACAAAGTTTTTAGAGAATAGTCTATACATTGTCTTGTAGTTAATATGAGCAAGTCTCTTGTGCCATTGAACACAAAGGAACTCATTCTCATTAGCTACTAGACAAACATATGTAAGAGAATTACTGCATATAAAGTCTAAGCAATAAACATTCCCACTCCTAGTGCCTGAGAGAATGGTCTTTAAGTCTTTAGACTTTTTAATCAAGCACTTGTCATTGTGGAATTCAATGACATATCCTAGATCACATAGTTGACTTATGCTTACTAGGTTGTGTTGCAACCCTTCAACATAAGCTACCCTTGTAATTGAGACTATGCCATTGGAGATCATACCATATCCTTTGGTGATTCCCTTTTCTGACCCCCCCCCCCCCCCCCCAAAAAAAATAACTTTGGGTCCATTCTTCACAGCCTTATAGTCCTGTAGAAGATTTCTTGTTCCTATCATGTGCCTTGAGCACCCACTGTCCAAGTACCAAATTTGGTTGAGGCTGTTACTTGAACTATCCTGCAAAAAGGAGTTTAGTTATCCTTAGGAGCTCAAATAGCTTTGGGTCCTAGGTACTTGTTAGCATGATGAAATGACCTTACACTAGCTGCACCCTTTGCAAGAAGGCTCATCTTTGCACATGGCACATTAGGATTGTGCCAACAGTCTATGGCAAAGTGTCATACTTTACCACAGCACCAACATTCATGAATGTTGTATCTCCTCTTCTGAACATTTCTTGAGGGGTGTGCAGCACAGTCCACATGTTCAGGACGAGAGACAGTAGCTTTTCTCTTGTTTCTTTCAGCAAGGATTTGGCTGAAAGTCAATATGTGGACAGTCTTAGAGGTCTTTGTATTAATGGCATCAGCTTGCTTTGGCTTTTGGGCAATGGAAGTTTTGATGGCATTAGACACTGAGCAATTAGACATGTCCACTGATTTGACAGCAGTCATGTTCTTGGCTGAATCAACCTTAGAAGGGCTTGTTTTGTTATTCTTGAATGAAGGGGCTGATGTACCAAATACAAATGGTCCAGGTTGGGCCATTTGAATTTCCTCATATGGAGTCTTCATAGCACTCAATCCCATTGTTGGGAAATTAAACTAACACCATTCCCTTTCTTCCACTATGGGAAGGAGTGTTTTCCTTCCTATAGGTACTTCCATTCTTCTAGTGACCATACATGCTTTCATGGTCATACCTGTTGGAAGGGAGTAATACCTTTTTAAAGGTGGGTTAAGGCTTAGCCTTACCCCTGCTCTTTTCTCCACTCCCTTCTCCTGCTTCCATTTTATTGGATCATAGTCCTCTCCTATTGGATTGAGAAGAGGAGTCAATAATAGGGAGCACAGATTTTGGCTTGGAGAATTGAGCCACTAGGCTTCTTTCTTTCACAAGCTTCTCCTCAAGATCCTTGATGACCTTGTTCTTCAGGGATATGGTGCTCAGATGGGTGATAGTTATCCCCTTCAGATGGCTAATTTCCATATACATCTAACTCATCTTGGTAGAAGATTCAGTGCATTCTTGTTTTTCCATCTTAAGGGAATCAATATCTTGGGCTTGCCTCTTGGCTAGCTTTTTGCTCCTTTTCAGAGCTTCCAAGAGAGCATCATACTTATTGAAAGTGTCTAGTTGCGGCCTAAATCACCTAGAGGGGGGTGAATAGGTGGATTCTAAAGCTTTTTGCGGAATTAAAAACTTAGAAATAAAAGCACACAGAATCCAAAAGAGCACAGCACAACACAGAGAATTATAGTGGTTCCCCGATCTTGGGTAGTCCACTTTCCACCTCACTTATCTAGCACGACCGGCTAGACTAGGCTACTTCACTGATCTCGGATTAAGAATAATCCTACAACTCGGAGTCAAAACTCCTACAAGCTCGGAGAATAAACTCTCCTACAAACTCGGAAGGAAAACTTCCTACAAACTCGGAGACAACGCTCCAACAACTCGGAGTAAAACTCCTACAACTCGGAAGCAAGCTTCCTACAATAATAATGTAATAAAATCTTACACAACTTTAGATTGAGGAACAATCTACTTCAAATCTACTTGAGATTTCACTTAATCAGATCTGAAAATAAAAGATCTTCTTTTTCCTATTGAAAATAGAAATCTGAAGTCTGGATCTAAAAGAGGAAGAAGAAATCTAGCTTTGAAGATCTTGATCTGAGCACTTAGGAGAAAACTAGATCTGAAGGAAACTTGAGAGATCTGAAATCAGAGATCTAGTATTCTCCTTTCTTCAAGAGGGATCGTGAAAAGCTTTGTCGGCAAAGAGCAGCTGATGTGCGATAAAGGTCGGCCGACGGACGAAAAGAACGATGTCTTTCTTCTAGGATTCACGATTAGGGTTAAACGGAAATAACCCTTAACTATTTATAGCCTCTTCATTCTAACGGCTATAATCGAGAGCAACGGGAGGGGCGCCACTCGTATCGTCAAAGTGGAAGCCCTAAACATCAAACCGGGACGAGCTGAGCCGGAAGACACGATCACGAATTCGAATAAACAGAATAGCTGAAATAGACAATAGCCGAATTCGGTTAAAGGCATTAGCCGAATTCGTCGAAATACATTAACCGAATATTCATGAGTTCGAATTCGACTAAAGGCAATAGCCGAATTCGAAACTTCTATTTAGCCGAATTCGATTAATGGCATTAGCCGAATTCGAAACTTCTATTAGCCGAATTCGATTAATGGTTTTAGCCGAATTCTACTAAAGACCAAATTCCTTCTTAAGTCAAATCAGCAACATCTTCAGTTCTTCATCTCCTGCACTTTAGTATATGAAGTACATCTCAATAGAGAGATTTCACATGAGTCAACACGTTGGTCTATACAATGAGGAATTACATTGCATAGGTCTGTGTTTGATGAATCATTGAAACCTGACATTACTATGTACTTTAGAATGGAATAATCTGCAACAACACAGCTAAAAGTGCGTGATCAAATACAACATCAATTCATCTTAGTTCAAGGGATATTTCTTCAAATCAAGGTAATTGTGGCTACAATACCCAACAATCTTCCCCTATTTGAAGAAGTCAGAACCCTATTTACTAAGGTGAATTGAACAGAAATAAATATACAGAAAAGTACATTAAACATAAGGAGAGTTAGAAAACTTAGCTTTTCAACCTTCTCTCCCTTTCAACTTTCTCTTCTTCTACTTCTCTCCCCCTTACAATTCCTCTCCCCCTTTCTGACTACTTCAGATAGGGAAGGAAAAGTATGAGATATCAAAGCTCCCCCTCAGCAACTGCATAGGAGGCTTTATTTGGGAGACAATTTGGAAAAATTGAATCAGCTCCCCCTCAATCTTTTCTCCCCCTTAGCCTTATCTCCCCCTTAGAATTTCAGTGCCTGGACTAAATTCCTAAGCCTATATCATCCTTGCTATATACTTCTTGTTCTGGTCATGTACCAAGAACATTCATTGTCCAGATGCCTGATAGGAGTTTTGGTTGGCCTTTGGACATACCTGCAAACACAGATTAATTACCCTTAGGAACCCAAAAGGATTTGGGTCCTAGGTTCCTGGTTAGATAAACACCACTCGGAGTGTTAACATTGCAAGGGGTCATTCTTACATTGTTAACCCGTGGAGTCTTATAATATCTGGGGTTAAACCAACAATCTATGGCGAAGTGACCAACTTTGCCACAACACCAACAATCAAATCGATTGTATCTTCTCTTGTTCTCCTCTTTTAACTTTTGAACGGGGAGTTTGGCAGGAGCAACATTCTTAGAAGTAGAAGCCTCGTGATTGCAACATACACATGGCTCCTTCTTCTCTTCACGAGATTTAGCAACAATAGATTTAATCTTTGGTGCTTTCTTGACAACTGATCCATGAACAAATGAACCATGGTCCTTGGGGATTACTTTTTCATAAGGTGCCTTGAAAGCAGTTGTTTCGAGGCATCGGGGACGGGTTTGATTTTGTTCAACCTTGCCCTTACCTTTAACAACTCTTTTCTTGGCGACCTTATTACTTTCGGCCTTATGATCATGGCTACTACCCTTCGCAGGAGAAGAAAATCTATCAATGATTGGAAGGATAGTTTTTGGTTTGGAGAAGCTTTCAACTATCTTCCTTTCTACCATTAACTTTTCTTCTAATTCATTTAAGAATTTCTCCTTTAGATTTAATAATTTAGCGGAGCTGTTAAGTTCATCTTTCAAGATTTAGACTTCATCTTTGAGAGGAGTCAATTTTTCAATTTCCTTCCTCAAATCTGATTCCACCATCTTGAGAGATTCAATCTCATTTGCTTGAGATTTGACTACCTTGCGGTATTTGTCAAATCCTTCCAACATAGCTTTATACTGAACCATTAGATCTAAGTCTTCCTCTGAAGAATAACCTTCATTTGCAACGGATGCAGTTTCATCTTCAGAAGCGGAAAGAGGAGTATGAGAGTTTACCTTTCCTTTGTATGAGGAGTCACTTACTTCCTCATCTGAATGTGCCATTAACCCAAAATAGGCTTCTTCATTCGAGCTTGACTCCCCTGAGTCACTATCGCTAAGAGTCTTGGTCTTCTTTGCCAAGAAGCTCTTTTCTTCTTTCCTTTTAGTCTTGAAGGATTTCTTCTCTTCCTTCCTCGATCCTTCTTTCTTCTTGTATGGGCATTCCGTGCTTAAATGTCCTGGCTTATTACAACAATAACAGATAATATTAGTCGAAATATGTTTACTTGGTTTAGATTTATACCTGTCGTTGTTATGTTCCTTCTTGTGATATTCATCATCACCCCTTGATCTTCTATGATCTGATGAGGGCTGACTTTTCCTCTGGCTTCTTTTTCTGAGCAATCTCTTGAATTGCTTGAAGAGAGATGAGAACTCTCCATCAGACATATCAGAGCTTGAGGGGCAAGCATCTGATTCATCATCTTCATCTGAGGATTTTCTTCTGACAGATGATGTAGCTTTATGTCTTCTTGATTCTCTGGCCTTCAGTGCCACAGACTTCTCTCTTCCATAGGTAGAGCATCCCTCTTCTTCAGCTTTTCTGATACTCAGCTTGAGCTCATGTGATAAGAGCTTGCCAAACAAAATTTGTGGCTCCATTGTAGCCAACTTTCCAAATTCCCGGATAGGAATTGCCTTGGTATCTCATTCTTTCACTAGGGATCTCAAGAACTTGTCATTCAGTTCTCCAACTGTGAATTCCCGATCATAGTTCTTAAGACCGTTGACGATCTTAAAGAACTTCTCATAAGTATCAGAAATGGAGTCTCTTGGATCTTGCTTGAAAGCTTCGTATTCCTGATTTAGCAACGATCTTTGATCATCCCTCACTTCTTCTGTACCTTCCATAAGAACAACTATGGAGTCCCACATCTCCTTGGCAGATTTGCAGTGTATAAGGTTTTGTAGCATTGAATCGTCCACTGCACCAGCAATAATGTTCTTTGCCTTCTTGTCCAAGATGACGAGAGCAATCTCATCTTTGTCTAGCTCCAACATTTTCTTGGGAATCATAATAGCAGAATTAATTGAAGATGGCTTCATAGGAACATGAGGACCTTCCTCAACTATCTGAAAAATTCTTGGGTCGGTGGCTTCCATGTAGAACTTCATTCTTTCCTTCCACATGGGGAAGTTCTCCTTAGAACAGATGAGCATCTTAGCAGAATCCTTGGATTTTTCCATATCACACAAACTTGCTCTTGCAACTAGAATTAAAGATTTTGTTCAAGGTGTTAACCTTTTAACGAATAACCTCCCTCTGATACCAATTGAAAGTGTCTAGTTGCGGCCTAAATCACCTAGAGGGGGGTGAATAGGTGGATTCTAAAGCTTTTTGCGGAATTAAAAACTTAGAAATAAAAGCACACAGAATCCAAAAGAGCACAGCATAACACAGAGAATTATAGTGGTTCCCCGATCTTGGGTAGTCCACTTTCCACCTCACCTATCTAGCACGACCGGCTAGACTAGGCTACTTCACTGATCTCGGATTAAGAATAATCCTACAACTCGGAGTCAAAACTCCTACAAGCTTGGAGAACAAACTCTCCTACAAACTCGAAGACAACGCTCCTACAACTCGGAGTAAAACTCCTACAACTCGGAAGCAAGCTTCCTACAATAATAATGTAATAAAATCTTACACAACTTTAGATTGAGGAACAATCTACTTCAAATCTACTTGAGATTTCACTTAATCAGATCTGAAAATAAAAGATCTTCTTCTTCCTATTGAAAATATAAATCTGAAGTCTGGATCTAAAAGAGGAAGAAGAAATCTAGCTTTGAAGATCTTGATCTGAGCACTTAGGAGAAAACTAGATCTGAATGAAACTTGAGAGATCTGAAATCAGAGATCTAGTATTCTCCTTTCTTCAAGAGGGATCGTGAAAAGCTTTGTCGGCAAAGAGCAGCTGATGTGCGATAAAGGTCGGCCGACGGACGGAAAGAACAACGTCTTTCTTCTAGGATTCACGATTAGGGTTAAACGGAAATAACCCTTAACTATTTATAGCCTCTTCATTCTAACGGTTATAATCGAGAGCAACGAGAGGGGCGCCACGCGTATCGTCAAAGTGGAAGCCCTAAACGTCAAACCGAGACGAGCTGAGCCGGAAGACACGATCACGAATTCGAATAAACGGAATAGCCGAAATAGACAATAACTGAATTCGGTTAAAGGCATTAGCCGAATTCATCGAATACATTAACCGAATATTCATGAGTTCGAATTCGACTAAAGGCAATAGCCGAATTCGAAACTTCTATTTAGCCGAATTCGATTAATGGCATTAGCCGAATTCGAAACTTCTATTAGCCGAATTCGATTAATGGCTTTAGCCGAATTCTACTAAAGACCAAATTCCTTCTTAAGTCAAATCAGCAACATCTTCAGTTCTTCATCTCCTGCACTTTAGTATATGAAGTACATCTCAATAGAAAGATTTCACATGAGTCAACACGCTGGTCTATACAATGAGGAATTACATTGCATAGGCCTGTGTTTGACGACTCATTGAAACCTGACATTGCTATGTACTTTAGAATGGAATAATCTGCAACAACGCAACTAAAAGTGCGTGATCAAATACAACATCAATTCATCTTAGTTCAAGGGACACTTCTTCAAATCAAGGTAATTATGGCTACAATACCCAACACTTGACAATCAATTGATTGACATCTACCTCAGCTTCTGAATCACTTCCACCAATTGATGAAGGTACTCCAAATTCTGGGTCAGTCTCATAATCAGAAGAGGATATGGAATGAATTAATACCTGTTCATTTTTAGAGATGTTCTGACTGTCCTCCTCATCAGTGATGACCATGAGGCCTAGCTGAACATTGTCCTCTTCATCCTCCTTTATATCACTGTCTGAGTTGTGATAGAGGGGCCCTGACTCCAACCTTGGCAACATGATAATCTTCCTCCTCTTCTGTTGCAAAGAGCCCTATGTAGGCCTCTTCTTCATTCTCTAAATCTGAAGTTGAGGATTCAGATTCACTCCAGCTTTTTCCTTTCTTTGCTAGGAAGGATTTTTCACCCTTCCTATCCTTTTGGTGATGATGCTTCTTATCACTCTTCTCCTTTCTTTTGGCTGGACAGTCAGCTATGACATGTCCAGGTTTGCTGCAGCAATAGCAAATAATGTTATTTGAAACATGTTTACTAGATTTGGAATCATACCTGTCACCCTTTGGGTGTAAGACCCCCTTTTTTTTTTTGCAAAAACCACCGGGTCTTAGGCCCAGAACCGCCGTTTTGCGGTGACACCTTCTCTCGGGAAGATCGTCACCACAAAACGCTGATTCTGCCGGCCAACTCGATCACGAAGAAAAGTACAATAAAGAGAAGACAAGTCCACAGAATCACATGAATTATAAACCTTAAAGGTAAATGTCCACATATATTAACTGAATAAAGATAAGATAACAAGGGTTACAAAATAAAAGGGGCTCTTGCCCTGTACATCATTTCCTCGCTACAAGATCACTCGCGGAAGCTAACTACTAATCACTCACAGATCCTGAATCCTGTGCTCCTGCACTAGACTGGCCCGCCTCCGTCTGCTCCGGCCTCTGGTGCTGCTGCGTCTCCTCGATTTCCTAAAATGATATGGTCCACCGACCGTTAGTCAAAAAGACTAAGTCAACAATCCCCCGCCCCTAAACCCGTGGCTCCTAGGCACCGAGCGGGGAGGAGTGAAAAGGAGGACCAAAGGCAGAGTGGAAACAAGCAGGTGACAGCGGAACTAGAACTACACAGGTGCATATATATATGAAGCATTAAGTAAGCACAGTAAAGTGCAGGTAAAGAACAGTAAGCAGTATATATAATGACAGGTAAAATAATACAAAAGTAACCATTGATTTATAGGAATGCCCATACAAACCTATAGACCAAGGGGTCGTTTAGCAGGGCCTACCGTATAAGAAGTCCCATAACCGACTTATACGTTAGGGGTAGGTTGAATGCAATGATTATGCTATGGTATGCAAAGTATGCTGTTATGCTATGATCATGCAAGTGCAACTCACACACTTCGACTCTATGCGCATAGACCTTTAGTTCCCCCTTTTTGGAGCGAGCTAGACTCCCAGGATACTCCCGTAGTGGCAAACGGAAGCGGTGGGTTGGGCCCCGCCCACCTCTAGGTTGGTATTCACACTACCCAACCTAGACCTATTGTACGCCTCCACTATACCCGCGGAGCGTCTGCGTACTCTTGCTGACTGGACCGCCAGACTATCAAGGCTAAGTGTAAAACCACACTCGCCGAGTCAACGTATTGACGTCGGTGTGAACGACCGTCCAATACCGAAGACCCACCACCTTCAGTGCACATGCAACATGTTCTACTTCCTATCTCTGAGCCATGAGTTCCCCGGGCTAACCTGCCCGCCATCAAAAACCTTCCGAGCCAAAAGCTCCCCGGGCTAACCTGCCCGTCATCATTAACCTTCCGAGCCATAAGCTCACCAGACTAACCAGTCTGCTGCAACAGCCACCGAGCCCACCGCTCAGGCAACCAATCCAACTAAACTTCCGAAACCACAGGGTGTGGCTGAGTGTGTTATTAGTTAATCTTGTACAATGTCTTACTCCTATGAGTTAGGGTTAGTCTTGGACTTCCCGAGGGTTACCCTGTGAGGGGCTCGCTACGGTACTAGGAACCACTATGGGATGACACCCCAAAGTTCCCATTCCCAAGACACTTAATGTTATTAGTTACTACCCATAAGAAACCCTCTTAACATTTCACCCGGTCTAAACCTAAGTGTTTTTAGGTCCTAAAAGACAAAAGATGATCTTTCGTCATCCACAGGACGACCTACCCCAAGGGTGGCACCCCACCACCCTAGGACTCATCAAACCCAAACTAACTCCAGGGATTCTCACATAGTCATTTGATCACTATTAAGTCCTCACATCTCCAACAAGGTATCCCAAATTGGCCTATAACTCCAAAACTACCAATTTGCTAAACGCAGACCACCCTTAACGCTTTGATCCTCATGAAGGGAAGTACATTAATTAATCAACTCTATGACCCAATATTCTCACTGGGGGTCCATGTCACTGATTTAAGATCCATTCCAGAGTTCCATAATTTTCCCCATATAATTAATATTTAACACCATTTTTCCCAAGGACAACTTCCTAGGGTTTGAACTACAAGTACACTTTTCTGACTTCCAATGCCACTCCCAATTTTTACATAAATCTAAAGTACCTATTAATCAGTATTCATGAAATCTTAGGGAAATCCAGCAAGATTTACTATTTTTAAAAATTCCAAAACTCATTTATTACCAATAAGTTCCAAAGGAGGTACCCTCATATGATCTCTAAACCTTATGCAAATTTATACAGAGGTGTATCCTACTAAAATATTCGGGTCTATCAAGTTTGACCACATAACACAGAGGTTACATTTGTAAATTCCTCAATGGATATATTTGTAAATAATTCCAAAATGAACTAGAGATACCAAAAATATTAATCCATAAATTATGAGAAAATTACAGTGGGTACATATTGGTATTAAAAGACATCCTGCAAAGTTTCATTCAATTACAGAAAGTTAACACTCTAGACTCAATCACCCCAAAAATTGCCAACAATGTGAAATATTACAATTTGGACCTCCAAAAGTTTTTCTCCTGGTCTAACCAAATCCTCCAGAGATTTATAACATTAAAACTAAGTTTATGACAGAAGATGGTAAATCAATAAGTACTGTTTCTTCCTAAAACCCCAAACCCTAATTATTTACAAATCTACCCAAGGGTTTATTACTTAGGATTTGCAACTCCAAATCCCTCCAATTTCTCACAGTAGCATTCTCTGGTCACCAAGACCACCTCCCCAAAATTTCAAGTCAAACCATTAAGGTTTGACCCCTCTTCCTTCATTAGCCTCTAATTGCACCCCATTAGGGTTTAACCTAGGGTTAGGGTCAAAACTTCACCAACTCCACTCAAACTTCTTGTGAGGGTATTATATCACTTATAACACTCAGAGGAGCTCAACAAACCCCTCTCCAAGGACAAACTCCCATATGTCCTTCACAACCCCAAATTCCACCCCATAGGGATCAACCCTATGACCTTGAGCAAAACAACTCCTATGCTCACCAAACTCCTCATGGGGTCTCAACTTCATCCCAATGACCTTCCTAATAAGTCTCAAGTCTCAAAGGACCTAATTGGCCAATGATTCTCTACTTGGCTATTTGCACCCCAAGGTACTCCTACCCCAAGTCCTAGGGCAAACCAACTCCCCATGACCCCAAAACTCTCTTGGAGGTGACTTAGGTGATATTAGGGCAGTGGACAAGGATCCACTCCTTTTGGAGATGGTTTATCATGAAAATCCCAAATAGCCCTAATTCACAAATTTTCCCTTAAATGGACAAAACTTTGGCCTAGTGGTAACCTAATCAAATGAACTTCAAAGGAGTTGAGATTTTAACCAGGGTTTTATCATGACCCTAATAACACTCCACCAAAATTTGGTGGTGATTGGAGGTCATTTGACCCTCCAAATAATTTATGTAAGGATTATTAAATTTCTACAAAAACTTTAGGAAAAGTTTCTCCAAAAAATCTGATTTTTGGATATTACATAGCCCTAGGTATGACTCACCACTGGTCCAAATCTCAAGTCATTTGGACAAGTGGATTGGTGTGGGCACCCATTCAAAGTTCAGTCAAACTTTGCACTAAAATGGGTGCTGAGGTCAAACCAGGACTCCAAATCGAGTGAAGTCAATTTTGTATGACTCTAGGGGTCAAGGCCTACAACTTTTATGTTGGGCACTTTTTCAGTAGGGGACTCTATCTATTTTTAAAATTTAAAGCCATTAACTACCTAATAATAAGAATATAAACAATTAAATAAAGCATTAAAATCAAAGATTGCACTGTTCATCTTCCCCCAACAGCCCGAAATCAATCAAAACGGAGGCCATTTCCTGAAGCTTTTCCAGCGGCTAATGCCGGCCATCCAACAACCTCCCTGGCCGGCCACCACCACCACCACCTCCGTTGAGGTGGTGGCTATCGCCGGGAGGCGGCACGGCCGCCGGAGGGGCGGATTCCGGCGAACTCGAATCATGGTTTTTAATGGAAAAACTGAATTTTTAACTCTCCGATCGGGCTCTTTTGAGCCCGATTTCTCACCTAATTTGATCTAGCATGCTAGCACAAGTAAGGAGGAGGAGGATCGGACCTTGTTTGGGGGTTTTGGTGGCTCCAATCGCCGGCCACCATTTTTACTTCTCCAAGCTTTGGGTGCCATGGAATCTCCTCCTCTGAGCACTGAAAGGGTCGGGAAAGTGGGGGTTTCAACTCCTCTCCCCCTTATGAAGCTAATGGAGGCCTCAATTTAATGGGAGGAGGGCTCCATCAAGAGATCACCATGTGACCCCTCCACTCCCCCATGGCCGGCCACCCTAATGCATCCCCCCTGCCTTCAATTCCTCCAGAAAACTCCTGGAATTCCCTCCACATTCATCAGGGGAGATGAAATGGGACATCAATGGGGATTCCAAGGGGTGTATCCTCTTAATGGCCATGAACACCACCTTCTCTCTCCTCCAAAATTGGGTTTTTCTCTCTCCTACTCATCATGGCCGATTTTTACCTCTCTCTCATGTTTAATATCAGTCTACTAGGCTGGTCAAGAGGTCAATTTGGGCTTAGCCCAAAGGGATTGGGCTAGGTTTAAGAGATTTGACCTAATTTGGGCAAGTTTGACTTTTGGTCAAATTGAACAATTGGGTGACCCTAGGATGGGGCTTTTGGGTCCAATGGATTCCAAAATAAGTTTAGAAACTACTGGTGGGGTCAATTTGGTCACATGAGTCTTGGTTGACCCAATTTGAGCTAATTTGACCAAAATAGGCTAAGTTGACTTTGGTCAAATTGAGCCCTAGGGTTGACCCAGTCAAGGGGCTTTTTGGTCCACTGGGTCCCCTATGATATGATAACACTATGGGTAAGGTCAATTTACTATGGTGATGGTCAATTAGGGTACTTTGTGAAGAATTGCCATTTTTGACCTAAAGGGGCATTTTGGTCAATTTGCACCATTGGGGGTCCCATGATGGGGCTTTTAGGTCCACTAGGTCTCTCATGATATTCTAGACCTAGATGAGTGGTCAATTTGGCATGGTGAGGGTTAATTGACTCTAATTAGGCTACTTTGACCATTTTAGGGTTAGGGTTGACTTTGGTCAGTTTGACCTCCCTGGTTGACCCCAATGGGCCCTTGGTGCCCTAAGGGGGCCCTTAAAGGGTTAGGGATACTATGGTGGGGTCAAATGGTCAAGTTGAGGCCCTAAAGTCCAACCCTAAGCTTGGTCACTGGAAATTGCTATTTGCAGTCCAAGGCACTTTCAACCCTAATTTGCCTAAGTTAAAGGGATTTCTACTCTACCAAGGCCTTGTCATGACCTTGTCAGGACAGATTCACCTGGGGGGTCTAGCTGTCTGGGGGATGTTACATTGGGTGCTGTCTTTCAGGTTTCCTGTAGTCTTTCTTGGAGTGTGATGAGGAGGAGGGCTTGTTCTTCCATTGCTTCCTCTTCATCATCTTCTTGAACTGCCTTGAGAAGGTAGCAAACTCTTCATCAGAGGAAGAGCTATCTGAGGTGCTGATTTCAGATTTTTCAGATGCAGCACCTCTCCTTGGAGGAGACACCATCCTGCCCTTGCTTTTCTTGGAGCTGTCATCTTTGATAGCTACAGATTTCTCCCTTGCCTGAGCCCTTGTTAAGGTGTCCTCTTCCTTTCTTGCAGACAACTGCATCTCATATGAGAGCAGCTTTCCAAACAGTGTATGAGTGGGGGTCTCACTAAGCCTAGCCACTTCCCTGATAACACAGATTTTTGTGTCCCAATCCCTTGTTAGAGATATAAGAAACTTGTCATTCAACTCATAATCAGTGAACACTCTCTCATAGGTTCTCAGCTCATTGACTATTCTGAATAACCTCTCATAGCACATAGAGATGCTCTCCTGGCTGAGCTGCTTGAAGGCTTCATACTCTTGGTTAAGGAGTGACTTTTTATCATCCCTCACTTCAGCTGTCCCTTCTATATATACTACTAATGTGTCCCACATTTCCTTGGCAATAGTGCATTGTACTAAGTTTTGAAATGTGGAATCATCAATAACATTAACTATGATGTTCTGGGCTCTTTTGTCCATGGTGAACAATGCAATTTCATCCTTGGTCAAGTCATTGAAGGTCTTGGGCACTCTTCTTGTTGGATTTATGGTGGAGGCAGTTTGAAAGGTGAAAGGCCCTTGCTTTACAGTTATGTAGATCCTTGGATCAGATGCTTCCATAAACAATCTAACCATTTGCTTCCATATGCCAAAGTTTTCTTTGTTGCATATGGAAAACTTCATGGATCCCATCTCCTTCTGCAATCCAGAGGAAGCCATTGGATTGATAAGACTATTCCTTTGTAAGATCTCTTTTCTCAAAACCTGTTCGTGTACATGAAAACTCGAACCTCTCCCGCATCGCACGGTTGAGGTGGATCTTCGCCCAGAATCGCTGCCTTGCGGTGTCAACAATACTCGGGTTGGCTAACCCCGCCACCGACTCTGCCGGCTATACGATCATAAGTAATATATGCCAAAATAAGTATAGAATTTAAAGGCATGTCCACATGTCACAACATCATATAGAATATAATGAAACAGAAATGTCCAAAAAGAGACAGTACAAGCAAAATGGGCTTAAGCCCGATACATAACCAAAATGAGTACTCTCTCTCTACACATGCGGAAACTACAAAACTCCCAAATACTAAAATCTAACTATCTAATCATCAACCTGTGGCGTCGTGGTAGTACGCTGCATCCGCTGCTCAGGTCCTGCCATCTCGTCCAGCTGTGCGTGGAACAACTCCGTCTCCTCGGACTCCTACGGTCACAACCGACCGTTAGTCATAAAGACTAAGTCGTTTTGTCCTCGCCTCCCTCCACGACTCCTAGGAACCGAGCGGGAGGAAGAAGCAGAGGACAACAAGGGGTAAACAAGGAAAGATGTGACATGACACTAATCTAGCAAGTATAGGAAAATCAGTAAAACTAGCTAGCAGTATAGTGCAAATAAATGACAGTAAAGTAGATCATGAAGTAAACCAGTAATAAAAAATGCGGTGCAGTAAGTAAAACTAATCTACCATCACAGATTCGTACCTTAACTTATATGAACGCCCATACGACATATAAGTTAAGATGTCCAGGTAACACATCATATAAAAGAGCCCATACTAATTTATATGATGGGGGGTATGTTAATGTGTATGTTATGCTATGCTATGGTTATGATGACTTAATGTGTTTATGCAATGTGACTCACCCACACGACTCGATGCGCACAGACCTTTATAGTTCCCAATTTGTTAGAAAGGAAGTCAACCTTTCGGGTACCAACCGTCGTGGCTCACAGTGGCAGTGGATCGGGCACTCCACATCCTAGGCGGGTATGCTCACTACCAAGCCTAGACCTCACATGCGCCTCAACGCTAAGAACACAACAGCGGAGCTCCTGCGTACTCTTGCTGGAATCCACCAGACTTTAAGGTCGGGGTGGGTTATTAGGGATTGTCCTCCAGACCGCGGTACTCAAACTTACCGGCCCTCTAAACCTCACCCTCAGCTGAGTCAACGTACTACCGTCGGTGACACGACTAGCCTAGTACCGAAGACTCGCCACTATTTGCATAAGTAATAGGTGTTATTAAGTCTACCCGAGCCTCCGGCTCAGGGACTAACACACAAGTTGATCCAACCCATAACCTCCTCGAAGGAGATCCATACTAGTTTGCTGACCTAATTAGGCTACTCTTGTCTACAATTTAGTTAGTATTATATTTAGGGTGAATCTTGGACTTCCTGCGGTATACCCCGTAAAGGGGCCCCCAACGGTACTATGGATTTAAAGGGCTCAATCCCACCATACTCTTTCTCAAGACAATAACTTTAGTTGGTGATTAACCTTTAGTTCACCCCTCATTATTTCATATAATTAAAGTAACTTAGCTCAACACCCGTCCCACCCAATTGGGTTGGACGCACCTCCACCCTCATGCACTAACCCTAACACAATCTCACTGCTAACCCTAGGTTTGACCCTCCTTGAATCATTGCGAGCTATAACTCAAATACTGAATGGATATAACTTCTAAACACTACTTAGGGGTCTGAATTGTCTAAAATTCAAAATTCTATTTTTACTAATCGCAGACCACTAAGTTGAACTAACCTCAAACCTCATAAGGGAATCCTTCTAAAAACTTATCACCAAGGTCTGGTATAATTATTTTAGGCTTACACTGACCTTAATAAGGTATGTTCCAATTTCCATAATTTTCCATTTTAATTTCGCATTTATTATTATTTAAAGTAGTTAAGGCCTTAAGTCAAATTACACACGATCTATCCTCAAAATACTTCTATATGCTACATCAAAAATATCAGTAAGGTAATATTCCATATCAAGGTGGTTTACTGAGTTTCATGACCCTAGGATGCCATGTGGCCTACTAAATCATCATAGTTGTATAATTACCAAAATGCCACTATAATTAGGAAAAATAATATTTCACATCTGAAAATTCTACAAAAATTACCAAGTGTCCAAATGGGGGTCTAGAGTCCTCTGCCAAATATTATATCATTAACCTATGATTTGACTAATTATAATAACTTAACATCCAAGTGTAGTAAATACCAATTTCCACATGATGTACATGAAATACAAATCCACAGGCTTCCAAATAATTATCATGAGTATATATAAACAAAATATGACAGATAACCAAGTTTCATAATTTTTCCCAATGATTTGACATTTTTCATAATTAAATTCCTCTAAGCTAGTAAGCACTTAAAAATTCCTCCACAAGAAATAACACCTCAATAAATTCTATGAAAATTACCATAGACTATTTTCATCCCAATTCAGCCACTGATAAAATATCATAATCATACAAGGACATCTGACCATGCATTTTATTTATTTGAGGAAATAGTGGCAATTTCATTTAATAAGGGAAAAATACATAAATGACTCAAGATATTCCCAATAAATTATCTAAGCCATTTTATTCTCTTAAAAACATGACTACAAAGTTCTGAGCTAAGGTAAGGACATTTGGTCCTATGTCCTTCACAAACCCTAAATTGCAACCCTAAGGGTTTACCCTTAGGGTTTTAGGACACACCACCCTAATGGCTCCAAATGCTCCATTAGGGGGTGTCACATGCATTATTATATCATTACCTACATAATCATCATGATGGGAGGAGGCCAACTCACTCAACTCCTCAAAATGGCCTAAACCCTAATTTGCCCCTTAAGGGCCCTCGTTAGGGTTTCCCATTTTCCATATCAAATCAACTCCAAATGGAGTGAAAATTTAGGCAGGCAGTACTCATGTACTAAAGAGCATGCCACCAAAATTTGGTATCATTTGGACTTCATATGCTCCAAAAATCAACTTTATTTTAATATCTTAACTACCACAAAAACTATAGGTAAAAGTGCCCATCAAGGGCTGATCTTTGGGCATAGGGTGCCCCTAGGGTATACCTACCCATGGTTAAAAATCTCAGCTTCAAAGCTTGAGGGGTTTATGCTAGGTAATTATTTTAGTGGACTGACCTAGTGTAGGACCAGTCCTAGTAAAACAGCTCCCCAGGGAGCTGTGGGTCACCCAATGACTTGAACTTAAGCCCTAATGAAAGTCAAGACCAAGGCCCACTACAAGAAAGTTGAGTATTAGCTACACTTATATTAGCCACGGAGCAAAAGTCGTGGCTAATACTAGTACATTAGCCACGCAAAAAAAATCGTGACTAATAACTATATTTTAGCCAGGAATAAATAAATCGTGGCTAATACTTTAGTATTAGCCACGATAAATCATAAGTCGTGGCTAATACTACAAATAATAGCCACGACAGAAAATAATACACGGCTAATACTAACTTCGGCCACCAAATCCGTGGCCAATATTAACATTAACGATCAATATTTCTTTCGGAGCATGCACTCGTTAACCTAATCCCGTCTTCCCCTCTACAGACCTTGTGCTCCATCCCGTCTTCCCCTCGATGCCTTGTGGAGTTGATCGACGAAACTCAGCATATTCGACTCCTGATGACACAGATCAAAGCCATCTTCCCCTCGACGCCCCGTGCTCCATCCCGTCTTCATCGCCTGCAACCACAAAATCCTCTCGCCTGCGCCGGTTGCAGATCGACAAAATTCCTCAAGATATGTCTATTTCCAAGTAGGTTTGCTGTCCTCCATTATTGTCTGACACCAGGAACTAACTCATCCATAGGTCCTCCAGTCGATATTCACGCCACTTCCAGTCGTTGCTCCTCCAGTCGGCATTCACGCCACTTTCGTCATTCCTCCTCTAGCCGACATTCTCTCCTAATCCAGTCGCTGCTCCTACAGCCGATGTTCTCGCCTCTTCTATTCAGTGCTCCTCCAGCCGACATCATTGCTTCTTTTAGTCGCTGCTCCTCCATCTACACATATTCTCGCCTCTTCCAGTCGCTCTTCCAGCTAGCGTTCTCGCCCGACCTTCTCTTTTTTTGAGGTAATATTTTGATATACTCCTCTTACAGTAGTTTAGGGCATGGTACCAGCGATTCTCTCTAGATTGACCTCTATTCCAAATTTAATTTCTCTAGTTATAAGGGAATAGTTACAATTAATATTTATTAATAGCTGCTATTATGATATCATTCGAATCATTGCTACTATTTGATCTTATTCTCAGGTTTTAGTTCACATAGATGATTTGTGTATTGCTTCTATATTTAAATTCCTTTTTAGATTACTTTCCGTTGGAATAATTTAATATTCATGAATAATTGTGTTCCGAATTTCTACAAAGATATATATGAAGAGCTTGGTAAATTTGGCAAACTTGAGAGCCTCTATGTATGCGATAACCTGGCTAATCATATGGTAATAGACAATTAAACATCTCCTTTTTCCATATATTTGCAAACATTATGTATTGAGTTCCATTTTTATTGGTTCATTTGCAGTTGGGTAATGTGTGTTTAGTCTAATTTTAATTCATGCTAGAAACTACTATTCTTTTATATTGATGTATCTTATGTTTGACATCTCTGAATTTTTTTAAATTTTTGAATTTGCAGTTATTGGAAATTGCCCAAGTTGCATAGGAATATGTAAGCACACAAGGAAATGCAATTTTCCCCTCTTAATGTATTGATGGTTTTTATATAATCTCTTTTCTTAATGAGATGCGTGCTTTTTTGTAATTTCTCGTCAGGTGCATGAATTCAAGTCGATTGACAAGTTTGAAATTTTCAACGCCAACAACTTGTTTGCATTTTCTAGTTTTTTGCCTGAAATTGACATAAACCTATGCTTTTATCCTAAATGTTATACATTTATCAGGTGGTTAAACTTGAAAGCTGTCAAGAGGCTTGTGGAGGCATATGTACTCAAAATGTAAATCATTCCAAACCCCAAGGTAGAGCTTATCACATATTAACTTTATATTTGTGCCAGAAAAGAAAATGATAAAAATATCATAGCATGATATACCTATAGGAAGTGGATGGTGTTAATGTTCTTCAACTTGAAACTGCAGCTGGAGCGGCAATACTTGTAAGAATAGGATAAAATAATTTTTTTATACAGAATTTTTGCATTTTAGCACTTAAAAAGATCTCTATTTTACTTTCTTTGATGTAGCTTATCGCATATTAACTTTATATTTGTGCCAGAAAAGAAAACGATAAAAATATCATAGCATGATATACTTGCAGGAAGTGGATGGTGTTAAAGTTCTTCAACTTGAAACTGCAGCTGGAGGGGCAATGCTAGTAAGAATATGATAAAATAAATGTCTTTATACAAAATTTCTGCATTTTAGCAGTTAAAAAGATCTCTATTTTACTTTCTTTGATGTAGCTTATCGCATATTAACTTTATATTTGTGCGAGAAAAGAAAATGATAAAAATATCATAGCATGATATACTTGAAGGAAGTGGATGGTGTTAAAGTTCTTCAACTTGAAATTGCAGCTAGAGCGGCAATACTAGTAAGAATAGGATAAAATAAATATTTTTATACAGAATTTCTGCATTTTAGCGGTTAAAAATATCTCTATTTTATTTTCTTTGATTTTAGCAATTGGGGTCAATGTTCCCCGTTCTTGATTTCTTCCAGTGAAAGCAACATCTGATTTGTTGCTTGTCCAGGTCAACACAATGCTTGATGTGGAATTCTTTGGGTAAATTTATGTCATACAATTAGTGAATGATCTTGAGCAGATTCATACCTAAATCAAAATGGCTTGAATTTGTTAAACCCCTCGAATCTAGCCAAGTATGGGTTACTATTAGAAAGTTTTGTAATCAAGTGCAGGAAATCAAAGGTAGTTTTATCAAATTATTAAAGCACGTCTATCTTGACATATACTTGGTAAAAATGAATTCTTTGTACCAAATTCTTGCACATTTTATGAAGTATTTTTTTGTATTTTTGAGTTAGACCAAATCTTCCTAGACAATTGAGTAACATACATCTTATGTTGATGCAACATTTTCTTCAATCAGATATCCATTGTGTATTTTGTATCATTGATTTTAAAACATCTTACATGAAATATTTAAATATATATTATATATATTCCTGCCTGGTCACATATTTCATAGCATCCCTGGAACAACTACCTATGGAAGCCATAGAGTAGTGGTATGAGGCAATCCAACCATTGAAATCCATGGGGTTCTTTCACTTGCACTAAATATTTGGTTGCTAATTTTGTGTACAACCTTATAATCTTAATGAACGAGATATTGAGACTGATTTCATATAAACTCTCCTAATTCTTTTTCTACTTAATCTAATGCAGGTCAGGCTCTATATGACTCAGCTGTTAGCATTCACTTCCCAGATCTGCCAGCTTTTGCTTTGGAATATCTCCCAAATCGTAATTCTTTGGTATTTGGAGATTTGTATGGGATCAGTGATGAAACATCTACAATCTTTAGGTCTACTCTCCTTTATGAAGGTTTTTTCTCCTCTTTAATCTCTCTATGTTTGCTCGTCATCGCCATTACAATCACTCTTTGTGCAAATTGCATAGAATTGATTTATTTAATTTTCGATTCCATCATTATATCACACAGTTGTTCTATTTTGGCAATCTAATGGATTGATACGTTGTTGAGGGTAAGCTGCTACATGTGTCACCAATTTGTACCCTTTCCAGACCCATTTCTTTCTACATTTTATGAGTTGAATACTTGCTAAAAATTAGATGTTGTCAATTAATCCTCTTCGGCTCGAGCTTTAATTGAGACTATATGGAAATAAAGTTCAAATTAATCATAGTACACATCATAGAGTTCTATTCTAGGATTCATGTTTCTTGGATTTTGCTGAATAGCAGAGATGGGGAAGGCAAAGAAAGGGCCCAAATTTGTTGTAGCGAAGACGCTTATTAGCTCCAAAATGCTTCGCCAGTAGGTAATTATGTTCGCACCATTAGGAAATCTTCCTAATGTTATTAGTAGATGTCTTCCAATTGCATGTGTTGTTAACATCTCAAAATGACATCAAGATGTTATGCTTCAGTCTTACATTGTAATATGCGTAATGTGCTGCATAATAACATTCTTCTTAAGTTTTTATTTAATTTTTGACTTACTCTCAATCTCAGGGAGGCTATGTGAGCTGCCACAATGGAGTGTGGAGAGTCCAAGACTCATTGGCCATTTCCAGGGCCATTGGAGATGCCAATACGAAGGAATGGATCATTTCTGAGCCTGAAACTAGAAACATTCAACTAGACCGAGATTGCGAGTTTCTTGTAATGTCTTCTGATGGCTTGTGGGACAAGGTTTGGCTCATAATTTCTAAAAATTTTTAAACTTGATACATAAGACAAAGTCATTCAATTCATGCAATTTTCTAATTCCCTGGGGAGGCATGGATACATAAGACAAAGCCACCATATACACTGTATAATTTCTGGTCTTTATAAAGCCCCGTGTTATTTTGAAACTTTTTGTATGATATCTAATATCCATTTAGGTATTCATATTTATCTTTTTGATCATAAAATTTATAATGAAAGCTAGGTGGCGAGGAGGCGAATAATGCTAGGCGATGACTGCACGAGGATGAGATGGCCCTTGAAGAACAAACGGCCTCCCACAAGGAGTAGGTACACCATCACTCACCATCACTCCTTGTAATTTGTGGAACTGCTAGTTTGATTACCATTTATTCCAGCTTTAGTTTTGGATTTTGACTACAGAATTTTTCGTCTTTACTTGCATATTCTGTTTACAATTTAAACATGATGACTTTTTTTATTTAATGGTCGATTATGTTGACATAATTATGATGTTATATATGTATTTTGACATTGCTTTTTTTGATGGATCCTCGAATTTGTTATGCAGCATTGGCCAGACAATTGTAAAGACTAGTCCACTCATGGGTAGGTTATTTACACATTTATCTACCGGTTTCATCTTACATTATATTGTCATCTTATTCTCTTTTGAATATTAGTGGCATTATATGCACACCAACATGGCTATTTGAAGGGTTATTTAGTAATACCTCACCTATTAATTTTTTCACTTGATGAGGGTACTAACGCTAAAGAAGAGAAAAGAGCTTTTTATGCGGCAAGCAAGAATGTCCAATAAAGCTTGTTAGGTTTTTTGACCATGATTTGGAGTAAAATGGTTTCGGAAACCATTCAACAATTTTCTACTAATTACTTGTGTTGTTTTTTGTTTATGTAGATATGTGAATTTCTATGCAGCTTTCATGAGATTTTGGGTCTCATTGAGGTATATGCATTTTCAACGTTTGAATACTTGTGTTGGAATAAAGCTTGTTTGTCACTGACGGTAGGAAGGTGGTGTGTCATCATCTTGCTGCATTCATCTTGAAGGACAAAGTATTTACAACAACTCTCAAGTTCATTATTGTAATAATTATGCATGAAGGTTAATTGACTCTGTCCATTATGCATGAAGGTTAATTGACTCTGTCCATTATGCATGAAGGTTAATTATGCATGAAGTTCAATATCTTGGCCTGTAAATGAATTGAGAAATCTTTTATTATTATTTTCTTGGTGGCCGGGGATTTATAGCTGTTGTGAAAATATAATTTTTTGAGCTGCTTATATAACATAATAGCATATAGCTAAATATGATGTTTTAATATATTTTATGAGCTGTAACATCAGTAATCCAAATAAAATATACACTATTATAAAAATAAAACTTATAAGGTTTGTGTTTTCATTTCATTGAATTGAACGTGAACGCGCTTCTTCTCCAAACGCTTGTTCCGGTAGCGTTATAAGAGGAGCATACTATCCGGCTATCCTTGCATGACATTTTATTAGTCAAAAACATATTTTTTATCCTTGCATGCCATTGTTGCGGATGTCGTTGTTGTGGATGCTGACTGTATATTCTCCTTTCCTAAATAGTTTTGCATTTTCTGTTATAGCTGACTTTGCTGAAGCAGTTCCTTGTTGCCTTTCTTTTGTAGTAACAGCGACGCCGGAGCACGGTGAGAAGAATGTCTTGCAGGATATGTGAACCATCTCAGATATAATTCACTATCTCGAAAAGAACAACAAATATTATAGAGAGAAAGTCTCCCTATTGTCTGCAAATGTATCACTATTGAAGTCATGAGCTCCAGTTCTGTCCACGGCTCCTCCTGCTCAGCCAAGTCTCAAGAGGAGGCTCCGCACGGTGCGTGAATAGAGAGAGATAGGCTGACATAATATATGATGGTGATTTTGAAGTTCAGTATACATAGTTCTTTTCTTTTGTTGAATCATTGTCCTTCTCGCTAATGTGAATTCTCTTTTGCCAAGATCAAGGAAGAAGGAAGTAATGCAGCTTTTACAGAATTCTTTTCTTTTTAAACGCTTGGAAAACAATTTTAACTTTTAGAACACAATTTTAACTTTTAGAACGGCTGTTTTTCTCTCCAAAACTGCTGTTACACCAATCTATAAGTCTGGATTCCAGTTTCAGCACTTCAGGATAGCAGTTTTGCTGTCCAAAACTCCTGTCCAGCATTTTTAAACATGAGAACAACAGGTTTAAGGACCCAAACTGCTGTTTTCATGTTTAAAACTGTTGTTCCAGCAGTCTACAAGTGTTGAATTGCTGTCCAACACTTCCACATAGCAGTTTTTCTGTCCAAAATTGTTTGTTCTTTGGAAAGGGATTGATAGTGACGATTCATAATTTATGATGGCCATCAATTGCCATCTATATATGTGATTCTTCTTTCATAATTTATTATTCATATTGGTTGATGTGGGGAGAAGAAATTAAGATTTTTTGCTCTAATTTTTTTAAAAAAATACATAATTTATTATTTGCCACGATTTAAAACCGTAGCAAATAGTTTTTTAAAAAAATTGAATTTACTTTTAGCCAGGGTTTAGAACCGTGGCTAATAGTCAAATTATTTGCCACGGTAAAAAAACCGTGGCAAATAGTGCATTTCACCGGTATTAAAAAGGTTTTTGTCAGGGTTTAAAACCGTGGCTAAAAGTCCAAGTATTAGCCACGGTATTATTTTTCGTGGCTAATACTTTTTACCACGGCCGATCCGTGGCTAAAAACCTTTAGCCACGCGACCTTTAGCCACGAATTTTTCCCGTGGCTAGACCGTGGGAAAAACTCTTTAGCCACGGTTTTGGACTTTTTGCCAGGGCAATTTGCCGTGGCCAAAAGTCTATTTTCTAGTAGTGGCCTACAACTTTCATGTTAGGCACTTTTTCTAATTCATTCATTAAGAGGCCATAATTAATTTTTGAAGTAGACTGAATAATAGAGGCAAAAATTCTAATAGTTTGAATTAATTTATATAAAGAAATTAGGCTTTGCAGGGATCTTAAAGCAGATCTGGCGGCAGCGGCTCATCTTCCTCCTCCAGCCAACGGCTGAGATTCAACCGCACTGGGCGACTTTGCGAGGGAGATTGCCGGCGATCCAGCCACCACCACCGCCGACAAACACCACCGACACCTTCGTGGTGGTCGGGGCTACCGTCAGCCGGCGACTGGTGGCCGGAGGAGGCGGTTTTCGGCGATCCCAACCTTACCATTTCGAGCCGAAATCCATGGAATTGAGGAGTGGATTCTGGCTCAATTGAGCCTGATCCTTCTTCGTTTTATGATAGGAAGCTAGCGTGGGGGAGGGGAGGAGAAACGAACCGTGATTGGGGCGTGGCGGCGGCTCCGGCGACGGTTCGCCATGGATATGCCTTGCTCCGGCGACCCTGCTCCCGAACTCGTTTCTCCGACAATAGCTCTGCTCCAGGTGCCGTTCCCGACTGCTCTCTCCCTTCTGAAGCTAACGGTGTGGCTGGAATGGGGTGGGGAAGCCTCTATAGCTTGGTTTGAAATCAAGCTTCCTCGGGCATGCCCCTTGCTGCCACCCTCCTGCACCAGCTGGCCTCCTGCTTCCCTCTGGGTCAAGCCCAGACCCACAGCAATCAGGGTTGGCCCCTAGGTTGATTGGAGGTTGAGTGTAGAGGAGGGGGGTTAGCTTTTGCTTTTGCCTTTTTGCTTTTGCCTTTTTAATTGCTTTTGGTCCCCCTCTCATTTGGCTAATCAACCCATGGTTTGAGTTCAGTCCAAGGCTGATAAGGGGGGTGTCCTAAGTTCATAATTAATTGTTTAATTGATGGGGGTTGGGTTCCACTCAATTTAGGCTTGGAATTCACCTTAAAGGGCTAGGTTGACCATGGTTGACTTTGGTCAACAAGGTGAGTGGGTTGACCCCACTTGGGGGGTCATGGGTCCCTTAACATCACCCAATATTGGTTGGTCCATGGTGGGGCCCCAATTGGTTCAATTTAATCAAAGGGTGTAGATTTGACCAAAATTTGGTAAAGTTTGACTTTGGTCAATTTCATCCAATTGGGTCCCACCCAAGTGCAATTTCCATCCTATTGGTCTCCCTTAGTGGTTAGGGCATCACATGTGAGGTCAATTTGGACAATTGATGGTCAATTGACCTAGTTGAGGGGCTTAGGGTTAGGTTGGTTTTTGAGCTTTGGTGTGCACTTAGCAATTTCTACCTTAGCCTAAGGCCCTTGTGGCCACTCCTCTCACCACTATGCCCTAACATTTCCAATGGGTCTAGCAGGATTGGGGATGTTACATCCTTTATAGGATCTGGTCAGACAGTTATGTCCTTCTTGACCAACCTATCTCTGATACCACTTGATAGTTTATATAGGATGTAGTCGTAAACACCTAGAGGGGGGTGAATAGGTTTCTTTTATTTTAGGCTTAGTGTTTTCTGAATTTAGGTTAGCAAATTATCAAGCACGTATCTGGCGAACCAGAGCTCACGATCCTTCCTGCGAGCTGCCGAGCTCGGCCATGCCACGACGAGGCGGCTGCTGGAGTACGAGCAGATGGTCAAAGTGCAGAGCCAGAAGCTCATCTCCATGGGGCTACAGGCCGCCAAATGGAAAGAGTATGAGGTACTCGCTTGTCGCTTTCTGGCTTCTGGGATAATCGCCTTTTGTGCCGAACATTCTGCTAATTGTTGTCTTCATGTATTTTCAGGCCACCGAGATCGAGACGGCGAAGAAGGTATCCCAGCTCGAGAAGGAGTTGGAGGATACTCGACAGGACTTGGAGTCCGCCCAAGTCCGCATCGCCGAGCTGGAAACTCGGTTTGCCGAGCAACAGCCTTCAGAGGCGGTCCCCTCCAGGGTCGGCAAGCAAATAAGGATGCATGGCGACGAGATGCCACATATTCACTGGGAGATCGCGAGGGCGACTGGGAAGGTTGTCCTGAGCAGGTTGAAAGCCGAAGGTCTTTTGAAGCCGGAGGCGATGAATTTGACCGTGGTGGACCTCATCCTGGCGCTGCTCGCCGAGGAATCCACCTCCCCTATGCGAGATCTTTCCCCATCTTCCAGTGATGCCGAGGATGATTATTCCGAGGACGAGGATGGCGAGGATGAAGATGTCGACGTGGATGGCGAAGATGGAGGTGATGATGACGCATAGTCGCCAGTCTTTTTTTTGTCAGCTGTATATATCATTTTTTGAAGATGTAATTACAAAAGTAATGAAATACAGATTTTTGTGCTCGCCTTATGTTATCATTCTCGCTTTCTGGTTTGCATGTCGATTAGATATTTTAGGCTTGTGACGAAATAGAGTGCTCGCTAGGATCCTAGGCACGGGCGAGATTGAGTGATGCGGTCGACGATCATACCTTATTCGCACCTGCATGCTCGAACTATATACTCGCACCAATATAGTCGCACCTATATACTCGTCTTTTTCAAAATCCTTGCTGGAGTCAATCTGTGAAGGGTCTTTGGAGAGGACCCTGCGGGACATATGCTCCTAAGGCTTTCTTTTGTACCTGATGAAGAACTGCCAGGATGTTTGTAATTATGATGAACTGCAGGATGGGAGGAGTAGAGAATGACCATCAGGCTGGTCCTAGGGGACACACCGTCCCGAGGTCTCCGTCCTACCATGATGTTGATGCTGGCAAAGAGATCGACAAGTAGGGACTGACAGTCGGGGAGGTCCAAAGACATACCATCCTGAGGCCTCCATCCTACTGTGATGTTGATGCTGGCGAAAAGATCGACAAGTAGGGACTGGCAGTCGGGGAGGTCCAAAGACACACCATCCCGAGGTCTCCGTCCTACCGTGATGTTGATGTTGTTTCGACGAATTTTTTCCTGATATACTCAACAATCAGAGGGGATTAAACACACCAACTCAAATGATTGGACGGGGTAATCTGGAACAAAATGCCATGTAACGAGCTTTTCACTCTTGAGGGCTTGTGACGCTTTTATTCAAGGGCCCCCTGAGAGGTTAAGTCGATCATCCTATCGTAGAGTTGGGAGGTCGGCGTCCAGACTTCTTCTTGATAATCTCTCCAGTCGGATGAGAGATGCGGTCGGAGGGAGCTATGACCAACGTGCAAGGGGGGAGCTGATCTCGAAAGTCAGGGCAAAGGCTTGGTCTTAGGAGAACGCATTACCGAGGCACCTCCCATCATCCATTCCGGATCTTACGAAGATCAAGTCGGAGGCCTGTTTCCCAACCCAGCGTGGAGGTAGGCTTCACCTGCTTTCCTTCTTTTTCTTTTAAAGATTTGTTGATGTGATAGAGGTAATAATCTTTTGCCATCCCATGTTTCAGGGAGGTGAGGAATTTATTTATAAATAAATTTACAGGAGAGTATACGTTCCTGCTCAGGGATAAAACCTTTTCAGGTCATCGCCGCTCTAGGTATTCCTCAATAGCCCCCCTTCATGATTCTGCAGGCGATATCCTCCTGTTGAAATTGATTCGTGGATGATGAAAGGTCCCTCCCAATTCAGGTTGGGCTTTCCAACGGCTGCTGATCTTCCTGCCGCGTCCACCTTCTTCAGGACTAGATCACATGCTTGGAAATGCTTGAGGCGAACATGCTTGTAGAAATGCTTCGTCATTCGACGCTTGATCTCCTCCTGCCGAGTGGAGGCTAAGTCTCGGAGTTCTTCAATGTAGTCGAGGGACAACTTTTGAGCTTCCTCATTCTCCAGCCGCCATTCCTCGTCTCCGTCTTCAGCCACAACCACTCGCGTGGACTTCTGACCTCGAACTCTACTGGAATGAGATCTTCCGACCCGTGAGAGAGCTTGAACGGGGTTTCCTCTGTGGCTAAGCTAGGAGTGGTTCTCAAATCCCACAACACCGAGGGGAGCTGCTCCGCCCAATTACCTCTTAGGTTCTCTGTTGGGGAAATGATTTATCTTAACCCCTAGAAATGAGTAGAATATGTATTCTCAGAGTGAAAAATTAGTTTAAGTAACTATGCGTCGAATAGTAATCGACGCAACGTCAAAGTGTAGTTGACGTATCTCTCATACTGAGTCGAAGTAATTCTAAATAGAATTCGACGTAACCAAAGTCGACGTAACTCTGATTTCTAGTCGACGCACCCAGTAAAGTCGACGCACCTCTGTCGACGCTCTTTCCATATTTTCTTCTCAACGTCTAGCCAGGCTGAAATCGGCGCTTACGTCAAATAGTAATCGACGCACGTCGATTTCTGTGACAGATTCAAAAACACGCCAGATCTCTTTCCTTCTTTCTGTAGATCTGAATTTTATAGAATTATATTATTCTTTTCTAGCCGTTCTGAATCAATCTTTCCTTCTAAATGATTCTCGACTAATTCGATTAAGATTATTATGGACATTATTTGAAAATAGAATAATCTTTTTCCTTCTACAGATATAATGATTATGGAAACTTTTCACTCTTACTATTTCTCTGACTGCTAATTGATTATTTTCCTATAGCAATATTTTGAATAAACAGAGCTATAAATACACAAGGAGGTCGGCAAAGAAAAATAACAAGTGATCCACTCCATCCATTTGAAAAAGAGGAAAAGCTCCCAAGTGAAAAGTGAGAAAGCTGAGAAAACTGAAAGAGTGTTGCAGCAAAGAAAAAGCCTTCTTCTTCTCCTCCTTCTAAAACCATACTGTTGTCATTTCTGAAAGCTCTCACTGAAAGAGAAAAAGTCTACAATCTCCTTCTCACTATAGAAGAGAGATTTTAAATTCACTACACTTGTGCTTCTAATCTTCTTGCTAGGAAGAGGATTCTTTCTTGCTTTAATTGTTTTTCTTCTACTTCTTCTTCTTCTTCTTCTTATTTCATTTTAAATTGTGTAAAAGAGTTTTTAGAATCTATCTTCAAAAAATTCAGTTGTAGTGGTTCTAAGAGTCTCCTTATCAAAAGACTCAGGCTGGTTCTAAGAG
The DNA here is from genome assembly GCA_033032865.1 of Dactylorhiza incarnata. NCBI lineage: Eukaryota > Viridiplantae > Streptophyta > Magnoliopsida > Asparagales > Orchidaceae > Dactylorhiza > Dactylorhiza incarnata. The sequence continues at coordinate 1,259,937 of JAWHQI010000184.1, read as the reverse complement.
TCTCCTTATCAAAAGACTCAGTGCAAGATAGTGAATTCCTACCAAGGGGGTAGAAGAGTGGACTACCCAAAGTTTGGGGAACCACTATATTTCTTCGTGTTGTGTTGTGATTTTCTTTTTGTTATTTCTTTTGCTTAATTCTTGTTGGTGTGTGGGAAGCTTAAATCTGTGAATATTACACATATATATATTTATTAACTTTGCATAAAATATTTTTAAATCTCTATTCACCCCCTCTAGAGAATTCTAGTGAGGCTAACTGTGCACTTTCATTCTCAATTTTCTTCTTCAGCAGGTTGATGATCAGCTTGTTGGCCGTCTCCACTTGTCCGTTACTCCTTGGATGATGTACTGAAGCGAACCGGAGATCAGTTTCGAGCTGCCTGCAAAAATCTTCCAGCTCCAAGCTGGCGAATTGAGGACTGTTGTCGGTGACGATGGCGAGAGGGATCGCAAATCTGCAGACGATCTCTCCCCAGATGAAGTTCTTCACGACTTGAGAGGTGGTCTTGGCTAGAGCTTTGGCCTCGATCCACTTGGAAAAATAGTCGAGCATGACGAGAACGAACTTCCTCTGGCCAGATAGCGAACGACCACGGGGCGGTGATCGAGCAAAGTTGATGGGACGGCTGCAACTGAAGGGGGCATATAGCTGGCACTTTTTTGAGAAGATCTCCGCATCCTTACGGATAGTAGGCCAAAAGTAGCCATGTCTTAGGATTCTCTGCTCTAAAGTACGAGTCCCAGAATGACTTCCGCACTCTCCCGAGTGGATCTCTTCCAACAATCGAGGTACTTCGTCTTCAGAGATGCATCTAGCCAGGGGCCCTAGATGGTCTTAAAATATAGCTCTCCGTCCTGCAATAAGTAGTACGCTGCCTTGTATCGAAACTTCCTTTGATCCCCTCCGTCCGCTGGGAGTCGCCCGGTAGATAGAAATGTTGCGAAGGGATCCATCCACGAGGGGCGCTGCTCGATCGATCCATCATCGCCCCTTCCTCGATGGATGGTCGAAACAACTCGGTGACAATCCCTCCAGTCCTCGCCCCGTACTTAGCCAGACGATCCACTGTCGAGTTCTCCTCTCTCGGCACGTGCTCGATGAAGAAGGATTGAAAACCTCCAATCAATCCTTTTACCTTGACAAGATACTTCTGCACGATGGTGTCGCGCACTTCGAACTCTCTCTGAATCTGCGATGCGACCACCATTCAGTCGGTGAAGGCTCTGATATCTTGAATACCCAGCTCTTGCGCGAGACGCAAGCCTGCCACTATGGCCTCGTACTCTGTTTGATTATTCGTGACGGGGAAGAGGATCTCGACTGCTTTCTCGATCCTAGTTCCCTGTGGGCTGACAAGAACGATGCCTACTCCCACAGAGCTCTTGCCCGAAGCCACATCCACGAATATCTTCCAAGGAACGGGAGTAAAAGCCTCCTCTCCCGACTCTGCTTCCATCGAGAAATCGGCTAAGAAATCTATTACCGCCTGAGCTTTGATCGCCACCCGAGGCAAGAAGGAAATGTCGAACTCACTGAGTTCTACCGACCATTTTGCCAGTCTTCCTGAATGATCCACCCCTTCCAATATACTTCGAAGAGGATGGTCAGTCACGACCCGGATGGAGTGAGCTTGAAAATAAGGTCGGAGCTTCTGCGCCGACACCACCAAGGCGAAGGCAAGCTTATCCAAGATTGGATACTTCAACTCCATCTTCTTGAACACCTGGCTAACATTATAGATGGGGAGCTGCTTCTTTCCTTCTTCTCGGACCAGCACCGAACTTACTGCTTCCACCCCTATTCCCTGGTAGATGAGTAGGTCTTCGCCTTCTTTCGGGCTCTGAAGGAGAGGTGTCTGAGTCAACTGCTCCTTCAGCCTACCGAATGCCTTTTCTCATTCATCGGACCATGCTAAGTCCTCGCTCTTCCGGAGCGTCTTGAAAAATGGAGAGCACTTCTCCCCTGCCTTTGACAGAAAGCGGTTAAGACTCGCCAACCTTACTGTCAGCCTTAAAACTTCTTTCATCGTCTTCGGCGAGGTCATCTCCAGAATGACCCTAACCTTGTCAGGGTTCGGCTCTACTCCTCCCGGGGTGTTGAGATGCCCCAGAAACTTTCCCCTTCCGGCACCGAACACACACTTTGCCGGATTGAGCCTCATCTTGAACTTCCTTAGCGTCGCGAAGGTCTCCACCAGATCAGCTACGTGCTCCCGGACGCTCTTGCTTTTAACCAAGAGGTCGTCCACATACACCTCCAGATTCCGCCGCTTCCGCTCTTTGAAGACATGGTCCATCATCCGCTGGTAGGTCGCTCCGGTATTCTTTAGCCCAAAGGGCATCATCTTGTAGCTGTAACAGCCATCACTAGTGATGAAGGAAATATCGCGGCAGTCGGGGGGATACATCTGAATCTGATGGTATCCTGAAAACGCATCAAGAAAGCTCATCACAGAAAAACCGACGGCTGAATCAACCAGCGCGTCGATTCGAGGCAAGGGATAACAATCCTCCGGGCAGCTTTTATTCATTAAAGAAAAATCCACACACATACGCCAGCTGCCCCCAGCCTTTTTCACCATTACAACATTCGAGACCCAGCCTGGGTACTGGATCTCCGACACAAAGCCTACATCCAGCAGCTTCTTTACTTCCTCGCGGATAGGAACGGATAACATGATGGCACTTGACCTCTTCTTCTGGCAGACGGTCTTGACCGCAGGGTTGAGATTGAGGCGGTGGCAGGCAACCTCTATATCGATCCCGAGCATCTCGGCAACACTCCAGGCAAAGATGTCAACGTTCTCTTGCAGACATGTCACCATCTCCATCTTCTCGCTGATCTTCAGCGATCCTCCGATCTTCAGCAACCCAGATACTCCTGCTTCGGAGAGTACCTCGATTTCTTCCACCTCTTCGGATGCCTCCAGCCTGGCCGTGCTTCCTAGCACTCTTTCAAACTCCTCCGCGTTAGCAATCCAGCTGATGGTGCTAATCGCGCTGAGATAGCACTCGCGGGAAGCTCTTGGATCGCTCTTGATCCTCACCTGAACGTCCCCCTGACAGTACTTGAGGCACTGATGGTAGGAAGATGAAACGGATTTGAAGGTGTTGAGAAGCGGCCTTCCGAAGATGGCCTTGTAACAACTTGGGGCGTCAACGATGACGAAGCGGCAATTGAGGGAAGTGCCACCGAGTGTTACAAGGAGATCTACTCCTCCTTCCACCTCTTTCTTCTCTCCTGAGAAGCCAAAGAGGGGACCATCCGACGCCCGGACTCTCCCTGCTCCGACGCCCAGACCGTCGAACATCTCCTTGAAGACAACGTTCAAGGAGATACCGTTATCGATCAGAATTCGATCAACAGTGAAGTCTTCTACAGCAGCTTGAATCACGAGGGCATCATGAAAGGGGTTCTCATTCCCCAACATGTCCTCCTCTGAGAAGGTGATCCCTCCAATGGGGGCGGTGCCTGCGAGGTCGAAGCGACACTCCTTCGATAGATTTGATGGAGACTGCCCTTTCGGGAATCTCCCAGCCCTGCTCCCCATGGATCACCCTTACTCCTCCTCTGCCTCCTTGGACGAGGTCTCCTCGACCTCCATGGTCGATGCGATCTTCATTCCTCCTTCGATCGATGGCTTGTACAGCTGGCAGCTCGATAGGGTATTCGATCCTCCCCTGCGCTCCTCCCGCTTCTCCTACCGCCAACCTCCTCCTGGCTTCCCAAAAGTCTGGGCAAGCCATCGTCCCATGTCCCTCCACCTGATTCATATCACAGTAGAGGGGAATCTCCTCCGCCTGCGGCATCCTCTGCCGGTTCTTCTGACCTTGCCGATTGCCGCGCCGGGCAACCGTCATTGCTTCCTCCCTTCTCCTTTCTTGACGCCTCTCTGGCCGGTCGAAGCGTCTTCTCTCCTAGGATCTCCTTCCCCGATCCTGACGTTGAGGTCCCCTTGCCGACCTCCAAGGCGTCCGGTTCACGGAAACTTGGTAGCGTATCTCCTCCTCCCGACGCTCCGGATCCACGATGAGCCTCCTCTCATCGTTCCTCCTGGGATCCTCCTTCCTAGGTTCCTCCCTCCTCCTCCTTTCTTCCCTTCGCCTCTCCTCAGGCTTCCGCTTCTTCTCCCTCCTGGGCTCTTCCTTCTTCCTCCTCTCAGGGGACTTCTCTTCCTCCTCCTCATCTTCCCTGGTCACCCGGGTGAGCCTGGCTAGGAAGCCGCGGTTGGAAGCCTCACCCTGAACAAACTTGTTGGCCCTCTCGATGAGGTTGTCGTAGGAATAAGGAGGATTCCTGCCGAGCTCCAACTTGAAGAGACCTTCGCGAAGGCCAAACGTTAGGGCAAGCTGCAAGGTGGGACCATTCACCTCCTGGATGTCTAACACCTCCTCTTGGAAATGATTGATATAATGCCTCAACGTCTCCTTTGCTCCTTGCACCAGATGGAAGAGGGTCATAGCCTCCTTCTTCATCTTCTTGGCCATGGCAAACCGCATCATCAGCCCCCGGCACAAGTCCTCAAAGCAGTAGATCGAACCTGCTGGCAACTGGTGAAACCAGTCTCTGTCCTTCCCCCGGAAGGTGATAGCGAAGAGCCTACACTTGAAGGCATCAGACATGGTTCGGATGGAGGCTACATCCACGAACCACTGGATGTGTCGGATAGGGTCATCCCTCCCTGAGTAGTAATTCATCACATGATCTCTGAACCCCTACGGCAACGACGCAGCAATGATCTCTTCACAGAATGGGCTCATCCCACCCACCTGGCGACGATCCTCTACCTGGCGAGTATCACCTCCATACTCGCTAACTTGACGAGCACCGTGGTACCTCGCCTGCTCCTCCTCGCGGAATCGAGTCCCGCCAGCTCCCTGCGAGACCTGCGGGTAGAACTGCGACCTCCTTGGTCGCTCGGGCTCCTCCTCATGTTCCTTCCCTGCTCGCCGAGGGGGAACACCTTCCTTGACAAGAATCAGTCGATGAGATGAGGTCGTCGTTCCTTCTGTGCGAGGTTGTAGAGCTTCTCGCACGGTTCCCTCTAGTCGCCGTGCGAACTCCTCAAAGACCGCCAACATCACAAACTCGCCGCTGTCGGCCGAGTTCCCGACTACCTCTGCATGGTCGCCAACTACAACCATCTCGCCCTTCCACCAAACTTTCCCTCTCTGGCTACGATCCACGCTCACCGCACCAAAGTGTTGAAGCCAAGAAAATCCCGGCTCCAAAATTCGGATCAATGCAGCCGGAGGCTACTCGCCCAGCGGTCCGGCTAGAAGGCTAGACTGGCAACGACGAAAAGGGCTCGGACAAAGAACAACAGGACCCCAGGCGTTGCGGCAGGGAGGTCCCACAACGTACCTAGAAGCTCAGAAGAGACTTCCCCTCCAAAACCAAAAATGACCGAATAGGGTATGAGGAAGGCACCGACTTGGCTAGTACGGGGAGTAACGACCAAGGATGACGGGTCCGAGACTTTGAATGTGGGAGTTCCAAAAGCTCAAGTTCAGGTGCCAATCCAAGTACCCCTGGGGTCCTATTTATAGGCAAACCAAAGAGAGGGGGGTCTTATTTATACCCCACCCAACTCGGTAACTAGGCGACAAGGCGATCTCGCTTGGAAAGGGGCGAGCATCACCTATGGTCGCCCACCTTTTGGCGAGTATCAGGGTTACTCGCACGAGTCCACCCATACTCGCTCAGGCCTTCTTCTGCTTCTGCTGGCTGAGCTGCCTTGTGTCTTGGACAGCTGGCCTCTGTGCTGACCCTTTGACCTTGACTTCTGCCTACGTGGATTTGAGTGGGCCCACCCTCAGAGAATGAGGGTTGTACACCCTCGATTTGAGAAAAACCTTGAGTGACTAAGTGAGCTTTATTCCTTGTAATTCTAGATTCACCATCTAATTTATTTTTAAAAATCCATTTTACGCCAACAATTGGATGATTAGATGGGTGTTCTACTAGTTTCCAAACTTTATTTCTTTCAAATTGAACTAACTCTTCATTCATAGCCAAAAACCAAAATTCGTCATTTAAAGCGGTTGAAATATTTTTTTGTTCAATTTCGGAAACAAAACAAATATTCGAAAAAGCTTCATGAGGAGAAGATCGAGTTCTTTCCCCAATAGATAGTTCCCAAACAACTAGCTCATTTGGATGATTCTTTGAGAAGTTTAAGATGCTTGGAGGCACATATATATCCATCTTACTTGACCTATTCCTCCTCTTTGGAAGGTTCCTCTTCGTCGTGCTCCAAAGTTGGCAAGGGTTCATCATTTGCACCTGTAGAAAGTTTTTCTACACAAGGAATAAATTCATCAAATTTAACATTAATAGACTATTCAACCTTACTCGTTCTTTTGTTAAATATTCTATAAACTTTACTAGTTGAAAAGTATCCAAGAAATGTTCTTTCATCGCATTTTTCATCAAACTTCCCCAAGGAATCTTTTGTATTGAGAACAAAGCATTTACAACCAAAGACTTTAAAATATGATACGTTAGGTTTCTTTTGATAATATAGTTCATACGGTGTGAGATTTAAAGAAGGACGAAGCATGACTCTATTCATTACATAACATGATGTGCTTACTGCTTCGGCCCAAAAAGACTTAGGTACCGCTTCGCTCTCTTTCGGTACTCAGATAACATAGTACATCCTAGTTCTTGAATTGTCTTATTCTTTCTTTTTACAACACCATTTTGTTGAGGTGTGCGAGGAGCAGAGAACTCATACTTAATACCTAACATTTCGCAAAAAAATTTAAAAAATTTATTTTCAAATTCTCCTCCATGATCTGAGCGAATGCATTTTATTTTTAAATCTTGTTCATTTTGAATACGGGTACGTAATTTTGAAAATTCGCAAAACGCATCAGATTTGGAAGAGAGAAATAAAGTCCAACAATATCTAGAGAAATCATTTATTAGAACAAATGTATATATTCCGTCACCAAGACTTGCGGTGCTAACGGAACCAAAGAGATCCATATGAAGTAATTGCAAAGGTCTTGTAGTAGAAATTTAGTTTTTGCTTTTAAAAGAAGATTTTGTAAATTTTCCTTTTTGACATGGAGAACATAGAGAAGATAAATTTGCATTTAATCTAGGCAATCCTCTTATCAATTCCTTTTTGGCTAGTTTTAAAATGAGCTTTGTACTGACATGACCTAAACGTCTATGTCATAGTTCTAACTCGTCATTTTTTGTTATAAAACATTTTATAGATGATTTGAAAAGATTATGAAAGGAAACTGCATATACGTTGTGAGTTCTAGGTGCAGTTAGTAAAACATCTTTTGTGTTAGGATTAAATATTTTGCAAAAATTTATAAATGACTCAAATAAAATATCTAATCCTTTATCACACAATTGACTAATAGATATTAAGTTATGTTTTAAACCATTTACATAAAGAACATTAGAAATAGTAAAAGATTCGTTACCCACTGTACCGACTCTCATGATCCTTCTTTTACCGTTATATCCAAAAGTGACGATCCCTCCCTTCTTCTTTTTTAGGCTAAGGAACTTGGTTTTGTTGCCCGTCATGTGCTTGGAGTAGCCCGAGTCTAAGTACCATACGTCCTCCTTTTCCTTAGTCTGCATGCAGATCTAGAAAGAAGATGAAAGTAAAGATCTGGATACCCAAGAGGTACCATCCATAGAATAAGTGGATGTCTTAGGTACCCAGATTTGCTTTAGAGATCCCTGTTTAATTTTCCTGCAAGAGCTAGATTTGTGTCCAAACCTATGACAGTTTGCACACGATATAAATGGGGTTGAGACCATTTTCTGGAATTTTACATTGCTCTGACTGGAAGAAGTTTGTTTTTCGGATAAACAGAAGATTTTTTATATGAGGGGCTACCGCCGGCGTTAGTGGTTAGCGTCGGGCGGTAACTGTCACTTTGATATTCGAGTCCAAATTGTCCAGAACCATAACATTGGTTCCCCAAAATCATGTCCAAAGATTTTTTGACCGATTCCAAATTTTTTGATGGTCATATTGAGGTTATGAGTTTATTTTTTAAGAGATGAGTTTTCTTTTACAAGCATGCCACATTTGTTTTCAAAACGTTTTTTGTTATTTTTAATTTATAAGAGAAAGGTCTTTAGTTTTCTCTCTAAGTCCACCTTTTCTCTTGTGAGAGTTTTGATTTGTGAGAGGGCCTTAGAAAGAGAAACTTCAAGATCTTTTACCTTACATAAGGAGTGTTCATACTCTTGGCATGTAACATTTCTCTTTTCTAAAGAAATTAATTTTTTAGTAAGCTTATGATTTTCTTTGATAAGAGATTCATTTTCATGATTTAAAATAATACTATCTTCTATACTTTTATCATAGGCTTTACAGGTTTGAACAAATTCATCATAAAGTTCTTCGAAGGTGGGAGGAGTTACCTCAGTGTCACTAAGAACACTGGTGTCGTCATCGTTGCCTTTTGCCATGAAGCATACGTTTGCTTCCTCCTCGTTGCTTGACTCAGATCCGCTTGATTCTTCAGAGGAACAATCATCCCACGTTGCGGCTTTCAACACCTTCTTTTTCTCCTTTCCTTTGTATCGTTTTTCTTTTTCCTCATTTAGATACTTTGGGCACTGGCTCCAAATGTGCCCGGTCTTCCTGCAGTGAAAGCACTCCGGTGGTGGTCTTTCTTCTTCGTCGTCACATTCCTTTTCTTTCTTTGAAGAAGAGGAAGACCCTTTTCGTCATGTATCCTTCTGGAAGTATTTCTGGAAGGTGTTCCTTCTTTCCGGATTTCTAATGAATTTTTTGAAGTTCTTAACCAGGAGACCTTCTTCATCTTCATCATCATCTACGTTGCTCTCCTTCTTTGACTTTAGTGTCAGCGCCTTTTTCTTTGGCTCCTTGTTGTATTCATCGTGTTGAATCTAGAGTTCTACCTCATGGGTTTTAAGATTCCCAGTGAGGTTCTCAATCTGGAGCGTTCTCAGGTTGTGTGACTCCGAGATGGCCGTCACCTTTGGATTGAACCTCGGAGGTAGACAGCGAAGAATCTTTCTGACCAAGTCGCCGTCGTAGAAGGTGTTTCCAAGAGCTTTTGAAGCGTTGACGATCTTGGTGAAATGAGTGTGCATCAAGTTGATGTCTTCTTCAGCATCCATCCTGAACTTTTCATATTCCGACTCTAGTTGGAATAGTTTTGCATCTTTCACCTGTGATGTACCTTCATGAGTAACTTTCAATTGGTTCCAAATATCATAAGCAGTTACACATGCAAAAATTCTATTAAATTCAGTTCAATTTAATGCACAATATAAAACATTCATTGCCTTAGCATTATTTTTGCACTTGAGTTTATCGTTATAATCTCATCTATTCTTAGGTTTTTCTACCGTAGCCTCTCATACTACCACTGTAGGAGAAGAGTACCAAACTTCTACCATGTTCCATACTTCTATATCCATGGTCATAAGAAAACACATCATCCTAGATTTTCGGTAGTTGAAATTTGACCCAGTAAAAAGAGGTGGTCTACTAACACCCTGACCCTCTGGAAAAAGGAGATCATAAGACGTCATTTATTCCTGGTTGTTAGACCGTTTGGAATAAACCTATCTCTGATACCACTTGTTGGATCTGTATGCGCCCTTAAAGGGGGGGGGGGGGGGGGGGGGGGGTGAATAAGAGTTTTAAAAACTTTTAATATAATTAAATGACTTGAAAAACTAAGAGATCAAAATAGTGAAAAACCAAAACAAATCAAGTGAAATAAAATAATGACATGAATTTATTAATTTGAAATAGTATATTACAAAACTTGATTTCTTATGACGCTAGAAATCAAAGGCGAAAAGTAAAATGATTTTTTGTTTTCTATCCTGACTCGTATCTCCACGAACCGGTGGCTTTAGTCTATCCTCCTCGGATACGTCCTCAAGCCGCTCTAGCCAATTCTCCCTCAGATACGGCCTCGAGCACCCCCTAGACCAACTCTAGATTTAGTCGCCAACACGAGGCGAATCCCTCTCTAAGTCCTACGTCTCAGACCTAGTCACCAATACGAGGCGAATTTACTAAATGATTACAAGATATATGAGTTGAAATAAACAATAACAATATAAAAACTACCTCTAAGGAACTTCTGAAGTTAGAGACGAGACATCGTTGTAGAATAAACGTGGTTGAAGCTATCGTCGGTCGGATGCCGCGTGAAGAAGTTCTCCTTCAGAAACTCTCAGAACTTATGATGGGAGATCAACTCTAGGCAGAATAGGGCTCTGGAATTTAGGCACTCAAACTCTCTCTAGCATGTGTGTCAAAAATGAGAGAAGAGAGCTCCTTTTATAGGAGAGCGAGCTAACGCCTGCGCTATCGCTACCGCCGACGCTAGGTTGAATTAGGAAATATTCTGTGCGTGAGAATCTTTCATTCCAAGAAAACCCAGCCGAAATTCCTCTTGTGCATTGAGCTACCGTCTGCGCTAGCCGCTACTGCCTGCGCTATCTCCTTCTATAACTGCTTCTCGGAATTGCTCTAATCAAGTCTAGCGCCTGCGCTAGTGACTACCGTCGACGCCAGTGGCCATGCTGGAGTTTTGGTTTCAAATCTAGGCGCAACCTTCTTATGTTATCCTTAAGATATATGATATTGTTTCCTGCACACTAAAAAACAGAAGATCAAATACACATAGGATTTGTTATTCTCAAACCTCAGAGATGCGGAAGACCATGTTCCAACACCTAAGCCATAAGATTTCATTTCAAGAGTCAAGATCAAGCCACCTTGCCAACACCAAGGTGCAAATAAGCAATTACACCAATCCACTAAAACATCCTACCTAAGATGGTAGTCATTTTAATTGAACCATTTAAATTTCAATAAAATCAAAGTCAGTTGTAAGGCATGCATAAGGGACCGACCACAACAAATGCACGAGAACATTGGGGTTTCATAATCTAGCAATCAGCAAATGTATGTCACAACAATCCTTGAATGTAGAAGAACAGTGGGTTTTCGAAGGAGAAGAAAGGTATCTGAAAGTTCCCGAAATGTTCAGTAGAAGAGTAAGGGAAATAGTGGCGTTCACCAAATGCAGTCCACAGAAGACCGATCTTGGGTGCTGGAAGGAGGGGACTAGTCGACGCACGTCGTGGCTTGGAAGGAGATCATTCACCGGCGCCGAAAGTAAAGAAATCGTCGGTGCTGGAAGGAAGATCACGTCGGCGCAGGTTCAGGGGAGCGAAAGGAGGCGTGACTTCAAAAATAAAGATCACGTCGACGATAAAGAGGAGAGGAGGGAGGCCTCCGTCGACGATAGAGAGGAGAGGAGGGAGGCCTCCGTCGTGCGGCACTGCGACTTCAGCGATGAGGTAGAGACGAGAGCAGCGGGCTTCGAATGGGGTTTTAGTTTTTACGGTTGCGATTATAGCTAAAAATGATGTGTTTTTAAAAAAAATGGGGTGCGGATAGCCATATGAGGGGTGCGGTTAACAATTGCCTAAAAAAAACTTTCAACCGCACATTTATCTGACGTGTGCGAAGCACCGACAACCTCCAATAGTTGCCAGTGAGGTTTCTTCTCCTTCCTTCTATGAAATCATCATTAACAGCCAAAGAGTAAAATATTTTTAGAGACAAGAGGCAAAATTTTCCCCTGACATAGTAGATAAAATTAGATATATCAATGATTCCCCTGATAATCAAGGGATCAAGAGCTAGAGCTTGCCCCCTTTGGCTGCCCAGTCAAATAAATCATAGGAATTTAGGAGTGCTTTTTAACTCCTTTATATTTCCTGAAATACGATATCTTATCTAACAAATCGTTTGGATTGTCAATCGGTGGGAAAAGCTACCTGCACGAAAACTCATTTTCTCCTTCTTTTCAAAAGTCACTTGTCCCCTACTTTTCAACCTTTTCGAAAAGCACTTATTTATCCCGATACAAGGTTGGCACATTTTCCCCCGTACGTACATATTTCTGCCCGGGCGAGCATATTTTCGCCCATGGGCACATTTTAGTCCAGGACGTGAATTTTTTGCTCGATCGTGCTTTTTTGCCTGGTCGGGCATTTTCCGCCCGGGCGCCGATTTTTTCGCCCGGACACGCATTTTCCGCCCGCGAGTGCATTTTGCGTCCGGGCGCAAATTTTTCGCGCGGGCGCGTATTTTTCGCATAGAAGCGCATTTTTCGCGCGAGCATGCATTATTCGCCGGGCGCGCATTTTTTTCGCCCCAACGAGCTTTTTTTCAGCCTGACGCGCATTTTCTGCATGGGCGCGCATGTTTCGCCCGGGCGCGCCTTTTTCTCCCGGGCACGCATTCTCCGCCCGGGCGTGCATTTTTTGCTAGGGCGCTCATTTTTCGCGTGGGAGCGCATTTTCCGTCCCGGCGCACTTTTTTTGCATGCGCGCATGTTCTTCCCGAGAGCGCATGTTTCGACCGGGTGCGCATTTTTCGCCCCGACGCGTTTTTTTCGCCCGGACGTACATTTTTTGCCCGGGCGCGCATTTTTCTCCAGGGCGAAAAAATGTGCGCTCAGGCAAAAAATTCTCGCCCGGGCGAAAAATTCTCGCCAGGCGAAAAATGCGCGCCCGGACGAAAAATGCTCGCCCGGGCGGGAAATGCGCGCCTGGGCGAAAATGCGCGCCCGTGCAAAAAAAATGCGAGTGCGGGCGAAAATTGCGCGCCCGGGCGAAAATTGTGCATTTCCCCGGTCGCGCATTTTTCTTCCCGGACTTGCATTTTTAATTAAAAAAAAGTCACCGCAACGAAGATTTGTTAAACAGTTTATAAAGTGATTCTCATTTTTAAAAATCTCTGCAAAACGAGTTCATCCAAACAGATCTCTTTTTATAATATACTTTTTTCAAAATCATCTTTTCCTATCATTCTTTTGCCACTACTTCTTCTCCTTTCTGAAAACCCCTCCCAAACAGATCCTTAGTGGGGGAGCACAGTTACCTTTTCGGCAAAATTTGGGATCTATTGGTCCAAATAAGACTCCATTTGGCGCGGTGATCGCGGCCATGAACGCGGTGATTATGAACCATCATTCGTGACTGTCTGACATCACCTAAGAAACTCCATCCAATTTTATGTTTCAAACTAGTCTTCTTTTCTTGGTGGTCATAATCGTTGTCATGCTAAACGTACATTTTATAATTGTGCTGTTTTTATTCAAACTCACCGGAGCAAAAACGCTACCCCAAAATCGCACTAAATAAATATTAAAATTTTCTATCTAATTTCTTAAGTCGCTCCATTTCAAATCTATAAAAAAAATGGCTAATGCTTCTGAAGAGTTATCTAATATGTGTCTCATATCTCCCTCGGTTTCCACTTCCAAAGGTTATAATCTCCTTGTGAGTCCAATTTTCTTCAAAAAAAAAAGAGCAGTGTTATAATCAGTCATATAACGGTTAAACGTAGTTCATTTTCACAAACCAATGAATTTAAATGCTTTTAGGACTATGAATAGACGTTTTAGAAGTTTTTAGGGCTGTGAATAGCCGTTATAGGACTGCTAATAACATCGCCCAAAAAAACATCGACAAAATATTTCACGTTTCTTCAAAAAAGAAATAAAGAAATCTCAATATCAAATTAGGGTCGCAGCGTCACGAAGAACTTGGTTGCTAGTGAGGAAATTACAAATTAAACGGGAGGCAATCATAGAGGATTCAAGGACCTCCAACAAAATTTGTATAATGGCATTGAAGATCACAAGGGAACTTAGCTTCTTAGATTTTCGGAGCCACCTAAGTATAGGTGTGGCGATCATAAACACTGTGGTTATGAATCGTCGTTCGTGAACGTCTGATCTCATCTAAAAAACTTCTGTCCAAACTCACGGGAGCAAAAATGTCGCGGCAAACGGAACCTACATCTTGCACACGACAATAGCACCTAAATACATATTTGATCATGGGCTCGTTTGGCACAGCGGTGACGGTCGTGAACGCGGTGATTATGAACCGTCGTTTGTGAACGCCCGACCACTCCTAAAGAATTCCATTCACTTTTATGTTCAAAATTAGTGTTTTTTTTTGTGATAACCATTGTTATGTCAAACACATATTTTATGTCGGTAGAACTTCTGTCCAAACTCACCTGAGCAAAAATGCCGCGCCATACGGGCCCCACGTCTCAACAAAAAGCTGGATGTTTGACGTAGTTTTACCATCTTTCTAGGATTTGCCGCTCCTTTGATAACCCTTTACTAAAATCTTTCCACGGAATCCGGCGGGCATGAGACGCGGCTCTGTTTGGGACAGCGGCTGCGGATCAGAGAGCAATTTCTGATCCGCAGCCGTGATAATTTACTGTTTGGGACAGCGGCTGACGGGCACGGTTTGCAGCGTTCTCGCAGAAACCCGCGGGAATTGAGCCGCGGGTAGGTGGCAGCGGTTGCGGATCTGCTCTTCCAGCCGCCGCTCCTCCAACCTCCGCTCCGCCAACCTCCGCGCCAAACAAACCCGAAGGAGAACGCGGCTGGAAAACAGTAAAGATTGCAGCAATCAATCTTCACTGTTAAGGATTTGCTGGGCTGATCAGCCTTTTTTTTCTTAATTTCTTTCGTCTCCTTCTTCCCCGTCGCGTCAAAATCATATATTTGACAGAGTTATTGAACACTTTTCGGCTTTCTCGCACGCTACAGTCCACTATTCGCTGCTGCTTTCATGGCTGCTGCCACTAATTTAACGTACTGTACCCTCATTTTCATTATTGAAACCCCCATTCGATTTTCCTTTTTTTTTGTCTCAGATTAATTTTCCCTTCGGATCCACTTGTCCTCCATCCATCGTTGTAACTTGTAACTTCCCGAGGAGAATATAATTGTATATTGGCAGTTAACAGTAAAAAAGATTGCGCCTTTGCCCGATGAGATTGACTTTTGAGAGCAAAATTTGTAAGTTGGGATGGTAAAGTGCATTGCCTTATTTTATCGTGAAATGCGATCATTCAATTGTTTATGGGTCATGCGCAATATACTTTGAGATGTGTGCATTTTTAAATGATCATATATTGACAGTTAAAAATAAAGGACGGATATCCACACTGCAGTTTTGGCTATCCGCACTCTAGTTGTATGAGTTATTACGCGTCTTTTGAAAATACTTCATGTACATGCATTTTTAGGAAAAGTGCTCAACACTAAAGTTGTAGATCTCGTCGAGTTCTACAACTTTAGTGTTGAACACTTTTTCATAAAAATGCACGCACAACACGTATTGTCGTCCTGATTGAAATATGAGCGTAATTATAACGGATTTTTGGAAACACGCCTTGTACATGCATTTTTTAGGAAATCTGTTCAACACGAAAGTTGTAGATCTACAACTTTCGTGTTGAACACTTTTCCTAAAAATGCATGTACAAGGCATATTTCCAAAAGACGCGTAATAACTCATACAAATAGAGTGTGGATAGACAAAACTGCAGTGTGGATTTCAGCGCCCAAAATTCGGAAGCTGGGGTGGTAAAGTGCATTGCCACACTTTATTGTGAAATGCGGTCGTCCAATCGTTCACGGGTCATGTTCAATACACTTTGAGAAATGTGCAGTTTTAGATGGCCACGTGGACGGTTGGATGCCCCTCCCAAATCCGCAAAATGATGCGTGCGGGTTAGGGGTCGAGCTCAGTGTGTCCTAGTAGTTAAAAGTAAAGCCTTTGAGCGGCCTTTTGAGGGCAAGACCATGCGGGCAAAATCCTTGAGCGGATAATACTTCGCTGCGCACGCCGGCCAGTTACAACTACGTCCATGTTGTTGGCATTATAGGTAATAGTTTGTAAAAATGTAGCAGTTGAAGGAAGAATGAGATGGATAATGGTACAAAGATATTGTAATTTATGATGCAGATTGATCTCTTTCTTTCGTCTTGCCGGTTCATATATCTTCATCTCGATTTAGGGCCAGTGAACTGGTGACGGAGACCCTGCGAATCCATGCCCGCGGAAGCAACAATGCAAAACGGCAAAGAGGGACCGCACCTAAAACGGGGAAGAAGGCGGCGTTCCATCGTCGTTTGCCTGTCAATTACAATGGTACACCGCTATTGTGATTTTTAGGGTCTGCTTGGCACGCCGTTGCTGTTCCGGCACGATAGCAGCGAACGCCATCTCGTCGTCGGTAGCCTTTCGGTTATCCACCTTCCCCCTCCGTTCCCAGCCTGTTGGAGTTGGGGAACACTTTCGGCTCTCTTGTTTCTCACACCGGGTTAGCCCACGCGAGCTTAGAGACGTTTTCCGAGGAGTTTCGTGGAAAGGCGTTTTCCGGCGGTGGTTCCTCCGTTTCTTGTCCAAAGAGAGGGGTGCGAGGTAGGATCGGTTTTGATCCTTGTAACCTTGTGTGTTTTGTAATCTTTTTTGTGAATACAAGAAGGTGAAGCGGAGGCGGGATAGGGGACATAGCCCGATTTTGGGTGAACCTCTTAAATTTGTGTGTTCTCTGTGTTTTTTTTTTTGTATTTATTTTTCGTTCGAATCTCTCTTCTCGACACCCCCAATTTTTCTGCACAGACGCTACCTCCAAAAAACGAAGAAAACACGCCGTTGCCATCCGCACGCGACGTTCGACTCCCTTCCCACTTAACAGCTGCTACCGGAGCCCCAAACAGAGCCTAATACAAAAATCTAAACGGAGATTTAACTAGAGGTGTGATATTTGGGTATTTACTCAAATTATATAATTACTTTTTGGAATTTATCGATTTTAGTTATACTATATTCATTAATTTAATGAAATGTTTATTAACTTGATGTACATTTCGTGGATGTGGATGGTGCTGATTATTGGCGAGCAGCATGGTTATTTAATTTTATTAATGGTGTTTCATGTTTTGAGTTTAAATTAATGAAATATTTGAAGAAAAAACCTTTTTATAAAATAATGAATCAATTTAGGCTTTTTTTGGGAGGCCGGCGGTCTCCGGTGTAGGATCAAATTATTAATGTATTTTTATATATATGTCCTGTCGTGTCTAGTTTGATCTCGGTCCTGTTGATACCCTGTTAGGTATGAAGGTTAGAGTTGACAAGGGTCGAGTTACTCTTAGTCAGGCTCACTATGTTGAGCAACTTCTCTCTACCTGGGGATATGATAAGTGTAGGCCGATTGAGACACCGTTTGACCACAATGTTAAGTTAAGTCCTAATCTAGAGGCCAGCATTGATCAAGTCAAATATTCCAAAATAATTGGTAGTCTCATGTACGCTACAACATGTACGAGGCCAGACATTGCTTTCTCGGTTAGCGCGCTGAGTCGTTTTACCAGTAGTCCTGGCAAAGAGCATTGGGTTGCCCTAGATAGGCTGTTGAGATACCTTCGAGGTACTGCTAACCATGCTCTGTGCTACACTGGTTACCCACCTACCTTGGAAGGACATTCTGATGCCTCGTGGTGTTCAAAAGTCGGGAACAGCAAGTCCACCAGTGGATACATATTCACCTTGGGAGGAGCTGCTATCACTTGGAAATCCAAAAGACAGACCTGTATAGCTTTGTCGTCCATGGAGGCCGAGTTGTTTGCCTTAGCTTCAGCTGGAGAAGAGGCAGACTGGATCAGAAACTTGATTTTAGACATTCCCCTGTCTAAGTTACAAGTCAACTCGTTGAGCTTGTATTGTGATAATCAAGCAGCAGTTCAAGTCTTTAAGAATACCCTCTATAATACTAAGAGGAGACATGTACGATTGAGACATGCGTTGTTGAATTATCTGAAAGAACAAGGAACCATCACTTTGATTGATGTACGTTCAAAGGATAACCTTGCTGATCCACTGACGAAAGGAATGCCCAAAGATCGGTTAATCAAAACAGTGGGGGAAATGGGACTAAAGGCGATTTAGTTCGGTCTTAGTTCAGTATCAGGCGATTCAGTTCAGCCTTAGTCCAGACGTTTTGATTATTCCATATTTCCTTTGTCAATGCAAGTATGTTATGGTCCGCTGATGCTCTTGGTTGCTGAGCTCGGATCTGGTAAGTTGTTTCATTCCAAACTTGATGTTAGCAGATTCATCGGATTCAGCTTTTGCCTTGGAGGAGAGTGTTATTCCAAACTTGATAACACAATCTGACTTGGTTTGTCTCTTCTTCTGAAGATTGGTTCCATTCCAAACTTGATGAGTTCCAATTGACTTTAGAAGGGCAGTAATCGTAACATTCCATATAGGATTACAGATATAGCTGCGGTGTCCAGAAGTCTGATAATCGTTTCATTTGGAAACAGATAACAGATTCTGAGGTTAAACTATAATACTCTGTAAACGTGTCCTCCCAGCCAATAATAATAATCAATACTAAGTTTTATGCTAAAACTAGATATCTGCAAATTACAAAGGATAGAATTCCTTCTAAAATGAAATTCTCTGTTGAATTGCAGGAGTTCCTGGGATAGGAGGAGCACTAGTTGTCTGGGATCCGGAGGATGATGATCTTTTGGATGATTAGCCTGTTTGAGTGTTATTTTGTTTAGTTCCTGTACTTCTGTTCAGAGCACTGTTTAACTCTTATTTTATAGCACTGTTTGCTTGGACTTTTAGATCTCTGCTTGTTTTGGGACACCAGGTGTTTATGGCCTGTGCCTCGATTGTACCTGAGACGCTTGTGTTGCAGCTGAGTTGTTTATTTACTTATGCATGCATGCTATCTTTTGTTATAGTCCGATTTTATCTTAAACAGGTGCTGGACACGGTTGTGTATGTCTCACTTCTGGTTGAATATTACACAAACCACCCTCTACCCGAAGTCTGGGTTCACGACGGACATAGGAGGAGATTGTTAATGTATTTTTATATATATGTCATGTCGTGTCTAGTCCGACTCGGATTAGCTTAATGGGTTCGTGTCACTCTATGACCCGGTCCTATGCTGGAGGTACTACATATACCCAATTCCAAACTGATGGTGGTATGGTAGAATACTTTGAGCACATCTCCACCCCAACACAAATCAAACGACATCGGCAGTGTCCCTCGGGGCGTTTGTTTTTTTCGCCACTGGTGGCATTTGCTCTCATTTTTTTGAGCGAAAAGGAGAAACCTCTCCGTTGGCAAACCCGACCCACTCCCATTGATGGTGATCCTCTATGGCGTTCGCTCCCTCTCCAGAATGCCACCGCCCTCCCAAACGTATCCTTAGTCTTACATTGTTCGGAGAGAACACTTTTTAAGTAACTTGTCTTTGTTTCATTTGTTAATCTGAGGGTAACAAAAAAAAAGAAATTATGAAATGTGCACGCCTGTCCCATGCAGCGTCGGAACTAGGATTTTAATTCGACCCGGGCACCATATAAATAATATTTATTTATTATAATTTTTTATTCAAGATTCAGAGAAAATGTTGCAATTGAAACTATAATACTCTGTAAACGTGTTGCAATTGAAAGTCTAATAATCGTTTCATTTGGAAACAGATAACAGATTCTGAGGTTAAACAATAATACTCTGTAAACGTGTCCTCCCAGCCAATAATAATAATCAATACTAAGTTTTATGCTAAAACTAGATATCTGCAAATTACAAAGGATAGAATTCATTCTAAAATGAAATTCTCTGTTGAATTACAGGAGTTCCTGGGATAGGAGGAGCACTAGTTGTCTGGGATCCGGAGGATGATGATCTTTTAGATGATTAGCCTGTTTGAGTGTTATTTTGTTTAGTTCCTGTACTTCTGTTCAGAGCACTGTTTAACTCTTATTTTATAGCACTGTTTGTTTGGACTTTTAAATCTCTGCTTGTTTTGGGACACCAGGTGTTTAGGGCCTGTGTCTCGATTGTACCTGAGACGCTTGTGTTGCAGCTGAGTTGTTTATTTACTTATGCATGCATGCTATCTTTTGTTATAGTCTGATTTTATCTTAAACAGGTGCTGGACACGGTTGTGTATGTCTCACTTCTGGTTGAATATTACACAAACCACCCTTTACCCGAAGTCTGGGTTCACGACGGACATAGGAGGAGATTGTTAATGTATTTTTATATATATGTCCTGTCGTGTCTAGTCCGACTCGGATTAGCTTAATGGGTTCGTGTCACTCTAGGACCCGGTCCTATGCTGGAGGTACTACATATACCCCATTCCAAACTGATGGTGGTATGGTAGAATACTTTGAGCACATCTCCACCCCAACACAAATCAAACGACATCGGGAGTGTCCCTCGGGGCGTTTGTTTTTTTCGCCACTGGTGGCATTTGCTCTTTTTTTTTTAGCGAAAAGGAGAAACCTCTCCGTTGGCAAACCCGGCCCACTCCCATCGATGGTGATCCTCTATGGCGTTCGCTCCCTCTCCAGAATGCCACCGCCCTCCCAAACGTATCCTTAGTCTTACATTGTTCGGAGAGAACACTTTTTAAGTAACTTGTCTTTGTTTCATTTGTTAATCTGAGGGTAACAAAAAAAAGAAATTATGAAATGTGCACGCCTGTCCCATGCAGCGTCGGAACTAGGATTTTAATTCGACCCGAGCACCATATAAATAATATTTATTTATTATAATTTTTATTCAAGATTTAGAGAAAATGTTGCAATTGAAACTATAATACTCTGTAAACGTGTTGCAATTGAAAGTCTGATAATCGTTCATTTGGAAACAGATAACAGATTCTGAGGTTAAACTATAATACTCTGTAAACGTGTCCTCCCAGCCAATAATAATAACCAATACTAAGTTTTATGCTAAAACTAGATATCTGCAAATTACAAAGGATAGAATTCATTCTAAAATGAAATTCTCTGTTGAATTGCAGGAGTTCCTGGGATAGGAGGAGCACTGGTTGTCTGGGATCCGGAGGAGGATGATCTTGTGGATGATTAGCCTGTTTGAGTGTTATTTTGTTTAGTTCCTGTACTTCTGTTCAGAGCACTGTTTAGCTCTTATTTTATAGCACTGTTTGTTTGGACTTTTAGATCTCTGCTTGTTTTGGGACACCAGGTGTTTAGGGCCTGTGTCTCGATTGTACCTGAGACGCTTGTGTTGCAGCTTAATTGTTTATTTACTTATGCATGCATGCTATCTTTTGTTATAGTCCGATTTTATCTTAAACAGGTGCTGAACACGGTTGTGTATGTCTCACTTCTAGTTGAATATTACACAAACCACCCTCTACCCGAAGTCTGGGTTCACGACGGACATAGGAGGAGATTGTTAATGTATTTTTATATATATGTCCTGTCGTGTCTAGTCCGACTCGGATTAGTTTAATGGGTTCGTGTCACTCTAGGACCCGGTCCTATGCTGGAGGTACTACATATACCACATTCCAAACTGATGGTGGTATGATAGAATACTTTGAGCACATCTCCACCCCAACACAAATCAAACGACATCGGCAGTGTCCCTCGGGGCGTTTGTTTTTTTCGCCACTGGTGGCATTTGCTCTCATTTTTTTGAGCGAAAAGGAGAAACCTCTTCGTTGGCAAACCCGTCCCACTCCCATCGATGGTGATCCTCTATGGCGTTCGCTCCCTCTCCAGAATGCCACCGCCCTCCCAAACGTATCCTTAGTCTTACATTGTTCGGAGAGAACACTTTTTAAATAACTTGTCTTTGTTTCATTTGTTAATCTGAGGGTAACAAAAAAAAGAAATTATGAAATGTGCACGCCTGTTCCATGCAGCGTCGGAACTAGGATTTTAATTCGACCCGGGCACCATATAAATAATATTTATTTATTATAATTTTTTATTCAAGATTCAGAGAAAATGTTGCAATTGAAACTGACCAAAATAATGTAGTTAACATTGTTCAAAAATTATAACATTGCATAGCCGAGAAATTTGAAACTTGCCAAAATAGATATTATAATAGAATAAAACATTACATAATGAAAATTCAAAATGATAAAGTGTTCAAAAAAGAACTTACAAATCAAGAAGTCACTTTTCTCGGACACATTCTGAAAAAGCTGAATTATTTCTTCATTTGTAATAGTGTCTGCAATATCTTTCTCAATATATGCTATCAGACAGTCATTCATCCTCCATTCTATTCCTCAGACGACTCTTTATAATTTTCATAGCAGAGAATATCCTTTCCACAGTAGCAGTTGCTACCGGTAGAAGACAAGCCAATTTCAAAAGCCGATACACCAACTGGTAATGATCATGTTTTTCAGCTCCACTAATTTTGCAGTAAGTCCACTTATGCTAATAACTTCTGAAAATTTCTCATTAAAACGAACATAAAATATATATATATAGTTGACCATCCAGTAACTGAAAGTTTAATTGAGTAAAATCACATGGATAATATTCTGCAAGGCGAATCAACATTTTCTTATCAAATGAAATGAAATTGTCACTTGGATCAAGGGTTGAAGCGCAGAGAAGTACTAATTCGGTATTTACTTCATTAAATCAATCATTTAACTCTTTTAACATCCAATCAATCACGGTATTGAAGATCTCAACCCAAAAATGATGATAATTTGTAATATCTCTCGCATTACGTTTTGATCTTCCGGCTTGAATAAATTTGTCATCCATATTTGGAACATCGATGTCATGTGGACCACAAAAACTTGAAACCTCAATCATTAAGGTTTCTCACTGTAGATCAATATTTTTTATGTTAAATAATAACTGTTTGGATAAATTTACGAAGTTCATTGCATTGATAATGTCTTGATCTTTTTTTGTAAAGCATGTGATAACTCATGTGTTTTGGACAAAATATCTTTCATCAAATGAAAAAGAAATATGAAATCAAAAGTTACTATACTCTTTAGAAGACTGCTTGTCGTTCCTCTTTGGTTTGCATCCATTCCATCAACTCTAATAATTTCAAGAACATTTACTATTGATGAAAACATACGAATGAAATTCAAAACAGTACTATAATATGAACTCCATCGTATTTCTCCTGCCTTCTTAATTTCAAGCGGTTGATTTAACCCTCTACCACTCTCCAATTCTCCACATCTAATTTCTTGAGCGACTCTTTCGACTTATAATGCTCTAAGACAGTCACGTCGTTTTCAAGATCCCCCAATAACATTCAATATCATGTTAATATGAAAAAAAGCTCAGCAACTTCAGAATGACCTTCTGCAACTGCTACTAATATAAGCTGTAGTTGGTGAGCAAAACAATGAATATAAAATGCAGAACAATTTTCCTTTGATATCAAAGTTTTTAAACCCTTTAATTCACTTTTCATGTTGCTGGCTCCATCATAATCCTGTCCCCGTAATTTTGAAATACTTAGATTATATTTCGCAAATAGTTTATCAATATCATTCTTGAGTGACAAAGCGGTGGTATCAGATACATGCACAAAACCAAGTAGTCTTTCAACAATTAATCCCTTTTTGTCAACATACCGCAAAACAATGACCATCTGCTGTTTGATTGCTATATCACGAGATCCATCCACTAAAATTGAGAAACAATCATGTCCAATGTTTCTAATGATTGTGTTTGTTGTTGCACTTGTTATTGTTGAAACAATCTGTTTTTGTATTTTTGGTGACGTCAGTTGACAATTAATTGGAGCATTTTTTTAGAACCACGATTTTAATGTCATTATTATGTGATGCAAGAAAATCCAATAGTTCAAGAAAATTCCCTCTGTTGATTGACTCATTGGACTCACCATGACCACGAAAAGCGAGCCCTTGTCGTAATAGAAAACAGATACAATCAATAGATGCGCTTAAAGGAGCTCGATATTCAATGATTTGACATTCTTCTTGTCTTGCCCTTGATTCATTAAAGTTTCACACATTCTCTTAGCAGTACTATGTGGAGTCGTGTGATTCTAGACGTGTTTTTCGAGTATACTCTTATCTTTCCAATACCGAAATCCACGAGTAATAAAAGTTGAATCACAACCTCTTTGAGGAAAGACATAACAAAAAAGACAAAAGGTTGCATTCTTTTCAGCGTTGTATTCTAACCAATCTTTAAAATCATTAAACTATTTTTTTTTTGAAACGACGAGATTTCTTTCCAATTTCAGTCTGAGGAAAACTTTCTAATATTGGTTGACAAGGCCCATTCTGCAGATAATATCTTCTTATAGAGTCATGAAGATTGACATCATATGATATTATAGGCTATCTCAAACCAGGATCTGAAGGTAAATCCTCAAGCTTAAACTCAACTCGAAGTCTCTTACTATCTGTGGCTACTTTCGAAAAAAACTTGTCCTAAGAATGAATTAAATTCTTTCTTATAAATTTAAACTCAAAATACTATTTCTTCTAAATAAGAGAAGGAAAATTCATAAATAAGCAACATTCAATACCATGTTTGTGAAATCTCCCTTGCTTTATTACCGATTCACCGAGAAATACAATAGCCTTTTTCTTAAAATAAAAATCATATATAATTTCATAAACAGACCTAGCAAAAAACAAACAAATTAGACCAACGTTTGGGATAATTTTTGAAATTTGGAATGCTGGAACAAAATACTGCATAGGTGATTTCTCATATAAACCAACATACAACAAATCTATTATCTATAGAAGTGAATCAGACAACAATCGCTCTGGAATGGCATTTGACCAAACATATATATTCAAACAATTTTTGCATAAGTAACACCCATTAAATCCCCAAGAAAACAATCAAATCACAGGAATGAGGAATGTTTAGGCATGAGGAATATTATTATATTAGATCAACATTTTTGCTCTGGAATGAGGAATATTAGATCAACATTTTGTAGGCCTTTCCAGCTTTCCTCAAATATCCTATTGGATACATGAAGTCATGTAGGACCTAAGCAATCACAGAAAACTAATTGCTCATGTACTATAAATCATTCTGAACAAACAGAAACACAGCTCAGACAATTATGCAAAGGCAACAAAAGGTACTTCTTCAGACTTCAGTTATTTACTGGATCTTCAAATAAGATGAAAAATGGAGAGGTCACCTGCTGTGAAGGCTCACTCGCTGACTGCAGATGAAGGAGAAAACCTGAAGGCTGAAAGGAGAAGGAAATGGGTCGCCGCTGGCCCGCCGGTCGCCCCTAGCACTGAATCAAGAATCAAGAAGACTCAAGATGATTAGGAGATTAACTAATTAGGCCAAGTAAGCAAGAATGCAAGATGTAAAAAAAAATCAGAAATCAAAATCGAAAAAAAATGCAGATATTGGATAAGGAAGAACTACAGATGATTCAATCATACATACATCAAAGAAGAAACTCTGCGGCCACTCGGCGTCGCAGAAGGAGAGAAATAAGCAGTCAGTGCCTGGATGGGCCTCCACACTTCCGCAGCTTACCGCTCGCCCGCTGTCGTCGCCGACTCGCCGAAGCAGACGAGAGAAAGAGCGGCGAAAAAACCTAGTTCGAAATCGCTGGCCGCGGAAATGAGCGATACCTCTGCGAATCCGTGAAAAATTAGACCCGGGCACGTGCCCGCGTGTGCCTCCACGTAGGTCTGCCGCTGATCCCATGTACATAATCTAGATAGGAGTTAGAAAATAATTGAACTGTATATTTTGTTAAAAATAATTTTATCAGTGTTGCGGGTAACTCAAAGCGCTCATAAACCGGTCGAAGCGAATCGTCTTAGCTTGGGAGCGGGTCGAGCGCGCAAATAGTCACAGTAGAATCCAACGGCTGACAAAGGAATTTTTTACGTGGAAAAACCCCTGAAAGGGAAAAAATCACGGGGCAGGGTCTGTGCCGGCCGAATTTCATTATTTCTTGCCGAGTTACATAAGTTATTTCTCTCGTGGGTGACCGACCACCTCTCGTTACTAAGATGTTTCCGGACCGCGGAGGTCGCTTGCAGCGGGATGGCGATGAGTGTACTCAGGAGCAATATGTGACGTTGAACGCGGCAACTGGGGCTCTGAGCTCAGATCTGGACGAGGTCTTTGTGCAGTCTTTGGAGGAAGCTTCGAGGAGCGATGGAGATCTCTGAGGCTTCGAGAGGATCTTGGAGTGTCGAAGGATATCTTCGAGCAATCTTCAAGGGATCTTTGAACTCTGATCGAGCAATCTTCAAGGGATCTTTGAACTTCGAAGGAGATCTTCGAGCAAGCTTCAAGGGATCTTCAAGCGCTCTGTAAGACCCCATTTTTTTTCTTCTCAAACATCCAGGTCTTAGGCCCAGAACCGCCGCTTTGTGGTGACACCCTCGCTCGGGAAGGTCCCCACTACAAAACGTCGATACTGCCGGCCAAATCGATCACGAAGAAGCAAAGAAGAATAAGCTAAAAGAAAGCCAAATCCACATCACATAGAAAAGTAATACATCCACGAAGAGATGTCCACATAAATATAACTGAAATAAAGAAAGAGATAACAAGGGCTCCTGCCCGATACATCAAGCCTCACTACATGTTCACTCGCGGAAGCAAAATAACTAGAACTAATAGCCACTCACGGATCCAGTCATCGGTGCTCCCGTGCTAGACTGCCCCACCTCCATCTGCACCTGCCTCTGGTGCTGCTCCGTCGCCGTGGTCTCCTAAAATGATAAGGTCCACCGACCGTTAGTCAAAAAGACTAAGCTAATCCCCCACCCCTCCCCCGGTGACTCCTAGGCACCGAGCGGGAAGGATGAAGCGGAGGACAAACAAGGGGTAAGAGCAAAAGCAGATGACATGGTATATTCTACAGGAAGAGTTCTACCACTACTCAAGTTTATATACATAATTGAAACAGGTAATAAAGCATAGTAAAAGCAGGTAACGAATAAATAAAGTGCAGTAAGTAAAGACATATATAAAGGAAAGGTAACCATTGATATATAGGAATGCTCACACAAACCTATAGACCAAGGGGTCGTTTAACAAGGTCTATCGTATAAGAAGTCCCATAACCGACTTATACGATAGGGGTAGGGGTTGAAATGAAATGTTTATACTATGACAGGCAAGGTATGCACTTATGCTATGTTCATACAAGTGCAACTCACCCACTTCGACTCTATGCGCACAGACATTTAGTTCCCCCTTTTTGGAGCTTGCAAGACTCCCAGGATACTCCCGTAGTGGCAAACGGAAGCGGTGGGTTGGGCCTCGCCCACCTCTAGGTTGGTATATGCACTACCTAACCTAGACCTATCGTACGCCTCAACGCAAAACCGCGGAGCATCTGCGTACTCTTACTGGCTGGACCACCAGACTTTTATGGCTAAGTGCAAATTCCACACTTGCCGAGCCCGAGTATCAACGTCGGTGCAACGACCGCCAACACTAAGGACCCACCACCTTGTGCACATGCAACATGTTCTACTATCTATCTACAAACTACAACATAAACCACCTGGGCTTAACTTGCCCAACCAAGAACCAAACTGAGTCACAAACTCTCCGGATCAACAATCCGCACCAACCACCGCCGAGCCTACAACTCGGGATACCAAACCAACCAAACTCCCGTGACAACGGAGTGTGAGTGAATGTATTACTTGTTAGTCTTGAGCATTTTCTATACTCCTACGACTTATGGTTAATCTTGGACTTCCCGAGGGTTACCCTGTAAGGGGTTCGCTATGGTACTAGGAACTGTAATGGGTTGACACCCCAAAGTTCCCTTTCTCAAGATACTTACTGTTATTGGTATCTACCCTTAAGAATTCCCTTCTACCGTTTCACTTGAGTTAGACCTAAGTGCTTTAAGACACACCAGGGGAAAGACGATCTTTCGTCAATCCCCAGGACAACCTTATTCTTAACCCAACAAGTACACATTCCTCACATACACTTCCTGGGGTGGACTCACATCTATCTAATCAACCCATGTGCACCATCTGCACACCACTTCCACCTAGTAGGTTACTAAAAAAACCTAAGTTTCGCAGTTTTACTATACGCAGACCAAACTAATTATATGAAGCTCACAAATAGAGGTACTCCAAATATTCATCAAACTGACCCAAGCTATTTACTGGAGGTCTATCATGATGTTATAAGACTAATTCCAGAGAATCATATTTTCTCCTAATTAATTAATATTTATTTTAATTTCTCCAAACATCTGCCAAGCATGAGAATGAACATGAACTATAAGTAAATCTTATGATATGACTTTACAAAAATTATGGTAAATCTATGGTGACTAAATAACATCAGAAACAGCATACCATATTTTTACAGTAAGAAATTCTCCTCTAATTTAATTATTTATCATTTATCCAAAATCATAATTTTATGAAGGAACTACCAAAAAGATCAACACTAAAATTATGGGAAAATTACCAAACTCTTATATTCACCAGAAAAGGTTACAGACTAAGTTTCAGGATTTAAGAAAATCATTTTATTACTAAAATAAATAAATTAAGAAAACCTCAAATTCAATGAACTGTGATGTAGCCTACTGATTTAAGTCTTCAAAAATTCTATAAAAATTTACAGAGGTTCCTAATGTTCAGAAAGGGCCTATCACCAATTTTCACAATTTAACAAAGAGTTTCGGGCCCTCAAATATTTTTCTTAAGTCTAAATCAGAGAAAGGTGCCTTGTGAATGAAGTACTGGTTAAATTATTTAAATAAATTACAAAAAAATACCAGAGGTGTATATCATGATAATAAGGGCACTGCCAAAGTTTCATCATCATACAAGACCATTTAAACCTGTAAACTTCTCTTATAAGGAATCTCCCTAAAGGGGTTATGACCCATTTCAAAGGGAATAATTGTTCCTAAAATTCATATAAAAATACCCAGTGCCTATCTACCCCCTATAAGCTTATACAACAAGTTTCATAACCACTCATGGACATTTGACCTCATGTCCTTCACAAGGTCCTATATGCCCACCTAGGGCTAAAACTAGTGTCCTAGGGCATAACCACCTCCACACCACCCCATATCACTCATGGAGGTTTTTAGGAGATCCTAAGACAGTGGCCAAAGTTTCAACTCATAGTGAGGAGATTTGACCACAATACCCCTAGACAAACACCATGCCCTAATTTTGACCTAATTAGACCCAACTTAGGTTAGCCAATTTCCAAACAAAATCAGTCCCAATTGGGTTGAGATTTTTACCAGGGTCATGTGATGACCCCAAGAAGCACACACCAAAATTTGGAGGGCATTGGAGGTCATTTGACCCACTAATTAATTTAAATTTAATTTATGAAATTATTACAAAAACCTTACAAAAAGGTTCTTCTAAAATTCCCATCTTTTGGTATCATGTGTGAGTAGGTGTAAATAGCCTAGGTTTTAAATATCAAGGTCATAGTATTTACCAGTAAAACATTATGCAAGAAAGAGTGGTTGCCCTATTCTAGGGACCAGTCCCACCATTTTTGCTCTACAGGGAGCTACAATACTCCTTTTGGGCTGAAACAAATTTTATAATAAACTAGACTTAAAGGACTACAAAAGTCTGTCTCATGCACATATCCAGATTCTGCCTCTAAGGCCTCCATTTTTCTGTTTCAAAAACATATAATTCTAAGTAAATAACTCACATAAAACATTAGCATTTATTATAATCATAACTTTTTTGACAGATTTTGGACGTCCACGATTTCGTCTTCCTCATTGAGCCAACAGCCATGATTTCCATTTCCTGAAGCTTTTCCAAACCAACTTGCCGGCGATCCGACCACCTTCCCGGCCATCCACCGCCACCACCACCTCCGTTGAGGTGGTGGCCATCGTTTGGCGGTGGTTTGCCGGCCGGAGGTGGCCGGAATAGTGTTTTAGGGGAGGGGGAAAAAGCTCTAAAATGATCCTTTTGGGAAGCTAAATCCAAGGCCATTTTGGCTCGAATCAAGGCCCAATCGAATTCAGATCTACGCACTAGGGGAGGAGAAGGGGATCTGACCTGAATTGGGGCAGAATTCCTTGTGGATCTTGAGTACACCATGGGAGCTCGGGGGGGTTGTGGAGCCATGCCAATCCGAGCCTAGAGTGCACAATCCTTTCGGGAAAGTTGGGGGTTTCACTCCTCTCACTCTTTTGAAGATGTTAAAGGCCTTGATTGGGAGAGGGGGAGGTTACAACCTTGAATGTCATTAATGGCCATCAAGGTGATTTCGGTTTTGGCTTGGGGGGAGATGAATAGGGGCTCAATCCAGCCGGTAGAAGGCTGGAAACTCCTCCTCTCCCCAAGAGGAGATGAATGTGACCATTAATGGGGGAGATTGAAGGTTTCTTCTTCTTCCCCATTAATCCCCCCCCCCCTCTTTCTCTCTCTTTCAAACTAGGGCTTTCTCTCTCCTGGCCAAATTTCCTGAAATTAAATGGCCTAATCATTAATTACCAAACCTATTAGGTGGTGAACCACCTCAATTGAGTCTAGCCCAAGTGGATTGGGCTTGATTAGGTCAAAATAGGTCATTTTGACCTAAATTTAGGGTGGAGTTGACTTTGGTCAATTTGACCGTTTGGGTTGGCCCCAATGGGTGGGTAGTGACCCATTGGTCTCTATTAAGGGTTAGGAAGGTCTAGATATGGTCAATTTGGCAAGGTGGAGGCCAATTGACCCACAATAGGGCAATCTGACCAAAATAGGGCTAGAGTTGACTTTGGTCAAATTGGCCAAATTGGTGGCCCCATGGTGGGGGTTTTTAGTCCATTGGGTCACTAATATCCTTATAAGGGTAGGGGCAAGGTCAATTTGGCATGGTGGAGGTCAATTGACCCTAATTAGGCTACTTTGACCAATTTGGGGTTAGGATTGACTTTTGTCAATTTGGCACCTTTGGTTGACCCCAATGAGTCCTTGATGCTCTAAGGGACCCTCCAAAGGGTTAGGTGTGCCATGGTGGGGTCAAAGGGTCAAGGTGAGGCCCTAAAGTCCAACCCTAAGTTTGGTAACTGGAAATTGTTATTTGCAGACCAAGGTGCTCTTCTCCTTCAAGCCTAAGGCCAAGTGATCTCTTCAAGCTTCCTAGGGTTTTGTCATGACCTAGTCATGACAAAACTGCTATATGGGTCTAGTTGTTTGGGGGATGTTACAAATCCCAATACATAAAAATAAAAATTTCGACCTCGAAATTCAGGTTAAGCCTGTGGGGGTTTCTACTACGAGAAAGAAAATGTAACATCCTAGGAAAATTAAATTATACCTGACGTAAAAAGCTGCGGGTACTTTTGCTGCATCAAGTCCAGTGGCTCCCAAGTATGCTCTTCCTGTCCATGATTCCTCCATAGAACCTTGACCAGCGGAACCTTCTTGCGCCGCAAGACTCGTAACTCCGTGGCGTCTATCCGAACCGGCTCTAGGTGAACCGACCGATCAGTAGCTACTGGCCCTCTGAAGTAGAAACCTGCTGCTCTGGCCGAATAGAGCCTTCCTAAGCGAGGAGATGTGGAAAACGTTGTGCAGTCCCTCCAACTCCGGCGGTAGCTCCAGTCTGTAAGCTAGGGGACCGATCCGCTCCAGGATCCTATAATGTCCCATATACCTCGGACTGA
Source organism: Dactylorhiza incarnata (assembly GCA_033032865.1). Lineage (NCBI taxonomy): Eukaryota > Viridiplantae > Streptophyta > Magnoliopsida > Asparagales > Orchidaceae > Dactylorhiza > Dactylorhiza incarnata. The sequence continues at coordinate 1,228,613 of JAWHQI010000184.1, read as the reverse complement.
GCTTCTTCCGCCCGCGAACCCGCGAGACTCCATGCATCGGACGTATCTTCAAGAAAACCCGGTCTCCCACCTGGAACTCCACCATACGGTGACGCGCATCGTAATACTTGGCCTGCCTGCTCTGGGCCTCCAGCATCCTATCTCGAATCAGCCTCACCTGAGCCTCCGTGTCCTCCACGAACTCTGAGCCAAGTGCCTTGGGATCCTCATCCTAAATCTAAGACAAAGGTGTTCTGCATCTCCGCCCGTATAATGCCTCATTAGGTGCCCTGCCTATACTAGCCTGATGACTGTTGTTGTATGAGAACTCAACTAATGGCAACAGTCTCTCCCATGGCTCCCCGTGGTCCAGAATGCAAAGACGTAAAAGATCCTCTAGGGTCCGGTTGGTACGCTCTGTTTTCCCGTCTGTCTGAGGGTGAAATGTTGTACTAAATGTCAACTGGGTGCCCAGATAGGCCTGCACTGCTCTCCACTCCCTCGACGTGAATCGTCCATCCCGATCCGACACGATCGTCCTCGACACACCATGGTATCAAACAAACTGATCTACGAACCTTCGCACCAAAACACTGACCGACTCGTCCTTCCTGATCGGAATAAATCTGGCCACCTTCGTCAACCTGTCGACGATCACCCAAATCGAGTCATTTCCCGTACTAGATCGGGGAAGACCGTGTATAAAGTCCATAGCGATGTCGTCAAACTTCCACTCCGGCACCGGAAGTGGCTGCAATAATCCTGCTGGGTTTCGGCACTCCGTCTTCACGAGTTGGCAAGCCTCACAGTGGGTCACAAAATATACGATGTCTTTCTTCATGCCTGGCCAATACATGGTCCTCTTCAAATCTGCAGTCATCTTGGTGATGCACGGGTGCACGGAATACCTGCTGCGATGAGCCTCTGACATAATATCCTCCCGAAACCGGCCCCCTGCCGGTATATACACTCGGCCTCTAAAACTCAACAGGCCGTCCTTCAGCGAATAATCTCCAGCTGAGCCTGCCTCCAAGGCTCTGAATATTGGCTCCAACTTGGCATCCTGCCTCTGCCCATCCCTGATGCGGTCTCGAATGTCGTAAGTGGCACCCATCGCTGCTAAGTACTCCTCGTACAGCTCCGGATCGTCTTCAGATACTAGAGAGATCTGCATGTCCTCGAACATCCGCACTAACTCCATGGTCATCGGCTTAGGCCCTGCTCCTGACGTAGTAGCTCTCCTGCTCAGTGCATCTGCTACTACATTCGCCTTCCCTGGGTGGTAATGCATCGTGTACTGATAGTCTGATAAGAACTCCACCCATCGCCTCTGCCGAATATTCAGCTCCTTCTGCGTATCTACATACTTCAGATTCTTGTGATCTGAGAATATGTCGCAGTGGACACCATAGAGATAGTGTCGCCAGATCTTGAGAGCGAATACGACTGCTCCCATCTCCAAGTCATGCACCGGGTAGTTCCGCTCATGATTCTTCAACTGGCGGGAGGCGTAAGCTATCACATGCCCGTTCTGCATCAGAACGGCACTCATCCCCTGATATGACGCATTTGTATACACCTGGCCTTCCCTCCCCGATGGCAGGGCAAGAATGGGGGCTGAAGTAAGCCGACCCTTCAGCTCCTGGAAGGCTGCCTCACACCGCGGCGTCCATGTAAAAGTAGCATCCTTCTTTGTCAGGGATGTGAGCGGGAGGGCTATCTGAGAAAACCCCTGAACAAACTTCCGGTAGTAGCCGGCAAGTCCCAAGAAACTCCTCACATCGGTGGCCGTCTTCAGCGGCGGCCAATCCCGTACTGCCTGAATCTTTGCTGGATCTACTGCTAGACCAGCTCCACTGATAATATGTCCTAGGAAGGCCACCTCCTTCAACCAAAACTGACACGTGCTGAACTTCACATACAGATGGTGCTCCCGAAGCTTCTCCAAGGTTAGTATCAGGTGCCGTGCATGCTCCTCCTCCGTCCTCGAGTAAATGAGGATGTCGTCAATGAACACAATGACAAAGATGTCGAGATAAGGCTCGAACACCCGGTTCATCAGGCTCATAAATGCTGATGGTGCATTTGTGAGTCTGAACGACATCACAATGAACTCATACAAACCATATCGGCTGCTGAAAGCCGTCTTCGGAATATCCTCCTCCTGGATCCTCAGCTGATAATATCCTGACCTCAGATCCAGCTTCGAGAAGCAGTGCGCTCCCTCCAGCTGGTCAAACAACTCATCGATCCTTGGCAGAGGGTACGTGTTCCGCACCGTCAGCCTATTCAGAGCTCTATAGTCGATGCACAATCTGAGCGTGCCATCCTTCTTCTTCACGAACAACACCGGAGCTCCCCAGGGTGAGGAACTCGGCCTAACGAACCCAGCTTCCACCAGCTCCTGCAGCTGGCTCTGAAACTCTACCAAATCCTTCGTGGCCATCCGATAAGGAGCTTTGGACACCGACTTAGCCCCTGACACCAGCTGGATCTGGAAATCCTTCTCGCGGTGCGGTGGCAGTCCGGGAAGCTTCTCCGGAAACACGTCCGCAAAATCCCATACGACCGGGATACTTGACACCGAGTCCTTGACTTCAGACACCTCGAAGAGCACCTGATATACCTCGTCTCCCTGCAGGTGGGCCTTGACGGCCTGAATAGATGATAAGAAGAGACGAGAGGTGGGTTGAGTACCTTCGAAAACTACTTCACCGCCTTCGTGCTTAAGAACGATCCTCCTTGTTGGGCAATCAAACCTTGCCTTGTTCCCGAACAACCAACTCATGCCCAGGATCAGGTCGTAGTCTTTCGTCTTCAACACAGTTGTCGGGGCCTCGAACAGTCTTCCTCCAATCTCCACCCTCATGCTGCACGTGGCATTTGTTAGAACCTCCGATCCATCCGGGAATCGCACCCTCCTGTAATCGCTCCTGAAGTGTTGAACTTGGTCTAGGTCCTCGATAAATTTAGCGGAGACGAACGAGTGCGAGGCACCCGTATCAAACAAGGTAAACACGGGTTTGCCGTAAACACGTACTAAACCTGAGGGTTTTGTTGTTTGGTTCAATGCTAAGGTAAAACTAAAATTTATAAGGTACAAACAATTAAAAGAAACGCATCAAAGTACCTGCGATGACCCTTGCTGGGTCCCGGGGCCTTGCCAAGTCTAGGGCGTATGCCTGCTCCCTGTATTGTCTCCGGTCGTCGCCCTGAAGTCCACGACCTTGTCCACGTCCTCGGCCCCCGAAATGCTGGCCCTGTGGTGCTGCCCGTAGTGCTGGTGGTGCATTCCTCTGAGGGCAGTTTCTCTTGATATGGCCGATCTGGCGGCAGTGGTAGCACTCCGGTGGTGGTCCACCTCCTCCAATCCTTGGCATCTCCCGCATCTGTAGAGGCTGAGGAGCCAGCACTACCTCCTCTCTCTGCTCCTGTCTCTCCTCCTGGCGGGGTCGGACCTCCGTCTTTCTCTCCCCAGCGTCTCGGCCTCTCGGCTGATCCCTTCTGCCTCCTCGTCCCTGATCTTCCATCGGTCTCTTTCTCCCACGAACATCTTGCTGGTCTATCTCCAGCTTCTTGTCCATCTCTAGAATCTTTGTCATGCTGCCGTCGGAGAAAAAGAGGAGGGCCTGCCTCAGCTCATCACGAAGGACCTTGTAGAACCTCTTTGCAAATCCCGCGTCATTCAGCTGATACGAAACCGCAAACCGGGATAGATGGGTAAATTCCCGGCGATACTCCAGAACCGTCCTGCTCCCCTGCCTCAACTGCAAAAACCTATCCTCCAGCTCGTCTCTCGCAGACTGCGTCACGAAATGCTCCAGCAGTACCGCCTTGAAATCCTCCCACGAAACGTCCGCAGCCTCCAGTCCCGGATAAGCTGTAACTAGGAACCTCTTCCACCACCTCTTAGCATGAGACTCCAAGCAAGAAACCACCAGTGGCACCTCCATGTCTGCCGGGCACTGGATCCCTATCAACATCTCCTCCATGATGTCTACCCACTCCTCAGTCCTCACAACGGTCTCTGTCCCGATGTATGATGGCGGGGAGAGACCTCGAAAGATGCTCAGCCAGTTGGCCCCAGGGTTTTGCTGAGGGGTCGGTGCCTGTTGTGCCCTGAAAGTCTCCAGAATGGCAGTTAGTGTCTGTCCCAACTCTGTCTGCTGGAACGGGGTAGGAGCCGGTGGTGGTGGGATGACGTCTGGAGTCGGTGGGACTCCATGCTGCGGCGTAGGGATCGTCGCGGGCTACACAAGAAAATTACACTCGTAAGGAACTTAGCTAAAGAATGATCAGTTATAAGTGGACCTTTTCATGTGATTTCCCTTATGGGCACACCATTGCTTCAGCTGCCAGTTTGTCCTCAAACTAAGCTCGCGCGGGGTGGCCCAGGGTTTGTGGACTTCTTTTCTTCGGATCGAGATTTCCTCTGATACTACTTGTAAGACCCCGTTTTTTTTCTTCTCAAACATCCGGGTCTTAGGCCCAGAACCGCCGCTTTGTGGTGACACCATCGCTCGGGAAGGTCGCCACTACAAAACGCCGATACTGCCGGCCAAATCGATCACGAAGAAGCAAAGAAGAATAAGCTAAAAGAAAGCCAAATCCACATCACATAGAAAAGTAATACATCCACGAAGAGATGTCCACATAAATATAACTGAAATAAAGAAAGAGATAACAAGGGCTCCTGCCCGATACATCAAGCCTCACTACATGTTCACTCGCGGAAGCAAAATAACTAGAACTAATAGCCACTCACGGATCCTGTCATCGGTGATCCCGTGCTAGACTGCCCCACCTCCATCTGCACCGGCCTCTGGTGCTGCTCCGTCGCCGCGGTCTCCTAAAATGATAAGGTCCACCGACCGTTAGTCAAAAAGACTAAGCCAATCCCCCACCCCTCCCCCGGTGACTCCTAGGCACCGAGCGGGAAGGATGAAGCGGAGGACAAACAAGGGGTAAGAGCAAAAGCAGATGACATGGTATATTCTACAGGAAGAGTTCTACCACTACTCAAGTATATATACATAATTGAAACAGGTAATAAAGCATAGTAAGAGCAGGTAACGAATAAATAAAGTGCAGTAAGTAAAGATATATATAAAGGAAAGGTAACCATTGATTTATAGGAATGCTCACACAAACCTATAGACCAAGGGGTCGTTTAACAAGTCCTATCGTATAAGAAGTCCCATAACCGACTTATACGATAGGGGTAGGGGTTGAAATGAAATGTTTATGCTATGACAGACAAGGTATGCAGTTATGCTATGTTCATACAAGTGCAACTCACCCACTTCGACTCTATGCGCACAGAGTCGAAGTGAGTGAGTTGCACTTGTATGAACATAGCATAACTGCATACCTTGTCTGTCATAGCATAAACATTGCATTTCAACCTCTACCCCTATCGTATAAGTCGGTTATGGGACTTCTTATACGATAGGCCTTGCAAAACGACTCCTTTGGTCTATAGGTTTGTGTGGGCATTCCTATAAATCAATGGTTACTTTTCTATTACTATTGTCTTTACTTACTGCCCTTTACTTACTCTTTACCTGCTCTTACTATGCTTTATTACCTGTTTCATTTATGTATATATACTTGAGTAGTGGTAGAACTCTTCCTGTAGAATATACCATGTCATCTGCTTTTGCTATTACCCCTTGTTTGTCCCCCGCTTCATCCTTTCCGCTCGGTGCCTAGGAGTCACTGGGGGAGGGGTGGGGGATTGGCTTAGTCTTTTGACTAACGGTCGGTGGACCTTATCATTTTAGGAGACCGCGGCGACGGAGCAGTACCAGAGGCCGGTGCAGATGGAGGTGGGGCAGTCTAGCACGGGAGCACCGATGACAGGATCCGTGAGTGGCTATTAGTTCTAGTTATTTTGCTTCCGCGAGTGAATTTGTAGTGAGGCTTGATGTATCGGGCAGGAGCCCTTGTTATCTCTTTCCTTATTTCAGTTATATTTATGTGGACATCTCTTCGTGGATGTATTACTTTTCTATGTGATGTGGACTTGACTTTCTTTTAGCTTATTTCTCTTCGCTTCTTCGTGATCGATTTGGCCGGCAGTATCGGCGTTTTGTAGTGGCGACCTTCCCGAGCGAGGGTGCCACCACAAAGCGGCGGTTCTGGGCCTAAGACCCGGATGTTTGAGAAGAAAAAAAAGGGGTCTTAATGAAAAGTTAGGAGATTTTCGAACATTCTTCAAGGAATCTTCAAGTATTCAAGGAGATCTTCGAGCAATCTTCAAGGGATCTTCAAGCATTCAAGGAAATCTTCGAGCAATCTTGAAGGGATCTTCAAGCGCTCAAGGAGAACTTAGGAGATCTTCGAAGGAAGACTCCTGAGCTCTCTTAAGTGTAGAAAGCAAAGTCTCTTCAAATGAGAGTTTTGGGTCTCTTTTATAAATTTTGAGAATTAACACTTTGGTAATTTAGCTATAGCGGGATCCGGCTATCCTCACACATGTAACCATATGTTTTACTGCACCCACCCCCATGATGGAGTATCTTGCTATGCACACATCTATAACCATGTGTTTGGCTATGTGCACCCCTATGATGGGTCTTTTGCTATGTGCACACCCAGAACAATATGTTTAGCTATGCGCACCCCTACGATGGGTACTTTGCTGTGCGCACACCCATAACCATATGTTTGACTATGTGCACCCATATGATGGTTTTTTTACTATACGCACACCACAACCATATGTTTGGCTATGTGCACCTCTATGTGTATTTACTATGCGCACACCCATAAACATATGTTTGGCTATGTGCACCCATATGGTTAGTATTTCACAATGCGCACACACATAACCAAATGTTTAGTTATGTGCGCCCCTATGATGGTTATTTTACTATACGCACACTACAACAATGTATTTTACTATACGCACACCTGTTATGGGAATTTCGTTGTACGCACACCCCATAATGGGTGATTTAGCCAAAGACGGGGCGTGACGGTGGTGGTGCGGAGGTTGACCAACCGGGGAGGCCGTGAAGCCGGGCATGCACGCGACCACGTGACCGGACGGCAAGGGAGGTCGCGCGAGACCGACCCCAGTCCGTTCGGCCAAGGAGGAGCCGCGCAGGGCCGGCATCCGGCCACGCGGCCAAGTAGGGGTCGTGTGGGATTGACGCGCGGCCAAAGAGGGGCAGCACGGGGCCGACGCCCAGTCGCGCGGTCAACGAGGGGTCGTGCGGGGCCAACGCCCGGTTGAGCGACCAAGGAGGGGTCGTATGGGGTCGCGCCCGACCGCGTGGACAAGGAGGGATGGAGCGGGGCCGCGCGTGGTCAGCGCACGACCGTGCGTCAAAGGTGTCTGTGAGGCTAAGGAGGGGCCTCGTGGCCAATGTGGTTGCGCGGCTGGCGCACATTTATGTGACCGAGGGGTCGAGCGGCCAAGGTGGTTGCGCGGTTGGCGCACCTCCGTGAGATTGAGCGGCCAGAGCACGGTCGAGCGGCCAAGGGGCCGCGCGACGGAGGCAAGGGGGTCGCACGCGGACGTGCGACAAGGGAGGCCGCGCAAGACTGGCCCATGATCGTGCGACCAAGGAGGGGCCTCGCGACCAAGGAGGGGCCTCGCGACCAAGGAGGGGCTCCGCGGGGTCCGCACACGGACGCGCAAAAAAGGAGGGGCCGCGTGGGGCCGACACACGGCCACCCGGGGTCGGCCCACAACCACATGACCAAGGAGGGCCGCGCGTGGCTGACGTCAGACCGTGCATCCAAGGTGGTCACGTGGCTGGAGGTTGATCGCACAACCAAGGAGGGGCCACGCGGCAAGGGGGTCGCGTTCAGTCGTGCGACTTAGTGGTCGCGTGGCCGGCGGTGAGGGAGCCACGAGCGGCCATGCGACAAGGGGTTCGCGTGTGGTCAGCGCGCGTTCGGCGTGGCCGGGATGCCAAGGTCCGCTCAGCCAGAACCCGACCAAGGAGGGGTCCGGAGGCCAAGGAGGGGTCGAGGCCCTGTCGCGCGACGAAGGAGGGGCCGCACGGGGCGGCACGCAACCAAGGAGGGCTGCACAGGGCGGCGTGGGTCCAAGGAGGGGCCTCGCCCGGTTGGCGCCCGACCGTGCCACCAAGAAGGGGTCGTCGCCCAGCCGCACAACCAAGGAGGGGCCGACGCACGGTCGTGCGGCCAAGGGGCCATGCGGCCGGCGGCAAGGGGGTCGCGCACAGCCGTGCGACAAGGGGGCCGCGCGCGGATGGTCACGCGGCCGAGGGCCCACATGGCCTGCGTGCAACCAAGGTTGTGCGGCAGGCGGGCAACCGCGGAAGTTCGGCTGGGGCGCATCCTCGGCTGTGTGGCCGGCGCGCAGCCGCACAGCCACGGCCGTGTGGACAAGTGGTCGTGAGGCCAGCGCGCAGCCTCGCCCGTGCGGCCAAGTGGCCGCGCGGCCGGCGCTCAGCTGCGGCCGTGCGGCCAAGTGGTCGCGCGCGGGCAATGTGTGGTCGTGCGGCCGTGCGGCCGGCGTTTCCGAGCTGCCAAGAGTCCGCGAGGCCGACGCGGACGGGCGTGTGGCCGGCGCGCGTGCGTGGATTTGGTTGCGGCGCTGGTGGGTGGTTTTGGGCTCTCCCCCATTAGTGGACACTATCCAAGTTAGTGGAGAGGTCGAGTTTTTGGATATTTGCAGGCCATATCCTATAAATTTAAGCGGTCTATATCAATCATTATATGCTACCAAACTTTAATTTGTTGTTAACCGTTGATCGAGTACTTAATAGTCGACTAATGTTGAGCAAATTTTTGTTTCAAGTCCGCTGTGATCGTCAACCGTCTAACCTGCGCGACGATCATTGAATGCCTACTTTGTTGATCAAAGGTCATCATGCACTACTCAGAGATCGCCGGATGCTATTACATATTTATGCGAGTTCTTTTTAGCTGGTCATATATACTTGTTGCGGCTCACTCGAGACTTTTAAAATCGGTCTAAAATGGACCGTATTAGGCTGGGAGCGGTCGAGCGCGCAATAGGTCACAAATAATTGAAACGACTGGCAAGAGATCTTGTTTACCGTGGGTTAAAAAAACCATGTGGTTAGTCCGGTGTCGACCTAACATTACTATCAGATATTTCTTTACATGGCTATTTTGAGAAATCGAGGGCGACATGCCGCTCTTCGTTACAACTTATGAGGGAGAGAGAGAGAGGCGTTCGGAGGGTGATAGGTCACCGCTCTCGAAACTAAGTCTTTTTCTTGGTCACGGGGATCACCGCGCTCTGGGGCCTGGACGGCCTTTTGCTTTCGCTTGGGATCTTGAGGGGAGCGTTCTGCATGTCTAGATGTTTTCACAGTTTGTGGCGATGTCAGAAGCGTGAAGCTTGTCGTTGACTTGAAGGTGATGATCACTGAGCATTCTGTGCTCGGGAGGAAGGTTGAAGGCGGATGGAGATCTTCAAATGGTCTTCGAAGTGCTTGAAAATTCTTCAAGGACGTCTTCGAAGGCGATGAAAATTCTCAAGTAACTCTCTTGCACGTAGGAGGGGAAGTCAGAGGAGAAAAGGATGGAAATGAAGGAGGGCCCTAGGGTACTATTTATAGGTCTCATGGGTGGTTACGGTAGTTATGCGATTATTCACAGGTCGTACTACCATAATTGTTATTTGCAGGCCGATTTTATATGGTTTAGGATACGTATTATTTAGTATTTTCCTATACGCAAACTGATATATTTTTGGATTTTTGCACCCACCCATAATGGGTGGTTAAACCGGTGGTTATGCGGGTGGTTACTTGCTCACCGGAGGGTGGAGATTGCGCGGGGGCGATCAGACGACGACAGTGGAGAGTCCGGCCGACGACGGGGGGACCGGTCGGTGGCGAAGAAGCCTATCGGCGGCGGAATCCAACGACAAGGCTGTAACGATCCAGGCCCGCCAACACGGGACCCAGCTGGCACCGGAAGGGTTCAGCCTAACCAGATGGTCTGCAGACCATGCACCCCAACCCCTCTCTGTCCCACCACAGGGCACAGTGGGTTGTTGGAGACCGCAGTCCCCCTTTGATGAGAATTGAGCCAGTTAAGCGGCAACGCGTGGACTTCCCAGGAGGAATTCTGGGATTGGTGAACTCCTGGGAAGTCCACGCGTTGCCGCTTAACTGGCTCAATTCTCATCAAAGGGGGACTGCGGTCTCCAACAACCCACTGTGCCCTGTGGTGGGACAGAGAGGGGATGGGGTGCATGGTCGATCTGCAAACCATCTGGTTAGGCTGAACCCTTCCGGTGCCAGCTGGGTCCCGTGTTGGCGGGCCTGAGCTGAGAGGGTGCTGGCGGTCCAGCTGGGTCCCGTGTTGGCGGGCCTGGATCGTTACAAAAAGTGCAATCCTGGTGATGAGAAGTGAAAGAACTCTATAGTTAAGCGTGCTCAGACGGGAGCAATTCTGGGATGGGTGACCTCCTGGGAAGTCCATGTAGAGGCGCTTAACTGGATCACTTCTCGTCAAAGGGGGACTGCGGTCTCCAACAACCCACTGTGCCATGTGGTGGGGCAGAGAGGGGTTGGGGTGCATGGTCTGCAGACCATCTGGTTAGGATGAACCCTTCCGGTGCCAGCTGGGTCCCGTATTGGCGGCCTGGGCTGGGAGGGTGCTAGCGGTCCAGCTGGGTCCCGTGTTGGCGGGCCTGGATCGTTACAAAAAGTGCAATCCTGGTGATGAGAAGTGAAAAAACTCTATAGTTAAGCGTGCTCAGACGGTAGCAATTCTGGGATGGGTGACCTCCTGGGAAGTCCACGTAGAGGCGCTTAACTGGATCACTTCTCGTCAAAGGGGGACTGCGGTCTCCAACAACCCACTGTGCCCTGTGGTGGGACAGAGAGGGGTTGGGGTTCATGGTCTGCAGACCATCTGGTTAGGCTGAACCCTTCCGGTGCCAGCTGGGTCCCGTGTTGGCGGGCCTGGGCTGAGAGGGTGCTGGCGGTCCAGCTGGGTCCCGTGTTGGCGGGCCTGGATCATTACAAAGGCGGGTCGGCCGGCCGGGAGAGTGGCCGGTCGAGGGCGGCCAGCCGGGAGAGTGGCTGGCCGAAGGCGGACGACCGTGAGGGCCTTGCGGCCGCGTGTCCTTGGCGCGCAACCAAGGGCGGCCGCCCGCAGGGCCTTGCAGCCGTGCGTCGTGGGAGTGCGACCAAGGGCGGTCGGTTGGCCGACCGCGTGGCCTTGCTTGGGCACGCGGCCGCGGGGACCTGCGGCCGCGCGCCGGGGGCGCGCGGCCAAAGGCGGGCGGCCGCGGGGCTCTGCGGCCGCGTGTTGTGGGCGCGCGACCAACGGCAGCGGACGGCCGGGTGGCCGCCCGCATGCCAGGGGCGCGCGGCCAAGGGCGGCCGGACGCGGGGCCTAGCGTCCGCGCACCGGGGGAGCGCAGCCAACGACAGCCGGCCGCAGGGCCTAGCGACCGCGCGTGGCCAAGCGTGCAGCCAAGGGCGGTCGGCCGGGCGCGGTCGACCGCGTGCTGCCGAGGGCGGCCGGTCGTGCGCGGCCGGCCGCGGGAGCGCGGCCAAGGCCCGCCGACCCGGCGCGGGGTCTTGCGGTCGCGCAACGATTGGCGGCGCGGCGGTGGCGATTGGGTGCGCGGATCGCATGGGGGTCATTGAATTCCGGCTAATCGCAACCCAAAATTCCTATACAATGAGGGTGACCCCATATCATACTATTAATCATCTCGGATTTAATGATTTTAGGCGTTTGTGGTTAACTTTGTTATATTTCAATAAATATTTCTATCCGGTGATAATTATATTTCACACATTTACATTTTGCTTTTGAGTTTGCTTTATTTAGCTGAAGTTTTAATGTTCTATTCTTCTTCTTCGATGTTCACATAATTCAGAGATTTAGATTTAGACATATGTTGTACCTTGAAGAAGTACGATTGAAAGTTATGTCGTAAGTTGATGAAGCTTCTTTAGGATATTATTCGTGCGACTTATCCATACTAAATTTCTTATTAATCTTTTATTACACTGAAGGCCTGAACCCTATAATTCATATTTTCTTATTCAACATTTTTTTCCAAAAAAATGCAACGTTATTTGAAATAATACGAACATGCATTAATTTTGAAGTCTTTTCTAGAAAACTGATGTTATTTACAACGTCTTATGATCCTATTCTTCTAATCCGGTTAGTAAAAGGGATATCGAACTATTAAGGTTCTGTTTGGGAGGGCTTTTCAGAAAGGTGAAGGAGTGGTGGCAAAAGGATAGCAGAAAAATGAATTTTTGGAAAATATCTATTGCCAAAGGAGATCTGTTTGGGTAAACTCTTTTTTCAGAGATTTTCAAAAATAAGAAGCACTTTATAAACTGTTTTTCAAATCTCCGTTGCGCTGACTTTTTTTTATTAAAAATGCAAGCTCGGGCAGAAAAATGCGCGCCCGGGGAAAATGAGCGCCCGAGAGCAATTTTTTTGCCCGAACATGCATTTTTTGCCCGAGCGCACATTTTACACCAAAGCGCGCATATTTTGCCCGGTTAGTAAAACTGATGTTATTTACAACGTCTTCCCGACCTATTCTTCTAATCCGGTTAGTAAAAGTAATATTGAACTCTTAAATCAACCTAGAAGCTAAAAGTTAGAGGATATTTGACCAGTTGCATGAATTGGGTTCATTCATATTCCTGGTAGAGTAGATGTTATCACATGTACAGTCATAATAAATTTAATGGGATTATTTGATTTTTAAGGTGATCTTTTTATATTTTTAGACTCGATGGGTTATTTCTTAGTTTTGCCCGATCGTTAATAACTTGATTGTTTTTAGATAATAGTAGTTAGAAACAACGTTTGTAAGGATTCATATTGAAACTTAGAAATATAGGCATGTCTGTCATCCACACCAGAATAAATATTGCTTTCCGAAAAAAATATGCTAGAGGAGGAAGCTAGACACCCTAAGGATAAGGTTGTGGAGAGAAGAAAAAAAAGAATCTTTTGTGTATATTCGTACGTAATCTCGAATGTTATCCGTTTCGGTAAATATATAGACCAAATGATGCAATGCAAGAAAAAAAATTTAGATTCATGGAGGTATAGAACAAAATATAATTCATGCTTTCATATTCATCATTTGAGTTTCCAACAATTATTTCAATAATTACATATCCGATTTGACAGATGGACAAATATGCAAGCATAAGTTTCACACTTATTTGAGTAAGAGCTAAGAATAGCTTGAATTTCCAAAAGAAGATGACATTCTGTTGATGAGAAATAAAAGTAATATAAAAAATTGCGTGGTTGAAACTGAAGCGGCTACTTTTGAAGTAATGGAAAGAAAAGCAACGATTGGAGTGGGAGAGTAGTCGCAGTCGAAAAGAGAATTTATCACTTTTTCTCTCATTCAAGATCATGCATCTACTACATTTGGGTGAATAAATCACTAGAGCCCTCAAACACTTGAACAAATCGCACATGCACGGAATTTGAGTGAATGATTGTGCACCAGACTCGGAGAAATACTTAAGTCATGCGAGAATTAAATCCCATTGGTTGAGTTGAACGGGTTAATATTGTGAATATAGTTCAATCAGTTCGCATGACTACCTTTGGGTGAATTTATCGGTTCACATTTTATGCCCGGGGGAGCGTTTTTTCATCCGGGGGTTTTTTTTTTTGCATGAACGCGTGTATTCAGCCTGGGCGCGTGTATTTTGCCCGGGCACATATTTTCAGTCTGGGCGCGAGCATTTTAGACCGGACGCGCGCTTTTTACCTAGTCGCACGCTTTTTCTCCAGCGCGTCCGGTCACCCTTCTTTCGCCCTGGTGCGCGTTTTTCACTCTAGCGCGCGTAATTCTAAGATTAAATTTTATCGAACAACAAAATTAATCAATTACTCAATATTCTCCAATTCTATTTATTAGGTAAACACAATAATTGGAATTAGATTAATTTAAATTCCTAGAATAATTGAAATTAATCTCAATTCCAATATCGAAGAGAATATATTGTCTTTTATGTATATATTATATTTAGGCTCCTCCGTTTGATTCGAATTTTAACCTCAAGCACACCGCTGTTATTGCAAAAGTTGTATCAAACGTTAATCTCCCTTGCCGACGTTCCCACCGCCGACAACCTTTTATGTGTGATTTTATGGCTTCTCGGAAATTAGGGGAGGGACCTTGTTCACTGCTCCGAAACCGTTTTACCGAGCTCTTCTTTCTTCTTCCTTGATCTCCAACAACATAGATCGAAGACACGACCAACTATCTCTCTTCTTCCCCGATAGCTATGACCTGCAATCGAAGAACACTTGATAGAGAACAACACAAGCCTATCTCTCTTCAATAAGTTTGTTAGATCAGGCTGAAATAATTTTCACAACCTTCAACAGTATAATAATTTTAACGTTTAATTCACACTACTTTGGTTGTGCATATTTGATCGATAGAATGTATAGACTTAGCCTAAACAATAATAACATTAACCAAGTGATTCCAACTCTAATTGATCCAAAGCTGTTACACAACAGACTTGGACATGTGAACTATAGAAAAATGTGAGATCTAGCTAAAAGTCATAACATCGCCTTAGATAAATTTATTCGATTTGATAAGTATGTGGTGTGTGCACAAACTAAGTCACTAGAAAACCTTTCAAATCGATTTCTAAAAGCACACAACTTCTTGAATTAATACATTCTGACCTGCGTGATTTTAGAAGTCATGTCACTAGAGAGAGAATGAAGTATCGTATTACATTCATAGACGATTATTTCAAATATTGTCTTGTGTATCAACTGAAATCGAAAGATGAAGCATTTGAGACCACCTTTAAGATCTTCAAATCTCGTGGCGAAAACTAGTTAAATTTAAAAATCAAGAGATTTAGAAGTGATCGGGGAGAAGAATACACTACAATTGGGTTCAAGAAATTTTGTGTCTCTGATGGTATAATCCTTGAATACACTACAATTGAGTTCATGTCTACCTAAGACAAGACTCTTCACCGGAGGTACTATATATACATATTCCAAACTTGATAGGTTATACGTAAAATACTTTGAGCGAAGCATCTCTAGCAATAAAATGTATGCTTGGCATGACAATGACTATAACCGCCACCAAGAAAAGGAAATTAGTTGTAAACATAAAAGTAAATGAAATTCATGACTGATCCGACACATGAGCAGTTCTTACGTCCGATCCCCGATTATAATTGGGAAATTTCACGATCATTTAGATTTATCGGGATTATCAATCCCGGATTTCTATCTCTTTCAGACCCAAAAATTACCCGAGACAAATTTCTCGGTACTATTTTAGATTCATATCAACAAATATTTTTCCTGCTTGTATAATAATAGTATAATATAAATAGGGAATTGTTATAAGCACCGCAGTTTTTGCTATTGACACCAATTTTGTTAAAGGCACCGCACATGGCTAAAGGCACCATAAACTGTTAATTGCACCGCAAAAAACTTAAAGACACCGCAAAATAAATTACATTATAAAAAGATATTTGCACTTTGTTACAAACAAGTTTTATAGAATTGCAACATTAATATTAACCAAAAAGACAAAAAAGATGAAAAGGGGTCAGGCGGGTGATTGTTAATTTGAAGCAAAAGTTAATTAGAATAAATGGATGTCAAGACTGTTAATTTGAAGGAACAATTTTAGAATTTACATCAAAAACAATATGTTCAATTTCAATTTCATTTGCTGCTCTGTATTTCTCATTGACTCCACACTTTAAGTACCTGGTCATATCTCATATGTAAAATGGAATTTAGTTTCAGCATAGTGACGTGATCGTCGAGCAATGAGTGTGAAGATAAAATCTTTACCAGAGATCGACAGTCCTGATGGGATAGGCAGCGGCTCCAGAGTTGACATAGATCTAGGGTTGCGTGGGGGAAGAGAGAGGGTGGCGAGGGAGTTGCGGTCATGGGAAAGATCTAGGGTTGCGTGGGAGTAGCGCCGCCGATGTCGGGGTAGTCGTAGGGGGACTGGAGGGAACCTCCGGTGACTTAATGTGGCGGTACCAGTTTCATGGAGACGATCTAGGTGAAGAAGCCGCCATCGTGGAAGAAGAATCACAAAATGGGGGTGGGGGAGGCGTCGGCTTGGGTGCCAAAAGCTCGTGTCAATAGTGATTTTCGAAGATTTTAATTTAGAGTGTTATTTAAGCTATTTGCGGTACCAATAGTCAAAACTGCGGTGCCTATAACAATCTCCTATAAATATATAATCATGGATGATAATAATTATCACATCACATTGACGAGAATAAATTATTTTTTTTTTCTATTTTGACTTTTGTGGGGGCTGCTGTTTGTCAAAGTTGGGCCTGCCTAGTTGGCGACCGTCGGCAATACGATGGATTCTATTTTTGATTTGCACCCTCAAGATAAGATCATGATCATAAGTAGCTGCCCCCAGCTGCCCGCAAAATTATTGCCCCACGAGGCCGAACATTTGCGCCCTCATGTGGGCCCCACTCATATTATTTTCTCCTTCTTTTTACTGCATTTTCTTTTACTAACAATTTACTATAAAGATTAGTGTGGATGATATATTTAGGGCGATGTTAGGTGCACATTATTTTTGGCTACGTGCACATCAAACTCTCAAAATCCAGAATTTTGCCGCTGTTTTTTGGATTTCTGTCGTGCGCTTTCGTGAAGTTTCGACACTCATTACTTGGATTTCAGCCGCCGGATTTCGTGGAGGTCCGGCACTGCATACCAGGTAAATAACAAGAGTAAAGTAATAAAATAATTTTTAATCAAAGACTTTACTGAATCAGATGTTCCTCCTGTTTTGAAATTATAAGAGCATTGACAAAAATGCTGGAATTTTTTTTCTATAAAAGCATCTCAGTGAACATGTTTATACAGTCGAATGTGATCATAAACTTCGAACAATACATAAATTTGAATGTCTCTGATGAACAGAGGATCGTGATGGAGAACAGAGCAAGCGCCGCAACCATCTTCTCCTTGTCGTCGTTTTCGTCAGACAGAGCAATGCTCGCCGGAAGTGTTGGGAGGTGGCCGGAGTTGGGGGAGTTTGCTGACGAGGGGAGCATTCTGGTGGCCTGCAGAATTTCGGTGGCCTGCATATAAGATTCTTGGTGTGCACATAGTATTGGTGTGCACAAAGCCAATTATGATGTGCACGTAACAACGCCCTATATTTATGGGTAACATCGGGTCGCCCCATGATAGAAGATGTGCCCGTATAATCCTAATAAAATAATATTCTCAACATATGTCCCTAATAATAAACAATGTGCAAACCCGATCGCCCCTTTACGGGTTCACATGTCCTTATGATTTTTTAGTTTGGTTTGCACTTAATCGGGTTTGCACATAGCCGAAATTGGGCTGCATATAACAACCTCCAATAATAATACGTGAGACCCCTGTTATAATTATACCATCGTGTTTAGGGGTGTGAAAAAAGAACCGAAAAACTGAGAATCGACTCGAAACTGAACCGAACCCATCAATTTGGGTCGGTTCTAGTGGTTCTTGGTTCGATTATGGTTACAAGAAAATTTGGAACCAATCTTTCAATTCGGTTCTCGATTTTTGAGGTTGGGTACCCAAGAACTAACATTGAACCACCGAATGTTTGACAATTGATTAGTAGTTTAGGTACCATTTAATATAAAACTATTGCTAATGATTAAAAATTAGTAGTTAATAACTTAAATATATATTATGTATTCTTTTTTTATAAAATTAAAAATGTTAAATCATTGAATGATGGTACTATGTTAAACTTGCTTTAGATTAACAATAGTAGGTATTAATTTTTATTTTCCATATAAATTGTTGCGGGTCACTTAACGCTCTCCCGGTCCAGAAGAATCGAACTGCATTAACTCGAGAGTGAGCCAAGCGCGTAAACAGTCAAATGAGAACAACTGAGACAACAAGACTTTTACGTGCGAAAACCCGGAAAAGGGAAAAATCACAGGGTCGACTCGGTGCCGACCAAATCCACTATTTGTTTGAGGTTAAAGTGTTAGAATTTCCGAAAGAGTGGCAGGACATTGCTCCGATTACAAGTACTTGAAGGTGGAAAAGAAGCAAAGTCTCCCTTCGCGCTCGTAAAAGCAGTTTCTAGAGCAGGCACAGGAGAAGGCACTTAGGCAGGCGCTTGAGTAGACACTTGAGCAGACACTTGAGCTGGCACTTGTGGAGAGCAGGTTGAACTCCGAAAGAGAACTCCAAGTCGCTCTTGAAGGAGGGCTTGAGAATCGAAGAAGATCTTCCAACTCCGAAGGAGAACTCTAAGTGGTTTTCGCCGGAAAACTTCAAAGCACTTTTCTCGCTTCTTGGTTGTTTGTCCTCAAATGAAGGTGTATGCGTCTTTTTATAGTTTTTATGAGGGTCGCCCTGATAATTGCGTCATATTGGAGTTTGAACCGGCGAATGAGGTTGCACGATCCTAGTCACCTGGATCACCAATTTCTGGAAATTGACGTGCATGCCCCCCGGTGATCTGGGAAGGTTCACCAACAACGACGGTGGCTAGAGGCGGCGGCGGGCGGCGTTGAAAAAAGGTGGCGGCGAAAGGTCGCGTACGCAGGCGCGCGTGGAGAGCGCGCACATCAAGCACACACGCATTCGGGGACGCACACACGTGCTCGTCGGGCTGTTGCGTGCGCCTGTAGGGGGTGTGCGTTCAGGGTGCACGCACGCGTAAATTCGTCATGCGCGTGCGCGTGACCCTATTTGGATTTGGGCTTGTCGCTTGTTTGGCTTGGGGGCACTCTCATCTGGCCAGGCCCGCCACGACGATCCGATCGAAGCCTTCGTTTTGGCTAAGACGTCTTGGCTTGAACAGATTTAGGGAACCTCATCATGAATATTATATTATCATATAATTAATATGAAGAAAAATTCAAATTCGTCGCGCAAGGATTTATAGTCAAAAATTTTTATTATCATTTACTTGCAATTTTATGTAATATGAATAACGAACAACATGAAATAAAACGACTAGTAGAACCGATTACCGAACAGAAAATTTTGGTTCGGGTATCGTTCTAAATTTCGAGTGCATGGTTCAGTTCCGGTTACAAAAAGTAGGAAACGAATTACCTATATGGATCGGTTCGTGGTTCTGTGTGAAACCATTTCGAACCGACGACCCGAGTTGCACCCCTAATCAAATATAATCATTTATTTTTTTAATTGCATCATTGCATATTGATGGGATCACCCTCATTATATAGAAATTCAGGGTTGCGAATTGCCGAAATTTCATAACCCCCGCTATCTTAGTGGGGAGTTAGAGAAAAACCACCATGTGTGCGATCAACGCACGCGATCCGATCCAACCACCGCTCTAGCCACCAGAGGCCCGCAGACCGACCGACACCACATCGCCGGCGCGCAACCGCAAGCCCTGCAGTCGGTCGCCCTTGGTCGCGCGGCCCCGCGGTCGGCCACCCGGCTGGCCTCGGCCGCCCGCGCACGGCGCGGCCGCGCGACCGGCCACCCGACCGGCGTTGGCCGCGCGCCCGCTACGCGCGGCCTCGGGACGCACGGTCGCTGAGGCCACGCGGCCGGCCGTGGCAGCGCTCCCTCGAGTGTGTCCACGCGACCGACCATCCCCGCGGTGGCCCCCGGTCGGCCAGCCTTGGTCATGCGTCCTTAGCACACGGCCTCCTAGCCGTGCGGTCGGCCAGCCTTGGTCGCGCGGCCGCATGGCCGCAAGGCACTCGCGGTCGGCCTCCCTCGGTCGGCCGTCTTCCCTGCCATCCCCCCCCCCGTCGGCCGACTTTCGCCGCCGGTCGGCATCCTCGTCGCCGGTCGGTTCCCTCGTCGCCGGTCGGTTTCCCCGTCACCGGTCGGACCCTCAACCGGCGTCGTGTGATTGTTCCGCGAAGTTTCCACACTCTGATTACCGGATAACCACCCGTGTAACCACCAGCGTAATCACTCATCATGGGTGGGTGCGATTATCCGAAAATACATCGGGTTGCGTATTGAAAAATGCCAAAATAATACGCGTCCTAAACCATATAAAACCGGCCTGCAAATAGCAATTATGGTGATTACGGCCCGCGAATAACTGCATAACTACCATAGCCACCTCTGGACCTATAAATAGGACCTCAAGCTCTCCTTCATTCTCATCTTTCTCTTCTCCCTCCTTTCCTCCTAAGTGCAAGAGAGAGAGAGAGAGAGAGAGAGAGAGAGAAATCCCTTGAAGATCTTCATCATCTTCAAAGAAGTGCTTAAAGAATCTTCGAGCGCTTCGAAGATGGTACAAAGATCTTTGTCCTCCTCCAAGCTTCGTTCTGAGCACGCAACGTCTCGCGATCGTCACCTCCAAGGCAAAGGCGAGCTTCATGCTTTAGACACTGCGATCAAACTCCGAAGTGATCCAAGAGCCCAGCACGCACCCCTTGATCTCCCAAGCACAAGCAGAAGGTTGTACGAGCCTCAGATCGCGGTGATCCCCATCGCGTTTAAGAAGAAGACTTAGCTTCGAGAGTGGTGGCATGTCACCGTCCGAATGCTTCCCTCTCTCTCCCGCAAATTGTAATGAGGAGCGACATGTCGCCCTCGATTCCTTACCAAAGCACTGTAGAAGAGACCCTGATAGTGAAGTTAGGTTGGCTATGAACCAACCGCGTAGTTTTTCACCTCTTTCCGGGATTTTTCACGATAAAAAAGATCTCTTGCCAACCGTCTCGTTTCTTTGTGACTGTTTGCACGCTCGTCTGCTCTCCGGCTAAGACGTCAACGTCGGACCAGTTTTAGAAGTCTCGAGTTGATCGCAACAGTTTGATGTCGTATGTGAGAAGGAAGTTCCCAAAGTTCTAAATATTCCGAAGACAGTATCCTCTGCACAATGATACTCGTGACTACAGATCATGACAAAAAGAGTGGGGATCGACCATCGCTGAATCCCCCAACAAAACAACTCGGGTGCTCCACATCGAGGAGCTCGAAGGAAAGCACAACAATAAGAGGGTCAGGCTACATACATCTATCACCTTTGGGGAAGAAGACCTGCGAGAAGTGCAAACTCCACATCAAGACCTGCTGGTGATAAGTGCTAGGATTGACAATCATTGTTACCTCGTTAGAAGAATTCTAGTGGATAGTGGGTGCTCGGCAAATATCTTATCTCTCTCCGCATTTCATGTCATCAAGCTTGCCAAGGAAAATCGTAACTCTGTTGCAGGACCAATCTACGACATTGATGACCACCCCATTCCGGTTCTGGGACTGATCTCTCTCCAGGTCAAGTTGGGCGAGCTCCCAAGGCAAGTTACGCACCGTGTTCAGTTTATGGTCATAGACTTCAGCTCGGCCTACAATGCCGTATTCGGAAGGCCACTCCAATCAATCTTCGGAGCGATCCCATCCATTCCGCACTTAGAATTAAAATTCTCGACTGCTTGCGGGATAGGGATCACTCGGGGCAATCAAGAGAAAGGCAGGGGGTACCACCTAGAGCAAGCTCAGCCAACGCAGGCAACCACTCTCAGCATTGATAACTTCGACCTGCGAGACAAAGCCACGCTGCAACGAGGAGCCCCCGTTGAAGGCCTAGTGGATATAACCCTTTCTTCACACAACTCTTCCCAGACGGTGCGGGTTGGACCTCTCATATCCCCAGAAGAAGTAGAACAGTACATGGCTATACTGGGCGCAAACGAAGTTATCTTCGCTGGAGTCCGGAGGACATGCTACGGGTGGACCCCGAAGTGATTTTTCAGTTCCTAAATATTAATCCTTCTTGTCGGCCAGTCATCCAGAAGAAGAGAAATCTTTTCCCCGAACGATTGCAGGCCATCTCATTGAAGCTAAGTTCATCCGCGAAGCCAAATATTTGACATGGCTAGCAAATGTGGTCATGGTAAAGAATGCCTTCGGGAAGTGGAGGGTGTGTGTTGACTATAACAATCTCAACCAAGCATGTCTGAAAGACAGCTTCTCACTCCTAAGGATCGATCAACTCGTGGACGCCACGGTCGGGCATAACCTCCTCAGCTTCATGGATGTCTATTCCGCATATAATCAGATACAGATGAATCCAACCGACGAAGCACACGACCTTTCAAATAGATAAAGGAGACTACTGCTACAAGGTGATGCCTTTTGGCCTCAAAAACGCCGGAGCAACATACTAAAGGTTGATGAACAAAATATTCAAGGACCTCGTCAGAAACACGATGGAGGTCTATGTTGACGATATGTTGGCGAAGAGCGTCCACCAGCGCGACCACTTAAAGGACTTAGAGAAATGTTTCCAACTTCTCCGCTGCTTCAAAATGCGGATCAACCCTAGAAAGTGTGCATTTGGAGTCATGACAGGAAAGTTCATAGGCTTCCTAGTGACCCACCGGGGAATCGAAGCAAATCCTGAGAAGATAAAGACACAAGAAAACATGATGCCCCCGCGTTCTATCCAGGAAGTGCAGCGTTTGAACGGCAGGATCGCCGCGCTCTCACATTTTTTGGCATGAGCGGGAGATAAGTTTCTCCCCTTTTTCAAGATCCTTCGGGAGGCCCGCACAGCACATGCTTCTAGTGGACGGATGAGTGTCAGGCAGCACTCAAGTATCTCAAGCAATACTTGGCTACACCCCCGCTCCTGTCAAAGCCCGTTTCTGGAGACGTCTTATTTCTATATTTGGCAATATCCCCCGCAACTCTCAGTTCGGTGCTCGTAAAGGACGAGGCGGGAATTCAATGGCCAATCTATTACCTCAACAAAACCCTCACGGACACCGAAGCCAGATATCCAGCGGCAGATAAAATGGCCTTAACCCTCGTCTTCTCCGCAAGGAATCTCTGGTCATACTTCCAAGCCCACACGATAAAGGTGTTAACACAATTACCGCTCCTGCTATTCTACAAAAGCCCGAAGTATCCAAGAGATTAGTTAAGTGGGCAGTCTAACTTGGAGAATTCGACATCCAATTCCTCCCCCGACCAGACATAAAATCCTAGGTCCTTGCCGACTTTATCGTGGAAAATAACATCCCTCCAGAGCCGGCTCCCTTAGAAGATTTACATGTCGCCCGCTGGACTCACTATGTCGACGACGCCTCAGGAGCCGAAGGAGCCGGAGCAGGGCTACTCCTAATAAGTCCGGAAGAAATCACTCTAGAGTACGGCCTTCGGCTGAAGTTTCCAACCACCAACAACGTTGAAGAAGATGAGGCCCTGATTGCCGGTCTTCGGCTCGCTATCGACTGCAAGGTAGAAACCCTGACAATCTATGCCGATTTCAGTTAGTTGTCTCTTAAATCGAGGGGGAATATGAGGCAAGAAATTACCAGCCAGCACAGTATCTTGCGCTTTCCAGATCTTTGCTGCAGAAAACACTGTCGTATGAAATTCTCCACATTCCGCGAGAGCAAAACACCAGAGCTGATGCACTTTCCAAACTCGCCACATCACCATCCGCTTAACAGTCAAGAAGAAGAAGAATTGAGGATATCACGGTCTCAAGTATCTAAGGACCAAGGGAGGTTGGCCCAATCAGTAACGGATAATCACCCTAGATGGCTCCCCTGCGAGCCTACCTCGAGCACGACCAGCTCCCCGAGGATCATTTGGAAGCACGACGACTCCGGGTACAAGCAGCGACGTTCATCATCATTGACGGAGAGCGCTACAAACGGGCTTTCTCCGGACCTTATCTAAAGTGCGTACCATAAGTCAAAGTTGAGTACGCCTTGCGCGAAGTACATGGGGGAGTCTGCGCCAAACATTTGGGTGGAAAGGCCTTGGCGCAGAAGATTCTCCGCCAAGGATTTTATTGGCCAACCATGAAGAAGGATGCGAAAAAATTCGTCCAAAGGTGGAAAACCTGTCAGTTTCACGCAAATACACCTCATAAGCCACCGGTCGCGCTCGCCACGCTCCAAATCCCTTGTCTGTTCGCGCAATGGGGAATTGATCTCTTGGGGCCTCTCCCCGCGGCGCCTGGGCAAAGAAAATTCATCATCTTGGTCATCGACAACTTCACCAAGTGGGTAGAAACAGAACCCCTTGCCAAAATAACCAAAGAAATGCTAAGAAATTCGTCTGGAAAAATATTGTCTGCCACTTCGCCATCCCGGCGGTCATAGTTGCAGACAATGATACCCAGTTCAATGGAAGGTCCTTTACCAAGATGTGCGAAGACTTGAATATCAGCCTCCGTCACACCGCGATGGCACACCCGCAGGCAAACGGGCAGATAGAAGTAATGAACCGCACCATTCTCAAGGGACTAAAAACTCGCCTCCAGGAGGCAGGGGACAGTGGGTGGACACACTCCCAAATGTACTATGGGCATATCGCACCACAGAAAGAACCCCAATCGGAGAAACTCCGTACAATCTGTGATACGGAGCAGAAGTCGTGATTCCCATCGACATTGACGTTCCAAGCACTCGCGTCCAGACCTTCGAACCAGAAAGAAATGAAGAACTGCTCCGAGAAAAGCTCGATTTGATCTCTGAAGTACGAAAAACAACAGCTCAATGTGTAGCAGCATATCAAAGGCCTGTAGTCTGCCTCTATGATAGAAGGGTAAAGCCAAGGCCAATAAATATTGGAGATCTCATTCTACGAAGCGTGGAAGCAGCCAACAAAGGCCCGCAAAAGGACAAACTCTCACCTGCACGGGAAGGACCGTTTATCGTCACAGCAATTGTCAAGCCCGGAACATTTAAGCTCAGAACCGCAGAGGGGAAAACACTCCCACGCACCTGGAACGTGCAGAACTTGCGTCACTTTTATCAATAACTCCCTTAAATTTACTTATACTTGTATCAAAACAACCGCTAATGTAAAAAGTAACAAGCCTATATTTGCGCACAAACTACTATATGTTTAAATTCAATTAAGCATGTTTATCTGCTCCTAACTTCGTTATCACAGGAACACCTTGGGGAACAATCCTCTTCGGTCATGGGTAGCCTATATCGCGGTAACCCCCTCATTTTCGCAGCTCGAAGGTCCGCTCTTTGCTCCCGCAAAAGGTCGTCGTATCTCTATGGCTTGCCCCGCTCGTGCTCGCCAACGGTTCGAAGCGTCTGCCCTTCACCTCCTCTCCGGGGCCACGCCCCCGTGACCTCATTGCCCCAGCTCGATGGTCCGCCCTTCGCTCCCGCAATAGGTCGTCGCGTCGTCAGGGCCTGCCCCCTCGCACTCGCCAACGGTTCTAAGCGTATTCCCTTCACTGCCTTTCCGGGGCCACGTCCCCGTGACCTCATTGCCCCATTTCGAAGGTCCTACCTTCGCTCCCGCAATAGGTAGTCGTGTCGCCAGGGCCTTCCCCCATCGCGCTCGTCAACGGTTCGAAGCATATGCCCTTCACCGCATCTCCGGGGCCACGCACCCGTGACCTTATTGCCCCAGCTCGAAGATCCACCCTTCTCTCCCGCAATAGGTCACCGTGTCGCCAGGGCCTGCCCCCATTGCGCTTGCCAATGATTCGAAGCGTCTGCCCTTCACCGCCTATCCGGGGCCACTCCCCCGTGACCTCATTACCCTAGCTCGACGGTCCGCCCTTCGCTCCCACAATAGGTCGCCGCGTCGCTAGGGCCTGCCCCCTCGCGCTCACCAATGGTTCGAAGTGTCTGCCCTTCATCGCCTCTCCGGGGCCACGCTCCCGTGATCTCATTGTCGCAGCTCGAAGGTTTGCCCTTCGCTCCTGCAGTTGGTCATCGCGTCGCCAGGGGCTGCCCCCTTCGCTCTCGCCAGTGGTTCGAAGCTTCCGCCCTTCACCGTTTCTCCGGGGCCACGCCTCCGTAACTTCCCTTTACCATAAATCAAAGGTTAAAGGATCTGGCCCTCACCATCTCAGTCAAAGTCCACCCGCAACGCGGAGACCTCAATCTCACACCACTTTGGTGCAAAGCATGCATAAAAGGTCGCGACAACGCCGGGATAACAATCCCCACAATAATAGAATCCAGAGGCAAAAAGCAAAAAAGTCAAGTCATACCATAGACATCACAATCAACCCATTAATGTAAAACCATTACGCAAGCAACGCCATCTACAGGCAGTTAAACAATCAGTAGAAGACACTCTAACATTCCACAAATACAAATACAAAGGTATCAACTGAAATACAAGAACACAATCGAAGGGAAAAGACTACAAGATACATGGGAAAACTACTCCTCGGCATCGGAGGCAGAGCGCTCGTCTTCAGAAAGATCTCCAATGCCCAATCCCAACACGCCGCAACCTCGCGTCCGCGCAACCAAGCGGAGAGCCTTCGCCATCCCACGCATAAAGGCTACTCCACACTCGTCTTCAAGCTGGGGCTCTACTTCCTTGCTCCAGACCTCCTCACGAACCTCCTCCGAGATCAAAGAGCGGTCCCACATATAATCAATAGTCTTTGTACTCAGCCAGCCCAACAACCTTCAACTCAGTAGTCCGCTCCAGTGAAGAAAGACACTCTATCTCGGCCTTTAAAAACACTAGCTCCGCATCTTGGCGAACCATCGTGGCCTGCGAATCTTCCAGCAAATGGGTCATCCTGTCACGAGAGACTTCTCCGTCCCGACCTCAGCACGAGACTGCTCTAGCTCCGCATGCAACCCAGCCTCAATCTGTCGAAACGGAGATACATCGCGATCCCGCCGCCCCTTCAAGTCTGAAAAGGAGCTCCTAACTCCACGAAACTCCTCCTGAAGCACGAGATAACTATCTTTAAGGCCCACGTAATAGTCGTTCCACGTAAGAGCAATGCTGGTATGGACTCCGATCTACAAAAAGAAGAAAAAGGTTAGGGTCTCTACAAAAACAAACAATGGACAAAGAAAAAATTATGATCCTTACCGCGACATTCATGGCCTCAAGAGAAGAAGAAACATGAATCTCCTTAATCGGTGGTGCACGACCCGCTCGCGCGCAGCGTGCATGCGCACAACACGTGCCTGCATAGTGCGCAGGCACACATCCCACGCATGCATAACGCGCGCACACCATACGAGCGCCCTCCCGCATGTGCACAACACGTAAGCGCACCTTCCTCACGCCGCTCTGCTATGTGTGCCTCTTTCCGAGTTTCTTCGCGCACCTACTTCCGCACCGCGTTGCCCGGCTCTGCCATAGTCACCACAACTCCTTCACACAAAATGTCCCCGCACCTCTCTCACACCGGCTCTGGGCTTCGGGGACTTTTTTTTGGGGGGGGGGGGGGGGGGGGGAGGGAATGATGGGGTCACCCTCATTATATAGGAATTTCAGGCTGCAAATAGCCGGAATTCCATAGCACCCACTATCTTTGTGGGGAGTTAGGGGAAAAACCACCACGTGCGCGATCAACGTACACGATTACCGAACCCGATCCGATCAAACCGCTGTCGTAGTCACCCAAGGCTCGCAAACTGACCGCCACCACGCCACGACGTGCAACCACAAGCCCCACGACCGACCACACGACATGCCACACTTGGCTGCGCGCCAATGGGGCGTGGCCCCGTGGCCTCGGGACGCGCGGTTGTGGGCTGCGCGGCCGCCCAGCCCCATGGTCGGCTCCCGGCCAGCCGCCCTTGGCCGCGCATCCTTGGTGCGAGGCCGCCTAGCCGTGCGGCCGGCTGGCCTTGGTCGCATGCCCGCAAGGCTCTTGCGGCCGGCCACCCTCGGTCGGCCGGCCTCCCGACCGTCCTCCCGGCTGTCTGGCCCCCCTCGTTGGCCGACTTCCGTCGGCGGTGTAACGCCCCTGATTTTCGTTAATTATTTAAGTGGCCGCTGTGACGTAATTTTGGCGTAAGGGCGTTACGTCAGCTCGTCAGATTTAGTTTTGAGCTCTAGCTTAGTTAAAGTATGTAATTTAGATTGAGCGTGCGAGATTTCATGTCGTTTCGAGCTATAGAGAAGATTTTGTGTAGTTATTAAGATCTTAGCTTCGGGAGGCTTTACCCCGAGTTTGGCTCGTCGGAATTGAATTTTGACTTCGCCGTTGGATTCGTAGCGCCGATTTTCAGTTTAGGTGCGATTTTCATGAAAGTCCGAGGTGTTTTGGCCGCCCTCGCAGTTTAAGTAAAAGGGAGAATTATTTAATTAATTAAATATTAAATTAGGGTTTATTATAAAACCTAAAATTCTCTCCCTATCCTTCTTCTTCCTTCGTCGATCCAAACTACCCGCCGAGCGAGAGAGCGAGAGCGGAGCGTCGTGGAGCTTCCGGCCGCGATTCCTAGGGTTGTAGTAGTCGGAATCGTGTTTGGAGAGTAAATTTGGAAAGCTCTCGACAAGATCTTCGTTCTTGTGGTAAGCTTTTCCCATTTCGTGGATTTTTTTGGAGGTAAGGTAGTGACCTAACTCCTCATTTTTGATCCGAAATGTTTCAGGTCGTTGTGCTTGAGTGAGTTCTTGCCGATCCATAGCTTTTGGAGCGGAGGTCTTCGAGTTTAGCAAGGTTTAAGGCAAGTGGCTATTTTTTTCCTCCTTCCTTCTTGTTGGTTGAAGCATTCTTCTTTTGCCTTGGTTTCTTTTTTTCTACAGCCTTGGATTTCTCGGGAAATTATTTGCCCTGGTTTCTTTTTGCCTGCAGCCTTGGATTTCGCGAGAAATCAGTCGATTCCTGACGTTCGTCGAACGGCCCGACGTTCGTCGAACGGCGCGTTCGATGAACGGCCTGACGTTCGTCGAACACTTCTTTTCCTGACGTTCGTCAAACTCCTCTTTCCCGACGTTCATCGAACTCTCTTTGCTTCCTGAAGTTCGTCGAATGGCCTTGCGTTCGAGGAACGGCCTTGCACTCGACGAACGGCCTTGCGTTCGTCGAACAGCGCGTTCGACGAACGGCCTTGCGTTCGACGAATGGCCTTGCGTTCGACGAACGGACTGACATTTGATTCCTGCCCTTTCTTTTTTCGAGAAAGCTGATCCCGACCCTTCTTTTTTCGAGAAACTTGATCCCTGCCCTTCATTTCTCGAGAAACTTTACCCCTACCTTGATTTCTCGAGAACAGCTTTACCTCTGCCTTTAATTTCTCGAGAAGCAGCTTGATCCCTGCATCTAAGTTCTCGAGAAATCATAGTCCCTGTTTGGGATTTCTCGAGTAGTGTTTGTCCTTGCCCTTGGTTTCCCTAGAACTTTATGACCCCACTCCTTGATTTCTCGAGAACTATGTTTTTATCCTTTAGATTCTCGAGAAATGCCCTCTACTTCTTAGTACTTGAGTTGTGCCTCTGAATACTTCTCCTCTTCGAAATCTCGTACCCGTTGTGGTTAAATAACTTATGTCTTCTCTTATGAAACGTCTTATGCAGTGTTTACTTCATTTGTGACCCTATCCTTAGGGTATCCTGGTGATTGTTTTCTCGGGCTTCGTCTCGTGCCATAATTAAAGAAATTAATTAATAAGAACCATTGCCTTTGTCCTTACACGGTGGGTCGTGTTTTTTTTTGGGGGGGGGGGGGGGGGGGGGGGGGGGCAGTGGGGAATTATTGTAGCCTTGCACGGTGGCCATTTTAGTGGTGAACCGCAGGCTTAGCATGTGGTCCCGTGGGCCGTGTTTGGGTGGTTGGGGATAGTGAAACCGCCACCCATTTTTGGCTTAGGGTGGCAGAGGATAAAGGACCGCCCCTACTTAATTTGAGCTGATCAGTCTCTTTAAATAAATTTAACAAGATAAATGGACTTTACTTGTATCTCTTTTGGTATTTGGTACACATGGTGCATTGTTTAGTTCTGTGCTTGGAGCTTCCTTTCCTGTAAGTGTTGGGCTTGGGTTGGTACCCCTTATGCCTTATTTATTTTACTACTTGTTTTTCTGTCGCTTGTAAATTCCTTGCTGAGGCGTTCTTTGTTTTATTGAATGTCTCAGGTTCAGAGCCTTAGCTGCTAGTGGTGTAGCCCGGAGTTTTCGGGAGTTTTAGTTGCTGTTTTACCCCGCTGCTGCGAGGTAGTTGTTGTTAATTTTCTTCTTGTGTTCAGACATGCTAGTTTAGAGCCAACGGGTTAGTGTCAGGTTGCTGACGCTCGTTGTGCCCTTTTGATATTTTATAGTTTATTTGTCAGTTAAATGCTACTACTTTTTAGATCTTGTGTATCTTACTCTCTGGGAATGATTTATGTCTAGGTGCATTATAGTTATAAAATGACTTTTCTTTCATCCTCATTGCATACCTTTTAACTGAAATCCTTATCTTTAAAGTCGCCTAAAAGATATTTTTTAAACTTATTACGCCTAGATATGTGCATATCATTTACTTTATGTCTTATCATCACGTGCATTTAAGACCTTAAGTGAACTAAATCAAGTACTTTCCGCTGCAATTACATATATTTTCTCGGTGGACTAGTTGATCCACGAACTGAGAGACACAGTTCTTACCCCAAACTTTAATAAATGATTTCAAATGATGACCAATCATGTAAACATGTTTTGATTAAATAAGTAATAGGTTCCCGCCTGAGCGTCTGCAGTTGTCTCCTGCATGACGTGGCATCATTACACGTATTTTCTCTTACTCTGATATTCCTAAATTCGGAGAAAATGTGGGTTGTGACAGCCGGTCGGCCTCTCGCCGCTGGTCGGTTCCCCCGTTGCCGATTGGACCCTCAACCAGCGTCGTGCAATTATTCCACGAAGTCTTCACCCTCCAATTGACAGATAACCACCTGTGTAACCGCCAGCGTAACCATACATCATGCGTTGGTGCGATTATCCGAAAATACATCGGGTTGCGTATAGAAAAATGCCTAAATAATACTCATCTTAAATCATATAAAATCGGTCTGCAAATAGCAATTATGGTGGATATGACCTGCGAATAACCGCATAACTACCGTAATTACTCATGAGACCTATAAATAGGACCACAAGCCCTCCTTCATTCTCATCTTTCTCTTTTCCCTCCTTTCCTCCTAAGTGCAAGAGAGAGAGAACTTCGTTGAAGATTTTCATCAGCTTAAAAGGAGTGCTTAAAGAATCTTCGAGCGCTTCGAAGACGGTACATATATCTTTGTCCTCCTCCAAGCTTCGTTCCGAGCACGCTATGTCTCGCGATCGTCACCTCCAAGGCAAAGTCGAGCTTCATGCTTCAGACACCGCCATCAAAATCCGAAGTGATCCAAGAGCCCAGCACGCACCCCTTGATCTCCCAAGCGCAAGCAGAAGGTCGTACGAGCCTCAGAGCGCGGTGCTCCCCACCGCGGCTAAGAAGAAGACTTAGCTTCGAGAGCGATGACATGTCACCCTCTGAACGCTTCCCCCTCTCTCTCCCGCAAATTGTAATGAGAAGCGGTCTGTCGCCCTCGATTCCTTACCAAAGCACTGTAAAAGAGACACTAATAGTGAAGTTAGGTTGGCTCCGAACCAACTGCGTGATTTTTCACCTCTTTCCGGGGTTTTTCACGATTAAAAAGATCTCTTGCCAGCCGTCTTGTTTCTTTGTGACTGTTTACGCGCTCGTCTGCTCCCGGCTAAGACGGTCAACTTCGGACAGGTTTTAGGAGCATCGAGTAGACCACAACACATATAATATTAGCCATAAAAAATATATATATATAGTAAATAAAATATAATAAATATTGTAAATTAAAATAAAGTAACATAATATAGTGGAGCTAGCACGGATAACATAATATAGTGGAGCTAGCACGGCTAAAGTAACATAATATAGTGGCTAAGACGGATCCATGTTTGTTCAGCTGGTCTATAATCTATATAAAAGGCAACATAATTTTGTCACAACATAACTGATGTGCACCCATAGATTCATAGACACTCCCAGGGTGCGTTTAGAGGAGGCTCCACTAAGGATGAGTGGAGTTAGTGGGGGTTAAAGTCCAACCCATGATCATGGGAGTGGAGGAATCCGCTGGCACGCAGCTCGCACTCCATCAGCGCCAGACACGGTCAAAGTTGCACCCCACTACTGCGGTGCGATTAGTACCGTACCCCACTAGTGGGGTTAAAGTCCAACCCATGTGGTTGCAGTTGGGCCGCACCCCATGGTGGGGTGCGGCCAAGCCGCACCCCATATGAGGTGCGACCAAGCTGCACCCCCCTTGGGCATACGACCAAATTGCACCCCCACGGAGGTGCGCCCAAGCCTCCGCCTTTTTTGCCCGATGCGGTCGGAGCCCCCTTTTCCCTAGGGGGCGCGTTTTCCTGTTTTTCGAATGGCGCGACTTTCGGAGGGCACATCTTTGCTTTCATAGCAACTGCTTTCCAATCGCACTCGCTCCATCTCCGTTCGCTCAGAACGCTCCCGTGCTCGTTGCTTGCTCAGAACGCTCCAGTGTTCGTTGCGCGCTCAGAGTGCTCCCGCGCTCGTTGCACGTTCGATCAGAATGCTCCCGCGTTCGTTGCCCGCTCAGAGCGTTCCCGCGCTCAGAGCGCTCCAGTGTTCATAGCGCGCTCAGAACGCTCTCGTGCTCGTTGCGCCCTAAGAGCGCTTCCGTGTTCGTTGTGCGCTCAGAGCGCTCCCGTGGTCATTGCGCGCCCAGAGCGCTCTCGTGCTCAGAGCGCTCCCGTACTCGTCACGCTCTCAGAACGCTCATGTGTTCATTGCGCGTTTAGAACACTTCATCGCGCGCTCAGAACATTCTCACGTTCCCGACACGCGCGCAGTTAACATTTCCTAATTTCTCATATTACTTGTCTAGTTCGTTGCCTTTATCACTTTCAACGAACCTGTCCGAACTGCCCAACCTGCCCGAACTGCACGAGGTGCGAAGTGGTCATTTACGAAAAATGGCGATCCGTGTGCTCCAAATCGACTAGCGTGATTCACTCGTCAGGTGGTTACGGTGGTTACGACAACGAAATTGCCGGGCTACCCCCGACCAAAGCTATAAAAAGAGCCCAAAGCCCAAGACACCTGGCCTTCGACTCCCGAGAGAGCTCCTTTAAAGATTTCCTTAGAATTCTCCTTCGGCACTTGAAGATCTCCTTCGGCACTCGAAGATCTCCTTCGAATCTTCGAAGATTTCCTTCGAGCCTTCGAAGTTTGCGAAAGGCGACACAACATTCTCACTTTTGTTCCCCATGTTGCTCTCAGAAGAAGAGGCGTTCAGCTTCCCGAGAGGTGGCATGTCACTCTCATAGTTTCATCTCTTTTTCTACCCTTGTAACGAGCAGGGGTCTGTCACGCTCGAGTTCTCAATCTCTAATTGTAACCCCCCAGAAGATAGTGGAAGTTGGCCGGCACAGCTCCGGCCGCGTGATTTTTCACCCTTTCCGGGTTTTTCACGTTAAAAGTCTTTGTGTCACTTACTAATTGACTCATTGAATGTTTGCTCGCTCGGTTCGCTTCCGAGCTAAGGTGGTTCAATTCGACCGGTCTACCAGAGCACCCGAGCGATCCGCAACAATAACTTTGGTGTGCGACACCATCAACAAAAATAGTTTCAGTGCGCATATGAGCTAAAATGTCATCTGATTATTGTGATTATTTTAATTAATTTTATCTGTTTTCATCCAAAATTTTAACCAAATGAGAGTTTATGTAAACAAAGCAATAAATATAGTGGTTGTTTTTGAGAGTTTATGTAAACAAAGCAATTAAAATTCGGGTTCACGAAGTTCGGACTAAGGGGTGACTAAAGGGTATTGGTCTAGCGGTCGACCGAGCAAACCACAACTAGATAAAATAAGAGACCTGGCAGAGTTCATGGACGACCTACAAACAGGACCCGTGCGCTGCAGCGATGATATCCCGCACTACAAGAAAAGCCTTGAATAGCAAGTAGCAAAATTTCTTGCTAATTAGCTAAATTTCTTGTTAATTTTAATTAGCAAAGAATTTAGAAACAAAAATATCCCTAGTTAATTTTAGCTAGGAATTTATTTCTTGCTAATTTGCAAGTATTTTTTATCAAAGAATTTTATCCTTCCTAATTTAGCAAGAAAATTTAATTTTGTTGCTAATATTTTATATTTTATTTAATTATTCTATTAAATTAAAATAATTTTTATGTTGCGGGTCACTCGACGCTCTTCTAGACCGATCGAATTGAACCGTCGTAGCTCGAGAGTGAGCCGGGCACGCAAAGAATCACAGAGAGAACTAGCATAAGAAAACGTTTTTATCGTGGAAAACCCAAAAATGGTGAAAAATCACGCGGTCGGATCTGTGCCAGCCAAATTCCACTATATGCCGGTGTGTTACAAGTAAAAGCTGAGAACTCGAGTGCGACAGGCCGCCGCTCGTTACATTAGCAGTAGAGAGAATCTCCAAGGGTGACATGTCACCTTTCGAAAAACTAAGTACTTTGCGGGAAAAGGAAGCGAGATGCTCTAGTCGTCTTTCGGTGCCCGGAGGATCCACAGGTCACTTAGGAAGAATGTCTTCGAAATTGAAGAAGATCTTCAAGTCCCGAAAGAGATCTTCGCGCGACGAAGGAGATCTTCGAGCGATGAAGGAGAACTATGAGGGATTTCTTCAGAAGAGCTCTCTCGAGTGCAGAATGTCAGATCCCTTGAAATAAAGGCTATGAGCTTCTTTTATAGCCTTGGACAGGGGTAGCCTGGTAATTTTGTCATCGTAACCACCGTAACCACCTAACGGGCAAATCACGTTCGCCGATTTGGAGCACACGGATCGCTATTTTTCGGATATGCCAGTCTTTCCCCCGGGGCAGTTTGGGCAGCCTTCATTGATGACAATGACAGCAACGAACAAGACCTGCAATCTGGGAAATCAAGAAGGTTAACTGTCGTGCGTGTCGCAAACGCGGAGGCGTTCTGAGCACGTGGTGAGCCCGGAGGCGCTCTGAAAGCGCGGAGGCATTCTGAGCGCGCGGTGAGCGCGGAGGCATTCTGAGCGCGCGGTGAGCGCAGATGCATTCTGAGACCCTCACCGCACGCGGGGAGCACAGAAGAAGGTTAACTGTCGCGCGTGTCGCGAACGCGGAGGCGTTTTGAGCACACGGTGAGCGCGGAGGCGTTCTGAGCGCGCGTGGAGCGCAGAGGCGTTCTGAGCGCGCGGCGGGAGTGCGGAGGCATTCTGAGTGCGCGACGAGTGCGGAGGCGTTCTGAGTGCGCAACGAGTGCGGATGCGTTCTGAGCGCGCGGTGAGCGCAGAGGCCTTCTGAGAGCGTCCTGAACATGGAGACGTTTTGCGCGCATCGTGAGCACAGAGACGTTCTGAGCGCGCAGTGAGAGTGGAGGCATTCTGAGCTTGCAGTGAGCGCAGAGGAATTCTGAGCGCGTCATGAACTTGGAGGCGTTCTACGCGCGTCGTGAGCACAGAGACGTTCTGCACGCGTCGTGAGCGCGGAGGCGTTCTGAGCATGCTATGAATTTGGAGGCGTTATGCGCGCATCGTGAACGAAGACCTAAAAAACTAGCCAAGCGATGCCGGAGAGGTGCAACCATAAGAGGGAGGCCGCACCCTTCAAGGGACGGGTGTGTGGCTTTGGCTGCACCCTCTAAAGCGTGCGGCCGCACCCCCGAAGGGGGGTGCAATTTTGGCCGCATCCCCCAAGGGGGGTGAAGTTTTGGCCGCACTCCCGGAGGGGGTGCGGTTTTGGCCTCACCCACCAAGGAGCGGTTTGGTCGCACCCCTAAGGGGGTGCGGTTTGCGCCGCACCCCCAAGGGGGTGCAAATTGCGCTAGCTCGTCTCGACCGTGCGCCGGTCGAGATCGCGGGGCAAAATTACTGGTCCGACCAGATATGTTTTGGGAAACCCCATCAAATGCCCCTATTTTCGGAGGTTATTTCTGTAGAAAATGAGCCCGGGAATTTTTCGAACGTAAATCATCGGGTGTGCGAGCTCGTTTTGGCAAGTTGTCGTGACTTGCACAATTATGAGCTTGTCGTTATGCGATCTTTCCGGCGTCGTAGCTTGGCTCTACTGCAAGAGGGACTTCTGTCTCGTCCTCATCGGTTGCGAGTTTGTCGTTTAGCGTTGAGGCCTGAGTAGCTTGGTGAAGAGATTCAGGTTTACTATTCCTGTGTAGGGACCTTTCATTTTGTCTAACCGTGAGCGCGCTTTTAGGCGCGGAACTACTATGACGTTGAAGATCTTTCTCGTTCGAACCGATAACTAGAGTCTGAGAGTGGTCCTATTATGATGGTGTAGAGCGGATGCGTTCAAACCGTTGGCGACCATGAGGGGGCAGGCTTTGACAGTGTCGTGACCTACTACGATGGAGAAGGGTGGACGCTTCGAGTCGATAGTGCGCGGCAAGAGGGACTGGCCCTGAAAAACCAGTGAAGGGCGGACGCTTCGAATCGTTGGCGACTGTGAGGGGGCTGGCCCGGGCGGTGTCGTGACCTACTACGATGGCGAAGGGCGGACGCTTCGAGCCGGTAGTGCGCGGTCAGGGGGACTGACCCCGAAAAATTGGTGAAGGGCGGATGCTTCGGACCGTTGGCGACCGTGAGGGGGGCAGACCCTAACAGTGTCGTGACCTACTACGATGGCGAATGGCGGACGCTTCGAGCTGGTAGTGTGCGGTCAGGGGGACTGGCCCCGAAAAACCGGTGAAGGGCGGACGCTTCGAATCGTTAGCGAACGTGAGGGGGCAGGCTATGGCGGTGTCGCGACCAACTACGATGGCGAAGGGCGGACGCTTTAAGCCGGTAGTGGGCGGTCAGGGGAACTGGCCCCGAAAAAACCGGTGAAGGGTGGACGTTTCAAACCGTTGACGACCGTGAGAGGGGCAAGCACTGGTGATACCGTGACCTACTACGATGGCGAAGGGCGGACACTTCGAGCCAGTAGTGCGCGGTCAGGGGGACTGGCCCCAGAAAACCGGTGAAGGGCGGAGGCTTCGAATCGTTGGCGACTAAGAGAGGGCAGGCCCTGGCGGTGTCGTGACCTACTACAATGGCGAAGGTCGGACGCTTCGAGCCGGTAGTGTGCGGTCAGGGAGACTGGCCCCGGAAAACCGGTGAAGGGCGGACGCTTCTAACAATTGGCGATCATGAGGGGACAGGCCCTGACGGTGTCGTGACCTACTACGATGGCGAAGGGCGGACGCTTTGAGCCGGTAGTGCTCGGTCAGGGGGACTGACCCCAAAAAATCGGTGAAGGGTGGACGCTTCAAACTGTTGATGACCGTAATGGGGGCAGGCCATGACTGTGTCGTGACCCACAACGATGGCAAAGGGCGGACACTTCGAGTCGGTAGTGCGCGATCAGGGGGACTGGCTCCGAAAAACAGGTGAAGGGCGGAGGCTTCGAACCGTTGGCGACCGTGAGGGGGTCAGGCCCTGGCGATGTCGTGACCTACAACATTTGCGAAGGGTGGACGCTTCAAGCCGGTAGTGCACGGTCAGGGGGACTGACCCCAAAAAAACCGTTAATGGGTGGACGCTTTAAACCATTGGCGACCGTGAGGAGCAGACCCTGGTGGTGTCATGACCTACTACGATGGCGAAGAACGGACTCTTTTAGCAGGTAGAGCGCGGTCAGTGGCATGAGTTTTCCTAAAATTGGATAAAGTTAGAAGCAATTGCAACATAATTAAGTAAAATAAAACGTACGCGTGCAGGTGTAATCTTGCGGCTTAATGTATGAGGATAGTTTTAACAAAACAAAAGCAAAGTGTAGATAATATAGAGCTCTCCTGCCCAGTTCTTGGTTCTTCTGGGTAACATTTGCATGGGTTCTCCCGATCATCTAACATGGTGTGCGGCGGTGGTGCCCCTAATGCTAGTCGCGCCGAATGCCAAAGTTACTCCTTGCTCTGGTTGGGTGTGCTGCAGATAGCAGGAGCGGGCTGTCTCCTAGTTGCCACGGATGACCCTGGGGTGATGAACTTCATTGCGAGGTGTGGCATGGAGGGAATGGCCTTGAACGTCGCTTGGAGGGGCGGCTGAAGATGGCGTTGTACGAGGAGTTTGATTCCACAACCACGAACTGGACGTCATGCGTGACTTGCTTCAGAAATTCGCCCAGAGTTACAGGCAGAGTGACTGTTCCTTCTACGGGGACGGAGCTGTCGTTGAATCCGTGCACTGGTCCTATTGTAAGCTGGAGTCGTTCTTTCAGGACCTTCATATTGCGGAGGGCGGACATGAATATGACGTTAACGGAGCTCCCGTTATCGATCAGTATCCTTTTAACTCAAATACTTGGGTCGCCAATTTCCGCTCAGATGACAAGCGGGTCCTTGTGCGGTAGAATTAGTCC
The DNA here is from genome assembly GCA_033032865.1 of Dactylorhiza incarnata. Taxonomy (NCBI): domain Eukaryota; kingdom Viridiplantae; phylum Streptophyta; class Magnoliopsida; order Asparagales; family Orchidaceae; genus Dactylorhiza; species Dactylorhiza incarnata. The sequence continues at coordinate 1,190,565 of JAWHQI010000184.1, read as the reverse complement.
TTTCAGATCTTCTTCTCCAAAATTGATAGTCACGGTGTGTTGCGTGCTTTGATCTTCTCGCTCTCTGTGTTGGGTGATGGAGTTGACAGAGCTGGAGGAGAAGGGGGATGTTGGATGGATGTTCCCTTCTAGGTTGTGCTGGCTGGTTGCGGGTATGATCATGCAAAAATCTACCGAGGATGCCTTGGCGAACAAGACATTTAATCTTGTCTTTGAGATTAACGCACTCCTCTGTGGTGTGCCCAATTGATCGATGGAACCCGCAGTACTTCGATCGGTCTCCCTTAACATTCAGGGGGAGTTCTCGTGGCATATGGAGCGTCAGGTTGTCTTAGATTGCATAGAGTACATTGGCATGAGATATGTTGAGGGAAATGTACTCATGAGGGGGTCGGGGACCCTGATCCCCCTGTTGGTCCTACCGATGCTCGTGGTTGTGGTACTCTTCTTGTCTCCTTGGGGCCTGCTCTTCCCCTCCTCCTTTTCTGACTTGCTTCAAATTGCTGACGGTGAGCCTCGACGGCTTCATCAGCTGCAATCTGAGTCTCGACTCGATGCACTAGATTTGGGTAACTCGGCACTGTCTCCCTCATCATCGGCGAATTAAATCCGCTTGGGTGGAGTCCTCTATGGAAAACGCCGCACAGAAGTTCGGGGTCGACCCCTGGAATTTGCCGCCCCTCAGCTGTAAAGCGGCGGGAAAAAATCTTTGAGGGTCTCGCCCTCATTTTGGCAGATTCCCGAAAGGTGGGAGGGATCCTTGACGATCCTGCGGTTTGCTATGAATTGATCGAGGAACAGTTGAGTCAGTTCCACAAAGTTGTTGATGGTTCCTTATCTGAGGGAGTGGAACCAGGTTCTTGCTTGTCCTTTTAGTGTGGACGGGAATACTTGACATAGAAGTTGATCCAAGGCATTGTAGATCCTCAGAATTGTGGTGGAATGGTTGATATATTCTAGTGGATCGTCTGTCCCGTCGAACGTCTCAATGCTGGGGAGTTTGAAGCCATGCAGGATCGAATGAGCTTGAACTTGAGGCGTCAGCGGGAGCCGTTGTGATGAGGACGGCGGGCGAAAGCGGCCTGTCGACCGATCTGTCTATACTCTTCTGCAATCACTTTGCGTATCTTCTCCTGAGTGAGTCTTCCAATTTCGTAACCCACGCCTGCTAATTCCTGCTGGTGGTGATGTAAGTTAGCTCCAGGGCCCCTGGTCGGCCTAGCGGGATGCCTTGAGCTAGCCGCGTCGGAGAATTCTTCTTCGTAGACATTTTCCTCTCGAGCGGCTTCTTCGGGTGGAGCATGGTTTGGACCTAAGGGAGGTGGATTGACTGGTGTGGGGTGAAATAGGAGCTCGTGGGGCTCCTAAGTTTCTTAGAAATACCAACATCTCAGCCTACTGCTCCTTCATTTGTCATATGCGTCCTTCCAATGCAGTGATGGGGGCGAGCATCGCCTCTTCCGTGAGAGGTGCGTTTATGAGTGAGTGAGAGGGAACTGGGTCGACGCGTCCCGCTAGGACCGATCCTTCGGTAGTACGGACACTGATTCTTGCCATTGTTGTTGGTTGCGAGTACTGCCTTGAGGCAAATACTGTCTTTAGAGAGTCTTTGCAGAGTTTTGGGAACACTTTTCCCACAGACGGCGCCAAACTATTGCGGGTCACTCGACGCTCTTCTAGACCGGTCGAATCGAACCGTCTTAGCCCGAGAGTGAGCCGAGCATGCAAACAGTCACAGAGAGAACCACCTCTCGGGTGAAGAATGCTAGGTCCCTTGAAATGAAAGCTATGTGCTCTTTTTATAACCTTGGGCAGGGGCAGCTTGGTAATTTTGCCATCGTAACCACCGTAACCACCTGACGGGCGAACCACGTTCGCTAATTTGGAGCACACGGATCACCATTTTTCGGATATGTCGGTCCTGCCCCTCGTGCACTTTGTGAAAGTCTACAGTGACTCATCTGAGTATTCTCTAGAGGGATGTGAATGGTGTTTTAAAACTTTTCATTGAAATATGCACAGAATAATAACAGTTCTAACAACTATGCATTCAGAATTCCAATCAGAATTAAATAAACAAGAGTAATGAAAATAAATATGGGACAACACAGAAAATTTGCACAACACAGATGAGACAAGATCTATAGTGGTTCCCCAAAATATGGGTACTCCACTCTTCTACCACCTTGGTAGGAATACATTATCCAGTGTCTGAGTCTTTTGATGAGGAGACTCTTAGAATCAGGGTCCGAGTCTTTTGTTAAGGAGACTCTTAGAACCAAGACTAGATCTTTTGATAAGAAGACCTATAATCAAAACTAGATCTTTTGATAAGGAGATCATAAACCATTCTAGATCTTTTGTTAGGGAGATCTTGAACCAGACTAAATCCTTTGAAGATGAATTCTTAGGACTCTTTACTCAGTTTTACAGAGATAGGAAATAGAGTAAAGAAAGAAGAATAAGATGAAGAAGATAGTTCTTTTGTGAATTAATCCTCCTGCAACAGTCAATGAGAATTATAAGCACTTAGTGTTTTTTGGATCTTTCTTCAGTGAATGAATCCTTGCTTGAGAGAGAGATGCAATGATTGTGTAAGCCCAGATCTAGTTGATGATCTCGGTATAATCTGTATGCTTCTTGCTTAGAGAGGAAGAAGAAGAAGCCTTGTGTTTTTCTGTACAGAGATCTGTCGAATATTCTGTTAGAGAGAAAGCTTAAGCAGAAGAATAATAATGCTTGTTGTTGTCCTTTCTTTTGAATTCTGTATACTTATTCTTCTGCTGAATAGAGATGAATGACTTTTCTCTTCTGATGTTTCTCTTGTTGGAATATCCATGAGATATTATGGATCTCTTTCTATTAGAGTTCTCTGCCTGTCAAATCCTTTTGAATACCTTCCAAACATATCATTATTGAATATCTGGAATACTTCTTTCCCTTCTTGTTCATGAACGAGCCATTAAAATTCAAATAACTTCCATTTATAACTTTTGAATAAGCATCAGAATCGATTCCAGGAAGTATTCTAAATCTGTGTTTGTATTCGACGTTACATCGAATAACTTTGTCTTCTTATCGACGCACTTCTGAGTTCTAATAGAAGCAGCTTCGAAATCTTCCTCGGCCTTGAATTTAACTTTGCTATCGACGTTGCGTCGATTCCTTATCGACGTATCCGTCGAGATGAAGACATAGACATTGAACTCTAACTTCTGCGTCGAATATAATTCGAAGTTGCGTCGACTTTAAATGTTGTGTAGACGGACTCTGCCTTCTGCGTCAAATACAATTCGACGTCGCGTCGACTTCAATTGATGCATCGACTGTCATTCTGAGTTATCCTAACTTTTATTCGAAGTTACTTAGACTTTCAATCGAAGTTGCATCGACTTCTATTCGACGCAGAATTAACTCGACTGAATTTTGCACACCTTTTGACTGAACTTTGACACACTAATGAGAGTGTGACATCTTATGACTTCTAATGATCATATTACCTTCACTATACAACTGGGTAATTAATAATAGATAATGAAATCACTTTTACATAATTTGTAAGATAAGTCAAGAGAATGTTTTTTCCCAATAGTTTGGTCAGTTTGGGCAGTTCGGGCAATCTTCGTTGATGACAATGATAGTAACGAACAAGACCTGCAATCTGGGAAATCAAGAAGGTTAACTGCTGCGTGTGCACGAACGCGGAGGCGCTCTGAGTGTGTGGTGAGCGCGGAGGCGCGGTGAGCGCGAAGGTGTTCTGAGCGCGCGGTGAGCACGAAGACGTTCTGCGCGTCGTGAGCGCGGACGCGTTCTGAGCGCGGAGGACTTCTGCGCGCCGTGAGTGCGGATGCGTTCTGAGCGCGTGGTGAGCGTGAATGCGTTCTGAGCGCGTCATGAGCACAGAGGCATTCTGAGCGCGTTATGAACTTGGAGGCGTTCTGCGCGCATCGTGAACAGAAACCCACAAAAATGTAGTCAAGCGATGTCAGAGAGGTGCAGCTATAAGAGGGAGAACCCACTCCACTAACATGGGTGCTCCATTGACCGCACCCCTCAAAGAACGGGGGGGGGGGGGGGGGGTGCGGCTTTGGCTGCACCCCCTAAAGTGGGCGGCCGCACCCCCACAGGGGGGGGGGGGGCGATTTTGGTGGCACCCCCAAGGGGGTGCGGTTTGAAGGTGTGTGTGTGTGGTGGTGGGGGGGGGGGGGGGGGGGGGGTTGGGGGTTGGGCCGCACCCCCAGGTGGTGCAGTTTATATATATTTCTTTATATTATTTATATAAATATATAATTATTTCCTTAGATACATTTATATTTGTATATAAATAATTTATAGAAATATATAAATAAAGAAATTTATTTTATAAAAGAGGGATAAGGAAACTAAAAGAGATGGTTTTTTTGAAGAAAATAAATTTTCACCTTCATTAATATATTGCAAAAAAAAATATTTCTATTTTGTAAAAAAAATGTTGAGCTCATATACCTACTATGATAGGTTGTCATTAGGCATTTAATTTTTTTATAGTTGATTTACAATAGTAACCATGAAAACCCATCAAATTGATTTTAAAAAATTATAATGAAAAAGAAATAATAAATGTATTATGATGAATTTTTTTAACAAAAAAAAAATTTGTGTATAATTTTTTTCTTCTTTATTTATTAATTAATATTATGTTTATTTTAAGCTGCATTAATTAATTATTAGGGGCGAAGCCCCGTATCTGTCGCGGTCGTGGTACTGTCACAGTTGGTCGTAGGGGCAAAGCCTCGTATATGTCTATTACTCGTATATATATTTATATACAAACATTTATATAATTTATAAAAATGTATAAATAAGTATTACTATATATATATATGTATATATATATATATATTTCTTTATATTATTTACATAAATATATATTTATTTATATTATTTATATAAATATATAATTATTTCATTAGATACATTTATGTATGTATTTAATTATTTTATAAGAGTGTGATAAGGAAATTAAAAGAGATAAATTTTTTGAACAAAATAAATATTCACCTCCATTATTATATTGCAACAAAAAAATTAGGTTCTATTTTGAAACAAAAATTTTTGCTATACAAAAATTATTGTTATTTTTAGCAACAACAAAAATTATAGCTATTTTTGCAACAAAAAAAAAACCTTGCTATTTATATAGGTAAAATAAAAAAGTATTTACCTAGCTAAAATATTTGATGCTAATTAAGAAGAAATTATCTAGCCTTCCTAATTTCTCTTGCTAAATAAAGTTTTTCTTGTAATGCCGCTACACACCCGAAAGTTTATAGGAATTTCTCCTCCTAAAGTCAATGTTGAGCTCAGCACAAGGAAGACACTGGCTCGTCGAATGACAATCTTGGGGGGGGGGGGGCTACGTGCCTTTTATCTGTCTCATGAGGTCCTATTTATAGACAATCATCCAAGGGGTATATGGTATGCGAATAGCCACCTCCGACGAGGTGAATTCAGCTGGGCTAAGAACTTGACGAGGTTCGGATGACGAGGTCAGACTGATAGTGCGGAGGTCAGGTAGACGAGTTGAATACTGCCGAGGTCAGGTTGATGAGTTGAATTTTGTCGAGCTGAAGGCTGACTAGCTCTCCCATAACGAGGTCAGGCTGAGGAGCTGAACACTGTCGAGGTCAGACTGACGAGCTGAATTCTGCCGATCTCTCCACTGACAAGGTCTCCTCTAACGTGCTGAATACTCTTGAGGTCAGGTTGACGAGTTGAATTTTGCCGAGGTAAGCCTGACAAGCTGAAATTTCTGAGTTACTTTTCATTCAATCATTAAAAACAGAGAAAAAAACACAGTCACTCGTGTGTATGTGTATATACATATAATTATAATTATTATCTAAACTAATATATAAATATATCACATTATGACGTAACATTGTCGACAAACGAATACGAGCCATCATATCAATATCCAAATGATCCTGACTATTCGCAGGCGGTCTTTCAGTTTTGCGCCGATTGGCTAATCGCTGACCACCGTAGTCTGCGAATAGTCAAACAATTTTGCGCCGGTTGGCTATTCGTAGACAACCTGCGTAGAGTTTTTTTTTTCTGAAAAAGTATAAATAAAATACCGTTTAAATAATTCTAAAAAATTAAAAAATATTCATTAAAAAAAATGCAAAAATCTGAAATAATTTAAATAATCAAAATTATTAAAAAAATAAATTAAACCAAAAAATTAAAATAAACTCGTCGATCGGGGGTGATTACTGTCGCGCGGTGCACAGGGTTTGTTGAACATGAATGCGTAGAGAGCTATGCACATATGCGCTGTAGGTTTGTTGAACACATGTTATTCTATCTGGAGAAAAAAATCACTCCTTTTCCTACCAGAAAAAGAGCAGCAGCAAACTGCCCCACACTTTGCCAAAGGAGAGGATGCTCAAAGGACAATGTTAGGATTTCTTATCCACCATAATACCTTATAATAATATAATTATAATTATAATAAAAATCAGGGAATCTATCTTTTCATATCATATCTCCCCTGCTCCCTACAAACATGTATCATACATGCATGAAATAAAAAAAAAAAACAATTGTGACCGGGTGCTGACTCTCCCGTCGTCACATTCTAAGCTCGAGTTCCCTTCTTCACCGAGGAACTGCACACATTCAATTAGCATTCTCAACCTTACTTGGACCCACACTCCTATTCTTCGTCATCCTTAATCCAGGGTTTGCCTTAGATATTTCTCGACTTCTCCCTTGAGTATTTACCTTAAGATGGCTCACCCGGCTAAGGGTAGTTTTTCTTCCATATAATCATTTAACACTGATGAGTTGTCTGTGGGGCCCTTGATGAGGTCTAACCTCCTTTTTATTTCATTATAAACTCCTGCACGTATAGCTTTGTTAAACGCACCCCAACCCTTATTTCCCATGATGCCCCTTAGAGGTGTTCTTCCAAATAATCTGAGCCTTCATAATAATCAAGGAGTTAATAGTTCTATGTGTGAAGGTCAGTGGTGATCTAAATTATATAAATCAGTTTTACTATCCGCAGACCAAAATACGATTGAGCTAGATTTGATTCCTAAGGTGCAATCTTGATCACATCATATCCAAATGAGTTCCAATTACTACATGGGTTCGCAATGAGTAGTGATCTAACAACCTCAAATCCTAATCTCATAAATTCTCCAGGGAACCTTAAATCTTAGTCTCTAGTAAAATAAAAGATGTGCAGATAGTGATTTATACATCGACTGTCAACTAATGATCCCATAAATTCTGATAAATTCACTGTAGCATAATATTGGTCCAAAAACCTCAAACCCCAAATTTCACATTTTTACAGGAACTATTTAACCATAATTTCTATTTAACATAAATGAGGTGCAAATAGGGATTTACACTACAGGTGCTATGTTAAGACATCAATAATTTATGGGAAAATTACTATAGCACAATATTGGTCTAAAAACACCAGATCCTAAGTGTCATATTAATCCAAGGAGTATTTACCCTTATTTATCATTTAATACACTTGGTGTGCCAATAAGGGATTACACTACAACTACCATTTATATGTCTCTATAAATTCTGAGAAAATTAACATAGTACAATAATCATCTAGAAACACCAAATCCAAAGTTTCATAATTTACCAGGGAGTATTTATCCATAATCACTATTTATTACAAATGGTGTGCCAATAAGGGATTACACTACAACTACCATTTATATGTCTCTATAAATTCTGAGAAATTAACCTAGTACAATAATCATCTAGTAACACCAAATCCAAAGTTTCATAATTTACCATGGAGTATTTATCCATAATCACTATTTATTACAAATGGTGTGCCAATAAGGGATTACACTACAACTACCATTTATATGTCTCTATAAATTCTGAGAAAATTAACATAGTACAATAATCATCTAGAAACACCAAATCCAAAGTTTCATAATTTACCAGGGAGTATTTATCCATAATCACTATTTATTACAAATGGTGTGCCAATAAGGGATTACACTACAACTACCATTTATATGTCTCTATAAATTCTGAGAAAATTAACCTAGTACAATAATCATCTAGAAACACCAAATCCAAAGTTTCATAATTTACCAGGAAGTATTTATCCATAATCACTATTTATTACAAATGGTGTGCCAATAAGGGATTACACTACAACTACCATTTATATGTCTCTATAAATTCTGAGAAAATTAACCTAGTACAATAATCATCTAGAAATACCAAATCCAAAGTTTCATAATTTACCAGGGAGTATTTATCCATAATCACTATTTATTACAAATTGTGTGCCAATAAGGGATTACACTACAACTACCATTTATATGTCTCTATAAATTCTGAGAAATTAACCTAGTACAATAATCATCTAGAAATACCAAATCCAAAGTTTCATAATTTACCAGAGAGTATTTATCCATAATCACTATTTATTACAAATGGTGTGCCAATAAGGGATTACACTACAACTACCATTTATATGTCTCTATAAATTCTGAGAAAATTAACCTAGTACAATAATAATCTAGAAACACCAAATCCAAAGTTTCATAATTTACCAGAGAGTATTTATTCATAATCACTATTTATTACAAATGGTGTGCCAATAAGGGATTACACTACAACTACTATTTATATGTCTCTATAAATTCTGAGAAAATTAACCTAGTACAATAATCATCTAGAAACACCAAATCCAAAGTTTCATAATTTACCAGGGAGTATTTATCCATAATTACTCAATAATCAAATAATTTATCCATGGAAGACATTTCAAAACTTGTAAAGGAATTAAGATAAATTTTCATCTAGGCCACATGAGATTACTCATACTGATGTGCCTCATCACAAAGCTACACATTCCAGAGAATCAACATTTTCTATATTTAAATTTCTCAAAAATTAATTAAATTGCCCATGGAGGGCATTTCATAATTTGTAAAGGAGCTACCCTAAATTTTCATCTAAACCACATGAGATTGTTTCTAAGGATATTTAATGTCATGAAAAGACTATGCCTAGAAGGTGGGATTTTTGCTAGTTGTTTTAATCTCATAAATTTCATTAATTTACAAGTGTGACAATTTGAATTTACTTAGAAACTTTAAGAAAAATAATTTCCAAAGGTCATGAGACTAATGTCGAAGATGTATATCCTCTTGACATACAAAAATCCCAAGGTTTCAGAGGCATGCAAGGTGATTCCCACCTTCAAAAAGGTCAAAAGCCCAAATTGACTATTAACACCTCAATTTTTCTCTTAAGACCCAAACTTCATTTTGAAGTTCAGAGAAATATACTCATGCACATGTGATGAAATTTTAACCAGTGTCTATGCATGACCTAAAAAGTCCCTCACCAAAATTTGGGATCATTAGGAGTTATATAACTCAAAATATTCCATTTATTTGATTTTCCATGTTCTGAATAAATCCTTTGAAAAATAATTTTCTAATAATCTGATTTTTAAACCTAAGCTAGGTATATGGCACATGCATGCATGGCCAAAATCTCAAGTCCATCAGACTTATATTTTAGAGTGAGCACACTATTTAATTTCTGGTTCATGTTATGACCAGTCTCACTAAAATGAGTACTGTGGAACCTACATTTAACCAAATGAAATGATTTCACTTTCAAATGAAAGTAGACGTCCAGATCTACAATTCCTATCTCTGGGAATTTTTCGAAATATGGCCTCTAAGGGCCTCAAATTCTGCTTTCAAAACCAGGTAACTAAGTGTGACAAATTTCAGAAAAAAAATATAATATAAATCCCTAATTAAGGTGGTCTGCAGCTAGCCATCAGGACCTAATCCAACGGCGTTGGAGTCGTCTTCCCCGATGAGCCTACGACTCTGATTCACTGCACCTGGGCCGATTTGCGGGCAAGATTCCGGCGAATCCCGGTGGTTTCCGGCGAAACACCTAAGCCACCACCACCAGTCGACATAGGGCTGTCGACTGGTGGTGTCCGATTGGGCTGGGGTGGCCGGAGTAGGGCTCCGACACCTTTCATTTTTGCGGCTAGGAACATGGAAAAACCCGAAGTGAAATCGCCATTGCATGGCTCAAATTGACAGGGGGAGAGAAGAGATGCTAGCACAGGAGGAGGGTGTTGGATCTTGAGGCGCCCTTAGAGGGGGGGGGGGGGGGGGGGGTGAATAAGGGCCTTTTAGAAAATATAATTTTTACTTACGAATTTTAAAACAACTTTTACTTTTCTAAAAGTTACTTATAAAAATTTCAAACTAATGTAATTTTTAGAATAAATTCAAACACAAATTTCTAAGTTAAAGATTAAACAATCATATTTGCAATTAAAGAAAAATTCATAACTTTATAATTATGAAAATCGCATACAAATAATATGATCTTAACAATGCTTAAGATCAAGGCACAAATATGATAATAACCCTTTTACAATTTGTGTTTACCAATCCTTCTCCCAAGGATCGGAAGGCTATCACTTGTCTCTCTCTAGACCAAGCCCAAGCCTATCCTCTAGATCTTCCCAAGATCTAGACGTAGCACACAAGGCCACGATTTCCCACCAAGCCACGCAAGGACTTGGACGCTCCACACAAGGAAGCGATTTTCCCCTAAGCCACGCAAGGACTTAGACGTCACGCACAAGGAGACGATTTCCCTACCAATACAAAATGAAAAGTATATAAATGAAAATACAATATGACAAGAACAACTCCCTAGAAATTCAGATCTCTGAAAGGAAGGTTGAAGCCTCGAGATGATCGTTGATGAAGAAGCGCGCCCGACCTCGTCTTCAATCTCAAACCTTCTAAGCACAAATGGGAGTTGATGAGGTTCTGGAGCTCTCTGGTTCGTATGCACTCAGGAAGGGACTTGAAATTATCAATGCTTGGAATGCACGAACAAAAGGAGCCAATATATAGAAATTCGTTGTCGCCTGAGCGACATCGACTGTCGGAATTTCCGACAGCGCTAAACTGCCGCTGTAGTGCTGTCGTGCGTGCAGTTGTTGTAACCTCCGAGCTGTCGCCTGGGCGACATCAATGTCGGATTTCCGACAGCGCAAAACTACCGCTCGTAGTGCTGTCGTGCGGGCAGTTGCTCTAACCTCCGAGCTGTCGCCTGGGCGACATAGATGTCGGATTTCCGACAGTGCAAAACTGTCGCTCGTCGTGTTGCTGTGGGGGAAGTTGTTGTAACTTCTCTGCTGTCGCCTCGGCGACATTAGCTGTCGGAAAATTCCTACAGTGAAAATTTCATACTCTCAAATTGAGCTCCAGCAAAATTGTGAACATCTCATATCTGTTACCTGCACACCATTAATAAAAATAGAATCAAATACAAACGGGACTTTGTTATTATCAAACCGAAAGAGTGCGAAACGCATGCTCCAACAATCTCCCTTTTTTGATAATAACAAATCCGTATAAAAAGAAATCATATCTATTTAGGTTGTTGATTTTAACATATGGTGTGTGCACAAAAATAACATGATATATTCCTCTTAAGAGTAATATCCCCCTTGATGAAAGCTCCCCCTAAATGTTATAGTAAATTGAAATGATGTATTGTTTAGATTGATTATTTAGGTGTAATAGTTCTTTGATTTCTTGAATATACTTATAATTCTCCCCCTTTTGGTATTAGCAAAAGGTAATTAATGAGTAGATTTTAAGGGAAGAGAGAGGATGGAGAAAATAAGAATAAGCGGAAGCACTTGTTGGGAAAACGATTGAAAGTCTTGAAGTAATAGTAATATGTCATAGTATTGAATAAACTCATGAATAGACGGTATAGCCATATGAAGTAATAAAATAAAAGAGCTTAAACATGATTAAGGTCATTTTAAAGTATCATAAAAAGACACAATTGTGTATAGAAATTTGGAATATTTTCGGTCCAATTCTCATGAGATGAATGTTTATATAACATAATGATGTGTACAAGTGATACTCAGATCAAACATATGAAGTTATTTAATGTACATGATCATTGGAATAGAGAACATAATAAAAGCATATAAAGACAACTTGGACCTTGAAGAGATAGCATAATAAGAATAGAATATCATTTATCTTTTGCACAAGACACTTTTCAATTCTTTCCAAGGTGCTTAACCTCACAATGCTTATTAAGACTTATCAGGAGGGTAAGTAGTGCTTGGTGGAGTATCCTTGTTGTACAACCCTCATTCTCCGAGGGTGGGCCCCACTAAAGGCCACGTAGGCGGAGGTCAAGGCAGGAGTCAACAATCCAGAAGACGAAGGAAGATCAAGGGTTTTCGTTGTGCGAGAAGGTACTCGCTCGCCCCATTGCGAGAAGGAAAGTCCCGCTCGGCCAACCGAGGAAGCCGTGAGCTCGGGCCTACTCGCCTATAGGCGACTTAGCCAACCAACTCGCCTGTTAGGTCTGAGGTCCTTACCTGCTCGCCCACATATTGCCTTGTCTAAAAAACCTACTCTAGGGGATCAGGGATGACCATCTGCTTCCACCCCCCCCCCCCCCCCCCCCCCCCCCAGGATTTGTCTATAAATAGACCCCCAGGGGTACTAGAGATGGCACTTGCAAAAATCATAGTTGCACCCCTCCCCCTTTCATAATCAAGATAGCAAGTGCCTACCTAGTACCGAGCTCGGCCATTCGTGGTTTTGGAGGAGAAGACTCTCTAGAGCTTCTGGGTACATGGTGGGACCTCCCTGCCGCAGCACCTGGGGTTGTGTCTCTTTTCTCTTCATTTCTTCCGTAGTGGCTAACCAAAACCTTTTCGCTGAACCGCTGGGCAAGTAGCCTCAGGCCGCATTGATCCGAATTTTGGGGCCAGGATTTTCTAGGCTTCAACACTTTGGTGCGGTGAGCGTGGATCGCGGCCAGAGGAAGAAAGTCTGGTAGAAAAGTAAGATGGTAGCAGCTAGCGACCACGAGGAGGCGGCGGGAAACTCGGCTCGGGGCGGCGAGTTCGTATCGTGGGCTGTCTTTGAGGCATTCGCGCAAAGGATGGAAGGCGTCATGCGAGTAGCTCTCCTACCTCGCACGGAAGGAACGGCGACCTCACCTCATCGCCCGGGCCCGTACGAGGAAGGTGCTCGCACTCAGCGAGCACGGAAGGCGCACGTTGAGGAGTTCGAGCGGCCGAGGAAGTCGCAGTTTGGTGTGCAAGCGTCCCAAGGAGCTGGCGGAACTCGTTTTCGCGAGGAGGACGAGCAGGCGAGATTCTATCATACTCGCCAGGTGAGCGAGTATGGAGGGGATACTCGGCCAGATGATGATCGTCGCCAGATTGGGGGGAGGAGCCCATTCCGCGAGGAGATCCTCGCCGCACCAGTACCAGAGGGGTTCAAGGATCCCTCGATGAATTACTACTCGGGGGGAGAGGACCCTATCCGACACCCCCATTGGTTTGAGGATGCAGTCCCCATCCAGACCATGTCGGACGCCTACGAGGATCTTTTTAAAGGGGCCAATCGATTCGTCCAGGGGGATGCCTCGAATTATGGCGCCCTGACCAAGCTCTCCAAGCTGAGGAGAGAAGAGGAAGAGGAAGAAGAGACGGTCCCCGTAAGAAGAAAGGAGGAACCCCAGAGATTGGAGAGGAGAAGATCGAAAGAGCGTAGGCCGGCAAAGCGCGGGAGAGAGGAGCCAGGGAGACAAGGAGTAGGAAGACCCTTTGTTGCTCCGGAACGGCTAGAGGAAGGAAGAAAATACCAGGTGCTGGAGCAGCAGCCGGGTCAAGGAAGGAGATTCTCCACAGAGAGGAGGAATCGTGGTAGGCAAGAAGGACGTAAGGAGGAAGGAGGCACGGAGTCGATAGTAGTTGTCCGTCGGGGGAACAGACGTAACCGGAGGAATAGCTGGAGGAGGAATAGGGATCGGCTCAACCAAGGCCGTCGAGGAGGGGTCAAGGCCGGAGAGGTAGGAGTGAGTTATGGAGAAGCGGAGCTTGGATCTTTCCGCAAAACGAATTTCCATCAGGCCTACCGCCAGAATGTCGCTCCGACCTCTCAAGCGCCACCCCTGCTGGAGGAGATCACTTTCTCAGAGAAGGGCATGTTAGGGAATGAGAATCCCTTCCATGATGCTCGTATGATTCAAGCGATCGTCGAAGACTTCACCGTCAGTCGAATCCTGGTGTGCAACGGGGGTTCGGTTCGTGTCATTTTTACATCATTCTTGCGAACACGTTTGACAACCTGGAAGTCGAGACGAGCAGGATGACGGCCTCGGGCGGTCCCCTTTTCGATTTCTCAGGTCAACAAAAGAAAGCGGACGCGGCAGAAAGATCAGCTGTCGTCAGGAAGCTTAATCCAAGACGGGAAGGATCCTTCATCATCCACGAGTCATTAGCAACTGGCAGATATCGCCTGCAGAATCGCGAAGGGGAGCAGTTGAAAAACGCTTGGAGCGATGACAACCTAAAATGGTTTTACTCCTGAATGGGAGTATGTACATCCCACCCCTGTGAATTCATTGTTCATAAATAAGTTCATCACCCCCCTGAAACATGGGGTAGAAAATGTTTTCTTACATTGGCCTCAAATTGAGAAATGTTGTCAAGAAAGCAGGTGAAGTCGATCTCCTAGTCAGGTTGGGAAACAGACCTCCGACTTGATTCTCGTAAAACCCAGAACGGATGATGGGACAATGCCTCGGTGGTGCGTTCCCTTAAGTCCAAGCCTCTGCAATGACGGCCGAGATCAGCTCCCCCCTTGCACGTTGGTCGCGGTTCCCACTGACTGCATTTCTCATCCGACTGAAGAGATTATCAGGAAGAAGTCTGGGCGCCGACCTCCCAATTCGACGAAGAGATGATCGACTTAACCGATCAGGGGGCCCTTGAATAAAGGTGTTATGTACCCCCGAGGGATGAGAACCCCTCACGAAGTGTTTCGTTTCCAATTATTCTTCTCCGATCGTGTAAGTTAATGTGCTTAAGCGTGCTTAACTCCCCGTTCAATTGTTGAGCAGCAGGAAACAGGTTGTGGCGACATTCGGCATCCAAGCAGGATGGAGACCTTGGGATGTTGTGTTCCCTTGGAAGGTGCTCCTCTGGAACCTCCCCGACAGTCATTCCCTACTGTGCCAACCCCTTCAACAGCAGGATGGAGACCTTGGGATGTTGTGTTCCCTTGGAAGGTGCTCCTCTGGAACCTCCCCGACAGTCATTCCCTACTGTGCCAACCCCTTCAACAGCAGGATGGAGACCTTGGGATGTTGTGTTCCCTTGGAAGGTGCTCCTCTGGAACCTCCCCGACAGTCATTCCCTACTGTGCCAACCCCTTCAACAGCAGGATGGAGACCTTGGGATGTTGTGTTCCCTTGGAAGGTGCTCCTCTGGAACCTCCCCGACAGTCATTCCCTACTGTGCCAACCCCTTCAACAGCAGGATGGAGACCTTGGGATGTTGTGTTCCCTTGGAAGGTGCTCCTCTGGAACCTCCCCGACAGTCATTCCCTACTGTGCCAACCCCTTCAACAGCAGGATGGAGACCTTGGGATGTTGTGTTCCCTTGGAAGGTGCTCCTCTGGAACCTCCCCGACAGTCATTCCCTACTGTGCCAACCCTTTCAACAGCAGGATGGAGACCTTGGGATGTTGTGTTCCCTTGGAAGGTGCTCCTCTGGAACCTCCCCGACAGTCATTCCCTACTGTGCCAACCCCTTCAACAGCAGGATGGAGACCTCGGGATGTTGTGTTCCCCTGGAAGGTGCTCCTCTGGAACCTCCCCGACAGTCATTCCCTACTAAGTTGTCCTCCTCAATGGCACCTGCTTCGCACTAGAATGAAGACTATCGGGGATATGAATCCCCTTGGCCCCGACCGTCCTTCCCTATCCAACGCCATTTCTTAGAAGTCAGGGTGCGAGCATAATGCCAACTCGCCGGGACGCGAGTAGGTATGCAGGCGAGAAGCAAATCCGGCGACGAGTAGTTCAAAGGAGCGAGTAAGGCAGATGGTCGGCCGATCCGATTTCTTACTAAGCCATCCTAATGAAAAAGGCGAGGAAATATGCGAGCCTATGAGCCTAGCGGGATCACATCAGCACAAGGAAAATTCACCGAGAAAATAAATATTTCTATCAGAATGATTGTGATTTACCAAAAATATATATACTCGCAGAGCCGCGAGAAGCACAAAAAATGTCAAAAAATAAACAGTTTACTTCGACGGCGACGGCGGAGCATACTCGGCCGAATCCGATTCATCCTCTTCCTCGCGGTCGTCCTCGTCGCTGGCATTTAGGATGTCTGATAGAAGGCCCTCCGTCGTTAAGGTATCCGCCCCAGGTGCCAGCAAGCCGGCCACCGAAAGCTTTGCAAAAACTAAGTCCCCGGCGGCTAGGGCGATTTCTCGCCGAAGGGACGAAAGCTCCTGCGATGTCATGAACGAGCCAGGGGTTCGGCGAGAAGGTCCTGCTTCCGAGAAGGAGAACGCCGCCATCCTCGATTCTAGCTCGGCGTTACGAACCTGCGACGCCTCCAGCAAGGCTTGGCTCGCCCGCAGGTCGCATTCAAGCTTGGAGATCGTCTCCGCCGCCACCAACTGCTCTTCCTGAACATGCGAGAAGGACAGGTTAAAAGATATGAAGCGAAGACAGTGAGTTTTAATCCAAGCTCGCGTAAGGTACCAAGATCACCTCGAAACTCCGGCTGGACTCGGCTTTGTCCTCGGCCACCTTGGCGCGCTTTAGGGCCTCGTTCTCTCGCTTCTCGGCCTCCAGCGTTAGCTTCCGATAAAGCGCAAGCTCCAACTCAGAGCCGAGAAGATTCCGCGCGGTCTGGTGGAATAGCTCAGAAGCTCGCAGCATTGCGCGCAACCCCTGGTCGGCAAGAAAGCGAGGAGTAACGTCTTGCAAAACCTTCGTATCATCGCGACCGTAGAGGCCGAACAAGACGCTGAAAGCATCATCGTTCGGGACCTCATCCTCGCTCCACGAGGGTAGGCGAGTGCTCAAGGTCACCTCGCTACGCTCCCGAATCCAAGCGATCAGAGGCTCGCCGTCCAAGCCCCTGTTCAGCGAACCCTGCCCAAAGTTAGGATGGTTCTCAGGGGTACTATCTTCCTCCTCGCGAGCCCGCTCCTCCGCCGCACGTCGGGCAACTTCCTTCCTCTTCCTTTTCTTAACCGCGGGAGGTTCGTCCTCGAGCGGCCATCCAGCTGCGCGAAGGATCTCAGCCTCGGCGCCGACCCCGGGATGGATCTCCACGACCGGAGACCCCTGCTCGCCATCTTCCTCCTCGCCTTGTTGCATTTGCGTCGGGTCGACCACAGGAGAACGAGGAGGTGGGGTCTGACCCCCCACAGGGAGGATCGTGGCGGGAAGATGCCGACAAGCTAAAGATAGTCGTTAGACCAAGAAACGAAAGTAAAATTATTAGCAGCGGCTAAGGAAGGTTACCCTCGGCAGGCGGCACATAGGCGAGATGGTCCACGTCCTTTCGCCAGAATTCGATGTCAAGTTTCTTGTTCTTTAGGGCAAGGAAGAGCTCCTCGCGCCGACCCCGGAGCGATGGGGTGGCGAGCGCCCCGGAAGGTCTTTGTTGAGGGCGATTTGGTATGTGCGAGAAGTCACCCGTGAAGAAGATGAACCTCTCGCTCCACCGGTGGACCTTGTTCGAAGTCCCGACCACCTTACAATGATGGCTGCCGAAGAAGATCACCCCCTCCTTGGTCGCGCCCATGTAGAAGATCTTGCGGAAGACGTCCAAGTCAAAAGCAATCTTCTCGCTCCGAAGGAAGCAGAGGTAGCCGATGATCATCGCTACCCCATTCGTATTAATCTGGGCGGGTACCCAGCCGTAATACCGAAGAATCTGGCAGAATTCGGGCCAGAGAGGAAGGCGCAGGCCGACCTCGAAGTGCGACAAGGAGAAGGCGAGCTTGCCCTCTGAAAAAGTATTAATCCGCTCATGGGTAGCGGGAAGGCCAACCCGGAAGCCTTGCGCGAGGTGTTGATGGACGAATCTTTCCAGATCGTCCGCGCGGGTGATGGGTTTCTTGAACTTATGGGCGACAAAGTTCTCGGCATAGGACAAGCGACGGGTCTCCGCTTCCAAAGAAGGAGTCATCGTAACAAGTAGGAAAAAGGAGACGAGAAGGAAAGACGATTGAAGAAATTCGAGAAAGTGCACCAATTTCGGACCCTACCCCCCCCCCCCCTATTTATAGAAGTAGGCAGAAGGGAAAGGGGGGACCGCGACAATGATTCGTGCGAGGTACTTACCTACTCGCTAACGAAGAAATCGTGCGTATATGTCTTACGCGGTAACAACTTTCTCGCGGTTAGGCGACGATCGCAAGAAACGCGAGAAAGCCCTGCAGAAGACAGATCCAGATAAAAGCAAAGCGATAAGATTTGAAAGTCGCAACACGCAGATAATCCGGGATTATTACAATACTCGCAGAATAATGTTCAAGCAAAATAACTCAACAAGCATCCTAGTTGACAGGGGGATCGCCGCGCCTGTCCGAAGTCGCACCAAATCGCCCGTTGAACCCCAGCTGACGCGCGAAGGCCATCTGTTCATTCGCCCTCGCCAGGAACTCCTCGCCAAGCCGGATGTGCTCCTCCATACGATTCAACGTCCCAAGGGACCCCATACTCGCGCGAAGGCTGCGCACTTCGGCCTTCAGCTCCTCATAGCGATGTTCTATGCCGACCATGCGACTGTCCAGCTCCGTGACGAGATAGTGCTTTCCCTCCGCCATCTGTAGCCGATGCTCGAATTCTTCGATATTCGAGACGCGCCCTTCAAGCGAGGTTATTCGACGATGAACCTCGTAGGCCAGCAACCTATCTACCTTTATCTCCAGGTCGAGGTAGGCGGAGGCCATCTTCGTCCTGTACTCACGAGTAGGAAGTCCAAGCGCGTCGATAAAGACAGACCCCGGCGACGTGGCATGGGCTGGAAGATGGCGAGTTAGAGGAAGAATCACCCTAAAACAGTGCTCTACGATAATTTTACCTGCCCGCACAGGTGCCGTTCTCGGTTGATGACGAGGAGGCGAAGGAGATCGCCGAGGAACGTCCCGGCGAGGAGGAGAGGCAATCCGACGAGGGGATGGAGTTCGTCGCGGACTGGGTCTTCGCCAAGGAGATCGGCGAGGAGACGGTGAGCGCCGAGAAGTGTGTCGGCCCCCTAGTCGCCCACCTCTTCCGTTGTGCGACGACGGCCCACTGTCAGTGCGTCGAGGAAGCTGAGCCGTGGGGACAGCCGAGGAAGATCCTCCCTCCCCCCTTTCTCCAACAATAGTAACCCGGGAGTTCTTTAGCAATACGCGATTCCCGCCTGTCACATGCTCAGGAATAGGGGACGGAGGCCGAAGCGGTTCTCGCTCGGGGACGACCCCTGCGGGAAGGACCGGTGGGGGCGGCAGGTGCTGAGAACCTACGCGCTCTATCATCGGGGATGTCTGCGTATTCGTCCTCACGGGAGATTCACCTACAAAAGAACGTCGGCATCAACAAAGAGTCCCCATAGGAATCGCAATATCTCGACAAAGCGCTTACCTTCTCGGAGAGGGTCCTGGTTGGCGTTCTGGGGTTCGTCCTCGGCAGCAGTTAGAACCATTTCGTCAACCAACCTCTCCGCATTCAACGGCGCGACGGAAGGCTCAGGCGCGGAGATCGCCGGATTCACCCGAAGAACCTCCTCGGCCAAGGGGCTAAGGCGACGATCGGAAGCCCCCCTTTCCCTCTTGCGAGTTTCTGAGCTTTTCATCTTCTTCATTAATTTCATCAACAGCTCGGTCTTCACGAGCATCTGCTCGGCGGACAGCATCTCATCGGTTCTAAAAAAGTGGCGTGCCAAAGAAGGACCACCCCCTCTATTTATAGACTTACAGGGGTCCTAGGCCTGCCGAGTAGGTGAGTTTCCCGCCAGAAGAGGCTCGTCGAATAAGGTTTGGATGATTCTTTCCGACCAACTATGTCGCTCGCAAAGAGCGGGGATTGTGTACAACCCTCATTCTCCGAGGGTGGGCCCCACTAAAGGCCACGTAGGCGGAGGTCAAGGCAGGAGTCAACAATCCAGAAGACGAAGGAAGATCAAGGGTTTTCGTTGTGCGAGAAGGTACTTGCTCGCCCCATTGCGAGAAGGAAAGTCCTGCTCGGCCAACCGAGGAAGCCGTGAGCTCGGGCCTACTCGCCTATAGGCGACTTAGCCAACCAACTCGCCTGTTAGGTCTGAGGTCCTTACCTGCTCGCCCACATATTACCTTGTCTAAAAAACCTACTCTAGGGGATCAGGGATGGCCATCTGCTTCCACCCCCCCCCCCCCCCAGGATTTGTCTATAAATAGACCCCCAGGGGTACTAGAGATGGCACTTGCAAAAATCATAGTTGCACCCCTCCCCCTTTCATAATCAAGATAGCAAGTGCCTACCTAGTACCGAGCTCGGCCATTCGTGGTTTTGGAGGAGAAGACTCTCTAGAGCTTCTGGGTACGTGGTGGGACCTCCCTGCCGCAGCACCTGGGGTTGTGTCTCTTTTTTCTTCATTTCTTCCGTAGTGGCTAACCAAAACCTTTTCGCTGAACCGCTGGGCAAGTAGCCTCAGGCCGCATTGATCCGAATTTTGGGGCCAGGATTTTCTAGGCTTCAACACTTGTCTTTAATTTAAACTTTTTTTTGTTTGATCACATATTTTGTGATATCTTAATATCGAGATATTGATAATTTTTTAATTGACCAAGGATCTCCGAATTCACTTGAATCGCAAAAGATGGTGTATATTTTGTTGTGCTAACAAATCAAGGTTGAAAGTAGTTTTTATGAAGTGCTATTGTATTATGTTAAAGCAAATATGATTCATGTATATATTAAATAGAAAGACATATGTATGGATCAAAAGAAGTGAACGTGATAGTTAATTATTATATATAAACAATTTCTCATACTTAGAGGCATGTGAAAACAAGTTCCAATAGTCTAAACAACTAAGTAGGAGTGTCAATACGATGATAGATTTGAAAGGAAATCATATAATCATGTAATAGCCATCTTTTAAAAAAATAAAAAGCACATGGTTTGGCATCAATTCATGAGTTGTAGCATTAATAAAGACATATAACTATTGAAAAACATCAAAGGGACCCAAAACTGAAGATTAAGCAAATCGGGAGCTGTCGGAAATTTCCGACAGTCACTGTCGCCTGGGCGACAGCTAAAAATATAAATACGGCTTAAAACCGAGTCAAACCCTATTGTGCATCATTTCCTGGACTTAAGGGCGAGAGGAAGCTGTCGGATTTCGGCGACAACCCTAGATATAAGGTATGGGGTTTTTGATTTTGAAGTTTTTGACTTAAAACCTTTAGAGATTTGTGATTTTGGAAAGGAGAGAAGATGAAAAATGTTTTTTTTTTTCATTTTACCTTTGATTAATGGTGTAGAACTTTGAGGTTTTGTGTATAAAAGGTGTAGATCTAGTGTAAATCAAGTGGATCTTGGTGGATCTTGTTTGGATTTTGTGATTTTTGTGTTTAAGTGTTGTATTTTTGGGGTGTAAGAGTTTTACATGGTTTAATTTCAAAAATGGAAGATTTTTCTTTTGTAGAAGGTTGAAGAAGATGAATAGTAAGGATATGTGAGAAGATGTAGTTTTGTACTAGAAAGAAAAAAATTGTTTAACAGAAATATAGTTTGGGTTTAAGTAGACCTGGAAGTGTAGTTGAGAATTTTAAAGAAAAGCTTACTGGAGTACTGTCGGAATTTTCCGACAGCCAATGTCGCCTGGGGCGACATCGTTCCAGTGCACAGAACTTGTTTAATTCATTTTTGTTATGTTATGTTTGCAGAATGGCTTCCAGTTCGAAGGCACGAAAGAGTACGTCTGAAGATGCACATAGTTCGTATCAAGTTTACCCTGGGGTGGAGAAAGCAATAATTGGAGTAGCAAAATATGTAGAATTTGATTCTCCGAAGCACGATCATATCTATGATCGTCTTGCGAATGCAGGTATAATTTCAATAATCACAGCAGATACGTTCTCATCCTTTTTGATTCGAGAATTTTATAATCATTTGGAAGACCCGAGTTATACCGAATTGGATGGGGGAGTGAGATCTAGAATCCAAGGTCAACAAGTGGAAATAACACATGTTGATCTTAGAGAGGAATTCGGTCTTCTTATGAGTGAACATATGCCTGATATAGTAGAGAGCTATAGAAAGGATAGAGATTGGACCCTTGTAAACATGAGTTTACATGGAAGTCAAAAGAAGACCATAACCACTGAAGTTTCGTCACTCACTCCGGATGCATATTTAGTCCAAGATATATTAAGGAACTCGGTTATGTTAAAGAGTGGAGATACAAGGAGTATCACGGCACAGTTGACGCTCATTACTTACTTTATTATGGAGGAGGAACCTTTTGATGTAGCGGACTTCATCCTTTCTCAGATTCGGTATGCTTTTAGATTAAAACATCCAAAATGGGTGAAGATTCATACTTTGCCAATGGGGGAAATAATTCAACGTATACTATATAAGAAGTATGAATGGATAGTTCAAGATTCGTACTTTGATGATTGTTTTCCTGAGATATATTATACGGGAACTATGAGAGTGAAGAAGACGCAGAAAAAGCCTCATCCTGGAATTGAGATTAGAGAGCCTCCAATGCCTAGGGCAGGATCACTACGAGAGTCTATAGATGATCTTCGTGATTCACTAGAGGATCACAAGAAGGAAGTGAAGAAAGATCGTAGTAGAATGCAGAAGTTTATGAAATTTTTGGTGAAAGGTCTGAAGTTAAAGCCTACTCCGGAAGAAGCGGCCGAATGGCAAATTCCAGATGAAGAACCGCCACGCCAATCGGTGAGGCGGACTCGACGTGGTAAGGCCGTAAGACGAGGACCTCCAGAAGACTGTCCAGAGAGCAGCGGGGCTGGTTATGAGGATTCTGAGTAGTTTTCATCAGGGTGCTGCTTCTGACAGATGTCGGAATTTTCCGACGAATTTGCCCAGATTTTATTTTCTGTTATCTGAACTTGATCCTATGTTGATTTCTACTATTTTTGTGAAACAATTTTATGTAATATTAATTTTGTGAGAATTTTTCTTAAGTAATTCAAATTCTATGTTTGATTTAAAATTTAGTCTTTCTTTTTAAAATGTATAGGTTTTGTGATATATTGTTTTTTAATTTTATAGGTCATAAATAGTGATATAATCATTGTGAAATATCTAGGATTCCCAATTCTAGCCTAAGCATAGAAAAACAGGAATCCGGTAATGGTTTAGTGAATATATCCGCTAGTTGATTATCCGTGCCTATAAATGGAATTTTTATGTGGTTATTTTTAATATGATCTCTAATAAAATGATGTCTCACATCAATATGATTAGACCTTGAATGATGGACCGGGTTGTATGTTAAATCAATTGCACTTTTATTATCACACCATAATTCAATAGTTTGTTGTTTAATATTAAAGTCTTCTAAAGTTTGTTTCATCCAAAGAGCTTGTGCACAACAACTACCAAGTGCGTTGTATTCGGCCTCGGTGGTTGAGAGGGCAACCGAATTCTGTTTCCTACTCGACCATGAAATGAGTGAAGGGCCTAAAAAGTGACAAGTGTCACTAGTGCTTTTCCAATCGAGTGAACAACCGGCATAATCAGAATCAGAGTAGCCAAAAAGAGTAAAATCATCGCTATGAGGATACCATAAACCAAGTTTAGATGTGCCAATTAAATATCTAAAAATTCTTTTTACCGCTTTTAAATGTGATTCTTTGGGATCGGCTTGAAATCTTGCACATAAACAAACTGAAAACATAATATCCGGTCTAGAAGCAGTTAAATATAAGAGTGAACCTATCATGCCTCTATATAAAGTTTGATCTATTGATATTCCATTTTCATCTTTTCCTAATTTTAAAGATACACTCATAGGAGTATTTGCTTGTTTTAGATTTTCAAATCCAAATCGTTTTAAAACATCATGAATATATTTTGATTGGTTAATAAAAACTCCATCATGTTTTCGAACAATTTAAAATCCTAAGAAATATTTTAATTCTCCTACCATACTCATCTCAAATTCACTTTCCATCATTTTTAAAACATAATTACACAACTCTTCATTAGTGGCTCCAAAAATAATATCATCAACATAGATTTGTAAAACAATTAAATCATCATCTACTTGCTTAATGAAGAGTGTACAATCAACACCACCCATTTTAAAATCATTTTGTAATAAATATATAGTCAATCTATCATACCATGCTCGTGGTGCTTGTTTTAAACCATACAAAGCTTTTAACAATCTATATACGCGATTAGGAAATTTTTCATTTACAAATCCTGGGGGTTGTTCAACATAAACTTCTTCTTTAATCAACCCGTTTAAAAATGCAGTTTTAATATCCATTTGCAATAATTTAAACCTTTTATGACTAGCAAATGCAACAAAAATTCTAACTGCTTCCAATCGTGCTACGGGTGCAAATGTTTCATCAAAATCTACCCCTTCAATTTGATTATATCCTTTCGTTACAAGCCTAGCTTTGTTTCTAGTGACCCTAGAGTCACTATCTAATTTGTTTTTGAAAATCCATTTGACTCCTACCACAGGATGATCACTAGGTCTATCTACAAGAATCCAAACTTTATTTCTTTCAAATTGGTTAAGTTCTTCATTCATAGCTAGGAACCAAGATTCATCATTTAAAGCGGTGGCAACATCTTTTGGTTCTATATTTGAGACAAAACATAAATTTGAAAAACTTTCATGTAAACTAGAACGTGTACGTACCCCACTTAATGGTTCTCCAATAACAAGTTCTTGTGGATGATCTTTTGAGAACCTTAGCTCGGTTGGAGGTACATATCCTTGTTCTTCTTCTTCTTCACCATCTTTTTCGTCTTCTTTCTCTACTTTTTCTTCATCATTATCATCATCATTTTTCTTCAGATTTTGTTCCACATCTTCTTCATTTTTCTCATTACCTGCAACTTTAGTATTTTCTACACAAGAAATGTTTTCATTAAATTTTACATGAATAGATTCTTCAACCACTTTAGTACGTTTATTATAAACTCTATAGGCCTTGCTAGTGGAAGAATAACCAATGAAAATTCCTTCATCACATTTTTCATCAAATTTGCCTAAGTTATCTTTTGTATTCAAAATAAAGCATTTACAACCAAAAATTTTAAAGTAAGATACATTTGGTTTTCTTTGAAAATAAATTTCATAAGGAGTTAATTGTAATGTGGGACGAATCATGACATGATTAATAATATAGCATGCAGTACTAACGGCTTCGGCCCAAAAATATTTTGGCAATTTAAATTCACAAAGCATAGTACGTCCTAATTCTTGAAGTGTTCTATTTTTCCTCTCCACTACACCATTTTGCTGTGGTGTGCGTGGAGCGGAAAATTCGTGTTTTATCCCAAATTCATTACAATATGAATTTAATTTTTCATTATCAAATTCTCCTCCATGATCTGATCTAATGCATTTTACTTTTAAATCAAGTTCATTTTGAATACGTGAAATTAGTTTTACAAATTCATCAAAAGCATTAGATTTTGAATTTAAAAACAATGTCCAACAAAATCTAGAATAATCATCAATAATAACAAATGTATATTTTCTACCTCCTAGACTTTGTGTAGAAATTGGACCAAACAAGTCCATATGTAATAAATGTAAATGTCTAGTAGTAGAAATAACATTTTTGCTTTTAAAAGATGATTTTGTAAACTTTCCTTTTTGGCATGGTGAACATAATGAAGAAAGCTTTCCATTCAAATTTGGTAAACCTTTTATAATTTTATTTTTAGAAAGCTTTACTATGCGTTTGGCACTAGAATGTCCTAGTCTCCTATGGCATAATTCAAGTTCATCATTCTTTGAAATAAAACATTTAAGTGTAGAATGAGATAAATCATGAAAAGTGATTGTATAGACATTGTTTATTCTTGGTGCAGTAAGTATGATTTCGTTTGTTTTAGAATCAATAATTTTGCAAAGGTTTGAGCTAGAGTCAAATAGAACATTTAGATTTTTATCACATAGTTGACTAATAGAAATTAAATTATGTTTCAAACCTTTAATATATAAAACATTTGAAATTTTAAATTCTTCGTTACCTACTACTCCAATGCCTTTGACTTTACCCTTGCCATTATCTCCAAACGTCACTGTTCCATCTTTCTTCATCTCCAGGCTAAGGAACTTTGATTTATCGCCCGTCATGTGTTTTGAACATCCAGAGTCCAAATACCACACGTCTTCCTTGTTCCTAGCCTGCACGCACACCTAAAAAGATGATGAGAGTAAAGATCTGGTTACCCAAGTGGTCGATCCCATGGTATAGGTGGACGCCTTAGGTACCCAGATTTGTTTAACATTAACTTTTCCTTTCTTCCAACATGAGCCCGAGATGTGACCAAATCGATGACATTTGGCACATACAATGAATGGTGAGGAACCATTTTTCAATGGTTTCTCTGGACTCTTGCTGGTGGAAACATCTTTATGTGCGGACTTAGAAAAATTTTCATTTTGAAAAACGGGTTTTCTGAACATGGAGCTGTCGCTGGTTCCGACAGCAGCTGTCGGAAATTTCCGACAGCTTCCAGAGTTTCCAGAAACGTATCCTAGCCCAAATTTTGCTGTCCCATGGCATTGGTTGGCTAAAAGCATATCCAGAGATTTTTTTTCCAACACCAAATTTTCCAATTGCCATGTTCAACTCATTTACTTTGGACTTTAAAATTGAATTTTCTTTTACTATTATGCCACATCAATTTGCAACATTTTTCTTATAATTCTCTAATTGAGAATGAGAGGTTTTAACAACTTTTTCTAAGTCCTTTTTTCTCTTTTAGAAGTTGATCAATTTTTTGATCGGACTTAGAAATAGTGTTTTCAAGTTCTTTTATCCTTGTCGAAGAGTGATCACAATCTTGACAAATTCCCTTCTCGTTCCCAATAAATTTCAAATCATTTGATAATTTTTTATTTGCTTTCAAAAGAACTTTGTTTTCACATTTTAAGAAATCGATTTTCTTTAGACTTTTATCCAAAATTTTGCAAGTTTTCATAAATTCAGAATATAAATCATCATAAGATGGAGGAGTTACCTCAGTGTCGCTTTGGACACTGCAATCGTCGTCAGATGACGCATTTTCTTTCCCCATCAAGCAGACATTTGCCTCCTCTTCCTCCTGTGTTGAGGAATCACTTTCTTCACCAGACGAAGAATCATCCCAAGTCTCTGCCTTTAACACTTTTTTCTTGTAGCTTTTATCGTGCCTCTTTGCTTTTTGCTCTTTCAGGTACTTTGGGCACTTGCTTCTGATATGACCAATCTTCTTGCAATGGTAGCACTCCGGTAGCGGACGCTCCTCTTCATTCTCCATTTTTCCTTTGCCTTTTTGGTAGGCAAAATCATTCTTTTTGAAAAAAAATTTAAATGAATTTCTCCTTTCCGGATTTCTCATAAACTTCTTAAAGTTTCTCACAAACAGTCCTTCCTCATCTTCCTCACTTTCTTCAGATTCAGTTTCAACTTCCTTTTAGATTTCAACGCCAAGCTTTTCTTTTTGGGCTCCAAATTGTACTCTTGGCTTTGAATCTTCAACTCCACTTCATGGGTTTTTAGATTCCCAATGAGACTCTCCAATTGTAAGGTCTTAAGATCATGTGACTCAGAAATTGCAGTCACTTTAGGATTGAACTTCGGGGGAAGTGATCTTAAGATTTTCCTCACTAAATCTCCATTGGAGAAAACCTTACCCAACACCTTTGAATCGTTCACGATTTTAGTAAATCGTGTGTACATTGTATCAATTTCTTCATCCACCTCCATTTTGAATCTTTCGAATTCTGACTCCAGTTGAAATAGCTTTGAATCCTTTACCTGCGAAGTACCTTCATGAGTGATTTCTAAAAGATTCCAAATTTCATATGCAGTATCACAAACACAAACTCTATTAAATTCAGTGCGATCTAGTGCGCAAAATAAAGCATTCATGGCTTTTGCATTGTTTTTACATCTTAATTTATCATTGTCATCCCACTTGTCTTTGGGTTTGACCATAGTTACATCTCCTACAACAATTGTTGGGGAAGAATAACTCGTCTTGACCATATTCCAAACTTCCATGTCAAGAGCTATTAGAAAACACCGCATTCGGGTTTTCCAATAGTTATAGTCCGTGCCCGTAAAAAGTGGTGGCCTACTAATTCCTTGCCCCTCAACGAACGCGTGATCGTTGTGCGCCATTACTCCCGGTGGTAAAACCGTTTTGAAGTAACCTCGCTCTGATACCACTTGTTGGATCTTGAGGCGCCCTTAGAGGGGGGGTAAATAAGGGCCTTTTAGAAAATATGATTTTTACTTACGAATTTTAAAACAACTTTTACTTTTCTAAAAGTTACTTATAAAAATTTCAAACTAATGTAATTTTTAGAATAAATTCAAACATAAATTTCTAAGTTAAACATTAAACAATCATATTTGCAATTAAAGAAAAATTACTAACTTTATAATTATGAAAATCGCATACAAATAATATGATCTTAACAATGCTTAAGATCAAGGCACAAATATGATAATAACCCTTTTACAATTTGTGTTTACCAATCCTCTCCCAAGGATCGGAAGGCTATCACTTGTCTCTCTCTAGACCAAGCCCAAGCCTATCCTCTAGATCTTCCCAAGATCTAGACGTAGCACACAAGGCCACGATTTCCCACCAAGCCACGCAAGGACTTGGACGCTCCACACAAGGAAGCGATTTTCCCCTAAGCCACGCAAGGACTTAGACGTCACGCATAAGGAGACGATTTCCCTACCAATACAAAATGAAAAGTATATAAATGAAAATACAATATGACAAGAACAACTCCCTAGAAATTCAGATCTCTGAAAGGAAGGTTGAAGCCTCGAGATGATCGTTGATGAAGAAGCGCGCCCGATCTCGTCTTCAATCTCAAACCTTCTAAGCACAAATGGGAGTTGATGAGGTTCTGGAGCTCTCTGGTTCGTATGCACTCAGGAAGGGACTTGAAATTATCAATGCTTGGAATGCACGAACAAAAGGAGCCAATATATAGAAATTCGCTGTCGCCTGGGCGACATCGACTGTCGGAATTTCCGACAGCGCTAAACTGTCGCCGTAGTGCTGTCGTGCGTGCAGTTGCTATAACCTCCGAGCTATCGCCTGGGCGACATCGATGTCGGATTTTCGACGGCGCAAAACTGCCGCTCGTTGTGCTGTCATGCGGGCAGTTACTCTAACCTCCGAGCTGTCGCCTGGGCGACATCGATGTCGGATTTCCGACATTGCAAAACTGCCGCTCGTCGTGTTGCTGTGGGGGAAGTTGTTGTAACTTCTCTGCTGTCGCCTGGGCGACATCAGCTGTCGGAAAATTCCGACAGTGAAAATTTCATACTCTCAAATTGAGCTCCAGCAGAATTGTGAACATCTCATACCTGTTACCTGCACACCATTAATACAAATAGAATCAAATACAAACGGGACTTTGTTATTATCAAACCGGAAGAGTGCGAAACGCATGCTCCAACAGAGGGGGAAAGGAACTTGCCTTTGATCGGGCTTGATCTTGAGGAAGAACGAGAAACGCCATGGCCGAACTCGAGCTCCATCTTCCTGCTTGATCTTCCTCCTCAGAGCTGGTCTCCTCCCGAAAACATGGGGGTTCTTTTCCTTTTTTCGATTCCGAAGCTAATGGTGAAGGTTAATTGGGATGAGAGGGTATTGCTAGCTGCCAGCCATTATTGGCGATTTCACCAAGGCCGGCACCTCCCTCAGCAGCCACTGCTACAGCTCCAGCTCAGCAGGGTTTCAACTCCTCTCATCAATTCCTGGCCATGGGAGGGAAAATTCCAAACCAATTTGAAATGTTTGGAGTTTAGCCATTAGTGTGGCCGGCAAATCCCTCTCCTTCCCCGCTCAATAGTTGCCATGTCAGCTCAATCTTGCTGGAAATCCTTGGGGAGGCTGATAGCAGACCAGAAAACAGGGAGTGGTGGCCAAGTGGCCACCCCTCCATGATTCTTCTTGAATTCATTCTTGGAGGTGGCCGACCACCCCTTGGTGAACCTCCCCCTTGGGCCCAATGCGGCTCTAGGCAAACCAGCCTTCTTGTGGGCTTGATTAGGTGGGGTTGAGCCCAAAGGTTCTAAGGTTTGGTTTGGGTTAAGTCCACCTAGCTTGAGTTTGGCTTACTTGACCCAAATAAGGCAAATTGGGGCTTTTGGGTTTGGGCTTGACCCTAGCTCACCCCATTCAAGGTGACTGACCCACATTGTTTCCTAAGACCCTATGAACCTACTCTAGGAAGAATTGAGCCAAGGTGGGGTCATATGGGGTTTAATTGCACAAAATTACTTATTAGGGCAATTTGGGCATTTTGGTGGTTTTGCCATAATTCTCCAAAACTGAATGTGAACTTTGGTTCATTTGGGTCTCATTTGCTCCCCTTAGTGTTTAGGGGTGATCAATTTGATCACACTAGGTCAATTGGAGATCAATTTGGGTTTTTAGCACATTCAGGTCAATTTGGGGCTTTTTAGAAATTGGCCCAATCTCCCCAAATTGATGGCCCTATGATGGGGCTTTTGGGTCCATTAGGTCCCCTAGGGAGGTTTCCATATGGGGGTGGGTCCAATTTGATCATTTGGAGTTCAATTGCCCGTATTTATGGTGGTTTGACCTGGGATAGCTCAAAGTTGACTTTTGGTCAATTTGACCAATTTGGTTGGCCTCAAGGGTCCCTAGTGGTCTACTCACCTCCTTGGATGGTCATGGGGGTCATGGTGTGGTTAGGTTGGCTCATTGAAGTTGGTTGGTCACCCCTAGGCTAGGCCATCAAGATTTGCTATATGCACCCCAAAATGCATTCCTTCCTATCTTAATGAGTTCATGGGGCCTCTTTGGCCCACTTTGTGCACTTGATCCATCCTAGGGGATCTCCATGGATATGTGTGATGCTCAAGGTGCTTTAGCCTCTTTCAGTCCATTTTACACTAGGGTAGCCCATGGTGGCTGAGTGCACACCATGGGTTTTTCACTCCTTCCAACTGGCCATCCTAGTGCCCGGTGTCACTTATCCTATTTTTGTCATGACTTGTCATGACAAAAATTCTCTAGGGGCCTACTAGTTTGGGGGATGTTACATCCATAAAGGCCTCAGAGTGCGTCTAGAGAAAACTCCATTAAAGGGAGGTGGGGTCAACGGTCAACGCATGATCACCCAAGTTGAAGAAACCGAACCCGCCATTTCCGCCGCCAACCGCCAGTGCGAGAACACGCACAAAACGCACAGTGCACGCTGTCATAGCCGAACCCCACTACTGGGGTGTGATTAGCCAGCACCCCACTAGTGGGGTGCGAATAGCCGCACCCCCCATAGTGGGGGGTACGGCCAAACCGCACCCCTTGTGGGGTGCGGCCAAGCCGCACCCCATGAGGGTTACGGCCAAGCCGCACCCCATGTGGGGTGCGGCCAAGCCAAGCCGCACCCCCTTGGGTGCGGCCCGGATGCACCCCCTTAGGGTGCGGACAAGACAAGTCGCACCCCCCTCGGGTGAGGCTGCGCCGCGCCCCCCATATGGTGCGGCCGGGCCACTCTCCCCCGTAACGGGGTTAGGGCAAATCCCCCCTTCTTCTAACTCGCCGCCCGCTCTTCGGGTCCCGGATTCCGCCTAGAACGCCTCCTAGCACACTCGGAACTCTCTCGTGTTCGTTGCGCGCTCGTTGTGAGCTCAGAACGCCTCTCCGTTCGCTCATAACGCTTTCGTGTTCGTTGCGCGCTCCGAGCACTCCCGCGCTCGTTGCGAGCTCAGAACGCCTCTCCGTTCGCTCAGAACGCTCTCGTGTTCGTTGCGCGCTCAGAACGCCTCTTCGTTCGCTCAGAACGCTCTCGTGTTCGTTGCGCGCTTAGAGCTCCCGCGCTCGTTGCGCGCTCAGAATGCCTCTCCGTTCGCTCAGAATGCTCTCGTGTTCGTTGCGCGCTCAGAGAGCTCCCACACTCGTTGCGCGCTCAGAACGCCTCTCTGTTCACTCAGATAATGCTCCCGCTCTCGTTGCGCGCTCAGAATGCCTCGCAGCGCGACCAGGACGCTTCCATGTTCGTTGCGCACTCAGAACACTTCCGCGCTCACGCACGCTTGGAATGCTTCTGAGCATTCTCAGAGCGCCTCCCCAGTCGCTCAGATTGCTTCCCCGTTCGTTACGCGCTCAGAACACTTCTGAGCGCGCTCAGAGCACTTTCACATTTCGGGCACGTTCACATTTTGTCTTTCTAGCATGCTCACATTGTCTTTCTAGCATCACATTTTGTCTTTCTAGCATGCTCACATTTTGTCTTTCTAGCATGCTCACATTTTGTCTTTCTAGCTTCTCAGATTTCAGGAACAATCCGTCGCCTTTTTCGCCTTCAACAAAACTGCCCGAACTGCCCAGGGGCGAGACAGTCATTTATGAAAAATGGTGATCCGTGTGCTCCGAACCGGAAAACGTGATTCGTCCTCCAGGTGGTTACGGTGGTTACAACGGTGAAATTACCGGGCTACCCCCCGACCAAAGCTATAAAAGGAGCCCAGAACCTTCATTTAGGAGGACCTTGTCTTCTACATCCGGGAGAGCTCCTTGAAGATTTTCACGGAATTCTCCTTTAGCGCTTGAAGATCTCCTTCGTGGACTTGAAGATTTCCTTCGTCCCAAAAGGCGACCCAGCATTCTCACTTTTGTTCTCCGGAGCATCTCACTTTTGTTCTCCCGGAAGGCGACTCAGCATTCTCACTTTTGTTCTCCATTATTCTCATAAGGAAAAAGACTTAGTTTTTCTGGAGGTGACCTGTCACCTTCGGAACTCTCTCTCTCTCTCTCTCTCTCTCTCTCTCTCTCTCTATTATTGTAACGAGCAGCGTCCTGTCGCGCTCGACTTCTAAGTACCAAACTGTAACCCCCCAGAAGATAGTGGAGTTTGGTCGGCACAGCTCCGGCCGCGTGGTTTTTTACCCTTTCCGGGTTTTCCACGTTAAAAGTCTCAGTGTACTCAACGAATCTCTAATTGACTGTTTGCGCGCTCGGTTCGCTTTCGAGCTAAGGTGGTTCAATTCGACCGGTCTACCAGAGCACCCGAGCGACCCGCAACAACACTATATATATTGATCATTGCCAACATATATTGTACAAGTGAAAATGTGATATATGTGACCTGGCGTATCACTAATGTTGTTAGGTACTGATTTTGACAGTGGACCAAAAAAATTTAAACTTTGTGTGTGCGTATATTTGTTCGAAATCACCCTTGTGTATAATCACCCTTGTGGTGGGACCCTTCCCTAGCCTGGACCCTCGCTGCGGGGGATGCTTTGTGCACCAGGCTGCCCTTTTTTTATTTACCCAAAATGAGAAAAATAACATTTGCATCACACGTAAATTCAGCAAAAAATATAAATTAGGTGATCATCTAGATATTTAAGGCCACTCCGATTATGAAAATATACTTGGCATTTACCCTTCATTTTCTCAAAAAAGGTGAATCTCACATCTCAGGAGTAAAACAATAATTTTGTGCGCTCAATCCAAGATTACCCGACTATTTCATTGGTAAAATATTTTGTTATTATAATCATTTGTAATGAATTAATCTATTATATGTACTGCACAAATTATGTCTCATCGTAGTCTATACTAAGGTAGCGTTTGGGGAGCTTGTCGTCTCCGGTGTGGCAGCTCCAAAACGTCGTTTAAAACATAAGTTGTGTTTGGCTACTCGTCGCTCTAAACTTCGTTTCTAAATTAAGTTGTTTTTAGGGTAAACTCCAACCGCGGCTCCCATCATCCATTTCGACCGCGCCGCTCTCCCGGTAACCCCTTTAGATAGTTTTTGCTCCAGATTCTCCCTCTCCTCCGCTTTCGATAGGTGTTGCTCCCGATTCTCCCTCTCCTCCGCTCCAGATTCGACGGCCAGTACGACGCTACTTCTCCGATCTCTGACGCCCAATCCGACGCTGCTTCTCCGATCTCCGACGCCCGCGGTTCGTCGTCCAGTTCTCCCCATTTGGCGAAGAATCTCCATTCTCGGTTTCGATCAAGCTCCATTCTTGGCTTCGCTCAAGCTTCTTTTTTCTTCCTCCGACGCAGAAAAGTGCTTGCAAGCTCCATTCTATCACTCTCCTCTCCCGATCGGCTACCTCTTTGGGTATAAATTTTTTTCCTCTTTCTGTTTTTCACATATTTTGTTTTTTGGAATTGAATTAGTGTCTTTTGTGGATACTTTGTTCCGCAGTTGTATGTGTAGGAGGTTATGTGTGTGTGTGTGTGTGTGTGTGTGTGTGTGTGTGTGTGTGTGTGTGTGTGTGTGTGTGTGTGTGTGTAAGACCCATTTTTTTCAAAAATTCGGGTCTTATGCCCAGAATCGCAGTTTTGCGGTGACACCATCACTCGGGAAGGTCGTCACTACAAAACGTCGATCCTGCCGGCCATATCGATCACAGAAGAAGAAAAGTATAAACGAACAAATAGAAGTTCAAGTCCACAAATCACATGCTATATATAATAAATGTCCACGTGGTATAACTGAAATAACAATGTTACAATAATAAAGGGCACATGCCCTGTACACCATGTCCTCACCACAAGATCACTCGCAGAAGCTAACGACTAATCACTCACTAATCCTGAAACTTGTGCTCCTGTACTAGACTGGCACGCCTCCATCTGCACCGGCCTCTGGTGCTGCAGCATCTCCTCGATCCCCTAAAATGATAAGGTCCACCGACCGTTAGTCAAAAGACTAAGCCAATCTCCCACCCCTCCCCCAATGACTCCTAGGCACCGTGCGGGAAGGATGAAGCGGAGGACATCAAGGGGTATAAACAATAGCAGGTGACAGTGGCATAATCTACAGGGAATGTTTCTACAACTACACATATGTATATAGATAATTGAAGCAGTAAGTAAAACAGGGTATAGGACAAGTAAGGTACAGTAAGTAAAGACATGTATATAATAGAAAAGTAACCATTGATTTATAGGAATGCTCATACAAACCTATAGACCAATGGGTCATTTAGCAAGGCCTATCGTATAAAGAGTCTCATAACCAATTTATACGATAGGGGTAGGGGTTGAAATGCAATGTTTATGCCATGACATGCAGAGTTATGCAGTTTATACTATGTTCATACAAGTGCAACTCACACACTTCGACTCTATGCGCACAGACCTTTAGTTCCTCCTTTTTGGAGCTAACAAGACTCCAGGATACTCCCGTAGTGGAAAACGGAAGCGGTGGGTTGGGTCTCGCCTACCTCTAGGTTGGTATTCACACTACCTAACCTAGACCTGTCGTATGTCTCAACGCAAAACTGCGGAGCATCTGCGTACTCTTACTGGCTGGACCACCAGACTTTCATGGCTAAGTGCAAATTCCGTACTTGCCGAGTCAATGTATTGAAGTCGGTGTGAACGACCGTCCAATACCAAAGACCTACCACCTTCATGCACATGCAAACATATTCTACTATATCCCGAGCCATAAACTCCCCGGGCTAACCTACCCGTCACAATAACCTTCCGAGCCACTGGCTCGCCGGACCAACCCGTCCGTACCAACAAGCATTACTGAGTCACAAGCTCACCGGACTAACTAGTTCGCTGCTTCAACCACAAAGCCTACCGCTCGTACAACCAAACCAACTAACCTCCCGTAACTACAGGGTGTGGGTGTGCATATTATTAAGTCAATCTTGTACATCAACTTACTCTTACAGTTTATGGTTAATCTTGTACTTCCCGAGGATTACCCTGTAAGGGGCTCGCTACGGTACTAGGAACTATAATGGGATGACACCCCAAAGTTCCCTTTCTCAAGACACTTAGTGTTTTTGGTATCTACCCATAAGATTACCCCTCTTAACGCTTCACTTGAATTACTCTACGTATTTTATGACCTTCTAGGAGAAATACGATCTTTCGTCGGTCCCGGACACCACCTTAACCTTAACTCTCCAAGCACACTCTCGTCTCATAAACTCACTTTGGTGACCTCATATCTTCTCAACCAGTCTAGGTACAACCTCTACCTTCCTGACCATATACTCCAGTTAAACCCTATTTCCTCTTAGTAGACCACTAGTTACCCAAGTTTTACCATTTTACTATACGCAGACCAAACAAACTTTATGAACCACATAAGAGGAGGTACTCCGAATATTCTTCCAACTGACTTAAGATTATTACTGGAGGACTATCATGGCATCATAAGACTAAATCCAGATATTCATATTTTTCCTTACCATTTTAGCATTTATTTTAATTTCTCCAATATTTGCCAAGTATGAATATGAGCATGAAGTGTAAGGTATTCTTATGATATGACTCCAATAAAATTAAGATAAATATATCATGCCAAAATAACCATAAGTACAGAATGTCACAATTTTACAATTAGGTATCGTCTTCTGATTATAATATTGACTATTTAACCAAAATTAGAAATTAAAGAAGCAACCATCAACAATACTTGTCCAAAAATTATGGGAATATTACCAGACATTTATATTGATCAGAAAAGTTCTCAGGACAAATTTTAGAATTTATAAAGGCATATTAATCACTTACATAAATATTCCAAAGAAACCCTAATATGAGCATGTTGTGAAGGAGTGTATAGTTGTATTTGTATGTGTGTGTGTGTGTGATTTTGTAATGGGTATTTGTGTATTATAGGTATTGTATGTTTGTTGTATGTTTAATTTTGTTATGTTATGTTTGTTTTTGTATAGTTGTATTTGTACGTGTAGGTGGTTATGTGTGCGTGTGTGTTTGTATGATTTTGTTGCATGTATGATTTTGTTATGTTTGTTTATGTATAGGTGCGTGTTTTGATATTGTGTATTAGTATGTGTGTGTGTGTGTGTATTAGTGTGTGTTTGTATTAGTGTGTGTTTGTATGTGTTTGTGTGAGTGTGTGTGTGTGTATGTGTTTGTATTAGTGTGAGTGTGTCTTTGTATGTATTTGTATGAGTGTGAGTGTGTGTTTGTATGTGTTTGTATGAGTGTGTGTGTGTATGTGTGAGCGTGTGTTATTTTTCATTTTGTTGTTTATTGTATGTGTTTTTATGAGTGTATGTTTGTTTAGTTGTATGTGTGTGTGTATGTGTTGTATATGTGTGTTTTAGTTGTATGTGTGTGTGTGTGAGTGTGTGCTTTTATATGAGTGTGTTGTAATATTTGTGTGTGAGTGTGTAGTTGTAATATGTGTGTGTGACTGTGTAGTTGTAGTTGTATGTATGTGTGTGATTGTGTGTATTTTTATGAGTGTATGTGTGTTTAGTTGTATGTATGTGTGTTTTAGTTGTATATGTGTGAGTGTTTGGTTGTATATATGTGTGTGTTTGTAGTTATATGTGTTATATATGTTATTATTTTATTGTTTTGTATGTTTATCTTTTTTTAAAAAAATCTAGATGGGAAAATCAAAGGATGGAGGGATGTCAACGATATGGGAACAAAATGATGTTCTTATTTTTTGTGATCTATGCATTATCAAAATTAAGCTCGAAAATCGGCCGACGACACATTTCAATAGAGAGGCCTGGAATAATCTAGTGGTGAAATTTGAGGAGAAAATCAGAAAGAAGTATGATCGAATTCAAATAAAAAATAAATGGGATCATTTCAAAAAAGAATGGAAGTTGTGGGTTGAGCTAAAGCGAGGGGAAATGAGTCTGGGTTGGAATGCCTCCAGAAAAACGATAGATGCTTCAGACGAATGATGTGATGAGGGGTTAAAGATAAACTTTTAAATTAGACATACAATCTCTTCATAGGTTTTTCTATAAATTTTATTTTTTAAATGTCTAATTATTATTTTTTAATAGGTTGTTACTGGCGCGAAGAAATTTAGGTATGGAGGTATACCCCCAGTGCTAAAGGAAAAAATTAATCATGATGTTCAGCTCGGTTGTCGCCACTGGAAATCATGCTTGCACCCCAAACACCATGTCCCTAGCTCGGGAGTCTATTGATGAGCGAGTTATGTCTGAGGGTGAAGATGAACAGGTTG
Source organism: Dactylorhiza incarnata (assembly GCA_033032865.1). Taxonomy (NCBI): domain Eukaryota; kingdom Viridiplantae; phylum Streptophyta; class Magnoliopsida; order Asparagales; family Orchidaceae; genus Dactylorhiza; species Dactylorhiza incarnata. The sequence continues at coordinate 1,152,470 of JAWHQI010000184.1, read as the reverse complement.
AGATCAGTGAGAATATAAAGAGTTCTCAGCCATCAGGTGCATCCGGAGCCCATAAAAGATGGAAGAAGGGCAAAAAGAAACCAACAAGCTCCATTTTAGATGACTTCCTGGAATCCTCAAAGGTTATAGGTGAATTTCTCAAGGAGACGCCGAGATCTTCATGTTCATTCACTATTGCACAAGCTTTGGAGAAACTTAAAACATACAAAATGTAATGGTTGTTTTGACTTCAACATGTATTTTACTTTCGCCATGGCTGGTTGGAGGGATCAGCGCATGATAGTCATATTTTTAATTTTGTTATAAGCAATCCCAAATATACCCCCCCCCCCTCCCCGAGGTACTTATATTATAAGTGCAACACTTATATTGTTTATCCTTACAATTTTTGTTTTATTAAAACTGTGCTTCAATCATGCATGAAAGTATTATTTGGTCGACGATGGATATCCGCTACAATGAGGTTTTATAAAATCATATCCAGATACACAGTACCATCTTCCTGATTTTGCTCGTGGTAGTTGTGACGACCCAGGGCCGACCCACTCTGGATCATACTAGATCACTGTGGCCTCATCGTCCGGGCTGCAGCCCAAGCACCCAACCCCTCTCCATCCACATGCGGGTTGTTGGTGGCCACAACCGCCCTTTGATGAGAGAAACTTGATAGTTAAGTGTGCAACACTGGGACTTTCCAGGAGGTCACCCATCTCAGTACTACTCCAACCCGAGCACGCTTAACTATGAAGTTTTTTCACTTCTCATCACCAAGTGAGCTGCACTTTTTTGTGACGACCCAGGGCCGACCCACTCTGGATCACACTAGATTGTTTTTTTTTGTGACGACCCAGGGCGACCCACTCTGGATCACACTAGATCACTTTGGATCACACTAGATCACTGTGGTCTCACCTGGCATCGTCCAGATTGCAGCCCAAGCACCCAACCCCTCTACATCCACAGGCGGGTTGTTGGTAGCCAAAACCTCTCATTAATGAGGTAAACTCGATAGTTAAGTGGGTAGCACGAGGACTTCGCAGAAGGTCACCCATCCCAGTACTACTCCAGCCTGAGCATGCTTAACTACGGAGTTCTTCCACTTCTCATCACCAACTGAGCTGCACTTTTTTGTGACGACCCAGGGCCGACCCACTCTGGATCATACTAGATCTCCGTGGCCTCACCTGGGTATCATCCTGGTTGCATCCCAAGCACCCAACCCTTCTCCATCAATCCATAGGCGGGTTGTTGGTGGCCACAACCGCCAATTGATAAGCGAAACTCGATAGTTAAGTTTGCAGTATGGGGACTTCCCAGGAGGTCACCCATCCCAGTACTACTACAACCCGAGCACGCTTAACTATGGAGTGTGATCTAGTGTGATCCAAAGTGGGTCGGCCCTGGGTCGTCACAGTTGTCATCCAGTTGAAGGACTTCGATAGATTTTTAATCAAGCACACTCTTCTCTTAGGAGCGTGATTGAACATACATTTGGCGTATGAAAAAGAAATGGCAATACTACGTGACATGCCAAGCTACAGTTTTGACAAACAGATATATATTGTGATGGAGATGATGGTTTTGCATAATTTTATACGGAGGCAACCTCAACGTATGGATCCTGATTTTAGAGAATGTGAGACGATTGGTGCGGGAGACAACATAGACTCGAAGAGAAGACATGATACGTGCATTGATACATCAAGTGGTGAAGACAAGATGATACTGTTGCACGAGTCAATAGCACAATGACTCTATGAGGCAAGATGGTGATATTCATTACTCGTAATTTACATTTTAATTACTTTTATCTGTGTATCTAATTTAAACATTTTCATTCATGTGGTGATACACCTGTTGCGGATCGCTCGGGGCCTCCGGTAGGTCGGGCAATTTGACCGCCTTAGCCTGCTAGCGCCCGAACGTTCAAACAGATAAATGGGTCTCCTGAGAAGATCGAGTCCCAGAGCTGACGACGTGAAAAACTCATAATCGGGGTGAAAAACCATGCGGTCGGAGCTATGTCGGCCTAACCTTCACTATGCTTTGAGTTCCTCTACAGATTTGTTGAGAGAGCGAGGGCGACATGTCGCGCCTCGTTACAACAATGGAAGTGAGTGGGTGAGAGAGAGAGAGGGAGAGAGAGAGTCGGTTGCCTTGCTCCAATGCGGGTTTGCCCTCCCGGGTCCAAGCTTTAGTCGTACAACTGCGAGCCTTCGACGCCTAGATTGTCCTGCCAATAACGAGCTCCAAGTGATCTCCAAGGGATCTGCCAATAGCAAGTTCCAAGCCTCTAAGTGGTCTGCTGATAGCGAGTTCCAAGTCTCTCAGTGGTCTGCTGATAGCAAGTTCTCAGCCTCCGAGCGGTCTGCTGATAGCGAGTTCCAAGTCTCCCAGCGGTTTGCTGATAGCAAGTTCTCAGCCTCCAAGCGGTCTGCTGATAGCAGGTTCCAAGTCTCTCAGCGGTCTGCTGATAGCAAGTTCTCAGCCTCCAAGCGGTCTGCTGATAGCAGGATCCAGGTCTCCAATCTCTAGAGAGAGAGAGGAAGGGAGAGAAAGAGAGAGAGGGAGAGAGAATCCCTCCTCCCCAAAAGAGAGTTAATTAGTGAATAGAAGGGGTCTATTTATAGGCTTTTGAAAGGGCGATCCGGTAATTATACTCGTTAATTATTGGACCGGCCAATAGGATCGCCCGGATTCTATCACATGGATCGTCAAATTCCCGAAAATGATGGCTCTACCCCCAAATCCTAAACGGGCATAGCCGGAAGGAGGAGACGGCGCGTGGCCACCGACCGAGACGGTGGTCGGGACAGTGGGCGGTTGGCCCAGCCACGGGCGGCCTTGCCCAAGGCCGGCGAGGCCTTGGGCGGTGGCACCCTAGGCGACCGCGGCCTAGGGCGGCCTCGCCCAAGGCCGGTGCGGCCTTGGGCGACGGCGCCCTAGGGCGGCCTCGGGCGGCGGCGCCCTGGGCGATCGCGGCCTAGGTCGACCGAGCCCTAGGCCGGGGCGGCGGCCTTGGGCGGCCGCGCCCAAGGCCGGCGCCTCCATGGGTGGCGGTGCCCTTGGCGGGCATGGCCTAGGGCGGCCGCGCCTTGGCCGGGGCGGCCGACCATGGTCGGCGCCTGGTGGTCGGCCCTTGCGTGGCAGGCCACGGACGTGTGGGGCCGCGCGGAAATCGCGTCCTGCTTGCAGAATCTGGTGAGCTGATCGCGTGCGGGGCAGAGCTTTCCTTGCGGGGAGGATTCCCTGAATATTGGGTTTCCTTATTTGTTCATCCTTCCATAAGCGGGGGATCCCCTAATTAGTGGGTTTGACCCCATCAACATCGAACTGTTTGCACACAACCAATGGATTAGTTCACAGAAACTGTAATATAGTTTTGTATTTTTAATATTTGAAAAACATTGAACTTTTATTATATATGTCATGTAACTTTGGTTGTTAATGTCTAAACCTATTTCTAGTATTGAAAATGAAGGTGTAATAATTAGAAAAAAAATCACTTAACAAACTCCATTTTTGCCAAACAATTTTAAAAAAACAGCTTCTTGAGCACCAATTTGAACTTTATTTCATCCAAACAGCTTTATAACAAAACTCTGTTTTTCGTAGACAACTATGCATCAGCTCCATTAGATCAATAGCTTTTCTATCATCAACAACTCACCCAAACTGGCCCTAAGGGTGTGTTTTGTTGGCCTGATAGGCTCTGGTGCGGTTGGAGGAAAACGGGGTTTCTCCGATAAGCGGTGTTTGGTTGTGCGTCTGTCTAAAATGCTGGTTACTTACAACCAGAATTTTTTATAGATTTCCAGACGCGCTTCGAAGGCCCGGTCGGCCGCAATTGTGTTTTCCCCTTTCTTCTCTCCCGATAACTAGCGCAAGCCGACCTCCTCCATGTTTCTCCCTCTCGTCGACGTTGAAGCATCCGCCGACGAAGATCTCCTCCCCTTTCTTCCTGTCGTCAACGTCGGGAGCTCCAAGTACGAGCTACATATCGCAGCCAAGATCCTATCTCCCCCGATAGAAGCAACGAAGCCCTATCCTCCGATCTCGGCATTGACGGCGTCTGCATGATAGAGATTGACATCGACGACACTTGCAAGCTAGGTATTTCTTCTTCCATATCTTCTACAAGATTGGTTTTTTTCATTCCTGATGCTCTCCATTTTCTGAATTTGTTGTAGGATTTGTTCCCAACTGTGTTAGGGTTTGCTCGTGGTGGTCGTCCGACAGAAGGACGTCGAGAGATGTTCTATCATGCACACTCATCGCTTAGAAATGAGATTGAACGATCATTCGGCTCTGAAACCGCAGACGGTATAGAATAGATGATCAAGTTGCGTGAGAGTACAGCGCAACAATTGTATGAATCTAGATCGTAGACAAAAGAGCAAAAATTGTCATGTTTTTATGTCGGCATTAACTATTATCATGTTGTTGTTTTTTTCTGTGTTAGTTAGCATATTACGAAAAAAACACAAAAAACTCTATTTTGTTTTCAAACAACTTTTTCAAAACTATATTTTCATTAGTATTGAAAATTTCATTTAACTTAAATAATTTTTTAACAAATATCTGTTTATCAGAAACTATATTGATGGGTCACCCTCAATTTATAAGAATTCTGAGCTGCGAATAACCGGAATCCCATGACCTCCACTCCCTTGGTGGGGAGTTAGAAGGAAAACCATCACGCATGCGATCACCGCACCTGATCACGCGTGTGATCTGCGCTCAATCCGGCATTGGCAGCCCGCCCCCGCTCGCCTCCGAAGGCGGCCACCCGCCCGACCTCGGTCGCGCGGCCGCTAGGCCTCGCGGCCGCTAGGCCTCGCGGCCGGCCGGTCGTGGTCTCACGCTCACGGCGCACGGCCTAGCCGCACGGCCTACCACTCGATCGGCGGCCCTTGTACGCGCCCCTTCGGCACGCATGGTCGGCCGGCCGGCGCACAGCTTGGCAGGAAGCCGCACGGCCAACCGTGGCCACGCGCCCGCGGCACGCGCGACCGGCCGACCGCCACACGAATTGGCGGTCGGCCGCCCATGGCCGAGCGCCCACGGGCGTGCGGCCCGGCCGCGTGTCCGGCCAACTGGTCGGCCCCGCTTGGCCGCACGCCCTCGGCGCGTGCGGCCTGCCGTGCCGAGTGCCGACCGGCCGGCCGTGGTCGTGCGCCCGCGCTTCCGGTCGGCCCCCCGCCGTGCGCCCGTGGTCATGTGCCCACGGCCGCAAGGGCCTCCCGGCTGGCCGCCCCTCCTCGCCGGGTGGTTTCCGCCGCCGAGCGCTTCCCCCATCGCCGAGCCCTTCCACTGTCACCGTCCGATCGCCCCACGATCTCTCCACCGTTTGATGCACGAGTAACCACCCTCGTAACCGCCTGTATAGCCACCCGTCATGAGTAGGTCTGAATATCCAAAAGGATATTGGTTTGCGTTTAGAAAAATACCAAATTAATACGCGTTGTGAACCTTATAAAATCGGTCTGCGTCTAGTATTTGTGTTGGTTACGGTCTGCGGTTATCCGCAGTAACCACCTCTATGGCCTATAAATAGACCCCCAAGGCCTCTCTTTTTTCTATCCTTTTCTCCTCCTCCTTTCTCCTAAGTTCAAGAGAGAAAATGAACTCTCTTGAAGATTTCCCTCCTCTTCGAAGTCGCCCTTGAAGGAATCTTCAAGCACTTCAAAGACGATCGAAGATCCTCATCCTCCTTTGAGCGCTTCGAAGGTCGTCCAGTAGATTGCGTGCCTATGTTCTAGAGCGCGCCCAAGTTCTAGAGCATGCCCATGTTCCAGACCTCGCCCAAGTTCCAGAACGCTCCCAAGTTCCAGAGCGCGCCCAAGTTTCAGAACGCGTCCAAGTTTCAGAGCGCGCCCAAGTTCCAGAGCGCGCCCAAGTTCCAGAGCGCGCCCAAGTTCCAGAGCGCGCCCAAGTTCCAGAGTACGTCCAAGATCCAGAGCATGGTGCTCCCCACCACCTTAAATAAGAAGACTGAGCTTAGAGAGTTGTGTCTTGTCACCCTCCGAACACTTCTCTCTCTCCCCCCCAAGTTGTAACGAGGAGCGGCATGTCGCCCTCGATCTCTCAAGCAAGCCCTGTAAAGAAGCCAACAAATAGTGAAGATTGGTCGGCACCATCCCGACCACGTGGTTTTTCATCCCTTTATGGGGTTTTCCACGATAAAAAAAGGTCTCTTGCCAACCGTCTCGCTTCTCTGTGGCGCGCTCGTCCGCTTACGGCTAAGACAGTCAATTTCGGTCCGGTTTAAGGAGTCTCAAGTAGACTGCAATAGTTTGGCGACGTCTGTGGGAAGAGTTCCCCAATGCTCTAAAGATTCAAAAGACAGTATCCTTCACCCTATGATACTTGTGACTAGAGACATGGCGAAGAGATTGGGAACCATTGGCGAACATGAAGGAACGCACAACAACAAAAGATTCAGGCAGGACACAACAATCATCTTCGAGAAAGAAGACTTGCAAGGAGTGCAAACTCCACATCAAGACCCGTTGGTAATAAAAGCCAGGGTCGGAGATCCCTGCTACCACGTTAAAAGGATCCTGGTAGTTAGATAGCGGAAGCTCAGCCGACATTGGAAGCTCAACCGACATCTTGTCTCTCTCCACATTGCACGACCTCAAACTTACCAAGGAGCATCTCATTCCCGCGGGAGGACCAATCTATAGCATGGATAATCATCCCATACCGGCCCTAGGATCGATCTCTCTCCAAGTAACATTGGGCAAGCTCCCAAGGCAAGCCACGCATCGAGTTCAGTTTCTGATCGTTGATTTCATTTCAGCCTACAAAGCCGTGTTTGGGAGGCCACTTCAGTCAACCTTCGGAGAAGTGCCGTTCATTCCGCACTTGGCTCTGAAATTCCTGACTGCTAGCGGGACAGGATTTGCCCGGGGTAGTCAAGATAAAAGAAGGGTGTACCACTTGGAGCAAGTTAGGACAGGACAGGCCGCCGCTCTCAACATCGACAACTTTGATCTGTGAGATGAAACCACGTTGCAGCGAGGGGCCCCCGTCGAAGGACTGATGAAAATAGCCCTCTCTCCCCAAGACCCTTCCCGAACGGTGCAGGTCGGATCTCTCCTTTCCCTAAAAGAGGTAGAGCAATACATGACTCTACTGCGCGCAAACAAAGACATCTTCGCTTGGAGTCCAGAGGGCATGCCAGGAGTGGAGCCCGAAGTAATTTTCCACTCCCTAAATATCATTCCTTCTTGCCGGCCAGTCATCCAGAAGAAAAAAAACTTCGCCCCCCGAATGACTACAGGCCATCAAAGAGGAAGTTACCAAACTTCTTGAGGCAAAGTTCATCTGCGAAGCCGAATAACCGACATGGCTAGCAAACGTAATCATGGTAAAGAAAGCCTTAGGGAAATGGAGGATGTGCGTCGACTACATCAAACTCAACCAAGCGTGCCCGAAGGACATCTTCCCTCTTCCAGGGATTGACCAGCTCTTAGACGCTACATCCGGACAACTCCTCAGCTTCATGGATGTCTACTCCGGGGACAATCAGATTCGGATGAATCCAATCGACGAAGAGCACACGGCCTTTCGAAATGATAAGGGAGTCTACTGCTACAAGGTGATGCCCTGTGGCCTCAAGAACGTCGGGATAACTTACCAAATATTGATGAACAAAGTATTAAAGAACCTTATCGGTAAAACGATGGAGGTTTATGCCGACGACATGCTAGTAAAGAGCATCCAACGAAGCAGCACTTAGAGTACTTAGAGCAATGCCTCCAACTTCTCTGCCACTACAAAATGCATCTCAATCCTAGCAAGTGTGCATTCGGCGTTACGGCAGGAAAGTTCCTCGGTTTCCTAGTAACTCACTGAGTAATAGAAGTGAATCCCGAAAAGATAAAAGCTCTAGAAGACATGGCACCCCCGTGTTCTATCAAAGAAGTGTAGCGTTTGAAAGATAGAAAAGTCGCACTCTCACATTTCCTGGCTCGAGCAGGAGGCAAGTTCCTTCCCTTCTTCAAGGTCCTACGGGCACGCAACTCAGGCTTCCAGTGGACGAATGAATGTCAGGCAGCCTTTCAGCACCTCAAACAATACCTGGCCACACCCCCTCTCCTGTCAAAGCCCATTCCCGGAGAAGTCTTGTTCCTATACTTGGCAGTATCCCTCACAGCCCTTAGTACAGTACTCGTGAAGGACGAAGGAGGAGTTCAGTGACCAATCTACTATCTCAGCAAGATCTTTACAGACACGGAGACCAGATATCCGACAATGGATAAAACAACTTTGGCCCTTGTCTTCTCCGCAAGGAAGCTCCGACCATACTTCCAAGCCCATACAATAAAGGTACTTACTCAGTTACCACTCTGGGCTATCATACAAAAGCCCGAGGTATCCGGGAGAGTGGTCAAGTGAGCAGTCAAACTTGGAGAGTTTGACATCCAGTTCCTCCCCCGACCAGACATAAAGTCCCGGGTCCTCGCCGACTTTATCGTGGAAAATATCATCCCACCAGAACCAACTCCCTCGGAGGATGTATCCTTCACACGTTGGGCTCTCTATGTCGATAGAGCTTCCAGAGCAGATGGAGTCGGGTCAAGACTTCTCCTGGTAAGCCTGAAAGAGATCACATTGGAGTATGGCATTCGACTGAAGTTTCTAGCCACCAACAACATCGTCTAGTATGAAGCAATGGTTGCAGTTCTTCGGCTCGCAATTGACTACAATGTAGATTCCCTAACAATCTACGTTGATTCCCAGATGGTTATCTCGCAAATCGAGGGGAACTACGAGGCAAGAAATGAACAACTCACTCAGTATTTTGTGCTCGCCAGATCTCTGTTGCAGCGAATACCGTCATATCAAATTCTCCACATACCCTGAGAGCAGAACACTCGAGCTGACACACTTTCCAAGCTCGCCACATCATCAACCGCCTACCAGTCCAGAAGAAGAAGAGTTGAGGATATCGTGGTCCCAAGCATTCAAGGCCAGTGGGAGATTGCCATAATCAGTAATGAGGAATATTCCTGGATGGCTCCCCTGCGGGAATATCTCGAGCACGGTCAACTCCCCGAAGATCATATGGAAGCACGAAGGCTCCGAGTATGAGCATCAACGTTCATTGTTATTGACGAAGAGCTCTAAAACGGGCATTCTGTGGGCCATATCTAAAATGCTTGCCAAAGGCCGACGCTGAGTAAGCCTTGAGCGAGGTGCATGGAGGAGTCTGCGGCGAGCATCTGGGCATAAAGGCCTTGGCTTGAAATATTCTCTGTCAAGGATTATATTGGCCAACTATGAAAAAGGACGTGATAGAGTTCATACAGAAATGCAAATGTTGTCAACTTCACGCAAATACCCCTCATAAGCCACCGGTGACACTCAGCAGGCTCCAGAGCCCTTGGTCGTTCGCACATTGGGGAATTGATCTCTTGGGGCCTCTTCCCACAGTATCCAGTCAAAGGAAATCTATCATCATGACTATCGACTGCTTCACCAAGTGGGTAGAGGAAGAACCCCTGACCAAGATAACCGAAGAAAATGCCAAGAAGTTCGTCTGGAAGAACATCGTCTGCCGCTTCGGCATCTCGGTAGTTATTGTAGCAGACAACAGTACCCAATTCACGGGAAGGTCCTTTACCAAGATGTGCGAAGACCAGAAGATCAACCTCCGCCACACCGCGGTGGAACACCCACAGGCAAACGGAAAGATAGAGGTAACGAACCGCACTATACTCAAGGGTCTAAAAATGCGCCTCCAGGAAACAGGGGCAGTGGGTAGACGCACTCTCAAACATATTATGGGCATTCCGCACCACGGAAAGAACTCCAACCGTGGAAACTCCATATAATCTGTGCTACGGAACAGAAGTCGTAATCCTCGTAGACATTGGAGTCCAAAGTGTTCGCGTCCAAACCTTCAATCCAGAAAAAATGACGAGCTGTTATGAGAAAATCTCGATTTAATCTCAGAAGAACATGAAGCAACGGCACAGCATGTAGCCGCATATCAAAGGAGAGTGGCCCGCCTCTACAACAGAAGGGTAAAGCCAAGACCAATCAACATTGGAGATCTCGTGCTGCGAAATGTAGAGGCCGTCGGCAAAGGCCCACAAAAAGACAAACTCTCGCCAGCCTGGGAAGGACCGTTTGTCATCACGGCCACCGTCAAGCCCGGAACATTCAAGCTCAGAAATGCGGAAGGAAAAACACTTTCGCGAACCTGGAACGTGCAGAACTTGTGTTGGTTTTATCAATAGTTTCTTTACTTACGCTTGTACTTAAATTATGTCAATTAATATTGTAAAAAAGTCGTGAACTCAAACTTGCGCACAAGCTGCTATGTGATTAACCTCAACATGTTTTATGTGCTCCTAATTCTACTATCTCAGGGACACCTCGAGGAACGACGTTTTCGGTCATAGGCAGCCCGCAGCACAACGACCTCATTGTCACAGCTCGAAGGTTTGCCCTTCGCTCACGCAGTAGGTCACCATATTGCTAGGACCTGCCGCCCTCGCGCTCGCAAACGGTTTGAAGCGTCCGCCCTTCACCACTTCTATCAACGGCACCCCCGGGTCGGTAAGGCGGACCTCTCACTACTCGGCTCGAAACGCCCGCCTTTCGCCCACGTAGTAGGTCACAACACCATCTGGGTCTCGTCCTCTAAATCGCGTCACCAATGTCTGCCCCCACGCGCTCGCAAACGATTCGAAGCATCCTCCCTTCACCGCTCCTATAAACGACACCCCCTGGGTCGGTAACGCGGACCTCTCACTACTCGACTCGTAGCGTCCGCCCTTCGCCCACACAGTAAGTCCCAACACCATATGGGTTTCGTCCTCTAAATTGCGTCGCCAGGGCCTGCCCCTCGCGCTCGCAAACGGTTCAAAGTGTTCGCCCTTCACCGCTCCTATCAACGACATCTCTCGGGACGGTAACACGGGCCTCTCACTACCCGGCTCAAAGTGTCCGCCCTTCGCACACCTAGAAGGTCCCAACACCACCTGAGTCTCGTCCTCTAAAAACTTCGGCTCAAACGCCCCAGAAACTCCACCAATACTAGCGAAGAGCTTAAAGCAAGAACAATTACACATGCGATGCAATTCGCCGACTGCTATACAATCAACAAATAACGTTCCACAAATACAGAGATGCAAAGATATCGTCTCATATACAAGGTACATGCAAAAGTAAAAGCATATAAAATACAAGTGAAAACTACTCCTCACCATTGGAGGCAGAGCGCTCGTCTTCGGAAAGATCTCTGACACCCAATCCGAACACATTGCAGCCTCGTGTCCGCGCAACCAAGCGGAGGGCTTTCCACATCCCATGCGTGAAAGACACCTCGCGCTCGTCCTCAAGATGAGGCTCTACCTCCTTGCTCCAGATATCCTCGCGAACTTCCTTCGAAATCTGAGAACGATCCTTCACATAATCTATAGAGGCTCTGTACTCAGCAACTCCAGCAGCCTTCAAGTCAGCGGTCCGCTCCAGCGAGGAGAGGCGCTCCACCTCTGTCTTCAAAGACAACAACTCGGATTCCAGACGAACCGTCGTGGCCTGCGAATCCTCCACCATATGTACCGTGCTCTCCACGAGAGACTTCTCCTTACGAACTTCAGCACGGGACTCCTCCAGCTCCGCCCGCAGCCCAGCATCGATCTGCCGAAAGCAGGACATATCGCGATCTCGTCGCCCCTTCAAGTCGGAAAAGGAACTTCGTGCATCACTAAGCTCCTCCTAGAGAATGAGATAACTATCTTTCAGGCCTACACAGCAATTGTTCAACGTAAGTGTGATGCTGGTCTGGACTCCAATATGGAAAAAGATAGGAAAATCAGGCTAGTCGCAAGACAAGCAACAAATAAAGATGAAATCACAAATCTTACAGCGGCATTCATGGTCTCAAGAGAAGAATAAACCCACCTCGCCCTGATTGGCGGCAAAACATAAGCATCATCGGGAGCCTAGGGGCAGAGGGAACCTGGGGGCAGTGGAGTCAAATAGTTCCACATCAAGATCGATGGGAACGCCACCAACTCTCGAACTATACTGGGACACCTCGTCAATACGCCCCTTCGGCCGACAGGAATAATGAGGCGCCGAGTCCGAACTATCATTCCTGAAAATCAACTTCCTCTTCCGACCTCGATCCAGTGGAACTTCCGCAGAGCGCTCGACATCGGTAGGAAGACCGCACAGTAGGAGACGCGTCTCCTCAACAAACACAAAAATGGCAAACAAAGGATTCGCCAACGCATGAGGCTCGACGAACCCCAACACCGGGATAAATTCTCGCTCATAACCCTTCAAACGATGACAACAATCTGGGAGCGACCTCCAAAGCTCCGGCAGGCCCCAAGCGTTCCTGACATAGCCAAATAAAGTATTCTCATGGCGACGGTCCGCTCAGTTCTCAAACTCAATCCATTGCTTGTTGCTGAAAACTTCAATCCGTCTGCCTCTGTCCGAGCGCACGTTGCACCACTGCCTGAAGAGATCTAAGGTGAATTTTGATCTGTGCTATCTAAAGAAGGCGATCAAGCCCACAATTCGCGTCATCCCAGCAGGAGTAAATTGGGACACCGACACGCCACAATGCTTCAAGATTTCGAGAAGTTCCTCACAGGGGGGCAAGCGAAACCCAGACCTCAGCGATGACTCGCACAATGTCATCTAACCCCTCGGAGGATTTTGTGCACGTTCCTCCACTTGCGGGATCTTTACCTCTAAATCAACAGGTAAGTTGTAACGCTTCCTCCAGAAGCTAATATGCTCATTGGATAAAGAAGAGCGCAACCACAACGGCCTGCCTTGCGCGCACCGCCTTGTAGCCTATAAGGAGAAATTAAGTGAGTATCCAAAAGCGCAACGCACACAAAGTGATACACGCATAGACGGGCCCCGTGCCCTCACAACACACAAGCACATGGCCCACGCACGCACGGCACGCTGCCCGCGCACTCACCCGGCGCGCGGGCGCTCAGCCCGCGCACATTGAGCACGGGCGCGCACCCCGCGCACGCACTGCGCGTGGGCGCACAACCCACGCGCACACTGCGCGTGGGCTAGCACCTCGCGGTCGGCCGCCCGTGGCCGTACGCCCGCGCTCCTGGCCGGCGCACGACCTCGCGACCGACCCCCCGCCGTCTGCCGTGGTCGTGCACCCGCAGCCGCGTGGGCCTCCCAGTCGGCCGTCCGTGGCCTGCCGTCCCTCCTCGCTGGGTGGTTTCCGACGCCGGGCGGTTCCCCCGCCGTCGAGCCCTTCCTACGCCCCCGTCCGATCGTCCCGCGATCTCTCCACCGTTCGATGCACGACTAACCGCCCGACATGAGTAGGTGCGAATATCCAATAGGATATTGGTTTACGACTTTGCGTTTAGAACAATACCAAATTAATACGTGTTGTGAACCTTATAAAATCAATCTGTGTATAGTATTTGTGGTGGTTACGGTCTGCGGTTATCCGCAGTAACCACCCCTGGGCCTATAAATAAACCCTTAAGGCCTCTCTTTTTTCTATCTTTTTCTCTTCCTCTTTCCTCCTAAGTTCAAGGAGAGAAAGAACTCTCTTGAAGATTTCTCTCCTCTTCGAAGACGCTCATGAAGGAATCTTCAAGCACTTCGAAGACGATCGAAGATCCTCATCCTTCTTTGAGCGCTATGAAGGCCGTCCAGCAGATAGGGCGCCTAAGTTCCAGAGTGCGCACAAGTTCCAGAACGCGCACAAGTTCCAGACTGCGCCCAAGTTCCAGAGCGCGACCAAGTTCTAGAACGCGTCCAAGTTCCACAGCGCGTCCAAGTTCCAGAGCGCTTCCAAGTTCCAGAGCGCGCCCAAGATCCAGAGCGCGCCCAAGCTCTAGAGCGCGTCCAAGATCCAGAGCGCGTCTAAGTTCCAGAGTACGTCCAAGATTCAGAGCACGGTGCTCCCCACCACCGCAAAGAAGAAGACTGAGCTTCGAGAGCTGTGACATGTCACCCTCCAAACACTTCTCTCTCTTCCCCCAAGTTATAACGAGGAGTGGCATGTCGTCCTCGATCTCTCAAGCAAGCCCTGTAAAGAAGCCAACAAATAGTGAAGTTTGGTCGGCACCGTCCCGGCCACGTGGTTTTTCATCCCTTTCTGGGGTTTTCCACGATAAAAAGGATCTCTTGCCAACCGTATCGCTTCTCTGTGACTGCTTGCGCGCTCGTCCGCTCCCGGGCTAAGACGGTCAATTTCGGACCAATTTAAGGAGCCTCGAGTAGACAGCAATAAATACTTATTTCAAACTCCGTTTCAGATCTGCAACTTTTTATGAGCATCGGCCGGACCAAACACACCCCAAGTTGAACCTCATATTTACTTATCTTAAAGAATTTATTTTGCAGCCTCTTGCAAAAATGGAGAGTATGGTTTGCCTACATTTCACCCTTGTGATGAGACCCTTCCCCGGACCCTCGTTGCTCATGGATGCTTTGTGCACCGGGCTTCCTTTTTAGGTTGCCAATTCTAGAAGTATTATTGAAGCATGAGCATGCTTAATTAAATTTATAATTAAAATTCAATATAAGCTCTCAAAACACGCCTCACATGTAAGATTATTAGACTATTATTTATGAGAGAAATTTAGGTGCGTTTCTCTCACCTAGAATTAGGTGGGAGAGAAATATAGCCGTATGATCTCAGATCGGACGGTATATAAAATACTGACATTATTATTATTTATAAATACAAGAGTATTTAGGAAAAATACACTGCATGATCTGATCAACTGCTTAGATGGGCTCCTCTCACCATGATCTTAGGTGAGAGTAACCCACCTACAAATTTTTCATTATTTATAGGGTACTTGCAGGCCCAAATTGATATTTGCCGTCTTTTGAAATTTAAAACCCTTAAATTGTTATTTGCATCCCACAGTTAATAAACAAAAAAAATATTTTTTTTTTAATTTTCTCTCATAGCGCATCAGACAATTTCTTTATTTATAAAGCCAAGCGATATTTGTTTATGTTCAATGTGATATTTATTTCATGCACGCGCATCTTTTAGCTTAAAATTTTTGGATAGTCCTAAAAAATTTGTCAAAAACTTCGCCCAGGAGGCTTCCCCTGCTCCCTCGGCGGCCGGCGGCCTGACCGGCGCCCCCCCGGGGGGCCGGCGAACCCGCCGGGATCTGTCCGGCCACGAGCGGGCAAGGCCACCGAGGGAGCACGGGATTTTTTTTATTCTTTTATATTTTAATAATAAATAACTTAAATTAAATTTCTTACTAAAATTAAAATTTAGAAAATCTTAGGGTTTTAAATAACGGGGGAGGCCGGCGGGCGAAGCTCGCCGAGGGGGCGGGCGAAGCCGCCTTGAATGCCAAGCGGGCGAAGCCCCGGTCACGATATGGCAACCGTAGGCCCCCCTTT
The DNA here is from genome assembly GCA_033032865.1 of Dactylorhiza incarnata. Classification (NCBI taxonomy): domain Eukaryota; kingdom Viridiplantae; phylum Streptophyta; class Magnoliopsida; order Asparagales; family Orchidaceae; genus Dactylorhiza; species Dactylorhiza incarnata. The sequence continues at coordinate 1,137,071 of JAWHQI010000184.1, read as the reverse complement.
GCCGTCTGCCGCCTCCGCCCGATCCACCGCCGCCTGACCGGAGCCCACCGGCGAGGTCGCCGGACTCCGGCTGAACCTCCCGGGGGTAGTCCGGAGGCGCTCCGGCAGGGCCACCGCCGCCGGTGGCTCTGCCGGAGCGCCGCCGGACCAACCCCGGCAGTTTTGCCGATGTCCGAAATTATGAGGTCATATCTTGACGGTCCAAATTTTGCGAGGATTTTTTATTTCATGCTATTCGCAGACCACTATATTTGTTTTTAATAATAATAATATATATATACATACACACACACACGAGTGCCCGACACGGGGCTCCGCCCCTACGACCAAGCGCGATAGTACCCGACCGGCGATGGCGGGCTTCGCCCGCCCCCGACGCGATGTTATTGGGCCGTCTTCGGCCGCATGCAGGCGGTCTTCGGCCGCATCCAGGCGGTCTTCGGCCGCATCCAGGCGGTCTTCGGCCGCATGCAGGCGGGCTTCGGCCGCATCCAGGCGGTCTTCGGCCTCATCCAGGCGGGCTTCGACCGCCTCCGCATGAGCTTCACCCGTGCTCGATGCGTCTGCGGGCTGCGCCCGCAACATATACATATGAGTACTCGAAATGACCGTAAAAAATATACATCAATATTACAATATTTATTTTGTAAAAAAAATATGTATAAATATTAAAGATGTTTCTCATAAAACTTGTGGAAGACATTTCAATTGTTTGGCGTAAATAATGGGGCGGCAAAGTTTATTTTCATTTTTTTTTAATATTAAAGATGATTCTGATAAATCATGTGAAAGATCAACAGTGGAATGCTATATAGTATATACCCTTATATAATAAAGTTATAGATATATATATATATATATATATATATATATATATATATATATATAAACGCATTCACCACTTGTTCTTGGTGGTCAACAAAAAGCAAGCAATCAATAAACATCGTACCACAATTAAGGCTCTCCTACGCCTCATCAACTCATGTTCATCGCCCACCATAAAGCCGCCTTTATTCAAAATCATATAGGTTGATTATGATTCAACCTTCACTAATTTGAGTTTATCATTATCATTAATTATTAATCACACCCTAAACTACGAGCAAATACAAGAACTCGCAAACAAAGAGATCACTTTGCATGCCAAGCATGCCAGCTTCCACAATCGCGATGATGATGAAGAGATAAATATATATATATATAAATTAATCTCCTCATTCCTTGTCATCTTCCCGGAAGGATCAGGGCCAAATAGTATGCACGAGCGAGCAACTAAACGCATAAGAAAAATTTGTAGGTGAGTTACTCTCACCTAAGATCATGGTGAGAGGAGTCCGTCTAAGCCGTTGATCACAGATCATACGGTTGTATTTTTCCTAAATACTCCTGTATTTATAAATAATAATAATGTCATTATTTTATATACCGTCCGATCTAAGATCATACAGCTATATTTCTCTCTCACCTAGTTCTAGGTGAGAGAAACGCACCTAAATTTCTCTCAGCGCATAATAGCATGCACGAGAGAATATATATTTACTTTGGGGGGGCCAAATAACGCGCACGAGCTAGGGAAAAGTTGACTTTGGTGAATCATTGAAAATTGTCAAATATACTCTATTTTGTTTAATTTAATGACTTAACATGTATTATATTATATTTCAAAAAAAATACATATTTCCTACACCTACTATGGTAGGCTGTCATTAGGCATGTCCTCGGTCTTTTTGAGGAAGGCTATCATGCGGCATGTCAACGGTATTTTCGAGGAGCTATCATTAAACCAATCAATGTTATTAAAGTTGATTTGACATGCATGATAATATATGCATAAAGATTAGTCCTCACAAATAAAATATATGTGCATATTATGGTATATGGTAGATAAGAAGAAATGTGTGGCATTTCATGCAGCCAGCTATGAAACAGCAACGAGTGGAGCCCAAATTAATGGGTGATGACTGGATTCCCAAGCGCTATATATCCATTATAATTCATCGTGGCCGAGCAAACCCTAATTCTTTATTCCATTGATGAAGATCATTAATATTCATGCTTTATATATATATATATATGAGTGACAGGGCACGGAGTCCCCCCGTGCGGGCGGTGACATTCGGCAGGGGTGACGATATTTGGCAGGGGCGGCGACATTCGGCGTGGGTGACATTCGGCAGGGGCGGCGACTTTCTGCGTGGGCGATCTATATTTAAACTTAATTTAATTTTGTTCAATAAAAAACATATGGTGTGATGGTTGTTATCTTTGGTTGACATAGTAAAGACCTGAGTTCGATTCTCACCATTGACAAATTTTGTGAGATTTAAAAACAGGTCATATGACACTCATTTTTTAATAAATTTAGGGGTAAAATCGTAGTTTCATATTGTAGGGTACTCTACACTTTCATAGTTTTAGGTCACCCCTAGTAGGTTTAGGAGACCTATGAAAAAATGGAGAGAGAGGGAGTGGTTTGATCCGACGGCCGATGAAATATCATGCCAGATTCAACGGCCGTAATCTTTTCAACGGCTTTAAAATTCATGAGTTTGATATTTCTTTATATATAGTAAAGATATAGGGGCATGTTCATATGCGAACAAATAAATGCTGCGAAGATGCGAATAATAGGGATCGGACCGTCCATTTCTAATATTGTGTGATTTCATCTTCTCCACGGCGGAAGCCCTCCCGCGGCGCTACCCCTTTCCTCCCGCGAATCCGGATAATGGCGGCAGCTCATTACGTCCCGACGGCGCCTCTACCTCCAGAAGGCGCTCTCTCCCGCCGACGGCACCTCTCCCTCCCGGCGGCAGCCCTCTCCCGGCGATCTCATGCAAGTCATGTCATAGCTATCGTGGAAGGTGGGAACGAGACATCCCCTATCCCGGCGAAGGTGCGAACGAGACGGCGGCGATGTTATTGACGCCGTTTTCACCGACAACAAGTGAAGAGTGCTATTACGTTACTTGGGATAAACAGATCTGCCGGGCATGGCTGATCGACGTTCGTCGAAGGAACAGGGAAAGACCTGATTGACGTTCGTCGATGGAACAGGGAAAGACCTTATCGACGTTCGTCGATGGAACAGGGGAAGATCGACGTTCGTCGATGGATCGACGTTCCCCGTTCGTATATGATTTCGTCGTCCTGTCGTGTGGACCTAATACACTGAAGATCAAGGATCAGGCATTACATTCATCTGACAAAGAAAGTAGCTAAATAAATTATGCTTCAAAGTCTTTTACCACCTGTATATGGACAAAGAAAGTCAGCCACCCGCAGACCAGAAATGAATCCTAATGTTTACTCATCAAATTCAGTGAAAACTCAACAATTTTGCGCCTTTATTACTCAATATATAACAAAATGTTGTCTGCATGTGCTGTCGGCTTGTGCTGTCGTTACCACTGCTATATCCAAATACTGCTTCTGTAGGTAGTATAGTCGATAAACCTGGATGTCAAATGAGATCTTATTTGAGAATTTAGAGCAACCTGAAGGTCAAATGACAATCTAATATGCATCTTACCTAGATGAAATTATCTTCATTGAAAATATGTTGTCCAAAGCTTATAAAACCTGCTTTGATGTTTTCATTCATGCCTACGAATGAAAAAAATTTATTAAAATCAAAACATATAAAAAAAATGGAAAAGGTAAATTTAACTTACATGTTATAATATTGATTTCTTTGGACAATTAAGGCTATCATGTAAAGCTTGCTCCCCACAATTTCGGCATAGACGTGTCGATTTTTGTTTAATTTCAATGGATTTCTCTTTTCCACTTTTCAATCTTTTACCGCTACCCTTTGTTTTTGCACAATATGGTGGAAATATATCGATTTGGTTTGGGATTTGTGAGTCGTGCAATGAATCAAAATTGGAATCTATGTCATCACCGTCATAAGTTTCATGAATTCGATTCTCCAAACTCATGGCACAATTTCTTAAATCAATCAAAGTTTCATCTTTTAATTTGGCAAGTTCCATACACCGAGATAGTTGGGTCCATGTGCTTAAAATCAATTTTCTTATGTGCTCGCTTTCCGAAAAACCTACAAATAACTTATGGTTTATTTGAAAGACCGGATTGCTAGTAGCAAGTTTGCTCCATCTACTTGTTATGCAAAAAGTTGGCAGTTCATTGATTCCTTGTCCTTTGAAAACTAACAAGATATGACGACATGGAATGCCTTGGGTTTCAAACATTTTACAGCTACAAGTTGTGTTCGACGGACTGTAAGATACTTCTCTGTACTTATCATTTGGTTTACAACTGTCGGTAATAGTGAATATGCATGAATCATTGAGTTCTTGAGACCTTTTCACCCCGCAACCTATACACGAGGCCCATAACTCTTCTTGGAATATATAAAAGTTCTTGTGTGTATATAATGAACTTGCATGTTTCTCAATTGCCAAGCATATCTGGTTTTCCATTTAATGTATCATGCTCCACCTTTAATTCTCTTTGTCTTTGAGCTTCCATTGCATTATCAAATCTTGAATAAAACTCAATTAAGCCCAATTTGTCGTTCATAAAGTTTTCAAAGAATGAGTTTTCACTTTCTGATCTAGATGTTGTTCGCAATAAACCTGATAAAGGTATATCCTGTAAATATGCTGGAATCCACATTTTACGGAGCTCGAACATGTGCAATAGCCAATCATTATGTGATAATTCAAAATCAGATATTATAGCATTCCAATTTGTTTCAAACTCATCCGGTGTCTCGGAATTCCACACACATTTCTTGAAGCACCTTTGAAAGTCCGTATTAGCATTTAAACTGCCACCGACTTTTTCAGATAATTTTTTCATTATATGCCACATACAAAATCAGTGTTTTGTAGTTTTAAATGATTTTTTATAGCACTCCTCATTGCAGGGTCTTGATCAGTAACAATCAATACCGGTTCATTGCCACCCATGCATTTTAAAAATTTCTCAAATAACTAGAAAAATGATTTAGTCTTTTCATTAGCAAGAAGCGCAACACCAAATGTTATAGATAATCTGTGATGATTTAGTCCGGTAAATGGCGCGAATATCATTGAATACTTATTTGTATTGTATGTGGTATCAAAAGATAGTAAATCACCAAACATAGAATAATTATTTCTAGCAATCCCATCAGACCAAAACACATTTTTCAAATGATCTTCAGCATCTAATTCATATGCATAGTAGAATGATGGGTTAATTCTTGAAGTTTTGTATGAGCATTTGTGCATCAGAATCAGCAATCAATGCTTTGAGGTCTCTGGCATAATTTCTGGCATCTACGCAGGTGAAACCAACATTTTCATACCCTCCAACTTGTTCTTTCATTATGTGGAATACCTGCGTAGGTCCTATATTTACCCGCCCTAATGTATTTAACAAATTCTTCTGGACATCTGTCACTTTTCGATTTGATCTTAAAAAATGTCTTTTTCTTGGGGTGCATAGTGCGTGATTATGCTCTTCATGAAAAGTGAACAAAACATATTTTCCATCATTGGTCCTCTTAACACCAGCATTTGCCTTACATCTGACTCTTGTATTTGATATTTTTCTGCATAGATCCTTACCCAGCTGTAATGCTTTTTTCTCAACCTTAAACCCTTCTTTTGCACATACAAAGTATTTATATTGTAGTTCACCATTTTTATTTTTAGTGGCAGTTGAACTGCGTACACTAAACCAACATTATGTGCATAGTTTTTATAGAAAACCTCAAATTCTTCCATTGAATCAAATATTTGTCCTTTGAGGGGTTTTATTGCTTCACAATTCTACATAAAACCAAAAAACATAGAATGTTAATGTTGAAGTGAAATTCTCATCACTCAAGCAAATAAGGCATCAGTAAACAAGGGAAATTAATACCAAGCAATCATCGAGAAGATGTCATTGACTTACCTCATCAGACACAGATCCATAATGTTGTGGCATTGTCTGCTGCGGGAGGGAGAGAGCACTGTCGAGAGGGAAAGATCTGATGGAGTCGGGAGGGAAAGATCTGATTGCTTCGCGGGATGGAGAGATCCCACCTGTGAGAGATCGAGCGCCGACGGGAGGGATAAAGTGGCCGTCGGGAGGGAGAAAAGGGCCGTGGGAAGGGAAAGAGCTGCAACCCCCGGAGGGAGATCGTGATTGCATAGTCCACAAATGGACGGTCTCGTTCGCACCTTCGCCGGGAAAGGGGATGCCGCTTGGAGGGAGAGAGCAACGCCGGGAGGGAGAGAGCAACGCCGGGAGGGAGAGGCACCGTCGGCGGGAGAGGGATGCCGCCAGAGGGGAGGGAGAGGCGACTTCGGAGGGAGAGGAAGAGAAGATGCGAATCGTGAACGGGAGGGCTTCCGGTGTTTATTAATCGCGATTTGTAAAACAATGGACGGTCCGATCACTTCCTTCGCATCTTCGCACAGATCCTTGTTCGCACATGAACGCTGCCCTATATATATAACTATAGTCTTACAATGATAATCATACATAGCCTTACGTGCGCGTGTGTGCGCGTGTATATATGATAAATCATCTATGCGGATAAGCAAACGGACCCGGCTTCTCGTAGGCGTTAGCGGGCCCGGTCGGGACCGTACAGTTCCCGGGCTCCTACAGTCCATTTGGCTGACCTCCAGTCTGATTTTGCAGCCTATGACATTGGAGATTTCGAAGGTCTGAATTCAGGTGATCAGTATGTGCAGATCAACTCTATTGGTGGCATGTTATAGGAGCAAAAAGTGAATTATGATATCCTGCTGGATAACTCGGATGTGTACGTTGGGGAGTGGCAAAAGAAGACATAAAAAGCGCAACAAAATGGTTTACACTGATCGAACATCACTTCATCCCCTCCGGCTCAGACCAACGCGTGGGAAGTCACCAGATAGTTTAGAATCTGAGTGGTTTTGAGCATGTTTTCTTGTCTTTTGGTTGTGTGTTTTGTAGCCTTTTTTTTGTCTGCAACGTATGTTTTGTGCACGTCTTCATTTTAATTAAAAGGATCCAATCTTTATTAAAAAAAATATATGAGAAGATTGAATGATTGAAATGTTTTCGATGACGTCAACAAGAAATATGCATATTTTTTTATAATAGTGTGTGTGTGTGTGCACGCGCACGCGTGCATTGGAGAACGAAGATCTTACACACGACGGAGATTGTTGGTGATATATTCGAACATTATGTAAACATACATGCTTAATGTAGATCTTGGTCCCTCTTAGGTGTTGGATGCTATAGCGTTGTATTTTTGATTATTTATGTTAAATATATAACATAGAAAATTAAGTCTTATGTTTAAACGGTGGATGCATTAAAAGAAAATTGACCTTTAGTGATAAAAATTGTGGCGAAAAAAATTTGGTCACTAATAATTTGCTTATTACGACGAATTTGATATTTGGTCATTAATTAAATAAGGGTGATGTTATGGGCAAACCGGTTTTAGCTATGGGCAAACCATCAAAACCTAAATAAATGTGCGCTTTTAGAAAATACGCCTTATAGGTGCACTTTTAGGAAAAGTGTTCAACATCAAAGTTGTAGATCTCGTCGAGATCTACAACTTTTGTGTTGTAGATCTCGTCGAGATCTACAACTTTTGTGTTGAACATTTTGCCTAAAAAAGCACGGGTTAGGCGTATTTTCAAAATGCACGAAACATTTCACAATAATCTCGCACATTTTGAAAATATGCCTAACCCGTGCATTTTTAGGTAAAATGTTCAACACGAAAGTTGTAGATCTCGACGAGATCTACAACTTTGTTGTTGAATAATTTTCCTAAAAATGCACCTATAAGACGTATTTTCAAAAAGTACGTATTTTTTTTAAGTTTTGATGGTTTGCCCATAGCCAAAAGCGGTTTGCCCATAACATCACCCTTAAATAAATATGCTTGATTAATTTATGGCCACATATAACATTAATACAGTCACTAAAAATAATATAATTAGTGATCAAATCAAATTTCGTCACGCAGAGCAAATTAATAGTGATCGAGTAATATTTTCATCGCTAAATAATTTAATTAGTGACCAAATAATAATTCAATATATAGCACTTTGCCCTGGCCAATATTGCTTATAATTAATTATATATTACTAAAAGAGGGATATATACTCCACTTTTAAAATAAGATTTTTCCCCTCAATGGCTACAAAAATAATAATATCATGAAAGCACTTGTTAGGTGCTTCCACTACAATAAAAGAAGTGTTGTCCTCCATATTTTATAACTTTTGGCAGGGTTTTTCAAACACGGCTGTACCTTTTTATAACATTTTAACCACCTTTTAATTCTTCTACTTGATTGGGTTCCTAAAAAATGAAAACGGTCGAATCTGAGATTTTATGCCGCGATCTCGACCGGCTCGTCAAGACGAATACAGTAAGCTCATTCTTGCGCAAATTCTGAGTCTGTTTGATCCCTCAAACGAACGCCAGAATGTGTGGGACACGGTCGCGAAAGCTACGCACGGGCCACTGGGTGAATTTGCGTGGTACTGCGCGCATCACTCCATATTGTGCGCGGCCACGTGCACCTGCATGCGCGCAGCGCGCGGTATTGCACGATTGTGCGCGGGCTACAGGCTTGCACTAAGCGTGCAACACACAACAACACGCCCATGCGCGTTACGCGCACGCTCCCACGTAGGGCGCGCCCGCGAGACTTGTAAAGTATCGTGTGAATTAGAACTTGGCCTCAGTTTTTTCCTTTTTCAGGTTTTCCGCATAAAAAGCTTGCTATCTGATGTTGATTTTACATATTTACTGTTCGCGCGCTTGACTCAATCTCGAGCTAAGAAAATTCGAATTCTCTGTCCGCAGGAGCGTGAGCCACCCGCTAGATTACTCTTATTATTATCATTTAAATTAAACAAACAATATTTAAAAAAAAAAACGAATAGGCTAAGACATGGAATTGGCCGAACGTGTCACTATCCCCGAATTATGAGATGATTGAAGTGACGAAAATGCATACAGTTCGAGTATTTCACCGTCATGGAAAAAAATCGTGCGTCGGACGCGCATGAGAGATCCTCGCCGTTGATCTGCCATTTATTATTTTAGTTTTTTTGATTTTTTTTTTTAAATCAAGCAATTTACATATTGCTGGATCAAAAATTGGACGCACGAAAATGCATGCAGTGCATACGTCTATGTGCACACGCGCACATACATCTATGTGCGCACTCACACCTACATATTTCTCCATGCAATATATACGCACAAAAAATTGTCATCCTTCACTCCATAACAGAAATATTTACGTTTATGTTTGGAAGTAATGAAAATTTCCTATTTATTTATTTCATTGGAAGAGTAAGTTCAATTTTTTATTTTATTAATCAGCGTCCATATCTATAGACTATACTATATTGAAAGAGAACTTTTGTACGGTTGTCGCGTAACGGTGGAGGATCATCAGGCTAATCTTAGCCCTTGAATTATTTCTAATAAAATTTCACTCAAATTTAATGATGGACAGCAAGCGAGGTGGAATGTCGCGCGAAGAACGAGTATTGTTCATGTTGTACTATCGTAAGGGAACATCGAGCGATAATTTGGTACTGTTGCAGCAGCAGCACACCATATATCCATAGGTGCGGCGAACTGCGGAAGTACCGCCGCGTCCGCACGGGAACCCTCGTGCACTGTCACTCATATCTTTAAATTAATATTCCACGTGTCACCACTTTGCATCGCAATCTTACGGAACGGACTTTTGTTTGTCCGACGAGGGACGAACGCCGTCACTTTCCTGAGATTTTAGTATCAGAAATTAAGCTTTTTATTGATTAGTAATTAGCATTAAAGCCAAAGTTGATATCTGAAGCACATATCCGTTGCGATTAAAGCTACGGCCGAGCTCATGAAAATCTCCCTTTATGTGAAAGATTGCCGGTCTAGTGGATTCGGCCGGGGGAGACAGCCAAGAACTTTCCTTCTAATTTATTCTTGTGGTTTAGAAGAAGAACCTTTTTAAAGGCACCATCATAATTAATTAATACTATATATTCATATATTATTTTTTCAGCCGTCCTTGTTTTATGTATAACTGTAAAGCATTAATGCTAAAAGGACGGTAACTATTAATATATACATATATTATGTTTGCTCGTGCTCGCTGATTCTTAGCGGGTTTCGCCCGCATTTGAGCGGGTTGCGCCCGCATTTGAGCAGGTTGTGTCTGCATATGAGCGGCGCTCGCATATGAGCACTTATATTTTATTCAAAACATATACATATGAGTACTTAAAATGGCCGTAAAAAAATATTAATGAATATTCTTATTTTAATTTTGCAAAAAAAAAAAATATTTCTCTCCCTTTCTCTTCTCCCCCCTCTCTATTATCCCTAAATATAGGTTTAAGAGAGCTATAAAGATTTCCTCTTCCTCTCTTTTCTCTCTTTCTCATTCTATCTTCATTGGATTGCTGTGATCAAAAGTTTGTCACATATTGGATGGCTAAGATTAACTTTACAACTCCAAACTACTACTTTAATAATAATATATATATATTCATGCTTTTAAGAAAACTCATCCTTAGTTACTAAGGAAAACTTTTGAGCGATGTTGTTTTAGGTTCGGTTTGAAGCGGTGGTGTCGTCGGTGGAAAAAAATAGTTGTGATGAATCAATTGTGATATTAGAGGTGCTCAGAAAATTGTTTTGAAAAATCTCTATTTAAGTGATTTTCAGAAATTTGTTTATGTTATTTTCTTGGAATAACAAATTTTAAGTAGTATTTATTTAATTTTGTTATAATAAAAAAGTGTTTTATGCTGATCATTTATCACATAAATAAGTAAATATTATATAATCTCTAAATAATCATGTTACTGTTGAAGTTGTGAAGTGAGGTGGAGGAGCTTGGGCGAGTGGAGGAGTTTGGGCGAGTGGAGGGGGGGTTGCTGCCTAGTGGCTGGCGAGTGCATGAAGGGAGGGGGCTGCCTAGTGATGTAGGCGAGTGGGAGTTTGGAGGGGGGCGAGTGGAGCTTGTTGGGGGGCTGCCGAGTGGAGGTTATGAAGGGGAGGAGGCAAGTGCATGTAGTGAGGTGCGAGTGCATGCATGAGAGAACACACAAGAGAGTGTGAGAGAGAAGAGGTTTGAGTTGAGGAGTGAGAGTGGGAGTGTGCCTACACCCCAGGAGACCCCAATCCATACCTCGGCGAGAGGTGGAGAGTGCAGAGTGCACTGTGAAGGGGAGAGCGGAGAAGCGGACCTTGTCCGCGACATGTTGTTTTTTTATATATCATCAGCTGACGTGATTCAAGGTGTATGCACCTTGTAGTCAGCTTCTCTTTGTAATTCAATTGCCTAGTATAAATAGTTCTTCGTTGTTTGTTCATCATTGGTGCACTTGATTAGAAGCACACAAAAAATTTAACAGTTACAAAAGATTAGAGGCGAGAAACAAAGATATATAGCAGTTGGGTGAAGAATCACGAATGGAAGAAGAAAACCTTCGAACAAAAGAAGAAAAGCTGAAAGCAGAGATATCATTTTATATAAAGCCATTTAATTGGACCGACTTCCAAAAAGCCCTCAAGACACTTTTCTTATAAATGCTCTTTTGAGAAAGCTCATCATTCAAACAACTTTAAAAGGGTAATGACGGATGGAATAGAGCTTTTCCCACCGCCGCCACCACCCCAAACAAAGCCTTAGTAGTTAGGTGCAGGCGTGGGACGACAGTATTGGAGGTTGGAGTTTGAAGATATATAAATGAATGGCTCTCTTTGGAATTATGGTAGCGGGGAAATCAATAATAAGATTAGAGGTGTCATAAAAAACAATAATAGAAAATAAGAAAAAAAATTTGAAAGTGAGATGATTCAGTGATTCCAAAAAGACTCAAAAACATCTTTTTAATTAGCATAAGCATTTTTCCCACCATCAAGAAATCAAACACCTCTAAAAATAGCAGTGGCGGTGGAGATAGTACTTTTTCACCATCCCAACTCCCAAACATTGCCAAAATGACATTTTTAAACTTGGCTATTCACCTCCAGTTTTGGAATTATGCGAAAAACGTCATTTTGGGTAATTAGGTGATCTTTTGTGCCTCGAAAGAAATTTACCGAGGAGGAAGAATCAATCTTAATTTTGGTGTGCTCTTATCGATCTCAACACCGTATTTGCCCGTTTGGTGATGTCGATCCTTTCTAGAAGGAGACCCTTGGGATGGATGGAACTGTAGCGGCACTTCTGAGTATCGAATACCTTTTAGACAAAAGTCGAACCACTAGACGAGCATCGAGATTGATATCAGTGAAAGGCGAAAATCAAAGAATAAAGAACATGAATGCAAAAATAATATATAAGGGGATCAAATTTATTCATGTCATTGGTGGCTCCCATAAGCTCTGCTTCTATCAACATGGCTCGAGTGGGTGGCTGCCCACACTGACTTTTAAAAATATTATTTTTCAATAATAGAAAGTTTTTTTTTATATTTGTTTGGTGCCGAATATATAGAGGTATAACTAAAAACAAACAAATAATTATCTTAGTTAAGTTGGTTGAGTGTGTGACATTCGTCAAACATGTAGTCATTGAAACAAGTCTCATACATGACATATATATATATTAGATATAATTAAAATTATTTATATCTTCAAATTTTATTATTCTAATTACTTCCAATTATATATTTCTTAAAATTTCAGTATTTTTGCTAATTTATAAAAAATAGATAAAAATGAATAATTGGTTATTGTTAAGTAATAAAATTTTAAAGTATCACGATGGATAGTAATAAAAATTTATTCTCAAATTTCATTATTTAAATTAATACGCAATTATGTATGCCTAATTATATTATTATTATTTAAATTAGATAGAATTCAAATTATTTACTTTTTTAAATTTATTATTTTAATTAGACATAATGCAGACATATTATCAACTATTGTAAGTGATTACATGACATTAATATAATGTAGACATGTTATTTTATATTTTATTTTATTTTTGAATAATTTTATACATCACCCATACAAAAAAAATCATGCATGTGCGCGCATGCACTCACACTCATTTTAGGCATGGGCAAACATTAAATATAAAAACAAAATTTGTTTAGCTTAAGTTTGAAATAAGTTCCTAAATTTTTATTGGTTTAAGAACATTTTATATAGACAGTTTTTTATTTGAAATATGTCTCTAGATTAACTTCCGTTAAGTTTTTAACGGTTTTGGATACATTCTTAAAGCAATGATGTGGCGCTAACATGATTATTGAGTATTGATATTTTATCATAAAAATGATAAAATTATTTTTATTTATTTTGTGTAACACTATACTCAGCATTAAATGAAAATTTATTAAATCATTTAATTTGTATCATTTTCATAATAAAATAATAATCTTCAATATTTGCATTAGCGCTACATCATCGTCTTAGGCTCTTATTAGCACCGCCACGTGATCTAAAACCGTTAAAAATTTGACAGGAGTTAGTTGGAGACCTATTTCATACATTGTCTATAGTTTTGGGAACTCATATGAGAGAAATAAAAATTTAGGGACATATTTCCAATTTAAATAATTAATTAAAGTTGAGGGACTAATTTAAATATTTTGCCTAAAACTATGGTCACAGCATTTCGAATATATTATAGGCAATAACTATATGCAGACCGACTTCAGCTATGTGAAGACCGTGCAATTTAAAAATGACTATATGCAAGTCAATTCCTGAACGGGTTCAGACTTCCTATAGGTTTATAGTTTGACCTGCATTTATCCTTGAACTGCATACAACCGAAACTGACCTGCATATAACATGACCCATATTATATATATATGACCATAGAATATAAATTAAGGAAAAATTTAATGTCAGGTCACACGTGGCTATTGACCGCCCGCGCTATTGAAAAAATTGCTATCGACAAATCATTTTATATACGGGTTCACGGGTCTTTTTGATTTCTTATATTGGTCTATCATTAACAATTATTTGCCCACAGCTGAAGTTGGTCTGCCGATAACATCGCCCTAAATTAATTTATAGCGAAATGCGAGCATGATCGTGGGGATGGATGGAGAGAGGCATGGAGAGGACAGCCACCTAACCCACTATTAGTCTGTTACTGGTCTCCATCTGAAACTTTAAGGGATAGCCGTCGGATGTGCGTGCTTATGTTCTGATCTAGAAGCTCTTGTATTCATCACCACTGTTCACAACTATACGCTAGCCGTTCCGAGGAGATATGCAGATATATTATTGGATAAGGAGAAGTATTTTGCCGCGTGTATGATGCACCGCGTGGGAGCAAATACAATCGTAGGATCTGTGATTTCAACGGTGCAGATTGTTTGCGAAAATATACGATGGTAGTAGGCGGAATTATCTACATTTTTGGGGTGGATAAGAGGATAAATGTGCGTAAAGTGAAGAGAGATTCCGCCGCCCGCCCTAGAAGCTAGCTTTATGTGCAGGTTGCTGCGGATTCGGTCCAGATAGACCTGAAAAGAAAACTATAGATAAGATTATTAAGGTGGTGAGATCTTCGTGAGATATTCTTCTTTGTATTTTATGAAAGTTATAAAGGCCGAATATAGGAGGCGCCCGACGCTCCCTAGCTAGCATAGTTGACTTTACACATGCCCGGCCAATTTCTCCTTATTTTTCACGCTCTCCTCTCTCTCTCTCTCTCCCCTTTACTCTCTCTCTCTACCCTTTACTCTCTCTCTCTCTCTACATATATAGTAGTATTGGAGGTACTGTACTTCGGTGCACTTGTGTGTGTGATTACTAGAGATACTATACTTGTGACTGTTGTGAGTTACTGTACTTCCATGAGATTAATTATAGCAGGTATATCATATATACTCATGTTTGTGAGAGAGGGGGATTACCGGAGGTAGGTTTACTGGAGGTACGATATATACTTCTATGTGCGTGTGCAAAAATTTTAAGATAGGCATCCCGTATATTTGATCAGTGCGGGTAAGATCTGATCCGTTTGATCAGCCGATCGGGCAACAGATTTTCGGTCGGATCCCGCACCAATCAAATATGCTGGATTCCTACGCAAAAAATGCTCTTGCGTGAGAGGGAGAGAGAGAGAGAGAGATGTTGGGTGTGACCCGCCATCCAGGTGTTGGATGGAGTGCTTCCCGGGCGCACCCGGGTTGGCTCCTAGCATGGGTGCAGGGGAGCTCCGTGGTACGGTTTAGTGCAAGGGAGCCGGGTTGGCTCTGGGCATGAGTACAGGGGAGTTTCGGGCACGGTTTAGTGTGAGGGAGTCATGTGAACAATTTGGCCGGTCCTGCTTGATAATAATAAAGGAGTTGATAGCGTCTTTCCTAACAGTACTCCGGGTTTTGGGATAGTTGGCAGGCGCCACTCCCTAATAGTGGTATCAGAGCTAGGTTTCGATCCTAGAACCTGTGGGTTATGGGCCCACCACGCTTCCGCTGTGATACAGGACTTGTTCTTTCCAGCTAGAACCCCACACCACTCGACGATGTCGTCGAAATCACTCGACGAGGGCGTCGAGACCACGACACCTTTCGGCGATGGACCCCAACAAACTCCCCCTCCAGACCATATATAAAGAGGAGTTCCCCAAACATGACACCTTCAGGTGAGCTTCATGTCGATCAGCAACCGGCACAACTCGTGTTTCTCCCTAGGCACGACCTTCGTCATCATGTTCGAAGGATTTTTCATTCGTGTGGACTTTCTCCACCTTCAGCAGCTTCTCCTCGACAGCATCCTGTATCCAATGATACCTCACATCAATATGTTTCGTCTTGGAGTGGTATGGGGGGTCTTGGCCAGAAAAATGATGTTTTAACTGTCACTGTAGACAGTGAACACTTCTTGTTGGAGTCCAAGTTTAAGCATGAACTTCTTCATCCACAAGATATCTTTTGACGCTTATGTCAGCGCAATGTATTATGTCTCTGTCGTTGACAGTGCAACGCATTTCTTCAACCTCGACTGCCACGACACAGCTCCCCCTGCATAAATAACAGCATATCCAGATGTGGACCTCCGAGAGTCAATATCTCCTGACATATCTGAGTCAGAGTACCCAATCAGCATTGGTGACCCTCCACCAAACTGCAAACATAGGCTTGTGGTACCTCTGAGATATCAGAGTATCCACTTCACAGCATCCCAATGGATCATCCCTGGATTTGCCAGATATCTGCTCACTACCCCTACTGCATAAGGTATGTCTGGCATTGTGCAGACCATATCATACATCAAACTCCCCACTGCAGATGCATAAGGGATTTGGCTTACCTCCTCCAGTTCCTTCTCAGATGAAGGACACTGAGAGCTAGATAGCTTGAAGTGTCCACCCAGCGGAGTAGCTACCACATTGGTCTTCTCCATCATGAACCTCTTCAGCACCTTCTCCACATACTCAGCTTGAGATAGCCATAACAGACATGCATTCCTATCCCTGGTGATCTTCATCCTAAGGATCTTCTTTGTTGGTCCCAAGTCCTTCATCTCAAAGGACTCACCAAGCTCTTTTTTCAGCTCAACAATGCTGGCCTTGTCATCACCGACAATCAACATGTCAGCCACATACAGCAGAAGAATAGTAAGGGTCTTCTCAGTCCTCTTCACATAGACACAGTGATCAGCTATGGTCCTTTGGAACTTTTGCTCTTCAGCATAATGGAGTCAAACTTCTTGTAACACTATCTGGGTGCCTGCTTTAACCCATACCGACTCTTCTTGAGTCGGCAGACCAAATGCTCCTTCCCCTTGGATTCAAAACCTTCGGGCTGCTCCATGTGCAGCTCCTCCTCCAAATCTCAATGCAGAAATTCCGTCTTGACATCCATTTGCTCAACTTTGAGATTTATGGAGGCAGCCAACCCCAATACCAGTCTGATAGAAGACATTTTCACCACTGGTGAAAATATCTCATCAAAGTCTACACCATGCCTTTGACTGAACCCTTTGACTACCAACCTTGCCTTGTACCTGGGCCGGGAGAAATTCCGTCAAAACGCGTGCCCGGGCGAAAATGACTGCCTTGGCAAAAAATGACTGCCCGGGAGAAAAATGCGCGCCTGAGCGAAAAATGACTGCCCGGGCGAAAATAACGAGAGCCCGGGCGAAAAATGGCCGCACGAGCGAAATATGAGTGCACGGCCGAAAACGAGTGCCCGACCGAAAATGCGCGCTCGGACGAAAATACTGGAGTGGTATGCAACGAGGTGGAGTTAATAAAAGAGAAAAAGCTAAAAACAGAAAAAGTTGTTTTTAGAAAGCTATGTTGGACTGGCTTCTCAAAGAGCCTCTAAACAGCTTATTTGAAGAAGCTCTTTTCAAGAAGCTGGACTAAAGAGCTGTCTCAAACAATTAAAAAACAGCTCTGGCGGTTGGAAAATAGATTTTCCATCCGCCAGAGCTGTCCCAAACAGAGCCTAAGTAGTCTTAAAAATGCGGTCAATGCGAATATGATGCCAAATTATTCAACGTCCCGGGATAATAGAATGGATATATTAGAATATATACACCCAAATTTATTATTAATTGGCCTTAAAAATTCTCTTATTAAATATTATAAAAAATCCTACATATGACCAGTCATGTTTAAAAAATATTTTGTCGCATTATCCTAAACCCTAAAGTCCTAAATGCTTAATATTTATACGGAGCCAATCCATTTATAATTCTATAGTCAATTAAATATATGTTGATTGCTTATGGATATATAATGAAATTAACTTAATTTTATATAATACTCTTCAAATTTCTTCAGTAGATACCCTGCCAATATATAAATTCAATTTTAAAAAAAGACAGCTGTAACTGTTTAAGCCTTATCTTATTCATTTATTTTATTCATTAGCATGATATATAGTTATATTTATTTTAATACTTCATGTGATTATCTTGTTCCTAATTTGGTGCTTTAATTTAATTTCTACAAATTGCATTTTATGAAATGAAGTTTTTGAAGATTTTATTTATTTTGTGCAATATTTCAACTATACATACCCCACCAATTGGGAGTACTCTTAAGTATGGGCGGAAACACATAGGACACAATATGGGCAGCCGGCTACACTGATTTTTTTAATCACTAATATAAATTAAATTAAATTTATTTTTGTTCTAATATATATTATATATGATACATATTAATTAATTTTTCAATAAAATCTAAATGACATAGAAGTTATGGTCTTATGATTTTGAGTGAAAGACGATAGATTTATCATGACATCATAATTTTAATATATTTTTTGTCAATTTTTTTTATTAAAAATGTAGATATTTTACTACTATTGCACAAAACATTATGCATTACAAATATTGACATTAAAAATATGAATATAATGCAAAAAATATGACATTAATATAATATAGGCAGAATTTTTTAAAATATTGATTAAATTTTTTCAAATAAATTTGTATTTGCCCGCCACTGCGATAGCCGCTGTTTTGCGCTCCAAATGTTGAGCACCCCGTCGAAGTCGTCCCAAATAATACATATGCGGGTTACACGATAAGAGCCAAATTAAGCCTAATAATCCAATTAATACGTAGGGTCAAGCCCACCCTAAAACCAACAGCACCCTTGATATATTAGTACCATATTATAAGTGGCACCCACCATTTATGCCTTTCGATGGGTTTGGTGGATTGAGGAGCAAAGTCCAAATGACGATATATATCTATTACTATATTAATATTAATTAAGCACGAAAAGATGTCTTTGGTTAAACATTAGAACTTCTCAAATTATTCTTTCAATAAAAAAATATTATTTTAAAAGAATGAAGAGAAAGTCATGACGATAGATTGTGGAGAGAGAGAGAGAGGGGAGAGAGAGGGAGAGAGGGCATGGTGGGAGAGAGAGTGGAGAAAGAGAGAGAGAGTAATATTTATATTAATATAAACATTTCTATTTAAATTCATAAAATTAATAAAATTTTGCGAGCGACGGGCGCGACGTGGTTTTGTAAGCGGCGGGAGTGTCATCGCGCCGAGCAATGTCGTGGTCGAAGTGCTATCGTTTCGGCACTAGGGGCCCCTATGCACTGTCACAGTTAAGATACTGTCGACGTGGTTGGTCGTAGGGGCGGAGCCCCGTGCCTATCACTCACATATATATATATATATATATATATATATATATATATATATATATATATATATATAGGACTAATCATATGCGAAGAGATATATGGTGTGAAGGGCTTATCCAACCGTCCATTCTATACATTCGCGATCTCGTCTTCTTCAAGCCTAATCCCTCCCGCGGCGCTACTGTACATGGGGAGTCTCCCATGCCCTGCGTGACGGTACCCCGACCATTACGGTACCTCAGCTTGACGACGCTCACGCCGATTGCAATTCCTCGAGCGCGCGATACTATGCACGTTCCCACATTTTGTCGCGCGCTCGAGGAAATGCGAGCAGCGTGAGCGTCGTCAAGCTGAGGTACTCATGTCTGTGCTCAGCTGCTCCCGCGCTTGAGAATCGCACAACAATACTTCTCATGTGCATAACATTAATTTAATAAACATTAATTTAATAAATATTTTGATAAATTGAAGTTTTATATAAATTTTAATAAACATTTTTATTCTAAAAATAAATATAATAAATTTTTATAAAGTTTAGTCATATATATATATATATTAAGTTTAGTCTACCTAGCTCTCTCCTTTCTCCTTCTCTCTCTTCCTCTCTCCAATTCCAAAATAGTGTTGCCGCTCTCTCTCCCCCTCTCTCCCCTCCCTCCCTCTCTCTTAATTGTGGTTATTATTTGACATTACATAATATCTTATATATAGTAAAGATATATTTAGGATAAAATATAATAGATAATTATATTTGTAGACCCGTTATATTAAATATATAATGTCACAAAAAATTTAGAAAATATTATAAGATATTATTTTTGTGATGCCAAATAGAATCACATGGTTAATGTAAGAATGGAGTATATATCGATAAGTTTACAAAAAAAAAATTGATGATTATTTCAATATTTTTTGGGGAATAAAATTAGACAACTTAATAACTTATCTGAATATTTTATTTTTTTTCTTATTTTTGATCCGCAATTATCGCTTTGAGGCCACTCACCAAATATAATTCAAAAAATTAATAATAGTCTACATTTGATAAATAAAATATTAAATGATATAAGTATATGTTACTGATATCAACCATTTTTGTGCAATAATAACTGAGACAACAAATATATATATCTATTTTATTTTTAAACGCTGATAATCGACTTGGTGTATAACATAATAAATATTTTATGCAGTTAATTAGAGTTACATGCATAATTAATAAAAAATGACATGTAGAAATTAAAGTGTTTAAATAATTAACAAAAAAAAAATATCAACTGTATTTGAATGTTATTTAATGTGCACACGAACAATCATTGCCAAGTGTTATTTTAGGTTGTTTGCAGATGCGTAAATACTGACTTTATTATTTATAAATTACAATATAATATAATATATTATATATTAATACTTGTTGTAAGCGTGCATTTGTATTTTAATATTGTGTATTTTGAATATATAATAGTGGTGCATGCCAGAAATAGGTAAGTGCGCGTGCGCACATAGAGGTAGGTGCAAATACACAGTTGTGTGGGTCGCTCGGGTGCTCTGTTAGGCCGGTCCAATTGAATCACCTTAGCTCGGAAGCGAACCGAGCGCACAAACAGTCAATGAAAAAAATTAATAAATGACAAGAAGACTTTTAATGTGGAAAACCCGAAAAAGGTGAAAAATCACGCGGCCGGAGCTGTGCCGGCCAAATTCCACTATCTGCTGGAGGATTACAACTTGAAACTAAGAACTCGAGCTCGACAGACCGCTACTCGTTACAATGGTGGAGAGAGAGAAAACTACGAGGGTGACATGCTATCTCTCGGAAAGCTGAGCGCTTTTCTTCTGAGAACAAAAGTGAGATAACTGAATCGCCTTTCTGGATCCGAAGGACTCCCCATTGCTTAGGAAGATTGTCTTTCGAAGTGAAGGAAATCTTCGAGCACTCGAAGGAGATCTTCGAGCACTCGAAGGAGATCTTCGAGCACTCGAAGGAGATCTTCGAGCACTCGAAGGAGATCTTCGAGCACTCGAAGGAGATCTTCGAAATCTCGAAGGAGATATTCGAAGCCTCGAAGGAGATCTTCGAAGCCTCGAAGTAAATCTTCGAAGCCTCGAAGAAGATCTTCGAAGGCCGAAGGAGAATTCAGAGGAAATCTTCAGTAGAGCTCTCTCGGACGTAGAAGGCATGTTGTCTTGAAATGAAGGCCCCGAGCTCCTTTTATAGCCTTGGGCAGGGGTAGCCCTGTAATTTCGCCGTTGTAACCATCGTAACCACCTAACAGGCGAATCACGCAGATCGATTTGGAGCACACGAATCGCCATTTTTCATAAATGACCGCTTCGCCCTTCGGGCAGTTCAGGCAAATTAGGCGGTTCGGGTTGCTTTCACTTCATGTTCTGCAGTCTCTTCTCGATACGTATAACATTGTGTTGACGCTTTTGCGTCTTATGGCTTTATTTTCCTTGTTATTTTTGTAGTATCGTTCTGTTATGCAAAGTGTTGTAGTGATGATCTGGTGTCTTGTGACTCCATTACTCCATATGGCATTTCTTTCGACATGTTCGGTTAAAGGGAGAATAGACCCCGAAGTCGACTGTGAAGAGTGTTAGTCTTCAAGCCGAGGATGAAAGTACGAGAGACAGGCCTTTACGGCTATGAGGGAATAGACCCTGAAGTCGACGGTGGAAAGCGTTATTCTTCAAACCGAGGATGACTGCACGAGGGACATGCCCTTACGGTTCTAACTCTTATAATGACGGTCCGAACGCGTGGCCCAGAGCGGCGCGGCGGCGGGCATCCCAGAGTGGCGCGGCGGCGGGCATCCTAGAGTGGCGCGGCGGCGGGCGTCCCAGAGCGGCGCGGCGGTGGGCGGCCCCGAACGGCGTACCGGCCCCGAGCGGCGCGACGGCGGGCAGCCCTGAGCGGCGGGCAGAACCGAGCGGCGCGGCGTAGCGGCGCGGCGACGGGGTGCCCCAGCGGCGCGGCGGCGAGCTACCCCCAGCAGCGCGGCGACGAGCTGCCCCCAGCGGCGCGGCGGCGAGTTTGTCTTTTGGGCATACTTGATTAAGATTGTCATCCTCGACGCCAATTCTCCACTCGTAAGAGGCTTTTTTCTCATCACCACGTTTGGCGAGTTAGCTATTTGGTGTTAGTACCGAAAGTCATGACCTTAACGTTCATAACCTTACTTTAGGAGATATGTGTCGCTAATGGAGCTAGAAAGTAGCAGTAGTAATTTTGAATACACAATGGGTACATGCGCACAAGTATAATCTTGCGACTTACTGTTTTAAAAGCGAAAACTGGAAGAAGCAAAAAATAGAAATTGATGATAGAAGAAACGCGGGATGTATGCACTCTACTAGGGCGAAAGTTCCATTGCCTAGTACCTCTGGCTCATTCGCGGCGGGGTACGACGTTGTCCTCTACTGGATTGTCAGCCTGAGGTCCGTGCTGGCTCGGGACTTAGTTTAGTAAAAACCTTTTGAGGAGGCATTGCTGGACAAGACGCTAAATTTCCTCCTTCAACCGGTTGCAGTCTTCAGTACTGTGTCCATGTCCGCGATGGAAGTCGCAATATTGCGACTGGTTTCATCTGTTCGGCGCAAGCGGCTCGGGCTTACGAAGTGCGTTGCTATCACGGATGGCAAGAAGAACATTAGTTATGATAGTGTTCAGGGGAGTGTAGTGCTGATGCTGGCGAGATCCTCGGTATCAGTTGGGGTTGTCGCGATGCTTGTTCTTATTGGGAATCGGCTGTGGCGGCGTCTCTTCCCCCTTCCTCTTCGAGCTCCCCTCAAACCGCTGGCGGTGCGCTTCAATTACCTCATCAGTTGCAATCTAGGCCTCGACTCGGTGAATGAGGTCTAGTAGCTGGGCACAGTTTCCCGCATTAGTGCAGAGTAAAAGCCACATAATCACATCATGTCATTTTCACATACCTCAGTTTTCTGGCTCCTATAAGGACTTTTGAATTTATTTGTTGCGAAAACCGCTCTTTAACAACACCTCGATATTATCTGGATTTATAATATTCCTATAGAATTCTATCTTAAGCTTCTACCAAAGTTCGGTAGAATTCCAACACCTAATCTCTCCTCATAAATTATAAGCTTAAGGAGCCAACATATTCTAAACAGCACAACAAAATTCAAATTCAAAGTTGTAGTTTGTCTTCTCTCAAAAAGCACACACAAGATGGGACACTATCAACAACCATCGATCTTCAGATTCTTGAAGAACAGGGGCGGATCCAAGAAGTTTAACTAAGGGGGCCAGACATCGTCTTTCTTCAGTCATAAATTTTTGAACGTCCACATCTTACCGGAGTTATTTCTTCCTCATCCGGACACCGTTTTTGACATGTAAGTGGTCAAAATTCATTGCTTCGACGAGAAGAATCCAAATCCACTATCCATCTAGCAAAATTCTTAGGGGGCCCAGGCCCCAGCCGCCCCCCCCCCCCCCCCCCCCCCCCCCTCCAGCCCGCCTCCTTAGATCCGCCCATATTGAAGAGGTATGATTAAGAGAGCCATCCAATTTTGATTTGGTAATTGTAATTGATGTGCACTCATTGATTCATAGGCACTCCCAGAGTGCGTTTAGAGGAGGCTCCACTAAGGAGAAGTGGAGTTAGTAGGGTCAAAGTCCAAACCATGATCAAAGGGGTGGAGGAATCCGCCGACACGCAATTCACGCTTCGTCAGCACCGGGCACGGTCAAGTCCACACCCCACTATTGTTGGGGTGCGGCAAAACCGCCACCCCCCCCCCCCCCCCAATGATGGGGTGCGGCCAAGTCCCCCCACGCCTTGCAGGGGATGCGGCCGAAACCGCACCCCTCGACATTCGTTGTCGGGACCCATTTTTCTCCTTGGGAGACACGTTTTCCCATTTCCCGAGTGACGCGACCTTCGGAGGGTGCATCATCGTGTTCATTGCGACCGCTCTCCAACGATGCCCGTCTGCTCCCTTGGTTCTTCATTCGCTCAGAATGCTCTCGTGTTCGTTGCGCGCTCAGAACGCTCCCATGTTCGTTGCGCGCTCAGAACGCTCCCGTGTTCGTTGCGCGCTCAGAACCCTCGCGTGTTCGTTGCGCGCTCAGAACACTTCCGCGTTCCCGACACACGCACAATTAACCTTTCTTAATTTCTCAGATTGCTGGTCTCGTTCGTCGCCTTCATCACCTTCAATGAAGCTGCAAGAACCGCCCAATTTGCCCGAACTGCCCGAAAAGCGAAGCGATCATTTATAAAAAATGGCGATCCGTGTACTTCAAATTGACCAGCGTGATTCGGCCGTCAGGTGGTTACGGTGGTTACAACGACGAAATTACCAGGCTACCCCTGCCGGCTATAAAATGAGCTCAGAGCCTTAAATTCAAGACAACTTGTCTTCTACGCCCGAGAGAGCTTTGTTGAAGATTTCCTCTGAGTTCTCCTGCGGCGCTTGAAGATCTCCTTCGGCCTTCGAAGATCTTCTTCGAGGCTTCAAATATCTTCTTCGAGGCTTCGAAGATCTCCTTCGAGTGCTCGGAGATTTCCTTCGAGTGCTCGAATATTTCCTTCACTTCGGAAGACAATCTTCCTAAGCAATTGAGAATCCTTCGAATCTAGAAAGGCGACTCAATCATCTCACTTTTGTTCTCAGAAGAAGAAGCGCTCAGCTTTTCGAGAGGTGGTCTGTCACCCTCGTAGTTCTCTTTCTCTCTCCACCATTGTAACGAGCAATGGCCTGCCGCGCTCGAGTTTTTAGTTTCTAGTTGTAATCCCAGCAGATAGTGGAATTTATCCGGCACAGCTCCGACCACGTGGTTTTTCACCCTTTTCGGGTTTTTCACGTTAAAAGTCTTCTTGTCATTTACTAACTTATTTTATTGATTGTTTGCGCGCTCGGTTCGCTTCTGAGCTAAGGTGGTTCAATTGGACCGGTCTACCAGAGCATCCGAGCGACCCACAACAGTAATAATCAAATTTTAACTTATTCATGCATCTTATGTCGAATGATTTACTGCCCTTGACTCCAATTAACTTCGACCATGTTGAATTCTCTTCTTGTTTACTCTATGTTTTTTTGAAAGATGCAAATATCTTGTAATTAAAAACCAAAAAGAAAAGAAAAAAAAACTACAGCATGTCATCTAAGTCCACCCGAACAAGCTCGGCAAACTCAGTCTGGGTGCTATCAACGTCCAGCCAAACAAAATTTCCCCGAAGGGCAAAACGCGCACAAAAATCAGCAACTCTATTGCCCTCACGGCCAATATGCTGGAACCGAAGCTGGGGAAAGCCGCTCAGAAATGAGAAGTCCTCGTCGCCATCCACTGTTACGCTCCAGTCACCCCGTCTCATCCCAGCAACACAGCTATCCATAAGGGTACGACAGTCGCCCTCTATAATAGCTCCGCGAGTCCCATATAAAGAAGGGGCAATCTAATCCTCAGCTCCAAAATCGCCGCCAGCTCCACTCCCCCAGGATCCCAATGCAACATCGAGATCCCAGCATCAAAGACAAGAGCACCTCGATCGTCACGAGCCACCATCCCAAGCTCAGTAAGCCCAGACGAGGAAAGCGAACCATCCACATTGAACTTTATCCATCCAGGGGGCGGGGGGCACCAAGAGAGTGGTGTCGACAGCCGGTGAGGCTGGGTGGTACCCCAGTGCCCTTGTGCTGGTAGAGTATGCAAAATGGAGAGGTTCTCAACGATGGTTGTTGCCATAACCGTAAAGGTCGCCACCTCCCCATGGTGAACCTTGGCTGTACAACCCCGATATTCGCCGAGTATACTCCTGAAGGCTCATTGGAGCATCATGGTAGCACCAACCCATGCATGAAGGGAGGTAGAGGCAAGGGGGACGAGCGGTGAGGGAGGAGGCCTCCCGCTTGCCCAGCCTATATAGGGGAGCGAGAGGTGGAGGGACAGGTCCCCACCCCCAGCAAGGGGGGCGAGCCCGGGCTGCTGCCCGGGGACTCGCCCCCGCTCCCAGCTAGGGGGCGAGCCCGGGCTGCTGTCCGGGGGCTTGCCCCCGCTCCCAGCTAGGGGGGCGAGCCCGAGTTGCTTCCCGGGGGCTGGCCCCCGCTCCCAGCTAGGGGGGCGAGCCCGGGCCGCCGCCCGGTGATCTCGCCCCCGCCCCCGACATTAAGGGGCGAGAGGAGGAGGGGCGAGCCCCCCTCTCGCCCCCGCGTCCAAGGAAGGGGCGATCTTCTCTCGCCCCCACTCCCCGTAGGGGGCGAGCCCAGGAGGGCATTCGGTCTGCGTTTAGTGCCGTGGAACGGCGGGATCTGGCTATTCGCAGGCCAAGTCAGGGGTATTTTGGTAATTTCACAGACCGGTTTTTGGCTATTTGCAACCCAACTTCAGAAATCCTATAAATAGGACCAAGGGGGCACCATTTGAAAAGGAGCTTGTTCTAGGCTAACCCTCTCTCTCTCTCTCCCCATTTTCTCTCTCTAGTAGAGGAGGAGAGTCTCCAGTGGTGCCCAAGCTTAGTAGTGGCTTGGGAGGGGAAGTTCCTAAGGGGCTTCCGGGTATGTGGCGGGACCTCCCCACTAAGCCCTTGGTCCAGTCCATAGTTTCCTCCACCTTCAACCTAGAGCTCTCCCTTGGGGGGAGTAAGGGTTGGTCGCCCCTCATCTCGGTGAGGGCCCCGAACTCCACAGAGGCCGAGAAATCGGTTTCAACATTTTGGTGCGGTGAGCGTGGAGTGTGACCGATTCAAGAAACCCTCAAGATGAGTTCCATGGCTGGAGGTGGAGGATCCGACCCAGGTCGCTCGCAGCCCCCGGTGGCTGGGGTGACGTTGGAGATGTTCGAAAATTTCAAGCAAGAGGTCTCACAGACCGTCCAGGTTGCTTTCGCCATGATAGTCAGAGGCAGAAGAGATGGTTCGGAGATCCCGCCCCAGCAGGTGGATGAGGAAACTCTCGGCCAGCAGTCCAGGAAAGGGTACCAGTGGGGGGGGAGGTGGGGAGATGCCATACCCCCACTCGCTCGTCCCCAAGGGGGCGAGCTCAGGAGGGGGGCAACCTCCCAACTCGCCCTGCCCCTTCAAGGGGGCGAGCTCAGGAGGGGGGCGCCCTCCCAGCTCGCCCCGCCCCTTCAAGGGGGCGAGCTCAGGAGGGGGCGCCCTCCCAGCTCGCCCCGCCCCTTCAAGGGGGCGAGCTCAGGAGGGGGGCACCCTCCCAGCTCGCCCCGCCCCTTTAAGGGGGCGAGCTCAGGAGGGAGGCGCCCTCCCAGCTCGCCCTGCCCCTTCTAGCCCAGCCCCAAAGTGGGGGGGGGGGGAGCGGGGAGGCAACCGGCCCCCACTCGCTGTAACGCCCCTGAATTTTTGGGTATTAATCTAAATTTATTGTTGACGTCATTATGACGTATGCGTTACGTTAGTGCGGAGTTAGCGGTGCGCCGACATTGCACGTTTTAGCGTCCGTTCGGTCAAGAAGACCAAATTTAGGAGCGACCCGGAATTGGAAAATTTTACGTTAGGAAATTAGAGTATTTAATTTTAGAAATAAAGTGCTAAGGTTTCGTGGCGTTCCGAGCAAATTTAAAGTCTCGGTGATTTTTTCCAAAGTTTTGTATATTTTAACGCCGCCGTAAACTTCAGAAATTTTTATCTCGAGAACGGTACGTCGGATTTTGATTCCAACTTCGCCGTTGGATTCGTAGCGCCGCCGTTCACCTACGGTACGATTTTCGTCATCTTCGGCATTCGTTTAAATTTTTAGTAATAACGAAATATTATTAAATTACTATTATATTATTATTAATGTTAATGTATATATATACAAAGATAAAAGTTCATGGGAAATCCAATCAAGTTCTCGGAAAATCCAATCAAGTTCTCGGAAAATCCAATCAAGTTCTCGGAAAATCCAATCAAGTTCTCGGAAATCCAAGCATATTCTCGGGAAATCCAATCCTAGTCATCGGAAATCCGAAGTTTCATTCTCCCGTGAATTCATATCCCTCCTCCTGGTTAAGATTAGTTTTATTATTATTATTATTATTATTTTTATTATTATTATTATTATTATTATTATCATAATAATAATGCCTTATATATAAGTATGACCTCTTCCCCTCCGTAATAAAAGCAAACCGAAACCCTATTCATCGTCTTCCCCGATCTTTTTGCGACCCGCGAGAGACGCTCTTCCGTGAACCTTTCGATCGCCGCCACCGGAGCTCCAGAGCACGAAATCTTCGTCGGAGCATAGATCTGGAAAGCTCTCGCCGAGCTCTTCGCGTGTGCGGTAAGTATTTCGAGTTTCGTAGATTTTTGAGGTTGGAGTCGGTGGCCCTAATCTTCTTTTTCGCCCCAAAAGTTTCAGAAATTGTTCCTCGAGGTTTTCTAGCGGTCGATCTGCGACGAGGAGCAAGTCGGAGGCCGTCTTCTTCGAAAGATTTGAGGCAAGTGGTGGACTCTTCCCCCTTGCCACGTTATTGTTCTTTACTTATTCACCATTCTTGCTTCTATCTAATTTAGACAGAAAATATTATACGTATATATCATTTCCTGCTAAAGAAACGTGTATCCAGCCGAGTAGTCGCGTACTTTGTCAAAACCATCAAAATACCCTTAGGGTAGATTCGCCGATTTCGTAATAGTTAAACTCGTCGATATCATTTCGACGAATTTGCCGATAGGTTTAGGCTTTCGCCGGCTTCGTCATTTGTAGATTGTGTCTTCGCTAAGTGTATTCGCGATTCGTCGATAGTAATTCGACGAATTCGTCGATAAGATCGGGTTCCCTCACGGAATTGTTTCCGGGTTTTCCTGTGGTGCCTGTCTTGGTCAGGGTTTGGTGAGTCTCTATTTCCCAGCTGGTTGTTTTGGACGATGGATGGTCGAAATGGCCACCACTAGTACCGGGTTGTTTTCCGTGGACGAGTAGACTGTTGGTTGGTGGACTGTAAACCACCGCCGCAGTGTTTGTGTTCCTCGGGGGTTTTAGTCTGATGGTCGGTTGGAATGAATGCCTCCGCCTCAGTACTATTTTTGGCTGGGATAGTGGTTCACTCCTTGTGCAATTCGACACTTTTCCTTCTTTGGATATAGTTGTAGTACAACTTTGACCGCACTTCGTGCCAATTTTTCCCTTACTTGTGGATATTTATTTGATTTACTGTCGTTTACAGCTGTTCCTGTTGGGTTGGTAAACCTCCTTTGTTGAGTTCTCTTACTCTCTGATTATTATGCCTTTGTGCTGAGGCATTCTTTTCTTTTGAATGCCTCAGGTTCGGACCAGTAGCAGGTGGAGCTGACCGAGTCCTGTTTCTTTAGACTTGTGGCAGTTGTTTTCTTACTTTTTTTGGAGAGGTAGACTTTTGATTTCTTTTGAGACTTGTTAGGGTTATGAGTTCGTGTCAGTTTGTTGACGCCCATAGCCAGAGTTCTTTTATGTTAGACTTGTCTTGCTATTTTTATGCTACTACCGTTATTTGCTATTTATGCAATTGCTCTCTGGGAAGGTTTTATGTTAGGATGCATAGTAGTTATTTTATATACAAAACTGCATAATTTCTTCTGCATGACATCTCTTTTAAAACCATTATCACTGTATTTTGAAGCCCGTAAAAGAAATCTTTTTTACTTATACTAAATATAGAAGTTGTATATCATTAGAATGCTGGTTAGTTCATCATGCTCATGTAGGTTAAATTAAAGTAATTTATGTATTTTCCGCTGCGTAAACCTATATTTTCTTATTTATGGACTAGTTGATCCATTAAACCGAGGGACACGGTAATTAAAAACCTTAAACTTAAGTTATGTTTTAAAACATAAAGTTCATGACTTTCTACAGAAAAGTGTGAAGTTAGAGCCGCCTGAGCGTCTGCAGTTGTTCCCTGCACGACGTGGCTTCATGACGCGTATTTTCTCTTACTCTGACGTATTATTTAATACGGAGAAAATGCGGGTTGTGACAGTTGGTATCAGAGCCAGGTTTGTTCGACAAGTTGGTCGAGCGACTAATTCTGATATAGTTTAGTTATTTGGTTTCATTGCATACACACACCGATGTGTCATCAGTACGTCTTGGCTGAAGCATGAACACTACACTCATAACATGATAAGAAGTATACGGGGCATATTATGTAGTATGGGATGCATAATATGTGTTTGTATATGGATCCACCATATGTGGCAACATGTGACGGTTATGTAGTATGGGATGCATAATATTTCATGTGTACGCCGCTCATAACATGCATTAAGACTTTTCTTAGAATGCATAACACAACATACATATCATAACATCGCATAAAGCACACGTGTCAAGCTAAAGATTTACATGATGACATTCGTACACACATGATTTGAAAAGAAGGCTTAAACATTCATACATCCATGTGTCTTGCACAAGAGTCAAAGGATGACAGTATATCATCCTAAGTTAAAGCATAACATCATTTGTATAAAATCCCAGAGCAAGGTAGTAGCTAGAGCAAGTGTTTTTCCTGTTTGGTTAGAGCTCAGTTGAGTAGTTCTAGTTCCAAGTTAGGGTTTTGATGAGTCTTTTGTTCGTGTTCATAGTGATGTCGAAGAGACGTGTTGCGACGAGGTTGACTTCCCAATCGGAGGGTGAGTCTTCGGGTGCGCAGAGTGATGCCATGATGGAGAGTCTGCGACAGAGTAATGAGACTCTGTCAAGGCAGTTAGTTGCGATGCAATCGCAGATTGAGACGTTGATGACTGCGGCCGCAGCGCAGCAGCCTGTGGTGCAGGACCCTGTAGTGGAACAGACTGTGCCTGTTCCTCCCGCTCCTTTGGTGCCTCCAGTTCTGCTGCCACCAGAGATGAACTTCATATCGCATTTCCAACGGTTAGGACCTCCTACGTTTGACGGGAGGGCAGATTTTATGGCATTGGATGACTGGTTCGTTGCCATTGAGGAGATGTTTTCGTACTCGGGAATCTCTGCTGACCAAAAGGTGATGGTCGTCGCGTACCAGCTAAAGGGACTTGCTAAGGGCTGGTGGATCAGAGAAAGAGAAAATCTTGTAGACGGATGTTCGTGGGAGTCATTTAAGGCGATGGTGATGAAGAAGTTCCTGCCGTCGGTCGAGAAAGACCGTCTGATGGATAATTTTCTGCACCTAAAACAAAGGCAACTCACGGTTAGTGAGTATGAGATCGAATTCAGTAAGCTAAGCAGATTTGCTCCAGATTTAGTGGCTTCTGAGGCAGGGAGAGTGAAGCGATTTCTCGGAGGACTTCGTAGCGACGTTCAGCAATTAGCTAGCGCATACAGATCTGAAAGTTATGCTGAAGTAGTAGAAGCAGCGTTGAAAGTCGAGGCTATCGACAACGCCAAGAATAGAGGCCCGTTGATGAGGAAGGATAAGAGAAAGGTCGAAGAGGGGGAAAGCCCCAAGGTATCTGACCCTGCCCCAAAGAAGAGGAGTGGTGAAGTTTGTAGTTTCTGTGGTCGCCCTGGCCATCCGTTTGAGAAATGCTTCAAAAGGTTGGGAGCTAAGAAACAACAGCAAGTGTCGGCAATACAGAGCGCTCCCAGAGGAGATTTGACCTGTACCTTTTGTAAGCGAAAGGGGCACGATGTTGCTCATTGCTGGTCTAAAGATAAAGTGTGTTTTCAGTGCGGACAGAAGGGGCACGTTAAGACTAAATGGCCGCGTTTTCAGCCTACTCTACAGCCGGTACCGCTTCAGGCCTTGCCGCCGCCGCAACATCAGGATAGAGGAAACAGCAAGTTGAACGTGATGACTAGGGAAGAAGCTCAGAATTCCACCCAAGTTATTTCAGGTTAGACTTTAATTTAACTCTTAGCCTTTATCCTTAGTCTCGTTCTCCGAGCAGTTAGTTACGTGTTCGATTTTATAGGAGAATTTAAGGTAAAGAACCGTTGGGCGCGCGTTCTGTTCGATTCTGGTGCTACCCACTCGTTCATGGCTAGGACTTTTGTAGAGCGTCATCGTTTGATCCTCGATCAGATTGGCGATGCGTTTCGCGTTAAGTTTCCTTCTGGCGACTCCGTGGTGTCGGACCATGGTATCCAGAAGTGCCCTATCCTCCTAGGTGGCTTCTTAGCTTTTGCGAATTTAAAGGTGCTAGACTTGGAAGATTTCGATGTGATTTTGGGCATGGACTGGTTGTCCAGTTATGATGCGGTTATCCAATGCAAGGTTAAGCGTTTGGACTTCAATATGGACAACGGTCAACCCATGAGTGTGTATGGTTTTCCACGCCAGGATTCCCCGGTTATTTCTGCGGTATGTGCTCGGAAACTCTTAGATTCCGGTTGTTTTGCTTACTTTGTTTCTATGTTAGAAACTGTCAGCGTTTTGCCGTGTATCGAGGATGTTCCTGTGGTGCGAGAGTTTCCCGATGTTTTCCCGGTCAGTCTTCCTGGTCTTCCTCCTGAGAGAGATGTGGAGTTCGTTATCGACCTTGAGCCTGGTACTCGTCCAATCGCTAAGGCACCGTACCGTATGGCCCCGCGTGAGCTGGAAGAGTTGCGTACCCAGTTAGATGAACTATTGCAGTGTGGTTTCATTAGGCCAAGTTCTTCGCCCTGAGGTGCTCCAGTGTTGTTTGTGAAAAAGAAAGATGGCTCTATGAGGTTGTGCATAGACTATAGAGAATTGAATAAGGTAACCATTAAGAACAGATATCCGCTGCCGCGAATAGATGATTTATTTGATCAGTTGCGTGGTAGTTCGGTGTTTTCAAAGATCGATCTTCGTTCAGGATATCATCAGTTGAGGATCCGTGAGTCAGACGTTCCTCGGACTGCCTTTCGTTCTCGTTATGTTCATTTTGAGTTTCTGGTGATGTCATTTGGTTTGACAAATGCACCCTCTGCGTTTATGGATATGATGAACCGAGTGTTCAAAGACTTCTTAGACCATTTCGTGGTAGTTTTCATCGATGATGTGTTGGTGTACTCAAGAAGTGCTGAGGAGCGTGCTACGCATTTGCGTTTAGTATTGTCTACTCTAAGAGAGCACAAGCTGTATGCGAAGTTGAGTAAGTGCGAATTCTGGCTTTCGCAAGTGTCTTTCCTGGGTCATGTGGTGAACAAAGATGGAATTTCTGTAGACCCAGCAAAGATTTCTGCTGTTTTGGATTGGAAGACGCCTACAACGCCTAAGGAGATAAGGAGTTTTTTAGGGTTGGCAGGTTATTATAGAAGGTTTGTGCAAGGATTTTCAGTGCTGTCAGCACCTCTGACTAAGCTTACCCAGAAGAATGCAGCCTTCGTTTGGAACGATAAGTGCGAGGAAGCCTTTCAGGAATTGAAAAGAAGATTGTGCACCGCTCCTGTTTTGGCTTTACCGACCGAAGGAGTAGAGTATGTCGTTTATGTGGACGCATCTCATGTTGGACTAGGTTGTGTTTTGATGCAAGAAGGAATGGTGATCGCTTATGGGTCAAGACAATTGAAAGTTCATGAAAGGAATTACCCTACGCATGACTTAGAATTTGCTGCAGTGATTTATGCCTTGAAGCTTTGGAGACATCTTCTTTATGGAGTGTCATGCAAGATTTTTACAGATCACAAGAGTTTGAAGTATGTATTTACCCAGAAAGAATTGAATTTGCGCCAGCGCAGATGGTTGGAGTATGTGGCGGATTATGAAGTTGATATCCTATATCATCCGGGTAAAGCTAATGTAGTGGCTGATGCCTTAAGTAGAAAGACCGCGCATGTCTTCAATCTTTCTGTGCAGTCCTTAGTGGAGGAATTTATGTTGATGGATATCTCAGTTGGTAGTAGTGCCACGCCTTCGAGTTTAGAAGCTGAAGAACCTTCTTGGATTACCCTTACAAGACTGCATCAGAAGAATGATCTTGATTTGCAGCATCTCCGGAATAGAACTGAGAAAGGGGAATTACCAGATTTTTCAATTGATGACAAAGATACCTTGAAGTATCGGGGTAGGTATTGCATTCCCGCGTTTGAGGATATTCGAACAAAGATCTGTATTGAAGCGCATGGCTCTAGTGTCTCTTATCATCCTGGTTCCACAAAGATGTATAAAGACCTGAAGCAAATTGTTTGGTGGTCAGGCATGAAGAATGATATAGCTAGATACGTTTCAGAATGTTTTACCTATCAGCGTGTTAAGGCAGATCATAAGAGGCCTGGAGGTAAATTGAACCCTTTGGATATTCCAAGCTGGAAGTGGGAGAGTATTTCAATGGACTTCATTACCGGTTTGCTGAGATCTCCTGGAGGACATGATTCTGTGTGGGTCATAGTTGATAGATTGACAAAGTGTGCTCACTTTGTGCCCTTTAAGGTTGGTTATTCCATGGAGAAAATAGCAGAACTTTATTTGGATGAGGTCATTAGATTGCACGGTGTGCCCGTGAGTATCGTGTCGGACCGAGATTCCAGGTATATGTCTCGTTTCTGGCAGAGCTTGCAGGGAGCCTTGGGCACTGACCTTAGATACTCTACCGCTTACCACCCTCAGACCAATGGGCAAACGGAAAGAGTGAATCAGATTTTGGAGGACATAACCAGGTGTTATATTTTGGATCATGGTGGAGCTTGGGATAAGCGTATTGGACTGATGGAGTTTGCCTATAACAATTGTTATCAGGAGAGCTTGCAAATGACCCCCTTTGAGGCTTTGTATGGGAGGCGATGTAGGACTCCCCTATTTTGGGCTGAAGTTGGTGAGAAGTTGTTGTTAGGTCCAGAAGCTTTGGAAGAAATGAATGTTGCCGTGACGCATATCCGCGAGAAGCTTCGCATTGCTCAGGAGCGTTATGAAAAGTATGCTAATCGGAGAAGGGTTGATCTGGAGTTCGCAGTTGGGGACATGGTTTTTCTGAAGGTTTCTCCGATGCCAGGTGTGAAGAGATTTGGAAGGAACCACAAGTTGGATCCCCGGTATGTGGGGCCTTTCCAGGTGGTTGAGCGCATCGGAGTGTCAGCTTATAGACTGGATTTGCCCACTTCTTTCCCAGGTGTTCACGATGTGTTTTATGTGAGTCAGTTGAGAAAGTGCGTGCGTAGTGATCGACATGTCCTTGACTCGGTGCCCCAGTTGCAACCTAATCTGTCTTATGTTGAAGACCCTGTCCGTATATTAGAGACTCAGGACCGAGTGTTGCGGAAGAAGACGATTCCTATGGTCAAGGTCCTTTGGCGAAACCAAGACGTTGAGAGCGCGACTTGGGAATTGGAATCTGTTATGAGGACATCACATCCTCATCTTTTCTCCTAGATTCTCTCTGGTGAGTGTTTTCATCCGTAGTTTGAATTCTCGTTTCTATCTTTTGTATTCAAGATATTCGTTAAAGTTTCGGGACGAAACTTCTTTTTAGGGGGAGTGGCTGTAACGCCCCTGAATTTTTGGGTATTAATCTAAATTTATTGTTGACGTCATTATGACGTAGGACGTTACGTTAGTGCGGAGTTAGCGGTGCGCCGACATTGCACGTTTTAGCGTCCGTTCGGTCAAGAAGACCAAATTTAGGAGCGACCCGGAATTGGAAAATTTTACGTTAGGAAATTAGAGTATTTAATTTTAGAAATAAAGTGCTAAAGTTTCGTGGCGTTCCGAGCAAATTTAAAGTCTCGGTGATTTTTTCCAAGGTTTTGTATATTTTAACGCCGTCGTAAACTTTAGAAATTTTTATCTCGAGAATGGTACGTCGGATTTTGATTCCAACTTCGCCGTTGGATTCGTAGCGCCGCCGTTCACCTACGGTACGATTTTCGTCATCTTCGGCATTCGTTTAAATTTTTGGTAATAACGAAATATTATTAAATTACTATTATATTATTATTAATGTTAATGTATATATATACAAAGATAAAAGTTCACGGGAAATCCAATCAAGTTCTCGGAAAATCCAATCAAGTTCTCGGAAAATCCAATCAAGTTCTCGGAAATACAAGCATATTCTCGGGAAATCCAATCCTAGTCATCGGAAATCCGAAGTTTCATTCTCCCGTGAATTCATATCCCTCCTCCTGGTTAAGATTAGTTTTATTATTATTATTATTATCATAATAATAATGCCTTATATATATAAGTATGACCTCTTCCCCTCCGTAATAAAAGCAAACCGAAACCCTATTCATCGTCTTCCCCGATCTTTTTGCGACCCGCGAGAGACGCTCTTCCGTGAACCTTTCGATCACCGCCACCGGAGCTCCGGAGCACGAAATCTTCGTCGGAGCATAGATCTGGAAAGCTCTCGCCGAGCTCTTCGCGTGTGCGGTAAGTATTTCGAGTTTCGTAGATTTTTGAGGTTGGAGTCGGTGGCCCTAATCTTCTTTTTCGCCCCAAAAGTTTCAGAAATTGTTCCTCGAGGTTTTCTAGCGGTCGATCTGCGACGAGGAGCGAGTCGGAGGCCGTCTTCTTCGAAAGATTTGAGGCAAGTGGTGGACTCTTCCCTCTTGCCACGTTATTGTTCTTTACTTATTCACCATTCTTGCTTCTATCTAATTTAGACATAAAATATTATACGTATATATCATTTCCTGCTAAAGAAACGTGTATCCAGCCGAGTAGTCGCGTACTTTGTCAAAACCATCAAAATACCCTTAGGGTAGATTCGCCGATTTCGTAATAGTTAAACTCGTCGATATCATTTCGACGAATTTGCAGATAGGTTTATGCTTTCGCCGGCTTCGTCATGTGTCATAGATTGTGTCTTCGCTAAGTGTATTCGCGATTCGTCGATAGTAATTCGACGAATTCGTCGATAAGATCGGGTTCCCTCACGGAATTGTTTCCGGGTTTTGCTGTGGTGCCTGTGTTGGTCAGGGTTTGGTGAGTCTCTATTTCCCAGCTGGTTGTTTTGGACGGTGGATGGTCGAAATGGCCACCACTAGTACCGGGTTGTTTTCCGTGGACGAGTAGACTGTTGGTTGGTGGACTGTAAACCACCGCCGCAGTGTTTGTGTTCCTCGGGGGTTTTAGTCTGATGGTCGGTTGGAATGAATGCCTCCGCCTCAGTACTGTTTTTGGCTGGGATAGTGGTTCACTCCTTGGGCAATTCGACACTTTTCCTTCTTTGGATAAAGTTGTAGTACAACTTTGACCGCACTTTGTGCCAGTTTTTCCCTTACTTGTGGATATTTATTTGATTTGCTGACGTTTACAGCTGTTCCTATTGGGTTGGTAAACCTCCTTTGTTGAGTTCTCTTACTCTCTGATTATTATGCCTTTGTGCTGAGGCATTCTTTTCTTTTGAATGCCTCAGGTTCGGACCAGTAGCAGGTGGAGCTGACCGAGTCCAGTTTCTTCAGACTTGTGGCAGTTGTTTTCTTACTTTTTTTGGAGAGGTAGACTTTTGATTTCTTTTGAGACTTGTTAGGGTTATGGGTTCGTGTCAGTTTGTTGACGCCCATAGCCTGAGTTCTTTTATGTTAGACTTGTCTTGCTATTTTTATGCT
This sequence comes from Dactylorhiza incarnata, assembly GCA_033032865.1. Classification (NCBI taxonomy): domain Eukaryota; kingdom Viridiplantae; phylum Streptophyta; class Magnoliopsida; order Asparagales; family Orchidaceae; genus Dactylorhiza; species Dactylorhiza incarnata. Next base: position 1,099,605 of record JAWHQI010000184.1, on the reverse strand, counting down.
ACTACCGTTATTTGCTATTTATGCAATTGCTCTCTGGGAAGGTTTTATGTTAGTGTGCATAGTAGTTATTTTATATACAAAACTGCATAATTTCTTCTACATGACATTTCTTTTAAAACCATTATCACTGTATTTTGAAGCCCGTAAAAGAAATCCTTTTTACTTATACTAAATATAGAAGTTGTATATCATTAGAATGCTGGTTAGTTCATCATGCTCATGTAGGTTAAATTAAAGTAATTTATGTATTTTCCGCTGCGTAAACCTATATTTTCTTATTTATGGACTAGTTGATCCATTAAACCGAGGGACACGGTAATTAAAAACCTTAAACTTAAGTTATGTTTTAAAACATAAAGTTCATGACTTTCTAAAGAAAAGTGTGAAGTTAGAGCTGCCTGAGCGTCTGCAGTTGTCCCCTGCACGACGTGGCATCATGACGCGTATTTTCTCTTACTCTGACGTATTATTTAATACGGAGAAAATGCGGGTTGTGACACTCGCCCCGCCCCGGAAGGAGTCGAGTGAATGTTGATGGTCGAGACCACCCCGGGTGGAGGCTATCCAATAGCCCGGCGAGTGCAAAGGCCAGCAAGTCGACTCCGCGAGAGCAAGGAAGGGGGAACTTCAAGAGGAAAAGATTAAACTACCCAAGGTGGAGCCAGGGACCAAGGGCACCCCCTCCACCGCCTCCGCAAACTATGACGATTGGCGGGGGAAGAAGGAGGAGAGCCAGGAAAGCAGAAAGAAGAGGAAGAGGAGGGGGTAGGGTGGAGTTATCCTACTGTGACTTCCACCAGGAAGAAGGTCACGCGACATCCACCTGCCCCGAGTTTTTAGAAATAAGGGAGGCAATGGGTCCAATGCGACAACGACACTAACCGAAGGGGATCGAGGAGGGCAGGACCTAGGATGTTGGAGACGAAGAGAGGATGTCCCGAGCTAAGTGGTGGCGACCAAAAACGCTTGTACCAGTAAATCCACGTAGGGCGATGGTTTGTTTTCATACTTAGTTCCTTTTTCTTGCATACAATATTATAACTAACAAGGTTGTATATGTTTGGAGCTGGAATGCCCCAGATTGATTCCGCTCTCGGGCTCTCACTAGACGGGGGGTTCAGGTTGATCTCTGGAGAGGATGACAAGGTTGTATATGTTTGGTGCTGGAATGCCCAGATCGATTCCGCTCCCAGGCTCTCACTAGACGGGGGGTTCAGGTTGATCTCTGGAGAGTCTGGCAAGGTTGTATATGTTTGGTGCTGGAATGCCCCAGATCGATTCCGCTCCCGGTCCCTCACTAGACGGGGGGTTCAGGTTGATCTCTGGAGAGGCTGACAAGGTTGTATATGTTTGGTGCTGGAATGCCCCAGATCGATTCCGCTCCCGGGCTCTCACTAGACGGGGGGTTCAGGTTGATCTCTGGAGAGGCTGGCAAGGTTGTATATGTTTGGTGCTGGAATGCCCCAGATCGATTCCGCTCCCGGGCTCTCACTAGACGGGGGGTTCAGGTTGATCTCTGGAGAGGCTGGCAAGGTTGTATATGTTTGGTGCTGGAATGCCCCAGATCGATTCCACTCCCGGGCTCTCACTAGACGGAGGGTTCAGGTTGATCTCTGGAGAGGCTGACAAGGTGGTATATGTTTGGTGCTGGAATGCCCCAGATCGATTCCGCTCCCGGGCTCTCACTAGACGGGGGGTTCAGGTTGATCTCTGGAGAGGCTGGCAAGGTGATAAGTCTTTGGTGCTGCAGTTCCCCTCGGATGGTTCCGCTGACCGGGCTCTCACTAGCCGGCAGGTTCAGGTTGACCTCCCAGGGAGGCTAGGTTCTTTTCCCTTCGGATGGTTCTGCTGACCGGGCTCTCACTAGTCGGCAGGTCCAGGTTGACCTCCCAGGGAGGCTATGCTCTTTTCTCCCGAGGTGGTCTCGCTAGCCGGGCTCTCACTAGCCGGCAGGGTTGGAAGACCTCTCGGGGAGGCTATGTATTTTTCCCCGAGGTGGGCTCGCTAGCCGGGCTCTCACTAGCCGGCAGAGTTGGAAGACCTCTCGGGGAGGCTATGTATTTTCCCCCGAGGTGGTCTCGCTAGCCGGGCTCTCAGTAGCCGGCAGAGCTGGAAGAACTCTCGGTGAGGCTATGTATTTTCCCCCGAAGTGGTCTCGCTAGCCGGGATCTCACTAGCCGGCAGAGTTGGAAGACCTCTCGGGGAGGCTATGTATTTTCCCCCAAAGTGGTCTCGCTAGCCGGGCTCTCACTAGCCGGCAGAGTTGGAAGACCTCTTGGGGAGGCTATGTATTTTCCCCCGAAGTGGTCTCGCTAGCCGGGCTCTCACTAGCCGGCAGAGTTGGAAGACCTCTCGGGGAGGCTATGTATTTTTCCCCCGAAGTGGTCTCGCTAGCCGGGCTCTCACTAGCCGGCAGAGTTGGAAGACCTCTCGGGGAGGCTATGTATTTTCCCCCGAGGTGGTCTCGCTAGCCGGGCTCTCACTACCAGGCAGGGTTGGAAGACCTCTCGGGGAGGCTATGTATTTTTCCTCCGAGGTGGTCTCGCTAGCCGGGCTCTCACTAGCCGGCAGGGTTGGAAGACCTCTCGGGGAGGCTATGTATTTTTTCCCCGAGGTGGTCTCGCTAGCTGGGCTCTCACTAGCCGGCAGGGTTGGAAGACCTCTCGGGGAGGCTATGTATTTTTCTCCCGAGGTGCTCCGCTAGCCGGGCTCTCGCTAGCCGGCAAGGTTGGGGGACCTCTCGGGGAGGTGTTGTGTTTTTTTCAAGATAGCACCAATAACCGGATTCCCAGCGACGCTCGTCGAATATACAGGGTTGGACATTTCTTTCCGAGCGTGAGCCACACTCGAAAAGAGCGGGGATTGTGTACAACCCCGATATTCGCCGAGTATACTCCCGAAGGCTCATTGGAGCATCATGATAGCACCAACCCATGCAGGAAGGGAGGTAAAGGCAAGGGGACGAGCGGTGAGGGAGGAGGCCTCCCGCTTGCCCAGCCTATATAGGGGAGCGAGAGGTGGAGGGACAGGTCCCCACCCCCAACAAGGGGGGCGAGCCCGGGCTGCTGCCCGGGGGCTCGCCCCCGCTCCCTGCTAGTGGGGCGAGCCCGGGCTGCTGTCCGGGGGCTCGCCCCCGCTCCCAGCTAGGGGGCGAGCCCGGGTTGCTGCCCGGGGGCTCGCCCCCGCTCCCAGCTAGGGGGGCGAGCCCGGGCCGCCACCCGATGATCTCGCCCCCGCCCCCGACATTAAGGGGCGAGAGGAGGAGGGGCGAGCTTCTCTCGCCCCCACGCCCCTTAGGGGGCGAGCCCAGGAGGGCATTCGGTCTGCGTTTAGCGCCGTTGAACGGCGGGATCTGGCTATTCGCAGGCCAAGTCCGGGGTATTTTGGTAATTTCACGGACCGGTTTTTGGCTATTTGCAGCCCAACTTCAGAAATCCTATAAATAGGACCAAGGGGGCACCATTTGAAAAGGAGCTTGTTCTAGGCTAACCCTCTCTCTCTCTCCCCATTTTCTCTCTCTAGTAGAGGAGGAGAGTCTCCAGTGGTGCCCAAGCTTAGTAGTGGCTTGGGAGGGGAAGTTCCTAAGGGGCTTCCGGGTATGTGGCGGGACCTCCCCACTAAGCCCTTGGTCCAGTCCATAGTTTCCTCAACCTTCAACCTAGAGCTCTCCCTTGGGGGGAGTAAGGGTTGGTCGCCCCTCATCTCGGTGAGGGCCCCGAACTCCACAGAGGCCGAGAAATCGGTTTCAACATTGGCATTGCGGCCACGCCATGCTTGGTAAACCGCACAGCAAAAAACTCGCGTCGTACCTAGTGCACCGGCAGAGGCGGAGGAGAGAAAGTCACGCACAGTCTCCCAACTGGAGAATGAGGGAATACTGTAGCCCCATCGCCGAAGAGCGACCCGGATGGCCACAAGACAACAGCAGTCCGAGACCAGATGGTCTCGGGTCTCCTCTAAAGTGCAGCCCCAAGGGCATCCACGCTCAGCAGAAAGACCCCGACGGGCAAGCCACGCACGGGTGGGGATAGCAACCCAGAGAAGCCGCCACCAAAACATCCGCTCCCGCGGGTGAAGCTTCAGCTTCCGAAGCCAACTGAAATCCGTACGAGTCCCATCGAACTGGGCTATGAAAGCAAGGGAGGCAACTGATCGGCCGCTGAGGCGGGTGCAGAGCTCCGGCCTGTCCTGGGGTTGCGAGCTGTGAAGAGGGATCTGGAGGATGATCTCAACAAGGTCCGACCGAAAAAACTGAGATAGAGCGGAAGCATCCCACCCGTCACCAGGAATCACAAAAGCTGACACCGGGATCGACTCTAGCGCGCCGCAGTCAGCAAAAGTGGGCCACCGAGACAAAGGCCGGTCGAGAATCCAAGCGTGAGCGAGCACATCCACAGACTCCCCATCCACAATCTTCCAGCGAAGAAGAGGACGAAGGCACTCGGCACCATCCCTGATGAGCCGCCACACCGGAGAGTCGCGTCGAGTGACCCCCTCCCGCCAAATACGGCCAGTGTACCGAGCAGAAATCACCCTGTGGAAAAGGGAAGAACCCGACTGCATCAGCTCCCAGGCAAACTTTGCCCGTAAAGAGCCCTGTCATCTACTTACCCCACACCGGAGAGTCCTGTTTACTCTAATTGAGCTAATAACCTTTCTACAGAGGCTCTACCTTCTTAAATAGAGGTGATTTCAAGCACATACACAATCTCACACACAATCAAAAGGATGCACAATGAAGAAATCTGAAGAAAAAAAAAATCTGGAAAAAGATTGAAAATAGTGGAAAAGGTTCCAGAGAAAATATTGAAAAAATATATGGAAAACCAGAGAATAGAGGAATCATCAATGCGAACTTCGATCTACGGAGGGAGAAAGAAAGATGTGGATGTATCTAACCTGGGTGAGATGACGTTGCAAGAAGCAGAGATGCCGTCACCAAGGAGGGGATAGGGGGGGGGGACTCCTTGAGACGCAGCTGTCGGCGAAATAGGGGCGGAATAGCTCCGTCGACGTCAGTGAAATGGCGGGCGGAGAAGGACGAGAAGGTTTGTGATCGGGGGAAAGCTTGTGCTCGCTAGGGCTATCGGGAGCTCGGAACACGGTTGGGCTGGAGCTAGGTGGCGGGGTTGGGTGATAGGGTAAAATAGCGGATATAAATAACCGGTGTTTACATAAACAGCCGAACCAAACATCATGTTTGAACAAAACCATGTTTTCGGCCGGCCGCGCGCACCGGAGGCAATCAACTAAACCAGACGACCGCCTTAAGACAATATATAAATTGACATTAAAATTTGGAACATATTCAATAATGGAAATATTCTTCCTCCGACTGTAATTAGAAGTGTAATGACAGTTAAATCTCTTTTCATTATAAATAAATCAATAAATTTGCCCTTCATAGTCATTATCCTATATTAGGTCCAATTTTTTTTGGAACAAATAATGTATACTTAAATATTACACTTGTAGAGCTTCTTATATAAACAAGCACCGTTCAAATATTGTAGCATCATGCATGATCGTGAATCATCAAAAAAGTTAAAATTTTAATTTGCTCTTGCGAGAAGGAGGAAAGACAGATTACGAATGATCGGGACGGACTTTCATAAATCTTCGAATAAAAGAGGAAAAGTTAAAAAAGCTCCCCGTCCAAACACCTTAAAAGGGCGGTGGCGGTGGGAACAGTGGCGGACGCAGGAATTATATTCAGTGTGGGCGGAGTATAAAATTATTCAATAAAATAAATTGATAAATATAATAAAAATATGTTTATATTACATTAATATCACACAGTTATTTAAAATAGTTGGTCAATTCCTAAAACGATATCATTTACTTAAATTAATTGTTCTTTATGGATTATTTGAATATCATCGGCCATTTTAAATATTTTTAACATTTCACATAATAACATAATAACGAACTTGTGTATATAAAAAAACTTTAAACAATTAACTTGTTTATAAAACAAATTTAGCAACAATATAATAACGAACTTGTTTAAATTAATTTTAAACAATAACATAATAATTAACTTGTTTATAATTTTTTTTAAAAACATAACAATAAATTTATTTATAATTTTTTTTAACAAAAATATAACAATGAATTTGTGTATAACAAAAATTTAGGCTCTGTTTGGGGGGACTTATTTTCACCGGTCAAGCGATTACGACCGCATGAACCAGACCTTAATTAAGGTCCGGTTCATGCGGTCGTAACCGCTTGACCGGTGAAAATAAGTCCTCCCAAACGGAGCCTTAAACATAAATATAAGAACAAACATATTTTTAAAAAACTTTAAATAACAACGTGTTTGTTTATAAAAAAAATTATTAAACAATAGCATAACAACAACCTTGTTTATAAAAAATACTTAATGTTGTTCTTGGTAGGAATTGAACCCTTGACCATTGGATTAAACAAAAAACACTCTACCAACTAAGCCAAGAGAAACATTTGGATATAAATATTTTATTTTTATATATTAGTTTATAAATAAACACATTTTCTATTACTGAAATATTGCATTTTTAAAATTCAGTGTGGGTGGCCGCCCACACTCGGCCCTATGTAGGTCCGCCCCCGTGGGAATAGAGTTTTTCCCAGTGCCACCGCCGTCCCAAACAAGAGAGATTTTTTGATACGCGGAAGCACACGATTCTTCTTGCGCGGGGAAAATTCGACCGTAAAAATAGGTAATCTAACGGTTGAAATTCATCTGAAAAATTGAGTTTGATTTTTCCAATCGAAAAATCTAGCCCGATTCAAATTCCAATCGTATTTTTCTCATCAAAAATTATACTTGCACTATTTTGACGGACAGATTCCCAATATTTTGTCAGTCGAATTCCCCTCAGAAAAGAATCGTGTGCTCCCCACATAAAAAATATTTCTCACGAAAAGGAGCCTAAAAATCTCTGTACTTTATACTTACTGCAGCTGCGGTGAGAATGACCAAAAATTTCATTTTTAACCTTAAAAAATGATTTCTCAAGACACGAAAGTAAATTTTCATTCATGCGGCAGCAGTCAGAAATGCCAAAAATTAAGTTTTTAACCGCCATGCCCACCCCTAAATTGAACGAAATTTTTTTTGGTAAGTATCTCTCATCTAATAATAGCTGAGAGGGAGCCCACCTAAGCCGTTGATCAGAGATCATACGGTGGTATTTTCCTAAATACTCATGTATTTATAAATAATAAATAATGTCAATATTTTATATACCGTCTAACCTACCTAAGTATTTCTCAAATTGAACGGAGCTATTGTTGGGAGAGCAGAATATATAATTTCAAAGTTCTCAATGACGAAACTGCAATCTTGAATCTGCGCAATGGCACGCCGGGATTGTGCGCGCCGCGACGCCATGTATATATATATTCCGGCGAATGTCTACTCCATGCATCTCCATTGGCGTTCTTCCCATTTCCTTCCTCTGAAAATGAACACCTTCTTCCCTGTTTCTCCCTCTCCGTCTCTCCGGAGGGATCGAGAAATTTGAGGAGTGGATAAGCATCGGTAAGACGCCATTGATTCGAGGAGGAGAGGCGGTGAATTCTCTCTCTGTCTCTCTCCGCTTTCTGTCTGCTGCTCCCCACTGTCTTCAACGGGGAGGTGAGGGCACGGCTCTTCGTTTTTTTGTTTGGGCGGATTGATTGAATTCATATAGACGGATTAATGCATCGGGAAATGAGAAAATTTGCCGATTCGTGTTACTGATATGCCCGCGAAAGAGAAGAATCGACTGGAACAGAATCGATTTCGTTAGTAACCTAACCTTAATGGGCACACGATTCTTCGTCTTCGTTACTCTTTTTTTCTTTTCTTTATTACTGGTTTTACTGATGGCAATCTCCATTGCCGGTGCCGTTCTACCCTTTACTTCAGGCGGGCCGATGCTTTAGCGAGCGCATTTTACTTTCGTGGTAAAAAGTTATTTCTGCAGGAGTTTTGGGAGTGCGCTGTCGATCTTAAGATGGATGGATTCGACTGTGTCTGCGCAATCTTACAGGGATGAAGTAGGCGAGTCAGGAATGGGACTAGTTATACGGAAGAAGGAAGGACGACGATGGGCCTCTCTTCGTCCCCACCACTCTCCATTGCCTTCTTTCTTAGCTTTCTCACTCTTTCTCTCTCTCCGTTTCTCCCCACTTCTCTCTCTTCTATATCTCCATCGCACGCGCTCTGGCCCCGTTTCACTTCAGGTTAGGAAATTGAACCGCGTTTTGTAATCTTGAGAGCTCAGAGCAGAACCGGGCGGAGTGTTATTTTTTGTATTAGTTTATTTCTTATGGCCGCCTTCTATCTATCTTCCGCTGATGGCAGTTTTCCCTGTTTAAATGCAGGGGAGCCGCTGCTTCGGTAGGCTCCCGGTTTCATGAAGCTGGCCTCCGGCGGCCTCCATCACGATCATATGCCGGTAAACAAGTATAACAGTCGTAGTCAGAGCAGGGTCGATAGGCTTCTCCGCGTGAGGGAGCTCAGGAAGCTCAGCAGAACTTTTAATATCTATGACAAAGATGCCGCCGGAAGCATTGGGAGTAACAATGCAAGTGATTGCTCGCCGGAGCTCGACCGCCTCCTTGACGACGAGGTGGGAGGGGCAGAGCATGCGCTCGAAGTTGAGGATGAGTTATTAGAGGCCTCCCCTGTTGCCATGAGAATTCTTGGGGACGGATGTGGAGCTGCCGACGGGAAGCCCATGAAGCAGCGGCTGCTGGTGGTCGCCAACCGGCTGCCGGTATCCGCTGTTCGACGTGGTGAAGATTCCTGGTCGCTGGAGATCAGCGCCGGCGGTCTTGTCAGTGCCCTTCTTGGTAAGATGAATTCGAAAAACATGTGTTTTAGTCATCAAATGCATTCGTAGAGGTTGACTTTTTGAAATTAATCATGTTTGTAATTAGGTGTGAGGGATGTTGATGCCAAATGGATTGGGTGGGCCGGTGTCAACGTCCCTGATGAAGTTGGGCAGAGGGCGCTCACAAAGGCTCTGGCCGAGAAGGTTCGTTCAACTTGTAAAAATTTCATCTTCTCTGAAGTTTTAGGATCAAGTGCTGCGCTTCAGCGCTTCTCTTCTTCTCTTTTGCCGGCAGAGATGTATTCCTGTCTTCCTTGATGAAGAAATAGTTCATCAGTACTACAACGGCTACTGCAATAACATTCTGTGGCCGCTCTTTCACTATCTCGGCCTTCCACAAGAGGATCGACTTGCCACAACTCGAAGTTTTCAGTCTCAGTTCGATGCTTATAAAAAGGCAAACCAGATGTTTGCTGATGTGGTGAATCAACACTATGAAGAAGGTGATGTCGTGTGGTGCCATGATTACCACCTCATGTTTCTTCCCAAATGCCTGAAAGATTTCGACAGCAGGATGAAAGTTGGTTGGTTCCTTCACACCCCGTTTCCTTCGTCGGAGATTCACAGGACCCTGCCGTCGCGTTCTGAGCTGCTTAGATCAGTTCTTGCTGCTGATTTAGTTGGGTAAGCATATTCGTTTCTGTATATTCGTTTCTGTGGATGGTCCACTTTGATAATTAGAATGATGATATGAAATGACAAAAGAGTGGAATTTTGCTTTTCAGCATATCCTGAGACAAAATGAGATGCATTTGCGAAAATATGAGGATTTTTAATTCGTTTTTTGAAGGAAAAAAAGAGATTTTGGATGCTGGTTTCAATTTCTATACCTCTTATTTTACACGAATTCCTTTCACAGTGATGAGCTGTTTTCAAGGAAGTACATCATTCTCTCTTTTATTTGCAACAAAGTGGAAGTTTATTTTCTGTATGAAGTGAGAGGGCATTAGGTGTGAAACAGAGGTTTTTTGAATCTGTCTTAGAAAAAAAGTGTGAGTTTGAATGATGTCTTCTATTTTTATATGAATCTCCACTACCTAAAATAATATCCCCTTATTTTGCACTGGTTCCTTTCACAGTGGTGCAACTTTTTCTAGAAAGTACCTCATTCTCTCCTTTATTTGGGAAATTTTTGTGTCCTGAGCAGCCCGGACATGTCTGGGTTTTGATATATCATTTTCGACATCTCATATTGTTGGAAAGTAAAGAGGGAAATACTTGATGCAATATATTCATCCACTTAGGGGTATTATATAGGACATGCATGGACACTTAAAACTGGACAGACAATGTGAGACTAATACCCACTCACACACAACTATTAATATAATAATAAAACTCATAATCTCCAGCAGTCCCTCCTCAAGCTGGAGGGCAACCCTCTACCCTTCAGCTTGAAAACATCCAATAATGGCAAAGGAGGCAGGCGAGGTGGGACAAAACATCAGACGAGCCACCATGGAATCAAGCTGGGGACATATAGCTACACACGACACTGACCCACACACGACGCAGGACCCACACATGACCGAGGAATCAAGCCGGGACTTGCTGGAAACCGGTCAACCAACGTCACCTACCCACACAACATGCAAAAGGGAACCAACGATATAGAGCAAATCATCAAACGGACAACCAGGGATAATCCGTCGGGGATAATCCGCACAAAGGGCGGTCAGACACAGTCCGATGAGATTTAGAGTACCAACATCAATCGCTTTCCCAACACACGACCAATCGAAAGAAAGCATGGGGAGACACATATGACATAAGCCCGGAGGCCGTGAAACGAATGTTAAAAGTCGGGAAAGATCATCCGAGTCGCCTTCATCCCAACACTCCCCCTCACGTGGATAACACATGCACATAGGCAGAACAAGACCATTAACAAATACAAATCAATAAGACAATAAAGAGACACATAGAGACGACAAAAACTACCAAAAAGCATCATCATCGGCGAGTGAAATCAGCACCCAGAAGGGGAGACATCATCGTCGGCCATGAGAGAAGCAATCTGGAAGGGATTCATTCCCGACGAAGTAGCAGTCATAGATGCCGTTGAAGTAGCAGCCACGTAAGCAACAGAAGAAGCCGTCGAAATGAGCAGCAACGAGACGCGGAAGAACCGCAAGGAGCTGCTGCCGAGAAGTCGGCCAGAGAGGGCACAGGAGCTTCGACGGGCTCTGGATCTGGAGCCGGGAGAGACAGGAGCAGCGACAGACATGATCGTTGATGAGAACATGAGTCGGGATCAACTACGGATGAGCAGTCTGGATCGTCGACAAAAGTTGCACCTGAATTTGCGATGGAGGCATGACAGGAGTCGCTGGAAGCGGAAGCTATCGACGGGATGAGCACAAGAGATCGTCGAGCGGGACGGGATCCGGCGTCGATGACGCAGATGAAAGGCCAAACAGGCGCAGACGTCGTGGAGACCAAGTGACGCTCTCGTCGATGGAATCAAACGTCAATTCCGTCGACGGGAGCGGGAGCAGAGTTGCTCGACGGGATCCTTAGCAGCGCAGTCGACGAGATCGAAAGGGTGAGGAGAAATCAGGAGGAATCGAGAGAGGAAGCCACCGTGAAATGTACGTTGCCCAAAATTAGAGCAACAAAATTTCAAGGAGTCAATTCCGGCTCTGATACCATGTTGGAAAGTAAAGAGGGAAATACTTGATGCAATATATTCATCCACTTAGGGGTATTATATAGGACATACGTGGACATTTAAAACTGGACAGACAATGTGGGACTAATACCCACTCACACACAACTATTAATATAATAATAAACTCATAATCTCCAACACATGTTATTTCCGACATCCGAGATGTCTTTGTGGGTAACATTTGAGATGTGGTAAATGACATCTCTCAGATGTCGAAAATAACTAAAAAATCTGGGTGGGGGACATGTCCGGAGCCTGGACATAGAAATTTCGCCCTTCATACTGCGATGCATGTATTTATCTTAAATTTTGTCATGGTAGGTAGTTAGATCAGTTTACATGGATAAAATATTTTACGTGCAGCAGGATTTATAAGTAATATATACGGGGAATAGTTTCTCCATTGGTGTTTTCTGGTGAGTTAAGGGAGCGTTTCCAGCTTGATTTTTAAGGGACAGCTTTGATGATGATCCTGTAGATTTTCATTATCTAAAAGTAAACTCAAAGTTTATGTCTGAAAGGTTGAAAAAGTGCTGGCATGCAAGTGTTTCAGAAATTTAAATAGCCGGGAAAAGGAGAATATGCGATTAATCGGTTAATTTAATACTGCAAAATATAATTTTTGAGTTATATTATTTTCTTTAACATTTATTAATTTCATCTTGTATTGTTTACAAACTGATTTATTCTACTAGATTACAACCATCTTCTTTCTCTGATGATACTGCAGTTTTCACACATATGACTATGCGAGGCATTTCGTAAGTGCTTGCACTCGAATACTTGGGCTCGAGGGTACGCCAGAAGGAGTGGAAGATCAGGGAAAACTGACACGAGTGGCTGCGGTATAATTTGAGTATTTGATTTTTTGCTTTCATTAATATGAAATATTTCCTTGTGGAATTTATACTCCCATCCTTCTGAGCTCTCAACTTCTTTATTCAAGTTGGAAAATTTGGCTTATTCTAATACAACGCGCCTTGACACTTGTTTTTTTTCATGTTTTTTGGACAAACATAATAGTTTCCTATTGGCATAGACTCTGAACGGTTTAAGAGAGCTCTTGAGCTCCCAGCAGTTAAAGTTCATATCAATGAATTGAAGCAAAAATATACTGGTCGGAAGGTATGAAGGTTTTTCTTCTTTGTTTTCTTTGGGAAAAGGAGTGTAATGTTAGTTTTTTTAATTGATACAAAATTGAGCAAAAAGAAGGATTTTGTTTCATTTTGTTGTTTTATTTATATCAAATAATGCATAATTTAGATATTCTAACCTTTCTTTAGGTATCGAATCAATTATTTTCACTTTCAAGTTTATTATGTCGCCTCATGGAATTTGTTTTAAGGCGTAGGAAGCAAAATGCCTTCCTTCAATGATCTCCGCATAAGCCATTTGAGTTTGCATATCACGGTCTGGCTCGGGATGGATTTGGGACATCTATTTCGCTTGTCCGGCCAATGGGATTAGGGGGTTTTAGTCTTCCTTTTGATCATCTTTCTGAAAAATAGGGCTAATAAATATTTTATGTTGAAGAATTATTCAAACCCGAATCATGCTTGGAGCATCTATATCATCACCCAATCAAGCTTCACATTGTCTAAGAAACTAACCATGGTTAATAGATAGACCAATTAAAATTATTGTTTGTTCATTCCAGCTGTTCTCTGTCTTCCTGCCTCCTAGTCCAACAAACATAACAAATTCTGATTATCCACCCTAATCCCAATTAAGAATGTAAGCGCACATGCACATCACAACTAATCATATAAACAATCATTCACATCATATATACCTGGCCCAATAAACAAAACATGTCAAAGAGATCAAAGTTGGCCTCATAATTGCAATTTTTCTTAAGAAGGAAAGTTTAATGAAGATGGATGACAGACAAGATTAAACTGCAGCTTTGTGCGTAGCCATTTATGTTTCACAGAATGACAGAACTGAATAAATTTCCAGAATTGGACTATTTTTTTATGTGTTACTACTTAAAATTAGGTTATAGGAGATAATCTTCTCCATCAACTCATCATAATTGTGTTATCGTCTTTTCCGGGTATGTTAGGTGATGCTAGGGGTGGATCGACTTGATATGATTAAAGGGATTCCTCAAAAATTTTTGGCCTTTGAAAAGTTTCTCGAGGAAAATCCAGCGTGGAATGATAAAGTGGTCTTGCTGCAAATTGCGGTGCCTACAAGAACAGATGTTCCCGAGTGTATGTTTCATTATTCCGAATTATTCTCTCATCCTGTTGATAGTGTTTTCTCAGACTTCTCTTCTAACATTTATCTTGCAAAAAAACAAAAGCCGAATTTTAATTTTAATATGGACTGTAAAACCTGATTATAATTTGATATTTTGTTGCATATTAGATTCTTTAAATTGAGATTAGACTCTGTGCATTTCATTACATGTTATTGTTGAGAATACTCCCACATTGGGAAATAGATATAGTGTTGTGCAATTAATATATATCCCAGGTCCCTCCACCTACAACCAATATAGTTCTTAGGCTCCGTTTGGCGCGGCTTTTTTGTTCCAGTGAGTTTGGACAAAAACGCCACCTTCATAAAATGTATGTTTAGCATGACAACAGTTATGACCACCACCAAGTAAAGAAACTTTGAACATAAAAATGGATGAAGTTCCTTAGGTGAGGTGGGTGTTCACAAATGACGGTTCATAACCACCGTGTTCACGACTGCCACTGCCGTGCCAAACGTAGCTGTAAAAGCGTTCGGTATTAAATTTTTAGTATTAGTTAGTTTATATTAACACACTTTGTATACTCATTCATCTTTGGTTTCTTCATCAATTGACATCTACATTTCCAATCCTTTTTTCTTTTGGACAATTTGTAAGGCCTTTTGTAATTTGGAATCTTAAAATTAGAGAATTGGGGAGGGAAATTTGTGATGTTAAAAATGATTTAGATTTGTAATCTAAGCTACAGGTGAGCAATCTTACAACTAGATTAACTATGTTGTTTGTTCATTTAAAATAATTTGTATTAGGGTCTGTTCGAACAGAATTGAGGCTCTGGAATTTGAATTGGGTTTTCATTTTTACTGGAATTAGACCTCCAATTTCAATTCCGAAGCCTCAATTCCGCCCCACAAAATAGACTCTTAGAGAATGACATCCACCTTAAGGTTTTAAAGATTTTAATACTTTGTCTCAAAGATACTATTTAAAAGAAGTGATATTTTTGTTTTACTAAATATATAATTATCATTAGCCTTATTTCAACCATTTGGGTAATACTGAATAATATCATAGCAATGTCATTAATCAATGTCAAAGAAACCTTCATAGTTTACTTTAGCCGTGGATGAGCTAGGCTTAGTGAATCTCTCTTTCTCTCTTTTACAATCTTGCCTTTTCTAAATTGATGGGTTCAATCTAAGTTTACTGCCTAGAGTCATATAATATATATACACACACACACTAGCAGTCGTGTATGGGGTTCACACGGGCTCTACCCGTGTTTTTTTGAATCTTACAAATACTCGCATTTAAAAAAAAGTCTAAAATTGGTATATACATCCTTATATCTATATACATGTGTGTGAGTGTGTGGTAGATTTTATTAGGTAATCTTATAATTGCCAATCTTGTGAGAAGTCTGCATCGAGGAAGCAGAGAGACGCCTCAGAGAGGAGGAGGCGTGGCGTCGAGGGATCCGCTGGTGGATGCGTGGCTTCGAGGGATCCGCTGGTGGAGGCTAGGAAGAGGTGCGAAAGGACACCGATGCTGGGATGGATCAATCGCGTCAGAGGACTTTGTTACCGGTCTGTTCTCCTTGCGGGAAGAAGAAGCAGAGACACAGACGAAACTGCTCTGGCCTTGTGCAGTTGGGAAGAAGTCAAGGACCCACAAAAACTGATTAGCGTGCGGTTTGGTGGCATCGACAGGAGCAGGGGTGGCGTCGATAGGAGCAGGGGTGGCGTCGCTGGAAGAAGACGACGACTGGAAGAGGGTGTCGACTGGATGGGGGCGTCGAAGTCGTGCGCTGTAGCGTGAGACGACAAGTGGACGGGTTAGATGCAATACTTGCAGCGGAAGAGGAGAGGAGGAAGGAAGGATCCGATACCAAGATGTTATGGGCTTCTTTTTGGCCGACAATGGATGGAGGCGGGGATACAAGGACAAGCTCTAGAGTGGTGGAGTAGATGAGAGAACTTGAGGAAGGAGAAGAGATCCAACGCCTTGGGGGAAGAAGGGGGGCTGTCGACGGCTAGGGTTAGAGGAGAAGAGGGAGAGGAGATTAGAAAAAAGAAGAGAAACTTTCATTGATTGATTGATTATCTCATATAGAGACTAGTTTATTTATACAATACTAACCTAACAAATAAAAGTAATAATAATAAGACTCGACTTGATTCAATCGATTCGACTCGATACAACCCATAACACTCAATATGATACGACCGACTCAACTTGACTCGACTCGCATAGGACTCTACTCAATACATAAATACATATAATAGTATGTAACTAAATAACTGACGTCTGGACCCATACCAATCTTCTCTCACTATATGCAACTCTTTGATATACACAACTCACATAATCTTATTTGTACATCATTTTGATATACGCAATCCTTTGATATTCACAGACATGACATAATATCCTCAACTCATATAGAATTATATCCCAAAACAAATTCATGACAGATAAATCGTTTAAACTTAAACATAGATACACTAGACAAGTCAAGTACTTACCAAGCTTATGACATTAACCTTTTTGTTCTAAATCTACATAACAAAGAATGATGGAAAGTGTGGTGGCTTTCATTTTACCTTAAAATCAATAGGCTATACGAAAAATTAATATTGCTTGTTCACCTATAGTCTGTCTCACTAATCTTCATCCTTTCACAACTCTACAATGGCTGAAAACCATTGTGCTTAAATAGTAGTAAACACAAACATCACAAAGTAGTTGCAATACTGATTCAAACGAAAAGGAACACATCTCATCAGAGAAAGTAACATAACGATTTACTAGTAAGGAAATGAGAGGAAAAGATGAACCTAGAGAGTGGCTATAGAAGATTTGGATCACAAAGATTGTTCCATCCACAATCCATGAGAAGTTGAACCCATCAATAGATAGCAAATAGCAAAGAGGGTGCTTGCTGTAGACGCCACAGATGGGCATCACCTGGATTGAAGTCCCATGGATGGCAGCTAGCGGAGAGGGAGCGAGTAGTGCGAGTTTTTAAGGGTGTTTTGGAAACGATGACTGGCCTTCTCGCCGGAAACCGTAGGCTAACTGCTAGGCGATGCCTCGAGGTCAGTTGGCAGTGGAATTGGGCTCTGGTGAGGTCGATCGGGTTGCGAAGGGGGTGGGATCGGGATGCAGAAATCAGACGAATAGGGCTGTGTTTAGTAAAGCGAATAGGAATGTTAAAATAAATTTTATGACTTTTTTATGGGTGTGCAAGGAATCAAAGATGGTGTGCTGATATAAACACCCATCTTTAATGTGATCACCTTTTGTGCATACTGTATGAATTTAGTTTGAATGGGCTTGCTTTTTCTTTCTTTCAGTAAAGCTGAAAGAAAAAAAATTCTTTCACAGGGCTGTTTTTAGTATTTTCCTTTTGTTTCCTGTCAAACAGATCAAAAACTTACTAGCCAAGTTCATGAAATTGTTGGACGCATAAATGGGCACTTTGGCACACTAACTGCTGCTCCTATACATCATCTGGTTTGTCTTCAATTACTCACTTTATTATTTTCCTAAGCTGTGTGTGTATTCTTTTCAGATTGTTTCAGTGCTTATACTATTTGTTTTTTAACTACAAGCAATTTGTTTGTTGCTATTATATTCCCACTCCATAATCTGATATTGAGTTGTTATGAACTTATAATTTGTAATCCTTGATTAGAGTTGTCAAAGTTCATTTTTTTATGCATTCATCTTTTTTGTAAGCTATAAAAGTAATATGCAGGATTTCTTATTAAAGAAATCACTTGTATACAAGTGAAAATTGTGATGAACAAATTATTATGTTAGAAAACATAATGAATTCAAATTCATGAAGGGAGATCCTGTCTTTTGAGTCGCATGATCTCGAATGAAATGCGCAGTATATTAATAACTTCATTGTTACACCTAAATCATTGAGTAACTCCTTAAGCCATACCATCTCAGTCAATGCACAAGCCATTGCATGTTATTCATCTTCATCATTGGATCTCACAACAATCATATATATATATATATACACACGAGTGACAGGTACGGGGCTCCGCCCCTACTGCCAAGCGCGACAGTACTTGTCTGGCTTCGCGCGGGCGGGCTTCGTCCACCCTTGCGCCCACGACATATACATATGAGTACTCAAAATGACCGCACAAAAAATTTAATTAATATTTTATAATTGTTTTTTTTCAAAAACATTTATCTTTTAACAAAAAATCATTTTAAAGTAGGTCTAGGAGGTCTAATGATTACCTACCATAGTAGGTGTAGGAGGTCTACTAAAAACCTTTGGATTTTATGAATTTCCATCATTATTTTTATTATAGGGATATAGTGTAATTACACAAATAGCCATTATATTTTGTGAATTTCCATTTTTTCATAATATATGTTAAGTCATTGGAGTAAAAGAATGAGGCTATATTTGACAATTTTGAATGTTGCACCAAAGGCAACTTCTTGTATATAGTAGTTAAAGATATATATATATACACACGAGCAGTCGTGCACGGGGGACCCTGTGCGGGGGGGGGGGGGGGGCGACATTGGTCGAGAGATCGACATTGGTCGGGGCCACATTGCTCGTTGGGGCTCACATTGGTCGTGGGTCCACATTGGTCTTCGGGGCGACATTGGTCGTGGGCGCGACATTGGTTGTGGGGGGGGGGGCATTGGTCTTGGGGGGGGGGGGGGGGGGGGGGGACATTGCTCAGGGATGGCGACATGCGGCGGGGGCGGCGACATGCGGCGGGGGCGGCGACATGCGGCGGGGGCGGCGACATGCGGTCGATGCGGCGACATGCCGCGGGGGAGGGGGCGGCGGGTGTGGGGGCAACGACAATCACGACTGAGGCTCTCAGAGAGGTGAAGGATGAGAAGAACCGGATTACTGTGGAGGTGCTAAGATTAAAGGAGATTCTTCATCACAGCCATGACCAGGTAGGTTTGTATGCTTAATTTTGTGAAATTCTGCACTCAGGTTTGCTTTTATATCAGAATTTCCTTAAGATAACTGTCACTCAGGTTTGTGCTTGGAGAGCTCCTCATTGTTCATCACAGCCTTCAAGGGAAAGAAATTATGTAACAGTAAGGCAGAAAATATACTTACATTGGATGGATTTGGAAAGAGCATAAATTTGCCAAATTTAAAATGAGTAAAAGTACGCAAAATTACTCAACAGAAAACAAAAGTTATCATTGAAAGGGTCGTGCACGGGGGACCCCGTGCGGGGGCGGCGACATTCGGCGGGCGACATTATTCGGCGGGCTGCAATATTTGACGGGGGCAGCGACATTTGGCAGGGGCGGCGACATTCGGCTGGTGCGACGACATTCGGCGGGGGCTAAACCCTTAAAGCTATAATGAAGAAGATATAGAAATCAAGAATGTTTGATTTTGTTTATAAATTAGCATGAAAAATAATTGAAAGAGGGCAATCAAGTGCGTCAGACGCACATAGCTTTTGTGGGTAGGACGCACGAAAAAAAATCCCAGATTTAGTCTCCTATTAGTTGGCAGAGCAGCAAACCTTAGTTGACGATGCTCAACAAACTATTCCAGATGCGAGATCAAAAAGTAGAATCATAATTTTAAATGAGCAAACAAACATATATCATATGCCAAAAATGAAGAGTTTAGGCGGTCAAAAGTCCAAAATGTTGGAACCAATAATAAAAAAAAAAAAAAAAACACTCCAGATCATGTACAATATGACCAATAATAACCAATAAGAAGTTTAGGCGTGAAAACAATATGCCCACAGAGCAAAGATGATTGCCTATTGGAAAGGAGGTGAGCTCCACCGTCTTCTTACCGACTGGAAGCTCCTCTTCGACGCATCCTTCATCGTCTCCCCTGCTCCCACCTTCTCTCCATACCTTCTACCCTAAATACCAAAACAAAAAAGACATAATTATGAATTCTTATCAACTTTTGAAGCACAACAGAGTTAGAAAGACAAACTTTGAAGACATTCTAAACTACACCGCAGTGAAAATTCTGTACTGCATTATGAACCATAAATTCTGCATTGTAATCTATTTTAGCTGATTTCAAGAGAATCATAGATGAGTTATGCTTCTAAATGTTTAAATAAATTTCATGAAGAATCAAATTAAAAACTAATTTATTTTCTTTTAGAAGATTTCAAAGGCATCATAGAGGAGTTATGCTTCTAAATCTTCAAATAAATTTAAAAAAGAGTCAAATTAAAAACTAATGTATTCTCATTTAACTAAATGGAGTGAAAAATTAATATAATCAGTCTCTCCATGCAAATTAAAGCCCGATGTCACAATAGATTTTCATATGCGTAAAATCATTTAATAACAATTAAAAGGATATTAAACTACCTAAATGCGTGAAAAATTCTTTCAGAATGAGATGCCACGAGTTCACTCCATAAAAAAACACGGGGCAAGCATTTATACCAAATAATGACCATAATCTTCATAGCAACGGGTTCACTGCATCAAAAAACATGTGGGGTGGGGGTGGGGGTGGGGGTGGGGGGGTGGGGTAAGAATTTATATATAGCAAATTAAATCATATAGCAAATCAAATCCTTCTTTTGTCAAAAGGAGGAACGAAATTAACCATTCTCTGGTGCACCGGGAATAGAAGAAGCAGTTCCAAAGACGAACCCATTTGGAACACTTGCCCTGCTTAAATCATAGCTCTCCGAGATACCTATAGATCGGCCCAAGACCAGCTATAGGAGAAGGTAAGAATACAATGCGTGGAGGTTTGGAGAGAAGAAGGAAAGCAGAAAATAGCTCCATGATCTGAAAGAGTTTCGGTACTGTACCAGTTTTGTGATTTGGTGGTTTGGAAGTGCTGCATTGGGTGGAAATGACATTGTTGCTGCTGCTTAGAGGAAGCAAGAGATAGTCGATGTAGTGTTCTTGGGCAAAGAGGTCACGTTGGAGAGACCTTTGCCATAGCCAGAGATGGCCCGACGGATGTTGGAGAAACACAATGAAGATCTCTGGCCACTCGCCATCTCCGGGTATCCCTCTCCGATTAGATCATGTATACCTAACAAATGTGCATATACAATATTTTAAGGAAAACAAAGAGTAGTTAGCAAAAGGAAAGAGTGGTGGAAATTCCGCTACCTTCCACTTCACTGTCCGGAGGTCAAGCGTCCGACTGCAGGCTGTCCGCCGGCGGGGGATTTGGCAGCGGGCGTCCGACGGTGGGGCATCCGGCGACGGGGAGAGCAGGTGAGTGGGAGGGAGGGGAGCGAGGGAGGGGAAGACGTTGGGAAGAAGTGAGTGGCCATGTTGATTTTGAAATGGAAAAAAGGCTTTTCAGGAAACGTGAAAAGCTGACATAGCTTTATGTTGGTTTGACAAATGACATACATCATTTAATGCTTTCGGCGGGTGCAGTGTTTTTGGCGGGTGACTGTCGAGGTAGAGAGGTGACTGGCGTGTGGGAGTGGAATTGCAGGTAGAGAATTAAAAGAATCTGATTTGATTTGTAGGAGATAGCTTATATAATAAAGATAATAATGTTAACCATCCGAAATGACCGAAAAACCTAGTGTGAGGAGAATAGAAGATAATTTTTGAGGGCAATTTAGTCATAAAAATGTTACACCATCCATCTAAACCTCTTCCCTTATATAATAAAGATATATATATATATAACGGTAGTGTGTATATAACTATAATGGTGTGTATTTAGCAATGTTGAACCCTTGGGGTACATATATATACTTGTATTATATTGAGGAATAGAATGAGAAGCCCTAATTCTACATGGTATCAGAGCCAGAGGGAAGCGCGCCGTCCTTGACGATCTCCCGTCGCTGAAGACTCGTCGACGACGGGGAAGAAGCGAGCGCTGGAGTATCCTCGTCGACGGGCAAGGAGTGAGCGCTGGAGCATCATCGTCGACGGGCAAGGAGCGAGCGCTGGAGCATCGTCGACGACAGGCAAGGAGCGAGCGCTGGAGCATCGTCTACGGGCAAGGAGATTTTGCTTGGTCGACGGGGAGCGAGTCATCGTCGATCGTGACGGGGAGCGAGTCATCGCCACTCGACGAATTGTGGCCGTCGACGACGGGGAAGGGAGCCACTCGTTCGCCACTCGACGAATTGTGGTCGTCGACGACGGGGAAGGGAGCCACTCGTTCTATACTCGACGAAAATTGGTGCACTCGACAGAATTGCAGCTCTCGACGAAGACTCGCTCTCGACGAAGACTCTTACTCGACGAAATTGCCGCCACTCGACAGAATTGCAGCTCTCAACGAAGACTATTACTCGACGAATTGTAGAAGACTGCCGACGAAGAAAGAATGGAGGAGGTCCTCATGAAGTTAGATCCGGCTGAGGTGGTTACCTTGTTGAAGTTGTTGGGTTCATCACCACGACCGGTGAAGTTGGACCTTCCACCGGTTGACCTGAAGCTTGAAGGACCGACCACCTATTTGGGTTGGTCGCGCCGTGTGAGGAAGACTCTTACAGCGCAGAAGGTTGGGGGTTTCTTGACAGAGGGAGTTGAAGAAGCCAGAGAACCCAACTGCAGGAGATGAGTGAGAATCAACCCACATGACGATGTTCATGTGGCTTCTCAGCTCGGTTGTCCCATCGATTGCTGCCACAGTTGATGGCCTGGAGACAGTCATGGAGGTTTGAGACAGGCTGCGAAGTACATATGATGGAGTGGGAAACACTCTTAGAGTCTTCCAGGTGAAGGGAGAAATCGATGACACTGCTCAAGGGGAGAAGACTGTGCAGGAGTACGCATCAGGGTTAGAACGTCTACGGGTGGACTATGACCATGCTTCTGGTGGTATGTATTGCAGTGACCGACAGTGTAAGGCTTCCAAGATTATAGTAGAAGAGATGACCATGAGGTTCTTGAAGGGGTTAAATGAACAGTTTGATCAGAGGAGAGCCTTACTTCTGTCGGGTACGAAGATCCCCACTTTGGTAGAGGCTATCTCGGCCATGATTCAGGAGGAGACCCGGTTCAAACTCCAGGCAGGGACGGGAGATTCCGCTGCCGTAAAGTCCGCACTAGCGGCTACTGGTACGGGTATTCCAAGACCACGAGAGGAAACATGACAGTGCTACAACTGCGGGGAGACAGGTCATCTGTTGTATACTTTCCCCAGACCACCAAAGGAGGGGGATTTTGGTGGTCGTGGATGTGGTGGCAGAGGTGGCTATCGTGCCAATCTCGGCGTTAGTGGATGTGATGATAAGGCTGGTGTTATTTACACTGAGGAGGAGCATACTCTTCTGAGTCTAATGAGCAAGATGGAGGGTCTCAAGAGGAGGCAAGCTGGAGACGCTATTGAGGGGCCATCTCATGCTATGTATGCTCATCCTTCTGGAACGACAAAGTGAATTGTTGACTCAGGTGCATCCCGACATGTAACCGAGGACTCGGGGAAGTTCACTTCCTACTCACGCCTTGCATCTCCAGATGGCATTCAGACAGCAGATGAGACCTTTCAGCCAGTGGTTGGTAAGGGTACGGTCGATTGCACAGGTTCGGTAAAACTATCCAATGTCTTGCATGCTCCCTCATTTCCTGTTTGCCTTTTGTCTATCAACTCTATTATACTCCAACTAAAATGTACCGTCTCCTTCGATATTCCCAAGGTAGCCTTCCAGGAGAAAGGGACGAGGCGTATACTTGGGACTGGGACCTGGCGTGATGGGCTGTGGTACCTGGATTAGCAGGGATTGGACACCGCACTTGTATCTGCGACGAAGAAGATAATGGAAGGGAACCTGGAGACAAGTATCGAGGAGGCACTTCTGCTCCACCATCGACGATTAGGCCATTCTTCTTTTGGTGTTTTAGAACGATTGTTTCCTTTTATTTTTAAAAAGGCATGTAAAAGTTAACTTGTGTGTGATGCTTGCGATTTAGACAAGCTCACAAGAAACTCTTATGCTAGTTCTGGTCATAGAAGCTCTTCTGTGTTTGATATTGTGCATTCAGATGTTTGGGGGCCGTGTGCAGTTAATTTCTCTAATGATTATAGATACTTTGTGACCTTTATTGACTGTGTTTCTCATGTCACGTGGGTATATTTAATGAAAGCTAAGAGTGAGGTCCCCACTTATTTCCAAAATTTTCACAAGCACGTCCAAACTCAATACGGTGCAGTACTCAAGGTACTTAGGTCGGATAATGAGACGGAATATACCAATAAGATCCTTGCAGAGTACTTATCATCTCACGGGATACTGCACCAAACCACTTGCGCATACACTCCTGAACAGAATGACGTTACTGAGAGGAGGAATAGACATCTGATGGAAGTGGCAAAAAGCATGATGCTGCACATGAAGGTTCCCCAACACTTGTGGGGGTATGCAATGTTAACGACAGCACAGTTAATCAATAGAATGCCATCGAAGATCTTAGGGTGGAGATCCCCGTGTCAGGAGCTGCAAGGGCATAACAGAGGTATGCTTCCACTTAAGGTTTTTGGGTGCGTCTGCTTTGTGAAGGATAATAGGACAAGCGTTGGCAAGTTTGATGCCAGGACAATTAAATGTATCTTTGTGGGGTATTCTGGTACTCAGAAGGGATATGTATGTTGGAGTCCAATCGAGAAAAGGTGTTTCGTGAGCATGGATGTCCACTTTCGAGATCAAGAGTAGTACTACCCACAGGAGGAGACTCTACTCGTACCTTAAAAGCCCAATCTTAGGGGAGGCCGAGAATGGGAGAGCCTAGTGACAGATTTAAGCAAAGACAGTGAAAAACTTGTTGAGGAGCAAGGGACGAATGAAGAGCAGGAGGAGGTGAGAGGTGTGATACCCATAACTTCAAGGGAGCTTGTCACATATCAAAGAAGAGAAAGGAGAACTCCTGACATCGTACCTGCACCCACAACGCCAATGCCTAGTCCCTCTTCTATGCCCGTCTCAATTCCGGAAGCACCTCCAGTTGAACCACTGTCACCTCCCGGTGAGTCTATCTCTCCCGCATCCCCGATTACTTCTGTCAGAAGGAGAACTTGCAGCAATGCGGGTAATCCTCCTGATCGATATGGTTGGGATCTTGCTTCATTTGTCTCCTACGACGCTATCTCTTCTTCTCACGGAACATTCATTGCATCCTTGGATAGTATTACTGTACCTAACAATTGGCAGGTAGCTAAAGCCGACCACAACTGGCTGCAGCAATGAAGGAGGAGATGCGCGCTCTGGAGAAGAATAAGACGTGGGAACTAGCACAGCAAAGATGAGATGTTACAAGGCTCGATTGGCTGCGAAAGGGTACATCCAGACGTACGGTATCGATTATGATGAGACATTTGCACCTGTTGCAAAGATGAGTACGGTTCGAACCCTGATCAGCCTGGCGGCCAATGGTGGATGGAAGATGCACCAACTGGATGTGAAAAATGCTTTTCTGCATGACGATCTTGCTGAGGAGGTATATATGGAGGTCCCACCTGGATTTGGTACAACCATGACAGAAGGCAGAGTGTGTAGGTTGAAGAAGGCACTGTATGGACTGAAACAGCCCCCTCGTGCATGATTTGATCACTTTAGAAGGTCCATGGTCGGGATGGGATATCAGCAAACCAACGCCGACCACACTGTGTTTTTCAGACATAATGAGAAACATCACATCACCATTCTTGCTGTGTGTGTGGATGACATGATCATTACGGGAGTTGACGAGAAGGAAATTGCATGTCTTAAGTGTGACTTGGGGAAGATGTTCGAGGTGAAGGACTTGGGTTCTCTTAAGTATTTTCTTGGGATAGAGATTGCATATGGTGCGAAGGGAATTGTTCTATCTCAACGAAAGTATGCCCTAGATCTCCTCACTGAGACAGGGATGCTTGGATGCAAGCCAGCTGCAACGCCTATCGACACTAAAGAGAAAGTGAGTGCAGAGGCAGGGGAACCAGTTGATCGGGAGAGATATCAAAGACTTGTCGGGCAATTGATCTATCTGAGCCACACGCGTCCAGACATCTCCTTCGCTGTGAGCGTGGTGAGTCGTTACATGCACGATCCCAGGAAGGGTCACATGGATATTGTGTACCAAATTCTTTGATACGTGAAATCTGTTCCAGGAAGGGGCTACTCTTTAGACAGAACGGACATGTAAAGATCGAAGGATACTGCGACTCAGATTGGAAAATCTGTGTTGATGATAGGAGATCAACCTCAGGTTATTGCGTCTTTGTGGGAGGCAACCTGATCTCATGGAGAAGCAAGAAACAGTCGGTTGTAGCCATTTCAACGGCTGAAGCTGAGTATAGGGCTATGGCTCTGGGGGTCGCTGAACTCCTCTGGTTGAAAGGAATGCTAATGGAGCTGAAGTTGGATCGAGGAGACGGGATGAATCTATGGTGTGATAGTCAAGCAACAATCAGCATCGCTAACAATCCAGTTCACCATGACAGGACCAAGCATATCGAGATTGATAGGTTCTTTATAAAAGAGAAACTGGATAGTGGACTCTTGGAGCTTAGCTATGTCACCACCAAGGATCAAGCTGCGAATTGTTTGACAATGGGGCTCGGCTCAAACGACATGATGAGAAATTGTGACAAGATGGGCTTAGTTAACATCTTTCGCCCACCTTGAGGAGGAGTGTTGGTGTGTATATAACCATAAACCCTTTGAGGTACATATATATATATACTTGTATTATATTGAGGAATAGAATGAGAAACCCTAATTCTACATATAACTTTTCCAATATATCTGATTTCTATCAAAGAACATTCAACAATCACTAGTGAATTGCTTATCACCCTGATAACTGACCCAATCATCATCAGAATGACCGAAAGATCAAGTGGTTGAGAAAAGAGAAACATGAGTCCTTGCCTAGTCTTCAGGTAGATAAGTATGCACATAACATACTGCTAGTTTTTCATAGTAGGAGCGTGCATATATTGGAAAAGATATTTTCGACTTAGTGAAAGATAGGCACATACACATCCAAGGCTGAAATATGAAACAATAAACACTCAGAATCTAATGAATGCTTGAAAGCTCAAGTAAATACCCTTGAATCAACATCGAGACACCATTTAAACACCCTTAAGAAATCACACAAACAATAATTGAACTTACATCT
This sequence comes from Dactylorhiza incarnata, assembly GCA_033032865.1. Classification (NCBI taxonomy): domain Eukaryota; kingdom Viridiplantae; phylum Streptophyta; class Magnoliopsida; order Asparagales; family Orchidaceae; genus Dactylorhiza; species Dactylorhiza incarnata. The sequence continues at coordinate 1,072,763 of JAWHQI010000184.1, read as the reverse complement.
AGAGAAATTGGAAATAACATGGTAGCAAAGATGAAGGATAAAAGTAGAGGTGGAATGTCATTTATTAGTAAGACGAGGTAGAAGCACTGAAAGAAGGGGGAGTTATCAGGAAAAAAATGAAATCCTGCAGGATTCAATAACAATTGTAGCTAACAATGAGGTATAATTAGTGTTAAAATTGCATTTGTTGTAGCATCTTGTGATTAATACGGTAGGCATACCTCACCCGAAACCAACAATAAACAAAAGCTAGGCCTCATCCGTCACTTCTCCGATAGGAGTTCTAACATCCAAGGATTTGTAGTCAAAGGGAATTATTAATATAAAAATGGCATAGTCAAAGATATAACAATGATTTTTTTTTAAATAATGAATTCTAAATATCAGCCATCCAAAATCGGGTCAAACCAAGTATTGTTGGTCCTTTCAATTAACTGAACCTCCCAACCACATAAGTTCATAAACAAAGGGTTGAACATGTCAAAAAGAATGAAGAAAACAATGTGATGTGTTCAACCTAACTTAAAGGTATGGGCCCATGCAGAACACAAAGGAGTAGAGCACGACAATGAAAAATTCTCCATAGACCCATTCAATCAAGAATCATCTAGCTTCTACAGTTTGTAAGTGATGCGGTTGGTGTAGGTGTAGCCAAGCAATTATTTTGAGCGAGTAATGTTACTCTAGGGTCCGGATGGGTTGTTCTTCGAGGCTTTGGTGGCCAGTACATATAAGGGGCTAGTTGCTCAAGAAGTAATGCCTTTGTTTGTGAAGGACTTCTATGTTGATGTACTTTTCAAGAGCTTATGTGACGCTGCAATCATACATTTGTTAATTGTGGATGTAATAGACAATCATACATTTGTTAATTGTGGATGTAATAGACAATCTGGTGATCATGCTAGAGTAGTACAACATCGATATCGATCAATGGTCATGCTGGGATAGTACCAATATCGATATCGATTTCAGAAGCGTTGAAGGGCAATGTGAAATCTTTGAGGTGAAGGATATGTGTTTGTGTAAGGGAAATTTTTTACGTGGGTGAAATCAAACTCAACTATGTTTTATACTCGAGAAAGGTGTCTTTGCTGAGTAATTCAGTGAGCGGGGAGACAATGCTGTCGTAACTTTGGATATTGTGGAGGCAGTATCCAACTAAGATGAAAAAGACATGTAACGAGCGCATGAATGGTGTCGTAAGCTGTTCACGGATGTAGACAACTTTGGAGGGGTCATACTCAACACCTTGGACTGAGAGGATGTGGTTGAAGTATTCAAGTTGGTGTTTATTGAAGAAGAACTTGGATGCTTTGGTGAAAAAGCATGCATGGATCAATAAGTGTAGTATTTGGTAAAGGTGTTGCATATGCTCTGCCCAGTTGGAGATATAGATGAGTATGACATTGAAGAAAACGTGGACAAAGTGTCAGAGTAACAGGTAGAATGACTCGTTCATGACTACTTTGAAATATGATCGACGGATTTGTCAAGCCAAATGACATTATGAAGAAATCTTTATGGCCCTGATCGGTGCATAAAGCAATGATTGAATGGTTGAAGGTTAACAAGGTTGGAATTGCACTATGAACGAATGTGATGGTCGAATGAGCGTGTAGGCAGAATGTCATGGGGTGGGAGAATGGATATTGGAACTCAAAAAGTAAGTTGTTGACTTCAGTATGTTAAGTTAGCAATTTGAGGGCAACTAAATTGGTGTGCTCGATGATAAGGATAAAAAGAGAGGTGTCTTGGTTAGTTGAAGGAGGTGGAGGGAAACTTTGGCGGCACCTTGAAGGGTAATGAGGTTGGTATCATGAAGAAAGTTGATGTTAAGGAAGGAGTAGACAAGGGTGACAAACTCGTATTGGTGGAGCCACTGTATGTCTAGGACCAAGTTGGCTCCACTAAGGAGTATGACATACAATTGGAAGGTGTGCTAGAGAGATTGAGAGGACTTGGTCGCACATGCTAGATCAAGTTACTTCTCTGTTTACCGCCATGTTAGTTACGAAGGTGGCGGGTTGGATGAGATAGTTGAGGTGTTTCATGACACACTGGATGAAGTTGCGGGCATTGTTTCCATTGACGAGGACAAACATACTAGTAATGCTGATAGAGATTCTAATGCAAATGGTGCGAGGCCGGAAGTTGTTGATGAGCGAAAGATATTCACTAAGCTCATCTTGCCACACAATCTAGATAAATCAAGTGAGTTAAGTCCCTTAGTGAGACAATTAGCCACTTTCTCTTTAGTAACAATGTCTCAGCTCCAGTACACCACTATCCAGCTTTTCCTTGATGAAAAACCTGTCGATCTCCACACTCTTGGTTCTGTCATATTGAACGGGATTATTTACAATGCTAATAGCTGACTTGCTGTCCAACCACAATGTCATCTTTCCCCCTTGGTCCACCTTGAGCTCTGCCAGCAGGGTTTTCAACCATAACATCTCTCCTACACCTACGACCATGATAACTACAGTCTGCTTCTTGCTCTTCCAGGAGACCAGATTACCCCTACAAACATGCAATATTCTGATGTGGACCTCCTGTCATCAGCGCAACTAGCCCAAGAATCGCAATAACCCTCGACATTCAAATGCCCATTCTTCCGGAAGATCAACCCCTTCCTCGGTGTACTCTTCAAGTACTTAGAATCTGATACATAACATCCATGTGACCCTCCCTAGGGTCATGCATATAGCGGGCCACCACACTCACAACAAAGGATATGTCGGGACGAGTGTGACTCAGATAGATCAAGCGGCCTACTAACCTCGGGTACCTTTCTCTATCGACTGGATCTCCTGTCTCAGCACTGAGCTTGGACTTCTGGTCAATGGGAGCAACCACAAGCCTGCATCCCAACATACATGTCTTTATCAACAGATTTAACACATTTTTGTTGAGATAGAACAATCCCCTCTGCACCACGAGCTATCTCAATCCCAAGGAAATACCTTAGCGACCCCAAGTCCTTTACCTTAAACTCCTTGCCCAATCTCGTCTTCAGCTGAGCAATTTCACTCTCATCATCACCAGTGATAATCATATCGTCAACATACACAACAAATATTGTAGTGCGAACTCCACATCGCCTAAAAAACACTGTATGATCAACATTGGCCTGCCGATACCCCATGCCTACCAATGCTCTCATATACCTGTCAAACCAGGCTCGAGGAGACTGCTTCAGCCCATAAAGAAACTTCTTCAGCCCATAAAGAGACTTCTCGAGTCTCCACACCTTACCAGTCGTTTGTTTCGTGCCAAAACCTGGTTGTACCTCCATGTACACCTCCTCCAACAAATAACCATGAAGAAAGACATTCTTCATGTCGAGCTGGTGTAGTTTCCATCCCCCATTTGTTGCCAAGGATACCGGTGTACTCACTGTGCTCATCTTCGCCACGGGTGCAAAGGTCTCATCATAGTCGATGTCATAAGTCTGACTGTACCACTTTGCTACTGATCAGGCCTTACAATGAAGACTCATTTGCATCCAATTGTTTTCTTGCCTGGTGGTAGTGACATAAGGTTCCAGGTTTTATTCTTTTCCAGAGTACCAAGTTCCTCTAGCATTGCAACTTTCCACTTTGGATCCTCCTTAACAACCTGCCAACACTTAGGAATAAAGATAATGTCCAAAGATGCAATGAAAGCTCCATGCACATGTGATATGTGAGAGTAGTAAACAAACTGAGCAATATCACGAGGGAGGCCATATCGATCAGGTGAGACTCCCGCATTGCTGTGGGAAGACCTCCTTACCGGTAGGGGAATGTGAGTAGAGAGAGGAATCATATCACATGTGTAATTTGAGTTCGAGGTGGATGGTGTAGATGTCTCAGTAGTTGGAGTAGGCAGAGGGGCAAGGGACTTGGCATAAGTGGCACTTTAGGCACGGTTCCCTCATTCTGCTTCTTTCTCCTCATATACACTCTCAGCTTCCCTTGAGCCTGAGGTCCACCATTCTCGAAATCATTCCCCTCATGCACCGACACCACAGTCGACTCCACACTCGGCACAATAGGGTAAGAGATACTCATAATCCCCCTCTCACCGGTATTGTTAACCCTCCCCCTCTCGCCTCATACTACTTGTAACGAGCGAGTCCCCAAAGGGCGAGTCAACCTGAGAGGAGTAGTATGGCTCAAACTCTCTAAATGTGACATTCATAATAACGAACAACCTCCTCTCTGTCGGACTCCAGCATGCATACCCCTTTTGAGCAACCGAATACCCAACAAAACACACTTCACAGCCCTTTGATCAAACTTTCTCACATTTGGTTTAGTATCGTGCACGAAACACACAATAAAAAGTTTTGGGAGGAAAAACATCTCCATTCTTACCTCTCAACATCTCAATATAAGACTTCTAGTCTAATACTTGCTAGGGCATCCTATTGATTAAAAAGTCCGCTGTCAGGACTGCTTGCCCCCACAAATACTTTGGTACTTTCATTGACATCATCAAACTCTGGGTCACCTCAAGAAGGTGCTTGTTTTTCCATTACTATCAAGATTGCCTACTAAAAAATCCGATGTCACTACCATCAAGATTGCCTAATTACCTTTTCCTCTTCTTTTGTTGTGCAGGATTGACAGACGAGGAATATCATTGGTACGGGGCGGCTGTGCAATGAGTTCGACACTCTGGATCTTCCTTCCTCCACTCTCTCTTCCGTCAGCTCTGTTGATTGACATCAACGTCTCGGTCATACTGGCTTCATGCTCCTCTTCCCATTCTCCAAAAGGTTCTTCCCGATATATCTTTTTCGCCTTTTAATTGTGGATCCTGTATCTATGGGAAACAACATCGCTATGTTTTCCCTCCTCATTGTACTCGGAGCGCTGCTCCTTTTGATATCTGGGGTCCATACAAAACCGCTAGAATATTTGGTTATCGCTACTTTGTTATGTTTATTGATGATTATTCACACATGACTTGGTTATATATGATGCACGATCGCTCTGAGCTTTTGTCCATTTTCCGCTCCTTTACTGCAGAAACCCATACATAATTTTCCTGTGCTGTCAAAATTCTTCGCACAGATAATGCGTGCGAATACGCTAGACATGCTTTCCAGGAATTCTGCACCTCGTCGGGCATCATCCACCAAACCTCTTGTGCGTACATGATTATACGCCACAACAAAATGGTGTTGTGGAGCGGAAGAACCGCCACCTTCTCGAAGTTGCTCGGTCTCTCTTATTCCAGATGCAGGTCCCCATTACCTATTGGAATTTCACTGCTTGTTATCTCATCAACCGCATGATCTCGCCCGTCTTCCAATTTTTGACCCCCTTCTCTCTCCTATTTCCTGAATGAATCCCTTCCCCTTAACCCCACAGTCTTTGGCTGCGTTTGCTACGTTCACCATCTGGGTCCTCCCATTGACAACATGGCCCCCCGCGCCATGCACTACATGTTCGTTGGATATTCACGCACCCAGAAGGGCTATGTCGGCTACTCTCCCTCCACTCGGAAGCTGATCACGTATGCCAATGTCACTTTCCTGGAGGACCAGCCTTTCCATCAAACCGTCGCCACGACAATGCCACCTCCTGATCTCCCACGTCCTCTTGTTCCTACCAACTCTCATTTACCACTTTTACTTCCGACACCACCGCCTGCCTCGGCTCCTCCTCTTCGTGTCTACTCTCACTGCTATCCTCGATCTGGTGCCCCACGACAGCCCCCATCTACTACTGATACTCCGCAGACTGCTGATTCGGCGACACCCTCCACCGCGCATCCGCTTTCCAATTGTGTTTCCCTGCATTGTCTCTCATTTGATTTGCGCAGGTTTGCGACCTCTTTATCGTCTATTTCCACTCCCTCTTCTGTGCATGAAGCCCTTCAGCATCCTGGGTGGCGTGCGTCAATGGATGAGGAAATGGCTTCTCTTTGGGCCAACCACATTTAGGACCTGGTTCCTCTTCCGCCTAATCAACATACCGTGAGCTGCAAGCGTCTATTCATTGTGAAGCATCATCTAAATGGGACTGTTGATTGCCTCAAGGCTCGTCTTGTCGCTAAAGGTTTTACTCAACAACACGACCTTGATTATGAAGAAACATTTTCTCTGGTGGCAAAACTCAACACCGTCCGTATCCTACTCACTTGCCGTTTATCGCCATTGGCCGCTCCATCAGCTTGACACGACGATCTTGTGGAGACTGTGTACATGCATCAACCTCCTGGTTATACAACCACGAGGGAGTCCCTTGTCTGTCATCTAAAGAAATCTCTCTATGGTTTCAAACAGTCTCCACGGGCATGGTTTGAGAAGTTTAGTCAGGTGGTTCGTGAGTTTGGCTTCACCCGAAGCTCGACAGATTTCTCCCTTTTTATTCGACAACGTTCATCTGACACAGTGATTCTTCTAGTCTACGTTGATGACATCCTTTTAGTGGTGATGATCTTCCCGATATTACCCAAATCAAGCAACATCTTTCCTCTCATTTTCAAACTAAGAATTTGGGACGACTCCGCTACTTCTTGGGAATTGAGGTAGCCCGACGACCTGATGATATTGTCTTGTCTCAGCGGAAGTATTGTCTCGATCTACTTCATGATGCAGGCTACTCTGGATGTAAGCCCGTGGATACACATATGGATGCAAATCATCAACTTCGTGCTTATGACTCAGACTCTGATCAACTTCTTCCTAATTCGGAGTATTATCGCCGCCTTGTTGGCAAACTAATCTATCTTACTGTCACACGACCTGACATTTCCTTTGCGGTCGGCGTGATCAGTCGCCTCATTCATACTCTTCGAATCTCTCATCTTCAGGCAGTTGAGCGTATTCTTCGATACTTGAAGAATGCTCCTGGACAAGGGCTGGTATACACGCCCTCTACTTCTCAGTCTCTCATTGCATATTGTGATGCTGATTACGCTGGGTCCCTGGACGATCGTCGATCAACGAGCGACTATTGCACATATTTTGACGGGAACTTGGTTACTTGGCGAAGCAAGAAGCAGACTGTGGTTTCCCGGTCTTCAGCTGAAGCGAAGTATCTCTCCATGGTTGTCGCCGTCTCAGAACTTACATGGTTAGAAAGTCTCCTTACTGATTTAGGTGTCAAACTTCCATCACCAGTTGTTCTCTTTTGCGTTAGTCAAGCTTCTATTCACATCGCCGAGAATCTTGTGTTTCATGAGCGTACAAAACATATTGAAGTTGATTGCCATTTTGTATGAGAAAAGGTTCAGCTTCGGAGATTGATTCTACGACATGTGCGGGCTGTCGATCAAATCTCTGATATTCTCACTAAGGCATTGTCTCGTCCACTATATCAGCAATTCCTCTGCAAGCTTGGCGCCTATGGCTTGTACGCTCCAGCTTGCTGGGGAGTGTTACAAGAAATAAATAAAAAAAGTCATGTATTTAGGCTCATAAGGCCTCTCTTCTCTAGCTCCTCCTTTAGCCCCACATCTTGAGTTTGTATTTTGCACTCTCTCTCTCTCTTTGTACAATGTACGGTAAGAAGATGATTTTATGAGAATAATAAAATATTGACTCATTTTATTCTCAATTTCTACCGGAGATAAAGTAGATTGAGGGGAGTGATGGTTTCATTTAGTTGCACTTGTGCATCCTCAAGTTTTTTTAACCTTGCATTTTTTTCATTGCTGATGGAGATGGAGGGCAGTACAAGCCAATTGGCAATTCTTTTTGAGCAATAGATACTCGCAAATTTTCCTTTCAAATAAGAGAAACCTTAGAAAGTGTGTTTGAGAAACAAGAGATTTGAATTTAGAAATTTGTAGCAACAATTAACCTCGAGTCACGTAGCTATTCAGCAACGATACTTGGTCGAAATTGATATTTATTGTTTATGGAGGATTCGGTAGGTGCATAGATCGACTGTCTTAAGTTGACTTTCAATAAGTAGAGCATCAAATATTTTTGAAGTATCAAGATTTTTTTTGCTTTTGTTACCTGAACAATGTTTGGGTGGTTCCGTGGTTGTAACATTTAAGCTTCATAGGAAGAGACCTATCAATTTATTTTGTAGCTTCACCATTTGTAGTGTGTTTCCACAGAATGGATGGTTTTGCATCCACATGGAAGGAGAGTGGCTCTGCACAAATAAAATGATTTCTATGAAAAACTAATCACCCCTTCACAATTTATGGGACTCAATAGTTTTAAGCAATCGATCTTGGAAAGTTCCTACATTCAGACCATGAGTGACAATAAGATTTCTTTTGCTACCTAGTTTACTTCATATGATGTCTCATCTGTCTTTCATTCTGGCTTTTACTGTCTCTTTGCAATGCGTGTATGTAGTTCAAATGCTATTTTTTAAGAAATTCTTCCTTTTTGCAGGATCGCTCGCTGGACTTTCATGAGTTATGCGCTCTATATGCTGTTACGGGTAATTGAATTCATATTTGAACTTTCAGAGGATATAAATAATGATTTATTACTCATAAAATACACCAGCTTACTCATAAGATACTATTTTTTTAATTTTCTATTTATGTTTGCACATATATGTTCCTTTTCTGTGGTTGCACATGGGAATTAACTTTGATTGTTGTGTGTGTATATATAGTTGCAGTCGTGTACAGGGTTGCACCCATGCATGACTGCTCTTGGTTGCTAATGGGCTCCACTCGTCTGTGGATGCTTTTGAGTGTGTGTCTGTTATGCCTCCGAACGCGCTGCGGTTCTCGGGGCATAAATACAGACGAAGGCAGAAGGAGACCACACGGATCAATGGGGTTGAACCAACCGGTTCAGCCCCCAACCAATAAAAAGAGCCAAGAGGGGCTGAACCACCCGGTTCAGCCCCTATTGGGAGGGGTCCGACCGTCCCCCTCTTGCCCCGGGTTATTTATAACCCCGGGGATCTCTTGTTGGGGTATGGAGATGATTATTCAGGTATCCCCTTTCTCCTCTCTCAACCCTAACCCTAATCTGCCCTTCTTCTTAGATCTCTCTCAATCTTGCTCTCTTCCTTCTACATGCATAACATTTGGTATCAGAGCTATCGTCCTGCGACCATGGTGACCACTTGCACGCAAGAAGACGCCGCACGACTCACAACCCTAGAGGAGGGTTATACCGGATTGACGAATACGGTGACGGCGATCGAGGAAAACATGAGGACGTCCACGAAGCAAATGGAAGAACGGCTCGACGCCCGCATGGAGGAGATCAAAGCGCTCCTAACACAAAATTTGAAGGGGAGGTGACGAACGACGAACCCGACGGAAACATCGGGCGCACGTCTTCGCATCACGCGTCTGACGAATCGCGGCCCGATCCACGCGCAGCAGCGGCAGGGCCCCGATCGACGCAGTGGGGGATTCCGCGGGACTCGTCCGGCTCGGGTAGGGCCTCAGTTGCCTGGAATGAGGCCGATGCACACTGATCGGCACCGTGGGGGGACGGGCCGTTCCCAGGGCCAACAGGGGGCTCCCAGACGGAGCATCCGGCTCGGTAATGGCCTCCGCCGCCTGGAACGAGACCGACACAGGCCGCAAGGGCGGATGGCGCACGGACGAAGGACCGACGAGGAATTTCCGACGACAGGAATTTCAGGCGCCCCAATCGGAGGAGTTGCGGGTCTTCTTCCGCTCCCTCGAGCTTTAGGACCCAATGCAGACCATGGAAACAACGGCCAATGGGGCAATCAGCCACCACAGGTCGGAATCCGAGGAGGACCTCATTTCGGAGGAGGGATGGGTGTTCGCGGACCCCCGGAACTACTGAACCCACCGGCATAGCGTCGCATACCAGCAGGAGGTGGATGGGAGCAGGGTGCATACAGACAGGTGAACCCGAGGGCGTGCATGCCACCGAAGTGCACACACATGAATTTTCCTAAGTTCAAAGGCGGAGACGCTTTGGAATGGGTTCAGAAGGCCGAATTATTCTACACTTATCAGGAGATTCCCGAAGAGCAGTGGGTACAACTTGCGTCCTTCCATCTCGAGGACGACGCGTACCAGTGGGCACAGTGGTTCCTGAGGGGCCGAGGCTACGCACCCTGGGCAGAGTTTAATGAGGGATTCACCGCCCGCTTCGGTCCGTTGGAATATGAGGACTTCGAGGCTCTTCTTTAGAAATTACGGCAGAAGGGATCGGTAACGGAGTATCGTATAGAGTTTGAAAGACTGGCCAACAGGGTACGATGGGGAGAGAAGACATTACTGAGCTGCTTCATCTCCGGGCTGAAGGATCATCTGCGGGATGAAGTTCATGCTTACAGGCCCCAGAGCCTGAGTCACGCCATCAACGTGGCACGGATCCAAGAGGAACGTTTCAACAGGTAGAGGAACCACACTACCGTGCGAGCTACGACCACCCCGACACCCGCGAGGAGAGACCATCCGGCACCTGGCTGACCGACAGTGACGGAGCTTACATGGCCTGAGCTTCAGGCGAGGAAGGAAAAAGGACTGTGTTTCAATTGTGATGAGAAGTATGGTCCGGGGCACAAGTGCCAGAAGATCCAGGTTTTCATGCTAAGAGAGGAGGACGAGGAAGAAGAAGCCACCGAGGTGGAACTAGAGGAGGAGTTGGATATGACAGAATTCGGGGTGTCTATACAGGCAATGGCGGGGTGTACAACCCCCCTCACTATACGCATAGCAGGGAAGGTAATCCAGGAGTGGGTTACAATTCTGATTGATAGTGGGAGCCAGGGGCGGACCCACATAAGGGGGAGTGTGGGCGGCCACCCACACTGAATTCTAAAAAAATAATTTTCAGTAATAGTGGACAGGGTATTCACCATGACAGATAAGTTACAGAATAATAAATTGTATTGTAAAAATAATGCATATAGTTTCTTAACTCAGCTGGTGGAGGTAGAAATTTTTAATCTATTGGTCGTCGGTTCAAATCTTACCAACAACAAAATTTATTATTTTTTTATTTTGTAAATAATTGTTATTATGCTATATTTAAAAAAAATTATAAACAAGTTCTTTGTTATATGTTGTTTAATTTTTTTTACAAATAAGTTTATTGTTATGTCGTTGTATAAAATTTTTATATAGATTAGTTGATTGTTATGTTGTTGAAATTATAAACAAATTTATTATTATGTTGTTGTTTAAATTTTTTTTTATAAATAAGTTAGCTGTTTAAAGTGTTTTTTATAAATAAGTTAATGATTATGTTATTGTGTGAAAAATATCAAAAATATTTAAAGTGAAAGGTGGTATTCAAATAGTTCATAAACGACAATGAATTGAGGTTTTAATTTATAATCTGAATTATATTTACATTAATATTTGCAAATTTTATTATTTTAATTATTTCTCAATTATACACGACTTAAAAGCTTAGAACATTTATTAATTCATAAAAAGTATAGAAAATTGAATAACCCATTGCAATTAAGCAGTAATAATTTAAAGTATTAAGGTGAAAAATATAAATAAATAAATAAATTCTTGAGTGTAAAAAAGTATGCGCAATAAGTAAATTGGCTCTTAACTTCATCTATTTTAGAGAATAAATCTCAACAATTGTTTTAGCTCGTTTATATTTTAAAAACTTCAATTTTACTATTTATTGAAAAAGACATAACCATGGTCAAGAGATTACTAGGAAATATTTATTTTATTATTGATTTTTGTATGTGATTTCACTATAAGCGTAAGTTGTATTTAATTCATTTATCAAAATCTCATTACATAGTTAGAGAGAATTGAATGGATAATGATTATTTGATGATTTATATTAAAAAAATATTTTGCCAACAATAATAAGATTATCAAGAAATGCTCCTAGAAAATGAAACATCATAAAAGAGTATAGTAAATATATCATTTTCCCCAAATTGATCAACAATTATAAAAAATTGTGTGATATTAATGTAATATAGACATTTTTGATATATTTGTTGATTTATTTTTTTGAATAGTTTTGTACTCCGCCCACACAAAACAAAATTTCTATGTTCGCCACTGGTGGAAGCACCCACAATTTCATCAACCCCGCGGTAGCAATGAAGGTGGGCCACGCAGTCGATCGGGGGACCGCCTTCCAGGTCATGGTGGCCGATGGGAGTAAATTGAGGTGTGAGGGGGTGATGCGAGGGGTTGAGCTACGAATGCAGGGCTACATAGGCCACACAGATATATACCTTCTGCCGATCAGGGGATCTAACATGGTCCTCGGTGTCCAGTGGCCGAGTCAGTTGAGGAGAGTCACCTTGGATTGGGATCGTATGACGATGGAGTTCGCTCAGCAGGGGAAGGAGTACTGCCTGCATGGCCTCAAATCCTCCCCCCTGAAGGAGATTTCGGTCAGGAGTCTGGAGCAGCTGGAGGAACAGGGAAGTACGACGGCGATGATCACGGGGCTCGCATCATCCCCACAACATACGCCAGAGATACCGGAATGTATGCAGTCTTTACTATCCCAGTACGAAGATGTCTTTCAGGAGCCACATACCCTCCCTCCAACGAGGTTCCGTGACCACCATATTCAACTCAAGACGGGGACGGAACCCACCAACATCAGACCTTATCGTTACCCACACATACAGAAGACCGAGATTGAGCGCAGTGTCCGAGAGATGCTGACATCCAATATTATTCGTCCCAGCACTATCTCCTTCTCTTCACCCATCATCTTGGTCAAGAAGAAGGATGGATCATGGAGGTTTTGCGTGGATTACCGGGGCCTGAATAGCTCGACCATCAAGGATAAGTTTCCTATTTATATGATTGAGGAGTTGCTAAATGAGCTGCATGGGCCGTGTCTCTTCACCAAGTTGGACCTGCGGTCTGACTATCACCAGATTCGGATGCGGGAGGAGGACATCCACAAGACGACTTTTCGGACGCATGATGGCCATTACGAGTTTCTCGTTATGCCTTTCAGGTTATCAAACGCCCCATCCACGTTCCAAGCCGTGATGAACGAGATTTTTCGGCCTCTCCTACGCTGTTCCGTACTGATATTCTTCGACGACATCCTCATTTACAGTAGCAGTTGGGAGGAACATTTGGCATACGTGGAGCAAGTCCTCACTATGTTGCGTCAGCATCAGCTGTATGCCAAGCGGTTTAAATGCTCCTTTGGACAGAGTATCTGGGTCACTTGGTTTTGGCACAAGGCGTGCGAGCTGACCCGAAAAAGATTGAGAGTATGGTGACATGACCCCGCCCTACGACACTCCGGGCCTTGAGGGGATTCTTGGGACTCACCGGTTACTATTGACGGTTCGTGAGGGATTACGGAAAAATTGCGAGACCTCTCACTCTGCTACTACAGAAGGATGCCTTCCTATGGCAGGAGGCAGAAACAACCTTTCAGACCCTTAAGGGTGCTATGACGACCACACCGGTCCTAGCTCTTCCAGATTTCAGGAAAGAGTTCGTGTTGGAGACAGATGCTTCGGGTGCAGGGATCGGAGCGGTATTGATGCAGGAGGGGCGACCCCTGGCTTTCTTCAGCAAAGCTTTATCCCCAAGGACATTGGGGGCTGTCTACTTATGATAATGAGATGTTAGCCATCATACACGTCGTGACAATGTGGAGACCGTACTTGCTGGGATTCTGGAAAGTCACTTCAAGGTTCGCACGGATCATCAGAGTCTGAAGCACTTCTTGGAGCAGCGACTGACTTCTCCCCTCCAACAGAAGTGGTTGACTAATTTACTGGGCTATGACTATGAGATCATTTACAAGCAGGGGAAGGAGAACATGGTCGCCGATGCTCTATCACGGCTGCCGGAGAGTACGCTTAACCAAATATCGAGCCCTCTGACCGACTCATTGGATGAGATACAAGAGGAGGTACTCCAAGATCCCGAGCTTCGGGCCATCGTGGATGCTATCCAACAAGGGCAGACGACACCACCAGGATTTCACTTACAAGGAGGGCGACTTTACCACCAAGGCAAGGTAGTCATTCCTTCCACGTCGAACTGGCGGATGGTCATGATGCACGAGTTCCATTCCTCACCGACCGGAGGTCATGCCGTAGTGCTACGCACTCTACATCGATTATGGGCAAATGTCTTTTGGAAGGGTCTGCGTCGGGATGTTAAGCAGTTTGTCCGCCAGTGCGAGATCTGCCAGCGTCAGAAGTATGAAACGACTTCTTCTGCAGGGTTGCTTACGGCGCTGGAGATTCCACATCACATTTGGGACACGATCTCCATGGACTTTATCGACGGTCTGCCTAAATCTCAGGGCAAATTCGTCATTTTGGTTGTGGTTGACCAGCTCTCGAAATACGGACACTTCCTAGCATTGAGCCATCCTTACACCGGAGAATCTGTCGCCGAATTATTTGTTCGGGAGATCGTTCGACTTCATGGCGTACCCCGAGCCATCATTTCAGACAGGGATACTGTATTCGTGAGCAACTTCTGGCGAGAGCTCTTTCGGCTGCAAGGTACAAGGTTGCGCATGAGCACGAACAACCACCCCCAAACGGATGGACAGACGGAGGTTCTCAATCGGGGAGTCGAAACGTACCTATGGTGTTTCGTGATGGATGAGCCGCGCACATGGACCCGTTGGTTGCATTGGGCCGAATACTGCTACAACACCTCTTATCATACAACCAGTAAGCTCACAACTTTGGAGGTCGTCTATGGCCATCCTCCACCCACACTGGGTACTTATGAGCCAGACAACACGACTCTTCCCGCCGTAGAGCGGACGCTGTGGGATCGGGATCGCACCTTGGCTCTGTTATGCGACAACCTTCAGAAAGCTCAAGACCGCATGAAGGTTCAGGAAGATCGACATCGAACCGAACGGGAATTCACAGTGGGGGATGAGGTCTTTCTCAAGCTCCAACTATACCAACAACTATCCGTCGCCCGACTAGCAAACCAAAAATTGGCACCAAGGTACTATGGTCCTTTCCGCGTTATCCAGAGGGTTGGTCCGGTGGCATACACCTTGGCGCTTCCTGAAGGGTCCCGCATACATCCTACCTTCCATGTGTCCCTGCTTAAGAAGAAGATCGGTGACGCAGTTCAGGCCCGTCCACTCCTACCAGAAGCGACCACAACGGGAGAGCTGCGTCCCTTACCAGAGGAAATTTTGCTGACTAAATGGAAGAAACCTGGCGCGGAGTACCGTCCTGAAATCCTTGTTAAATGGAAAAATCTGACTGAGGCACACACCACATGGGTTGATATATTGGAGTTTCGCGAGTTATTTCCGGATTTCCACCTTGAGGACAAGCTGGTGCTTGATGGAGAGGGGAATGTTATGCCCCGAACGCGTTGCGGTTCTCGGGACATAAATACACACGAAGGCCGAAGGAGACCACACGGAGCAATGGGGCTGAACCAACCGGTTCAGCGCCCAACCAATAAAAAGAGCCAAGAGGGGCTGAACCACCCGGTTCAGCCCCTATTGGGAGGGGGCCGACCGGCCCCCTCTTGCCCCGGGTTATTTATAACCCCGAGGCTCTCTTGTTGGGGTATGGAGATGATTATTCAGGTATCCCCTTTCTCCTCTCTCAACCCTAACCCTAATCTCCCCTTCTTCTTAGATCTCTCTCAATCTTGCTCTCTTCCTTGTACGTTCATAACAATATCTAAGTTAACGACCCACGGCTTACGACTGTGCCGGACTCTATTGGTTGCGAACGGACTCCGGCCTTCAGTGAGTTGCTTTTAGTGCGCATGTGCTTCAATTTGTGGAATCACAAATTAAAAGAAGTATTATTAAAACAAAGTTTAATTTGAGGAATCACAAAGGTCATAAAGTGGAAGTCATAATTTAGCAAAACAACATTTTAGATATGAAATAATGCGATTAAAAGTTTATCATTTCAAAACATAAGAATTCAATGGATATAAACTAAAGTAAAATAAATAAGACCGAATTTTGAAGTACCTCCAAATATAGAATAATCTTCAATAACTCACACGCACAATAAAGGTGAATACATTAATAGGAATAAACTGCATAAAACTTTCAGTCAAGTGTAATAATTTGTTTTCATCAAATATTTGCATATAAATCAATGCATTAGTGACTCGACATAAAGTGAATGCATGGTGTTCAACGCAACAATAGATGTCAGTTTTGTGTGCGCTATAGAAAAAATGTAGGTATGGTATTCAACCATCAAATAAAAAAAATCATGTACTGCAGTCGATAATTCTCTTGATTTGAGAAAAGATTTCTGAACATAGAAGCTAGTAGGCAGAAATGGAGGGGTCGGTGAGTGGTAACCCAGGAAATCGAGAGCATAATACTCTTGTGCAAAATATTACCAACTGAATGTAACTGACTCTGCAAGTCCCGCAGTCCTAGTATCAATATCATTTTATCTGTAAAAGCACAAATGACAATATTTTGAAGAAAAGAATAACATAATTCTCTTAATAAAAGAGCAATACAAACATAAGATGAAAAATGGAAAAAGAACATTCCAGTACAAATAAAAAAAAATGGAAGATTGAGTGTGAAAATAGTATCTAATGAAAATAGTAAGAAGATTTGGGGAGGTGATAGCAAGGATGTCTTATAGTAAAGAGGAAGAAGATGGACTTGGACGTCGATGTCACTGTGCAATAAAAATCTGGACATACAAAAAAGTAGTATTGATAAGGAAGTCGTGGAGTATCAGAGAAGAGCAATGGTAATCTTCTAATACCTTGTTAGAGTTTCTGCAATCGTCAGCCATCGAGTGCACCAAGCAAGAAAAAGTGATTGCACACCAATCCTACTCCATGATTCATATAAACCTGTTGTATTTGCAGCTGGCCGACGAAGGAAGGGAAGTGGGAGGGAAGAGGAGGAAGGAATTGAAGTATTACCTGCTATGATGGATCTAGCCTAGTAAAGTTAGGGCACGAAATCACGTTTGCAGCAGATCCCTCCAAGCATACGAAGAGTGATTAAGCTAGGACACGTGAGTCACTCTCATAGAGGAAGATCAGCGAGTGGAATTCATAGTAGTTGCTGGAGAAAATGGGATTTGAACCAACGAAGGGAGAATGCCAACTTCTTTTTTTCGCGTTGCGTGCGAGGAATAGAGGCAAGAGAACGAAGATACTTTTGCTTAAACGGGGAGTTGGGGAGGTATTTTGTATTGACAATGAAGTGGGATTCAAATTACACTAGAGATTGGATAGTCGAGACTTGTTTGATGTATGAGGACCATGAACACAACAACACAACAACAACAGAACCCATATAGTCCCCAATCATTGGGGGTATGGGCGGGGGAAGCTTGGAAACAGACCTAACCTTTGGCCCTATGCACAAAGTGGCTTCTCTTAGAGGAGAAAGACCGAACCTTTGACAATAAATGCACAAAGTGGCTGCTCACAGATTACCACTGAAATAGTGCCCCCCTATACCGTCACGTTTGCTGCGGAATCATGCCCTCAAATCAAAGCCAAAGACATCAGAGATTTCTGAGGACCATGAACACATCAAATTTTTTTTTCTTTTTAAATTAGTATATATTTACATATATATGGATTTGCCTATGCATTTCTGCACTTGTGTGTACATTGTCATGTACTTAGTTCTGTAAACATAAATATAGATAGATTTTGTTTGTAGTATCCCGCGAACTCTGTCTTACCTTGTAATATTCCCTTATGCAAAGCATTAATTATCTTAGCACACCTTCTATCTTTTCATTAGACTTCTAGCTAGCCATGCCTCAGTTTTCAGCGAAGTACATAATATTTAGAGAGCTTACATATATATCTTCATAACAGTTTATCTGATTAGGATCGAACTTCATGTTAGCCATGATACTGTAAAATATTTTTTTTTATGTTGCCATGTTTTATCACCCATGCTTTGGGAACTTTGACCCGCTGCCAATGTGAGTATGGAGATCTCATCTATATTAATGCCTTGCCATTTTACAAAAATTTCAGATGTTGCTCTTGTAACATCACTAAGAGATGGTATGAATCTTGTAAGCTATGAGTTCGTGGCATGCCAAGGAGCAAAAAAGGGTGTTTTGATACTAAGTGAGGTAAGAGACTGATCATGAATGAACTCAAATTTGCTCCCTAATCAAGTTCCTACTTACATTATCTTCTTATGATAAAGTTTTAATCAATTTAATTGCAATATGTTATAACTTTATCTAATGCTCTATAGTAGGAGTTTGGATTTGTTGAAATTTCTAGCTGAAATACTCGGTCTTGGATATTGGGCTAGTTTTAACTACAAATAAAGCTTGTTTAATTGGTTAAATGTTCTTTATATTTCTTCAGCGCAAGTGCTAAGAATTTGGATATCTAAGTTTACTACTGTTATGGGCTTTTCCTGTAACAGCGGTAGCGTCGCCGGAGGATGGTCGGAGGCGGGGATGATGGTGGCGAAGAATACGGTGGAGCCGGAACTGTGGCTGCCTTGGCGGGATGTGCTCGGGAGGAGAGAGCTACCAAAATCTCATAAACAAGGACAAGGAAAAGAGAATATTTTCTTGCTTTCATTACAAGTCCCAAGGGGTCCTTTAAATACTAGAGATACATGGGCATAATTGTAAATCCCCGACACTAACATAAAATACGATAAAATCTAATGGAATCATAATAAACACCTACACACTGCATAAATACAACATAATAATTGGACATGAATCCCATAACTCCTACTTAGTGACTAAATTAGTGTTAGAAATTTTGTATTTTAAAACATTATTTAATTTATAATGTTTTATTGGAGCTTAGTATGACATTTGGTGTTTGGCTCCTCATATTTGATGAAAAGCTCCAAAACCAAATGGAGGGAATCCAAAGTTTGGAGGGAACCTTTCATGAAAGAAAAGTTGAACCCATTAGTACCACCTTGCCTTTCTCCATTCTTGCTTATGAGTATATAAATGTAAACACTCTTTCTTATTTGTTCAAAGGAACATAAGGGGATCTATGAACCACACACGCGCGCACGCACCGCACCGAATCCGGATTTGGGATTTGGGATTTGGGGAATAATTGAATTGAATTGTATTTTTTGTAAAAAATAATTTTAATGGTTTTATTCGGAGTTGCGTCGAATAGAAGTCGGAGTTGCGTCGAATAGAAGTCGGAGTTGCGTCGAGTAGAACTCGAACTGGCGTCGACAAGCTCGCTGGAGTTGGTGTTACGTCGAATGGAATTCGACGCACCCGACTTGCGTCGACTGAAGTTACGTCGAGTAACACTCGAAGCAACCTCCTTGCGTCGATAAGTTCTCGACTCTTGCGTCGACAAGTACTGCGTCGGTTTGACCTGCGTCGATATAACTCGACTTGCGTCGATATGATTTCGACGCGATGTCGAATTGAATTCGACGTGACCTGTCGTTTTGCGCTTTCTCTTCGCAGTTATTACGCGTATTTTCTAATCGTTCGTTTCACGCTGTTTTCTCGTCATTACTCTTTTACGTTGGAAATCTTCCACGTTTATCTGCACGATTATCTCTTACCAATTTTAACCGTTGGAATTAATTACTTGTTATTTTACGAGACTCCTATATAGGAGAATTTTCTGGATCGTTTTATATTCTCTGCTACGCTTTCGGAAAACTGCTTGCGATCTCTCTCTCTCGTTCTTACGACTTTCGCCGTGATTTTATTTTTCTTGACATTTGCTTCATCAAGTGGGAGTTCGGGTGCTCTGTGCTTCTTCGGTGTCCGCGCACACCAGAGTTTTCGGGATCTAACCGAGTGTTGTACCTTGGAGGAGTGAGCATCGGTTGAAGCCCTGCCGGAGGGTGGTGCAACTTCTTTAGGGCAACGACCACACATCTTACCCAGACTCGATTCTAAACTATATTATTCTGATCTCCTTATTTCTCTCCTCTCTGTTTATAATAGTTTATTATCTTTTGTTGTTATACTTTTATAAGAGTTTTCAAAATCGGAAAAATATATAAATATAGGAATATATATAATAATTATTCCAACAATCTAAAGAAGTTGTATATCACATCACATAATCTCTTGCGAAAGGGCCATGTTGGGCTATCATCCCACAAAATCGCGTAGTACCAGTGAGAGTCCTTCATCGGGTATTCCTTGGGAAGTCCAAGAATAATAAGATAAATAAAATCAAATATTCAAAATGATTATCTCTGTTTTCTTGTTTACATGTACTGTTATTTATTATATGTATTTTAAATTTCAGAAATCTGTAATGACATCTAGATCTGAAGATTCTGCCGGGATTAAACCCGAAAAATTTAACGGAAATGGTTTTCGTCGTTGGCAAGCACAAGTAGAATATTGGCTTAACACTTTAGGTTTTTTCTCTGCCATTTTCGATACTCCTGCTGTAGAAATAGAAAACCCCAGCGCTGCAACTGCAGTCGCTTCCTCTCTTCCATCACCTTCATCTTCCAGTGCAAATACCACTAGAACTTACGTTAGACGTGTTCCCTATAGGGATCCGGTAGATGTAGAATATCATTGTCGTAACCGAATCCTTAGTGCCTTGTCCGACAACCTCTACGATGTCTTCCTTCAATATCGCACGGCTAAGGATTTGTGGTATGCTCTTGAAGCACGCTATAACCTTGATAATGCGGGTATAGAATGTTACAACGTTTCAAACCTCCACAAATTCAAGATTGATGCTTCCAAGCCTATCAATCCTCAACTCCATCAACTTGATGTGATGTTGTCCAAAATCCGAGCCGATGACTCAATTCTTTCTGAAAATTATTTAGTAGTATGTCTTATTGATGCTCTTTCTGATTCTTGGTCTGACTTTAGTACTTGACTAAGGCATGACCAATCCAACCTCACTTATGTTCAAATCCAAAATGCTATCCGCATAGAGGAGGAACATAAGTCTAAAAGTTCCAAGATCCCCAAAGTCCATGCTCCTAAAGTGAATCTCACTGAATCTCATGACAACCCTTCCTCTCACCATCACTTCAAAGGTAAGGGAAAAATCCATAAGAAACCTTTCCGTCTAGGTTCCCGCCATCAAAAACCCAATCATCCCAAGCCTGGTCCTTCAAACCAAAACCCAGGTAAAGGGAAATGGTGCTTCATCTGCGGCCGCACAAATCATCTGTCCACCAACTGCTTCTATAAAAAGATAGAACTCGTGATTGGCAAGTCTCGTGGTGACAAGCCTCAGGCCAATATGATCCAAGCACCGAATCAACCTATCTTCAGGTTATATTATTCTCCTAGTCTTCTTCTCACTTGTTCATTAGATTGGTGACTTGATTTCAGAGCAAATGTTCATACTTATTTTGATCGTTCTTGCTTTGCCACCTTTCAGGACATTAGTTGAGGAAGCGTGATCTTAGGAGATGCGTCATCGACACAAATTCTTGGACGCGGGCGAGTGGATCTTAGGTTGACATCCGAGAAGACGCTAGCCTTGCATGATGTGCTTTATGTGCCGAGAGTTAGGAAGAATCTAGTGAGTGGATCCTTGCTAGTTAGGAATGGCTATAAGATTGTCTTAGAGTCTAATAAAGTTGTAATAACATTTAATAATGTTTTTATTGGTAAACTTGTTAAAGGACAAGAAACCAAAATTTATAAACTTGTTAAATCTCTTTATGGATCAAAACAAGCTCCTAAACAATGACACCAAAAATTTGATTCTGTAGTATTATCTTTTGGATTTATATCAAATGAATATGATAAATGTATTTATGCAAAACAAGATGAAAATGAATTTGTTTTGTTATGTCTCTATGTAGATGATATTTTAATCTTTGAAAGTTCAATTAAAATTATTAATAATATCAAAAATAATTTATCATCTAAATTTGATATGAAAGATTTAGGAGAAGCTAATGTCATTTTGGGAATGAAATTTAGCTAAATCTGATTCTAGTGTTTCATTGTCTCTTTCTCACCCGATTGAGAAAATGTTACATAAATTTAATTTATATCATTCCGCAACTGCTTCTACTCCTTATGACGCTAGCATAAAACTTTGTAAAAATTTAGGTGAACCTATTGACCAACAAAGGTATGCACAAATGATAGGGTCACTGCTTTATATTGCTAACCGCACTAGACCCGATATCTCTTATGTTTTAGGCAGACTTAGTAGATATACTAGTAATCCAAGTGATGACCATTGGATAACTTTGACTAGAATTTTTAAATACCTTCGCGGAACAGTTGATTATAGTTTAGTATATGCGGGTTTTTCTGAAGTACTTGAAGGTTATTCAGATGCCAATTGGGTAACTGATTCATTAGATGTTAAATCAACAACCGGTTATGTCTTCCTCCTTGGAGGAGCCGCCATTTCATGGGCTTCAATAAAACAAACCGTGATTTCAAGAAGCACTATGGAATCTGAGCTTATATCTTTATACACTACAAGTGCTGAAGCCGAATGACTTAAAAATTTACTTTCTGAAATTCCTTTAGTAGGAAAACCAATACCTGCTATTTTTTTGCATTGTGATAATAAATCTGTAATTGATTTAACTGCTTCAAATAGTACTAATGCTAAAATGAACAAGTTCATGAGAATCAGGTACAAGTCCGTGAAACAAATAAGAAAAGAAGTGATATCACTCAATTATGTAAAGTCAAAATTGAATCTGGCTGATAATTTTACCAAGGGATTGTCCCGAAGGGAGATTTTGTTGTCATCGAGGGGAATGAGGCTTAAGCCCACATGATTTGCTGCCAACGGTGGATACCCAACCCATGTGATTGGAGATCCCATGAATTAGGTTCAATATGGTAGAAACGAAGTCGTTGATGTAGCGTAGTTGGGAGCACAAATTCAAAGGTTGAGAAAACCTTCTCCCCATTCCTATGATGTTGTGCTCTACGTAACAGTTTAAGATGAACGTAAGTTATTAATGGTTGTCAAAGACATATATCTTTGCGAGATATTAGTTACAAAATATCTCCTGAGACACCATCTATGCGAGGGTAGTCATGAGGTCATGACTTTGGGATCCGGGCTGAACCCTAATAACCCTCATGAAAAATCAAGGAATGCGAATGACCATTAATGCGCCCACCGTCATAACCCAATGAACAACCAATCTTTTGTGTGCTTATCTAATTTACCGGTCAAAAGTTTATAACTCAAAGTCTCTGGCACATTATACTCCTCGGTAGAGGAAATAAGTACTAAGTATAGGTTCAAGGTAACCATTCCACCTATACCCATTGCATTAGATATAACTTGATGAAGCAAATTTGTATTTGATTTTATTTATCATTATTAATATCATAACTTATGAAGTTCATTTTTTGGTTTTTCGCTTTTGTGGGAGATTGTTAGAAATTTTGTATTTTAAAACATTATTTAATTTATAATGTTTTATTGGAGCCTAGTATGACGTTTGGTGTTTGACTCCTCATATTTGATGAAAAGCTCCAAAACCAAATAGAGGGAATCCAAAGTTTGGAGGGAACCTTTCATGAAATAAAGGTTGAACCCATTAGTACCACCTTGCCTTTCTCCATTCTTGCTTATGAGTATATAAATGTAAACACTCTTTCTTATTTGTTCAAAGAAACATATGGAGGATCTATGAACCACACGCCCGCGCGCACGCACCGCACTGGATCCGGATTTGGGATTTGGGATTTGGGGAATAATTGAATTGAATTGTATTTTTTGTACAAAATAGTTTTAGTGGTTTTACTCGGAGTTGCGTCGAATAGAAGTCGGAGTTGCGTCGAGTAGAACTCTGTCGACAAGCCCGCTGGAGTTGGTGTTACGTCGAATGGAATTCGACTCACCCGACTTGCGTCGACTGGAGTTACGTCGAGTAGAACTCGAAGCAACCTCCTTGCGTTGATAAGTTCTCGACGCTTGCGTCGACAAGTACTGCGTCGGTTTGACCTGTGTCGATATAACTCGACGTAGCGTCGACTTGCGTCGATATGATTTTTGACGCGACGCCGAATTGAATTCGACGCGACCTGTCGTTTTGTGCTTTCTCTTCACAGTTATTACGCGTATTTTCTAACCGTTTGATTCACGCGGTTTTCTCGTCATTATTCTTTTACGTTGGGAATCTTCCACGTTTATCTGCACGATTATCTCTTATCAATTATAACCGTTGGAATGAATTACTTGTTATTTTACGAGACTCCTATATAGGAGAATTTTCTGGATCGTTTTATATTCTCTGCTACGCTTTCGAAAAACTGCTTGCGATCTCTCTCTCTCGTTCTTACGACTTTCGCCGTGATTCTATTTTTCTTGACATTTGCTTCATCAAGTGGGAGTTTGTGTGCTCTGTGCTTCTTCGGTGTCCGCGCACATCGGAGTTTTCAGGATCTAGCCGGGTGTTGTACCTTGGAGGAGTGAGCATCGGTTGAAGCCCTGCCGGAGGGTGGTGCAACTTTTTTAGGGCAGTGATCACACGCCTTACCCAGACTTGATTCTAAACTATATTATTCTGATCTCCTTATTTCTCACCTCTCTGTTTATGATAGTTTATTATCTTTTGTTGTTATACTTTTATAAGAGTTTTCAAAATCAAAAAAATATATAATATATGAATATATATATGATAATTATTCCAACAATTAGTTGGTTCCACTTCTTTGTGTCAATCAGGATGATGCTGTTATTTTATAAGACCCTAGCAATTTGGAAATCATTTATAGGGACTTTCGGCATAATCCTAAATTCTACAACCTTATGCATTGTGTTATTGGGGATTATAATTTTGAGGACATTAACTACCAGAGTTTGTTCAAATTATACTTCTGTTCTATATAATTCAGTTCAGACTGCCTTCTTCTCTGTTAGTTCATCTCCTGTAATGGAACTTTTAAGTAGAGCCAACACAGTTCATACATCAATGGCCAAGAGCTGTATTAACTGCCATATGCTTCAGGTAGTGTCTGTCTTCCTCTATGCCCATTGATTCGAGCATTTAGAAATTTGTAGTTCTTCATTAAAGACCGATCAAGATTCAATGTGAATATTGAAGCAGTAATTCTTTTTTTTTCAAGTGCTTCTGTCTCCCCTCTCAACCTGTTGAGACCTGCCATTTTTATCCGCAAGCTTGTTTTGATGTTGTTGTTTTAGCTGTGTTTGTTCTACATTAGAGTGACATTTGTTGACTGTATTGAACCAAGTTCTGGCTTTGCTGCCTAAGTATGTTCTCAACCATTTATAAGACCTAGTTCTTCATGGTCATTGAGTCTGGTGCCTTCAATCATCTGACATGTGCCATTAGTCATATTACCTCCATAGCCCCTTGCTTTGGACTACCAGAAGGTTTGGTGATTGCGGGTGAACAAGCACTCAAAGCGATTCCGAGAGAGAGAGAGATCACTCAATCACTACTATTGCATCAAAACATATATAAAAAGATACAATTCATCCGAGAGAGTGAACACTCAACGTGAGCAAGCGAGTGGGAGAGAGTGAGAGAGAACCCATATACTAATAATGACCCCCAAAATGCCCAAACAAGTCCCCCCCCCCCCCCCCCCCCCCCCCCCCCCCCCCCCCCCCCCCCCCCCCCCCCCCCCCAACCAATATAGATGAGGGAGGGCATGCTAGTTATTTGAACATCTAATATCATAATTACTATACAACAACAACAACAACAGAACCCATGTAGTCCCCAATCATTGGGGGTATGGGCGGGGGAAGATTGGAAACAGACCTAACCTTTGGCCCTATGCACAAAGTGGCTTCTCTCAGAGGAGAAAGACCGAACCTTCGACAATAAATGCACAAAGTGGCTGCTCACAGATTACCACTGAAATAGTGGCCCCCTATACCGTCACGTTTGTTGTGGAATCATGCCCTCAAATCAAAGACATCAGAGAGGGCAGACCCAAGAATCCATTTTGATTTATGATTTTGAATTATCATAATTACTATAATTGATATTAATTAATATCAACTAATTAATTATTACAACATACATGAAATTATATTAAATATCATGACAGATCTCATATGTGCCCCTGATGAGTGATTTTTATATAGGAATTTTTGCATCTTTGTCCTCTCTTTGCCATGCTTATTGCTTTTATATATTGTGATTTACATTTGCTATCTTTAGTTTTCTCAAAGTTTATACATGAGCGCTATCTGAGCAAAAATGAGTTCATTCACGCAATTAAGGGCTTTGGGGAAACAGACCCCACATTCTGAACATGGTGCACGGTCGTTGTGCTAGGCTTAGCACGCGACCTGTACCACAATAATCTCCTCAATCTCACCCTTAATCTCTCTTTCCTTTAGTTTATTTTAGTATCCCTGTTGATGCCTGGGAAACCCCGGCTTCAAATATTTGAATCAATGCAGCCTAAGGTTACTGGTCTGGCTATCCGACTCGATGGTTTGATGGGCAAGGATAAAGAGACTAATGGATCAACAACAAGACCCCAGGTGCTGCGGCAGGGAGGTCCCACCACGTACCCGGAAGCTTAGAAGAAACTTCCCCTTCACAACCAAAAAATGGCCGAGCAGGGTACGAGGAAGGCACCAGCTTGACGAGTATCTAGAGTGATGACCTAGGGGGATGATCAAGATCTCACAGTCCAAGTCTTCGAAAAAGGGTTCCGAAAGCGCAGCAAAAGATGCTCATCCTTGTACCCCTGGGTTCCTATTTATAGGCAAAACCAAGGGGAGGGGGGAGTCTTATTTATAGCCCAACCCCTGCTTGGCGACTATGCGACATTGGAAGAATCTCGCCTGGCTTCAGTGACGATCTCTCCTGGTCGCCCACTTGGCGAGTATGAGGGGATGGTCGCGCATACTCCGCCAGGTCTTCCACTGCTCATGTTGGTCGATGTGCCTTGACTTTTATCTTCTGGCTTCTGCTTTGACATTTGACTTTGACTTCTGTCTTCGTGGTCTGAATGAGCCCTACTCTCGACGAATAAGGGTTGTACACAATCCCGCTCTTTGCAAGCTACGAAGGAACTCAGAAAGAAACATCCAACCTTTATTCGGTGAGCTGCTTCTGGCGAGCATCTGACCTGCTCGACACTACCTTGCCGACTCCCGAACTCTATAAATAGAGGGGGGTGGTTCTTTCATTGGACACCTTTTCTGAACTCACACGCAATATCGGTCACTGCCGAGGAAACACTCCGGGCGAGCATGGCCGAGCTGATTGGATATTTGAGGCCTACGACTCTGAAACGTCCTTGCGATGGCGATGATGTCGAGGAGCTCCTCGCGTCAAAGAAGAGGAGGAAGAAGGTGGTCGCGAAGAAGAAGAACCATCAACCCGCTCCAAAGGATGCCGCTACCCCCACCGCTGATCGACACGGAATTCCTGGGAGTACTCAAAGATTGCTCGATCAAATGGGCTTTGGCGACGATGTCGAACAACTTGTTGCCGATTCATCCCACCTTCCCGCACAGCAGGTCGCCCAAGGGGCGGACCTTACTGGGTCTCAGACCCAATCACGACTAGAACTCGCTTCTCCGCGAGGTTAGGACTTCAAACTCGCTTTTTTGATTATTGCCAACTTCACTTTACTCGCGCTGACGATCTCCTTTCTCTTCCTATGGATGCCGACTACTGAAGCTCCCGACGAGCACCTAACGATACCTCCTCTGCGATCAGCTCCTCTGATCGCTTCTGAATCTCAGCCGAGATTACGAGTTAGTCCGTTTGTTCGGATTTACTTCGGCCAGCCGAGGACGTCGTCCGGGAAGCAGATTCCTTCCGCGAGCGACAAGCAGACTCCTCCAGAGATGATCTCGCAACCTGGGGCGAGTAAGGCTCCTCCGCTTCCTGCAGACGATCACGAAATCTTTCTAGCTGGTAGCCCGCCCCCACCGCCTCCGACTACCTTGCGACCAACTCTTGCGAGCATATCGCAGCTATCCGCGCGCGACCTTCCACCGCCGTCTCCTTTGCTGCAAACACCTGTTGCTACGGCCGACATTCGTCCTTTGTCGGCCTCTGCTCCCTTGTTTCATCCCGTGGGATCGTCGCAGGGTAGGGGGAGTGGGAGATTCTCGACTCTCTTCACGCCAAGAGGGGGATGGCGACCATTGGATGGTCGCGATCAGGGACCCGCCACCAACATTCCCAGGCGGCTTGAAATGTCGCCACCGCACTCTGCTCCAACGGACAGGGATCGCCATGGGGGATACTCGTTGGGGCGGCGAGATTATACTCATCGCAGCCCTTCTCCTCCCCGAGTTCTGTCTCCTCGTCGGGATCGATCTCGCAGTCCCCGCCGCGAGACGAGGATTGATCTTGCTCGGCCTGGTAATCCATCGCTTACGTGTAGTCTCTATTCATTTGCTGAGATCCTTGCTAACTAGATGATTATTTTCTCTTTTTATAGGTCGCTCTTCTACTCCGGAAAGTGCGTTGATTGACGCCATCGGGCTTCCTCTTCGCGAGTATCAGGAGAGGAATGCTCGCGCTTACTTAGAGTTGGAGGCGAAGTTCGATCAAATGGCCATTTGCGAGCCTTATCGTCGCATCTCCGCTCTGGAGGTGCGAGTAACTAAGATCGAGGAATTCGGGGAGCGGCTGGCTGGCGCGGAGTCTCGCTTCTATCTGATCAATGAGCTGGAGCGGCGGGTGGCGATGATAGAACATCATCAGCACCTCCATCATGATGAGCTCGTCTGCATGCGGGCGAGTCTGGGCTCGGCGGGAAGGCTGGCGAGGATGGAAGATCAGCTCCGCAAAGGAGAGGATGCGATGTCGGTAGCCGTCGATCATTTCAAGCGCGCGCGCAGCTTGAGATGGGTCAGGCGATATCCTCAGCCTCTGGATCAGCGCGCGAATCTTCCCGACATTCAGGAGTTTTATTTCTTTATTCTTTGAGTGCTCGCCTTTGGCGACTATGTAAAGAATGTATTTGACTTGAATTTGCAATTTTCATTCGGCGTGCCTCTGATCTCGCGTTCTATTGATTTGTCTTGTATTCTGCGACGATGTTTCTGCTTGTTTTATTTAATTCTGCGAGGATAACTGTCAGGTCGGCGTGTAGATTTGGCGAGATATGTTAAACGCCCTTATGCAGACCCTCGCGAGGTAGGGTCGGCGACTTCATGCACACGATGACTTAGCGGCGAGGTTATAATCTATCAACGACTTGCTTTTTCTTCTCGCGAGTACCTCCGTCTCCTCTCTTTCTCGCCATCTGTACTCGCTCTTTCTTCTCGCACTTTTCGAGGATGCCCGATAATGTTGCTGCTCGGTGTGTTGGTCATGCGAGGAATTTCGCTGCAGCTTCCTTCAAGAAGGCGATTACCGAGCAAAAGGATCTGGAGGACTTCAAGACGAGATTCCTGCCGGTGGGATACTGTTACGCCTGGATACTCGGCGAGGCTTCCTCGCCCAGACGAGCGACTAAACACCTTCTTGGAGAGCGAGATCATTCTCCTTATCCGCCATTTTGTCGCTGGCCCGCGACTTCCCTTGTGGCCGGTGTATTGCCAGATACTTCGCTACTATGGGATAGTTCCCGCCCAGATCAATCCGAACGGGGTGGCGATGATCATCGCCTTCCTTTGCTTCCTGCGATCAGAGAAGATCACCTTCGATCTTTCTGTCTTCAGGAAGATCTTTTCCTTCGGGGCGACTAATGAGGGAGTCATCTACCTGTGCAGCCATGTCTGTTCTTGTACAACCCATATTCTCCGAGGGTAGGATTACTCGCCCCTAAGTGGCGACTATCAACAGCATCTCGCCAGTCGTGGGCGAGATCCTTCCTAAGTGGTGACTATCAACAACATCTCGCCAGGTGTGGGAGAGATCCTTCAATAGTCGCCAGTTCACCAGGTTCAACTATCCAATCTCGCAGGGGTCAGGTATAGTCGCATGCATCCCCCCTTTAGAATTTGTCTATAAATATACCTCCAGGGGTACCAGGAATGACACTTGAAAAATCAGAGATCAAACCCCCCCCCCCCCCTCAGGCGAGATTCTCATCAAGCCAGTGCCTTCCTAGTACCAAGTTCAGCCATCTGTGGTCGTGGAGGGGAAGTTTTTTCTTAAACTTCCGGGTGCGTAACGGGGACCTCCCTACTGAAGCTCCCTGGGGTATGTTTGTGGTCTTTCTCATCCTTCTTAGCGCTAGCCTTCAGATCCGAATCGCCGGATCGCAGAATTAGTAACCTCAAGCTGCACTTAGGTCCGAACATTTGGAGCTAGGATTTTATGTCTTCAACACTTTGGTGCGGTGAGCGTGGACCGCGGTCGGATGAAAAAAGTTCTGTGTTGCAGGCGAGATGGTGGAAGGAGGCGAGCAAGAGAGGGCAAGTGGAGACTCGGAGAGCGGAAGCGAGTTTGTGAAGAGGTCCGACTTCGAAGAGTTCGCGCGGCGGATTAAAGATACCTTGCGAGCAGCTCTGGTTCCTCGCGCCGAGGTCACAGCAACCTCGCCTCTCCGCGAGACCCGTCAGAAGAAGGTGCTCCATCCAGGCGAGTAGGGAAGGAAGCGATGGCGGAGGAGCGGAGAGACCGGAGCAATCACAGTATTACCCGACGAGCTTCCATGGGATCAAGTTTCGAGAAGTGGAGAATCCGGCGAGGTTTCCAGATACACGCGCGGGTGGTTAGTATAGTGTTGTTACTCGCCACATAGAACATCGTCGCCAGGGTGGAAGGAGCCCTTTCTGTTGTGAGGTACTTGAGTACACCTGGATAGATTCCTGAGGAACAAGACATGATTAGCTTCGAATGTGAGAACATCCAAAGCAAGACATTCTCAAGTTATATTATGTTCATCGTTCAAGTACTCTCTGCGTGATACACATTGTGAAAAACCTAACTATGATACCACTTAATTGTAACAGCCCGTAGACCGCCACAATTTAATTATATTATTCTGAGCAGGTTTTCACAATATTATAACGCAACATTTCCATTATATTGCAAAGAAGAAGTACCAGAAGAGAACATAAAATAACTTTTGCATTCATTTAAGCATATAATATAACATATCCAACCAGAGTACATATTTACATATGCGTAAACAAAAATAGTACACCATACAATATGTTACATTATACAGACTATAACACTCTAAGACAGACTATAATAGACTCTAAGACAGACTATAACAAAACTCCAAGACAGACTATATCAAAACTCTAAGACAGACTATAACAAAACTCTAACCTGTAATTTATCCACCTCCTCCCTTTGCTTCATCCATGCCTCCGCAGTCAACCTCCTAATGGGGCTCAACACATTTAAAAAAATGGCAGCCCGGTGCACAATGCATCCCCGCGCAGCAAGGGTCTGGGGAAGGGTCCCATCACAAGGGTGAAATGTACCCTGCATTTTTGCAAGAGGCTGCTTCCAGGACTCAAATCTGTGACCTCAAGGTCACACGACAACACCTCAACAGTGCGCCAAGGCACACTGGCGGTTGAATCTTAAAATTAAAAATCAACAACAAGTTAGCCGGCCAACCATCTTTCTATCAACATAAATCAAAGCAACAACAACTGGCCAACCCTACAGCAACCAACAACCACAACCGTCCCATAAGACATCCCAAATGCCTTCCAATATAAAATCCCATTTCAGAAATTGAGGGTGGGAGAAGAAGCAGTAGAGGGAGAGGGAGAGAGAAGAATTATTATCAATACACAACCAACATAACCAACTGCAAAATACAACAAATACCCAATCAATTCCATCAAATCTTTCTAAATTTCAGCAGCTAAGAGAGAAAAAACAGCAGCTAAGTGTACAACCCCGATGTTCGCCAGGAAGGGTCCCTGGTTCACACAACCTAGGGAGCGAGCTAGGGAGCGGTTCGGCAGGCGAGCCCTAGAGGCAGGCGAGCCAGCCGGTCGGAGGAGTTCGCTAGGTGGCTTTGGCGAGCCTGCCGGTCGGAGGAGCTCGCTAGGCAGGTCCGGGACCTTTGGTACAAATAGCCATTTCTGGGGTACGGTTAGCCATTTTGGCGAGCTCGGCCCGCTAAGGAGCGGTTCGGCAGGCGAGCCATAGAGGCAGGCGAGCCAGCCGGTCGGAGGAGTTCGCTAGGTGGCTTTGGCGAGCCTGCCGGTCGGAGGAGCTCGCTAGGCAGGTCCGGGACCTTGGGGTACAAATAGTCATTTCTGGGGTACAGTTAGCCATTTTGGCGAGCTCGGCCCGCTAAGGAGCGGTTCGGCGGGCGAGCCGTAGAGTTAGACGAGCCAGCCGGTCGGAGGAGTTCGCTAGGCAGCTTTGGCGAGCCAGCCAGATCTTTCGGCGAGCCCCGTGTTCGCTGAACAGGTCAGGGGTCTCTGGTTCGCCGGCGCCTGGGGTGGTCCTTTACCAAAAAACCCCTGGTGGTCTGCGGGTAGCCCCTCCGAACAGCGGAGTTTGGCTGTTAGCAGACCAATTTGGGGTGCGGATAGTAAGAAGGGACAGCGGGAGTTGACTATTGACAGACCACAAAACCAAAATCTATAAATAGACCTTAAGGGGCACCTTGGAAGAGGACCGGGTTTCAGAATCTTTGAGCCTTCTTCTCTCCATAGGTCGCTTTGGTTTGGGCTCTCCAGCTCTCCAAGGTGCCCGAGTCATAGCTTTGGCTTGGGAGGGGAAGCGCTCAACGATCTTCCGGGTTAGTGGAGGGACCTCCTTGCTGAGACCAGGGTCTTTGTTCTTTGTCCGGGCTATCTGCCTATCTCTTCCGAGGGACCGGTAAGGGCTAGTCGCCCCTCAATTCGTTGAGGGCCCCGAGCTCCACCAGAGACCGAGAAATCGGTTTCAACATTTTGGTGCGGTGAGCGTGGAGCGTGGCTGGTTCAAGAAAGTTCCAGAGAAGGGTTATGGCAGGGGATGAGGAGCAGGGCGAGGAGTTCGGCGAGACTCCTCAGGAGGCGATGGCTAGGATGCTCGCGGATTTCAGAAAGGAGGTGCTCGACACCTTGGGGTTCACGGTCACAGCTCTGCGAAGTGAGTTTGCGACCCCAGCACCTCAGGCGACCCCTCCCCCAACAGCAGTCGGCGAGAAGGCACCAGGAGGAAGGGCTGGAAAGGAAGTTGCCGTTGGTTTAGGTCAGAGCCAGGAAGGGCGAGTGCTGTTCGCCAGTCCGGCGAGCTCCGTGCCTGCAAGCTCAGTGCTGGCGAGCTCCGTCCCGGCGAGCGCGACACTGGCGAGTGCGCGCCAAGAGGAAGCGGCGACTGTCGGGGTGGTTCAGGCGAGCACCGCCCTCGCGAGCACAGTCCCGGCGAGCTCAAGTTTGGCGAGCGAGCTTGGGGGACGAGTGGAGCCAGGAAGAGTGACAGGAGGGGGAAGCCCCTTTTGCGAGTTGGTGCTTTCCGCACCCGTCCCGGGGGGATTTGGAGAATGGGACCGGGTGTACTACAACGGTAGAGATGACCCTGTCCAGCACCTGCAGAGTTTCGAAGACTCGGTCTCCATCAGGCCGATGTCAGATGCCTTCAAGTGTCGGCTCTTTGCCGTCACCCTCAAGGAGAAGGCCAGGGACTGGTTCCATCATCTCCCTGCAGGGTCAATCTACTCGTTCGAGGATTTTCTCGGGGTCGCCCGGGTCGCCCAAGAAGTCTTCCATCTGGCCCGGCGAGGGCGGCGGTGACATCTCCACCCTCCCATGCTCTGACTCAGCCGTGGCTTCCGAAATGTCTGCGAAGGACGAACTGGTAGGATCAGGGGGCGAGCGAAAAGGCGAGCCCGGACAAATGTACTAACCTTGGGAGGAGGACTCGCGACGTTGCTTGTGAGAAGACTCCGGTTGACCCTGGAAGTTTCCGCGGAACCCCGGGACATGGGGTTTCCCCAGACCAGGGGGGTACACCACTCTCTCCGCGACCTGGGCACCATCGAGAAGCGAGCCGCCTGGACTTCGCCTGCCCACCAAACCGAAGCCGGGGGTCTCCAAGTTGACCTTAGGCGGAATCGGCGAGCGCGCCGGTGTGGAGCCTTTCTTCTTGGGGCTCGGCGGTGGGGTATCTGCATAGGCCACAAACGCATGGATATCGCATGGACTCAATCGGTTTCCAAGGAGGATACGTATGACTTACGGGGTTGCGAGAGAGGCGCTGGTTGGGTCGAAGTCCCGGCCCCAGCGTCTAGCGATCCCAGCTTCGCGGGGGACGGAGCATGAGAAGAGGTCAGCGTGAGGCCCGCCATGCGTTCCTCAGGCGGAGGGTTCTGCGAGGAGAGGAGTAAGTGGGTGGTCGGTATAAAAAGCCTAGACGAAGAATACCTGTTGGGCGAGCCCGGTATCCAGCGGCGGAGGCGAGGCAGGAGGTGACGACACGTCCTCCCCCTGCGACCTCCGAACCGTCTTGGCCTTTTTAGGCTGGGGGGAAGGGGGTGTGGCGGGGTTGAACATCCAGGCGTTGCGCTCGACGGCCTGGGCCTTCGCCATCTCTCTGGAAGCTTTCAGTCGATCTCGCGCGCTCGGCTTGGAGGACATTCTGAGAGGTTGTTTTCTGCGAGGAAGAAGGGGAAGGAAAAGCTTGATCACTAGCCACGGTGGGCGGTATTTATAGTTTTGGGCGCGGGGCCCACCACAAGATTCCTGCCACGTCAGCCGAATCGGCGTACACCAGGGGTTGGACGTTTCTTCGCGAGCTCGAAGCAACCTCGCGAAGAGCGGGGATTGTGTACAACCCCGATGTTCGCCAGGAAGGGTCCCTGGTTCGCACAACCTAGGGAGCGAGCTAGGGAGCGGTTCGGCAGACGAGCCCTAGAGGCAGGCGAGCCAGCCGGTCGGAGGAGTTCGTTAGGTGGCTTTGGCGAGCCTGCCGGTCGGAGGAGCTTGCTAGGCAGGTCTGGGACCTTGGGGTACAAATAGCCATTTCTAGGGTACGGTTAGCCATTTTGGCGAGCTCGGCCCGCTAAAGAGCGGTTCGGCAGGCGAGCCATAGAGGCAGGCGAGCCAGCCGGTCGGAGGAGTTCGCTAGGTGGCTTTGGCGAGCCTGCCGGTCGGAGGAGCTCGCTAGGCAGGTCCGGGACCTTGGGGTACAAATAGCCATTTCTGGGGTACAGTTAGCCATTTTGGCGAGCTCGGCCCGCTAAGGAGCGATTCGGCGGGCGAGCCGTAGAGTTAGGTGAGCCAGCCGGTCGGAGGAGTTCGCTAGGCAGCTTTGGCGAGCCAGCCAGATCTTTCGGCGAGCCCCGTGTTCGCTGAACAGGTCAGGGGTCTCTGGTTCGCCGGCGCCTGGGGTGGTCCTTTACAAAAAAACCCCTGGTGGTCTGCGGGTAGCCCCTCCGAACAACGGAGTTTGACTGTTAGCAGACCAATTTGGGGTGCGGATAGTAAGAAGGGACAGCGGGAGTTGGCTATTGACAGACCACAAAACCAAAATCTATAAATAGACCTTAAGGGGCACCTTGGAAGAGGACCGGGTTTCAGAATCTTTGAGCCTTCTTCCCTCCATAGGTCGCTTTGATTTGGGCTCTCCAGCTCTCCAAGGTGCCCGAGTCTTAGCTTTGGCTTGGGAGGGAAAGCGCTCAACGATCTTCCGGGTTAGTGGAGGGACCTCCTTGCTGAGACCAGGGTCTTTGTTCTTTGTCCGGGCTATCTGCCTATCTCTTCCGAGGGACCGGTAAGGGCTAGTCGCCCCTCAATTCGTTGAGGGCCCCGAGCTCCACCAGAGACCGAAAAATCGGTTTCAACATTTTGGTGCGGTGAGCGTGGAGCGTGGCTGGTTCAAGAAAGTTCCAGAGAAGGGTTATGGCAGGGGATGAGGAGCAGGGCGAGGAGTTCGGCGAGACTCCTCAGGAGGCGATGGCTAGGATGCTCGCGGATTTCAGAAAGGAGGTGCTCGACACCTTGGGGTTCACGGTCACAGCTCTGCGAAGTGAGTTTGCGACCCCAGCACCTCAGGCGACCCCTCCCCCAACAGCAGTCGGCGAGAAGGCACCAGGAGGAAGGGCTGGAAAGGAAGTTGCCGTTGGTTTAGGTCAGAGCCAGGAAGGGCGAGTGCTGTTCGCCAGTCCGGCGAGCTCCGTGCCTGCAAGCTCAGTGCTGGCGAGCTCCGTCCCGGCGAGCGCGACATTGGCGAGTGCGCGCCAAGAGGAAGCGGCGACTGTCGGGGTGGTTCAGGCGAGCACCGCCCTCGCGAGCACAGTCCCGATGAGCTCAAGTTTGGCGAGCGAGCTTGGGGGACGAGTGGAGCCAGGAAGAGTGACAGGAGGGGGAAGCCCCTTTTGCGAGTTGGTGCTTTCCGCACCCGTCCCGGGGGGATTTGGAGAATGGGACCGGGTGTACTACAACGGTAGAGATGACCCTGTCCAGCACCTGCAGAGTTTCGAAGACTCGGTCTCCATCAGGCCGATGTCAGATGCCTTCAAGTGTCGGCTCTTTGCCGTCACCCTCAAGGAGAAGGCCAGGGACTGGTTCCATCATCTCCCTGCAGGGTCAATCTACTCGTTCGAGGATTTGCGCCGAAGTTTTTTGCTGAGGTTCTCGACCTCAAAAAAGAGGAAGAAGGACGCTGATTCCCTCTTCGCAGTGAAGCAGGGACCCATGGAGTCGCTGGCTCAGTATGCCGATCGGTTCCAGGAGGAAGTGCAACTCACTCAGGAGATGCCTGGGTTTGCACTCCAACTCGCCTTTACGGTCGGGTTGAAAGAGAGTTTCTTCAAGATGGCGTTGAAGAGAAAAGCCCCTGTCTCCTTTGAAGAGCTGATGGAGAGGGTGTCGGAGGAAGTCGCGAGTGAGGAAGCCAATCCGGAGCTCACCAAGAGGCTAGCAAAACTCAGTGAGCCGGAGGTGAGGCAGCATGAGGTCAGGAGAAGGGAAGAGCCCCGGGCCCCGGAGGGGGAATGGAGGCCGCAAGGTGGAGGAGTGCATGGGCAGGGAAGGGGTTACGACCCAGGAAGGGGTTACGGCCCAGGAAGGGGTAACCATGTCGGAGGTCAATGGAGGCCCCGCCAGTTAGGGTGGAGGCAAGGTCCGATGCAAATGCCTCCCCCTCCCCATCAGGCCATGGTGATTGGACGAGGAAGAGGAAGAGGACGAGGAAGGGGAGGAGAGGCGGAAACGGCAGCCGCTAGGAGGAGAAGGAATAGGGTGGCGGAGGCCGAGGCAAGGGAAGTGGCGTTGCCATATTGTATCTTCCATGATGTGGAAGGTCACTCGACGGAGACCTGTCTGGAGTTCCTAGAAGTGAAAAGGGGCAGAGCGCCCGCGCCACCACAGCAGCAGCCAGTAAGGATCGTGGAGGTTGAACCTCGAGAGGAGGATGAGGAAAGGTGTGAGGATAGAACCGATATGGGAAGTAGAGGAGGGATCGTGGTGATCCATGGGGGGGTAGGGGTGGAGGCGACCCGCAAGGCTAGCCTTCATACCATCTACCGCCGAAGCGTGGCTTCGACATCCACCGCTCCGCCCCCGGTCGAAAAAATCGTTTTCACCCAGAAAGACATGCCGGGCTATGAGGACCCGTTCTGCGACGCGCTGGTTATTCAGACGGCGATCGAGAACTTCACCGTCTCCCGGATCCTAGTGGACAACGGAAGTTCGGTCAACGTCATCTTCAAGAAGGCGTTCGACAAGATGGAGGTGGAGCCCAGGAGGGTGTTGGCCTCAGATGACCCTCTGTTCGGATTCTCGGGGGAGAGGAAGGAAGTAGAAGGGGGAGTAGGGCTTCATGTGACCCTGGGTGGGCAGTCCCGGAACTGCCGTTTTGTCATAGTGGACGCCCCAAGCAGTTACAGCGCTATCTTCGGACGGCCACTCATCAGCGCGTTTCGCTGTGTCCCTTCCACCTTTCATCAATGCCTTAAATTCAACGACGGAGGGGTTCAGGTGCGGATCAGGGGGGATCCCAAGGTGGCGAGACAGTGCTACGTAACGGCTGTCAACACCATCTCCTGGATGGGAGAAGCTGAGGAGTGGGATAGGATGATGGAGGAGGCGGTCGAAGCCGGAAGTATGGAGGTAGCCGAGGAGAAGATGGAGGGAGATGAAGTCCATGCCCAGGAAGGGGTAGCTGAGGTACCCCGGGCGGAAGGAAACGAAGAAGAAGAGAAGGCCCAGGAGGGAAGGGCGGAAGAGTTGATGGTGGTAGAGAAGGAAGTCGAGGAGGAAACCCAGGCTCCCACTTGTGCCGAAGAGGAGAGGGCTTGGGGAGAGCAGTCCCGGTTGGAGGCTGTGGACGAGGTCGTAGAGCTCGAGGTCACCACCCGGCTGGGGCTGGTGGAAAAAGTCCGGGTCAGCGGAGAACTCAGCCCGGAAGTTCAAGCGGAGATTCTGGCTTGCGTACAGAAGAACGTGGACGTCTTCGCTTGGAGCGCCGCGGAAATGCCCGGGATCGACGCGGATGTGGCTTGCCATCGCCTCAACCTCGACCCCGGCGCCCGCCCCATCCGCCAGAAGAGGAGGGCCGTCGCAGACAAGCTGGAAGGGCCCATCCGCGAGGAGGTGGGCAAGCTCCTGCAGGCAGGCTTTGTATCGGAGATCCAGTATCCAGGCTGGGTCTCCAACGTCGTTATGGTGAAAAAATGGGGAGGTAAGTGGAGGATGTGTATCGACTTTTCCTTGCTTAATAAATCATGCCCTAAGGATTGTTACCCCCTGCCTAGAATCGACGCGCTGGTTGACTCAGCCGTCGGTTTTCCTGTAATGTCTTTCTTAGATGCTTTTTCAGGTTACCATCAAATCCGCATGCATCCCCCAGACATCAAAGATGTCTCCTTCATCACGGGGGATGGATGCTACTGTTATAAAATGATGTCGTTCGGGCTCAAGAATGCAGGTGCCACATACCAAAGGATGATGGACAGAGTCTTCCGCGAGCAGAAGGGAAGGAACTTAGAGGTTTATGTAGATGACCTCATGGTGAAGAGCCGGGACCTCGGGTCTCACCTCCGAGACCTCGAAGAGACATTCGGGACCCTGCGGCGGTACAAGATGAAACTCAATCCCTTGAAGTGTGTCTTCGGGGCGAGCCGAGGGAAGTTCCTGGGCCACTTGCTCACCCCCGCGGGAGTGGAACCTAACCCGGACAAAGTTAAAGCGGTGATAGAGTTGGGGTCGCCGAGAAATCCGAAGGAGGTTCAGAGCCTTACAGGGAAGTTGGCTGGGCTCAGCAGGTTCCTCTCCAAGGCGGGAGAAAAGTGTGCGCCTTTCTTCAAAGTGCTGCGGGGCAACATGAAGTTTGAATGGAC
The DNA here is from genome assembly GCA_033032865.1 of Dactylorhiza incarnata. Taxonomy (NCBI): domain Eukaryota; kingdom Viridiplantae; phylum Streptophyta; class Magnoliopsida; order Asparagales; family Orchidaceae; genus Dactylorhiza; species Dactylorhiza incarnata. The sequence goes on along the minus strand of JAWHQI010000184.1, from coordinate 1,033,794 downwards.
CCCGGAGTGCGAGAAAGCCTTCCAGGCTCTGAAGGAACAACTCACCCAGACCCCTCTGCTCCAGGGACCGAGGCCAGGGGAAGACCTATCTCTGTACCTAGGGGTAGGATCCGAAGCGGTAAGTTCCGTGCTAATCCGGGAGGAGGGAAAGAAACAGTTCCCTATCTACTACGTCAGCCGAGTGCTAAAGAAGGCAGAGCTCCTAGAAAAGTTAGCCTTCGCATTGGTGGTGTCGGCCCAGAGGCCCCGACCTTACTTTCAAGCCCATTCAATCAAGGTAGTGACGGACCACCCGCTCCGAAAAATCATGGAAGAGGTGGAGCACTCGGGAAGATTAGCAAAGTGGTCCGTGGAGTTAAGTGAATTCAATATCACGTTCGTGCCCAGGACATCCGTCAGGGCTCAGGCGGTGGCAGACTTCATGGCCGACTATGCAGCCGAAGTGGGGGAGCACGAGCCACCTCCCCCAGAGGCATGGAAAATGTTGGTGGACGGAGCGTCGGGAAAACACTCCTATGGAGGGGGAATGGTCCTGGTAAGTCCTCAGGGGACTCGGATTGAGCAAGCCTTGAACATCCGTTTCCCAATTACCAACAACCAGGCTGAGTACGAAGCGGTGATAGCGGGCCTTCGGCTGGCCCGAGAACTGGGAGTGCAGGACGTGGAGGTCTCCACGGACTCCATGGTGGTAGCATGCCAGATCAAGGGAGAGTTTGAAGCAAAGGACCCGACCCTCCTGCTATACCTGGAGAAGGTTAAGGGGGTCATCGGGCAGTTCCGCACCTTCTCCATCAAGCACGTGCCGAGGGAGGAGAGCACCCAGGCGGACCTCTTAGCCAAGTTCGGTCCTCGAGCGGGAGGGACGACTTCGGAACTCTTCCGACCCTCCATCGAGGAAGGAGAATTGATGGAGGTGGATCGACGAGCCTCGTGGATGGATCCGTTCATCACCTTCCTATCCTCCGGGCAGTTCCCTGGAGAGGACGTGGACAAGAGGCGCTTCAGGTATAAGTCCGCCTATTACTCCTTGCATGCAGGGGGGCTATATAGAAAGACCCTCTCGGGACTCCTGGCCCGTTGTGTCTCCGAGGAGGAGGTCCCGAGAGTGCTGGAAGAAATCCACTCCGGGGAGTGCGGCAGTCACTCCGGGAGTCGGACCCTGGAAGGGAGGGTGTTGAGGCAAGGCTACTTCTGGCCCACTCTCAGCAAGGATGCGGCAGAGTTCGCAAGAAAGTGTCCGAAATGCCAGCTCTATGCTCCGCTCCAGCTCCTCCCAGCTCAAAGACTCCGGACCATCACGGCTCCCTGACCCTTCGCCATATGGGGGCTGGACCTGGTCGGTCCCTTTCCCCAAGCCAGCGGCCAGAGGAAGTTCCTGCTGGTCATGATCGACTACTTCTCCAAGTGGGTAGAGGTGAAAGCACTTGGTAAGGTAACCTCTCAGGTTGTAAGGAATTTTGTGTGGGGGGAAATAATTTGCAGGCATGGACTCCCTCTAGCTATAGTGACGGACAATGGGCCGCAGTTTGCGAGTGAAGAGTTTGTTGGCTTCTGCACTCAGCTCGGCATTGACCTCAGGTTCGCTTCGGTCCACCACCCGAGGAGCAATGGGCAGGTGGAGGCGGCGAACAAGATAATCGTTAACCTACTAAAAAAGAAAGTGGAGAACCTTCGAGGAAATTGGGTGGAACAGCTACCCTCCGTCCTCTGGGCCATGAGGACTACTCCGAATACCGCCACCGGGGAGACCCCATTCAAGCTCTCTCACGGGTCCGAGGCCGTTCTCCCCATAGAGTTCGAGGTAAAGACCCCCCGGGTGATCGCTGCGAGCGAGGGGGATGCAGAGTGGCTGGAAAATAACAATGCAGAGCAGAGGCTATCTTTGGACCTGGTGGAAGAACTCCGGGACTTGGCCACCATCAGGCAGGAAGAGGTCAAGCGGCGGATGGCTCGATATTTTGACAAACATATCCGGATAAAGCACTTTCAGAAAGGGGACCTGGTCCTAAAGAAGGTCGATGCGGCCGGCAGAGGGGCCGCGGTGGGTAAGCTTAACCCCAACTGGGAGGGTCCATATATTGTAAGCGGGGTGCTCAAGTCGGGGGGATATCACCTCCAGGATGTGGAGGGGGTGCCCCTCGACCGAGCCAGGAGTGGGGATGATTTGAAACGATTTTACCCTTAAAAGCTTTATTATATTGTTTACCGGATGTCTTACTCCCTTCTTTTTATATATGCTTATAACTACTGCCGGCCCGACGTGACAAAGGTTGGGTATGACGGTGCTGGAATGCCCCAGATCGATTCCGCTCCCGGGCTCTCACCTAGACGGGGGGTTCAGGTTGATCTCTGGAGAGGCTGGCAAGGTTGGAAACATTGGTGCTGGAATGCCCCAGATCGATTCCGCTCCCGGGCTCTCACCTAGACGGGGGGTTCAGGTTGATCTCTGGAGAGGCTGGCAAGTTTGGAAACATTGGTGCTGGAATGCCCCAGATCGATTCCGCTCCCGGGCTCTCACCTAGACGGGGGGTTCAGGTTGATCTCTGGAGAGGCTGGCAAGGTTGGAAACATTGGTGCTGGAATGCCCCAGATCGATTCCGCTCCCGGGCTCTCACCTAGACGGGGGGTTCAGGTTGATCTCTGGAGAGGCTGGCAAGGTTGGAAACATTGGTGCTGGAATGCCCCAGATCGATTCCGCTCCCGGGCTCTCACCTAGACGGGGGGTTCAGGTTGATCTCTGGAGAGTCTGGCAAGGTTGGAAACATTGGTGCTGGAATGCCCCAGATCGATTCCGCTCCCGGGCTCTCACCTAGACGGGGGGTTCAGGTTGATCTCTGGAGAGGCTGGCAAGGTTGGAAACATTGGTGCTGGAATGCCCCAGATCGATTCCGCTCCCGGGCTCTCACCTAGACGGGGGGTTCAGGTTGATCTCTGGAGAGGCTGGCAATGTTGGAAACATCGGTGCTGGAATGCCCCAGATCGATTTCGCTCCCGGGCTCTCACCTAGACGGAGGGTTCAGGTGGATCTCTGGAGAGGCTGGCAATAGGGGTCAAGGTCCTAAGGTAACAGGTTGAGGTGTTAGAGCCAGAAGGGCTTGGTTCGCAAAATCGGAAAGGTTGAGGCTGATAAGGCCTAAGGTAACAGGTTGAGGTGTTAGAGCCAGAAGGGCTTGGTTCGCAAAATCGGAAAGGTTGAGGCTGATAAGGCCTAAGGTAACAGGTTGAGGTGTTAGAGCCAGAAGGGCTCGGTTCGCAAAATTGAAAGGGTCGAGGCTGATAAGGCCTAAGGTAACAGGTTGAGATACTAAAGTCAGGAAGGTTTGGTTCGCGGGATGCCTATGTCTGAGTTCGCCAAGGTTGGGTTCGCCGGGCAGTATCCGCGGGCGGCGACGGCCCGGGTTGGCGAAATCCATAAGAGGAGAACCTTGGCGAGGCGAGCCCAGACACACGCATTCGCGAACCCCCCCGGAAGCACTACCGCATAACAACTGGTCATGAGAATTCAAAAGAAAGAGCAAGTGCGAGAGAAAAAAGAAACGCGAGCATGCGCATAAATACTAACGAAAAAATTATAACTATCATTCCCCAAGATTTTTCTATGTTCGGCGGCGATCTCGCCAGCCCAAAAAGAATAATATACATTCAAAACAATGAGAGAAGAGAGGCTAAGGGGGTTCATTCTGGGGGGCCCTCGCCATTCTTGCGAGCCCCCAACCATGGCGCCAAGTCGAAGAGGTCCGGGCAGACGTCCTCGACTGTAAACTCCATCGCGTCTTCCGCAAGCAGACTCGCGTTCTTGAGGGTCGTGAAGACGAGGTTGGCGACCTCCTGTGCATCTCGCCGTCTCTGTTCCTCACTTTCGGCGACCCTCTGCTGAGACCTGGCTCGCCCAGGAGAAGGAGGCAGCACGCTGCGAACCAGCTCGTCCACCCGAGCCTTCAACATGGTATTCTCCAACTCCAGCTCGCCGTTGCGAGCGAGAAGCTTGGTTGCTACATCGGCATCCTGAGTCAGCATCAAACGAGTTAAGACAAAGATCGGAAGTCGCGAACAGCGAAGAAAAGAGGCCCAAGGGCCGCTTACCATCTTGCCCTGCATCCCGGCAAGGAGGCTTTCCGACGTTTCCTCTCTCTCCTTAAAGCCCTTGATCTCCTCGCGAGCCCTCTTAAGCTCCTCCCTGTACGCGCTGATATCCCTATCCGCCTGCAGATAACGGCGCCCCGCCATATGTGCGAGCTCCGTCGAGCGGAACTGGGCTCGCATTTCTTCATAGACCAGTTGCCTTGTCCCCATCTCTTTATAGGCGGCGGCGTCCTCGCGGCCATATAAGCCGAAGGAGAGAGAGAACGCCTCCTCCCCGGCCTTACCAAGCTCCACCCAGGAGGGGTGAAGGGTGGAGCAAGAAATCCGGTTGGCGTCAGGATCCCAAGCGAGCAGGGGCTCGCCAAGGATATCAGAAACCTTCTCACCCAGACCAAAATTCTTGTGGCCCTTGGGTTGGGGGGTTGGGGAAGAGCTCCCGGCGCCCTGGCTCGCCAACGGGTCCGGCTGTTTCGCAGGAGAAGGGGGCGAGCCGTCGGTCTCGCTCAGATCGACGACCGCTCTCTTGTCTTTGACGGCGAGGGTTTTCCCCTTCGACTTCTTAGAGGAGGGTTGCGAACCAGGCTGGCTCGCAGACGGAGGCCGCTTCTTGCCGGACCCGGTGATAGGAAGATCGCGGCAAGCCTCTGCCGCCGCGGTCGCGAGAGTGTCCGCCGTGAGAGCGGTGCCTTGCGCGTGCGGAGGATTAACGGGGATCTCACGCTCGCCTGAAGAGTAAAAGCGTTACACAGCGAAGAAAAAGGAAAGGAGAGTGGGGCGAAAGCGAGCCCTACCTTCCCCTTGAGGAACTACGAGTAGCGAGTCGACGTTGCGCCGCAGATGGGCGACTTCGAAGTTTTTTCCGGAGAGGTATTGGAGGAGTTTAACGTCGGCACCGCCCAGCGAGCTCGGAGGGCGGTAGGTGGCGTCATCCCGTTGAAGAGGGGTGAAGTGGAGGGTACCGAAGGGTCCCTTCACCAGGATGAACTTCTGAGTCCAGTAGTGACTCTTGTTCACCGTCTCGCAGACGGTGACGTGCTGACTCGCGAAGTAGGTGGTCCCATCCCGGAAGGCGCGAAAGGAAAACACTTTGCGGAAGACGAGGAGGCTGAACTCGATCCTCTCCTCCCGCATGTAACTGGCGAACGCGACAATGTCCGCGATCGCATTCGGGGTCAGCTGGCTCGGCAGCACCCCATAATACCGTAGCACCTGCAAAGAACGGTGAAAAAGTCGTGATGGCGAACAGGGGACGGCGAGAAGGCTAAGCGAAGTACCTGACGGATTTCAGGCCATAAAGGGAGTCGCAACCCATTCTCGAAGTGAGCAATGGGAATCGCGAGTTCGTCAGCCTCGGTCTCGTTCAATGTAGATCTCTCGCTTGGACAGCGAGCCGAGTAACCCTCCGGGAGATAACGATCCACGGCATGTTTGTACTCCTCTGCCGTGATGTTCGCGCAGTAGAATTCATGGGCTTGAAACGCTGAGGCGCATCTTGACCGCCCCTCGCTCTCGCCATCCGCCCCCACTAACTGATTTGTTCGCATCGAGTCAGGAAGAGGCAGCCTGCAAACAGCGAACGCGAGCACGAACTTGCGAGAACAGAGATGAGCGTAAACGCGAGAGGACTTGAGAAATAAATGCGACGGATGGAAAAGTGAATCCGAACTATTTATAGGAAAATCGGATGGGCACGGGAATCGAAGCGTCGGGAGTGCGGATAGCGAAAATAACGTAGATTTCTACTCGGTAGGACTGCAGTCTTGCGAGCCCGGGCTCGCCACTGCGCGGTAATTAAACCCCGCCCAATGCCGGCCCGCGAGGAAAGGGGGTTTGGGCACAACGTCGCACAGAAGCTCGCAAGCGCTCCACGAGGGCAATCGTATCAAACACAGCGAACGAACTAAATGAACCACAGGCACACCACAGAAATGAAGGGAAAAATAAAAAAAGATAAGAGGCGAGTCACGATGGACTCGCGAATATTACCACACCAGATATTGTTCAACAGAAGCGTCATGAAAGAAATAAAAGCAAGGGGATAGTAGAATTAAAAACCGCGGCAGTCTCAGGGGTAAGGAAGCCATTTCCAGCGACCCCGACCCCGCTTCCCCGCACGCGGCGGCACTCTCGGATAGTGGTATTCGCGAAGTGCTTTAAACTCGCGCAGGATTAGGTGTGCTTGATCCTCGCTCCGCGAGATGTGCACGCCGGGCGAGGTGACGTCTGCGCGAGCCACCGGCTCCGCCTCGGCGATCAAGCGCGCATTCACGTCTTCCATCGCGGCGAATCTCTCGTCGAAGACAGCCCGGTCCGCGTCATATCGCTCCTCCAGCTCGCGTAGCATCATACCATGCTTCTGAAGCACCTCTGACACCCGTCTCTTCATTCGCTCGGGGTCGCCCGGGTCGCCCAAGAAGTCTTCCATCTGGCCCGGCGAGGGCGGCGGTGACATCTCCACCCTCCCATGCTCTGACTCAGGCGTGGCTTCCGAAATGTCTGCGAAGGACGAACTGGTAGGATCAGGGGGCGAGCGAAAAGGCGAGCCCGGACAAATGTACTAACCTTGGGAGGAGGACTCGCGACGTTGCTTGTGAGAAGACTCCGGTCGACCCTGGAAGTTTCCGCGGAACCCCGGGACATGGGGTTTCCCCAGACCAGGGGGGTACACCACTCTCTCCGCGACCTGGGCACCATCGAGAAGCGAGCCGCCTGGACTTCGCCTGCCCACCAAACCGAAGCCGGGGGTCTCCAAGTTGACCTTAGGCGGAATCGGCGAGCGCGCCGGTGTGGAGCCTTTCTTCTTGGGGCTCGGCAGTGGGGTATCTGCATAGGCCACAAACGCATGGATATCGCATGGACTCAATCGGTTTCCAAGGAGGATACGTATGACTTACGCGGTTGCGAGAGAGGCGCCTGTTGGGTCGAAGTCCCGGCCCCAGCGTCTAGCGATCCCAGCTTCGCGGGGGACGGAGCATGAGAAGAGGTCAGCGTGAGGCCCGCCATGCGTTCCTCAGGCGGAGGGTTCTACGAGGAGAGGAGTAAGTGGGTGGTCGGTATAAAAAGCCTAGACGAAGAATACCTGTTGGGCGAGCCCGGTATCCAGCGGCGGAGGCGAGGCAGGAGGTGACGACACGTCCTCCCCCTGCGACCTCCGAACCGTCTTGGCCTTTTTAGGCTGGGGGGAAGGGGGTGTGGCGGGGTTGAACATCCAGGCGTTGCGCTCGGCGGCCTGGGCCTTCGCCATCTCTCTGGAAGCTTTCAGTCGATCTCGCGCGCTCGGCTTGGAGGACATTCTGAGAGGTTGTTTTCTGCGAGGAAGAAGGGGAAGGAAAAGCTTGATCACTAGCCACGGTGGGCGGTATTTATAGTTTTGGGCGCGGGGCCCACCACAAGATTCCTGCCACGTCAGCCGAATCGGCGAACACCAGGGGTTGGACGTTTCTTCGCGAGCTCGAAGCAACCTCGCGAAGAGCGGGGATTGTGTACAACCCCGATGTTCGTCAGGAAGGGTCCCTGGTTCGCACAACCTAGGGAGCGAGCTAGGGAGCGGTTCGGCAGGCGAGCCCTAGAGGCAGGCGAGCCAGCCGGTCGGAGGAGTTCGCTAGGTGGCTTTGGCGAGCCTGCCGGTCGGAGGAGCTCGCTAGGCAGGTCCGGGACCTTGGGGTACAAATAGCCATTTCTGGGGTACGGTTAGCCATTTTGGCGAGCTCGGCCCGCTAAGGAGCGGTTCGGCAGGCGAGCCATAGAGGCAGGCGAGCCAGCCGGTCGGAGGAGTTCGCTAGGTGGCTTTGGCGAGCCTGCCGGTCGGAGGAGCTCGCTAGGCAGGTCCGGGACCTTGGGGTACAAATAGCCATTTCTGGGATACAGTTAGCCATTTTGGCGAGCTCGGCCCGCTAAGGAGCGGTTCGGCGGGCGAGCCAGCCGGTCGGAGGAGTTCGCTAGGCAGCTTTGGCGAGCCAGCCAGATCTTTCGGCGAGCCCCGTGTTTGCTGAACAGGTCAGGGGTCTCTGGTTCGCCGGCGCCTGGGGTGGTCCTTTACCAAAAAACCCCTGGTGGTCTGCGGGTAGCCCCTCCGAACATCGGAGTTTGGCTGTTAGCAGACCAATTTGGGGTGCGGATAGTAAGAAGGGACAGCGGGAGTTGGCTATTGACAGACCACAAAACCAAAATCTATAAATAAACCTTAAGGGGCACCTTGGAAGAGGACCGGGTTTCAGAATCTTTGAGCCTTCTTCTCTCCATAGGTCGCTTTGGTTTGGGCTCTCCAGCTCTCCAAGGTGCCCGAGTCTTAGCTTTGGCTTGGGGAAACGCTCAACGATCTTCCGGGTTAGTGGAGGGACCTCCTTGCTGAGACCAGGGTCTTTGTTCTTTGTCCGGGCTATCTGCCTATCTCTTCCGAGGGACCGGTAAGGGCTAGTCGCCCCTCAATTCGTTGAGGGCCCCGAGCTCCACCAGAGACCGAGAAATCGGTTTCAACACTAAGAGAGGAAAAGAAGAGGGGGGGGGGGGGGGGGGGGGAGAACCAACAATCAAATCTAACAAAATCGATGGTTAGCAAACCCTAGCCTACCAACTTCAATTACCACATAATATTTTACTAGAAAAGTAAGTGGGACATGAAAGAAGGGCTCACAGTGGACGATTTGCCGAAAACTGCCGGTCAAAAACACAAAACCAACCAGCCCTAGCAGCAACACAGCAAAACGAAGAAAGCCACAGCCTTAATCGAGCCCTTCCAGCCCCGGCGAGAAGAAAATAGAGAGATCGTCGAGAAGAAGGAGAATCGATAGAACCCTTGCTCTTTCCAGCCCTTTGAAGGCTCCATCAGACCAAAAAATGCCCAGATCAAGGCTCGGTAGAGTAAATATGGTGAGGAAGATTTAGCCACCGCCTTTGCTAACCCAAATTTGACAATTAATTAATGTTTTCTTAACCTCACTTAACTTTACTGAATCCAAAACCGAGCCTTAAACTCATCATAATAGAACCGGCTACATAATAGAAACCTGAACCTGCCAACTGAAACCATATAGCCCATAATATATCAGTCTAACACAATCCAGCTTAATACATTTTCAGCCTTATTAATGTGAAATCACTACAATAAATATGTAGCTATTATAATCAGCTGGCCCATGAAAACCGCACTGCCACCATACATACATGTATATATATATACAATCAAAATCTCCACATTGTGTCGAAAAAACCTTGAAATGATCTTCGCATAAATATCGGAAAACTCGAAGTTCAAAAATTAAATGTGCGACGTCGAATCAACACTGATTGTTGATTTTCATCATATGAGAATTATTTTATTCTTTTTATTAGTAGATTAAATTATATTACTTAATTTTATAATTCGGCACAAAAGTTCAAGCCTTACACCAGCCGCTTCACGTCTTGTGTCTATCGATTCTAGCCGATGCGACCCCTTTCAGGTGCTGATCTCTCGCCGATGCTAAAGTCTTGTGATGTTTTTTTGGTCGTTTTTCTTATGTGTCTTTGTTTGGTTGTTGTTAGTGTTTACTTTGTATGGTCTTGTTATGCCTGCATGTACGTGTGTCCCACGTGAGGGGGGGGGGGTGTTTAAGACGAAGGCGACTCAGATGGTATTTCCCGATTCTCGCCTTAGTCCCACGGCCCTCCAGGATTATGTCTTGTGTTATTTGCATCTCCCCAATTTTCTTCGTTGATTGGTATGTAGTATGGTCTTTGTTGGTTGACATGTATTCCAACGGGTTGTGTCATGTGGGAGTATCCCGGTGGCTCGTCTGTTGACTTGATTTCAGCGGACTGTGTCGTGTGGGTTTGTCGTGTGGGACCGCCCTTTGTGCAGATTATCCCCGACGAATTATCCCCGAGGAATTAACCCCAGTGACCCGTCTGATGTTTTTTCCACTTAGCCTACCTCCATTACCTTTACATGATGTTTTCAAGCTGGAGTTTTACCCTCTAGCTTGAGGGGAAGTGTTGGAGCTATCACATTTTAGTTTATTTAGGTTAATGTATTAATGTATTTTGTGATGTATGGGTTTAATCCCACATTGTCATTTGGGTTTTATGAGCCATTGTAATTCCTATATATTACCCCTTTGTGGAAGAATAAAACACACTTTCTATTTCTCTGAATATTTCAACTGGTTGTCTTTCAAACTTCTTGTTCTAAAACTCCTTATCACAATGGGGTTGTCGTGAGGAAAAATTGATATATTTTAGACACTACTAGATGCTTGTATGGGAATGCACGTTCCTTAAGGGATGTTGGATGAGAGAGTCCCTACCTCTATTTACATTATTAGTAGGATGTTGTTATGGGCCAACCCATAAGGCGTCGATATCTAGTCGGAGGTGGAGGCGGAGATACAAGGGAGCCTAGCTCAACCTACAAGGAATAGGAAGAGGAAGGAGGGGGAGCGGCACTCAACCATAACCTGAAAAGAACTAAGAGAACGGAAGCGACTTTTTCATAAATATCTTTCATATTCTCATTCATCACCCAAAAGGTCCTTATGTGGAATTACAAAATGGCATGCTCGTAATAAGTCCGAACATTTGGACTTCTATAAAATACTTAAAATATTAAAAGACTCTAATGACTTAAATATAGCATACATAAAATTAAATTGACAACTGGCCGCGTGGGACCATATTAAATGCCCTCTGGCACTAGATGATGACTTTAGCTATTCCAGACAGTGGAGCACTTGTATTAAGGTTGATTCTCTTGCATTGTGACACTTAATTTTATTAGGGCATGAAGAGGGCACTCAAACAATCTTGATAGTTTATGTTCGGGCGGATTGATCTTGTTCTAGTATTCGGATTTCTGAAAATGTTTACACCTATGCTAAACACAGTACATACAAAGGTTCATTTAGTAGATTCAGATGGAACTTCCCCAGTGGTTAAATTGGTGGAATTTCCTTGTTTGATGGTAGTAGACTTCTAAACACACCTTGTCTATTTGGAAATGACACACGTGCACTCTCTCTCTTTCTTTCGCCTTTCTTTCTAACACATTCGTGCATACTATTTCACTTTACAGTTGCATGCAAACTCTCTCTCTCTCTCTCTCTCTCTCTCTCGCCCATCTTTCTATTACATTCATGTATACTCTTGCACTTCACAGTTGTATGTAAATGTCCTGAACTATCCTTATTCTTCCTTGTTTTACTTTCTATAATTCTGATAGTTCCCTGAAATAATTTGCAACATATATACTGGTGCATAGTTTGCAGGAGCAGCACAATCTCTTGGAGCAGGCGCCCTTCTTGTAAACCCATGGAACATCACAGAGGTTGCTAATTCTATTGCCTATGCACTGAACATGCCTGCTGATGAGAGAGAAAAGCGGCATCGGCACAATTATGCCCATGTGACAACACATACAGCTCAAGACTGGGCAGAAACTTTTGTAAGGTACTGATATGATCCATGTTGCCTAATATGATCTAAATAAGCAATCTTTAAAAATCTGAAATTACATATTCCTCTTGTAAAATGCAAAGTTAGTAGTTTTGTATCTTCTAACAACATTTCAAAATGCAAAATATGATCTATACAATTTCAAGTATGAAACTGCATGAAAGTGCGCGCACATGTAGATACCTTCTAATCTCATTATTATCCATGCCAAGCATATCTCACAATTGAATTTTTATATGCACAGCAGAGGTACTGGAATTGCCTAAACTTCATGTAAAATATCTTTCTTACAGCAGTCCTTAACATAAAATAATGGCAAGAAGGATTCCTGATAAGGACGTTAACAGTAGGATGAGGTTCATAAGCTGAGAAAAATGGCCACCATTTTTTTCCTGATGTTTCTATGTATATGTGAGTGACATATATCTTGTTATAACTAGCACCACTTTAATTTAAAAAGAAGGGGAAGGGATATTGTGGTTTAGATCATTGTCCAATGTCGTCGTTCATCTTGTTGACCTCAAGCCCCTTTTCCCTGATGAAATATCTTTCTCATGCACTTTACCTTATTATTGAAGTTTTTTTTCTCCCTGCAGTGAACTTAATGATACTGTTGTTGAAGCTCAGCTGAGAACAAGACAGGTCCCACCATTACTACCTTCCGAATTGGCAATCGAACAATATTTGCAGTCCAAAAATCGACTTTTGATACTGGTATGTCCTATTTTTCACTTCAGGTTTACTTTTCATTACCATGAACATTAAATTCTTCCTGGGATGCTTATTGGTACAATCTGAAGTGTGATTTCTCTGTAAACATGAGAGGACGGCTTCCCGTTATAGTTTATTCTCGTTATCAACTTACAAGTATAAGTTTGTAACATTACTATTTATCCCATTAGTCTCGAGTTCGAGATTTGATCCTTTATTTATGTAAATCATTTGATGATGTGAGACTATTTTGTACTTTTCTCCCCAAAGTGATGTCTAGCTCTCCTTGTAGAGCCCAATAGACTTGCCCATGTGCCGGCAATTTACTAGGAAAAAAGCTACAATATTTCAAGACGTTACACAATTTCTACCTCATACTCTCTATTCTTTAAGGCAAACCACCATAATCCTCTCTTGGCGGAATTTGTGGAAGCACCTGTTATGGGCTTCCGATTGTTAGCGAGTGCACGCTTGTGAGAGTGAGAAGTTACATAGAGGATCCTTGCGACCTTTCCTTGATCTAGCCTACCCAATGGTGGGGATACTGCGGGAGCTGAGCTCAACTGATGGAGAGGAAGAGGAAGCGGGGAGTTTTGCTCAACCCTAATTCTAATCTAAGCAGGAGGAGAGGAGAGAGAGAGACTGTTACCGATTTACAGGCAGAAGACCCCCCGTGGCAAGTGTACACGCGAAGGCCGTACGAGCTGGTGGGGACTCGCGGCACAGATAAACCGATCGGCGATCACGAGGCAGGAGGACCCGAACCGGGCGGTTCGGAATGACTTTTTAATTCAGTTTTATTATTTTTGTATTTGCTAATGTTGTATTAGACCCTCACTATAAGAGGGTGGACTTTGGATTTTGTTGGGTATCTTTGGATCAATCATTTTATTTGGGGGCTGCTCCCTCTTCCTCTCTCCCAACCCTAGTTTTTCTCTCTATCTCTTCCCCCCCTTTCTCTATCTCTCTCTCTGCCGGCCGACTACCGCCATCTTCGGCGAGATCCCCGTGGGTGGGTATTAAGTGGTCCGACCTGCCGCTCCGCCCGCCCTAGCGCCGCCGGATCAAGCTCTCCGTCCATGGCCTCAAACATATGCCTCCACGTCGCTGACAACCTCGAAGGAGCGGACGACACCCGCGCCAGGCTCGACTGCCACAATGACAGGCTCGACGGGTTGCAGTCCTCCGTCGACGCCATCCTCGCCGGACAGGCGCTCATCCTCGGCCTTCTCGACGCCCTCAGGACCCCGCAAGCACCAGCCCCCCGGCTGGATCCACATCGTCCACCGACGCGGGCTCGATTCTTGGCATGCCACCGCAGCTACAGCCCACCGCCCCAGACCCGCCACCCTCCCGCTCCGCCCTCACCCTGGACATACCTTCCTTCTCCGGCGTGGATCCCATTGGCTGGATCGCGGGAGCCGAACAGTTTTTCGATCTTCACCTCACCCCGCCAACGGAATGAGTTGGCACGGCCGTCGTCGATCTCGACGGTTAAGCGCTCCACTGGGCGCGTTGGCTTCGCCAAGTGCAGCCCACAATCTCGTGGAACAAGTTCAAGCAAGAGATGATCAGTCGCTATGATTCCCGACACACCGGCTCCGCCGTCGAGCGCCTCTGCAGTGCCTGTCAAACGACCTCCGTGGATAGCTACATCGACGAGTTCGTTTCCCTCGTGACACAAGTTCCGGGCCTTCCGCCCGATCACTATTTGGGGTTCTTCCTTCATGGGCTGCTGCCCAATATTCGCTCCCGCATTCAGACGCATGATCCTCAGACGATTTCTGAGGCCTTGGAACTTGCTCGTGCGGTCGAAGCGGATCTGGGGAACTGCCACTTTCAACCCACCGGACACATCCCCCCCGACAATCAAGCCAACCGTGACATGGCTCCGCGACCACTGCCGGCTGTAGGCGGACGACCGGGACGCGCGGAACCCCCTCACCGTTTTTCCAACAATGATTACAACGAACTTCGTCGCAAGGGATTGTGCTTTCGTTGCCGTCGACCGTATTCACCACACCATGTTTGTACCGTCAAAGAGTTTCACGCTCTTTTCGGCGATTATGACACCGAGATCACGATGGACGATTTCGACGACCTCGATATACATGAGGATGCCACTCCACCGGAGACCGACAGAGCGACCCTCAATGTGTTGAACCTTCCTTTCTATTCCGTGGGCGGCCTTACCGGACCCCGGACAATGAAATTGACCGGAGTGCTTTTCGATCGGCCCGTGATTCTGATGATCGATAGCGGCGCAAGCCACAATTTCATTTCGGCGCAGTTGGCACAGGACCTCACCCTTCCGATATCACCTTCCCCGGAGTTCTCCGTTTGCTTGGGAGATGGGCGCCGGCGACCGACCTTAGGGCAGTGTTTTGAGCTGACTCTTTCCGTGGGGCCGTGCACCCTCACGACAGACTTCTATGTTTTTGAGTTGGGCGGCATCGACGCTATTCTGTGGGTGGCGTGACTCCAAACCTTAGAGGATGTCCGTGTGAATTGGGCGACCATGACCATGCTTTTTCAGCACAAGGGCCACCCTTGCCGTTTGGTGGATGACTCAGATCTACTTTGCTCCCCGATCTCCTTCCGAGCTCTCACTCGGGTGACGGAAGTGGACTTCTCAGCTTGGCTATGACCCCTCCAGACGGAGCCACATATGCCCTCACCCGTGGCCGCGGATTTCGAGCACCTTCTAGAGGATTTTCCCGATATTTTTGCCGCACCAAAGGGTCTCCCACCAGTGCGGCCGACTGATCATGCGAGTGTGCTGCAGCCGGGTACAACAGCCGTTTTCGTCTGCCCTTACCGTTACGGGCATGCCCAGAAGGACGAGATTGAACGCCTTGTGCGGGAGATGTTATTGGGCGGCCTCATTCGATCCAGTGCGAGCCCTTTTTCTAGTCCGGTCCTACTGGTTCGCAAGAAAGACGGAAGTTGGCGATTTTGTGTGGACTACAGGGAGCTCAATAAAGTCACGGTTCCAGATAAATATCCCATCCCAGTAATTCAGGAGCTCTTGGATGAGCTTCACGGCGCCGCCTACTTCACGAAGCTTGACCTCCGGGCGGGCTACCACCAAATCCGGGTCCGACCGGACGACGTTCCAAAAACGGCTTTCCGAACACATGACGGTCACTTCGAGTTTCTGGTTATGCCGTTCGGCCTTACCAACGCCCCGACAACTTTTCAAGCAACCATGAATGACATCTTTCGGCCGGTACTACGTAAGCATGTGTTCGTTTTTTTATGACATTTTGGTGTTTAGTCGCTCTTGGCAAGAACACATACAACATGTTCACCACGCGTTCGTGACACTTTGGCAGCACCATCTCGCCGTCAACTGTAAGAAGTGTACTTTTGGAACGACGACAATGAGCTACTTGGGCCACACCATTTCGGCCGACGGCGTTGCCATGGATGAGGACAAAATTCAGGCGGTTCTCCGATGGCCGACACCTACGTCCCTTCGGCACGTTCACGGCTTCCTCGGCCTCACCGGATACTATCGACGATTCATCAAAGACTTCAGCGGGTTGGCCCGCCCCCTCACCCAGTTATTGAAACTTTCGGGGGACGGCCCGTTCTCTTGGCCGCCGGCCGCCATGGCCGCTTTCGCCGCGCTCCAAGCCGCTCTGGTTCAAGGAATGATGTTGGCCATGCCGGACTTTCAGCAACCCTTCCTGGTGGAAGGTAACGCCTCCGACACGGGCGTCGGTGCCGTTCTGATGCAATCCGGATGACCTATTGCTTACTACAGTCGTGCTTTCTCGTCGGCAATCCGGAGCAGCTCGGCTTACGAAAATGAACTCATGGCTCTTGTCCTCGCGGTCCAGTATTGGCGCCCCTATCTGTTGGGCCGCCCCTTCGTGGTTCGGACCGACCATCACAGTCTTCGTTACCTCCTTCAACAAAAGATAACAACCCCGGCGCAACAACTTTGGGTGGCCAAATTGTTGGGGTATGACTTCACCATAGAATTCCGCCCCGGTAGGGCAAATCGGGTGGCAGACGCTCTATCTTTCCATCCGCACGCTCCGGTGTTAGACACCATTTCACGACCGGTGTGGGACGACGCGGCCTCCATCCAGCGGGACGTCGAACAGGGCCCCCACCTTGCAGTCATTCGGACGGCTCTCTTGGCGAACCTGGAAGCCCACCCGCCATACACGCTCATCGGAGGCCGCCTATTCTACCGGGGTCGCCTCGTGCTTTCCTCCGCATCATCCAGTATACCGCGACTATTAGACGAGTTCCACTCCACTCCGTCCGGTGGCCATGCGGGTGCTTTTCGCACCTATCGCCGACTGGCGGCATTCCTTTATTGGCCCCATATGCTTCGTCAAGTGAAGGCCTACGTGGCGGCGTGTCTTCCGTGCCAAAAGGCGAAGTACGAGACAATGTTCACTAGCGGCTTACTTCAGCCCCTCCCGATTTCAGAGCGGATATGGGAGTATATCGCCATGGATGTCATCACTCGGCTGCCCGTTCGAACGGGTTCGATTGCATTTTGGTGGTCGTGGATCGTCTCACGAAGTATGCTCATTTCATTGCTCTTCGACACCCGTACACGGCCGCTACCATGGCCGATAGCTTCATCGCCGAGATCATGCGTCTACATGGATTCCCTCGCTCCATTGTGAGCGACTGCGACCCTCTATTCCTCAACGGCTTTTGGACCTCACTATTTCGACTGCAGGGTACGCGCCTCCGGATGAGTACGACCTATCATCCGGAGTCCGACGGGCAGTCCGAAGTTTTCAACCGTTGTTTAGAGACTTATCTTCATTGTTTCATCAGTGAGCGGCCAGGAACTTGGGCCTAATGGCTGTGTTGGGCGGAGTATTCTTATAACACAACAAATCATCACGCGGCAAATACTTCACCATTTGAAACTGTGTATGGCCGCCCGCCACCATCGGTGGTCCGACACCTTCCGGGCGAATGCCCCCTGGCCAGTTTGGCGGACCATCTCCAGGATTGTGACATCATCCTCGACAGTTTGAAGCACCATCTTCGACGGGCCCAAGCGAAGATGCTCTCCTTTGCCAACCGGAAGCGCCGGGATCTCTCCTTCCAAGTGGGGGAGAGGGTGTTTCTCAAGCTCCACCCATACCGCCAGCTCACCGTAGCACGACAACCGTGCCCGAAGTTAGTGCCGCGTTTCTACGTGCCTTTCGAAATCATCAGCCGCATCGGATCCGTAGCGTACCGGCTTCGTTTTCCCAGCAGCAGCCACATTCACCCAGTTTTTCACGTCTCTCAGCTCAGGCGGGTGATAGGAGACCACCCCACCCCAGGCCACATCCCGGCCGACCTCGACGACGCCAGCTCCGAGCCATTGTACCACGTGGCTATCCTCGGTCGGCGACACCACTTACCTGGGGACGGCCACCCAGAAGAGATCTGTGTCGCGTGGCGCAACCGTCCGGCCAACGACGCTACCTGGCTTCTTCGGGATGATTTTCGCCGTCAATTTTTGGACTACTGCCTTGAGGACAAGACTAATTTTCTAGATAGTGGTATTGTTTCCGATTTACAGGCGGAAGACCTCCCGTGGCAAGTGTACACGCGAAGGCCGCGCGAGCCGGAGGGGGCTCGCGACATAGATAAACCGATCGCCGATCAGCGATCACGAGGCAGGAGGACCCAAACCGGGCGGTTCAGAATGACTTTTTAATTCAGTTTTATTATTTTTGTATCTGCTAATGTTGTATTAGACCCTCGCTATAAGAGGGTGGACTTTGGACTTTGTTGGGTATCTTTGGATCAATCAAGTTATTTGGGGGCTGCTCCCTCTTCCTCTCTCCCAACCCTAGTTCTTCTCTCTATCTCTTCCCCCCTCTCTCTCTCTCTGCCGGTCGACTACCGCCATCTTCGGCGAGATCCCCGTGCGAGGGTATTAGAGACTAAGAAAAGAAAAATCTGGATTCAATTTATGCCATTTCATGAACCCCTTGCTCATTTAAGTAATGAGAGAGAGCATTTCAAATTATTACAGTTGTGTCTCTCACTTGGGCTACATGATATATGAGTAAAATAGTGCGCGAAAAAGATGTTAGAATTAATGATACATGAGACTATGGCCACATGTCCTCCCTGCCTCCCCGCCTCCCCCACCAAAGCGTCTGCCATAAAGTTTTTTCATGAGGATGCGCTTTTCATAGAGGCGAGTTAGGCTTATGGCATTGCTGGGATCACCTGTGCTTCAAAATTGACGTCGAGATGTAGGCGAGCCTACAAGCTGGTGGTGAAGATAAGTACTTGATGTTCTGGTAAGACAGAGGGAACACTGGTTAGTAGTGTTTGGAAATTCTCCAAGTGGTCATCAACAGACCCTGTTTATTTTAGGGAGACAAGGTCGCCCAACGGGTTGCCACAGACCAGTGGCCTGAAGCACATATTGCAATAGTGTTTGAAGGCTATCCAATTCAGACTGGGTGTCTCTGAGGAGAGTTGGGCGTACCACAACTGCGTTGAGCCTATGAGGTGGAATGATGCCAACCTTATCTAATCCTCCAACGACATGTGCTGGTTGGCGAAGAATTACTCGCAACTGAAGTGCAAGGCGTGGGGTTGCTCTTGTCGTAAGATATGGGAAAATCTAGGTTCACGTAACGCGGGATTGTCTGCCGCAGACCGACTTTCTTGTGCAAGCTGTTCAACTTGTCTTGCTCCTGAAAGACGCTTGAATATTGTGGTACTACTGGAATCCTTACTCTTGGTTGCAGTTGAGAAGCTACTGGGGTGATATAAAGAGTTGCCTCTCGATGTCTACCCCATCCACACCGAGACGGCTACCGTACAGATTTTCCATGAGGTTGCGCTTCTCACAAAGGTGAGCTAGGCTTATGGCATTGCTGAGATCACATGTGCTTCGAAATTGACGTCGAGATGCAGGTGTGCTTGCAAGTTGGTGGTGAAGATAGGTACTTGATGTTCTGGTAAGACAACAAAAACACATGTCAATAGCGATTGACAATTCTCCAAGTGGTCGTCAACAGACCCCGTTTGCGTTGCCACAGATCGGTGGCCTGAAGCACATATTGCAGTAGTGTTTGAAGGATGTCTAATTCAGATTGGGTGTCTCCCATTTAAGCTGGACGTAACACAAGTGTGTTGAGACCATGAGATGGAATGATGTCAACCTTATCCAATCCTCCAACGACATGTGCCGCTTGGCGAAGAAGTACTCGCAACGTAAGTGCAAGGCTTGGGGGTTTCTCTTGCTGCAAGATAAGAGAAAATCTCGGTTCACATAACTCGGGGTTGTCTGCCGCAGATTGACTTCCTTGGTGCATCATGTAATGCGGCCTGCTCTAATTGGATCTCATCGTGGGTTGATGTCCCGGCTGGGGTGGCAGACACATGCCATTAATGCGAGCTGTTAGGGTGTCGAATGAGACGACATTGACGGCTTGCTGTTGATCTGCCTGGTTGCTTGGTCAACCATCATCTTTTTTTAGATTGACTCCATGGCGTAAAGGAAGGTTTGTTTACCCTCGTCCATGGTTGCTAGAATATCTTGGGTGTTGCACGAAGGTGGAAGAAGTGGAGGTTGAGAGTTGGAGTGTACAATTCGGAGTGTCGGGCACTCGAGCGACAAGTGTATAAGCAGGGAAGAGTTGTAAGAGGTCTGAGAACCCCTTCGAAGGTAAGTATTGTTCGGTCGATCTTCCGGGAGAAGATTTTTGATGGTAGAGGAAGAGATGGAGTTAGTATCGGGGCGCTGGAGAAGTCGGGCATCGTGCGCTGGAGAAGTCGGGCATTGTACGCTGGAAGGATTTGGTGTGCTGTGTCGAGAAGGAAGCCATTGAATTACTGTGTTGGCTTCGTGCTAGGCGTAATTTGTGGCGTCGGTGGT
Organism: Dactylorhiza incarnata; assembly: GCA_033032865.1. Taxonomy (NCBI): domain Eukaryota; kingdom Viridiplantae; phylum Streptophyta; class Magnoliopsida; order Asparagales; family Orchidaceae; genus Dactylorhiza; species Dactylorhiza incarnata. The sequence goes on along the minus strand of JAWHQI010000184.1, from coordinate 1,013,699 downwards.
TCGACAATGGATCATCAAGTATTCAGACTCGGGCACGCTAGGTATCCGGTGTGGCTTGTCGAGCATGTCATCCAGCGGAACGTTGTGCGAGGACAGTGACAGAGGGTCCCATCAGGGTTATGCTTTTGGAGAAAGTGAGCGGAGGATGTGGTTTCGATGGGCGCGGAAGGAGTTGCCTCTGATACCAAGTTGGTATGGACTTCAGACTGTGAGCGGGTGCGCGGTCGTGAGAGGGAGAAGTCTTATGGAGTACCCTCACAACCTTTCGTCGACGTAGTTTTCCCAATGGTGGTGATACGACGACAAACGAGCTCATCCGAGATAGAGGAAGAGGGGTGCTATTTACCAGAAATCATGCGACCGCAGGAGAGTTCAAAATCTTCATCACAGTAGTCCGTGCGGACAGTATTTGGGTGTCTGCCCGAACCCTCATTTTTGTTATTGTCAACCCATACAGTCTTCTCCTTCAGAAGCCCGGGTGGTCACTTCTTTGGAGTTCGCCCGGTCCAGTGTATCTGGTTCCCTCAGCAGCCCGGGTAGTCATCCCTTCGGCATTCGCCCGGCCCAGTCGTTCAGGTTGTATTCAAGTCAGGCAGCCCCACTTCCTCAGTAGTCCGGGCGGTCACCTCTTCGGAATCCGCCCAGCCTAGAGCTCAGTTATCTGCAAGCAAATGTCTTCCTGAATAGTGTGGGCGGACCGGTCTTCAACGTCCACGCAGCCCAGTAGCTCCAATCATTTCAGGACAAACGACTTCTCCTTTGACAGCCCGAGCGGTCATCCTGCATAGCTCGCTCGGCCTCGTAGATTAGCTTACTTCTATTCTCTTTGTGCTACTCTTTGCCTAAGCTCACGCGAACACCGTTGTGGTGTCCGCGCGGTCTAGCTTTTTAGGCTATTTGCACACCATATACTCTATCATCTCTGCCCGTTTCGCCATAACTAGGGCATCCTGTTTTTCTTCTATCTTCCCGTTCGGGAAGACCCACACTAGTATAAATAGGGGTGAACAGTACCTTGAAAGGGATCTCGAAAACGAGCTTGAGCTTGGTGCGGACAAAAGCTTGAGTCCTTCTAGGTGCTGCGATCTCCTCCTGGTGGCGACCTCTAATTTTGTAACCATTTTACAGTGAGCAATAAAATCACCCGCAACAATGAGTTGCAGTTGCGTTAAGTTCATCCTCGTCACTCGCGGCATCCTTTCCTTCCCTTCTCAATCATGCATAATAACCTCAACGTAGCCGACCGCTCACAGTACTCCCTCTACTTCTCTCTTCAGAGAGCGTAAAGTCATGGGAGCAAAATCTGCACTAGCAGGTGCCTTACTCAACCCTATCCCTATTCGAAGGAGGAGAAGAGGAGAGAGAAACTAAGAAGAGGAAACTAAAGATTTAATTCATGCTCCCATTTCATGACCCCCTTGTTGACTTAAGTAGAGGAAAAAATTCAAAATATTACAATTATGCTTCTCATTCGGGCTACAAGATGGGAGTAAAATAGAGTGCGTGAAAAACAAGATACTGCGCGGGAAATAAAGATACAAGAGATTATGTCCACACGCCGTCAACTCCTTTGTGGACCCATAATGACACCATACACCAGGAATGGTTTTTGTGTACTATATATTAAATTTAGGTGCATGCTTGCAGACTTGCCTTGAATGCCTGACCCAATTCACACGATAGTTGGGTTTGGATAGCCATTTCTAAATTGTTGTGACTAAAGGAACATGAGAGAGGTGATTTCGTCTTCAAAAGTGAGGAGTTGACAATATTGATTGATGCTACAAGTCATGCATTGTTGAGCTCAATGAGATGGAATTTTATTTTTTTTAATATTTCATCTTTATCCCAGAGTTGGTGAGCAAACTTGACCTGGCATTCCCCTAGTAGGAAGTGTGCTAAGGGGGAGGAGGATTGTAAGCGGCATGGAACATTTATATTCCCGCGGCTATGTGAAACAAAAAATTGTACCAATATTCGGTTCATCTAAAGCCATTTGGGCCATTTTAAAATGTGACTTGTATGCATTCCTTCGACTGTGGTCCTGAGCATTGAGCATGTTTTCGTGCAAGGCCCCCACTGTTAGCTCATTGGATGGGCTATGTGCTGGGCTAGTTCCTCTTGCACTAACTAGGGAGGTGGGGTGGAATCTGAGGGCGGTTGGTGCAGTGTGGGAAAAAACAGAGAGGGAGATAAGTTTGATGGTTGAGTGAGTTGAGTTCGCCAAAGTTAGCATTGTGGTTGTCCAATCGGGATGGAAGTTCCGCCACAGACCGTCCAAGCTCTTGATTTGTCTTTTCCAGTGCGTCTAAATGGGAGGTTCCAAGTGCGGGTGAGACAAAGTGACGTGGGACGAGTGGGACAAAAAGGTATGTGTGTGCCCTAACGGAACTCCAACGGGTGAATGCAAAGTATATATGATTTACGAAATTTAAAACAATGCAATGCTGATGTGAGTGTCCTACAATTAAATTAACAATGAATGATGAATTTAATAAGCGAGATACGAACGCCATAATTGTGAAGTAATGGATTGGTTAAGCGAACTCGTGTTGGTGAATTAAAACAGAAAGTGCTTGTAAGAAATATTCAGTGAATATGTTTTTCAAATAACACAAACTATTAGACAAATTTCTATGAGATTTTAATCTCAAATCGTATATTTTCCAACAAATATTCATCACGAAGTAAAAGAGTTTCCAAATATGAACTAACACGAGCAAAAAGACCAAACTGCAAGGATTCACCACAACTTCAGGCTTGAATTGAATGCGGGAGGTCAACCGGCGGCTAAGTGTTCTCTGATTGGGGCTGGAGTTGTGCCACAATATGGGACAGCACCAGAAAGCATTATTCCTTGTTCCAAACAACTGGAAGCGGGTGCTAGATCGCGGGTTGGCCTCTTAAGAAGGGGCTTCTTGCTGTGATAACTTGGGCAGTGGTTGAACAAGCGGCTGGCAGCAATAAGATTTGAATACGACCTCCAAGATGGTCGTCAGCCACAGTGAATTCAGTCGCCGGTGAGTTCAGGCGCGGGAAAGCCACAGATTTGGCTCCTGGTTGTTGTTAACAGCAGTTCAGGAGTTTGGGGATGGGAGAAACCGCCAGTCTCAACATGAAACAACTGAATCCTTCTTCTGGGCAGATCGACGCAGGCTGACGGAGAGGAGAAGGATGGTACGAGTGAGCTCTTCCCATCAGAAATAAAAAAAAAACAGGCCGCACGCTTTGTTCCTCCCATATGGAATCAAAAACAGGCCGCTCTCTTTGTTTTGCAAGGAGAAACAATATGACTGTGACCATTGCTTCGCAGGAATAGCAGGGAATCCTCTTGTTTCAGCTTCAGGAGGGATCGACGCTAGCCGCATGTGAGACCGGAAAGTAGGGCCGGAAGTTTCGTTCATACTCAGGTAGTGGTCGACTGTCCTCAACAAGCCTGGAAGTCAACAACAGAAGCTTCGTTCTACTCCAGGGAGGCCCGATAGCTCAAGCCCAATTGTTTTCCAATGATTTTTGACAGTTACAAGCGATTCCTGGTGTATATAGAATGGTTTGTGGAAATAGGGCGGAGAGTTTGCAGGGAAACAGAGGAAATTAAAAAATTAGGCTTCACACCTAGTGTTCCACGGTGTCGCACCGCGGAGGATCACAAAATGAGGAAATCTCTTCAAAATCCTGCAATGCCTTCAAATGACCTCGACACACATTTATAGGAGAGCCACACACATCAGACAACTATGATTGTTCGCCGCAATGAACACTAAAACGCACAAAATAACATGCGGCAAAATAAAACCAACACATAGAAAATATTCCGTCGACGCTCTGAACGCGACGACGGGCTCTGATCGTCCATATGACGGCCCTAATCCCCCCTCTTGCGAATGTAAGCCCGAATGAGGCCCGATGCGTGGCCGGCCCGCCCGTGGACTATGATCTCCATCAGAAAGTAACTCAAATTTTAAGTTACTCTCCTAGCCCCCTTGGCTAGATTCTACAAAGATCAAACTTTGATCGTTTCCACTTACAAAACTCCTCATATAGTCATATAGCAACTCAAATCATACATAATCAATACTTAAAATAATTAACTTAACCCTTTCACATTCCAAAGTATTAATAAAAGTACTTCTTCCCATGTGTTTAGACTTTAGACTCATCCCCTTGGTAGTTTAAAGAAGGCTGGTTTGGTGCATGCTTCTCCTTCTCCAATTGGATGGTAGTGTACACCATGACTTTGTGAATGGGAGGTTCACATGTCGATTCTTTGGTTCTTAGATATGTTGTTTTCGTCGTGCGCATAAATGCTACAAAAACTATAACCAGATAAGTTTACCTATACTTCAAAAATCTAGCTGCATGAACAAGTATATGACGTTCATATTTTGCTATCAAAATAATAAGGTAAAGAGAACAACATAGGTAGGACTGATAATATAACCCATCAAGTTCATATAATTCTAATCCCTTCTCTAGCTAATAAATGTTATTTTTGAATTAACTGGAGCTCGTTTACATGTTTTAATGCGGTTTTTTTCCTAAATTATGTTCGGTTTGGATCCAGTTCCAAATTTATGGACCTGATTAACTACTCTTCTAGCTTGGTTCTTATCTAGGTTCCAGATTTACCTCTATTATCATGCGATAAGATTTTCACATTACAATATCAAAACAAATACAAGGCCTTGGCGGGTTTTATTGAAAATTGGAATCTGAATTCCCTAGTGTTATATAGACTACAAAAATCGAGCTAACGACTGCCAAATTTGAATTTGAAGCCCATTGGTTGAGATAATATTCATGTATGGTTTTGTTACCTATAGTTTTTTCATAGAATTTCTTATCTATTGGGTTCTATATTTATAAGTTTAATTTCTGAATCGACACATGTTCTAAATTCCAGGGTTTCAATTCAACATTAACTGAACTAGTTGAATCTTCGGGGAGGAGAGGTGGAGATCAAATTAAGGAGATGGAGCTTAAGTTGCACCCCGAGCTAAAAGGGTCCCTGACAACATTATGCAGTGATTCGAAGACTACTATTGTCGTCCTTAGTGGAAGCGACCGGAGTGTCCTGGATGATGTACAACTTCGCTACGAATATTTTTTTTCTTCTGATGCATTTGACTCCGTCCCTGATGCCTTCTTCATTGCCCCCAGAATTTTGGGGAGTACAACATGTGGTTGGCAGCTGAAAATGGGATGTTTTTGCGTCTTACCAGTGGAGATTGGATGACAACAATGCCAGAGCATCTAAATATGGATTGGGTTGATAGTGTAAAGGTGATTATAGTTTTGAGATTTCCAAGGGTCCGTTTGGTGTGGTGTTTTTGCTCCGGTGCGTTCCGAAAAAGACGCCACCGCCATTTTACACTGTTTGGCATGGTCGCGTTTGCGACTGTTGCTGCAAAAAAAACATCATTTTGAACTTAAACGATTTGGTCGCACCACAATTCATGTCCACTGCATTCATGACCGCCAAATCCGTGTCAAATGGACCCTGAATAAACCCCTTGTGTTATTTAACTCTTAGTGATTGTTGTTTTCGATTTCTTTTCATTTGTCAGCATGTTTTCGAGTATTTCACTGAAAGAACACCTCGTTCTCACTTCGAGCATCGGGAGACATCATTAGTATGGAACTACAAGTATGCAGGTAGTTCGGGCTTTCAGTGGCATCTTGTTATTTTACATTGTGGTGCGCTGCATGCTAATTTTACTTGTATTTTTTTCGCTGTTTTCGTTGTTTATGAAGATGTAGAATTTGGAAGGCTCCAAGCAAGGGATATGTTGCAGCATCTATGGACAGGTCCAATTTCTAATGCAGCTGTTGATGTTGTTCAAGGTAGCCGGTCAGTTGAGGTCCGTTCTGTTGGAGTGACAAAGGTATGTTAATCTGATCACTCTTTGTTTTAGTTTATACCGGCGACCATGCACCGGGTCCCCCACTCGCAGTGAGCGACGACGATGACAATACCCGACTTTCAGTTGAGCGATGACCAAGTACTATAGCCACCACACATTGTGCTCAGGGGGACTCGATGCACGGTCATTAGTATTTATAAATAACATATATGTTTCATTTTATGTTAGTCCTATGGTTTCATTAGATCAGGGAGATAGAAATTGAATGACTCATATTCATTTGATGGTCCTATTTTAGCACCATGACTAACCCATCTTTTCCCTTTTAATATATAGTATATATAAATATGATGAAAAAAAGGAATTAACTAAGCATTCAAGCTGACATTCTATATAGAATTAATGAGTGTAGACCGAAATTTTGAAAATTTGCTTTCATTGATACTCCTAGTTATTTTTTTTTTTTCTAGATTTCATTAATTTGTTAGGTTTATTCAAGTCCTTGTCATCAGTTTAACATTTTGTTATCAGTATTCAGTTGCTAACAATTTATTAGTAGTTGGCTGGTTCCTTTATCTACAAAGAAGAGCATTTTGAGTAAATGTAAGACATTTTATGTTATGAGGAAAAATCTTTTTGTGGATGTGGAGACCCTTCTTCCTGATCTATTCTAGAGTTTTGATCTTTGCACTATTAATACGGTTTCATAATTTTTTAAAATAATACTCCACTTAAAGTATTTCATCTGTTTTCATTAAACAGACATCACATCGGAGTTTTGCAAACAATTTACTGTGCTTCTCTGTTCTCAACAACTCTGCAAATGGAGTTCATCCAAACAAATCTTCATTTGCAACATACTGTTTCCTACAGCTCCATTTATAACTCTTCTTTTGCCACCACTCCTTTCCCTACCACCACCCTTCTCCCAACCGGACCCTAATAGTGCTGAGTTTGAGACAAGCCCGAAGGATCAGCTAGGGCAAAGAGGTCATTACTCCATCTCCGTCGCAAGCGGGCCCACATAAAACCAGACATTATTCAACATTGAATCAATTGAATATACGGGTTTGATCATATAATAATTTCCGCTATCCTAACAAATTATATAAAAAAAATCAGCCAAACCATCTGCTATTTACCACTCATGAGAAGCAAAACCTGCTAAGCCGGCAGCAGCTTTTTGGCCTTCAAGGCTTCAACTGCCATCAAACCCATGCTCCCAGCCTACAGCTTTACTCCAAACCATCTGCTATTTTCTTCTTCATGTTGCTTGCCTTACTTTTTGTTAAACATTTTCTTCTTCCCACATTCTTAATCATCTTTTCTAGCTTACTTCAAGGCTGCCTTGCATCATATAGAGTAGATGTGATTTATGGAGAGAAACGGAATTTTTGGGGTTATCTTTTACATTTTTGTTGATTTGTATATATGAAAATATTCATCTCATCATTCATTATTTCAAATTTTCGAGACGAAGTAGTCGAGTTCGATCCATTTAAATCGAGCTTAGCTCGATTCTAACTCAAAATTTATGAGTTTAGTTTAACTCAAACCCTACTCGAACTCCAAATTGGTTCTACATTGATGACAACCTAAAATCAAAATATGACTTGTTGAGAGGGTTTGAACACATGATCTGATAGTTGCACGCTATCAAGAACATAAATTAAATGATTCACAAACGAGGGATACAATTGTCGAGGCAGCTCGACCCGAACTCTCGAGGGCTGGTCCCCCCTAAGAGCCTCTCTCACCTAGAAGAGTCTAACAATGTTTTCAAGATGCAAAATAAGAGACACTACTACTCCCTTATATATGGGAGTGAGACATACAAATTACGATAATGCCCCTTAGGGCTACATAAGCAGAGGGAGATGCGACGTGTGTCCAGGATGTCGTATCCGTCTCATGATCACTTGTAAGAATTTAAAATATCTGGGGGTGGATCAAATAATCTGATATCTTTCAAGTGCTTCCATAGTTTGTGATAAGGATTTGTGATTTTATCTCTGCCCCTCTGATTTTGACCGTACTATTGTCGTCATCATCATCATCATCATTCATCACCATTGCATTAATCCTGATCGTTGGTATCAAATGCCTGCATGTTTTGGCCAATCTCTTCATTGAGAACTTCTAATTATTTATCTGCTGTCAACCTTAATTCTTTCTTTTCTTTTGATCCTATTAAACTATTTCATGTTTTGCTCTTCATCTCACATCCACAAAAAAAATTGTTTTTTTGTATATAATAGTTATCTTTTAGTAGCTCTATACACTTCCAACTTACCAATAATTAAAATTAAAATTAACCATAATTTATCCTTTCAATAATTAAAATTTACAAAATATAAAATAAGTTCTGTTTAATTTGGAACTGACATAATCCTAGAACAGATGAAAGAGGAATGATAAATTTGCAAAGTTAAAAAATGGATGGGTTTTCTATGTAAAATAAACAAATCACGCAAAATAAACTAAAGCCAGATACGCCGAAGATGTCGCCCGGCGATACCGCCAGCCGCTGTCGCCGCTGCAGACGCCAGGCGGTAGTGCCGTCCGACAGCTACGTTGTTGCCCGCGCGACACCCGGATCGGTACGCCCTCCGTCCTGTTGTTCGGTTCGCCCTTCTGCATTATGCTTCCGCCTTGAATAAACTCGCCATGGAGGGTCTTCCGGGTGCAGGTCGGTAACAATACCGCCGTCTGGGAAATTGGCCTTGTCCTCAAGGCAGTAGTCCGGAAACTGGCGACGAAAATCATCTCGTAGGAGCCATGTCGCTGCGGAGGTTGGCCGGTTGCGCCACGCGACCCGTATCTCCTCGATGGTGGTGTCTCCCGGTGTGTGCGGGCGGCGATCCAGGATGGCCTCTGGATAGAGAGGTTCGGCCTCGGAGTAGTCGAGAGCGGCGGGTATGTGGTCGGTGACGGGGTGGTCGCCGATGACCCGTCGGAGTTGTGACACATGGAAGACCGGGTGGACGCGACTGCCATCTGGAAAGCGGAGGCGGTAGGCCACCGCGCCGATCCGACTGATGATTTCGAACGGGCCGTAGAAGCGAGGGGCCAATTTGGGGCATGTGCGTCGAGCCACCGTGAGCTGTCGGTAGGGATGCAACTTGATGAAAACCCGCTCGCCAACTTGGAACGAGAGGTCTCGACGCTTACGGTTAGCAAACGAGATCATCTTGGCTTGTGCCCGCCGGAGGTGGTGCTTTAAACTGTCCAAAATAACGTCCCGGTCCTGTAGATGATCGGCCAAGCTAGGAACGGGGGACTCCCCTGGAAGGTAGCGGAGCACAGTCGGGGGTGGGCGGCCGTAGACCGTCTCGAATGGGGAGGTGTTTGCGGAGTGGTGGTACGCCGTATTATAGGAATACTCCGCCCAACACAACCATTTTTCCCAGGTGCCGGGTTGTTCGCCAATGAAACATCGCAAATATGTTTCCAAACAACGATTAAGTACCTCCGATTGCCCATCCGATTGCGGATGGTATGCCGTGCTCATCCGGAGACGAGTGCCTTGAAGACGGAAAAGGTCTTTCCAGAAGCTGCTGAGGAAGAGCGGGTCACGGTCACTTACGATGGAGCGGGGAAAACCATGCAGTCGCACGATCTCTGTGATGAAGCTGTCCGCCACGGAAGCGGCGGTGTACGGGTGTCGGAGGGCGATGAAATGGGCGTACTTTGTGAGGCGGTCGACCACCACCAAGATGCAGTCGAATCCATTAGAGCGCGGTAGCCGGGTGATGAAATCCATTGCAACGTCCTCCCAGACGCGCTCAGGGATCGGCAGTGGCTGAAGTAATCCGCTCGGGAACATCGTTTCGTATTTCGCCTTCTGACAGGCTAGACAGGCCGCCACATATGCCTTCACCTGGCGGAGCATGTGGGGCCAATATAGTGAGGCGGCCAGTCGGCGATATGTGCAGAAGGCTCCTGCGTGACCTCCGGACGGTGTGGAGTGGAATTCGGCGAGCAACTGCGGGATGCGGGAGGACGAGGCCGACAGGACCAAGCGGTTCCGGTGAAACAACCGGCCCCCTACTAAGGAATAGGGTGGTCGTGCCGCCGGGTCGGCTAGTAGAGCCGCCCGTATATCCTGTAAGTGAGGGTCGTGATCCACCTCTTGCTGAAGGATGGCGGCGTCTTCCCAAATTGGTCTTGATATCGCGGTCAGCTCCGGCACGTGCGGGTGGCGTGAGAGAGCATCGGCCGTTTTATTGGTCTTGCCCGGGCGGAACTCGATCGTGAAATCATACCCGAGGAGTTTGGCCACCCAAATCTGTTGCGTTGGAGTGGCGATTTTCTGTTGAAGCAGGTAGCGGAGACTATGGTGGTCAGTGCGGATGATGAAGGGGCGGCCCAAGAGGTATGGCCGCCAATGCTGCACCGCCAAGACGAGGGCCATGAGCTCGTTTTCATAAGCCGAACGACTGCGCACGGCCGAAGAGAACGCCCGACTGTAGTAAGCTATGGGTCGGCCGGCCTGCATCAAAACCGCCCCCACGCCGACTCCCGATGCATCACATTCCACGACGAACGGTTGCCGAAAATCCGGCATGGCCAGCACCGGGCCGTGTACCAATGCTGCCTGGAGAGCGGCGAACGCCGCCATTGCGGCCGGCGGCCACACAAAGGGGCCGTCCTCCGACGCTTTCAGTAACTGGGTGAGAGGGCGGGCCAACCCGCCATAGTTCTTGATGAAACGCCGATAATACCCCGTGAGGCCGAGGAACGCCCGCACGTCCCGGATAGAGGCCGGAGTCGGCCAGCGAAGGACCGCCTGGATTTTCTCCTCGTCCATGGCGACGCCGTGGGCGAAGATGGTATGTCCCAGGTAGCTCACCGTGGTGGCCCCAAAAGTGCATTTCTTCCGGTTGACGGTGAGGTGGTGGAGCCGCAAGGTTGTGAAAGTTTCCCGCACGTGGCGAACATGGTCCTGCCAAGAGGTACTAAATACAAGTATGTCATCAAAAAAAACAAGAACCTGCTTTCGAAGGACCGGCCGGAAGATATCATTCATTGTTGCTTGAAAAGTGGCCGGGGCGTTGGTGAGGCCGAAAGGCATGACTAAGAATTCGAAGTGGCCGTCGTGCGTGCGGAATGCCGTTTTCGGCACGTCTTCGGGGCGGACTCGAATCTGGTGATATCCGGCCCGAAGATCCAATTTGGTAAAGAAGGCCGCCCCATGAAGTTCATCCAGGAGTTCCTGTATCACCGGAATCGGGTATTTGTCGGCCACGGTCGCCTTGTTGAGCTCGCGGTAATCCACACAAAACCGCCAGCTACCATCCTTCTTGCGAACCAAGAGAACCGGGCTGGAAAACGGGCTCGCGCTCGGTCGGATGAGTCCCCCCAATAACATCTCGCGGACGAGCCGCTCGATCTCGTCTTTCTGTGCATGGCCATACCGGTAAGGCCGAACTGATACCGCCGCAGCGCCTGGATTGAGGATGATAGCATGGTCCGTGGGCCGGGTCGGGGGAAGGCTTGGCGGGGCGACAAAAACGTCGGAGAAAGCTGTGAGCACCTCTTCAAGATCGGCGGGGATAGGAGCGGTTGTAGTCGGGTGGGTGGACTCGAGCGGCCATAACCATGCTGAGAAGTCGACGTCCGTGACACGTGTCATAGCCCGAAAGGAAATTGGAGAGCGGAGGAGAGTGGAATCGCCGACTAGGCGACACGGCTGCCCTTGGTGCTGGAAGGACATCGTCATGGTGGCCCAATTTACGTGAACATCCCCCAACGTTTGTAGCCAAGCCACGCCCAAAATGGCGTCGAGGCCACCTAGTTCAAATAAGTAGAAGTCCGCTGTGACCATGACCGGCCCGAGAGATAGTGTAACATTCCCACACTGACCCAAGGTGGGGCGGCAGCGCCCATCGCCGAGGCATACGGAGAAGTCCGGGGAGGGGGAGTGGGGAAGCTCCAGGTCGCGGGCTAGGTGAGCCGACATAAAGTTATGGCTAGCGCCGCTATCGATCATCACGATAGCCGGCCGGTTGTTGATCATGGCCGCCAACTTCATGGTACGAGGGCCGGTTATACCGCCCACTGAGTAGAAGGGTAACTCCAGCACATTAAGGGGGGCCTCCTCGGGGTCCGGGGTGGTTGGGTCCGGCAGCTCCGGCACCGCATCAGTATAGGATCCGTCGCCCTCACTGTCACCAATAATCGCGTGAAATTCCTTGATCGGACAGACATGTTGCGGTGAGTATGGTTGACGGCACCGGAAACACAACCCGCGGCGACGAAGTTCGTTGTACTCCGTGTTGGAAACGCGATGGGGGTTGTCCGGACGAGGGGGGCGGCCGGTTGCCGGGGGTGGGTGCCGAGGAGCGGCCTCCCGGTGCTGTGACGGTCGGAAATGGGGGGCGGCCGTGCGGGGTCCAATGTCGGCTTCCACTGCCCGAGCTAGTTCCAGTGCTTCCGAGACGGTCCGGGGGTGGTGGGTGCGGATGCGGGAGCGGATGTTGGGGAGAAGGCCCTGCAGAAAGAACCCCAAATAATGGTCAGGCGGAAGGCTCGGAACTTGCGTGACGAGTGCCACAAATTCGTCAATGTAAGCATCCACCGAAGTTGTCTGGCGGGCGGAGCAAAGCCGCTCAATGGCGGAGCCGGTGTAGCGGGAGTCGTAGCGGCTAATCATCTCTTGCTTGAACTCGTGCCAGGGAATAAGCGGTTGAACTTGGCGAAGCCAGCGAGCCCAATGAAGGGCTGAACCATCCAAGCCAACCATAGCCGTGCCGACCCGATCCACCGGCGGGGTGCCATTAAGATCGAAGTATTGTTCCGCTCGAGCGATCCATCCCATGGGATTCGTCCCGGAGAAAGAAGGCACGTCGAGTGCGAGGGGGGGGGGGGGGCGAAAGGGTGCGGGCGGCGGAAAAGTTGGCCCCAACAGAAACTGGGCCTGGGCGCGGAAGGCCGGCGGTAGCGGGGTGGGCGGCGTGCCGAGCACCGAGGCGGTATCAGCCGGCGCTGTCGCTGCAGGCGGTACCGTGGGCGAGGGCGGCAGCGGTTGGAGTTGGGCGGTGATGGCTGCGAGTTGGGCGATGATCGTGTTCTGGTTCGCAGCGAAGGTGTGCTGGCTCGCGGCGATGTCGTCGAGGGAGGACTGGAGGCTCGCGAGGTGGGAATCGTGGCCGGCGAGGCGGGCGGTGATGGCGTCGTCGGAGGCGGACGCATCGGCGGCGGTAGTCAGGCGGGTAGAGACCGGCATGATGGATTTCCGGCGGCGCGAAGGGCGGGCGGAGCGGCAGGTCGGACCAAAATGTTACCTTCCGGGAAGATGAAGTAGAGAGAGAGAGAGAGAGAGAGAGAGAGAGAGAGAGAGAGAGAGAGAGAGAGAGAGGAGGGCTGCTAGGGTTAGAGAAGAGCAAGAGGGAACAACCCTCTCCCAAAAGTTCCTTGATCCAAAGATAATCCTCACACAAACAGATCCCCCCATATAAAGGGATTCCCAGAATAAACGGTTCGAATTAAACAAATCACGCAAAATAAACTAAAGCCAGATCACGCCGAAGATGTCGCCCGGCGATACCGCCAGCCGCTGTCGCTGCTGCAGACGCCAGGCGGTAGTGCCGTCCGACAGCTACGTTGTTGCCCGCGCGACACCCGGATCGGTACGCCCTCCGTCCTGTTGTTCGGTTCGCCCTTCTGCATTATGCTTCCGCCTTGAATAAACTCGCCATGGAGGGTCTTCCGGGTGCAGGTCGGTAACAAATTTGCAAAGTTAAAAAATGGATGGGTTTTCTATGTAAAAATTGTGTTTTTTTAGGATTTCTAAATAAATATTTTTTTAATAATTCTAAAATATTATCAAGAAAATATACCAATATGCATATTATACTAGCGGAGCGCTCCCGGTGCATAGTGTGTAGCTGCGACAACACCCTGCCCTTCACTCCAAATCCCCGGTGTGAAACCATTTTCTACTGCACGCAACACGAGGGACAACGGGCGATAGATGAGGTATTGCTATCATAGGATACCGTGCACTGAGGATCCCGTGCACGCGTCGCTTTCACAACAAAACTGATTTCTTCTCTTAAGACCATCGCATAAAAACGATGTGCACACGAAGAGTTTAAAGAAAGAACTTGTATGAGCATTTTGAACACTACTGTGGTCTGATATTTTTGTTAGCCACTCTACAATTACTTTCAATGTTAATTTCAATATATGCTCTTTTCCCATCAAACCAATATTTATGTATACCTCATCTTGTGCTATTGAAGAACTATTTTTCACCTATTTGGTATAAAGATGAGTTTCAGACATCAAACTGTATATATATATACTATAAATTACCCAAACCTCCCTGGGAGTTTGCATAATTACAGGTTGTACCCCTCTATCTTTTGAATTACAAAAATCTCCCCTGTAAGTTACCCATCCCCCTCCTGACACTTTCCTCTATGGGGGCACTTTTGTGCAAGCATGTTATGAAATGTAACTTGCAGGGGAGGTTTTTGTAATTTCAAAAGATATCTAGGGTGCATCTTGTAATTTTGCAAACTTAGAAGTCCCGATTAACGACCCTATATATGTACACAGATGTGTGTGTGTTTGCATCTTTATGAAACTAATTAAACCTTGAATAACTTCATTAAGTGCAGGGTGCCGCAATTGATCGGATATTGGGAGAAATTGTTCGCAGCAAGAACATGGTTACGCCAATAGATTATGTTTTATGCATCGGACACTTCCTTGGAAAGGTTGGGTTCGCTCGACCGCTTAAATTCTCATGATTGCACGATCTTATTAAAAATACATTAAAAGATTCAATGATTTTGTCTATTTAAGGAAATTCTCTATTTTAGCCACCCTAGCATATTACTGTAGATGTATTTTCATCATCATCATCTGTATCCTGATTTTCTTATAGTAATTATCCAAATCTCCTCTGGGAGTTAGCATAATTACAGGTTTCACCCCTCTATCTTTTGAAATTACGAAAACCTCCCCTATAAGTTTGCATTTCATAACATGCATGCACAAAAATAAGCCTCATGCGCTTTCTTCTAGAGGGTATTTTTGTGCATGCATGTTGTTCAGAAGATAGAAAGGTGCAACCCGTAATTTTGTAAATTTACAGGGAGGCCCGGTAAATGATCAAAACTTATTAATTATCACCCAATCTTACTTTTGATAATTTACATCTTGGGAGTGTTTTGTTGTTGTTCAGGACGAAGATATCTACACATTCTTTGAGCCCGAGCTCCCATCCGAACCCGTGAATTCTTCGCGAGCAAAAACGGGAGAAGTTTTCAAGGCGTCCGCCGAGAAGAAAAACACGGGGAAGGCCGGAAACAGTAGAAGCGCGATGAGAGTTTCGCACGCGCGAAACCCGAAGGTATCGCTCTCGTCAGAAAGGAAGGTGCCGTTGTCATCATCATCATCATCGCCATCGCCGTCCTTCCAAAATAACAATCTAAACCCCTGGCGATCCCCTCAAGATGTCTTGTCGTGGCACGAGGGGTCTTCGGTGCTGGACCTCAAGGGAGAGAACTATTTTTCGTGCACCGTAGGAAGAAAACGGTCGAGCGCGAGGTATCTTCTGAACACCTCTGAGGACGTGGTGTTGTTCTTGAAGGAGCTGGAGGCGGCTCGCACCCAGGATGCGTTTCTTGTGTGCTCCTGATAGAACGAAATGATGTTATTTTAAGGTTGATAGGGGTTTGTTGTAAGCTTTATTGTTGTGTGCATGCAGCATTTGTCAGGAAGGGGTTTAGAGCGTGGTTATAATTCCTTCATGTAAGGATTTATTAATGTTGTATATTTCAACTCTTCTTGACAGTATTTAAAAGAATTTCATCCATAAAAATTTCACAGATGGTTTTGGCAAATTTTCTTCTTCTTCTTCTTCTTCTTCTTCTTCTTCTATTCATGACTGCTCTTAGAGCTGATTTTGGTGATCTTCATTCTTTGTCATCTTGTTCTTTTCTAGAATGAAGTCTTCCTCGTCAATTCAGATTTAGTATTTTTTTCTTCTAAAATTCGTCTTGTTGTTGAAACCCTAGGACTTAAACCTTAAAATCGAAAGACTCTGTGTTTACACGGGTTGGCAGGGCGAGTTTTTGATGCGCGTGATGATTTAGGATGCATTAGTCCTCAATATATCAGTCTCTCGCCCCCTTCCTGCATTAATAAGGTGGTCTCCGACAACAAGCTCGACTTCATGGGTGATTTGGCTTATGGCTCCCTACTATTTATTTCCCTGACTCAGTCGCTTGAAAATTGCTGAGATAATGAAATTACAAGATCATATGCATCATCATTTACTTCTATGTAGACATTGTAATGAAATATTTGATGAACGAAATTGCGTTAACAAATCACCGTTGTGTGCGAGTTTTGCGATCTTCTTTCTCCAGTAATGGACCTCTGGATTGGGTGTGAGAGCAACACTTGATAACAGACTTCCAAGGAAAGAGAAAATCATATAGATGAAAACTCTTCGCGGCGATCGAGTTCAGTTGGCACAGCAACGAAGGATTATTTGAGGAAATCCAATCTCCGTGTTTCCGGTAACTTCGGTATCTTGCTTTGTTTACTATGATATTTCTTATAGGTTTTTGAATCACTTCTTCAATCTCGATGATTTATTATCTTATTTAGTTAACTTCATTTTCACAAAAGATGAAGAATATTTCATAAAGAGCTCTAAAATTCCACAGCTTTCTCTCTCTCTCTCTCTCTCTCTCTATATATATATATATATATAGAGATGATGATGTAATTCTACTTATATATTCACTTAAATGGTGTAAGGATCCGCGCCACTGGCGAGGTGGCGGCGGTCGTAAACGCGGTGGTCATGAACCGTCAACGCCCGGCCTCACCTAAGGAACTTCATCCACTTTTATGTCTAAAACTAGCTTTTTTTTTTGGTGGTGGTCATAGCCATTGTCATGCCAAACATATATTCTACGACGGTGGCGTTTTTATCCAACCGCACCGGAGCAAAAACGCCGCTCCAAACGGAGCCTAAGTCTCCCTCCGATTACAACTATTGTTTCAGAAAAGACAAGGAAAAGGTCTTATCACTACGATTCTTCATAAGGAGGAAAACATATCTTTCCATGAGGAATTTCCACATGTTAAAATCCCTGAAGATTAAAGTTTAGGCTCCGTTTGGCAAGGCGGTGGGGGTCGTGAACACGATGGTTATGAATCGTCGTTCGTGAACGCCTGACCTCACATAAGGAAGTTCATCCACTTTTATGTTCAAAACTAGTTTTCTTTTCTTGGTGGCGGTCATAACCATTGTCATGTCAAACAGACATTCTATGATTGCGAAGTTTTTGCCCAAACTCATCGGAGCAAAAATGCCGCGCGCCTAAAGGAGCCTTAGTTATGAAGTTGAAAATGAAGATTGTTGGGAATAAACGTGGAAATGCTACTTCCCAAGAATCAGCTAAATGCGTTGAAAAAAACGCTTTATTAACAACATATAAAACGAATACAAATTTGAGAAATTACACCTGCAGAGAACTCTGAGCGAAAAACTATATGGAAGAAATCGATAAACAGTAGACTCAATAAACAAAGTTACTCACTTAGATCCGATTAGAGAATCAGACACATTACAAATTACTTGCAGAAACGACATCACATCGACATACAATGATCCTCCACCAAACATCGCAATGAATGTCGAAACGAGATGCAGAACTCTCTCAATTATCTGTCTGTATCAAACACCATCCTTTTTGTGACCGACTCAATACCAACAACTACACCACTTCTCAAGATGGACTCTTGCGCTCAGACTACGAACAAGAGAAGACGAGCAAAAGGAGAAGGATTTCAACTCTTGTGGAAGATGAGAGCTCTCTATGGTGTGCTATTCTCCAAGCAAAAGCACCTCTTTAATGGAGGAGGAAATGGTCAGTAGGAGGGGTTAGGTATGAGATGTCTTAGGTAGAAGATGAAGGTTAGGTGAAAGATGAGATTAGTTAGAGAGTTATGTGGGAACCAAGACACCTCAATTGCATATAACCCAACAAATGAGCACCTGACATCAGGTTTCCTTTGTACACACTAATCACAGAAATCAAAATTAGTTACTATTTGCACAAAGCACACATCATCAACTGCCTGAAACACCCATCATCAATTGCACATGAAACATCCGGTTTGCACGGAGCAGTAAAACTGCATGAATTACCATATTATTAACTAAGGTAACAGTCGACTTGTCACAAGTCGACTACAAACTTGAGATCAGCTCAAGTTCCTACACCATCTCTATGTATGGCACACCATTGAGTGGCTAACACACCCAAATCGCGAAAATTGAGCACCACCTTTCATAGTGTATCTCATCAACAAAAAAAGACTACCATGCTTCTCGGTCTTCATGAGCATGACACATCAAATTTTTGGTGGAGTCTGTGACCTAGGATCTATCAAGGGATTAATGCCACTGGCAACATAACATAAACTTAATTATAAGGCCGTGCATTAAGAACATACTGAAATATGGAATGATTGGGTTGAGTTTAATATTGGCTAGACTTTACTTTAACCCATTACCCTAAATATATTAATCAATTTATAGTTAGTTAATGTCATAATTATTAATTCGGGTTTGAACCAAGGAGACATCATTTTAGTTTGGAACTGAGTGTGTTAATTTCTAATGTCTATAACTCCTCATTTAGTATTTTCAAAACACGATCTCTCTTTCAGAATAAAACATAGCAGTTTTCAAAACTGCTTGCGACTCTTTTTAAGATGTGTTTTTGGAGTCTCAGACAATTGCTTTTCTGAGAGAGACTCTGAGAGAGTAAAGAGGAGAATACATAGACAATCTTTGTAGTGAGAACGTTAGTGCTTTGTGTCAGAGATTTATGATATTCTTCCTTCCACGAGGCCATTGGACGAACTGTGTTGGAATTCCAAACATTCTTATGGGTATTGATAGAGGTGCATATAGTTTTTATTTTATGTTCAGTCTTCGACCAACTCCTCTGAAGTGAAACTAGATTTCAGTATTTCACTGCGTGTATAACTTAGATATTCTGATTAACTAGTTTCGCATGAATCTTGTATATTTTTGATGAACATTTGATGCTCTTGAAACACTATAACGTCACGGTTGGAACTTCTCTTATTGAAAATCCATAGCCTATGGAGTCCATCTTGCCCAATAAAATTAGATTACTACACAACTTCGGTACCAATTGTACTCCATCAAGCCTGCGCATTATGTAATCATGCATCCCTATGTCCACCACCTCTGCACCCTTAACCTCACATACTAAGTTGCTACTTAGGTAAACCAAATTGTTCTTCGCCTCCAAGGAATAAAAACATCACTGCATCCGAGCATATATGCTGCGAAGAACTAGAATCTAAAATCCAATTAATATCATACCGACTCTTTCTGTCCATGAGTAGACCATCATTGTAAGCTCCATATCTCATGGTCATCATTCCTACATCCTAGACATGATATCCACTACCCGGTGCATGGTGCTGGCAATTTCTCACGAGGTGACCTCTCTACTTACCATGATAGCAAAGCAAACCCTTCTTTGACATCATTCGAGATTGTGCCCCTCTTGATCCCTTGTCAAATGTCATCTCCTGCCTTTCAACTGCCAAAATATGCTCACCTACAGGAGCATGTTCCTTCAATATCTAACTAGACAGTAATACGGGCCTGACATCTTTCACCCTCTACTTATCCTTCTCATACATGAGCATGGTTGTTGAAACCGAGACTTGCGAACAAGACTTAGTCTCAGTGGAGTTCGGGGCCCTCAGCTAGCCGAGGGGCGACCAATCCTTACTCCTCCCAAGGGAGAGCTCTAGGTTGAAGGTGTTGGAACTAGGAATTGGACCAAGGGCTTAGTGGGGAGGTCCCGCCACATACCCAGAAGTTCCCAAGGAACTTCCCCTCCCAAGCCACTACTAAGCTTGGGCACCACTGGAGGCTCTCCTCATCCACTAGAGAGACTTGGGGAGGGAGAGAGAGGGAGAGAGCTAGCCTAGAATCAGATCCCCCCAAATGGTGCCCCCTTGGTCCTATTTATAGGATTTCTGAAGTTGGGCCGCAAATAGCCGAAAACTGATCTGCCAGATTACCTCCCGGCCCTCCCAGCTCGCCCCCACAAGGCTCTGGGCGAGCCGGAGGCCTCCCGGCCCTCCCAGCTCTCCCCCACAAGGCTCTGGGCGAGCCGGAGGCTTCCCGGCCCTCCCAGCTCGCCCCCACAAGGCTCTGGGCGAGCCGGAGGCCTTCCGGCCCTCCCAGCTCGCCCCCACAAGGCTCTGGGCGAGCCGGAGGCTTCCCGGCCCTCCCAGCTCGCCCCCACAAGGCTCTGGGCGAGCTGGAGGCCTCCCGGCCCTCCCAGCTCGCCCCCACAAGGCTCTGGGCGAGCCGGAGGCCTCCCAGCCCTCCCAGCTCGCCCCCACAAGGGTCTGGGCGAGCCGGAGGCCTCCCGGCCCTCCCAGCTCGCCCCCACAAGGCTCTGGGCGAGCCGGAGGCCTCCCGGCCCTCCCAGCTCGCCCCCACAAGGCTCTGGGCGAGCTGGAGGCTTCCCGGCCCTCCCAGCTCGCCCCCACAAGGCTCTGGGCGAGCTGGAGGCCTCCCGGCCCTCCCAGCTCGCCCCCACATGGCTCTGGGCGAGACGGAGGCCTCCCGGCCCTCCCAGCTCGCCCCCACAAGGGTATGGGCGAGCCGGAGGCTACCCGGCCCTCCCCGGCTCGCCCTCACAAGGCTCTGGGCGAGCCGGAGGCTTCCCGGCCCTCCCAGCTCGCCCCCACAAGGCTCTGGGCGAGCCGGAGGCCTCCCAGCCCTCCCAGCTCGCCCCCACAAGGGTCTGGGCGAGCCGGAGGCCTCCCGGCCCTCCCAGCTCGCCCCCACAAGGCTCTGGGCGATCCGGAGGCCTCCCGGCCCTCCCAGCTCGCCCCCACAAGGCTCTGGGCGAGCCAGAGGCTTCCCGGCCCTCCCAGCTCGCCCCCACAAGGCTCTGGGCGAGCCGGAGGCCTCCCGGCCCTCCCAACTCGCCCCCACAAGGCTCTGGGCGAGCCGGAGGCCTCCCGGCCCTCCCAGCTCGCCCCCACAAGGGTCTGGGCGAGCCGGAGGCCACCCGACCCTCCCCGGCTCGCCCTCACAAGGCTCTGGGCGAGCCGGAGGCCTCCCGGCCCTCCCAGCTCGCCCCCACAAGGGAACAGTCCTGGGATGCGCCCCTCAGACTCGACTCCCTCCAAATCCTCACCCCTCCTCCTCCCGAGGTCGCGCCCTTTGGAAATATTGGGCCTAAAAATATCTTGGGCCTCGGGGGCCCACTCGGTGAATACAGGGTTGTACACAATCCCCGCTCTTTTCGAGCGTGACTCACGCTCGGAAAGAAATGTCCAACCCTGCATATTCGACGAGTGTCGCTGGGAATCCGGTTATTGGTGATATCTTGTAAAAGCCACAGCGCCACCCCGAGACGTCCTCCAACCCTGCTGGCCATTGATAGCCCGGCTAGCGGGACCACCTTGGGGGAGAAATACATAGCCTCTCCGAGAGGTCTTCCAACCCTGCCGGCTAGGGAGAGCCCGACAAGCGAGACCACCTCGGGGGAAAAATACATAGCCTCCCCGAGAGGTCTTCCAACCCTGCCGGCTAGTGAGAGCCCGGCTAGCGAGACCACCTCGGGGGAAAAATACATAGCCTCCCCGAGAGGTCTTCCAACCCTGCCGGCTAGTGAGAGCCCGGCTAGCGAGACCACCTCGGGGGAAAAATACATAGCCTCCCCGAGAGGTCTTCCAACCCTGCCGGCTAGTGAGAGCCCAGCTAGCGAAGCCACCTCGGGGGAAAATACATAGCCTCCCCGAGAGGTCTTCCAACCCTGCCGGCTAGTGAGAGCCCGGCTAGCGAGACCACCTCGGGGGAAAAATACATAGCCTCCCCGAGAGGTCTTCCAACCCTGCCGGCTAGTGAGAGCCCAGCTAGCGAAGCCACCTCGGGGAAAAATACATAGCCTCCCCGAGAGGTCTTCCAACCCTGCCGGCCAGTGAGAGCCCGGCTAGCGAGACCACATCGGGGGAAAAATACATAGCCTCCCCGAGAGGTCTTCCAACTCTGCCGGCTAGTGAGAGCCCAGCTAGCGAAGCCACCTCGGGGGAAAATACTTAGCCTCCCCGAGATTTCTTCCAACCCTGCCGGCTAGGGAGAGCCCGACAAGCGAGACCACCTCGGGGGAAAAATACATAGCCTCCCCGAGAGGTCTTCCAACCCTGCCGGCTAGTGAGAGCCCGGCTAGCGAAGCCACCTCGGAGGAAAATACATAGCCTCCCCGAGAGGTCTTCCAACCCTGCCGGCTAGTGAGAGCCCAGCTAGCGAAGCCACCTCGGGGAAAAATACATAGCCTCCCCGAGAGGTCTTCCAACCCTGCCGGCCAGTGAGAGCCCGGCTAGCGAGACCACATCGGGGGAAAAATACATAGCCTCCCCGAGAGGTCTTCCAACTCTGCCGGCTAGTGAGAGCCCAGCTAGCGAAGCCACCTCGGGGGAAAATACTTAGCCTCCCCGAGAGTTCTTCCAACCCTGCCGGCTAGGGAGAGCCCGACAAGCGAGACCACCTCGGGGGAAAAATACATAGCCTCCCCGAGAGGTCTTCCAACCCTGCCGGCTAGTGAGAGCCCGGCTAGCGAGACCACCTCGGGAGAAAAATACATAGCCTCCCCGAGAGGTCTTCCAACCCTGCCGGCTAGTGAGAGCCCAGCTAGCAAAGCCACCTCGGAGGAAAATACATATCCTCCCCGAGAGGTCTTCCAACCCTGCCGGCTAGTGAGAGCCCGGCTAGCGAGACCACCTCGGGGGAAAAATACATAGCCTCCCCTAGAGGTCTTCCAACCCTGCCGGCTAGTGAGAGCCAGGCTAGCGAGACCACCTCGGGGGAAAAATACATAGCCTCCCCGAGAGGTCTTCCAACCCTGCCGGCTAGTGAGAGCCCAGCTAGCGAAGCCACCTCGGGGGAAAATACATAGCCTCCCCGAGAGGTCTTCCAACCCTGCCGGCTAGTGAGAGCCCGGCTAGCGAGACCACCTCGGGGGAAAAATACATAGCCTCCCCGAGAGGTCTTCCAACCCTGCCGGCTAGTGAGAGCCCAGCTAGCGAAGCCACCTCGGGGGAAAATACTTAAGAGAATTTTCAGCCACTGGGCGGTTCTTGACCCTGCCAGCTAGGTGGGAGCCTGGTCAGCAGGTTAGCATGGGGACTAAGTACTTGGGACTTTGCTGCCACCGAGCGATCCTCGGACCTGCCAGCTTGATGGGAGCCCGGTCAGCGGGCCAGCATCGGGACTAAGTACTTGGGACTTTCCTGCCACCGAGCGATCCTCAGACCTGCCATCTTGATGGGAGTCTGGTCAGCGGGCCAGCATCGGGACTAAGTACTTGAGACTTTCCTGCCACCGAGCGATCCTCGGACCTGCCAGCTTGATGGGAGCCTGGTCAGCGGGCCAGCATCGGGACTAAGTACCCTGAGACTCTTCTGCCACCGAGCGATCCTCGGACCTGCCAGCTTGATGGGAGCCTGGTCAGCGGGCCAGCGTCGGGACTAAGTACTTGGGACTTTCCTGCCACCGAGCGATCCTCGGACCTGCCAGCTTGATGGGAGCCTGGTCAGCGGGCCAGCATCGGGACTAGGTACTTGGGACTTTCCTGCCACCGAGCGATCCTCGGACCTGCCAGCTTGATGGGAGCCTGGTCAGCGGGCCAGCATCGGGACTAAGTATTTGGGACTTTCCTGCCACCGAGCGATCCTCGGACCTGCCAGCTTGATGGGAGCCTGCTCAGCGGGCCAGCATCGGGACTAAGTACTTGGGACTTTGCTGCCACCGAGCGATCCTCGGACCTGCCAGCTTGATGGGAGCCTGGTCAGCGGGCCAGCATCGGGACTAAGTACTTGGGACTTTCCTGCCACCGAGCGATCCTCAGACCTGCCAGCTTGATGGGAGCCTGGTCAGCGGGCCAGCATCGGGACTAAGTACCCTGAGACTCTTCTGCCACCGAGCGATCCTCGGACCTGCCAGCTTGATGGGAGCCTGGTCAGCGGGCCAGCGTCGGGACTAAGTACTTGGGACTTTCCTGCCACCGAGCGATCCTCGGACTTGCCAGCTAGATGGGAGCCTGGTCAGCGGGCCAGCATCGGGACTAAGTACTTGGGACTTTCCTGCCACCGAGCGATCCTCGGACCTACCAGCTTGATGGGAGCCTGGTCAGCGGGCCAGCATCGGGACTAAGTACTTGGGACTTTCCTGCCACCGAGCGATCCTCGGACCTGCCAGCTTGATGGGAGCCTGGTCAGCGGGCCAATATCGGGACTAAGTACCCTGAGACTCTTCTGCCACCGAGCGATCCTCGGACCTGCCAGCTTGATGGGAGCCTGGTCAGCGGGCCAGCGTCGGGACTAAGTACTTGGGACTTTCCTGCCACCGAGCGATCCTCGGACCTGCCAGCTTGATGGGAGCCTGGTCAGCGGGCCAGCATCGGGACTAGGTACTTGGGACTTTCCTGCCACCGAGCGATCCTCGGACCTGCCAGCTTGATGGGAGCCTGGTCAGCGGGCCAGCATCGGGACTAAGTATTTGGGACTTTCCTGCCACCGAGCGATCCTCGGACCTGCCAGCTTGATGGGAGCCTGGTCAGCGGGCCAGCATCGGGACTAAGTACTTGGGACTTTCCTGCCACCGAGCGATTCTCGGACCTGCCAGCTTGATGGGAGCCTGGTCAGCGGGCCAGCATCGGGACTAAGTATTTGAGACTTTCCTGCCACCAAGCGATACTAGGATCTGCCAGCTTGATGGGAGCCTGGTCAGCGGGCCAGCATCGGGACTAAGTACTTGGGACTTTCCTGCCACCGAGCGATCCTCGGACCTGCCAGCTTGATGGGAGCCTGGTCAGCGGGCCAGCATCGGGACTAAGTATTTGGGACTTTCCTGCCACCGAGCGATCCTCGGACCTGCCAGCTTGATGGGATCCTGGTCAGCGGGCCAGCATCGGGACTAAGTATTTGGGACTTTCCTGCCACCGAGCGATCCTCGGACCTGCCAGCTTGATGGGATCCTGGTCAGCGGGCCAGCATCGGGACTAAGTATTTGGGACTTTCCTGCCACCGAGCGATCCTCGGACCTGCCAGCTTGATGGGAGCCTGGTCAGCGGGCCAGCATCGGGACTAAGTACTTGGGACTTTCCTGCCACCGAGCGATTCTCGGACCTGCCAGCTTGATGGGAGCCTGGTCAGCGGGCCAGCATCGGGACTAAGTATTTGAGACTTTCCTGCCACCAAGCGATACTCGGATCTGCCAGCTTGATGGGAGCCTGGTCAGCGGGCCAGCATCGGGACTAAGTACTTGGGACTTTCCTGCCACCGAGCGATCCTCGGACCTGCCAGCTTGATGGGAGCCTGGTCAGCGGGCCAGCATCGGGACTAAGTATTTGGGACTTTCCTGCCACCGAGCGATCCTCGGACCTGCCAGCTTGATGGGAGCCTGGTCAGCGGGCCAGCATCGGGACTAAGTATTTGGGACTTTCCTGCCACCAAGCGATCCTCGGACCTGCCAGCTTGATGGGAGCCTGGTCAGCGGGCCAGCATCGGGACTAAGTACTTGGGACTTTCCTGCCACCGAGCGATCCTCGGACCTGCCAGATTGATGGGAGCCTGGTCAGCGGGCCAGCATCGGGACTAAGTATTTGGGACTTTCCTGCCACCGAGCGATCCTCGGACCTGCCAGCTTGATGGGATCCTGGTCAGCGGGCCAGCATCGGGACTAAGTATTTGGGACTTTCCTGCCACCGAGCGATCCTCGGACCTGCCAGCTTGATGGGAGCCTAGTCAGCGGGCCATCATCGGGACTAAGTATTTGGAAACTTTCACTACATTAATCATCACATTACATGCAAGAAAAAACTAAGTAAACAACCACGCTACATGAACTTAAGGGTGGAGAGAAGAAACTAAGCACTTAGACAAACTTGGTCTCCTACTGCTGAGGGTGATCTCCCTCGTTCCCATTTGGTTGTTGTTGTTGCCGCACCAAACCCCTCGCTTCCTTCAATTCCAAGAACTCAGGGCAGTTGATCGTCGCGTGACCTTCCTCATCGTGGAGGTCACAATAGGGTAACTCCACCCTACCCCCTCTTCCTCTTCTTCCTGCTTTTCTGACTCTCCTCCTTTTTTCCCAGCCAATCGCCATGGTCTGTTGAGGCGGTGGAGGGGATGCCCTTGGCCTCTGCCCCCACCTAGGGAGGTCAACCCCCTCTTCCTGGAAGTTGTCTTCCTCTTGGTCGAACTTTCTCTTGGGAGCCCCTACTCTTCCCCCCTACTGCCTTGCCTCTGGCTCACTCAGCTTGGCCAGCCTTCTCGCGAACTCCGGGTTGGCCTCCTCACTCTCGACTTCTTCTGCCACCCTTTCCATCAACTCTTCAAAGGACAAAGGAGCTCTTCTCTTAAGGTCCATCTTGAAGAAGCCCTCCCGCAGCCCCAACGTGAATGCGAGCTTGAGGGTGTACCCGGGCACTTCTTGGACGAGGAGAACCTCCTCCCTGAACCGTTCCAGATAGTGAGCCAGCGACTCCCCTGGCTCTTGTTTGATCTTGAAAAGTGCCTCGGCATCTTTCTTCTTCTTTCTTGACGTCGAGAAGCGTAGCAGAAAAGCTCGGCGCAAGTCTTCGAAGGCGTAGATGGATCCTGCAGGGAGCTGATGGAACCAGTCCCTGGCCTTCTCCTTGAGGGTGACGGCAAAGAGCCGACACTTGAAGGCGTCCGACATGGGCATGATGCAGACCATGTCCTCAAACCACTGCAGGTGCAAGACGGGGTCATCCTTGCCGAAGTAGTGAGACATCTCCGCCCCCTTGAACCCCTCCGGAATCGGGGCTGAGAGGATCAGCTCACAAAAAGGACCTCCTACGCTCGCCCCCCTTTGGGGCTGGGCGAGTGGGGGCATGGCGCCCCCCCTCCCCCCCCCCCCCCCCCCCCCCCCCCCCCCCCCCCCCCCCCCCCCCCCCCCCCTTGGGTCTCGGCGAGTGGGGGTCGAGGACCTCCCCACTCGCCCACTTGGGTCTCGGCGAGTGGGGGTCGAGGACCTCCCCACTCGCCCACTTGGGTCTCGGCGAGTGGGGGTCGAGGAACTCCCCACTCGCCCACTTGGGTCTCGGCGAGTGGGGGTCGAGGACCTCCCCACTCGCCCACTTGGGTCTCGGCGAGTGGGGGTCGAGGACCTCCCCACTCGCCCCCTTCCGGCACCTCTTTCCCGGGCTGCTGGCCTGGAGGGATCTCACCTACTTGTTGGGGCGAGACCTCCGGACCACCTCCTCTCATGCCTTCGCCTATCGTGGCGAAAGTTAGCTGCAAGGTCTGCAAGATCTCTTCCCTGAAATTTTCAAACATCTCCAACGTCGCTCCATCCACTGGGGGTTGCGAGCGACCTGGGTCGGATCCTCCACCTCCAGCCATGGAGCTCATCTTGAGAGTTTCTTGAATCGGTCACACTCCACGCTCACCGCACCACGTGTTGAAACCGAGACTTGCGAACAAGACTTAGTCTCAGTGGAGTTCGGGGCCCTCAGCTAGCTGAGGGGCGACCAATCCTTACTCCTCCCAAGGGAGAGCTCTAGGTTGAAGGTGTTGGAACTAGGAACTGGACCAAGGGCTTAGTGGGGAGGTCCCGCCACATACCCAGAAGTTCCCAAGGAACTTCCCCTCCCAAGCCACTACTAAGCTTGGGCACCACTGGAGGCTCTCCTCACCCACTAGAGAGACTTGGGGAGGGAGAGAGAGGGAGAGAGCTAGCCTAGAATCAGATCCCCCCAAATGGTGCCCCCTTGGTCCTATTTATAGGATTTCTGAAGTTGGGCCGCAAATAGCCGAAAACTGATCTGCCAGATTACCAAAATACCCTTAAACTGGGCTGCAGATAGCCAAATCCCGCTACTCTTGGGCGCTAAACGCAGACCGCCTACCCGGCTTGGAGCTGGGCGAGCCGGAGGCCTCCCGGCCTCCCCGGCTCGCCCACACAAGAATCTGGGCGAGCTGGAGGCCTCCCGGCCCTCCCAGCTCGCCCCCACAAGGCTCTGGGCGAGCCGGAGGTCTCCGGGCCCTCCCAGCTCGCCCCCACAAGGGTCTGGGCGAGCTGGAGGCCTCTCGGCCCTCCCATCTCGCCCCCACAAGGGTCTGGGCGAGCCGGAGGCCTCCCGGCCCTCCCAGCTCGCCCCCACAAGGTTCTGGGCGAGCCGGAGGCCTCCCGGCCCTCCCAGCTCGCCCCCACAAGGGTCTGGGCGAGTCGGAGGCCTCCCGGCCCTCCCAGCTCGCCCCCACAAGGTTCTGGGCGATTCGGAGGCCTCCGAGCCCTCCCAGCTCGCCCCCACAAGGGTCTGGGCGAGCCGGAGGCCTCCCGGCCCTCCCAGCTCGCCCCCACAAGGCTCTGGGCGAGCCGGAGGCCTCCCGGCCCTCCCAGCTCTCCCCCACAAGGCTCTGGGCGAGCCGGAGGCTTCCCGGCCCTCCCAGCTCGCCCCCACAAGGCTCTGGGCGAGCTGGAGGCCTCCCGGCCCTCCCAGCTTGCCCCCACAAGGCTCTGGGCGAGCCGGAGGCCTCCGAGCCCTCCCAGCTCGCCCCCACAAGGGTCTGGGCGAGCCTGAGGCCTCCCGGCCCTCCCAGCTCGCCCCCACAAGGGTCTGGGCGAGCCGGAGGCCTCCCGGCACTCCCAGCTCGCCCCCACAAGGCTCTGGGCGAGCCAGAGGCTTCCCGGCCCTCCCAGCTCGCCCCCACAAGGCTCTGGGCGAGCCGGAGGCCTCCCGGCCCTCCCAACTCGCCCCCACAAGGCTCTGGGCGAGCCGGAGGCTTTCCGGCCCTCCCAGCTCGCCCCCACAAGGCTCTGGGCGAGCTGGAGGCCTCCCGGCCCTCCCAGCTCGCAGCCACAAGTCTCTGGGCGAACCGGAGGCCTCCCAGCCCTCCCAGCTCGCCCCCACAAGGGTCTGGGCGAGCCGGAGGCCTCCCGGCCCTCCCAGCTCACCCCCACAAGGGTCTGGGCGAGCCGGAGGCCTCCCGACCCTCCCAGCTCGCCCCCACAAGGCTCTGGGCGAGCCGGAGGCTTCCCGGCCCTCCCAGCTCGCCCCCACAAGGCTCTGGGCGAGCTGGAGGCCTCCCGGCCCTCCCAGCTCGCCCCCACAAGGCTCTGGGTGAGCCGGAGGCCTCCCGGCCCTCCCAGCTCGCCCCCACAAGGGTCTGGGCGAGCCGGAGGCCACGCGGCCCTCCCCGGCTCGCCCTCACAAGGCTCTGGGCGAGCCGGA
This sequence comes from Dactylorhiza incarnata, assembly GCA_033032865.1. NCBI lineage: Eukaryota > Viridiplantae > Streptophyta > Magnoliopsida > Asparagales > Orchidaceae > Dactylorhiza > Dactylorhiza incarnata. The sequence continues at coordinate 984,532 of JAWHQI010000184.1, read as the reverse complement.
GGCCTCCCGGCCCTCCCAGCTCGCCCCCACAAGGCTCTGGGCGAGCCGGAGGCCTCCCAGCCCTCCCAGCTCGCCCCCACAAGGGTCTGGGCGAGCCGGAGGCCTCCCGGCCCTCCCAGCTCGCCCCCACAAGGCTCTGGGCGAGCCGGAGGCCTCCCGGCCCTCCCAGCTCGCCCCCACAAGGCTCTGGGCGAGCCGGAGGCCTCCCGACCCTCCCAGCTCGCCCCCACAAGGCTCTGGACGAGCTGGAGGCCTCCCGACCCTCCCAGCTCGCCCCCACAAGGCTCTGGGCGAGCCGGAGGCCTCCCGGCCCTCCCAGCTCGCCCCCACAAGGCTCTGGGCGAGCCGGAGGCCACCCGGCCCTCCCCGGCTCGCCCTCACAAGGCTCTGGGCGAGCCGGAGGCCTCCCGGCCCTCCCAACTCGCCCCCACAAGGGAACAGTCCTGGGATGCGCCCCTCAGACTCGACTCCCTCCAAATGCTCACCCCTCCTCCTCCCGAGGTCGCGCGCTTTGAAAATATTGGGCTTAAAAATATCTTGGGCCTCGGGGGCCCACTCGGCGAATACAGGGTTGTACAATGGTCACATCGTGTTTGTGTGAAGATGGGAGTGAGGTAAGACACAAGATACATTTTATTCTTCCTCCATTCAATGTCAACTTGTATAACTTGCTCAAAAGTCTGTTGAACATATTAAAGTATTCATCATTTTGTCACACTTTTACATCTTCAACCATAAAACTTCTACTTCAAAAATAGTCTTGTGATCACTAACTTTGCCGGGTACAGTGTTCTAGGTTCTCTGGAAGCCTGACTGCATCATCCTGATCACTAAAGTTGAAAAACACGTTGTTAATGATAGCCTCCTGAAGACCCTCGTGGCAAACTCAAAAGCCACTCATTAAGAATAAACATAAAAAATATTAATCCCTAACAATCAATATGTCCTTAACATGTATCAGCGACAAGCTAAAGTTCCCACTGCCATAAAATTTCTCCACTGAATACCTCTTCGTGGTAGTGTTCTTTGCTGTCATAGTTAACCTTCAACACCTCTATGGCATCTGATTAATTCACAGATCATCTCTTAAAAGATAGGGAGTAAACTGTCGATCCAAATCTAAATGGGAATGTCAAATCAGACACCTAACGAACCCGGCGTTCCGATACCACTTATTAGGGAAAAACATGGAAACATTATTCCCCATAATAAGCTTATTGCACAGAAAACCAAACATTAATTAATATAGATAGGCAAAGCCGATACAAATATCAAAAATTGCCAATGTAGAAAACTCGGTGCGAAGAAATACATGAAAGAAATCAATAAAGAAGGGACTAGGTAAAGACCGCTTGCAAAAACAATTGTTCGCCGGCACACGACGATCCTCTGCCAATCACGGCAACCAATGTCGAGGCGAGAAGTAAAGCAATCAAAATTCATTCATAACAAAACTTTTTACAAAAATATAAATAAAACTCTAAATCAAAGGAAAAAAAATTATATGAATAGAGTAACCTGCTGTTAGAACGTTGCACGGTCCAGCTGACCGGACCGATTATTAAAGCAAGGCGGTTGTTATACGTACTACAATTTCGGCTATCAGCACTCATAATTACCTATTTTTTAGGGCTTTTGAAATTGCATATCCGCACTCACCTCCTCAAACCCGCCGTTTGCATTTTTCTCCCTTTCGTGATTTAGTGTTTCACCTCCCGTTCGATCCTTCGCTTGGCTTTTCCTCCGATCACTTCCCGTACTGCTGACCATCGAAGTCTATCCTTCCAGTCTCGCTGGCGGCCACCACCGACGGGAGTCAGGCAAGGTAGGTATTCCTTCTTGTTTCGCCAATTTCCTTCTTCTTCCCGGGCTAGAAATTTGGGTTTTTGCTTCTCCTTTGTTTTAGGGTTTATGTTGCGATGGAAAGTGTCTTCTTCCCCACCGATTACTTGCCATATATTGAAAACCCTAGAATAAAAACCCTAAATTGAAATGCTCATTTTTTGCATATAATTTTGGTAATGCCCACTAATTTATGTTCTTCTTCTTCTTCTTCTTCTTCACATTTGTAGCCTCAATCCAGAAAGCAAGTTGTGGAATCGGAACATGTTGGATTCAACAAATGATTTGAAAATTTCATGTGTAGTTATAACCGGTATGAACACAACCTTTTTTTTTTGCTTTCAAAAATACATTGTTTTAGTTGTTATTCATTACTCGTATGTTTTTGTTTAATTTGAAGATCTAAATGTTGTTACTGAAGAAAACAAATCAATGGTTGAGGTTGATGTGGATAGTCATTTTGAGAGCGAAAGTGTGTTTCGTTCTAAGGAAGAGTTAGTATATTGGGCTTGTCTTGTCGGAAAAAGTCTTGATTATGTTGTAATATATAATTAAGGCCTCCAATAAGGTTGTTGGGCGGTCCAAACCTCGTGTGTTGTTAGGTTGTGATAGAAGTGGTAACTATCGAGACAATCAGAATATGAAAGAGTGGGTTAAGAAAGGACTTCGTAGATCGACCTCCAAACATTTGTGATTGTTTATTTGCTCTGAAAGGATAGAAGACAACACATTTAGATGAGTGGAGAGTTGAAGTGTTATGTGGAGTGCACAATCATGAGAAAGTACATTTAGAAATGCATATGTGCGGAAATGTTAAATATGGAGGAGAATAAGTTAGTTGAGCAGATGTATAGTGTAGGTATTAAACCAAGAATTGTTTTATCAGATGTCAAGGGTAACAAACAGTTGCGGATAGCCAAAATTGTAGTGTGTAACAACCGCAAAAAGTAGTTTCAAAGTAATTGCACTTATTATTTAATTAGAGATAATACTTGGCAAGGAAACCGTCTTTTGTTTTGTCCAAATTCGATAGAAGAAATTAATCCTCAGTTTTGCCATTTAAAGTTAGAAGTGAGTGTATGGGGCCCCCTATGTGATCAATGACAGCAATCCAGCCGCGAGAGTATCCTGCCACGACGACACTCCCGCCACTCGCTATCTTCCGAGCACACGATTGCACTCCCAAGGGCATCGATCATGAGGGAGAGATTTTAATTTTATTAAATAAGAAGAGGAGGACTAGATGATTGAATGAAGTGCCGTGATTACTTTGATGGTTCACACTATTACACCATAATGAGATATCCTTATATATTAGTACGAGTGACATCGCACGGGGGGGCCCGTTTGCGGGCGACAATATTCGGCGGGCGGTAATATTTGGCAGGTGACATCATTCGGTTGGTGACATTATTCGGCGGGCGGCATCCAAGCGAGTTTCTCCGACCTCCAAGAGAACTTCACCCGCCTCCAAGAGGGCTTCGCCCACCTCCAAGCGGGCTTCGCCCCGCCTCTAAGTAGGCTTTCCCCGCATGCACCTGTGCACTATCACTCGTATGTTCATTATACTTTATATTTTTGTTTCTGTATATATGTTATAAACATTTATATATTTTTTTTTGTAAAATTTTACCATATAAACTTATATTATATAATTTAAATTATATTTTATTAACTTATATTATAAACATTATAAATGAAAATATAATATAATTTATATTATACTTGTTTATATTAGTTATAAAAGTTATAATATAAACTTAAATATATAATTATTCTAAAAGTTATAGTTTCCTTCATATTTAGGTGCTTACAACAACTTGTCAGTTGATGTAGTGATTGAGTCTTTATTTAATATGTCTGGTTGTGAGTTTGATCTACGGTAGCACAATTTTACATGGCAGTACTTGAAAATATAGACCTATGACAGCCTACCTAGTAGGTATAAAACTTTAGTAAAATTAATATATGACTGATTTGATTTCAGCAAGATCGGACGATTAAGATTGACTTGATGACTCACCAACATTACACCATTGTATCATAAAGGGACTTCTTTATATATAGTTTAGATATAAATTAAATAAAAAGATGAGAAGTTGATTGAATGAAATGCTAGAATTGCTTTGATGGTCCACACTACTCCACCGTTACCCCCCTAAAGGAATATCTTTATATATTATTAGTATATATATAGCTAAATTAGAATATTAAAGATTATTAATTATTTACGCCAAGTAATTTAAAAAAGAAACAGAATAGCCAGCCGTAGACCGTTTCACGGCCCGACTGGTCCAGTTGGGCCGGTCCGAATGCTGAAGTATTTTACAAAGTAAAAATTGTTGTCCCGAGGAATCCGTCCTCTGTTCTGTCCACCAAATCCGACGTGAAATCAACGGCGAGTTCTACCGTTTAAACGCAGAAACAGTTTCTCTCTCTTGCCGCGCAACTTGTAGTGCATGGGGACGTGTTCTTGAACGCGGTGGCATGCCGCAAGATCCAAAATTCCCAAACTGCGATCGCTGTAACTATCAGAGATCTTCCTCAATCGCGCACGCATGCCTCGGAAGCCATCACCATTATGCATGCTGCTTCCAGACAAAAATACTCCTGCTCGAGTTCCTCTCACCAAAGTCTTCGCTCCTCTTTTAATTCGTTCTAAAATATTATAGATTCTGCTGTACAAGTAGTAGTGCACGTGATTTTCTCGTGTTTTCGAGACAACTTTCTGTCGTTATTTTCCTGAAATTTTTTAGGCTCCATTCGTTATGTAAGTTTTGATTGAAAAGAATTAATTTTGGTCCAAAATCAAACATTCAAAGGTTTTGTTTTTAAGTCAAACTCAATTCTTGCGCTCGTTGCAGGATGGTTTTCAGGCACAAATTTTTGCGAGATTTTTAATTATGGATAATTAATGTCTTTAAATTGGGAAAAATATTTTTACATGAATTTCAACAAGGAGTAGGACATAAGGTGAAGCAAGAAATTTTTTTTGACGGCGATCGATGAACTTGGATCGCCGTTTGCCGATCGATGAACTTTGATCACCGTTTGCTAATCGACGAATTTTGATTAATTACCGATCGACGAACTTTGATCACCGTACCCCAAATATCACACAATCGTCCAACAATCCCGTGGATTGAAGATGATTGTTTGTCTCTGCAAAGAAATACTAGTTTCGTATTATTCTCCTAATCTCCTTCTCCCTATTCTGTCTGTTTTCACAGAAAGAAAAAAGCAGTCGGTTGTCTCTTTCTAGTCAAATTTGAAAATGACATGAGTGAGAAGTTTTCAAAACATATCTCTTTTTATATCAAAGAGTGGATTTTGAAAATCCTGTATGGTCTATTCGGAAATGGATCAGTGGAATTGGTTTTTGGTTTAAGTAATTCATTTGTGGTTGTTCGGTATTCGACGGAATAGAGGGCAAAATTGGGATTCGACAAAACCCACGGTTTTCTTATTAGTCTATTCTCAATTTTTGTCCAATGGTTTGGTTTGTTTGTTTGGGCGGTGGCACTAGTAAGTGGAGTAGTGGGAAATGGACGTGAGAAATTGAGCGGTGGGAATCTAGTGGTGAGAAAAGAAGAAAACTGTTTGGTAATACTAAGTTTGCAAGAGAAGTTCATGCATATGAACTACTTGGTAAAACAACGGTGTTGTTTCTGTGGCTGAAAACGCACATTCAAACAGCCACTGAATAGGTAGGTTTTCGACTGATGCAAACTCGCAGCGATCTCACGCGACTTCGTGTTCTTGTTCATCTTTCTCTTCATATTCTTCGTCTTCTTCTTCATCATCTTTCTCAGTGAAAACCCCACCCGCCCTTTCGTTCTTTCCCCGCACTCCAGCAGGCCCTTCGTTCTTTCCTGGTCTTGCCGGAGTAGAAGATTGCAATCCTTCTCCTTTCCAAGTTGAGACGATAGCTGATGATCATTATTAGTAATACTCATTTCATTAATTAGAAAAATCAAATGTATTAGGACGTCACGCATAGTTATATGAAACTCAATAGAAAAGTATTATCTGAAATATTTCAACAAAGCCAAATGAGCTTATTTAAAGGCTTGTTAATTTGAGGGTCTATTTGGAATTTTGGGCAAAAATTTTAAGGTAGGCATCAATTAGCCGAAAATATATAAAAAATATTGCTCCAGATTTTCGGCCGGATCTCGCACCAATCAAATATGCGGGATGCCTACGCAAAAATTGCTCTGGGTGAGTGTAGGCAGTTGGAGATAATAAAATCGTTGAATAAAGCTCTTTGTTTGCGACGGGAATTATGGGTAAAGTGACATTTTGCAGAACCGAGGGTTCCAAACGTGCAAAAAATATCGTTAACATTTTTTGAGAAATACATTGCAGAAAAAACACCCAAATAAATAGTGGCGGACTTATGATATTTTTTTTGTATATGCGGAGTACTAATTCATTTGAAAATTTTAATCAACAAATATTGAAAAAGATATTTATGTTATATTAATGTCAACTTTTTTTTTTTACATTATTTTCATATTTTATTGATTTTTTGTGTACAATTTGTCTAAATATTGAGAAAATACATCTACATTTTTAATTATTTTTTTGTGCAGGAAAATCTGCACCTTTAGTATTTTTTTTGTACAATATATCAAAGTATAGAAATATATTTATATTTTTAATATTTTTTTTTTGCAAAAATAGTAAATTTAGGCCAAAAAATATATTTTTTTTGTGCCACATTTTTAATGAATTTTTTTGTACAATGTCTAAATATAGAGAAAAATATCTACAATTTTAATGAATTTTTTTTGTACAATATTTCTAACTATAGAAAATATATCTACTTTTTAACAATTTGTTTTGCCAAAATAGCAAATTTAGGCTATATATATATATTTGTACTAATAAGGATTTGAACCCAAAATTTTCGTCATTTCAATGACCTTAACATGAAATCAAAAACCACTATGTCAATCCTAATACATTAAACATTTTTAAATTGATATTTTATATAATATCTATATGGCCAAAAATAATTGTAATGTATAATCTTTTTAATGAAAATATTTTTTTTTAAAAATTCAGTATGGGCGACAACCCACTTTAAACCTCATATAAATCCTCCCCTGCAAACAAACAAGGATCCGATCCATTTCATCATCTAATGGACAAAATAACTGTAAAAGATATCTAGTGGTGAAGATTTTTTGGATTATAAAAATTTATAAAAGAATGAGAGATGATGAACCTATTGGAACAACACTATGAGAAATGATGAATCCCCTTCATTTCTGCCTGATATAACAAACAGAGCCGGCCTCAGATTATTTAGAGAACCAGAGCATAGTTTTGACAAAAAAAACATAGATTGTGAATGCTAATTAAAAGATTGTGAAGTAAAAATAGCTAGTGTGTGTAAATAGTATCAAGATCCTCAGTTTTTCCCATCCTTTTATAGTTTTTAATATCCCCCCAATCCCTTTCAACCACACCATCTTCTTCATCCTTGGGCTCCGTGACTCTCCTCATAATCCGGCTTTCTATATAAGGAGAAAGAATGAGCACAGTAAACATATATGAGCCAACTGAAGAAAACCAGGAAATCGATAATGAGGAAGACGATGATGATGACCAGAACTCCAAATCTTCTTCCTTTTCTTCTTCTTCTTCTTCCTCTCCTCCTCCATTCTGCTTCCCCCGACAGTCAACACTCCAAGGTGTTCATAGTGTACTTAGGCGGGCGCAGTGATAATTCGACTGCTGAAGAAATCCAGGACGCTCACCATTCCTTCCTTTTCTCACTCAAACAGAGGTTAATTTCATGCCCATTATTTTCTTCATCTTCATCCTCCGTATTTACATTCCACAATAAATTTCTTATGTGCGCTCGTATCAGCGATGAAAGCGCGAGGGAATCTCTTCTATACAGCTACACAAACAGCATCAATGGCTTCGCGGCATTCATGTCTGAAGAGGAGGCCGCCACCATATCAGGTGCGCAAACAGCAGAGAGAAAAAAATTGAAATTTTGAATGACAGGCTGCTTAAAAATCAGTTTTTGTGTGCAGAAATGGAAGGGGTGGTTTCTGTGTTCTTGAGCGAGGGAAGATCGTCGCCGCACACGACGAGGTCTTGGGATTTCATAGGGCTTGAGGAGGGCTTGGCTGGTTATGAGAAGGATTTGTTTGCAGAGCGAGCAAATTACGGCGATGGGGTGATCATCGGAATGCTTGATTCCGGTAATCTATCAAAAAATTTCGTCTTTTTTCGTTGATATTACGGCGATGTGGGACTAAAAACATAGAACAGGCATATGGCCGGAATCGGAGAGCTTCAACGACAGGGGAATGGGGCCTGTGCCCAGCAATTGGAAGGGAGTTTGTGAAGAAGGAGAAGCTTTCACTTCCTCAAACTGCAACAGGTTTTTTTGCTATTCTCTCTTCCCTCGAAATTTATGTAATTACAGTTTGCACCTCTCTAACTTTTGAAATTACAAAAATCTTTCCTCAATGTTTACATTTACTCTAAGAGGGTACTTTTGTGCATGAATGTTATGAAATGTAAACATTGAAAAAATCTTTCCTCAATGTAATTGTAATTGTAATTTTAAAAAAGTTCCCCAAAAATAACCCTTTCATATATTATATATACATATACATATGTAATTACTATTAACTATTTAAATGAAACATTAGTCAACTGATTGATATGATTAACCGGCTCATTGTCGATTACATTAATTAATTGAATTTTGGACGAAACAAAAACAAAAAACGGATTCTTGGGCAGATTTCAAATGCTGTATATTCATTTTGAGTTGGACTGACCGAATAATATTTAAATGTGATTAGTTTCATTACTAAAGAATAGAAAAATATCATTTAACGCTTTGTTTGGAGGTTTTTGGGAGGAAGGAATCCAATGTTCATATTCTTCCAAAATCGTCCGTTTTCGCTCCGTTGAAAATCAGAGTGAATGAAAACCGATCATTTTAGGTTGTTTTTTGACGTTTTTTTGATCGCAGATCGAGCTTGTCTCCAGACGATCAATTGTTCTTCTTCTTCTTCGGCTTCCGCCACTTCTTTAGCTTCTTTTCTTCTTCCTTTTGTTTTTATCCCTTCATCTTTTTCTTCAACTCTAAATTCAAAACGGCTGATCTTCTTCAACTGCAATCGAACAGATGAATTTGAATTGACTCAAAATTTTCAATCTTTTAACGCTTCATTTGGATGCTTTTGGGAGGAAGCTAGGAATAATCCTGTGTTCCATAATTTTCATCAAATTCTTTCAAAATTGTCCGTTTTCGCTCCGCTGAAAATCAGAGTGAATGAAAAACAACCGTTTTAGGTTGCTTTTGACGTTTTTCCTGATCGCAGAGTGTCCTCGCCCGTTCGATTGTTCTTCTTCGGCTTCCATCTCATTTTAGCTTTTTTTTTTTTTCCGACTACAATCTAACGGAAGAATTGGAATTGACTCAAAATTTTAAATTTGAAAAGACAATTCCGGCCTCCCGCGAAAACATTCAAAAAGAAAAGGAGCCATATTTGTTTTTCCGAGGATTATATATTAATTAGTTTAATGGAAAGAAATTAGAAAGTCACGTTCTAGTTGAGAAAGCCAGTGTTGGTTTTGTCAGTAAGCCAGCGAAAGTGACAATCAATCGCCTGCTATATGCCGGGCATGGGATTTGGCTTCTTCCTCGCAAGCAGATAAGCTTTCCTGTACAAAAGCATCTCGTGAACTCCGTCCTATAAAACACAAATAATTTATCAGATAATCATTCTCGCGTCTGGCTTCTTTTGGCACGACGGCGGCGGTCATTAGCGCGGTGGTTATGCTATGAACCGCTGTTCGTGAACGCACGTTCTCACCTAAGGAGCTTCATCAATTTTTATGTTCAAAATTAGGCATAATTAGGGTGTTCAAGAACCGAATCGAACCGAATACCTTTCAATCGAATCCAAATTTATCATATAATGCAGAGATCTAGATTCGGATTCGTCATGAAATTTTTGATTCGAATTTGAATTCATTTTTTTTCTTTTAAATAATACAAATTTAATATAGATGAATAATATAAATTATATTTAAATATATATTCTATTATTTGTGAACTATTCACGAATAATTCGAACAGAGGTAAGATTATTCGGATTCGGATTCGAAAACTATTCGAATCAGAAATTGGATTCGAATTTCAAAAATATGAATTTTGATCAAATCTTTCCGAACCGAATCCCGAATTATTTGCGAACCATTTGATTTGCAAATAGCCCTAGTCATAACTATTGTCTTGCCAAACGTGCATTGTATGACACGACTTTTTTGCGAATTCGAATCCAAATAATATTATCTCTATTGACAAGATCCATGATTAGTTCACGGATGATATGGATATCTATATTATATATAAAGATGATCTTGGTCGTCCGATTAAAATTGATTTGATCCATCATTTGAAGCAAATTCGATTTCGAATCTCAACCGGAATCTGAATTCGAATCCAGAATTTTGGGACGAGTCTGAATTCAAATAATCGAATGAATATGAATCTTTGCATTCCATGTTAAATTTGGATTAGATTGAAGATCTATTTGATTCGATTCGATTTGTGAAGACTCTTAAAAGTTATATCTCTTTTTCGTCGTGGACTTAGTTTTTGATGGGAAAATGACAATTTATATTTCTTAAATGAAATTATAACATTTCATTTTTTAAATTTTGTTGTCCTTTGTATAATTACTATCTGCAAAGTATTTTTCCGGATCCCATTTGAAATATTATCCGCCCCAATAATTTGACACGACTTTTTTGCTCCAGTGAGTTTTGATAAAAAAAATGTCGCCATCCTAGAATGCATGTTTGGCAAGACAATGGTTACTACAGCCATCAAGAAAAGGAAACTATTTTTGAACATAATAATGGATGAAGTTCCTTAGGTGAGGTTGGACGTTCACGAACGACGACAGATTACAACCACTGCGTTCACGACCGACGACAGATTACAACCACTACGTTCACGACCGACGTCACCGTACCAAACAGATCCCTAATCAAATGTTTGTACGCTTATGAAACAAATTAAAATGATTAATATGACCGTGTAGTATGTACTGAGCTAATTTCAATATTAATAGTTAAAAATCATAATTAAATTGAAAAATATGCATTATATTGGAAGTGTTAATTTATGAATGCATGTTTTTCTCCAAAAATATAAAATAATTTGAACAACAATGGTTTATGCTTTAGGATTTTTCATTTCGTATATAGGTTTTTAAGTATTTTATCTATAATATACAAATTGTTTTCAATCATTTTTCAATTTTACTATGTAATTGTTGAATTGTGATTTATTTGAGAGTAGTCATCTCGTGTTGCTTGATACTCCGACGCTCGGAGCAACTGAGTAAAGGCGACTCGAAGGCACGACTTATTTGCTTCGATGAGTTTGGTCAAAAATGACATTATCATAGAATGTATGTTTTACAAGACAAAGGTTATGAGAAAATGAACTAGTTTTGAGCATAAAATGGATGAATTTTTTTAGGTGAGGCTGAGCGTTCATGACGACGGTTCATGACCACCGCGTTCACGACTACCACCACCGCGCCAAATGAAGCCATATGCTCTATTTGTTTCGGTGGTTGCCTTTTGGAGCGTTGAGAATTAGAGCGGTGTGAATGAAACGATGTGAATGGAAGGGAGGGGGCAGCTTTGGCGTTGAAGGCCAAAAATGACGTTTTGAAGTCGGTGTCGAGCGAAGGCGAGTTTTAGTGAAGATAACAATTTCGAAGTTTTGGAATCGGAGGGGGAGGCTAGCGGACCAGTTCAAGCGAATTGGCAACTCGTTGACTTGAATAGCTTGACGTACAGCCGGCGTGGGTAGACGGGACCTCTTCCCATTGCTGATGCTTTATCAACAGTATGTTCAAGTGTACGATGGTCTCTCATCGCTCCATCCGAGGCAAGTGGTTATTTGCCTCATTTTTTGGTCACTAAAGAATAACTTTTAGTGGCAAAAATTTTATTTTTGTCCCAAATTTTTTTGGGCGACTAAATAGTTTTTTAGTCACTAATTAAATGAAAAATATTATTTTGCGACCAAAATTGAATTTCGTCACAAAAAGTGTATATTTAGTGACGAAATATAATGGTGTAGAATTTTTTGATTAAAAGAAAAATAAAATAGGATGAGATTAGTGAACCCGCGCGATGGTTATGAACTGTCGTGCGTGAATGTCCAACCTTACCTAAGAAACTTAATATATTTTTATATTCAAAACTAGTTTTTTTAATGGCCATAACCGTTGTCATACCAAAAATATACTCTATGACAGTAGCGTTTTTGTCAGCAAAAAAGCCCCGCGAAACGAAGCCTAAATAAAAAGTTTTTCTAACCTTATATATAAACAGTTATTAAAAAAATCATTAGTATATGATATTAAACAGTATTAAATAAATAAAGACAATTGTTAACCGCACCCCAGTTTTGGCTATCCGCAACCATTTTATATGAAGTATTACGAATTTTTTTGGAAATACGCCTTCTACAAGCATTTTCAGGAAAGGTGTTCAACACAAAAGTTGTAGATATCGTCGAGATCTACAACTTCCGTGTTGAACACCTTTGCTAAAAATGCACGCACAAGACGTATTGCCGCTCGAATTGAAACATGGGCGTAACTATAAGGAATTTTTGGAAATACGCATTGTGCATGCATTTTTAGGAAAAATGTTCAACACGAAAGTTGTAGATCTCGACGATATCTACAACTTTCGTGTTGAACACTTTTCCTAAAAATGCTTGTAGAAGGCGTATTTCCAAAAAAATGCGTAATACTTCATATAAAAGGGTTGCGGATAGCCAAAACTGGGGTGCGGTTAAACAATTGCCTAAATAAAATATGTAGAGAATTAAGAAATTAACTTGTGTTCTTCAATGAATTAGGAAGATAATCGGGGCGCGCTATTACCTGAAAGGCTACGAATCCTTCTACGGCCGCCTCAACACGTCCTACGCCTACCGCTCCCCCCGCGACCACGACGGCCACGGCACCCACACGGCCTCCATCGCCGCCGGCCGACCGGTCCGCCGCGCCGCTACCCTTGGAGGCTTCGCCTCCGGGACCGCCGTCGGCGGAGCGCCGCTGGCCCGGCTCGCCGTGTACAAGGTATGCTGGCCAATCCCGGGGCCCAACCCCAACGTCGAAAACACGTGCTTCGACGCCGACATGCTCGCCGCCATCGACGACGGCGTCGCGGACGGCGTCGACGTGCTCAGCATCTCCATCGGGGCCAACGGCAAGCCGCCCAAGTACTCGGCGGACTCCATCGCCATCGGAACGCTGCATGCGGTGAAGAAAGGAGTGGTCGCGGTGTGCAGCGCTGGAAACTCCGGGCCGGCGCCGGCCACGGCATCGAACTTGGCGCCGTGGGTGATCACGGTGGGGGCCAGTAGCATTGACCGGACGTTTGATGCGCCGGTCACGCTGGGGAGCGGCGCCGTCATTATGGTAATTCAACTCCATATATTATATATAGCCTTTACCGGGCGCTATTTTCGTTGACTTTTTTTCACCCCGTAGCCCATGTTCGAGTCAACTCTAATAATGCAGGGTCAAACTGTAACCCCATACAATCGACAGCAAAGGAAACCCTACCCCTTGGTTTACGCGGGGGACGGCGCTGAGATTCCCGGCACCCCCAAAAACGTCTCCGGGTAAATAATATGTTTTATCACAATCACATTACTCTTATTATATGCTTTATCCGAATTATTTTAAAATAGATTATAAATTAAGGCTCAGTTTGGGGGCGGCGGTGGCAGTCATTAATGCGATGATTATGAACCGTCGCTCAATTGGTGATGAGAAGTGGAAGAACTCCATAGTTAAGCGTGCTCGGGCTGGAGCAGTACTGGGATGGGTGACCTCCTGAAAAGTCCCCGTGGTGCATGCATAACTATCAAGTTTGCCTCATCTAAGGGAGCTGGCCGTGACCACCAACAACCCGCCAGTGGGCTGGAGAGGGGTTGAGGTGTTTGGGATGCAGCCCGGTCACCCATCTCAGTACTGCTCCAGCCCGAACACGCTTAACTATGGAGTTCTTCCACTTCTCATCACCAATTGACGTTACAGTTTGAACGTTTACAAAAAAAGTTCATAATCACCGCGTTCACTACCAACGGCAACCGCCATGCCCAACGGAGCCTTAATCAGGTTCTTCAGTTGGTGTGGAGTAAATTTGTGAATAGTTATCTATCTATTATGAGTATAGGGATAAGACAGGAGTGACGCCAATTGTAGAGAAGATGCGAGAAGCTCGTTTAAGATGGTTCATACATGTACATAGGAGACCATTAGAGGCACCTGTTAGGCATTGTAAGAGTTTAGTCACTAGACATGTTAAACGGGGGAGGGGTAGACCAAAAAAGACTTGGAATGAAACTATAAGGAAAGATATGATGTACTTAGGTATTAATGAGGCTATGATTAAAGATAAGGCGCAATGACGACAAATAATCCATATAGCCGGCCCCACTATAGTGGGATAAAGGCTTGAGTAAAATTTTGAAAAAAAAATGATATTGTAAAATTTTAATTATCTTTCTTTAATCAACACTATACAATTAATATTTATTAACGCTAACATTACTTGATCAATCTTCATGTTATTTATATAACTAGACAATGTCTCCCCAACTCTCTTGTGCGCGAAAAAGTGAAGGGGAAAGCGGTGCTGTGCACGAGAGGAGCCGGCCTCAGGGTGGCCAAGGGGATGGAGGTGAAACGGGCCGGCGGGGCGGCGATGATACTTGGCAACGGGGAAGCCAACGGCGACGAGATTCCGGTTGACGCGCATGTGCTTCCGGCAGCTGCAGTATCGTTTCGGCAGGCGACTGTGATCCTTACGTACATCAAGTCCGCCGTGAAACCTACGGCGGCGATTGGGAGGGCGGTGACGATGAACGGAGTCAATGATGCGCCGGCAATGGCGGCTTTCTCCTCAAGAGGACCCAACAGCGTGGAGCCCAACCTCCTGAAGGTACGCAGCCCTAATTTGGTATTTATCATCAATCAAATACCAATAATAAGTGAATTATTATATATTATTAGGGTTAATTACCAGTTTGCATAATTACAGGTTGCATCCCTCTATCTTTCAAAATTACATTTATCTCCCTTTTAAATTTTCCCAGTTTACAAAAATGCCCCGTCCATTAGAAATATGAATAGAAAATTATAAAATTAGCAAATTATTTTATGATATTTCAATTTTATCCATGATTTTAGTAAATTAGCAAATTACTATAAAGTCGTCACAAAAAATAAAATTGAATATCATAACATAATTTTGATAGATTTTATCACTTTCCATCCATACCTCTAACAAAAGGTGCAATTTGTAAATTGGAGAAACTTAGAAGAGAGGTAAATATAATTTTGAAAGATAGACAGGTACAACCCGTAATTATGCAAACTCGCAGGGGAGATCCCGGTAATTAACTCTATGTTATCACTATATATATAAGCACACGATGTATATGTGCGCAGCCGGACGTTACGGCGCCGGGGCTGAACATAGTGGCGGCATGGAGCGAGGCCTCCTCTCCCACAAAGCTGGAAGACGATCACCGCTGCGTCAAATATAACCTCATGTCTGGAACATCGATGTCATGCCCCCACGTCTCGGCCGCCGCCGCCCTCCTCAAGTCTATCCATCCCCGCTGGACTTCCGCCGCCATTCGATCCGCCATCGTCTCCACCGGTAATATATAAACAATCTCTCTCCCCTTTCTCTCTCTCTCTCACCTATTAATACGCAAGTACTTTGCAGCAACTGCGAAAGACGCACGGGGCCAACCCATCACTGATAACTCTGGCGGGCTGGCCGGGCCCATGGCATTTGGGTCGGGTCACATCCGACCCAGCTACGCATCTAACCCGGGGCTGATCTACGATGCCTCCTACGTTGACTACCTCCTCTTCGCATGTGCCAGCGGCAGCCCAGGGATAACGATGGACGCATCATTCACGTGCCCGGTGCGCCCGCCATTGCCTTCTGATCTCAACTACCCATCCGTCACCGCGACGGTCCCATCCAACGGATCTGTCACCGTCAACCGCGTCGTCACCAATGTGGGACTAGGGCCTGCCCGATACGCCGCCGGCGTGATGGCCCCGCCGGGTATCTCGGTTGATGTTCGCCCCAAAATACTGAGTTTTAGAAAGCAGGGCGAGGAAAAGAAATTTCGGATAAAAATTGCTGCGTACTCGAAGGGGGCTGCGGGTCATGGGTCGTTCGTGTCGGGTTCCCTTACGTGGTCCGATGGGACCCATTTCGTGAGGAGTCCGATCGTGGTTAATATAGCCTGATCGCTCGGTTAAACAGACACAGCTATACAATAATGTAAAATAGGAAAATGGTGTGGGATGCTTGCATATTGTTATCATCATAAATAACACGAGGAGGCTTTTTTAGTGCGATTCTGTTGTCGCTCAAAATTTTGCTTTATGCAGAAAATATTCATACATATGCGGCTGTGCTCTGTTGGTCCCCCATGCATCCTCTTATGTCACGGATTTGTCTCTTTACAAGCTCTCTTGCGGCTTTACTCCTCTATTGTCCCCCGTGTAGCCTAACTAAGGTTCCGTTTGGGGGAACTTCTTTTTACCGGCAAGCGGTTACGACCGCATGAACCGGACCTTAAAGTCCGGTTCATGCGGTCATAACTAGGGCTGTTCACAAATAGTATAGTTCGTGAATAATTCGAGATTCGATTCGTGAAGATTCGATTAAAATTTGTATTTTTCGAATTCGAATCCGAATTCGAATCTGGATTCGAATCCGAATTCAGATTCGAATAGTTTTCGAATCCGAATCCGAATAATTTTATTCCTGTTCGAAGGATTGCGAATAATTCTCGAATAGTAAAATATATAGTTAAATAAATTATATATATGTAGATAAATATTAAATATAATTATATTTAAACATTATATATAATTAAACATTATAAAATTCGAATTCGAATTCGAATCCATGTTCGAATCCGAATCCGAATTCGAACCTAAATTCGAATCCAACATTTCCTGCCGAATCTGAATCCGAATCCGATTTCGAATATTCGAACGAATCCGAATCCGAATATTTGCATTATATGTCAAATTTGGATTTAATTGAATAACTATTCGATTTGATTCGGTTCGTGAACACCCCCCGCTTGACCGGTAAAAATAAGTCCCCCCAAACGGAGCCTAAGTCAGCCTCATGTAAGATTTTGTTGGTGATGAAAAGAAGAATGAAGAAACTAACTCGAGAAAGCTCACAACTAAAAGAACTTCAAAGAACTCTATTGCTTGACCAACATCGCAGGAGGTTGATTTAGCTAAGTTACGCGGATTGGCAATAGAAGAGCTAAAGCCGCACATGAACTTGTAAAGAGACAAGTACGTGACATCCAACTGATAATTACAGTAAAAAAGGTGATTGTTATGTGCAAACAATTTTTGGATATGTGCAAACCAATTTCTATGAGTTACTACGCGCCTTTTGAAAATACGTCTTGTACATGCATTTTTAGGAAAAATGTTCAACACGAAAATTGTAGATCTCGTCGAGATCTACAACTTTAGTGTTGAACACTTTTTCTAAAAATGCACGCACAAGGCGTATTGTCGCTCTGATCATAACTATCGCAAGTTTTTGAAAATACGCCTTGTACATAATTTTTAGGAAAGTGTTCAACACAAAAGTTGTAGATCTCGACGAGATCTACAACTTTCGCGTTGTTCCTAAAAATGCATGTACAAGGAGTATTTACAAAAGGCGCATAATAACTCATAGAAATTGGCTTGCACATATCCAAAAATAATTTGCAGGTCTCGATCACCTAAAAGAAGGATCGAAACAAAAAAAAACATCAATTAAATCCAAATGGCTGTCATATTAATCAAATTCAAATAGACCAACACTGAGACTTTGTTGGAGTTTGAAATCAATTTTAAAGACCTGATAGCGATTTTCTATTTGTTCTTCAAAAAATAAGATCGTTATGCAAAACCAGCAGCCGAAAATTAAGCTCTAAAATTGGATAAAGGCAAATCACTTTTCCCATGGATCGGAGCGATATCAAGGAGGCCGCGGCTAGGGCGGCGGCCATTGTAGGCGCCGCCGCAGCTGTAAACACCACCGATCCGGTTCTGGAGATTTCTTTGGTGAAAGGATTGCCCCCCGGCCTTGAACTGTCAACTCTTCCATTGTCTTTTCATAGTTTGCCCTGCTATTAAGGCGATCATAGCCTTCTTCCTCGAAGCGCTGGAGGCGCGCGCTGGAGGCAGCAGAACAGAAATCCAGGGTTTGGAGGCTGTTGTCGAAGTACTCATTGATGAGTTGAAAGAGCTAAGGGCGTCCTCCAAATGTCCTCGCACATAGCCATAAGTGATTTGCACGTAACAATCGCCAAAAAAACAACTACTCTTTAATAAGTGCTGGGCTTTGAAATGCTACATCAACCCCTTCTATAAAGTCAACTAATTGTACATTGTATGCATAATTAACAAATTATTCATCCCACAGATGTATATATATAGAGAGAAAATCTTTCAATGTTCACACAACAAACCGATGCACGAAAACCAAATCCCAGGTACAATTCTTCGCATACAGCCATTTACATAATTATCTCGCCTTGGCATGGCGGAGATAACGGAGCCGCACTGAGCGAAAATTCACGCTTAAAGATCGATCGGGAGCGGAAATTTCTTGCAAGTGATTTATTATATTTACAAGTGGGTGAAAAGAAGCCAAGCAACAGCACCCAAGACGATGATGACGACAACAGATAGGATCAAGCAAATGCATGAGCAACCTCCTTTCGTCCGCTTGTTCAGTACAGCCAGCCTCTTTTGAACCCGCTGCATTGTGGAAGAGATTGGATTGTTTGAACTTCTACCATAAAATTTATTAACGGTCGGAAAGAAAAAACAGAGCGGGAGAAGTCGAGCATGCTGCAAATTATAGAAATAACACAACCAGATAGCTATTTATTTGAATTTTTCATTTTGATGCTTTCCAAGGTTTAGTTGTGAGCTTCCAGAGTAGAAAATTTGGAAATTATGCTCATGAATTATTGGTGAAGGAATTGTTGATAAAACTTTAGTTTCCATATCTTATTTAGAAATCTATAAAATATGCATAATTTACAACTATGGTGGGGAATAGTTGTCAGTTTTGGAACGCGGAAAGAATTCAAGTATAACCTCAAAGCAGGGAAAGGAGATTGCAATCGCCGCGGGAGAGAGAAGGCGGAACGCGGGAAAGATGAGGCGGGATGTTTAATGTCGTGGGAGGGTAGAGGTTGTACGGGATTCAAAATAAAGGTAGATGGAGGGCTTAGATGAAAGGAAGGGTTTTTAGGTGGATGGCCAAGATTAAAGTAAGGGGCTTTTGGATGCCAAAATTGTCCAATATGTATTTGCTTTTATATATGTATGAATGTGTGTCTGTGTATGTATATGGCAAAATAGGGAAATTGGTCCCTTAAACCTACTTTATAAAATCAATCCCAAAAGAATATTTTAGCTGATTTTGGACCCTAAATGCTTTGGTTTATTGAAATTGTTGGTATTTAAACCAAAAGAGCTTAATAAAAAATACGATAAAAGGGGCAGCCCGGTGCACAAAGGCATCCCCGCGTAGCGAGGGCCCGGGGAAGGGTCCCACCACAAGGGTGAAATGTAGGCAAATCTTACCCTGCATTTTTGCAAGAGGCTGCTTCCAGGACTCGAACCCGTGACCTCAAGGTCACACGGCTCAAGGTCACACAGCAACGCCCTAATAAAAAATATGATACGAGAGTTTTTTAGTCAACGTGGTATCAGAGCCCTAAACCGCAGGCATTCGTCCCCCCTTTCGCTCGCCGCATCCGACCAACCTTTGTCGGAACACGCTCGCCTCGCCTCCGCCCGCCATCCCTGACCACCCAAGCCCCTCCTCTTCTCTCTTCCGCAGCCGCAACACCGAGTGGTTCGCTCGACAGTCTCTGCCAACCGTTGGCACTGGCTGAGGGGATGTGGATTCCGACGATCCTCCGACAGTTCGATTGACTTCAAATCTTGGGGAAAATTTTGTTTTGGTCTTCTTATCATCATACTGGATCTCTAGAAGATTCCAACGATTGGATGCTTCATAATAACAGATCTAGGAATTTCTCTTTCAAGTAGATGATGGCTCCTACCTCTGCAACGGTGCCTTCTTTGACCCCAGCTCCTTGAAAACTTGTTACACGCAATACTGTTCTCATGGAGAAGTTCGTTGTCAAGATGGAGTCGGATCTGAAGGTGTTTTTGGAGTTTTGAGGATGTCCAAAGGTGAGGGATCGGCACAACCACAACAGGTGAAGCTGGATCTTCCTCCCGTGGAGCTGAAACTTGATGGATCAACTACATATTTGAGTTGTTCGCATCGGGTGAAGAGGGCTCTAACCGAACGGAACTTGGAGGAATATATGTCAGGTGAGAAAGAGGAGGCAGAGAAGGACTTGGCTGGGTATAATGAGTGGAAGACTACACATAACCTGCTGCACACTTGGCTCCTAAACTCGATGGTTGCGTTTATAGTTGTCACGGTGGATGGCATAGAGATCGTGAGTGATGTTTGGGGGGAGCTGCAGAGAATCTATGCAAGAATCGACAGCAACATGAGAGTGTTTCAGATTGAGAGGGAGATAGAGACAGTCACACAGGGAAAAAATCGATCCAGGAGTATGTCGCAGATCTGGAGCGACTGTAGGCAAATTATGATCATTTTTCACCCGCTACATGCTGCAAAGATCCCGGCTGCGGGAAAGGGGAGCGTGATGCTTAGAGGAGGACTATGCAATTTATGAGGGGGTTGAACTCGACAGTTCAGCGAAGGTGTGCAGTGTTGCTAGCTCAGCCGAAGATTCCCTCACTGGATGAGACAATCTCGGTCATGATGCAGGAGGAGAGCAGGATTAGGCTCTAGTTTGGTACTGTTGGACTTACAGTGGTGAAGTCAGCACTAGTGGTCACCAGTCCAGGTCACAAAGGATACAGGGGTGAGACAAGACATTACTTCAACTGCGGTGAGATGAGTCATCTAAGACAGACTTGTCCTAAGACACCAAAGCAGAGAAATGCAGGTGGACAGGGACAGTTTGAAAGTCGTGATCGTGACCGTGGGGGTCGCAGAGGTGGTGGAAGAGGGGGACACTGGGCACATCTGATGGTAGCAGAGGAAGAGGCAGAAGGGGGTATGGCTGCTGTGGGTCACTCTGAGGAGGAACATACGGTCTTGGATGTTTACTCTCAGGTGCTAAGAAGAAAGCATAAGGGTGTGGTCGACGATGCATTCACTTCAACTTCATCTAGGGGTAATGTAGCCTCTTTGCTCACTTAGCCATAGGTACTCAAATACACTTGCTCTCGCCTCTATATCCACCACTAAATCACCCGATTGGATAGTCGAATCTGGTGGTTCTTGTCATGTCACTAGGACTGTTAGAGAGTTTTCTTCCTATACTCCCCTAGAAGTCCCAGAGTGCATTCAGACTGCCAATGGTACAACTCAGCCATTAGTTGGTAAGGGTACTGTGCAATGTACGAACACCTTGACTCTGTCCAATGTTTTGAATGCTCTTTCCTTTCCCGTTAATCTCTTATTCATTAGTGTCATTATACAACAACAACACTCAAGCCTTTATCCCATCATAGAGGGGTCGGCTATATGGAACCTTTGTCGCCATTGCGCCCTATCTTTATTCATTAGTGTCATTATATCTCAAATTGTATTGTTCTGTTTGATATTCCAAATGTGATCTTTCAGGAGAAGGAGACCGTCAGAAGACTTAGAACTGACACATAACATAGTGGCTTGTGGTACATGGATAGGGAGAGTATGGACTAAGCTCTTTCGTCCATTGTTGAGGGTGCTGGAGGAGTTGGGAGGAGTGTGGAGGACTTGCTGCTACTTCATCATCGACGCTTGGATCATCTTTCTTTTGCTGTCTTAAGTAGGTTGTATCCATCTTTGCTTGAAAAGACTAATATAACAAAACTGGTGTGTGATGCATGTGAGCTAGGAAAACATATCAGGAGCTCTCATTCTAGTTCTGGTAATGAGTTCTTCTGCTTTCAACTTAGTACACTCAGATGTATGAGGACGTTATCTCACAAATACTATGAATGGATTTCGATATTTTGTGTCTTATATATAATTTTATTGTGTGACATTGCTTTATTTGATAAAAAAATAAAAGTGATGTGTTTGCTTGCTTTAAAGATTTTCACAAAGAAGTTCAGATCGAATACAATGCAGTTGTGAAGGTGTTGAGGTCTGACAATAGGACAAAGTACACCAACAGGGTGTTTGGGGAGTAATTGTCAT
The DNA here is from genome assembly GCA_033032865.1 of Dactylorhiza incarnata. Classification (NCBI taxonomy): domain Eukaryota; kingdom Viridiplantae; phylum Streptophyta; class Magnoliopsida; order Asparagales; family Orchidaceae; genus Dactylorhiza; species Dactylorhiza incarnata. The sequence goes on along the minus strand of JAWHQI010000184.1, from coordinate 962,293 downwards.
CCCAAGGAATACAATATCAAATCACGTATCCATACACACCAAAGCAGAATATGGTCGTTGAACGGAAGAACATGTATCTTCTTGAGGTGACCCGGAGTATGATGATATCGATGAAGGTACCAAAGTACCTGTGGGGGCAAGAAGTCCTGACATCGGCCTTTTTGATCAATAGGATGCCCTCACGGGCATTAGATTCGAAGTCTCCGATTGAGATGCTGAGAGGTAAGAATGGAGATATTCTTCCTCTCAACTTTTCGGTGTGTGTGCTTCGTGCAGGATACTAGACCAAATGTAGGAAAGCTGGATCCAAGGGATGTGAAGTGTGCTTTTGTTGGGTATTCGGAAACTCAAAAGGGGTATGTATGCTGGAGTCCGACAGAGAGGATGTTGTTCGTTAGCATGAATGTCAAATTTAGAGAGTTTGAGTAATACTACTCCTCTCAGGTTGACTTGCCCTTTGGGGACTCGCTCGTTACAAGCAGTATAAGGTGACAAGGGGAGGATATCAGTAGTGGTGAGAGGGGGTTAATGAGTATCTCTTGCCCTCTTATGTTGTGTGTAGTCGGTTGTGGTGCCGGTGCATGAGGGGAATGAATCCAAGAATGGTGGACCTCAGGCTCAGGGGGAGCTGAATGTATATGAGGAGAAGAAAGCAGAATGAGGGAACCGTGCTTACAGTGCTTACAATGCCACTTGTGTCAAGTCCCTTGCCCCTGCTTACTCTGACTCTTGAGACACCTACATTATCAACCTCAAACTCAGAATGCACAAGTGATATGATTTCTTTCTCTACTCCCTTTCCCTACCGGTAAAGAGGTCTTCCCGCAGCAATATGAGAGTCTCACCTAATCGATATAGCTTCTCTTATGATATTGCTCAGTTTGTTTCCTACTCTCACATATCACTTGTACTCTCTATTCCTAAGTGTTGACAGGTTACTAAGGAGGATCTAAAGTGAAAAGTTGCAATGCTAGAGGAACTTAGGGCTCTGAAAATAACAAAACCTAAGAGTTTGTGTCACTACCACAAGGCAAGAAGGCAGTTGGATGCAAGTGAGTCTTCACTGTGAAACAAAACCCAGAAGGTTGGGTTAAGTGCTACAAGACCCGGTTGGTAGCAAAGGGGCACAGTCACACTTATGACATTGACTATGATGAGACCTTTGAACTCATGACGAAGATGAACACAGTGCAGACACTGGTATCCTTTGCAGCGAATGAGGGATGAAAACTACACCAGCTCGACGTGGAGAATACCTTTCTTCATGGTGATTTGTTGGAGGATATGTACATGGAGGTACCACCGGGTTTTGGCACGGAACAAACTACTGGTAAGATGTGTAGACTTAAGAAGTCTCTTTATGGGCTGAAGCAGTCTCCTCGAGCCAGGTTTGACAGATTTAGGAGAGCTATGATAGGCATAGGGTATTGACAGACCAATGCTGATCATACAGTGTTCCTTAAGCGATGTGTTCACACTACAATGCTTGTTGTGTATGTTGAAGATATGATTATCAATGGCGATGATGAGAGTGAAATTGCTCAGCTGATGATGAGATTGGGAAATGAGTCTGAGGCAAAGGACTTGGGGAAACAAAGGTATTTCCTTGAGATTGAGATAACTCGTGGTGTAGAGGGGATTGTTATATCTCAACAAAAATATGTGCTAGATCTGCTGACAGAGACATATATGCTGGGGTGAAGGCCTGCAGTTGCTCTCATTGATCAAAAGTCCAAGATCAGTGCTGAGGCAGGAGAGTCAATCAATATAGAGAGGTACCTAAGGTTGGTAAGACGCTTGATCTATCTAAGTCACACTCGTCCCAACATATCCTTTGATGTGAGTATGGTGGCCCGCTATATGCATGACACTAGGAATGGTCACATGGATGTTGTGTATCAGATTCCAAAGTACTTAAAGAGTGACCGGGAAAGGGGTTGATCTTCCAGAAGAATTGGCATTTGAACGTCGAGGGCTATTGGGATTAAGACTAGGCTAGTTGCGCCGATGACAGGAGGTCCACGTCAGGATATTGTGTGTTTGTAGGGGGCAATCTGGTCTCCTGGAAGAGCAAGAAATAGATTGTAGTTGCGAGATCCACAACCAAGGTAGAGTACAGGGCCATGACTTTAGGTGTATGAAAGATGTTATGGTTGAAAGCTTCGCTGGCAGAGCTCAAGATGGACCAAGGGGGCAGATGGCATTGTGGTGCGACAGGAAGTCAGTTATTAGCATTACAAACAACCTAATTCAACATGACAAAACCAAACATGTAGAAATCGACAAGTTTTTCATTAAGAAAAAGCTGGATAGTGGTGTACTGGAGTTGCGACACGTAGTTACTAAAGAGCAAGTTGCTGATTTTCTCACTAAGAGACTTAATTTATCTAGATTGTGTGACAAGATGCGCATAGTGAATATCTTCCGCCCATCTTGAGGGGGAGTGTTGGTATTTAAACCAAAGGAGCTTAATAAAAAAATATGATACGAGTTTTTTAGTCAACAAAAACTAGTCTCTTCAACAAATTCCGTTAATATTTTAACGGAAGTTCCAATATTTTAACGAAGTTCCAATGTTTTAACGGAAGTTCCAATGTTTTAACGACAGTTTATTTTAATTCTGAAAGGATTGCTGGGTTGGCATTTATATCATTTCTTCTTCTACTTGCATTTATATCATTTCTTCTTCTACTTGCATTTATATCATTTCTTCTTCTACGTGCATTTATATCATTTCTTCTTCTACGTGCATTTATATCATTTCTTCTTCTACGTTTCAGCTTTTCTTTGCATGGCAAAAACTATATTGTCCAGACCCGACTACTCCTGCGAGGGCACCGCCAACCTATCTCTCCAACTAGCAAAGAACAGTGGCTGAGTACATAAGCTTCATCACTAGCGACGCCAGCGGGCGGTGACAACACGAGCAATGGAAGATGATCGCCGTCGAGGACGTGCTTTGGGCCATAAGTAAACTCTTCTTCAATGACTACATCGACCCCCTTGGTGTATATTTCGGGCGATATCGTGAACTCGAGGGCAGTGTTTCATTATTGGCTGGTTTAGAATTTGATTATTAATTGAAAGTTGTTTAGGATTGAACGACATTATGCACTTCTGCAAATTGCAATGGCTATTTCAGAGGCAAAGGGGATGTCCTGATAAATTTTGCTTCACTAGAACAATGCCAGTCTCTAGGTCATGCTTCTCAGTAAGATAAAGCATATGCTTTGTGAGGATTCTAATAAACCATGAGGCAGTATTGCATAATTTTTCCAATTCTTTCAAATATTGGAAAGTATGAAGCCAGAAGAAAACATTTATCCAGCTTCGGAAGCAGTTGGGTTTCTAGTGTCTGAAGAAGAAGCTCTCCAACTATCTAGTGCTCCTTGCATCCTATTAGACGGTCTGTGAAGGTAGCAACCACTAAAACCAATCCATGGTACTTCAATGGCACCTCAACCATCGTATTCTACAGATAATGAAAAACCAGAGGAGCCAAATAAAGAGTCTAAGGAGATAATCCAGTAAACAAATGAAGCGGCTCCTTCATCAAATAGCTTGATTATTGTGGTGCATGATTCGTTCTTCCCCCTTGATTTGTATGAATCTCCTTCACTTTGGAGATGATCAGTATACGGAGCAAAAGATGCAAGGACATCTAATTTTGAATATTTCAGAGCAAGGGGATCAGATATTTAATTATAATTAGATATTCAATGCCTAAAGTAAACAAAAACAGTTAATAACCTGGATGGAATGTTAAGCTTAAGTAGGACCTCTTTCAAAAATTTAATTAAATATAAGGATCAAAATAAACTCAATTTTTTGGGACTGATTTACAAAAAAATAAAACTTTGGGGACTTGAATCACAATTTTTCCATATGTATATATATATATATATATATATATGTGTGTGTGTGTGTGTGTCTATATACTCATACACTACTTCGTAACCGATATAGTTGAGCAACCCTTCACCCTTCGTAACCGATATAGTTGAGCAACCCTTCACCCTTCGTAACCGACGCTTCTTTCTGGAAACCGCTCGACACTTCAGTTCCTCCGCTCGGTTCCTGGCGAGACGAGAATCTCATTATAGTCCATCCTTCTCTCCCTGTAGCCGAAAGGTCTGTGCATGAGATCGATCATTAGGGCACGCCATTATTTAGGGCACGCCATTCTTTGTCTACTCGATCCCCCGCTCGACAATACCCGTGGCCGTCGACTTCTCAATTTTGTTAATTTCAACATCTAGTCAATCGTAGATCGATATTTCAAGTGCTTTTTCCTCTGGCTGTAAATATTCATGTCATTTTCCTCTCTATGTCATGGATCGTCTTTCAATGGTTGTCGACCCCATAAATGTCGATTTACTGATTTCATCGCACATCTTGATTGTGTTCGTTCCTGCAGTCCCCATAGTCACTCGAACTGAGGAGATTGAGGTTATTAGAGTAAGATCTATTTTCTCTCTTATTCGTTCTTCTCTTTCTTTTTCTGATTTGGACAAGGTGAATCATAAGAGGAAAGTGGAGTTCCGTTGGTGGTGGATCAGATTAGAATAGTGAGGAGCTTGTAATTGAATCGTTTCTTTGAGGAGAGTCATGTCGCACCCCCGAGCCTACGAACATCGGAACGTCCATGGAAGGATTTTCTTTTCCTTGGATTAGGCGTATTAATATAATGCATGGTGTTTTTGATGCATAGTTATAGATTCCATGCATGCTAGAAGTACGAGGGTTAATAAAATTTGTTTAAATAAGAGATGAGATAGAAATAATAAAATGTATGTTCAAACTTAATTTTTAAATGGCAAGAGAATCCAGACTAGAAGTAAAATGAATAAAAAATGATTAGCATCATGTAAATCTTAGACTAATGGGACATGAAGATGACATGTTAGAATGAATAGGCTTGACCACTAGATGGAAACTCCAGAAGGGGGCATGAGAGGTGGTTTTTCTCACAAATGATAGAGACACTGTCATACTCATAGGACACAATAGGCCATGTGAGCTCTGAATAGGGAACTATGACCCATTCTAGTCACATGCCAGATATGTTTGGATGCGGGTCCATGTACCGTTCAAGGAGTGCACTAGAGCGGATAGGTTATGCGTCAGTGACACAAAGCTAGTGGTGTACTTAGTAAGTCAAGAAATCCAAGACGAGACAATATAACATTTGAGCTACCACAAATCTTAGTATGACAGAACGTAGGGATTTATAAATTTTAAATATTTTAAAGATGAGCTTAGAACCTTAAATATTTTTAGTATTAGCATTCATAACATATTTAACACGCTTCATCTATACTTATAGTCATGCATGTTTATCACCTTCAAAGAGAAATTTAGATCTTCATGCTTACATTATTTGCACACTTACATTTGAATCATGTATCATTACACATAATTAATATTAATAGAGTAACTACTTCCCTTAAGCATTTATTTTATTTATTTTTAATGACGCTTGGGGGAAGGATATTCTTACCCGCTTATGGACTTTTATGGGTTTTTCTTTCTAGGAAACACAGGTCGAGAAATTAACTTAGGATAATCTACCGAGGGGTCTTTATGCAGTCATAGTTTACATTTTTGTTATTTGGTTTAAACTTTTGAAGACATTTGAACTCTATGGACATGTATCAAGTTGACTTCATTGTATCAAACAATAGTTATGTTTACAAGGATTCATTGTTGATTTTAAGAACATGTTTAAATCAGCTTTTTATTTCTGGTACGTTTTACTGAAAAAGTAACGTGGGGGATTGGGCGTTTGTTTTTCTGCATCCGTTCTGAAAGCCGCCTAAAAACTCTGATGTTATTTCGCTGTTAGCGAACCTGGCTCACTACACTCCAGTCGCGAGCTCCTTCTGCGTTCAGCCCAAGCGCAACAACACTCGACGATCTTCTCTCCCGATAACTGTTCTTCTTCTCCTACACAGCTCAACAATTTTCTCAGCCCTAGCGCAGCTTGACGAAGGCTCCTCTCTCCCGATCTATGTTGGCGATTACTCCTCTCTCCGGCACACCTCGACGATCTACTAAGCCCCAACGTAGTAGCGCAGCTCGACGAAAGGCTCCATTCTTCCGATCTACGTCGGCGATTACTCCTCTCTCCGGTAAAAGCCCATGTTCCTCGCTATCCACTTCCTCAGGTTCCGCCGCAACCCTCTTTATCAGGATTCCAGTTATTTCTCCGTAGATCTGAGTTTCGTTGTAAATCTCTGATATTTTCTGATATCCCTATGATATTTTCTGCAATGATTCTTCAATGCATATGATATTTTCTTGGATTTGAGATTTTTTGATGTTGCTTTTCATTTTCTACTGCCTATGATATTAGCATTAGATCCATAACTGTCCAGGTTTTGGTGTATTATATTTACATAATTCTTATTTTGACCAGGGCATTAAAGTATAAGGTATTTCTATCTCCATGATCTTTTTTCCCTAGCTTTTTGGGTACAAAAGCATTGCTCTTGTAATATAGCAAGCTTGTTCTTCATTAGCTTTATCAAGCGTCTGAAGTGTATCTGTACAACCCCCATATTTGCCGAGCTGGTGTGACTCGACGTGGGTGAGATCGCAATACTGAGGGTGGTCGTGATCAGTAAGTCGACCCGTTGAAGGCGTCCAAAGCCACCCAAGGCAAAAGGAGTGTCCGGGGAAGGGAGTAGCGGGGCAAGCGGGAGGAATCTCCCCACTTGCCCGCCCCTTGGGCGAGTGAGGGGATCCCGCCACTCGGGTTGGTCCGGTGTTTCTTCCGCGGCGATCGCGCAGCCGGCATGAGGGAAGAGAGTGAAGGACCCTGAATCATAGCCCTGAGTTCTGCCAGGTCACTTTGACTCTTCCCGGAGAGAGACTTGAAACGAGCTTTGAAATCCTGAGGAGGATCCATCCTGCTTAGGGGAGAGGAGTGGGGAGAGCTCTCAAGGATAGTACTCCCCTCATCTCCCCCTCTGGGGCTTAGCTAATTGGCGGGACCCTCCCTAGATTCATGGGAAGCTCCACCTGCCTGTCAAATAGGTGGGTTGGACTTTCTTTCCAAGCTCGAAAAGAGCGGGGATTGTGTACAACCCCCATATTTGCCGAGCTGGTGTGACTCGACGTGGGTGGGGTCTCGCCCAGTGGGAAGTCATGAGGCTAGTGACTGGGAAAAAAGACGATGACGTATGACATCAGATCGCAATACGGAGGGTGGTCGTGATCAGTAAGTCGACCCGTTGAAGGCGTCCGAAGCCACCCAAGGCAAAAGGAATGTCCGGGGAAGGGAGTAGCGGGGCAAGCGAGAGGAGTCTCCCCACTCGCCCGCCCCTTGGGCGAGCGAGGGAGTCCCCCCACTCGCCCGCCCCTTGGGTGAGTGGGGGATCCCCCCCACTCGCCCGCCCCTTGGGTGAGTGGGGGATCCCCCCCACTCGCCCTCCCCTTGGGCGGGTTGGGCGAGTGGGGGGAGTCCCCCCACTCGCCGCCCCCCTTTTGGGCGAGTGGGGAAAGCCCCCCCCCCCCCCCCCCCCCCCCCCCGCCCCAGGCCCCTTTGCGGCCTCCCTTGCAGGCCAGTGGGGGGAAGCCCCCACTCGCCCCTTCTCTCTGCTTTCGGGGGGGGGGGGGTGGTGAGGGGGTGCGAGTAGTGTGTTCAAGTGGCTATCCGCAGCCCATTTTCAAGAAATCTATAAATAGACCACCATGGGCACCTTGGGAGAGGAGACCTCTTCGTCTCCTCTCCTTCGCGTGTGACTTGTGAGCAAACACTCCATCCCTCTGTCAGCTAGGGTTGATAGTGAGGTCTTTTTAGTGCTCTCCAGGGTGCCCAGGCTCAGCATTGGCTTGGGAGGGGAAACTCTTTTTGATCTTCCGGGTTTGTGGTGGGACCTCCTCGCTGCAGCTTAAGAGGTCTGTTCAGGTCTTCGTAGGTGCAAGGTCCTTCGGCTCTTAGCAATCGGACACGTGTTCTGGCTCAGGTGAAGTAAGGGTTAGCTGCATACCCGTTCCGAACGTCGAGACTGGTTCTCTGGTTTCAACATTCTGGTGCGGTGAGCGTGGAAGCAGCTAGTTCGGAAAAATCTGAGCAAATTCCATGATTGGAAGCGATGAGCTGGGGAACTCGCCCCCTACCAGCGAGTACGTGAAGAATAGTGACTTCGAAGAGTTCAGGAAGTCGATCCTGGAATTCTTGCAGGCCGCACCACCAGCACCCGTGCTCGCCTCGCCATCTTTGATGGAGACAAAGCAAACACGTCGGCAAGGGAAGGGTCCAGCCTCAGAGAAGGCTTGAGCCTCCAAGCACGGGTGCTCTTCAACAACTCACTTAGGACCAGCTACCTCGGTGAGGAAGTAGGGAGAATGCCTCCGTCTCACCAGGGAGGGTGGGGAAGTCCCTTCTGCGAGCTGATTACCTCAGCTCCAGTTCCAGACGGGTTCAGTGAACCTGCCATGTCCTATTATACTGGCAAGGATGACCCTCTCCAGCACCTCCAGTGGTTTGAAGACATGGTCTCAATCAGGCAGATGACAGACTCTTTCAGGTGCAAGCTCTTCACAGTCACCTTCAAGGGAAAGGCGAGAGACTGGTTCCACCAGTTCCCATCGGGTACTATCTACAGCTTCGAGGACCTCCGCCGAAGATTTTTGCTGAGGTTCTCCACCTCGAAGAAGAGGAGGAAGGGGGCGGAGGCCCTATTCTTGATTCGACAAAGGAAGGGAGAGATGTTGGGGAGTTACGTGGATCGATTTCAGGAAGAAGTCCTCCTCGTCAACGAGGTGCCAGGACACACCATGCAGTTAGTTGGCCTTTACCCTCAGACTACAGCAGGGGATGTTCAGGATGAGCCTGACTCGGAACCCCCCCCCCCCTCTGTCTTTCGAGGAGTTGATGGAGCGAGCCGCTCGAGAAATCGAGTGCGAGGCCACCAACCAGGAGTTCGTGGAAAAGTTAGCCAAGTGACTGAGGAGGAGGAGAAGAAGGAAGAGAAGAAAGAGCAAGGAGGGAGAAGGAGGGAGGAAGTGAGGAGTCAGGGACACCAGGGACCCCCCGTTGGGCAGGAGCAAGGCTGGAGGTCTCAACCGTCAGCCGCCCGACCAACCTGGAGGCCGCCAGGAGGACCCTCTCAAGGCCAGGGAAGAGGCCATTTCCAAGGGGGAGGAAACTTTCAGGGGAGGCAGGGACGGTTCAACCCAGCAGGGTGGCAACCGGACCAAAGACCGTTGCAACCCCAACCCCTGCAGGTCATGGCGATTGGCCGAAGAAAGGGAGGAAGGAACAGGAATCGTGCAGGAAAGGGAGCAGGTGAGTTGGTGCTGCCATATTGTGACTTTCATCAGCAGGAGGGTCACGTGACAACCACCTGCCCGGAGTTTCTGGAGGTAAGGGAAGGAGGAAAAGCCCCGGCAGAAGGGAGACAACTCTGCTTGGAAGGGCCAAGGGAAGGAAAAGGAAGAAGGAAAGAAGAAGAAGACCCGTGCGAGGAAAAGGCCGATTTAGGGACCCTGGGCGGGATCGGGGTGATCCACGGAGGAGTGGGCATAGAGGCCACCCGAAAGGGGAGCCTCCACACAATCTACCGTCGAAGCGTCGCTTCGACCTCCCAAGCCCCGCCCCCGGGCGAGAAGATCACCTTCTCGGCCCAAGACATGCCGACCCATGAGGATCCGTTCTGCAACGCGCTTGTCATCAAGGCGGCGATCGAGAATTTCACGGTCTCCCGGATCCTGGTCGACAACGGGAGCTCGGTGAACGTGGTCTTCAAGAAGGCCTTCGGTGAGATGAAGGTGGACGCGAAACGGGTGCTGGCCTCGGATGGACCGCTCTTCGGATTCTCCGGAGAAAGAAAAGAGGTGGAAGGAGTCGAACTCCTCGTCACTCTAGGGGGCACGTCAAAGAACTGCCGGTTCGTGATCGTGGACGCACCAAGCAGCTATAACGCCATCTTCGGACGTCCTCTCATCAGCGCTTTCAAGTGCGTACCCTCCTCATACCAGCAGTGCTTGAAATACAGCACTGGAGGAGTCCAGATCTGGGTCAGGGGCGACCCTAAGGTGGCGCGTCAGTGCTACGTCACGGAAGTCAACACGATATCATGGAAGGAGAAAGCAGAAGAGGTGGAGAAGATGATGGAAGAGTTGGCGGAGATGTATGTGACTGAGTAGGCGCGGGAGTGCGCATTGTAGTAGGTATGTAATATCTTAATGATGAATGAAAAATGATCAAGATAGCACTTCTGTAAGGCCCCGACTAGAGACCGTTGATCGGGCTTGGTAATGCCGGCAGCTGGGAGGCTCATCGGGTCGGTTCGTCGCAGTCAATACTTCGAAAAGAGAAACCAACCTGGGGAAGTGTTGGGTTCCTCCGCCTCCAGGTGATCTAAGCTCCTAGGAAGTGTTGAAGTTCTCCACCCCCAGCTAGTCCGGGGAAGTGTTGAGTTCCTCCGCTTCCAGGTGAACTAAGCTCTTAGGAAGTGTTGAAGTTCTCCACCCCCAGTTCGTCCGAGGAAGTGTTGAGTTCCTCCGCCTCCAGGTGAGCTAAGCTCCTAGGAAGTGTTGAAGTTCTCCACCCCCAGCTAGTCCGGGGAAGTGTTGAGTTCCTCCGCCTCCAGGTGAGCTAAGCTCCTAGGAAGTGTTGAAGTTCTCCACCCCCAGTTAGTCCGAGGAAGTGTTGAGTCCCTCCACTTCTAGGTGAGCTAAGCTCCTAGGAAGTGTTGAAGTTCTCACACAGATCCACCTCTCTCTCCCTCTCGCAACTGCCTTTGGGCTTCAGCTAACTGAGCCCTCAGACTCTGCACCTCTCGCTCCGACTCTTCATATCGCCTTCTGAGCGAGTTGGCAGCTTCTGGGCCCTGCATAGATAAAAGGGGGGAGGTTAGAGTTATTTAAGAAAAAAGGAAAGAAGGTAAGGGAGAAGGAAAGGATCATCATGGAGAAGGCGAACCAGGCCTCCAGATGACTGCTCCAGGAGTCTCTCAGCAACCCCTAAGCGCGTGGCAAGGCCGGCGGCCCTCTCCTCAGCAACCTGCCTCGACATATCGGCTTGCCTGAGTTTTTTCGAGAGACTAAGACCTCGACGGGCAGTCATATGAGAGAGTTCGGTTGCACAGAGCAGGGCCTGCGAGCTCATGCAAGCGAGATCGCGCGCGGCTTTTTTCTTGAGTAAAGACGCATCCTGACGGTCGTATAGGCCGAAGGTAAGGTTGTACGCAACATACCTGATGGATTCGCCCTCTGTCCAAGAAGGCTGCTGGGAGGTGACCGAGACCCGGTTCAGCATCTCGTCCCAGTGGAGGACGGGATCACCAAGGAGGTCAGTGGCATTCACCCCCATCTCAAAGTTGGGATGGTTGGCCAACGCGTTGGGGTCACTTGGTTCCCCCCCTCTCCCTAGGTAGCACCCTTGAGTCCCCTCTACGAACAGACCTCCCTCGCCGCATCGTCTGTCCCTTCTTCGGAGAAGATGGCGAGCCCGTCTCCGCCACCGGGTCCTTCTCCTTCCGTAACCTCGGCATAAGAACCTCTGGGGGGAGCACAATTAGTTGTGTCCTCTTGAACGAACTAGCGGGCAGAAGAGGAGCTCCCCCTCGCAGAAGGAGGATGCTGAGGAAGGGTCCGTTCACCTGCACACATCAAAGTAAAGTAAACACCCGCAGATAGGGGTAGAGATGAAAAACGAGCTGTTGACAGGGTGAATGTACCTGTTCCCGGCTCCACGTAAGAGAGTTGATCTATGTTCCTACGTAAGTACTCGACCTCGAAGCTCGCACCCTCGAGGTAGCCATGCAGCCCAGCTGCCTCGCCATCTATACGAGGAGCTTTATAGATCTTCTCGGGCTTCTGAATGGGCACAAGGGGATATCTCCGAGGTCACCCTGAACGAACACAAACGTATCACTCCAATGATGGACCTTGTTCGACGTCTCACACACCTTTACGTGCGTGCCTGTCAAAAAGCATACCCCATCGGTGGTTGCCCGGAAGATGAACGTCTTGTGAAAGACGGTCAAGTCAAACTGAATCACCTCCTCCCGTAGGTAACACGCAAAGGCGGTCAGCATTGAGATCGCATTAGAGTTAACATGCGCAGGGACTACGCCAAAGTAGTTAAGGAACTCCTGCACCTCGGGCCATAAGGGAAGGCGTAGTCCAACATCGAAGTGGGCAAGAGGGAACGCGAGCCATTCTCAGTAGAAAGAGTTGATGGCCTCACCCGTCGATGGACGTCTAGCCACCCACCCCTCAGGAAGATAGGACTTCTTGAAGGTAAGGAATTCTTCCTTAGACATCTTTCCATTAGGGAAGGAGTGTTCGGAGAAATTGGCGGCGCATTGCTCTCGGCCATTCCTAACGGTTGAGGTACGGTTGGGAGCCATTTCGCAGGGCAAGGGTGGAAGGGGTGGAACTAACTTCGACTAGGGGTAAGGAAGGTGAAGGGCGGGATAGGAGCGAGTGAGGTCACGAAGGAAGGGGGGGGGGGTATTTATAGGGAAAAGAAGAAAAAGGAGGGAGGGTGGACCGCGGGGTCCGCTCGCCCACCTCCGGGCGAGTGGGCGAGTGGACCTCATAGTCCACTCGCCCGGCCATAGGCGAGTGGACATCATGGTCCACTCACCCTCACTCGCTCGCCTCCCAATTTCCCATCCCCACCTCCATCTTGGAACCATTCACTTGAGATCTCTACTCCTCGCCCACGGGATGGTCATCGCGACATCCAATCGTTCATCCCAACGCTTAGCCGACAAATACACGGCAATAAGAGCGGAGCCCGAATAGGTAATAACAGCTAAATGCAGAAGCGAAATATAACTGAACGTGCGTTCGCAAGGCAGGTTAAAACATCGCATGAAACTAGTTCTTGTTATTACACAGCAAATGAAAGATAGAGGTAAAGGTTCGGTCAGCGCGCCGTCCACTTCCAGAAGCTTCGGCCTCGGGCATGAGACGTCGCCCCCTGCAGGGACCCGACACACTCCCTCGCCGAGGCAACCTCCTCACTCACGGAACGCACGGTTGCCTCCACCCGGCGTAGATGGTCTTCTATCGGCACCGCCATGCCCCCAGACGCGAGCCGGACCTCCTCCCTAAGCAGATTGAAGTTGGCTTCTAGCCTCTCCATACGCTGCTCCAGTGTGGAGACGCGAATGGGGAGTTCAGGCCCTGCAGGCGCCCTCATCTCTTGTAGTTCGCGGAGTAGAATCTCCTGCCTCCGCACTGTGTCAGCAAAACGGTCTAGGCGTTCGAGAACGTCAGACTGATCTCCAGCAGGCTCTTCGACCGCAACAGGAGAAGGGAGTGGCGAGAAAGCCTCTCTCCGGCTCGATTGGCCCGTCGAGCCCTTGTCCCCTCCTGCAAGGTTGCAGCATTATGTACCAAAATACTCTACTCAATAAGGACCCTAGTAACAGAACTACCTTGCGAGTTCTCAATCCCTTGACTTCTCAGGAGAGGTCCCCGGGGACTGTGGCTCAAGGCAGGGTCATCCTGAGCGGGGAGTACGCGGAAGGATCCTGAATGTTAGTTGGAAAACACGTTAGAGTCTTTATCAACGTGAAGAAGAAGCGGGGAGGAGGGATTGGCACCATGTCTATCTCCAGGTGCTGGGCAAAGTCGGTCATCCCATGAGAGGAAGACGAAGCCACCTCTCTCGTCGGATCGAGCCAGTGTTTCTTCCGCGGCGATCGCGCAGCCGGCATGAGGGAAGAGAGTGAAGGACCCTGAACCATAACCCTGAGTTCTGCCAGGTCACTTTGACTCTTCCCGGAGAGAGCCTTGAAACGAGCTTTGAAATACTGAGGAGGATCCATCCTGCTTAGGGGAGAGGAGTGGGGAGAGCTCTCAAGGATAGTACTCCCCTCATCTCCCTCTCTGGGGCTTTTATAGCTAATTGGTGGGACCCTCCCTAGATTCTTGGGAAGCTCCACCTGCCCGTCAAATAGGTGGGTTGGACTTTCTTTCCGAGCTCGAGACGAGCTCGAAAGAGCGGGGATTGTGTACAACCCCCATATTTGCCGAGCTGGTGTGACTCGACGTGGGTGAGATCGCAATACTGAGGGTGGTCGTGATCAGTAAGTCGAACCGTTGAAGGCGTCCGAAGCCACCCAAGGCAAAAGGAGTGCCCGGGGAAGGGAGTAGCGGGGCAAGCGAGAGGAGTCTCCCCACTTGCCTTCCCCTTGGGCGGGTTGGGCGAGTCCACCCACTCGCCCAACCCTTGGGCGAGTGGGGGGAGTCCACCCACTCGCCCTCCCCTTGGGCGGGTTGGGCGAGTGGGGGAGTCCCCCCACTCGCCGCCCCCCTTTGGGCGAGTGGGGGAAGCTCCCCCCCCCCCTCGCCCCCTTTGCGGCCTCCCTTGCAGACCAGTGGGGGAAGCCCCCACTCGCCCCTTCTCTCTGCTTTCGAGGGGGGGGGGGGGGGGGAGGGGGTGTGAGTAGTGTGTTCAAGTGGCTATCAGCATCCCATTTTCAAGAAATCTATAAATAGACCCCCATGAGCACCTTGGGAGAGGAGACCTCTTCTTCTCCTCTCCCTCGTGTGTGACTTGTGAGCAAGCACTCCATCCCTCTGTCAGCTAGGGTTGATAGTAAGGTCTTCTTAGTGCTCTCCAGGGTGCCCAGACTCAGCATTGTCTTGGGAGGGGAAGCTCTCTTTGATCTTCCGGGTTTGTGGTGAGACCTCCTCGCTGCAGCTTAAGGGGTCTGTTCAGGTCTTCGTAGGTGCAAGGTCCTTCGGCTCTTAGCAATCGGTCACGTGTTCTGGCTTAGGTGAAGTAAGGGTTAGCTGCATACCCGTTGCGAACGTCGAGACCGGTTCTCTGATTTCAACAGTATCAATAGTGGCTAAATCATTGTATTCCTTCTCATAGTTGGATACCTTGTTAGCATTCATTTCCACTTGTTGGAGGAATTTTTCCAAGAACCTTTCAATTCCATTTTTTCAGAACATATTTTATATGCTTAAACTTGTGTTGGAGTGTAATCAAAGGATTGCATGGCCCCACAGGTTGTGTATAATTTTCAAATACGAGTGCTTTGAAGGATGAGTGAGTAGACCACAATATTAAGAAATTTGAAAGTTGTTTTTTTGCCAATGGATTTCAGCTTGGAGAATTATACCAACAAAGGGATATGGTTCAAGTAAGTGATGGAGTTAGAAGGTCACATAGTGAGGGATACACCTACATTTCCATACAAAAATCAAATCAAGTATTAGCTCTCATGATTGCTTTATTTGTTTTATTATCTCTCATGATTAGTCTAGTAGAAGTCCCCATGTTTGTTTAATTTTGACTGTGCATTAGCTCTCATGATTGGTACTTGTATGTCATTTTGTTTTCTACTTTATAGTGGTTGGATTTTTCTTCCATCCAGCGTGCAACCTGAGTAAATATAGAGATGGAGTTTCTACAACTTGGGAGGTCAATAATGTTATGATATTTTGCGATCTATACTTGAATGAAATCGAGTTGGGTAACATACCAACTACACATTTTAGCATGGAAAGATGGACCAACTTGATGAATAATTTTCGGAAATGCATGGGGAAGTGAACTCAAATGAAAAATAAATGAGATAAGCTAAAGAAAGAATATAAGTTATGGCGAGAGCTAAAGCGGGGTGAGATAGGCTTGGGATGAGATTCGATTCACAAAACAATTACTACTTCAGATGAATGGTGGAAAGAAAGTTTGGAGGTGAATATGTTTCTTTTGTTCAATATTCTTACGTTACATTTTAAATGCGTAAGAACTGTTCTATTAACCACATATATATTATTGTTAAGTTGTGCCTAATGCAAAGAAGTTTCGGTAATCCGATATATCCCAAAATTTAGAAGAGAAATTAAACATGATGTTTAGCCAAGTAGTGACAACTGGAGATCTAGCATAGACACTAAATTCACAAAATTTAGGCCAAAAATCAATTGATGGACGTGAAATGTTGATGGTGATGATGCTCAAGACGTGGAAGATTCTACTCCTTCGCCGGCAAACAAGAAGAGGAAGGATGAGGGAAGAAAGTAGAGGACTGGAAGACAAAATGTAACGAGTTCCACCATGGATGAGATAGCAAAAACATCACATATTATTGGTCGTTGCATGACGGACCCTCCGAAATTCAAATATCTTCAGCCTTGTTTACAATCCAAAAGCTATCGAGGAACTTGGAAAGTATTAATCTATTATGGATTACTTTGAATTCTACGACTTCTCAAACATGTTTCTTAGGAAGAAAGTCAATAGAGAAACTTTTATGACCATTCCTGAGCATTTGAAAGTAAAATGGCTAATGACGCGATATGGGAACAACTCGCAGTAGTTTAAGTGTTTGTCGAATAATATCTATGATCGTCATCTGAGATGTAAGTGTTGT
This sequence comes from Dactylorhiza incarnata, assembly GCA_033032865.1. Lineage (NCBI taxonomy): Eukaryota > Viridiplantae > Streptophyta > Magnoliopsida > Asparagales > Orchidaceae > Dactylorhiza > Dactylorhiza incarnata. The sequence continues at coordinate 945,935 of JAWHQI010000184.1, read as the reverse complement.
GTAGTTATGTCTATGGAACATGAACTATTTCTTGCAATATTGTTTGTTGAACTTATTGTATTTCTACAAGATAATATTTCTTGCAGTATTGTCCGTTGAACTTGTTGTATTTCCTGCAAGATTAGTCTGTTGTATTTCTTGCAAAATTAGACAAAATTTCTTGCAATATTGTGTGTTGAACTTGTTGTATTTTTTGCAAGATTAGTCTGTTAAACTTGTATTTCTTGCAAGATTAATCTGTTAAACTTGTATTTCTTGCAAGATTAATCTGTTGAACTTGTTTTATTTATTGTGATATTGTCAGTTGCAATTTTACAATGTAATCATCGGATAGTTCTAGTGATAAGATTCAATAAAGAGTAACTTTTTTCGTCAATCGTAATCGAGCAGTTTGTAGTCAACAATATCTAACAACGGCTTGTTATTCGATGCACGAGGCTAGTTCATCATCATCCAGAAGCAATCTCTGCATGACATCAAACCAAATTGGAGCTAGGTGGGTTGAAGAACTTCTTAATGGTCATCCTATTAGATTTTACAATGTTTTCAGGATGCCGAAGATAGTATTCGCGATTCTAGAAGAACTACTCCACAAGCAGTACTTGTGGCTACATTATATATTTTAGCTCCAAACGAATTAATTACAACTGCAAGAGAACGATTTCAACACTCAACAAAAACTATCAACAGATATTTTTCGAAGGGTATAGTTGCTATAAGAACTATTTTCAGATGTTAAAGTTATTAATATTATCGCATTATTAGAGTCTTTTAGGAGTATTTGGGATTAGTCACACATTGTAGTTTCTAATTTATGAGTCTTTGTAAGTCCTTTAAATACCCCATTTGAGGGATGAATAAAATGCACCATATATTTCATTTCCTCTATTTCAACATGGTATCAAAGAGAAATTGATTCCTCCTTGAAATTTTGGTGCCCTAAAAATATTGGCGACCTAAATTTCTCGGTGGCTTCCGCTCATGTCGTCTGTTGATTTCATCGTAGATCATGTCTCTTGCTTCTTCTCGTTCTCATCGTCGACGACAACATTGCTTGCTGCTCCCGCTCTCGTCAACAAGTCCAACTTCCGCTTCGGTCAACGTTTTCCTCGCTGATCTCGAGTCTAACTTTTGATCCCATCGACGAGATCGGCTTTTTATTCCATCGCGGGAGCGGCTTCTGAACCCCACGACGACATCAGCGACGGAGGTCTCTGTGTTCTCCGTCGCAGCTCGTCTGCATTTTCGGCGTCGATCCTGCTCCCGATTTCGGCTGCTGCTCACGGCTATGTGTTCTTCGTCGCATGCCGTCGTTGCTTCTTTCGATGGCTTCATCGAGCAAGTCGACATTTCCTCTCTGCTGATCCCGTCGTGCTCCTGCAACTTCTTGTTGCAGATTATGTCATTCTCATGTGTCGATCCCGCAGCCTGGAGTAGATCCCACCTGTCCCGCCCGGATCTGGGCCCGATCATCGACAGAGAAAGAGACGCATGGCTTCTTCTTTGATCCCAACTGCTGCTCTCGATGAGCTTCTCCCGCATGAGCCGATCTCTGCTTGGTCGAGCCCCTGCCAGATCATATTCCCCGGGCTTTCCATTGCCGAGCTCTGCATTGTTGCGACCTGCCACTGTCCTTCATGTTTCCGACGCTACCATCCGCTGCCCCTCATGCTTCGACCAACTCCTACCGCTGCTACCCCTTCCGGGGTGTTGACCTCTCGTCGATGGAGTTTCTTGATTAGTTGGTAGTCTTTTGCGTCTTTAACAATCTTGCATTGTCATTGTTAGTAAACATTTTGTGTCTTGTCTTCATGTCGTCTTGCACGTATTCCACGTGAGGGGGAGTGTTTGAGACGAAGGCGACAAATGATATTTCCCGACTCTCGCCTTAGTCCCATGCGGTCCTCCTGGCTTATGTCGTGTTATTTGTCTCCTCATTTTTCTTTGTTGATTGGTACATGTGTTGTGGTACAATCATTATTGATTGTGCTAATTTTGCGGGTTATGTCGTGCGGGACTGTGTCGTGTCGGACCGCCCTTTGTGTGGATTATCCCTGACGGATTATTCCCCGGTTGCCCATTTGATGATTAGCCCGACATCTTCCGTTACCTTCCACATGTTGTGTGTAGATGATGTTGGTTGACCTGATTCCAGCGAGTCCACGTCGTGTGTGGAACCTGCATGGCTATGTCCCCGATTTGATTCCCCGGTTTGGAATTTCCTCTGGTGGCTCGTCTGATGTTTTATCTCACATCGCCTACCTCCATTACCTTATACGATGTTTTCAAGCTGAAGGTTTCCCCTCCAACTTGAGGCGGAGTGTTGAAGTTATTAGTGTTATCGCATTATTAGAGTCTTTTAGAAGTGTTTGAGTTTAGTCTCAGATTGTAGTTTCTACTTTATGAGTCCTTGTAAGTCCTTTAAATACCGTATATTTCTTTTCCTCTATTTCAACACAGGGAATGCATGGAATATTCAATTAGGCCGATTCTTCACTGCGCATGGTGTTTGGAAAAAGAAGTGGACTATACTTAGGGATATGCCACAACCCATAATATAGTTTTGCAAAACAATGTGGCATTGTGATAACAATAATGACAGTGCATAACTATATTTGTAGACATTCATCTTGCTCAAATGCTGATTTCAGGGCTAGTGATGATGACGAGAATTTGATTTACACCAAGACACATCAGATAAGAGCAGGCCAAATTCAAACCACTACCGATGTAAGATCAAATGCAGATCATATTAGAGGCGTGCGAGTAGGTGTTGATGAAATGACTGCGATGCGTGACTCCATTACAGAATGCCTATACAGAGCTAACACGTAGTACGCATGTTTTCAATTTGTTCGAGTCAATGTATATATGTTTTTCAGGTATTGAAGCAATGAGAAAAATATTAAAAAAAAAAACTATCGTGTCATTTATACTTTGAGATGTCTTATCATTTCATTATTGCTTACCATATTCCTGCGGATAAATACATTTCAAAAAGTTTTATTAAAATAAACAATGTACCGCTATTTTGCCAAACAGTTCAAAAAAAATCTTTGCTCTAAACAACTCTACAAACATAAATCATCCAAACATATCTCCATTTGCAACAACCATATTCCTACAACTCCAACTGCAACCTTCTTTTTACCACCACTCATTTACCCACCGGTACTGCTCTCCTAAAAGGACCCTAAGTTTGTCTAGTTGGTTCTGTGATTCAAATATAGAGGTACTCCTTTTAACCCTAGCACAAGTTTACTTTTTTCTTGTTTACATTAGTTCTAATTACTGCATTTTCTATTATTGTGCCAATTATATACTGTTTTCTAATTTTACCTCATATCACGACACGAGTACCGACCGTACTTTTGATATGTTGCTAGGAGGGTGTGTTACGAAAAAGATGTGTCCAAGATATAAGAATTGAGTCTAGTTTATTGTTTTTCGGTTCTTGTCAACTTTACCCTTCCACATTAATGGTACTTTAAAATAAATAAGATGTGACGTTTCTAATGCTTGGTTAATTATTTCAAACATTCACACAAGCTTCAAGGAATTTATTCTGTACATGCTTTCAGATCTGCATCTCCTGTTGTATAACACTATCTATGAACAATAAATTTCAAGTAAGACTATCGTAAGAAATGTAGTTCGAGATAGGATGATTTGTGCAAGTAGTTTTACCTTTTAGAAGAGTAATTGGAATATGAAGCGGAAGAAGCAAAATTCTCATTAAGCTCAATAGTATGTGTTGCAGCCTATGAGCGTAAACCTAATAGTCAATTGCCACCTTGTCCTGGGGCACGACCACGTCCACCAGTTCCCCTACAAGGTGGTGCAAGGTGAGGATATAATCTGAAGCAAGACTCGCGAAGGTGGCCTTTCTTAACACAGTAATCACATACACGAATTGAAGTGCCTGGTGGTGCACAACCAATACTAGCAAGAGCTGAACGATCTATAGTCATTGTAGAGCTTAGAGGTCTTCGTTGGCCCTCACCACCTAAGATCATATGGAATGCCTCTACGAGTAAAGGAAGCGGAGAGCGAAGTAAGACGTGAGTGTGCACAATATCAAACTTCATATTCAAGCAGATCAACAACACATGGACTCTTAAACAATCTTGCTTCTGCAATTAAATTGCAACTTCAGTGCATACATAGTAAAATCTTAAAATAATTCAATCCTTGATACAACCTTTCAAATTCAAAGGAGTAAGAGGAAATAGCCATGGATCCTTGCTTCAGTTCAAGAACTTTACGAGTTCATACACCTGGGTAGACCTTCCAATATGTGAGTAAGTTTCACGTGCATGAGTCCAAATCTCATATGCAAAATCCATAAACATATAACTTCAACATACAATGTGTAATATAGAGTGAAGAAATCTTGAGACCACCAATGAGTTATTTAAATCTCACTTTCTCCATGTGGGAGCGGACTTGGGTGGTTCAACCACTGACTTATCAATGTATCCATACAAATGATGGTTGTGGATTGCGTGTTGGACTGCTCGTGATTATTCAAGATAGTTAGTACCATCCAACGACACGGTCGTGATCTTCAGAGATCCAGAGTGGTCATGAGTCATCGGAGGGCCACTCAACCATAGCACTTGAATATTGAACAAAGAACTTGAAGAATCTCCCCATCTGGAAAATGGGTACAACAACACTAATGATTCCAAGAAGAATGTGAATGCTAGTACAATTACGACAACAACTCACACTATCCTAGAACTTTACTGGCCAGAGAGGGCAGTAGGTTGAGGGTCTCATCAGATGACTGCAATAGCAACCTAAATAGAGAGAGAGGGTTCGGAAATCCTACGTGAGACAAACATGGGATTCTAGAGAACCGGACGAAGAGAAATAGGGAAGGTAGACCTGGTGGGGTCGGCCTACAGCAGAAGATGCAGAGCCGACAAGAAGAAAAGGGCTCTAGCGAGAACGCCAAGGGCAGGAGACGACCATGGAGAGACCACCTAGGGCATAAGACGGCTCCGCTAAGGTGGCCTAAGGAAAAAGACGGCCCAAGTGAGGTCGCCTGGGGAAAAAAATTTGCTCTGCCGGAGCCACAAGATCAAGAAATTACTGGAATAAGCAATTCAAAGGACAATGGGGATCGGAGTTGGATTTCAGGCCATGATACCAAGTAAAATAAACAGAATGAAAGTTTATGCATTACTAGCACGTATCATACATATATATAAGTTAGGATGAGTACATAGACAATTTACATAAAATGTCACTACATAGAAATATAAAGTAATATAAACTTGAGACTTATTCAACTGAGATAACTATAAATTTAGCAAATAATATTTAACTGAGTAAATTGATTTACCTGGAGCCGAGAGTCCGTAACATCAACGTGTTCGTCCAAATCATCCTGAAAAGAACGTAGAAAAGATATAATTTAAAGTAGGGTAAATTACACTGGTCCACAAAGTATAAAAACACTTCACATAAGATCATGTATTTAAATATTTCAACTGCCTCTGAGATTTTAAAGAAGCACCAACCAATTATGGTGGCGTTATTGGAGGAAATAAGGAAAAAAAGGCAGAAAAGGGGCCAGGATATATATGATGAAGGATGCATCGTGGACGGAACTAACGCGACAGGCGGAACTCCCGGCGAGACCGGAATCGCTTGGCTTGAGAAGATCGACCCGCTTTGGAAACCTCGGGTCATTTAATTATTTTCATTAGCATGTGTTGTTTTCTATTTGTATTTGCATGTTTATTTTGCTCTTTTTGCTTGGTGTGTTGTTAGCGGGTGTGCTAATAGTTGTGGCTTTCCCCTTGTAGTATAAGAGGTGAGATATCTTATGTTGTAAGCAGTTTTTGACAATTAAGGAGTAATTTGGTTGCCCTAGCCACATTCCCTCCCCTCTCCGTGCGAGAGAGCCCAGTCCGAAAGGACCCGCCGCCGTCCGTTCCCCTCTTCCCGTGAGGAAGATATTCGCCAGAAGGCGCCACCCCCTCCACGCTCGACGTTCCTACGTCAGTTGGTATCAGAGGTCTCCGTCGACTCCTACGCTCGGCGTTGTTTCCTCCCGCTCGCGCGCGCCTAGTCGCGTTCCCGCTCGCTGCATCGACGCTCCCGCTCGCTGCATCGACGTCGTTCCCGCTCGCTGCATCGACGCTCCCGCTCGCTGCATCGACGCCGTTCCCGCTCGCTCGCCGCTCGACGCTCGACGCTCTCGCTAGTCGCTCGACGCTCCCGCTCGACGCTCGACGCTGCATCCTGCAGATGGGCGACACCCTGCGTGACGACGCCGACTTATGGGCGGCCATCAATGGCATCACCGCCCAACTTGCCACCCTCACCGCCGCCCTCGGCAACCTGCAGCCAGGCCGCAACCCGCCTCCACCTCCTGCCGACGCCAACGCTCCAGCGGATCGTCTCTGCGGGCAGCAATACCGTCGTGGCCGCGTGCCTCCGGCTGCACCGCCCCTCCACCCAACCCTTTCCGAGTCCAGCTCCGATGAGGACCTTCCCAACGGCGGCAATCCTTATCGCGGGGGTGACCAGCAACCTCATTACCAACCAGGATACCGCTTGCGCGCGGACATTCCCCACTTTCATGGCAACCTGGGCATCGAGGAATTTCTCGATTGGATTTCAGAAGTCGAACGTTTCTTCGAGATGGCTGAGATCGACGACCGCCGCCAAGTGAAGATGGTTGCTTACCGCCTTAAATCCGGCGCGGCGGTTTGGTGGGACCAACTTCAACTCAACCGCAACCGCCAAGGCAAGGCCCCCGTTCGCACATGGTTGAAGATGAAGAAGTTGTTGCGGAATAGGTTCCTCCCACCCGACTACGACCAACACTTGTTTCAGTTCTACCAGAGTTGTTCGCAAGGAACTCGTACGGTGACGGAGTACCTGACAGAGATAAGCTGACTTGCGGACCGCAACGGCCTAACCGAGACGGATGGCCAACGTGTTACTCGTTTCCTACATGGGCTACGTCCCTCCCTACGGGAGAAGATTGGCTTGCATGTCTTGCGCACGGTGGATGAGGCTTACAACATGGCCCTCAAGGCGGAGCAAATGGAGAAGACAGCAGTGCCACAACACCGCGCGGCCTCTCGCCGCCCGTCGACTGATCTTTCGGGTTCTAGCAGCCGGGACACCACAGGCAAGGAGACTGCAGACTGGGTGTCGGCCTCCTCTTCCGCACCAAAGGGTCGGGCACCTGACCGCGCATCATCGGGCACATGTTTCAAATGCCAGCAACCTGGTCATTTCGCCTCCCGTTGCCCCCTACTTCGCCAACCTGTCCACGTTGTAGCACCGGACGAGGAGAGGGAGGACGACTTAGTGGAGGCCGATGAGGTCATTGATGGGTATGACGAGGAGGGCGACTTCGCCGCGTGCGTGGTTCATCGTCTACTTCTTACACCGCGGCTAGATGAACACGTCCATCGTAGCAATGTGTTTCGGAGCTACTGCAACATCAAGGGGAAGATCTGTGATGTCCTAATTGACAATGGCAGTTGCGAGAATTTTGTTGCAAGCCGGTTGGTCTCCTATTTGCAGCTACCGACCGAGCCTCACCCGCACCCCTATTCCATCGGTTGGATCCAGCGCAGCCCCTCGGTGCGGGTTACCCACCGCTCTCACATTCCTGTTGCCATTGGAAAGCACTACCAGGCCGACGTTTGGTGCGACGTCGTGGAGATGGACGCGAGCCACCTGTTCTGAGGGCGGACGTGGCAGTATGACACGGATGTTTTGTATAAGGGCCGTGAGAATGTATACTCCTTCACTTGGGCGGGCAAGAAGATCCACATTATTGCTCGGGTCGGAGGGAAACCCGAAGCCGGTCCGCCTTCGGATAAGGGGCGCAGTCTGTTGGTGATGCATGAAGACCCCTCTCTGTTCGAGCGAGACGTTGCGGAGGACAAAGAGGTGGTGGCCCTCGTCTCCTACGGCTTGTACGCCACTAGCGAGCAGGAGGTGGAAGCCGCACCCCCGGACGTGCGAGCACTGTTGCACGAATTCCGAGCCATCACGACAGAGGACTTACCCGACCATCCCCCTCCTCTTCGGGATATAAAGCACCAGATCGACCTCATTCCGGGAGCTAGCCTTCCGAACTTGCCTCACTACCGCATGAGCCCCAAAGAGCATGACATCCTGCGTGAGAAGGTGGAAGAGTTGTTGAAGAAGGGGTTCATCTCCGAGAGCCTCAGCCCCTGCGGGGTCCTGTCCCTCCTCGTGCCCAAGAAGGACGGTTCGTGGAGGATGTGCGTCGACAGTCGCGCAATCAACCGGATCACCATCAAGTACTCCTTTCCCATCCCGCGCCTTGACGACATGCTGGACATGCTGGACGGTTCCAAGTTCTTTTCCAAAATAGACCTGCACAGCGGGTACCACCAAATCCGCATCAAGTCGGGTGATGAGTGGAAGACGGCTTTCAAAACGCCGGACGGTCTCTTCGAGTGGAAGGTAATGCCTTTTGGATTAACTAACGCTCCAAGTACGTTTATGCGCCTCATGACACAGGTACTGAGACCATTTCTGGGGAAGTATGTCGTCGTCTACTTTGATGACATCTTGATCTTTAGCAAGAGCAGAGCGGATCATCTATCACATCTTCGTGCTGTGTTGGGAGTGTTGGCGGAGCATAAACTGTTTATTCACCTCAAAAAGTGTAGCTTTCTCGCTCCGCGGCTGAACTTTTTGGGCTTCATTGTGGGCGCGGACGGCATCCGGGTTGATGAGGAAAAGGTCCAGGCAATCCGAGATTGGCCGACTCCAACGACGCTAACGGAGTTGCGGTCGTTCCATGGCTTGGCCACATTCTACCGGCGGTTCATCCGTGACTTCAGCACCCTTACAGCGCCGATGACCGATTGTTTGAAGAAGGGGCGGTTCCTTTGGGGAGAAGAGGCCAGTCGCTCTTTCGACTTGATCAAACAGAAGCTTAGCTCGGCCCCGGTCTTGGCGCTACCCAGCTTTGATAAGCTCTTTGAGGTGCAGAGTGATGCTAGTGGCATTGGTATAGGAGCGGTCCTCTCCCAAGACAAGCGGCCAGTTGTGTTCTTCAGCGAGAAACTAAGTGATGCCAGGCGGAAATGGGCCGTTTATGATCGAGAGTTTTATGCCGTCGTCCGGGCCCTCAAGCATTGGGAGCACTACTTGCTGCACAGGGAGTTCATCTTGTACACGGACCATCAAGCTCTCAAGTTCATCAACAGTCAGAAGCGCATGGATGGGATGCACCTTCGTTGGACCACGTATCTCCAACGGTTTCCATATATTATCCATCACAAGTCGGGGGCTACCAATGTCGTCGCCGACGCACTTAGCCGGCGGAGTTGTTTGTTAGCGACTATGCACCACGAGATCGTCGGTTTTGATACTCTCGTCGACTTGTATGCCGACGACATTGATTTCCAAGAGGTTTGGCGCGCCTGTTCGTTGGGCGGATCACATGGTGGTTTCCTCTTACTTGATGGGTTCCTGCTGAAAGACAACCGCCTGTGTATTCCCCGCACTTCCTTGCGGGAGAAGCTCATTCGTGATTTGCATGGTGGTGGGGTTGAGTGGCCACCTGGGCCGAGACAAAACTCTTGCCAGTCTACAAGAGCGCTATTTCTGGCCGCAGCTGACAAAGGACGTGGGGAACTTCGTTCGGAAGTGTTATGTGTGCCAACAGTACAAGGGCCATGCACACAACACTGGGCTCTATACACCCCTCCCGGTCCCCTCCGGCGTTTGGGAGGATCTCTCCATGGATTTCATCTTGGGCCTTCCGCGCACACAACACGGGGTCGATTCGGTGTTTGTCGTGGTGGATCGTTTCTCGAAGATGACACATTTTCTTCCTTGCCGCAAGACATCCGATGCTTCTCACATTGCGCGACTTTTCTTCCGGGAAGTGGTTCGTTTGCATGGCGTGACGACCACCATCACATCCGACCGAGACCCCAAGTTTCTCGGTCACTTTTGGAAGATGTTGTGGAAGATGTTTGATACCTCCCTCCAGTTCAGTAGCTCCGCCCATCCCCAAACTGACGGCCAGACCGAAGTCGTGAACAAGACCTTGGGGAACCTCGTTCGTTGCATCTGCCAGGATCGCCCAAAGCAATGGGATCACGCCCTCGCGCAGGCTGAATTTGCTTATAACAATGCGGTGCACAGCTCTACCGGCCGCACGCCTTTCTCCATCGTTTATACCAAGGTTCCCCGACATGCGCTCGATCTTGCCCGCCTACCGGCGGCCCCTCCTTCAGCAACACAGCTAGCGGAAGAGACCCGCGACATCCAGACCGACACCCGGCTCAAACTGCTGGAGTCTAATGCTAAATACAAGGCTATGGCCGACAAGCACCGTCGCGAGAAGATTTTTGAGGTGGGAGACTTAGTAATGGTCTTCCTCCGCAAGGAGCGACTTCCAACGGGACACCACCACAAGCTCATGCCGAAGAAGTACGGCCCCTTCCCCATCACCCGTAAGATCAATGACAACGCTTATGTGGTTGACCTCCCGCCGGACTTCAACATCTCCAAGACCTTCAACGTGAGCGACTTATCTCCTTTCTACCCGGACGTCCCGCTCTACCCCGAGCACTCGAGGTCGAGTGCCTCCCAAGGGGAGGCGAATGATGAAGGATGCATCGTGGACGGAACTAACGCGACAGGTGGAACTCCCGGCGAGACCGGAATCGCTTGGCTTGAGAAGATCGACCCGCTTTGGAAACCTCGGGCCATTTAATTATTTTCATTAGCATGTGCTGTTTTCTATTTGTATTTGCATGTTTATTTTGCTCTTTTTGCTTGTTGTGTTGTTAGCGGGTGTGCTAATAGTTGTGGCTTTCCCCTCGTAGTATAAGAGGTGGGATATCTTATGTTGTAAGCAGTTTTTGACAATTAAGGAGTAATTTGGTTGCCCTAGCCGCATTCCCTCCCCTCTCCGTGCGAGAGAGCCCAGTCCGGAAGGACCCGCCGCCGTCCGTTCCCCTCTTCCCGTGAGGAAGATCCTCGCCGGAAGGCGCCACCCCCTCCACGCTCGACGTTCCTACGTCAATATATCTCGTTATTTTTCACTTAAAAAGAATTTATACATTTTTCTTAATATTGTTAGAAATCTTACTCTTTTCTCAAAACTAGCCTGACTATTTCAAACAAGGGTAACAAAAAAAAATTTACAATTCAACAAAAAAATTTCACGAGGCTGGGCTTAAAGGAAATTAATAATGGAATAGGAACTCCATGAAGACTGCAAGTTAACTTCTGCTTGGTACTCCGTTTTTGCACCGACGGCATTTTTGATTCATCTCACAGGAGAAGATGACGTGTTTTTGATTCATCTCACGGGAGGAGTTGCTGTGCGATGGGAAATGTCAAAAACTTCATTTTTTAGCTCCATTGCTCACCGAATGGTGGGAGCTCTATTTTTCACAGAAGCTCCATTTTTACCAGAGCTGGACACACCACTCCCCAACTAGTTGAATTCCTTCAAAAGATGCCTCACATGGTAAGGTTCACCCTACACTTACAACCAGAAATCTCATCTCCCAATGGTGATGTGATACTAATCGCATGTCATCTTCTTGAAGGTGGTCGGTTACGCCCGCCTGTCCTTCCTGTCCGTAAGCCCTTCTACCAACCTTTAAACAAGGTTCGTCCTCGAACCTAGAATGTGTTCGGACTGGGAGAACCTCACTTTGATAGCAAATGTAATAGCATGGGCCCGCCACCGTGACCTTCGGGTCTACCATGTGAAGTATTGTCGACTTTGGTTCCAACTCTCATGGTTTTGTCCCCTCAAAAAGCGCCCACATGGTAAGGGCTCACCCCACTACTTAAAAGCTAAGAATCTTATCTCCCAGCAGTGTGGGACTAATCACAGGTCATCTCATTGAAGGTTGTCGTTATACCCATAGGCCCTTCCGGGCATCAAACCGGACCAACATGAAGCACCTCTTATACCACAAGGCATGCATGTTATTTGCCTTTTATAATATGAAGTTGAATATTCGCATTAATTGTCGCTTTACATTTTCTTTTCCGTTATCGCTCTTATGTTATATCACGTGATATGTCACGTGTTGTGGTCCTATATATATGTATGTTAGTGCCCGGTTTAGGGCATCAGCAAATAATTTCTATTTTCCACTTGGTATCAGAGGTGAAGCCGTGATTCCGCCGATCCCTCCCCGCTACTGCTCGCTGGCGTAGATCGATCCCTTCCCGTCGATCCCGCTCGCTGGAGTAGTCGTCCTCCTGTCTTCCCGTCGACTCCCGTTCGCTTGCGTGCCCTAGTCGGATCACGTCGCCCCCGTCGTTCTCGCTCCAGCCGCCTCTCGTTCCTCCCGCGCATCCCGTTCCGCGCCCCTCTTCTTCCGCCCTTTGTGTCTCCGGCCGGATGTTTTGTCCTCCATGGGGGCTGTCGGAGACACCATGCTCCCATCCTCCGGTGTTCCTTTCGGCGTTGAGATCTAAGGGACACCCGTAGGATGTGCTTTCGTTTGATGTGAGATATGCGTCCTCTCCGATGGATGATCAATCTGACATCTCCCCTGCTCCTCGATCCGGTGCTCTTCCCGGTTCCTCTGGCGATCCTCCATGGAGTCATGGACACTCTGGCTCGTTGAAGATTACTACTGTTGTCTTGGATGGCACAAATTATCTGGAATGGTCCAGGGCGGCCCAACATGCTATTCGCAGTCACCAGCTATATGGACTCATTGATGGTACCACCGTTGAGCCACCCCGTGCCGATCCCTCTTGGAGTAAATGGGATTCGGACAATTCGTTGGTTGTCTCGTGGTTACTTCACTCGATGTCCCCTTAGGTGTATCGCAGTTATATGATGTTGGACTCTGCTTATGATATTTGGACACGGGCCCGTGATACTTACTCTCAAGCCGGCAGTTCGATGCAAGTGTATGAGCTCACTCGACGTGTTCTGGAGCTGAAGCAAGGAAATATGACCGTTGCCGCCTACTATTCTGAGTTTGAGCGCCTCTATCAGGAGTTGGATTTCTTCAACGCATTTACTGCGGCTTGCACTGCTGATGTGGTGGCCCTTCAGAAGGATAAAGATCGATTTCGGGTTCATGTCTTCCTTATGGGGCTCAACATGGAGTTTGACGTTGTTCGCTTGCATGTCCTCCATCGTGAGCCACTCCCCTCTCTTCAGGAGGCCTTCAGCATACTCCTCAGTGATGAGAATCATCGTCGCACTCTTGGCCCCCTACTGATCACTCTGCGCTCACTGGGCTGTCTCGCGGATCACCTCCTGTTTGTAGTCATTATGGGAAGAAGGGTCATACCAAAGACTCTTGCTTTCGTCTGCACCCACACCTTGCCCCTGGTGGTCGGGGCTCTGGTACTCGTGGTAGAGGTGGGTACCGTGGTGGTGGTCGTCACTCGGTGATCGCTCTCAGTCTTCTGTGCACTCTACTGAGGTTCTAGAGGACACTTCCCAGGTCCTGTCTGCGGTTGAATTAGAGGTTTTCCGTCGTCTGCTGCGCTGCCACACAGACTCTACTCCTGCTGGTTTTCATGTTGTTGTTGCTACTCCAGGTCTGTCCAGTGCTCATGTTGTGTCCTCTTCCCCTTCCGAGTGGATTATCGACTCGGGTGCAATGGACCACATGACTGGATCTGCCTCAGGTTTTACCTCCTATAACCCTTTTCTGGGCGTGATAAGGTTATTGTTGCTAATGGCTCTCTCTCAGCCATTGCTGATAAAGGGACTGTCACTTGTTCTCCCGACCTATCACTATCCTCCGTTTTGCATGTCGTGTTTTTTCCTCGCAATCTGCTTTCCATTAGTCACTTGACTACCTCTTTGAACTGCTCTGTAACCTTTTACCCTGATGTTTGTGTGTTTCAGGATCTGGATATGAGGCGGACGCTTGGCAGTGGTAGGAACGTTGGCGGACTGTACTTGCTGGACCAGACCTCTACCAGTGCTCTTTCATTCACCAGATCTCTGACTCTTCATGACATCCGGCTAATTTTTATTTTCCACTAATGATCTAATCGAAATGAAGAGGTCAGTAATAGCTTAAAAAGAATGTAGTGATTAGAGACATACAAGTAGATTTGTATGCAGATCCAGCTCTTCATTAACCGCCAGTGCAATATGCTTTGTGCTGAACACAGTTTCCTCCAGTTTCCCAAGGCCCTCATCTTGCTCTATTCTTAAAACAGTGCACAATCATCAAGAGAAAGTGAAGAAAATAGAGAAATGTAATCAGGAGACACTTAAATATACCTTTCATAATTTGGCGTTGCAGAACCACTACACCGTGGTTATCCAACCCTTCAGCTCTGCTAATCTCACTGGTGATTTTACTTTGACCAAGCAAATCCTCTCTGATAGCATAAAATTAATTAAGTAAATCTTCCCTAATAACACAAAAATACTAATATGTCTTTTTTCCCGATTTGATAAAATAAATAATGCAGGGGAAGTACTCCCAATAGAAACACTAGTTAAAAAATTTGCATGCTATATGAAATAACTTCATTAAACTATGATTATAGTACCTAGTGGCGAAGTTCGACATGTTTAACATAGATGCCATTTGTTTTGCTTTTGATCTCAAATTCAAAAGCATGTCCTGGCGTTTATGTAGCTCCTTCTCAGATCTGCAACAGAACTTATGTAATAAAATTTTGATAAAATCGTATGTGTTCAAAATGCACACATCCTATTCGAAAAAGCACTCGTAAAACCAAGTTCAAAAGACAATATAACAATAATGAGATACTGCATAATTTGTTGCAAGCACTTGCACTTTTTTATGTATAACTACAAATGAATGCATGCATCGAATAAGCATAAAAACAGTACTTAAATATCGTCCGACATGTCAATTTCGAGGGAATTGTTTTTTCCTAAAAAACAATTGTCGTTTAGTTAAACATCGGCCGATAAATTCGAATTTTTTAGATATATCAGACTGCACGGCTTATGAAAATATAGTCTGAAATTTGATGGTAAGTTCAATTATCAATAAATATGCTTAAATCATCTCTCTGTATTGCATAGTATATGTTTATTTTGATTAGACTTATGTTAGGGTCCCACCGACGTCGTCAGTTATCTATTAGCGGTTCTTTTACGCATACTTTCATTATGAATCTTTATGCATCGAGTTCGAGTCCGAGTTGAGTCAGTCTAAGTCGAAATGTATTATTAAGTGTCATATTAGTTTCGTCATTTTTAAGAGTCATTATTTATGGTTATTATGATATTTCATGTCTTCCATTTCATGTACGGTATTTTGGTAATTATTGGAGTCATGTAACTTCTATTTAAGAGACCACTTGAGTCATGAATCACTATGAATGAATAAATCCAATTTTCTTTCTCTCTCTCTCTAGTTCTCTCCTCTTCTTCCCATTCCTAGGGTTAGGGTTGAGCAAGGCTCCTCTCCTTCCTCACCCTTCGCATTCTCCGCGGGTTGAGCTTGGCTCCCCTTGTATCTCCGCCTCCACCGCTACCTCTGATGACGTTACGGGCTAGGCCCAAAACAACTTATTGTTTCATTCTCTTCCATAAGTGTAATTATTACAAACAATTATTTTACACTATATTTTTCTTAGTTCATATCAAAAAATATATTAGGACATTCAACACATTTATTACTTCATCATTTGTCTTTTTAACACAAGTTTATTAAGTTCGGGAAGAATTTATATCAGCTAAAGAAGACTTAAAAAAGTCTAAATAAAATATGTATCTAAATAAAATACTATTTATATTTTTCAATGTATCTATTTGTAATTATTTTGGATATTTATTTGTAATTATTTTGGATATTTTATTTTAGATATCTTCAATTTTATTTTGGGTTGCATATGACTCTACTTTTCATTTTATTTTTTATTTACTTTTATACTACATAGTTCAGAACTTGAAAGGGTAAATATTTCAAATCTAATCAAACTATTACATCCTCCCTCTATATATGCACTAAGGAGGGTGACAACCATACATCATATGAGGTGTGTGACTAAATGAGGGAGAAAGAAAGAATCTACAATGGGCTCCCTCATGGAGCTTTTTATTGGTATTTCCAAGGTGATCTCAAAGTAATCAAGTAGTTAGTCTCACTGCCAACGCGATATGAGCCTATAGGATCGCACATAAAAGCGTTTGGAGAAGTTGGAGGAAGGATTGTGTTGGTCTTACTCATATTGGATATGAGTGAAGGATCAATCCTATGACTCATTTGAGTTAGGTCAAGTCGGCTAAATGTTCCACAGATATTATGAATATTGTATAGAGCATGTTGGCATGTGTTCAAGACGACATTGCATGCATCGTCGAGACCATCACGACGATATTGTGAATATCATCTAGTGGTCACGACGATATGGCCAACTGTGAACTTTTAAGTGTATCGTTGAAGTGATGTGCGATATCGTCGAGATTGTCTCAACGATATTTTAGTTGTAACGATGATATCGTCGAGATCGTCTCGACGATATAGGTCATCACGATGATTGTTGGGAAAATGATTTCTCTTAACCCCTGAAAAAGAGTTAAATATGAATTCTAAGAAAGGAAAATCAAGGTTAAGTCAATATGCGTCGAATAGTATTCGACGCAACGTCAAAGTTATATCGACGTTCCTTTCAGAATGAGTCGAAGTAGCTCCAAGCAGAATTCGACGTATCCTATGTCGACGTAGCTCTGACTTCTAGTCGACGTATCTTGAGAAGTCGACGCACCCTAGTCGACGCACCTTCCTTATTCTCTTCTCAACGCTCTGCCAGGATGAATTCGACGCCTACGTCGAATAGTAATCGACGCACGTCGATTTATATGATTAATTCAAAAAACGTCATATTTTTTTCCTTCTTTTATAGATCTGATTTATATGGAATCAATTTATTCTTTATAGCCATTCTGAATCATTCTTACCTCTAATAGATTCTTGGCTAAATTGATTAAATCCTTTATGGACATTATTTGAAATCAGATTGAATACTTTCCTTCTATGGATATAACTGTTATGGAAATTTCTCTTTCTTTCTAATACTCTACCTGCTAATTGATTACTCTCCTATAGTGTTATTTTAATGAACAGAGCTATAAATAACTAAGGAGGTAGGCAGAAATAGACAACAAGTGATTCACCATTTTTACATTTGAAAAAGAGGAAGAGCTCCCAAGTGAAAAGAGTAAATTGAGAAATAGTGCTGCAGCAAAGAACAAGCTTCCTTCTCCTTCTCATTCAGAAGCCATACTGCTGCAAAATTCTGAAAAGGGCTACAATCTTCTTCTCTCTATAGAAGAAAGATTTAATTCACTTCTTGTGCTTTCAATCTTCTTGCTAGAAAGAAGATTCATTCTTGTTCTTATTTCTTTCTTCTTTCTTATTCTTACTTAAACATTGTAAAAGAGTTTTTAGAATCTCTCTTCAAAAAATTCAGTGTACTGGTTCTAAGAGTCTCCTTTTCAAAAGACTCAGTTGGTTCTAAGAGTCTCCTTGTCAAAAGACTAGGGTGGTTCTAAGAGTCTCCTTATCAAAAGACTCAGTACAAGATAGTGAATTTCCTACCAAAGGGGTAGAAGAGTGGACTACCCAAAGTTTGGGGAACCACTATATCTCTTTGTGTTGTGCCGTGATTTCTTTTCTTGCATTTACTTTCTTTATTTGTTTAATTCTTGTTGGTGTGTGTGGGCAGCCCTAATCTGTGATCATACACACATATATATATTAACTTTGCACAAAATATTTTTATTCTCTATTCACCCCCCTCTAGAGAATTCTAGTGAGGTTAACTGTGCACTTTCAATTGGTATCAGAGCTAGGTTGATCTAAAAAGGATAACTCCTTGATCAAAAAGGTCCTACCTTTCATACATATATATATATTTTTCTAACAATTATTTTTCACATGGCACAAATCAAAGATTATGCTTCCACCAGACCACCAATTTACAACCTTGAAAAGTTTGCACTTTGGAAAACAAGAATTAGAATTTATTTAAACTCTATTGATGATGAATTGTTTAATGTTATCTTGACAGGTCCCCCCAAGCCATTCAGAAAGGACTCAAGTGGAAAAGTGACCGAAACACTTGCTCCAAAAGTTGAGTGGACAGAGGAAGAAAAGAAAGCCCAAGGATATGATGTCAAGGCTATGAATATCCTAGTCTCAACCCTCTCAGATGAAATCTTCCAAAAGATTGCTGATTGTGAGTCAGCTAAGGAAGTATGGGAAGCTCTCACCAAAATGATAGAGGGAAGTGCTGATGAGAAAAAGGATAGAAAAGCACTACTCATCTCTCAATATGAAAACTTTCAGAAGAAAGAAGGTGAAAGTGTTGTTGACATGTATGCCAGATTCAGCCTCATAGTGAATGAGTTGAAGACACTTGAAAAGGACATATCTCTCACTGAGATAAATGACAAACTGCTTACTTGCTTCCCTAGCTCTTGGGATTCAAGAATCTGGCCAATTAGAGACTCCAGAAGTCAAAGAGAAATTTCAACAGATGTCCTGTTGGGCAAATTAAAATCCTATGAACATCTGTTGAAGACAAGAGCTGAGAAAGAAGAGAAAGAAAAAGCTCCCTCACTCTCAAAAGAAAAGAGTATTGCATTGAAGGCTGTTGAAGGTGAACCCTCTACAAGTGATGAGGAGCTGATCAGTCTGCTAGCCAGAAGGTTTAAGAAGTGGATTAAATCAGAAGTATCCAGAGGAAGAGACTAAAAAACCAGGTATAATAAAACACCTACTAAAGAGATTATATGTTACTCTTGCAGGAAACCTGGACATATTGCACCTGAATGTCCTAAGGAGATCAGCAAAAAGAAAGATCTGAAAAGAACAGATCTACAGAAGAAAAAGAAGAAAGAGAAAGGTCTCATTGCTCAATCATGGAGTGATTCAGAAACTGAAGAAAGCACCTCATCTGACAATGATCAAGAAGAGACCAAGCTGGAAGAAACCTGTTTGATGGCCACTGAGAAGCATGATGACACATCTATGGTAAATATACTTGATGATGTAGATTTATCTTCCACTGACTTCAAAAACAATTTCAAAGAATTCTGTTTAAATTTAATCAAATCTGAAAAAGAAATAGATGAACTAAAAAATGAATTAAAAACTCTCAAACAAGTGAACACACAGTATAATAACTATGAGCTCAGTCTAGGACTCTTAGAAAAGGAATTAGACAAAATATGTACAGAAAACCAAACACTAAGAAATGAGCTAGCAAAAGCAAAGTCCTTTGAAGACTCTATAAATGGGAGAAGTCAGAAGCTCAAGAACATCTCTAAAAATCTTACTAATAGATTTAGACAACTAGAACATAATACTAACTTAGAACCAAAATCACCTAGGAAATCTGTTTGGAGACATCCCATTCACTCCACTAGGGAAAGACATTTGACAGGAGAAAGATCACAGGAAAATCCAGAAACAACCACTGTCTTTAATAAAATTAATCCCATTATATATAAAGGAATCCTAGGAAGATATCCTCAGGAAAAATTTAAACTTACGTCGAATACTTATCAACGTGCGTCGACCTCTAATCGACGCATACACCAAAATGCGTCGACTTCTACCCGACGCAACCTCTCTCATGCTTCGACTGAAAGAAAACGCAGAATGGAGAAAACGTCGACTTCATATCGACGCAAGCATAAACCTACGTCGAATACATATCGACGCAACCAATCAGACAGACATCTCTCCTCTACCAAACAACAATCTCAATCCATCTCCTTTTACTATGATCACTACTTCTGTAACATCACCAAAGAAAATTGGTATGATAAACCAATACTCCCTAAAGGAGGAAGGATATTCAGAAAAACCCACTTACTCTCTTTTTAAATTTCACACTGATGGGAAAAAGGGACCCCAGCTCAGCAGGGTTCAAACTAATGTTTAAAATTTTATGTGCAGATGTATCACATCTCCAGGCTGGTGTGGTACTTGGACAGTGGATGCTCCATGCACATGACAGGATGCAAAAACCTGTTAATCAACTTTGAGGACAGACTTGGACCATCAGTAACTTTTGGAGACTCTAGCTGTGGCCAAACCAAGGGCTTTGGAGATTTCAAAGAAGGGAAAGTCACCTTCAAGAATGTGGCAGTAGTCAAAGGACTGAAGCACAATCTGATAAGTATAAGTCAGATATGTGAAAATGGTAAGTATGAGGTAAAATTCACCACACTATTCTGCCATATTATTGATATCAAGACTGGTGCCACAGTACTCAATGGAATTAGAAAAGGAAAAGTATATGTAGTGGACTTTAGTTCCTCACCCACAGAAGTCTGTTTATTCAACAATATTATTGATAAAAGTGAACTATGGCATATGAGACTAGGTCATCTAAACTACAAAACAATTAGTAAACTAGCAAAGAATAACCTAGTCAGAGGCATACCAAAGGGTAGGTACTCTAAGGATTCTCCATGCAGACCTTGCCAACTAGGAAAACAAACCAAATCATCCTTCAAACCAATTGGTAAGGATGACTCTCCCAGGGTCCTTTACTTACTACACATGGATCTCTTTGGTCCCATCTCCACTCAGAGCTTAGGTGGAAAATCTTATACCCTAGTCATTGTGGATGACTACTCTAGATTCAGCTGGGTATTCTTTCTAAGGGCTAAATCCGAAACCCACAAGACTCTCTCAAGATTCATAAAACAAATTCAATCTGAACTCAATAGTCAGGTTTCCATAATCAGAAGTGATCATGGGACTGAATTTGAAAATCAGTTTATAAGTAGTTTCTGTGAAGATATAGGTATCAAACAAAGTTTTTCAGCCCCTAGAACTTCTCAGCAAAATGGAGTTGCTGAAAGAAAGAATAGAACTTTAATAGAATCAGGAAGGACCTTACTTGTAGAATCAGGTTTGCCAAAAACTTTCTGGGCTGAAGCAGTCAACACTGCCAACTATGTTCTAAATAGAAGCCTAATACACAAAACCAAATCAAAAACTCCATATGAGCTCCTGAAAGGAAAAACACCCATAGTTAAATATTTTAAAATCTTTGGATGTGCTTGTTTTATCCTAAATAATGGAAATGATCATCTTGCCAAGTTTGACAAGAAATCTGATGATGGAATATTTCTGGGATATTCAGCATCTAGTAAAGTCTATAGGTGCTATAACAAGAGAACTCTTAAAATTGAAGAGTCTATGCACATTATATTTGATGAAACTAACATACTGTTTAAGGGGGAGGAAACTCCCACCAGCTCTTTTCCACAGGAAAGCAGCAGCATAGAAATACAGCTTGAACAACTGGTTCTAGATAATGGAAAAGAAAACAAGATAAAGGAATCGAGTGAGGAATCTGAACAAGAACATGAAGAAGATTCAGAAGAGAGCATGCAAAACCAACTCCCACAAGAGAACTTGGTTCAGGAAGGCCAGGTGGACATTGACCTTATCACCAATGAGGAAGAAGAACATCTGACAAGTCCAGGCAGGACAAGGGTCAATTTAAAAGATCATCCACAAACTCAAGTAATTGGAGACCCCAATGCAGGAGTAAGAACAAGACACCAAATCTCCAATGAGATGATGCTCCAATGCTTCCTATCACAAGTTGAACCAAAGAAGTTTGAGGAAGCAAATTGTGATCCTTACTGGATTATGGCCATGCAAGAAGAACTAGGCCAATTTGAGAGAAACAAAGTATGGAATTTAGTGGAAAGACCAAGAAACTACCCAGTGATTGGCACAAAATGGGTATATAGAAACAAATTAGATTCCACTGGAGTAATTGTCAGGAACAAGGCAAGACTTGTAGCACAAGGATATAGACAAGAAGAAAGAATAGACTACAATCAAACATTTGCTCCAGTAGCCAGACTGGAAGCAATTAGGCTCTTTCTTGCCTATGCAGCTTTCATGAAGATGAAAGTATATCAGATGGATGTCAAGAGTGCTTTTCTGAATGGTGACCTTCAAGAAGAGGTATATGTGGAGCAACCACCAGGTTTTGTTAATCTCTCCTCTCCTAACTTTGTTTATAAACTCAACAAAGCAATATATGGTCTTAAGCAAGCTCCTAGAGCTTGGTATGAAACTCTCTCTAACTTTCTTTTGGAAAATTCCTTTGAAAGAGAAAAAGTAGACAAAACACTCTTTACTAGAACCCATAAAAACCAACTTCTTCTTGTTCAAATATATGTAGATGATATCATCTTTAGCTCAACTCATCCTAAACTGTGTAAAAGATTTGCTAATCTCATGCAATCTAAATTTGAAATAAGTAGTATAGGAGAACTCTCATATTTCTTAGGCTTACAAGTAAAACAAAGTAGTGAAGGAATCTTTATCTCACAATCAAAGTACACTAAAGAGCTAATCAAAAAGTTTGGTATGGAATCAGCCTTCTCTATGAAAACCCCCATGACAACAAATGCCATTATAGAAAAGGATGACAAGGGAAAATCAATAGATCAAAAGACATATAGGGAAATCATAGGATCCCTTCTATATCTCACTGCTAGCAGACCTGACATTATGTTTGCAACTTGCATATGTGCTAGATTTCAGGTTGATCCAAAAGAATCCCATCTCACCTCTGTAAAAAGGATTCTTCGATACCTAAAGGGAACTCCTGAACTAGGTCTATGGTATTCAGCAGAAACCAACTTTGAATTAATAGGTTTCTCAGATGCAGACTATGCTGGATGTAGGGTTGATAGAAAAAGCACATCTGGCACTTACCAATTCCTAGGTGACAGATTAATCTCATGGTTTAGTAAGAAACAAACCTCAGTCTCAACCTCAACAGCTGAAGCTGAATATATAGCTGCTGGGAGCTGTTGTTCACAAATCTTGTGGATGCAAAATCAGCTTCTTGACTACAAACTGGAAGTCAAAAACTCTAAGATTTATTGTGATAGCTCTAGTGCTATATCTATAGCATCTAACCCAGTCCTTCATAGTAGAATCAAACACATAGAGATCAGACATCACTTCCTTAGAGACAATGCAGAAAAAGGTAAGATAACCTTAGAATATATACCCACAGAAAGTCAAAGAGCAGACATTTTTACAAAACCCTTGGATGAAACCAAGCACAACTACTTCATAAACACCTTAGGAATGCTTGATGGAAGCTTGTAAACACCATTGTTAGGGAACCCTAAAGAAATCAGACAATCTAAGAAAATTTCTTGCAGATACGTCGAATACATATCGACGCTCCGTCGAGACAAACTCGACGCTGACACCGATTTCCATCAGACAATGTTACGTCGATCCTTTATCGACGCACCGTCGAATTCATATCGACGCAAGACCATGATCACGTCGATAGAACCCCAGGAGGACCAATCCCCACGGAGCGCCGACTCTATATCGACGCAAACGTCGACATCCATTCGACGTAACGACGACATCAGGTTAAAATAAGAATCAAATCCTTACTTCCTCTTCTGACGATTGGATTACCTTGATTTCTGTTTCCTTTCTCGACGTTTCATCTTCTTTAAATAATACTTCTTATTTCATAACATATACCTTTCTGAACCCGCCAAAACTTTGTCTTCTACCTCTCTCTCTTTCTGCTTCAATGGCGCCCACTCCTGGTCAATCTGCCTTTATCAAAGCGATGAACGATGCTCTGGAAAATCTTCTCAACGACTTCCTGACACGTCTAACCAACTTCTCCAATGACTGTGCCAATATGATCACCACCTGTGAAGCCAAATTGGCCACCCTATCTGCCTCTCTTCCTGAGCTTCATGCTCTTCTTCGAGAAGAACCTCTGTCGCCACAAAGGTTTACATCCTTCCTGAAAGATATAAATCAGGGGGAGAGTTGCTCCAGAAACCCCTCTTGCCAGGTCTTTGATCTCACTTAAAGCTCAGGTTTACCTCTCTTCTCTCCAACTCTAAGTATTCTCTCTAACTATTACTCCAATTTCATTATAGGCTCCACTCCTATCAAATCACTCTGACTACACCTTCATCAAACATTTTGGTGAATCCTCTTCTTACAACACTGAAGGGGAGCATGCTGTGGATTCAGCATTCAGAGTTGATGACCCATATAACCAGGGGGAGACTCCTGTAGTAAAGAACCCAGAAATCCAGGGGGAGGAAGAAGCAGTCACCTCTGATGATTGGAATGGACAGATGTGGATTGATGCACCCTTATGTGAGGAGGAACTTCAACATCACTCCCCTGGCTTCTCTACCAGTTACATCAAGCTGAAGACACCTCTACTTGAGGACATCCCTACAAAAGAGCTTGGAGGAGACAATCATCCCTCAACAGAGATCATTCTACCTGAAGTCATTCTGCCTTCTATTGCAGAACAGACTCCTCTTCTTGATATAGTTCCCTCTCCACCCAAAGAGAAAACTCATTCTCCTTCATCTCCACCTCTACCTCTACCTCCACTTCAACCTTCTTCTCTACCTCCTCTGCTACCTCTACCTCCACAAGTAGCAAGACTCTCTAAACAGATCCTACCTAGGCAAAGTCCAGGAGGACAGATGAAAAGGAAAAGAGAAGTCATTCCCTACTGGCAAAACTTCTCCAAAGAAGAAAGGAGAGAGTATGCAAAAGAAAGGAAGTATAGAAAAGCATGTGAGGAAATAAAAAAATTTGAAAAGATGCCTATTATCACTCCTAACAGCCCTGTGAAGGAGTACCATGACCCTGACATGGAAAAGAGGCATGAAGAGATACGAGAAAGAGAACTGTATGAATATGAAGCAGCTAGGAAAGAAGTGGAAGATAAAAGGAATGCATGGATAGAAAAGATCAACAAGGGAATGACTAAAGAACAAATTCTTGCTGAATCTTCTATCAGAATTCCAAAGAAGTTGTTTGATATTGAAGCTTATCAAAAGAAAAAACCCTCAGGCAGGGATCATTCTAGAAAAAGGTCATAACACAAGAAGGGTGTAGGATGTACAGAAGATACTTACATTCCCTACAAGAAGCCCGACAGACCTGTAAAATTAGACAAATGGCATGCCTCACCCTGGAAAGGGAAAGGAAAAATGGCTGACATTCCTGAGAAGCAGCAATCAGACAAGAAAACAAAACATAGGCCCAAGGTTGATAGCAAGGGACCACCTGAGATCAAGTCTACTGAAAAGAAAGTTCAAAACATTACAATTGAGATGATTGATGAAAAGGCAGCAATCATCATCAGCAAAGGCTACTCCATAAATGACACAATCCCTGATGGTGATAAACTATTGGAAAAACTGCATACAATCATCAGGAATGTCCAGGAACGACCTGATAGAGCCAGGGGCTACATTTTTGATGCTATTGAAAACTTATCTAGGAAACTTTATTCTGCTTTTGTCAACTTCATGTACAAAAAGAAGTTTCTGGTTTAATTCTTGTGAAAGACAAATACTTGTCATATGCTTTCTTATTCTAATTTCTCTTCTGATTATTTAATATATTTCTTATCTTTACAAATGTTGTGCTGGGTTAATTATTTGCTAGTCCAATTTCTCTCTAAATAGGGTTAAGACAAATAGGGGGAGATTGTTGGGAAAATGATTTCTCTTAACCCCTGAAAAAGAGTTAAATATGAATTCTAAGAAAGGAAAATCAAGGTTAAGTCAATATGCGTCGAATAGTATTCGACGCAACATCGAAGTTATATCGACGTTCCTTTCAGAATGAGTCGAAGTAGCTCCAAGCAGAATTCGACGTATCCTATGTCGACGTAACTCTGACTTCTAGTCGACGTATCTTGAGAAGTCGACGCACCCTAGTCGACGCACCTTCCTTATTCTCTTCTCAACGCTCTGCCAGGATGAATTCGACGCCTACGTCGAATAGTAATCGACGCACGTCGATTTATATGATTAATTCAAAAAACGTCAGATCTCTTTCCTTCTTTTATAGATCTGATTTATATGGAATCAATTTATTCTTTATAGCCGTTCTGAATCATTCTTACCTCTAATAGATTCTTGGCTAAATTGATTAAATCCTTTATGGACATTATTTGAAATCAGATTGAATACTTTCCTTCTATGGATATAACTGTTATGGAAATTTCTCTTTCTTTCTAATACTCTACCTGCTAATTGATTACTCTCCTATAGTGTTATTTTAATGAACAGAGCTATAAATAACTAAGGAGGTCGGCAGAGAAAGACAACAAGTGATTCACCATTTTTACATTTGAAAAAGAGGAAGAGCTCCCAAGTGAAAAGAGTAAATTGAGAAATAGTGCTACAGCAAAGAACAAGCTTCCTTCTCCTTCTCATTCAGAAGCCATACTGCTGCAAAATTCTGAAAAGGGCTACAATCTTCTTCTCTCTATAGAAGAAAGATTTAATTCACTTCTTGTGCTTCCAATCTTCTTGCTAGAAAGAAGATTCATTCTTGTTCTTATTTCTTTTTGCTTTCTTATTCTTACTTAAACATTGTAAAAAAGTTTTTAGAATCTCTCTTCAAAAAATTCAGTGTACTGGTTATAAGAGTCTCCTTTTCAAAAGACTCAGTTGGTTCTAAGAGTCTCCTTGTCAAAAGACTCATGGTGGTTCTAAGAGTCTCCTTATCAAAAGACTCAGTACAAGATAGTGAATTTCCTACCAAGGGGGTAGAAGAGTGGCCTACCCAAAGTTTGGTGAACCACTATATCTCTTTGTGTTGTGCTGTGATTTCTTTTCTTGCATTTACTTTCTTTATTTGTTTAATTCTTGTTGGTGTGTGTGGGAAGCCCTAATTTGTGATCATACACATATATATATTAACTTTGCACAAAATATTTTTGTTCTCTATTCACCCTCCCCCCTCTAGAGAATTCTAGTGAGGTTAACTGTGCACTTTCAATGATATCGTCGTGTGGTCACGACGATATAGATCTTCACAGCGATATCGTCGAGATCGTCTCGACGATATAGATCTTCACAACGATATTATCAAGATCGTCTCGACGATGTTTAGTGATCACGACAATACTTACTGAATACTCTTATTAGACTCGGGTATGTGGATATCTAATTTTATGCCCTGGGTATAAATAGAAAGCGATTAGGTTTTCCCTATGAGATTATCTTTTGAGATTCAGACGGAAGTGTTCCGCAAGGTTTCCGCGAGATCCAATCCGGCCGACGCCGCCTCTCCCTTGGATGGATCTAGCAATCTGTGGGATACGCTGATGGCACTCCTTCTCCGACCCAGTTCTTGTTGGACAAGAAGCTTGGGGTTCTCCTTCGCTCGTGTGGGCTGCTGTAGAGGCGCATATCTACTTTCTGTGCTCGAAAATCATCCACTAGTTTCTGGATCTGATTTTGGAGCATCTTGGTTGAGTATTAACTCAATCCCTCTCAGGTATATCGCAATGTGTTGCTTTATTTATTTCTTGATTCATGAAATCGCAAGATCCGAAATTGTTTAGTGTTGTTCTTGTTTGTTTATTCCGCTGCGCACATATGATGTGCCGTTCCACTCTTGTTTAGAGAAAACCCAACACCTTTATATTTGGGCTTTAATATATAAATTGAACTCTCCCAATCAAAATGTGAGTAGATGTAGATCATTCCCAGCTTGATGAGGTCATCTATATAGGTGTCACAATTCAGACTTTTAGTAAAGATATTTGTCAGCTCATCTTAAGACTGAACGAATGGTGTGCAGATAGTTCCTTTCTTCAAATGATCTTTGATAAAGTGTATATCAATTTCAACATGTTTTATTCTATCATGTTGAAGTGGCCAATGAGCAATATCGATAGTTGTTTTATTGCCACAATATGGAAGTATAGGTTTTTCATTTTGTAAACCAAGATCCTGTATAGCAGACTGTAGCCACAGTAACTCATATATCTCTTGTCACATCGCATTATATTATGCTTTTACACTTGATCAAGCCACCACACTCTATTTTTTATTCCTCCAAGTCACTTAGATTTCCCCCAATGAAAGAACAATACCCAATAGTAGATTTCATGTCCGTTTGACATCCGGCCAAATATGCATCTATGAATACTTTAACATTCAAGTGTTCAGATACCTGAGTACACGAATGACTACTTCTTGATATCTTAATCTGGGAGAGTGCATGTATCTGCTCATTATTTCTATGACATCTGGAAGAGTATATGAGAGATAGATAAGTCTGCACACTAATCTCTGATAACTTGAGTTGACATTATCATCATCTTTATCTTCATCACCATCTTGGTCTTCAGTAATTTTACAGTTTGCTTCCACAGGAGTATCTGCAACCAAGCATACAAGTTTCTTCCAAGAGATCCGAGACATATTTCCTTCGTGAAATAAAGATTCCAAGATCATATCTTGCTACTTCGATTCATAGGAATTATTTTAGCTTCCCTAGATCTTTAAATTCAAACTCCTGACACAAGAGTGTCTTCATCCATATGATTTCTTCAAAGTCATTTCCTGTAGTAATAATAATGTTATCCACATAGACGATGAGGACAAACACTTTCTCTTCTTTCCTTTTAACAAAAAGGGTGTGATCAGAGTGTCTTTGTTTGTATCCCAGTACAATCATAGCTTTGTAAAACCTTCAAAATTAAACTTTATGAGATTGTTTTAGACCATAGAGATTTCTTGAGATGACAAACTTTCTCTTCAGATCACCTAATTAGGAATCCTAGTGGAGGCATCATGTACACTTCTTCAAAAATATCCGTGTAAGAAAGCATTCTTCACATCTACATGTTGCAATTCTCATCCAGGGCATACAACACATGATAAAATGATGCGGATCAAATCCATCTTAACATAGGCACAAAGGTTTCATGACAGTCAACTCCAAAAGCTTGACTATATTCCTGAGTTACTAACCTTGTCTTGAATCTTTCCATTATTCTTTCTTTATTTTATTTGACCGAGAGGACCCATTTCGACCAAATATTTTTTTCTAAGTGGAAGATGAGATACTTTTTGTTGGGCACATGAAATAATGATTTCATTAATTAAACAAAAACAGTGTCGTAAATGTCGGCTGACATGTCCGACATAAAGATTTTGGGTCCAAAACGCAACGAAATCGATATTTTGGAGAGAATTTGTTTTTGTAAAATATCGCGAGATATCTCAGGCGAGATATCGAAAGCCGATATATCGTGGGTTGTTTCAAATTAAAAAATACGTGACTAAACTGTCTGTTTAATAAAATGACGCGAACGATGCCTCATTTCAGTTCGAATTCCTGCCCTAGCTTACGAGAGGCGACTCCCTCATTTTCTCCCTTTTGGTGTTCTGGCTGTGTGGTTGGCGACGACTCTCTCGTTTCTATTCTGCCATTGTTTTGACGGTTCTTCATCTTCCCTAGCATCGACGCTTCTATCTATGTCGGTCTGCTACTGAAGCGCCCTGCGACGCATCATAATATTTTATCCTATATTTATTTACGTATCTCATTTTGTAAACGTTTTTTTATTTCCCAGCTTATCGGTTTGACCACCCGATGAGATCCTAAATAAATAGTTTTGGTATTATTAGTAGTAGGACAGTAAAGGTAAACCTAAAATTAATTAAGAGTGCATAAATTTAAAAATATGGAGAAGTTTAGAAAAGAACTGAAATTCTGTGTTAGGAAACATTTAAAATATTGTTTAGGAATATTTCAAAATCCTTGTTATAGGAAATATTTTGAATATTATTGGGAAAGAAACTTACTTTGGCAAGTCATCAAAGCCACAAATCAACCATGTTTCCCCATAAATTCCACCACGAAGAAGAGAAGGAGAATTCGGACAGAGCAGAGAAACGAAATCACGTTTCTCTGCCCATTGTCGAACGGCCCGCCCTAGCTTGCGATCGCCAGATCTTGCGTCCGCCTGCACCCAGAGAAGGAACTTCGCACGAAAAGCCTCCAACGCCGACGTCGCCGGCGCTGATCCCGCTAGGTCCTGCCGCCGCCTTCCGTGCTGCCTGGGCACGCGACTGTCGGGTTGTCGTCGACGTCGGAATCACCTTCTGACGACCTGGATTGCATCACGAACCGTCGACTTCGAGCATACTCCGGTTATTTGACCCGGGCGAACTTCCCCTTAGTCCGGATAGCATTCTTCTTTCGCGTGAAGGATTTGGATTGGATCGTCGCCCTGTTCTTTGCTTGGGTAATCTCGTTTGCTCTCCTTGCATTAGTATAAGTTTATGCATCTCATTTAATTAACTTTGGGCTTGTCTTTACGTTCGCATTATTTTATTACCATTATTCATAAATTGTTGATGTAACTATGCTTGTAGCCGTGTGAATTCCGTAGAGGGTTCGAATCGTGAAACATTTGAGAGATCCACTCGTGTGAAATTAACAAACTTCTTAAAGTTCAAAATGTCGAGTTGAATTCGCGCGTAAAATTCGATTTGGCCCGCTCGGCCCTTTTTAAAAGTAAAATCGATCGCATAAAATTACTTTATTTTCTAAACCCTAATTCGGGTCTACATCAGTTTGGTATCAGAGGGAATTTTGATTCGCTCCTATCGCGAATCAAGTGATCCGGGTTTTTCAAAATAATAATAAGAAGAAATTTATTTTATTTAATATTAAAAAAAAGAATTTTAATTTGAGTTTTAAATTTGATTTTGTCTTTAAAAATAACTTAAAATTCAAATTCAAAACTATTTTTCTACTCGCTCGGGTAATCGCTCATTTCAAATATTTTTTTTTTAATATTTCTGAATTTTTTTTTATTTTCAACACGTCCTTCCCTTAAAATAAAAAGTAGTGATTTTAATATTTTTAAAAAAAATTGTATATTAATTAAAATTTTAAAATCAAATTATTTTAAATGGAAAAACGAGCAGATCATTTAGAGACTAGCGTAGGGGATTTGGCTCAACGTATGAATGAGTTGATGAAAGCGGTAGAAACTCTCACCACCTGTATGGGTAGTGTCATACACGTTATGAACGGATTGCGCACATCGGTTAATACTATAGAAGCCACCATGCAATTAAACTGAGCACCTATCCCAATGGTTGAGGTAGATCCTAATCCTAAACCTCTAGAACTCGCACACCCAGCACCCGAACCACGACACGAACCACGTAATCAACCCTGATGGGATGTAAGAGTGAAATTAGACGTTGGCGATTTTGAGGGACACTTAGAGCCCGAGGGTTGCCTAGACTGGTGTGATAGGATGAACCGTTTCCTAGCTTGGAAGCAATTGCCCCAAGCTAGGCAAGTTGAGTATGCTACCCTTAGATTGAAAGGGTCCGCTTTAGTTTGGTGGGGGCAGTTAGAGCGATCTCGATTCAATTTAGGCATGCCCCCCATCACCACGTGGATCGAGTATAAAACTCAACTACGAAAGCAGTATGTTCCGCCCGATTATTTGCAGACCCTCTACGACAAGACAAATTATCGGTGGACGAATACACGAACGAGTTCCTAGTACTCCAGTCTCGCCTCGATCTCCGAGAGGATGATGACATGATTGTATCCCGTTATCTGAACGGGTTACGATAGTCCATTAGAGATCAATTAAAGCTATTTGACAATAAGGACTTGGGAGAGGTCTCCAGTCGCGCTCGTAGAGTAGAGTCCTCTCAAAGGCGAACACCCGGAACTAGGCCCACTCCCACTCACACTTCCATTCCCACTGTTAGGACTGTCGGACACTCTCGTCCGGCAGTACCCACGAGTATCCCAACACTTCCTGCGGCCCCCTCGAGAGGCAAGGAGGTTATTGGCACTAGGCCACAACCTGGGACTTTTAGATGTTTCAAGTGTATGGAGCCGGGTCATAAATCTTATGAGTGCCCGCGACGCCACTTCGTGTCCATCATTGATTCTGAGAGTGGTTCAGAACCTGAGTATGAGGTCTTCCTTAGTGATTCTCATCCTGATATGACCCCTGAGCCTGAGTTAGCAAGTGAGTCCGAAGTTGAGGGAGAGCAGCCCGACCAGTTAGTGTGCGTTCTCCAACATAGTCTCCTAACTCCTAAGGCTCCCGCTGGCAACGATTGGGTGAGAAACAACATTTTCCGTACGACCGCCCACATACAGGGGCAGTTTTGTTCCATCATCATAGATAACGGTAGTATGGAGAACTTTGTTTCTCAACGCAAAGTAGATAAGTTAAAATTGAAGTCGCAACCCCTAGGAAAACCATACAGTCTGTCATGGGTCACTAGCAGCACGACCATTCCCATCACACACCAGTGTCTCGTGGAGTTTTCCATAGGTAGTACGTATCAGGATGCAGTCTGGTGTCACGTTGCCACTATCGAGGTTTGTCATATCCTGTTAGGATGACCTTGATAGTACGATAGACACGTTATTCATGATGATGTGAAAAACTCTCATTCCTTCGAGCGCAACGGGCGCAAGATTGTTATTCTTCCCCAGAAGAATAGCCTTGTTCCTAGAGCCCCAGAGAGGCCTTCACACCCACCTACCACTGTATCTGCAATATCCTTCCCCTCCGCTACCATGTTACTGACTGGATCTCAATTCCAGGAGGAGATGAAGGATAGTGATGTCGTCTATATGCTTTCTGGTATTGACACCACCCCCTCTATTGTAGACATCCCTTGCACAGTGTGACCTCTCATCGATGCGTACTCTGAGATTATGCCGGAGGAGTTGCTCGACCAGCAGCCCCCGATGAGAGATATCCAGCACTGCATTGACCTTATGCCAGGAGTTAGCTTACCTCATTTACCCCACTATCGTATGAGTCCGAAAGAGCATGAGGAGCTACACAGACAGGTGACCGAGCTGATTTCGAAGGGTCACGTTAGAGAGAGCATGAGTCCGTGCGTCGTTCCTGCACTTCTAGTTCCCAAGAAAGATGGAACTTGACGTATGTGTGTAGACAGTCAAGCGATTAATAAGATCACCATCAAATATCACTTTCTGATTCCCCGATTGGATGACATGCATGATATGCTTAGTGGATCCTGCGTGTTTTCAAAGATTGACTTGAAGAGAGGATACCACCAGATTAGGATTAGACCTAGGGATGAATGGAAGACTGCTTTCAAAACTAAAGAGGGTTTATACGAGTGGCTGGTGATGCCTTTTAGTCTCTCCAATGCTGCCAGCACCTTTATGAGAGTGATGAATCAGGTGCTTAGACCACTCATAGGAGTCTGCGTAGTGGTATATTTTGACAATATATTGATTTATAGTTTGGATCCTGATCAGCACCTGACTCATCTGAGACAAGTATTAGAAATTCTGCGCACAAATAAATTATATATAAATTTGAAGAAGTGCACTTTTATGACTGAAGCCTGACCTTCCTAGGATATATCGTTTCTTCCGAGGGCATTAGAGTTGATAGAGAGAAGGTCACGACGATAGAATCATGGCCTAGCCCTAGCACGATTACTGAGGCTCGGGGATTTCATGGGCTAGCATCCTTTTATCGGTGATTTATCTGGAATTTTAGTACCCTGATTGCACATGTTACTGATTGTCTGAAAAATGGATTATGTGTTTGGACTAAGGAAGCCGAACACGCATTTTTATTAATTAAGGAGAAACTCACTAGTGCACATGTGTTAGCGCTTTCTGGTTTTGACAAGATTTTTGAGGTTGATTGCGACGCATCTTTTATAGGTATTGGCGCAGTTTTGAGTCAGGAAGGTCGACCTATAGCATTCTTTAGCGAGAAGTTGAATGATGCGGAGACTAAATATTCCACGTATGACATAGATTTTTACGCCACAGTTCAGGCTCTTCGTGATGCAGGACGCTGGGGCCCCGACCGCACCCCGTGGCATCACACCAGCTAGCGGACCACGGCCAAGCACGCCTGCCAGAAGGACTGCAGTCCAGGCACCCTAACCCGTCTCTGCGCCTGTTCTCAGCGCGGCGGGTTGTTGAGGTTGGGGCTCGATCCCCAGACCTCCTTGATAAGAACCTCTCCTAACAGGCCTTATCACCAACTGATTTGCATCACTTCGCCATTGGAGACACTACCTGATTCAGCGCGAGTTTGTGCTGAATACCGATCACGAGGCATTGAAGCATCTGAATTCCCAGAAGGAGATCAGACGGCATGCCAAGTGGGTTGCTTACCTGCAGGAGTTCACTTTTCATTTGAAGCACAAACCCGGCATCAAAAATCGAGTGGCCGACGCACTTAGTCGCCGCTCCCACTTACTAGTCACACTGCAGCCTTGCATTACGGATTTAGATTCACAACGTGACTTATATGCCACCGATCCTTTTTCGCGACATTTGGATCTCATGTCAACATAGTGGGACTGATCATACTACCCAGTACGTAGTGAGTGAGAGATATCTGTTTAAGGGCACCCGCCTTTGCATCTGCGAAGGACCACTTCGAGAGACACTACTTTGGGTGCTTCACTCATCCGGGTTAGGTGGGCATGTCGGCCAATCTAAGTTGTTAGATCTCGCTAGTGCACGCTACTATTGGCCTAGGATGAAGCACGATGTGAACGAATTTGTTAGGCACTGTATGACTTGTCAACTGTATAAAAGGCACGCACAAAACACTGTATTATACGCACCCTTACCAATAACTGAGAGGTTGTGGGATGATATTTCGATGGATTTCGTAGGACTTCCTCGCACTCAGAGGAAAGTCGACTCTATCTTTGTGGTCGTAGATCGTTTTTCAAAAATGACACATTTCATACCATGTAGGAAAACGTCAGAGTGTTGTACACGTCGTTGAGTTTTTTTTAAAGAAATCGTGAGATTACATGGAATTCCTAGATCGATCACCTCTGACAAAGATAGGCGTTTTATGGGGTATTTTTGGAAAACACTGTGGGCCCGATTGGGCACCAAACTCGAGTTTAGCAGCGCATATCACCCTCAGACCGATGGATAGACTGAAGTCGTTAATAGGAGTTTGGGGGACCTTCTTCGGTGTTTGACCGGGGAGAATCCGAAACAATGGGATCTTATACTTCCACAAGCTGAATTAGCATTCAATAATTCTACTAATCGCTCCACTAATAAATCTCCTTTCGAGATTGTGTACGGGTTCCCTATACCCCATCTACTTGATCGTCACTCCCTTCCGATTCATGAACGTATTCCCTTTGATGCGCAAGCTTATGTTAATTATTTAAAGAAATTGCATAAAATATTACTAATAAATTGCGAGCGACTTCTGAAAAATATAAATCAATGGCCGACCGCCATCGCCAGAAGTTATACTTTTCAGAAGGAGATTGTGTGTTTGCTTGGCCGATCTGACGTCATTCTATAGAGATCCACCTAGTTCCAACCCCAGTCCACCTGCTGTAACTCCAGAGATACCGCCCGACTTAGCACCAGTGCAGCCGCCTACCACTGAGGAGATAAAATAGGTTCTTGACGTACGAGAGTTTCGCACTCACCATGAGACGTATCAGCGCTACTTGGTCTCATGGCAAGGACGAGATATTACAAACAGCTCTTGGATTAGCACTGACGAGCTACAGCGACGCCGCCCCGACCTCTCTGTTGGCAGTTTTTGTGAGTTCTCGCCGGGGTCGAGCCCTCTTAACCCGGGGGAATTGATGCGCCCTGCGACGCATCATAATATTTTATCCTATATTTATTTACGTATCTCATTTTGTAATCGCTTTTTATTTCCCGGCTTATCGGTTTGACCACCCGATGGGACCCTAAATAAATAGGTCCGGTATTAGTAGGACAGTAAAGGCAAGCCTAAAATTAATTAAAAGTGCATAAATTTAAAAATATGGAGAAGTTTAGGAAAGAACTGAAATTCTGTGTTAGGAAACATTTAAAATATTGTTTAGGAATATTTCAAAATCCTTGTTATAGGAAATATTTTGAATATTATTGGGAAAGAAACTTACTTTGGCAAGTCATCAAAGCCACAAATCAGCCATGTTTCCCCATAAATTCCACCGTGAAGAAGAGAAGGAGACTTCGGACAGAGCAGAGAAACAAAATCACGTTTCTTTGCCCATTGCCGAACGGCCCGCCCTAGCTTGCGATCGCCAGATCTCGCGTCCGCCTGCATCCAGAGAAGGAACTTCGCACGAACAACCTCCAACACCGACATCGACGGCGCTGATCCCGCTAGGTCCTGCCGCCGCCTTCCGTGCTGCCTGGGCACGCGACTGTCGGGTCGTCGTCAACGTCGGAATCACCTTCCGACGACCTAGATTGCATCACGAACCGTCGACTTCGAGCATACTCTGGTTATTTGACCCGGGCAAACTTCCCCTTAGCCCGGATAGCATTCTTCCTTCGCGTGAAGGATTTGGATTGGATCGTCGCCCTGTTCTATGCTTGGGTAATCTCGTTTGCTCTTCTTGCATTAGTATAAGTTTATGCATCTCATCTAATTAACTTTGGGCTTGCCTTTATGTTCGCACTATTTTATTACTGTTATTCATAAATTGTTGATGTAACTATGCTTGTGGTCGTGTTAATTCCGTAGAGGGTTCGAATCGTGAAACATTTGAGAGATCCACTCGTGTGAAATTAACGAACTTCTTAAAGTTCAAAATGTCGAGTTGAATTCGCGCGTAAAATTTGATTTGGCACGCTCGGCCCTTTTCAAAAGTAAAATCGATCACATAAAATTACTTTATTTTCTAAACCCTAATTCGGGTCTACATCAGTTACTCTGTCCTAGCTTCTTCTCTTACGACACAACACTGTGAGCATTCTTTGCCCTAGCTTTCACTTCTATCTGGGATTTCTCTTTTTTTTTCATTGTTTTCATTTCTTCTAGCATTATTTTTATTTCTTCTGACATTTTAGGGGTTTTTTGGCATTTTTTCTGACATTTTGGCTTGTCCCTTCTATCTGGTAGCGTCTTCTTCTTCTTTAGTTATACAGTTCTACTTTCTCATTTTTTTCTGGCATCAATTTTTATATTTCTAGCATTACTTAATACTTATACAGTCAGTCTGTCACTCATTATTTCTGGCATTGTTTTTTATTTTTCTAAATCTTATACCATTTCATTCTATCTGGCATTCATTCTATCTGGCATTTCATTCTATCTGCATGTAGCTATCACGATTAATCCATTGGCTTTACTTTTATCTGGTAGCTATCGGGTTATGTATGGGGTTCTTACTTCTAAACCTTATAACATTTTTTCTAATATCTATTGGCTGAGGGATTGTAGTGTTCTGGATGGGGTTATGTTTTTATAAATTTATATTGCTGCCCTAGCATTAAATCAGTTGTTGTGTTGGCTTATAATATTAAATTTGAACGGGGTTTTCTAGCTATTGTTGTTGCAACAAATGATGTAATCATGATTCATGAACATCATACGTAAATAATCCAAAATTTTACAATACTTTGCAACATATGATGCATGCGCTGCTTCTTTGTGTGAGATTTATGCATACTTAAGTATAGATTATTGAATGAATGGTGATTTGGTGAAATATGAATGCGCTGCTTCTTTGAATGAATGTGATAGGAAGGAGGAAGGAGAAGAGAGATCTAGAGAAGAATACTAGAGAGGTTTAGGGTTAGAAGAGGAAGAAAAAGAATACCTTGAGAGCTAATTGCATGCCCTCCCATGAGAGCAGCCCGGGTAATATACCCGAGCCATAGAGGGGCCGGCCGGCCCCTCCTGTTGGGGCTGAACCCGTTTGGTTCAGCCCCGGCCGGCCGGTTCACTGGTTGGGGGCTGAACCGGTTGGTTCAGCCCCGTTGGTCGACGCTCCCTTGCACCGCCGAACATAATGACGCCCCGTGAAGCGTAGCGGGGGCGTAACATTCCCCTCCCCATCAAGGACCAGCTTGTCCTCAAGGTGGTAGTCGGGGTAGAGCTCCTTGAAGTACAGTAAATCCACCCAAGAATTGTGCGCCGTCGCCCCCGTTTTTCCATTTAAGCATTAACACATCCTCCGGTAGTGGGCGAAGCTCGCACGCAGCAGTAACCTCAGGCAGAAGAGTACTCAGTTGGACATTGACACCCACCTTCCGCTTGAGTAAGGACACATGAAAGGTTGGGTGAATGCGCCCTCCGGCAAAGCTAACTTGTAAGCCACCGGCCCCACCCTGCTGAGTATACGAAAGGGGCCGTAATATCGAGGAGAAAGCTTCTGATTGCTCCGACGAGCAACAGATAACTGCCGGTAAGGCTGGAGCTTGAGGAAAACTTCATCGCCCACAGCGAACTCCCGTTCCTTGCGGTGTTTGTCCGCCTGCAGCTTCATACGGTCCTGGGCTAGGCGGAGGTTCTCCCGGAGAGTGGCTAACATGCTATCCCGATCACGAAGAGCTCGATCAACCGCCGGTAGGGCGGTGCTGCCTGGCTCATAGCTACCCAAGGTCGGTGGAGGGCGCCCGTAAACAATCTCAAACAGCGTCATCCGGCTGGCAGAGTGATATGAAGTGTTGTAGCAATATTCGGCCCAATGTAACCACTCCGGCCAAGTCCGAGGCTCATCCATAACAAAACAGCGTAAATATGTCTCGACACCTCTATTGAGATCCTCCGTCTGACCATCCGACTGAGGGTGATATGGCGTGCTGAACTGTAAACGCGTACCCTGTAACCGGAAAAGTTCTCGCCAGAAACTGCTCACAAAAGTAGGGTCCCGGTCAGAAATAATGGCACGAGGAAGGCCATGTAATCGGACAATCTCCTTAGCAAATAGTGCGGCAACCGACTCGCCAGTGTACGGATGACTGAGAGCAAGGAAATGCCCGTACTTGGATAGTTTATCCACCACCACCAAAATCACTGATTTCCCTTTGGACTTAGGCAGCCCGTCAATGAAGTCCATGGAAACCGTGTCCCAAATATGTTGTGGAATCTCCAGAGGAACCAATAGCCCGGCCGGGGACGAAGTCTCGTACTTCTGACGCTGGCGGATCTCACACTATCGTACGAACTGTTATATGTCCCGCCGCATGCCGGCCCAAAAGACATTTGCTCGCGCCCTCTGAAGGGTCCGGAGCACCCCCGCATGGCCACTCGTCGGTGAATAGTGAAACTCGTGCATCATAACCGTTTTCCATGCTGAGTCGGAGGGCACGACCACCCTGCCCTGATAGTACAGCCGGCCATTCTGAAGATGATAATCGGGGGCCACCGTCTCCCCCCGCTGCAAAGCCTCTACTAAGGAACGTAAAGTAGTCGTACGCATGACCTCCTCCTGAATATCATCTAAGGAATCCACCAACGGTCCCGAAATGTGAGTGAGAGTACCCTCCGGTAGGCGAGAAAGAGCATCCGCTACCACGTTATCCTTACCCCTTCGATACACAATCTCGTAATCATAGCCGAGAAGCTTAGTAACCCACTTCTGCTGTAGAGGAGAAGAGACCCTTTGGTCAAGGAAATGTTTCAAGCTTTGGTGGTCGGTGCGGATTTTAAAATGCCGACCCAACAAATATGGCCACCACATAGCCACAGCATGAATGATAGCCAACATCTCCTTCTCATAAGTAGAGAGTCCCAAGGTACGGGGGGCCAGAGCCTTGTTGTAGAAAGCCAACGGCCGCCCCTCCTGCATCAGAACTGCCCCTATGCCAACACCAGAGGCATCTGTCTCCAACACAAACTCCTTTGTGAAATTCGGTAATGCAAGAACTGGAGTGGTGGTCATGGCCTGCTTAAGAGCCTGAAATGCTGCCTCCTCTCCCTCAGTCCAAGAAAAGATCCTTCTGCAGCAGCTGAGTCAAGGGGCGAGCTATCTTCCCATAATCTCGCATGAATCGCCTGTAGTACCCTGTAAGCCCCAGAAATCCCCGCAAAGCACGGACGGTGATGGGCCGCGGCCATGATTGCATACTCCGAATCTTCCTTGGATCGGCCCTGACGCCTTGGCTGGAAACCAAGTGTCCCAAGTACTCCACCTCCTCCTAACCGAAGGAGCATTTGGAACGGTTGGCATAAAGCCGGTGAAGAAGATGTATGGCCAAAACCTGCTCAACATGGCCCACATGGTCCTCCCAATTGGCGCTGTAGATAAGAATGTCATCAAAGAAGATTAGCACAAATTTACGCAGGAGCTCGCGGAAGGTCTCATTCATGTTCGCCTGAAAGGTGGAGGGACCGCCAGTCAGCCCATTGGCCATGACTAAGAACTCGTAATGGTCATCATGTGTCTGGAAGGCCGTCTTATGGATGCCCTCCTGTGCCATCAGAATCTGGTAATAGCCTGAACGTAGATCGAGCTTGGTGAACCATCGTGCGCCATGTAGCTCGTCTAGTAACTCTTCAACCAAGGGAATCGGGAAGTTGTCCTTTACCGTGGCGCTGTTCAGGGCCCGGTAATCCACGCAAAATCTCCATGAACCATTTTTTTCTTTACTAAAATGACAGGAGCTGAAAATGAACTTGCACTCGGCCGAATGATGCCCGCCTCCAACATCTCGCGGACGCTACGCTCAATCTCTTCCTTCTGAATATGCGGGTAGCGATATGGTCGGATATTAGGGGCCTCGACGCCCGCCTTAAGCTGAATATGATGATCTCTGAATCGAGGTGGTGGTAATGTGCGTGATTCCTAGAAAACATCAGAATATTCCATCAGAAGAGACTGTAACTGAATAGGTACCTCAGAACTTGCGGTATCGGCCGTTTGGACTTCCCTAAGGACGGCCATCATCTTTCCTTCCTCACCCAACCGCTGCATGCTCCGAAGAAAAATCTCCTTCACTGGCGAAGAGATGATACCCTTCAAATAGAACTGCTTTCCCCCGTGGAGGAACTCCATAGTCATGTGCTCCCAGTCGAACGTTACCCTTCGTAACTGACGTAGCCACTGCACTCCCAACACCATATCCGAGCCCCGAATAGGTAACAGGTAGACGTCGGTGCACCCGCTATAGCCCTGCATCCGTAGATCCACACCCTTCAGCACCCCCTCACATTGCAGCTTGCTGCCATCCGCCATCATAACATGAAAGGCAGCCCCCTTATCGATCTTATGCCCCACTCGTTGTGCCACCTCTAGATGAATGAAATTGTGGGTGCTCCCACTGTCCACCAAAACAGTCACCTTCTCGCGGGCAATCCGTCCCGCAAGATGCATAGTAAGCGGAGGAGGAGCACACCCCTCGAGAGCGTGTATGGAAACACCGAACTCGGTCAATTCCAAGTCCACCTCCAACTCCTCGTATGGAGCCGGCTCGTCTTCCACATCCTCGTGCAGCATAAAAACTTGTATCTTTTGGCACTTGTGGCCCGGCACGAACTTCTCATCGCAGTTAAAACATAACCCTTTTCCTTTCGAGCGGCCAGCTCACTCCAAGAAAGCCGTGTCACTGTTGGCTTGCTACAAGTTGGCGGATCCCGCCATGCTGCTGCCGCTGCGGCAGCATGTGGCTTACTCGTGGTCCGAATTCTCTGCCTGTTGAACCGCTCCTCCTGAATGTGGGGCTAAACTAATGGCGTGGTTCAAACTTCTTGGCATATAAGCATGCACCTCATCTTGCAATTGCTCCTTCAACCCCGACACAAAACAACTCAGCAGCGTCTTCTCCTCCCAGTGTACCCGGTTTGCCAACCTCTCGAACTCTGTCCGATACTCAGTCACGGTCCCCTTCTGTCGCAATTTCTGCAGTAGCTCCTCAAAATCTCCGTACTCCGGGGGCCCAAATCGGGCGGTGAACCCTTCCACGAAATCAGTCCATGGCACATAATCTCTACCTCTTAGGAACCACTGAGTCCACTGAAATGCGTCGTCCTCTAGATGGAATGATGCTAATTGCACCCACTGCGCCTCCGGGACCTCCTGGTAACTGAA
This sequence comes from Dactylorhiza incarnata, assembly GCA_033032865.1. Lineage (NCBI taxonomy): Eukaryota > Viridiplantae > Streptophyta > Magnoliopsida > Asparagales > Orchidaceae > Dactylorhiza > Dactylorhiza incarnata. The sequence goes on along the minus strand of JAWHQI010000184.1, from coordinate 904,294 downwards.
GAATAACTCCACCTTCTGAACCCATTCCAGTGCATCCCCCCTTTGAACTTGGGGAAGTTCATTCGTGTCAACTTGGGTGGCATGTACGCTCGAGGCCCCGCTTGCCCTTGCCAGCCCTGTCCAAGCCCATTCTGTCCCTGCTCGTTCCATGCCTGACGTCCCGGGCCCATATGACCATCGTACGCTCCTGGGTAGCCTAGAGGCGGCTGAACCTGATGAGGAACGTGCTGCCCGACCCACGGAATGTGGCCTCCGTACCCGACAGGAAGAATGCTGCCTCGTGGGTTAGGAAGAAGGCCACCCGTACCTCCTGGAGCCCTCACAGCTGCTCCCGGCCCTCCATCAGCCCGCTTCCACGGCTGCCGGCCCCAATCCGCAGGAACAGGCCCGCCGGAACCGCCACCTGGACGCCAAGCTTGCCCGCATTCAATCTGCACAGCCGATCCAGGCGGAAGACCTCCCGCTGCCGCCGTCCCAGCCCCAGGTGCCCCCACGCCGTCGCCGGAGGTCCCGCAAGGTCGGGAAGACCCCACGCCAGCAACGCCGGCCGTCGTCGCCGTTCCTGTGCCCGCACGACCCGGATCGGGCGTTCCCGATAGATCGGCGGACCGATCGGGTCGTCCGCCGTTAGATCCCTCATCGGTCGTGCTTTTCCCTTTCAACAGCGCCTTAAGTTCCTCCATATGAGCGCCTAGACGCTCCTCCAGCCGCTGCGTGGACGCGTGCATCTCTTCCTCGATCGCGGCTACCGAATCCGCCAAACCACCGTAGTTTTCCTCCAAGGTTTCCAAACGGGAAAAATCTTCTTGTGTCCGCGTGGTCACCATCGTCGGAGGACGAAGCCTCTGATACCAAATGATAGGAAGGAGGAAGGAGAAGAGAGATCTAGAGAAGAATACTAGAGAGGTTTAGGGTTAGAAGAGGAAGAAGAAGAATACCTTGAGAGCTAATTGCATGCCCTCCCATGAGAGCAGCCCGGGTAATATACCCGAGCCATAGAGGGGCCGACTGGCCCCTCCAGTTGGGGCTGAACCCGTTTGGTTCAGCCCCGGCCGACCGGCCCCTCCAGTTGGGGCTGAACCCGTTTGGTTCAGCCCCGGCCGGCCGGTTCACTGGTTGGGGGCTGAACCGGTTGGTTCAGCCCCGTTGGTCGACGCTCCCTTGCACCGCCGAACATAATGACGCCCCGTGAAGCGTAGCGGGGGCGTAACAGAATGGTGAATGGTGATTATTAATTAGTGAATGATGAATAGATGATTTTGAGTAGATTTATGAATTATGAACGCGTGAGAGGACATGACATGGTGCTTATTATTTTTGTGCTTAAAAATCCGTGTTACTGATGTTGCAAAAATTATAGAATTTTTTGGGTTATGTCAAACCCACCAAATATTACTGATGTAACAATTACTTTATTTATATCATTATATTAATTTTGAATTTCTGCTCTCTGTCTTTTGATTTTAATTTGTTATTCCGTCCATTGATCCATTCACAGTATTTGTTTGTTGTTGAATAATAGAATGGACTCCTCTCAGTCTTCTAGTAAAGCCCCCAGTGCGCAAGTTCCCGCCGGTAGAGATGTTTTTTGGGCATTTGGAGAGAAAGTGGTTGCAACGGATACCGATAGAATTCGTTGCAATTACTGCAAGCAAGTCGTAAATGAGGGCATAACAAGGTTCAAACATCATTTGGCGGGGATTAAGAGCAATGTAAAGTCATACCCTCATGTTCCAACTGATGTCAGAGCAAAAGCCGAAGCAACCCTTGCAGCAGCAAAAACTAGTAAGCTGATAAAAAGTACTAGGTTACAGAGTAGCTTGGATGAGGTCGTTGCTGGAGAGGATGCATATCACGAGTGTTCACAAAGAAATTTGTTTGCAGGAGTTGGGAGTAAAGGTCCAATGGATCAATTTGTTGAGTCAGGAAAAAGTTCACAAAGCACGATTGAGAGCAATTTTAAGAAGAAAGCAAGAGATAATGCAACTTTATATATTGCTGGGTGGGCATACGGGATGGGCAATTCCTTTCAATGCTCTATATAGCATATCCTTTCAACAAATGTTGCATGTAGTAGGTCAATGTGGCCCTGGGATGAAAGGACCAACTCCGTATGAGATGATGAGGGATAAGTTTTTACAAATGGGAGTTCGATGGACCAAAGAAATGCTAACCAGCTTTACACAAACATGTAGGTTGCATGGGTGTAGTATTTTGACAGGCACATAGACAGATCGCAAGGGCAGAAGTGTGATGAATATTATTGGGCACACAGTTGTTGGAGTAGCCTTTTGGTTATCGAAGAATGTATATCATCATTTACACATGATGGTAAGTTCATATATGAGTTTGATTTAGATGAGGGACTTTTAGATGAGGTTATGCAAGCTCAACTGTTAGACACAAATTTTGAAGACTATGAAACAGAATAAGAGTTATGAAATTATGAAATGTAAGTCTTTACTTAGAGAATAAAATTAAAATCAATAAAAATAATATGACTTTACTCATTAATAATTAATCTAATTATATGGGTGATGATGTTTCTCCTGATGCAGGCATACATATGGAAGTTATACGTTGGGAAATTTATTACATGACTGGAATTTGTGCTAGACTATTCCCAATTTGAGATACATTTATAATTTTTATTTTTATATGAGCCCACATTATTTGCAGATGATATTGTTTTGGTCGATGAGACGCACGAGGGTCTAAACGCGAAACTTGAATCTTGGTGAGACACTTTAGAAAAGAAGGGTTTTAGGTTGAGCAAGACAAAGACGGAGTATATAGAGCTTAAATTTAGTAGTGCAAGAAGGTCGGATGACTCCATCATTAAATTGTGTGACCAAGATATTTCCCGCAGTGAGTGCTTTAAATATATGAAATCGATAATTCAAAAAGATGGAGGTGTAGATAAAGATGTGATACATAGAATCCAAATAGGTTGGTTGAAGTGGAGAGGCGCGTCTGGGATCTTATGTGATCGTAAAGTACCATTAAAACTTAAAGGCAAGTTTTATCGTACTATAATTAGACCAGCAATGCTCTACGGTTCTGAGTGTTGGGCAGTGAATGGTGTACATGAGCAAAAAATGGGAGTTGCGGAGATGAGAATGCTTAGGTGGATGTGTGGTCATACGAGACTGGATAAAATTAGGAATGAATGTATCAGGGATAAGACAGGAGTGGCACCAATTGTAGAGAAGATGTGAGAAGCTCGTTTAAGATGGTTCAGACATATACATAGGAGACCATTAGAGGCACCTGTTAGGCGTTGCGAGAGTTGTCACTAGACATGTTAAACGGGGGAGGGGTAGACCAAAAAAGACTTGGAATGAAACTATAAGGAAAGACATGATGTACTTAGGCATTAGTGAGACTATGATTAAAGATAGGGCGCAATGGCGACAGAGGATCCATATAGCCGACCCCACTATGGTGGGATAACGGCTTGAGTGTTGTTGTTGTATATGAGCCCACAAACATTATAATAGGGGCCAAGTATTATTAACTTTCAGTTACGACTTTTGAACTTATGATAGTTTTTTATTTATATATATATATATATATATATATATATATATGTGAGAGTCTATTAGATATATAGTTTGATGTTATTTACTTAGGTATCAAAAGTTGACAAAGTAATATTTGGAATCTTTCAAAGGTTGACAAGGTAAACAAAAAATGTCAATATTCTTATTTCTTCCATTAACATCTCGTTAACAACTTAACTTTGATTTGTCCTTTTGGATATATTTACTTTTTATGATAAGAAGAAACCGAGAAGATGAGGGTACCTATTAGAAGCCTTCATGTCATGAAACTATTGGATAGTGATAGTTGATCCAGAAACAATCATACAAATAAAGGCAAGTTGCTTTCTTCAATATTTACCATTTATTAATATATGCAAAATTGTGTTTATTGTGTTTAATACTTCAATAGTTCATTATAATCATATTATTACATGTTTATTGCATAGTTTATAAATATACATTGTGTGTACATTTTTACTTATTTACGAAAAAATGTGTTTATATACTATTAAATTGATTTAAATATTAAAATCTGACATTGTAAAATATCACTGATATATCCCCCGCAATCCGACATACGACATTCCAAACCCAAACCGACATGAACCAGACATCCGACATCTGCAACCTTAAACATAAGATTAGACTCCTCTAGGAATTAATTAGAGGGGTAAAACATGGAAAAACACACAAAAAACAATCACGTTAAGCCCCTTAGTGAGGATATCAGCTAGTTTTCATTTTGATGGAACAAAAGGAGTACAAACCACCCCCTTCTCTATCTTATCTTTGATGAAGTGTTTGTCCACTTTGATATGTTTGGTGCGATTATACTAAACATGATTATGAGCAATGCTGATTGCAGCCTCGTTGTCACGATACAACCTGATTAGACTATCATCACCGAGGACAAGATCATTCATAAGTGAACAAAGCCATAACCCTTCACATATCCCGTGTGCTATGGATCTAAATTCAGCTTCAACACTAAATTTTGCAACTACATGTTTTGTGCTCCTCCTAGTAACAAGATTTCCTTCAATAAACGGGCAATATTTAGACATTAGTGAAACTTCAATCTTCAACTCTGAGTTAGGAATAAATAGAATGCACCTTCCTGATGAAGTTTTACATGCTTCAGAATCCTATAAGCAACATCAAAATGCCTAAACTTATGTGAGCGCATATACTGGCTAATAACTCAATACTTGGATGTATGAGAAAGATAAATCAATCGGCCAACCAATCGTTGGAAGCCAACGATGTCTTCAATTGTTTCTCCATTATCTCTTCTCATCATGTGATTAGCCTCCATTGGAGTATCAACAAAGCCTACACCCACTCATTCCAGATTGTTCCAGTCGATCAATTATATAGTATCTTTGTGAGATGAAGATGTCATATTTAGATTTAGTACCCTTCAATCTCCAGAAAGTATCTGAGTTTTCCTAGATCTTTTACCTCAAACTCTGTAGCCAATTTTCTTTTGAGCGCTTGCACTCCTTCATTATCATTACATATTATTATTTCATAAACAAATGTGATGTCCTCTCTTCATTTAATAAGCAAAGTATGGTCAGCATGACTTTGAGTATACCCAAAGGAGATTAAAGTCTTGTGGAAATGGCCAAACCAAGCCCTTGGAGATTGCATGTCCATAAAAGGCTTTATTAAATGTTAGCATTTATGATTTAACAAATTTATGTATGTTTCCTTATTACCCCTCACTCATATCTAGTAGAATGAGGCTCATTGTATTCAATTAAGAAAAGAAATTGAGCATTTCAACATGGTATCAAAGCCGCTTTAGGGCAACCTCCCACATGCATTCGTCTTCCCAATTCCCGCCCGCGTCGTCTCATAGACTTCGTCTCCCGCTCAGTTTTCGCCTCCCTTCTCCCGTCTCCCGCTCGACTCCCGTAGCAAGTACCGCATCCAGCAAGCTTCGACTCTCGCATCCTCAGCCTCTTCCCGCAGTGCATCCCGCTTCTAGTCGGCTGTTAGCCGATTCTTCATCTAACACTTGAAATGGTGATCTAACCTTATTTTCATCGTCGTTTTCTCTTCTTTTTGGAGGAGTTGATTTTTCCTCCTCTATCTTCATGGATCTTGGCTTTTTCCTCTTTCTACAAGCAAACCCTAGAGGTCCATCTCCTAGTTTTCCCCTTGATTTCTATTCTTGGATCATCATGTCGAAGAACGAAGAATCTCCTGCTATCTCTTCCATAACTGGGGCCTCTTCCTCTACCTTGCTTTCCGGAGGATTTACCCGAACAAGTCAAGATCGCAATACGCCTCAAATCACTACTATACACCTGAATGAATCTAATTACCTCCCGTGGGCTAGATCCATTATTCTTGCCCTGAAGAACACACGAATGTTTGGTTATGTTCAGGGTACTACACTAGCACCTGCCCAGACTTCTCCATATTGGTTACAATGGGAATCTGAAAACTCTTTGGTCATGTCCTAGCTTACGAACTCCATGGTGGAATCCATTGCCCGAAATTATTTATTCCTGGATACCGCAACAGATATATGGAAGAGGGTTGGGGCCACTTATTCATGTTGAGGGAATGTAGCCCACATTTTCGAACTGCGGTGGAAGATCTTTCTTCTAAGACAAGGTGATCGTCATCCATCGATCTACTACTTATAGTTCACTCAGCTCTATCAGGATTATGATCACTTTGACTCTCTCACCTTGGTGTCTCCTGAGAATGAAGTCTTTGTTCGAGCCCGGGAAGAACGCAATAGGGTCTTCAAATTTCTACATTGCCTACATCGGGACTTCGATCAGAATAGTTTTCAGATCCTTGGACGTTCTCCTACTCCCTCTCTTCCATAAGTGTATAGCCCTATCCAACAAGAGTTTGATCGGCGACAGACGCGGCTAGATGACTTAGTTTCTAAGAGATCTGCCCTGGCTGCTCAGTATGGTTCTGGTAGTTGGGCTCCACGTGACTTCAGATCGAAGCTCACTAACAAAGATCATCTGATTTGTGACTATTGCGGAAAGTCTCGTCACTCACGGGACATGTGTTTCAGCTTCAGGGCTTCCCTCCATCGAGTGGTGGTTCTGCACCGAGAGGGGGTCGTGGTTATGGTCGCTCTCAGGGCCGATCATCAAAGTCTAGGTCTGCTCATCTTTCTGATGCCTCGGAGGAGGCCTTGCCCTGTGCTGGACCAGACAATGTTAGTCTTCCCGTGGCTTTATCTGTTGATGAGATACAGACATTCCGTCGTTTTATGCAGGGACAGACTATTGATCCATCCACATATTCGTCCTCATATGCCTATCAGGGACTACCAGATGATCATGTTGCATCCACTCACCCTTCTACCCACTGGACCATTGATTCTGAAGTGATAGATCACCCTTCCCTTTTCTGGTAGAGACAAGGTGAGTATTGTGGATGAATCCTTCTTTCCTATTGTTTAAAAAGAATTCATCCCTTGCCCCTATCTCACCCTTTCTTCTGTTCTTCATGTCCCTAAGTTTACTCGTAATCTTCTCTTCATTAGTTACTTAAATAATTCTATAAACTACTATATGGCTTTTTCCCCACCTCTACGTGTTTGACTCCTCCAGCCCTGCTTCACCTCTGCAAGCTCTTCATGTTGATCAGTCTTCTATTTTGGATTCTTGGCATTGTCATCTAGGACATCCATCTATCCCTTAAATGAAACTTTTATTTCCTATTATGTCGTCGTTATTATTGGACAATTTTCACTGTGATGTATGTGAACTAGGAAAACACCGCCGAATTTCTTTTAATCATATTTCTTCTCCTAGCTCTACACCTTGTCTATTATTCATAGTGATATTCAGGCGCCTTGCCTTGTTGCTTCAATTTTTGGGTGTTTCTGATTTGTTACTTTCATTGATTGTTTTCCCGCACTACGTGCATATATTTAATGAAAACAAAAAAATAAAGTGTTTCTGCTATTTCATTGTTTTCATAAAATGATAGCCTACACAAATTCTCAAGAATAAAATGCCTTTGCACGCTCTTCAGGTACTCCCACTACCTTTCATCCTCGTGTCTTTGAAAGAGTGTTTCATTCACATATATCAAAAACTAAACTTGACTCACGTGCCCTAAAATGTGTCTTCATCGGGTATTCCCCAACTCAAAAGGGTGACAAATGCTTCGACCATTTCAACAAGAAGGTTTTTGCGAGCATGGATGTCACCTTTCGTGAATCTAAGAGCTACTATGGGACCTCATTTCCCGGGGGGGGGGGGGGGGGGGGGGGGGGGGGGGGGGGCTCTCCTATGTTGGAAGTGAGCTCCCCGGAGGAGTCCTCACCTACACCTTTACTCATTCCTCCTCTATACCAACCTCCACCAGCTACTACTCCTGTTACTACTACTCTTCATGTTGCACCCAACAGCCAGGAGACATCTCATGCTCCCTTTTGCAAGTTTAACTCGGAGAAATGCTCCCCCTTTGCAAATTTACTCTCAGAGAAATAGGGGTTCAAACACGCAAGCCTCTCTCAAAATACCAGAGATGGCATCTGAACCGCCTTCAAAATCTACTACACTACAAGAAGGTGCCTCTACCCAACACCCTTTGTCTCAGTTTGTATCTTATGTTTCTCTCACTGTTTCACATAAAGCCTTTGTGTCCTCTTTGTCCTTTATTTATATCTCATCATCATGGCAAGAAGCTTTGTCACCCCAAGTCGCAAGAAGTCATGCCCTTGAAAAACACTGAACATGGGATCTTGTGCATCTTCCTCAGGGGAAGACAGTTGTTGGGTTTAAGTGGATGTTTGTTGTCAAACAAAACACCCAAGGAATTGTCGAGAGATATATGGCAAAGCTGGTTGCCAGAGGATACACTCAGACTGTTGGGATCGATTATCAGGAGATGTTTATTCTTGTAGCAAAGATGAACTCCATAAGAGTTCTCCTATCATGTGTTATCTGTAAGGGATGGAACCTCAGTCAGCTAGATGTGAAGAATGTGTTCCTTCATGGGGACCTAGAAGAGGAGATGTATATGTCCCTACTTCTTGGACTTGCCCGCGAAGGACCTGAAGGGAAGGTCTGCAAGCTAAATTAGGCTTTATACGGCCTCAAACAATCTCCTAGGGCTTGGTTTGGGAGATTTCACAAGGACATGATGATATTTGGATACACTAAGAGTAATGCGGATCATGCTCTGTTCATCAAGCACAGAGAAGGAAAATTGGCAGCCCTTATAGTTTATGTGGATTACATTGTTATAACGGGATATGGAAGAAGTTCAAACTCTAAAAGAAAGGTTGGCTAGAGAATTTGAGGTAAAGGACTTAGGGAACCTCAAGTATCTCCTGGGCATTGAAGTCGTCAAGTCCAGACATGGAATTTTCATCTTGCAGAGGAAGTATAGTTTTGATTTACATGAGAAGCCAGTGATGAGTGGGTGTAGACCTGTCGACGCCCTTATCGAAGCCAACCACGGGTAGGGAGAGATGATGGATAAATTGTTGAGGACATCCCTGATTTTCAGAGGTTAGCATGGAAGCTAATTTACTAGTCACATACACGCCCAGATATCTCGTATGCAGTTGGAGTGGTCAGCCAGTACATACACTCCCAAAGGCTCGCCGTCTTGATGTTGTCCACCGTATCTGAGAATACGGTGGACAACAACATCAAGACAGAGCGCTCCTCCGAAAGGATGTGTAAGGGGATTTTGGCATCCATTACTCAACCTAAAGGAGTCTACCGTCAGAGGTTGTGGTGGACCAGTTGGGCATAAGGTATCTATGGAGCAGGACACGAGGATTCACCTTAGGATATTGCACTTTGTTTTGTGGGAATTTGGTTACACGGAGGAGTAAAATATAACATTTGGTGGCTAGATTCAGTATTGAAGCCAAATTCAGAGCCAAGAAACATGGAATCTGTGAAGGACTATGAATTCAAACTATCATGAGAGACCTTGGTTCTTGAGAAAAATGAGTCAATCAAACTATATAGTGTTAAAAAGGCATTCATTAGCATTGCTTATAACATTGTTCAGCACGATCGTACCAAACCTATTGAGGTTGACAGACACTTCATAAATAAAACATAGTGAGGGGAATCATATGTGCTCCGTTCGCTCGGTGTGAACAACAATTCGCAAATATTCTCACAAAAGGATTGAGTATGAGTGTTTTTTTCACACCCGGTCCGGAAAGCTCGAATTAACGAGGCGGGAACAAATGTGTGATTTAGGGTCTTAATGAAGCGGGCAATATTTCCTCATCGGTATTCAAAGCTCAAAATCAAATCAAATAAAACATCAATCATTATCCCGCCGCTAGTCACAAACTTACATAATCTTAAGCTTATTCCCATAAAATTCATTAACATATATCTTAGTCTCTAATTAATGTTTCATATCATTATTGGTCATGCATTACTTCATTAAGACCCTTAACTCACACATTTGTTCCCGCCTCGTTAGTTCGAGCTTTTCGGACCGAGTTATGACAAAATGGTATTAGAGCGAGGATTGGAATTAAAGCAGGTTATTATATCAGCTCATTATGGATTTACGATTTCATCCAAGTCAAGGCACTCTCCATTGGAATTCTTAAGTAAAATGCTCTTTATTATATTCGAACCACATATGTCGCTGACATTTCATTAAGACCCTTAACTCACATATTCGTTCCCGCCTCGTTAATTTGAGCTTTCCGGGCCGAGTGTGACAACTTTTGGAAGGATCATTACTAAGTTGGGTATGGTCAATATTACACACCCAACTTGAGGGGGGTATTATCATTTATTATTTCACTAATTTATGTATTTTTCCCTATTACCCCCAACTCATATACATTAGAGTGGGCTCATTGTATTCAATTAAGAAAAGAAATTGAGCGCTTCAACATTAAGTTTACAAACTTTCACTTCTTAGCCACAAGGGCAAAACCTGGAAGTATAAACATATCGACCTCTTCTTCCAACTTACCATGAAGAAAAGCATTCTTCATGTACAACTAATTATGCTCTCATCCTTTGCAGCAACACAAAATAGTAGGACCCTTATAGAGTTCATGATGTAAACCTGGTGCATCCTCCGTCGCCTTTGAGGACTCGTGATACCATCACGCGTCATATATCATTTATTATTTATTTCATGTTGTGTATCTTTATTATTTATCTCAGGTTGTGTATTTTTCTTTCACGCGCATCAGTTTGTATTTTCAGGTCATTGGTTTGACCACCCGGTGACGCCATAAATAAAAGGTTCGGTAATTTTACGTAGTTAGGATGGAAAAGGAAAACTTAATTTAATTATGAATGCATAAAGTTAAAAACTCAAATTAAAATCAAAATCATTCCTCCATTAAGATAAATTAATAACTAAAGTTATTTAGGATATACCTACTTGGAAGGAATTAAATCAAAGGGCAAAATTTGGTTCTCCCGTGAGATTTGAAAAGAAATAAAATTTGGTAAAGGTTCTTTATTAAAAGCTCACCCGTGTAATTTGGAAAGAAATAAAAAAAAGGCAACTTTTGATTCTTATTTAAAAGGCCTCCCATGAAAGAAGAAGGGGACTCGGAAAGAATAACAAAGGAATCGTTTCTTCAGATCAATTCCCTCTGTCAACTCTAGCGGACGTTCCTAACCATGCGATCAGTACGCCACGCCCGCCCGCTCTCTCCGACGGAATCGACAGAAGTCTCCTGGATGATGAAGTTGCCGGCGTTCACCCCTTTGTCGCTCGAACGTGCCACTGACGCCATCACTTGAATGCTCCGGCATATCGGCCTTCTTCTTCATCGCACCATCCAAAGATTCAATTGTTCTCTTGGGTCTCCGTCGACTTCAGCAAACTATTCTGGCGACCTGGTTGTTCGGGGCCCACTCCTCCGATGACTTCAGTATATTTCGTGCCCCTGGCTAGGGTTGTCGTCGACTACGACTTTCCCTCCGACAGCCCACTCGAGCGACAACATTTTTGCAGCAAGCAACTATATCCGTGCTCAACTGAACTCGAAAGATCCCTTTCTAGTCGTAGCTTGTGTATGCCTCGGTAACTCCACCTAATCTTAATTGCACCATCTAGTTAGCATAACTTTATGCAATCCGATTAAATAACTATAAAGCTTGCCTCGGACATTCACATGATTTTAAATTATCGTTTACTCATAAATTATTGTTTGTGATTTTTGCTTGTGGATGTACGAATCTCGCAATGGTTCAACTCGTAAAACGCCCAAGAGTTCTTTCTCAAATAATAATTAACGACTTAATCGAAGTTCAAACGTCAAGTGTTTTTGCGCGCAAAAAAAACTTGAATCGGCCCTCTCGGACTACATCAAAACCAAGATCCAAAAGGATTTATATTAAAAAAAATTGTGATCTTGATTAGATTAGGTGATGCTCGTGTCGACTCGTTAAGCAATAAAAGAAGATAATTAATCTAGGGTTTGTAAGACTCACGCAAGATCCTAACATTCGAAAAATGAATAAACATGAATTAACATTTCACATGCATTAAAATAGGACGATGGAAAACAAGAAAATCTGAATATTAACGATAAAGAGGCGCACAATAATTTAGGGCAAGCTATGAAATTATAATGTTCAAATAACATAGCATAATATTATCCTAACAGGAAAAAAAAGTAAAAAAGTTGTAAAAGTTAAACCTTCGGGTAGCAAGTGTAGGTTCGAATCCAGTAAATAATGGGGATATCGTTTGGTTCTCAGTTAAGGAGGATGGAGGCGCATGGAAGAGGTTCGAATGGGCTCTGGTAGTGTGATATGAGCAGGAGATGGCCCAATGGTGTTGAGAAGGAGAATGGATGTCAACAATAGATTCTATTCAGCATACCCTAGATCTAAACAATTCAACGTAAAAAAAACAAAAATGTTCTAAAACACAGAAATTAAACCACAAACAGCACGGTACACTAAAATATTTAAAATATATGTTGAAAGTACAAGCGATATGAGTGCAGCTAGGCAGCTGTCACTTTCTTTCGCACGTGCGACTGACCTAAGAACACATCCATGACATGCACACAAGCATTTATATTCTTCCCCTAAACTCTAAGATTATAAATGCGTTTTTTATAACTTTTGTTCCTTCCAATTTTGTATATACCGTGCACATGCAGATCTGATGGAATAAAGCCACCTTATTGACAAAACACATTAATTTAATTATCATCCATAATCCGACTTATACATTCCTGACAGACCATATTTTTTCCTCAATAGGGCATTTGGAATATTTTGGTCATCTTCCTCATTCATTCAAAAACATTAACCAGAAGTTCAGTTACAAAATACCATACTGACCCCATGAACAACTGAACAAATATTAGTATAAATCCAACCATATCCCTCAAGTCATCTTACTCTGCTATCCAATTCAATGCTTTATTTTCCAAGGGTTTCTATCAAGCAAATCTTTTTCTTTTGTTGGAAGTATTTATATTTAAGTATTTAAGTATTAGTCCCACACCGTTTATCGGTGTTTTGTGTCTTGTTGCATTGCTATATAATACCCCCCTTTGTGGAAGAATAAAATACACCTTCTATTTCTTTTCTCCTGATTTCTAACATGGTATCAGAGCAGGAATTGACTCCTCCCTGAAATTTGATTGTCCTAGAGCGACGTATTTCTCGGTGGCTTCCTCCCTTTGATTTCCGCCTCTTCCTCACGATTTGATCCCGTCCTGCGCTGGTATAGCCCCCGTCGAGCTGCTCTCGTCCCGCTCCCGTCGACGTGATCAGCTTATGTATCCGTCGATGGGAGCGGTTATGTTGCCCTAGTTGAAGCCCGTCGTGCCACTCCTTCCGCTGGCGTCTTCCTGTGCATGTCTCTTCTGCTTAAAGCTCGATCGCCCTCCTTCGATCCCGACTCCAGATCCAGGCGTCCCTCATCGTCGTTCACCACAGCACATCCGTCTGGTTTCTCCTGCGTCGTTCCCCTGCTCTGGATCGACGAAGGCCAGGTCCTTCTCCAGTCGACGATCCTGCTTCGATCTAGTCGTGCTGCTTGCGACCCTTCAGCGACCACTCCTTCAGGTATCGACGATCCATTCTCACGATGCTTCTGACGTCCTTCTCAGTCGACGATGGATCCCGTCAACTGGCTGTTGTTCTTGTTGCTGTTGTTGCCTCCCACTGCGTCCAATCTCGGAGATGCATCTACTACCATCCATGGCTGCTCCGCGTCAGTCCTCCTATCTCTCCCTTCTTGTTGAGATCGAGCAGCCGCCGTCAAGATCCAGTCTGCTTCGACGTTGCTGCCATCGAGGATGGCTTCCGGCTACTTCTCCGGCCTTGCCTCCCTGTGCCGCTGCTGTCATGCTGCTGCCCTTCTTCTCCGGCTACTTCTTCGGCCTTGCTGCCCTGTGCCGCTGCTGTCCTGTCGCTACCCTTCTTCTCCGGCGCTTCTTTTTTACTCCAGATCTGCAGTGTCATGCCCCTCTTCTGCTGGACTGCTGTGCCGTTGCTGCTATGTCGTGCCCTCTCAAATTTTTAAAGTGTCGCTGTAGTTTTTTTGTGTTATTGTCTTAGTTATTGTGTTGGTAGTGTCTTCCAGTCGCGTGCTATGGACGACGGTTTCCGTGATGCTGCTCTTTGGGTGTCGAGCTCTTCTCTTCCTCCCTTCTCACTCGCCGCTGCTTGAGCCTTTTTTGCTCGCCGCTGCTTGAGCACTCTGCTCGAAGCCGCTTGAGCCTTCTGCTCGCAGCTGGCTTGTGCTTTGCCCGCAGCATCTCGGATCGTGGTCTTACCGGCAACCGTTATCCATAGTTGTTTTTTTATGTGTTGTTCTGATTGTCTTCGTCTGTATCTCCATGCGAGATAACGGCGACTCGGATGCCTCTTTCCCGACACTTGCCTTAGTCACACACTGCCTCTAGGCATATTTCGTATGTTGTGTGTGTCTCCCCATCTTTTTCTTCTATGTTAGGTAGGGTGGTTTGGCCTTTGTTGGTTGACCTGGTTTCAGCTCCGAGAGCATCCAGCGTGATCATGGTCGGTTTGTGGACCAACGTCGTGTGGCCTTTGCCCGGTTGAAGTATCCCCGGTGACACGCGGTTGGGCCTCAGTGGCTGTTGTTTTGTACCACATTGTCAACCACCTTTTACCTCTCCTTTTATGTTGTGTTCAAGCTGAAGGGTTCCCCTTCAGCTTGAGGGGGAGTGTTGGAAGTATTTATATTTAAGTATTTAAGTATTAGTCCTACACCTCTTATCGGTGTTTTGTGTCTTGTTGTATTGCTATATAATACCCCCCTTTGTGGAATAATAAAATACACATTCTATTTCTTTTCTCATGATTTCTAACATCTTTAAATAACTTTTTTTGCTAGTATTGTGACGGCGCGCCACGACCGACGCGCGTGTATACCCGCAGGAGGCGGTGATCCGCTCCCGGACGGGCGATCGGAGTCCATGGTCGCGTCCGGATGCATGTTTTTAGTCAGTTTTATGTTTTATACTTTTTATTTTAAGTTGTATTTTATCCCCGATCGAACAAAACATTGTGAGCCGTTCGATTTAGGGGTTTTATTAGAGTGCAGTTACCATGCAGTTATTTTTGGGTATTATAAACGTGTTGATGGTTCAAGGTGAAGGGATCGTGGGTTTGGAGCCTTTCCAAACGGTGCGGTCTTCCTCTCCAGGTGCGACGCCGGAGAAGTGCCTGGTGCGACTCCAGGTTTGCTGCCCGCCTCTTCCCGTGAATCCCTCGCCTCCCCCTTCCTTCCCCATTCCACCCTCTCCCACCTGAACCCTCTCGCCTGAAACCTCTCCCGCCTGAAGCCCTCCCACTTGAAACCCTCTCGCCTGAAACTTCTCCCGCCTGAAGCCCTCCCTCCTGAAGCCCTCTCGCCTGAACCCTCTCCCGTCGACCTCCACCCCAACCCGTAACCCCTCCCAGCAACTCCCCTCTTCCCCCCGCTTCTTCCCTGTAACCGCCAGCCCAAGCAGCGCCTCCACTGAACCGCCAACACCTTTCCAGCTTTTAATTACATTCCAGTGTTCAAAAATTAAATCTACTGTTCACTCCCTCAATCCCCACTCCATACTCATCAAACCAGCCCCTTCGTGAGTCCAATCACCCTTCAGTGCACCTACCTCTCCTCCAACAGCACCCCCACACACTCCCACTGTGAGCCTACAACCAATCCCCGCCGTGCCAAGACCTTGGATGCCCACCAACAACCGTCGTGCCGCTATCTACACGTGTGACTAGTGGTATGAAGTTCTTTCCTTTATTGTTGTTTATTTTGGCAAACTCATATCGTGATGGTTCTCTATTTTATTGTGCTATTAGTTCACTTGTTGTACCTCTTGCGGGGTTTATTCTGTGCACGCTAAATAGTAATTGCGCCTCGTTTAGTTTGTGATCATTACTTGTCTTACCATATCAAAGTTTGGCAAAGCTCATGCACCTGCTAATTTTCTTATAATAATTAATTACTTGTTGTAATTTTAACGGACCACTCTTGCACTACATTGCATTTCATCGCATTTAGGTCTGCATTTAGCAAGTCCACCCCGTTCCAGCCCTACCACTGCATCAAATTGGTATCAGAGGTAGGTTAGGATCATTTGCATGCAACGTAGTGGTAGGGAGTATCGTCAGTCCATGTCAATTCACAATCACACCGACGATAGGACCGCTAGTTCTCAAACGGACATGACACCCGCCGAGTTTCAACGTTTAGTTCTCGACCGAGTTGATCGGATGGGAACCCAATTCGAAACTCTTAGGGGTGATATTGCGAGGGTTAGTACCAGGGTTGATCAGTTAGAGACGCCTAGAGGACGAGCGCTTCCTCTCCCTGACGAGGAACCTCATGAGGATCCTCGAGATGCCACACCACCTCCCGATAGACGTGGTAGAAACGGTCCTTGCCGAGATCCCCACCCCCACCAAGAGCAAATTATCGTCGTGGTTATGAGTTTTGGCGAGATCCAGGCAGGGATCAGCGTCCTCCGGATGAACCTCGTCATCCCCCACTTCGTCATAGAGATCGACCACGATATGATTATGACGATGATGATGAGTACGGTGACTTTCGTGAGCCATGTCGGGGGATGACCCCAGAGGAGGATGACATCACCCGACGGATCCGTATTGATGCTCCCACCTTCGATGGTCACCTGGACCCGAGGGCGTTTAGTGATTGGCTCATGGATATGGATCACTATTTTGATTGGTTTGACATGAATGATGAGAGACGCGTACGGTTTGCGAAAATGAAATTAATTGGCCAAGCAAAAATTTATTGGTCAAGTTTAGAGAGATCTCTTGAGCGGGATGGTTACTACCCCATCACCCGATGGGACGAGATGAAGCAACGCTTACAAAATAAATACCTCCCCGCATCATATCGAAATCAACTCTTAGATCAGTTGCACGCGCTACGCCAGGGGACTCTCTCTGTTGCTGATTACATGTCACGATTTGACGAACTCGTAGTTCGTAGAGACATTTGGGAGGAGCCCATCGCCACTGCTTCACGTTTTCGTGCGGGCCTTAGAGCAGATATCCGAAGGGAGTTGATTCCCCATAGGATGGAGTCGGTAGAGCAGGTTTTTCAGCTCGCACTAGAGTACGAGCAGTATTTACGCTCCGCCGGCCAGAGGCAGAGCACTACACGACCCGATGCCATCACAGTTAGGAGACCCCCCCTGCCACGTCCACTGCCACCCCTCGCGCTCCCGCAGATGCGACAGGGAAAGCTATTGTTCCTGGAGGCCCCAAGCCTGGGGGCGTCCAATGTTATCGTTGTTCTGGCAGGGGGCATTTCGCAGCGCAGTGCCCTACTAGAAATTTGCTGATTGAAGATTCAGGCGAGCCCAGCACTGAGGTTGAGGACGTCACCATTGAGGAGGTTACTGCCGTTGTAGAGGATGGATGGGAGAGCGATGCAGAGAGAGCGCTAGCGGTGGGAGTTCTCTGACGTATCCTCCACACCCCTCGTGTTGAAGTGGATTGGCGCCGCACCACTATTTTCTTTACATATTTCCCGAGCGCAGGAGGCCCCCTGCAAGCTCGCTATTGATAGTGGAAGTTGCGTCAACATTATTGCTAAGAAAGGACTTGAGAGGATGCAGCTGACACCTGAGTCCCATCCCCATCCCTACCGAGTCTTGTGGGTGGATAAATCCCGAGCGCAGGAGGCCCCTGCAGCGGTGCCTGGTTCCGATACGTTTAGCGTCCACTGATGACCAGGTTTGGTGCGATGTTGTTCCTATGGACGTCGCTCACGTTCTTCTTGGGAGACCCTGGCTTTATGATCGTGATGCCACGTGCTATGGGCGGTTAACACGTGCGTATTCTTCGACAAGGGTCGAAAGATTACCCTTACCCCGACTCAGCCCAGGGATCTTCCCAAGGGCAAAGTTGACTCGTTAGCTAGTGCGGGGTCGACGAGACCCCTACATGTCTTGAGAAGGGGTGATATCTTGAGGGAGAGCCTAGAGACTAAGGTCATGTTTATTGTTGCAGCCACGATGGCGACCGAGATCCCTAGCGAGGCTGAGTTTACTGATCCAGATGTTCGGCAGTTGATGGACGACTTTGTAGACATTATGCCCGAGGAGCTCCCCGATGAGCTTCCCCCACTGCGGGACATCCAACATGCGATTGATTTGATTCTGAGGGCATCTTTGCCCAATCTTCCGCATTATCGCTTAAATCCGACTGAGCATGCCGAGCTAAAGAGGCAAGTTGATGATCTTCTGCGGAAGAATTTTATACGAGAGAGTTTGAGTCCATGTGCCGTACCGGACCTTCTTACCCCGAAGAAGGACGGGAGCTGGCGCATGTGCATTGATATTCGTGTCATCAATAAGATCACGGTGAAGTATCGTTTTCTGATTCCCCGCCTCGATGATCTCTTGGATTCGATGACTGGTGCCCAGATCTTTTCGAAGATCGATCTTCGCAGTGGGTACCACCAGATTAGAGTTAGAGAGGGGGATGAGTGGAAGACGGCCTTCAAAACGAAGGACGACTTGTACGAGTGGCTGGTGATGCCGTTTGGATTATCGAACGCACCCAGTACATTTATGAGAGTGATGACACAGGTCTTGCGGCCCTACATGGGCAAATTCTTGGTCGTATATTTTGATGATATATTGATCTACAGCCAGAGCCGCACCGAGCACTTACGTCACATCCGCTTGGTGTTTGAGCTCCTCCGAAAGGAGCATCTTTACATCAACTTGAAGAAATGCTCATTCCTGTCCACATCCGTTCATTTCATGGGATATGTTGTATCGGCATCTGGTATTGTTGACCCTGACAAGGTCAGGGCGATTCGAGAGTGGCCTATCCCAACGAGCATTCATGAGGCCTGTAGTTTTCATGGGCTCGCCACCTTCTATAGGAGGTTTGT
Organism: Dactylorhiza incarnata; assembly: GCA_033032865.1. Lineage (NCBI taxonomy): Eukaryota > Viridiplantae > Streptophyta > Magnoliopsida > Asparagales > Orchidaceae > Dactylorhiza > Dactylorhiza incarnata. The sequence continues at coordinate 885,380 of JAWHQI010000184.1, read as the reverse complement.
CCGAGCCTTCAGCTCGATCATGGCGCCTATTACGAGCTGCCTCCGTAAGGGTGACTTCGTTTGGACGAAGGTTGCTACTCGAGCCTTCGATGAGATCAAGGAGAGACTGTCTACCGCTCCCGTCTTACGCCTACCAGATTTCTCCAAACCCTTTGAGGTAGCTTGTGATGCGTCAGGGGTCGGTATCGGCGCAGTACTTAGCCAAGAAGGCCACCCGGTAGCCTACTTTAGCGAGAAGTTGAACGAGGCCCGAAAGAAATATTTGAATTATGATCGGGAGTTCTATGACATTGTGCAGGCACTGCGATACTGGCGACATTACCTCCTGCACAAGGAGTTCATTTTATATTCAGACCATCAGGCCCTGAGATATCTCGATTCCCAAAAGAAATTGGGTCACCGTCACGCCAAATGGGTGGAGTATATGCAGGAGTTTCACTATGTTCTTAGGCACCGAGCAGGTGTTGAGAACAAGTCGGCAGACGCCTTGAGTCGCCGAGTTAGCATCCTTCACACCATGAGCACCCGAGTAGTAGGATTTGAGCAGCTAGTTCACGCTTACTCAGAGTGCCCTGATTTTGGGGATGTTTATACAGCGCTTTCGAAGGCCTCGCCCGATCTTCGGGAGGGGTAATCGATATCAGATGGGTATTTATTTATGGGTTCTCGCCTCTGTATTCCACAGTCATCCCTCCGAGATTTCCTTATCTGGGAGTTACACGCAGGCGGAGCTGCGGGGCATTTTGGGAGAGATAAGACAACCGCATTGGTTGAGGAACATTTCTTCTGGCCTGGCCTAAAGAAAGATGTCACCAGGGTAGTTAGACATTGCGGGGTTTGCCAGACGGCAAAGGGGTCCCGCCAGCCCACGGGATTGTACACTCCACTACCGGTCCCTGAGCGACCCTGGTCTGATATTAGTATGGATTTTGTTCTCGGGCTCCCTCGCACTCTGAGGAAGCTCGACTCTATATTTGTTGTTGTGGATCATTTTTTCAAGATGGCACATTTCATTCCTTGTCGAAAGACCGCTAACGCCTCCCACGTGGCGGCATTATTCTTTAGAGAAGTATTTAAGTATCATGGTCTCCCTTCCTCCATAGTCTCTGATCATGACGTGCGATTTATGAGCTATTTCTGGAAGACTTTATGGAGGAAGACGGGTACGACTCTGAGGTTTTCCTCCGCCTACCACCCGCAGACGAACGAATAAACTGAAGTGGTTAACCGTAGTCTTGGGACTCTACTTCGTTGCCTAGTTGGGGATAGCCCCGCGACCTGGGATTCTGTCCTCCCCGTAGCCGAATTTGCATACAATAGTTCAGTCAATAGGACCACAGGCTTGAGTCCATTTCATATCATATTAGGGGATGAGCCTAGGAAACCAGTTGACTTGGTGGATGTTCCCCTAGGATCCAGACCAAGTGAGTCTGCCGAGTCTTTCATTCAGCATGTGCATGCACTACACGAGTCAGTCTGTAAGAAGATTGCAGCAAGTAATGATTATTATAAGAATCAAGCAGATCAGCACAGGCGGGAACAAAACTTTGAGGCAGGAGAACAAGTATTGATTCGCATTCGATCTGAGAGGGTCCCACAAGGACCAGCAAAAAATTAAGCGCACGCAGAATGGGCCCCTATACAATCGTACGAGGGATTGGTACGAACGCATATGAGATAGACATTCCTCCTGGTATGGGCATCAGCCTGGTATTCAACATCGAGGATTTGATTCCTTACTACGAGGTCATGTGTACGTGGACCCACTCACCACACCTCTACCCGAGCCTTCATCTCCGATAGCCCCACCACCTGAGCCTTCTTCTCTTTTTGCCTCTGCTAGTCCCTCTGTGTTGCCACCTGTGGCGTCGCGTCATGCAGATCGAGTTGCACCATCGACGGTTCCACCGACACCATCGCCAAACGGAGATACATCTTTATCAGATGGAGATACATTGGTACCATCGGCTTCTACCAACGACGTGCACCAGATCGTCGGACACGACTTCTGCGCCGCGGGCGGGCGAGCTACGCGAGCTACCCTACGCTATCTTGTCCGTTGGAGCGGCCGGCCCATGCACGATGCTACTTGGATTTCCTCGGAGGAGCTTCAGAGACTCGCCCCACGGCTGCCCGGCGAGTACAGCCATCTACACTCATCGGAGTTGAGTGCCTTTAAGCCGGGGGGAGTTGACGGCGCGCCACGACCGATGCGCGTGTATACCCGCAGGAGGCGATGATCCGCTCCCCGGACAGGCGATCGGAGTCCATGGTCGCGTCTGGATGCATGTTTTTAGTCAGTTTTATGTTTTATACTTTTTATTTTAAGTTGTATTTTATCCCCGATGGAACAAAACATTGTGAGCCGTTCGATTTAGGGGTTTTCTTAGAGTGCAGTTATCATGCAGTTATTGTTGGGTATTATAAATGTGCTGATGGTTCACGGTGAAGGGATTGTGGGTTTGGAGCCTTTCCAAACGGTGCGGTCTTCCACTCCAGGTGCGACGCCGGAGAAGTGCCTGGTGCGACGCCAGGTTTGCTGCCCGCCTCTTCCCGTGAATCCCTCGCCTCCCCCTTCCTTCCCCATTCCACCCTCTCCCACCTAAACCCTCTCGCCTGAAACCTCTCCCGCCTAAAGCCCTCCCGCCAGAAACCCTCTCGCCTGAAACTTCTCCCGCTTGAAGCCCTCCCGCCTGAAACCCTCTCTCCTGAACCCTCTCCCGTCGACCTCTACCCCAACCCGTAACCCCTCCCAGCAACTCCCCTCTTCGCCCCGCTTCCTCCCCGTAACCGCCAGCCCAAGCAGCGCCTCCACTGAACCACCAACACCTTTCCAGCAGTTTAATTACAGTCCACTGTTCAAAAATTAAATCTACTGTTCACTCCCTCAATCCCCACTCCATCCTCATCAAACCAGCCCCTTCGTGAGTCCAATCACGCTTCAGTGCACCTACCTCTCCTCCAACAGCACCCCCATACACTCCCACTGTGAGCCTACAGCCAATCCCCGCCGTGCCAAGACCTTGGATGCCCACCAACAATCGTCGTGCCGCCATCTACACGTGTGACTAGTGGTATAAAGTTCTTTCCTTTATTGTTGTTTATGTTGGCAAACTCATATCGTGGTGGTTCTCTATTTTATTGTGCTATTAGTTCACTTGTTGTACCTCTTGCGGGGTTTATTCTGTGCACGCTTAATAGTAATTGCGCCTCGTTTAGTTTGTGATCATTACTTGTCTTATCATATCAAAGTTTGGCAAAGCTCATGCACCTGCTAATTTTCTTATAATAATTAATTACTTGTTGTAATTTTAACGGACCACTCTTGCATTACATTGCATTTCATCGCATTTAGGTCAGCATTTAGCAAGTCCACCCCGTTCCAGCCCTACCACTGCATCATATTGACTGTGGATTTACTCAGATGCTAGTGCCCTTAAAGTATGCCGACCAATGTATGCCCAGGAAATATATGAAAATATGACAAATGTTCAAAATTATCTTTATGAAATGATACTGGATGGCAAATCTGGCAATATTACAAGAGAAAATGGGGCGGAAGTTGTTCAACAAAAAATCACAATTCACATGTCCTCACAATGCAACGAATCATTTGGTATTGCTCTAGTCTCAAAATAGGACGTGGTGGGATCAAATAAACCACTTATGTGGTCTAAAAAAATCTTTCATGAAATCAACATTAATGAAAATATGGATTTTTTTTTTTTGAAGTAAATTGGAGAGAGGCCAATATGTTATCATCTCTCATATTGACGATATGAAAATATGACGAATGTTCAAAATTTTCTTTATGAAATGATACTGGATGGCAAATCTGGCAATATTACAAGAGAAAATGGGGCGGAAGTTGTTCAACAAAAAATCACAATTCACATGTCCTCACATTGCAATGAATCATTTGGTATTGCTCTCGTCTCAAAATAGGAGGTGGTGGGATCAAATAAACCACTTATGTGGTCTAAAAAAATCTTTCATGAAATCAACATTAATGAGGACATGTGAATTGTGATTTTTTTTTGAAGTAAATTGGAGAGAGGCCAATATGTTATCATCTGTCAATATTTTCCACGCATAGCCTCTTCAAATTTCATGAATAAATAATATTTTTTTACTACTTCAAACGGGTTTAAAAAAAAGGAAAGGAACATAGATTAGAGAAGATCAAAGTATGAGGCTAAAAGAGTTATGGACAGCTAATAAGAGCGTCAAGGGTTCAAAGAGGTTAACATACATTGGTTGCTTGCTTGGAAGCTTCGATAGAAGGGACTCCAAGCTATCTAATCTAGTCCCGAGAATTGTTATTTTCCTCCGGATTGCAGACATACGTCGCTGGGTTTCTGGTCCTGATGAAGGCAAAGAACCCTTCTCCGAAATCATGGAATTGATATCATCAGCCAACCTTGAAGCATCATTCAATTCCCTCATCCACGATTCCAAGGAAGAAGCCATCGCTATAGAACAACAAATAACTAAAAGGTTATATCACTTACCAAAAATCATGCAAGAATGGCATTGCCAATATAAGCAAATATAATAAGAACTATATGAGGAACACAAACAAATCAAGCACTATAAATACTCGACTTAAAAACAAAGAAAATGAGATCAAAACAGAAAGGGCATATTAGAGTAGATTATATACTGATGTAGCTCAAAATTTGAATTTTCAATTTTTTTGTGTGGCTAGTGTTAGGGTGTTCCAAAGAAACAGCAAACCATGACAACCTGATTGTGACAAAAATAGGCAAAAGTATGATAGGATGTCACCATTAAGTTATGCATAATTTAACTGAATTGTGGAAAAAAGTAGACAACGACACCCCCAAGTAACACCACAAATTAACCCTACTGTGATAAAACAAAAAGTAAGCAGAAATCTGTTACGCCCCTGCTACGCTTTGCGGGGCGTCATTACGTGAGGAGGAGCAACGGCGCGCTAAACAACGGGGCTGAACCAGCCGGTTCAGCCCCCATGCAGTGAACCGGCCGGCCGAGGGCTGAACCGGACGGGTTCAGCCCTCCTTGGAGGGGCCGGCCGGCTCCCTCCTTGCCCGGGTATTCATATACCCGGGCAGCCCCCCTTTGAGGGTTATGGAAGATTTGTTCAAGGTTAGTCTTCTCCCTCTTTAGACCTAATTTCTCCTCTCTTTCTCTAGATCTTCCCCTCTCTCAACCTCTCTAGTAGTTTTGCCCTAACATTTGGTATCAAAGCACTTTCTCTCGGACATGGTGACCACTCGCATTCAAGAGGAGTCCTCACGGATTGAAGCCCTAGAGGAGAACGTGGTTGGCCTCACCGATTCTATGGCAGCCATGGAAGGACGAATCGACGCTCGTATGGAGGAGTTGAAGGCCTTGTTGAAAGGGAAAGCCACTACGGGTGAGGATTCGACCGGATCGGGTGCCGAGGGGGCGGCAAACACCGCACGGCTGGCTGAACACGCGCGGCAGTCGGACGAGGACCGCGTGCGGGCGAGCGGAAATCCGCCTGGCACGGGTTGGATCCCTCCTGGCGGCGGGTGGCAAGGGTCGGGCGGCCCTAGTGGCGCAGCATACGGGGCAGCAGGGGCCTCGGCGGCGGCTTATGGGGGTCCGGCGGCGTCGATTCCGCAGGGATCGGCAGCAGGCGGGGTCGGCGACCTGGGAACGGGCCAGGGGCAGCGGCGGCAGGGCTGGCCGGAGCCAGGGGGCCTTCGTCGAGGCTGGGAGGAGCCGTTTGGGCTTCGGCGGCATCCGGATCCTGCGGGATACCAAGGGGGAGGGCTTCTCCCTCCTCCCCGTGGGTTTGGGCCGCCGGGCATGGCGGGATTGGGCCAAGCATGGGTTGGACCACAACAGCCCCCTCCTTGGGGAAACGGTCAGTACCAAGGCTACGGATTTGAGCAAGGTGAGCCCGCAAGACGAGAAGGAGGCCATGGGGCACAACGCTTGACTCCCGGATTAACTCGCATGTACTTCCCGGAGTTCGAGGGCGGCGACGCGTTAGAATGGATTCAAAAGGCAGAACTCTTCTTTCAGTATCATGAGGTGCCGGAAGGGCAGTGGGTGCAGTTGGCGTCCTTCCACTTGAAGGACGACGCTTATCAGTGGACACAGGGGGTCCTGCGGGGACGGGATTACGTGCCGTGGGGAGAGTTTGTGGATGGTTTTACGGCCAGATTTGGGCCACTGGAGTACTTAAACTTCGAGGCCCTTCTTCAGAAGCTCCGTCAGAAGGGGTCAGTGATGGAGTACCGCACCGAGTTCGAGAAGTTGGCGAATAGAGTGCAGTGGTCGGAGAGGACTCTCTACAGCTGTTTCATATCAGGGCTCAAGGAGCACATTTGTGACGAGGTGCAGGCTCACATGCCTCGTTCGTTGAACCACGCCATTACCTTGGCACGCATTCAGGAGGAGCGGTTCAACAGACAGCGAGCCCGCACCGCGAGTAGGCCGACTACGGCTACCGCCACAACAACTCGACGGGAGCAAACCGCCGGTAACAAACCGACCGTGACTCGGTTATCGTGGGGTGAGTTGGCGGCTCGGAAGGAGAAAGGGCTATGCTTTAATTGCGATGAGAAGTTTGTGCCCGGCCATAAATGCCAGAAGATACAGGTCTTCATGTTACAGCAGGATGGGGACGATGAGCCGGCTCCAGATGCGGAGTTGGAGGTGGAATTGGACGAGAGGGAGTTCGGGGTTTTTCTTCATGCTCTTGAGGGTTGCGCTCCCCCGCTTACTATGCGGCTGGCGGGCCGGATCGCCCAAGAGAAGGTTACTATTTTGGTGGACAGTGGGAGTACCCACAACTTCATACATCCCGACGTGGCACGGCGAGTTGGGCACGCGGTTGACAAGGGGGCTGCCTTTCATGTTATGGTGGCGGATGGCAGCAAGCTGCGATGCGAAGGGGTGCTGAAGGGAGTGGAGCTGCGGCTGCACGGCTATGTGGGGCGGACTGACGTCTACCTGTTACCTATTCGGGGCTCCGACATGGTGTTGGGAGTTCAGTGGTTGCGCCAGTTACAGCGGGTGACTTTCGACTGGGACCACATGACTATGGAGTTTGTGCACGGGGACAAGCAGTTTTGTTTGCAGGGCCTCATGTCCTCTCCTATTAAGGAGGTTTCTCTGCGCAGCATGCAGAGGTTGAGCGGGGATGGACAGATGATGGCCGTCCTTCGGGAGGTCCAGACCGGCGACTCCTCGCCTTCTGAAGTACCGGTTCAGTTACAGTTACTTCTGACCGCTTATGCTGATGTTTTTCAGGAGCCGCGCACTTTACCTCCAGCAAGGTTCCGAGATCACCGTATTCCGCTCAAGGCGGGCGCTGAGCCTACGAATGTTCGTCCATACCGCTACCCACACGTCCAGAAGGCGGAGATCGAGCGCAGTGTCCGGGAAATGCTGGAAGCCGGCATCATTCGGCCGAGTACGAGTTCCTTCTCGGCTCCCATTATTCTGGTAAAAAAAAAAGATGGGTCCTGGAGATTTTGTGTGGACTACCGTGCTTTGAATAGCGCTACTGTCAAAGATAACTTTCCGATTCCTCACATCGAAGAGTTACTGGATGAGCTGCATGGGGCGCAGCGGTTCACCAAGCTGGATCTTCGTTCTGGATATTATCAGATTTTGATGGCTCAGGAGGACGTCCATAAGACGGCCTTCCGTACACATGACGGCCATTATGAGTTCTTGGTTATGGCTAATGGGCTGACTGGAGGGCCCGCGACATTCCAGGCCAACATGAACGAGATATTCAGAGATTTTCTGCGGGCGTTTGTTCTGATATTCTTTGATGATATACTCATCTACAGCGCGAACTGGGAGGACCACGTGGAACAGGTCCTTGCCCGACTTCGACAGCACCATCTCTATGCCAACCGTTCTAAGTGCTCCTTTGGTCAGGAGGAGGTGGAGTACTTGGGCCATTTGGTCTCCGGTCACGACGTCCGGGCCGACCCACGAAAGATTCAGAGTATGCAGTCTTGGCCACGGCCGGTTACAGTCCGCGCCTTGCGGGGCTTTTTAGGGCTCACAGGGTATTACCGGCGGTTTGTCCAGGACTATGGCAAGATAGCCCGGCCACTGACTCAGCTGCTGCAGAAGGACTCCTTTTCCTGGAGTGAGGAGGCGGAGGAGGCATTTCAGGCCCTCAAAAGGGCCATGACCACCACGCCAGTTTTGGCCTTACCGGACTTCACACAGGAATTCGTTCTGGAGACGGATGCCTCGGGTGTCGGCATTGGGGCGGTTTTGATGCAGGCGGGGCGGCCGCTAGCCTTTTACAGCAAGGCCTTGGCCCCTCGTACTTTGGGCCTCTCGGCCTACGAGAAGGAGATGTTGGCGATTATTCATGCAGTGGCTGTTTGGCGACCATATCTGCTGGGCCGACACTTTAAGATCCGGACGGATCACCAGAGCTTGAAGCATTTCCTAGACCAACGGGTCTCCTCGCCGCTACAACAGAAATGGGTGACTAAGCTCCTTGGTTACGACTACGAGATTGTGTATCGCCGGGGTAAAGAAAATGTGGTCGCCGATGCTCTCTCTCGTCTGCCAGAGGCTACTCTCGCGCATATTTCGGGGCCGTTGGTTGATTCCGTGGAGGATATTCAGGAAGAGGTCCGGCGATCAGATGCGCTGCGTCCGTTGGTGGAGGCTTTACAGCGGGGAGAGACCGTCACAGCTGGCTATCACTTGTGTAATGGCCGGCTTTACTATCGGGGCCGGGTGGTCGTGCCCGCCGATTCAGCCTGGAAGACCGTGTTGATGCATGAGTTCCACTCATCGCCCACAGGAGGGCATGCGGGGGTGCTCCGGACCCTTCAGCGGGCGAGGGCAAACGTTTTTTGGTCGGGCATGCGACGGGACATTCAGCAGTTCGTTCGGCACTGCGAGATCTGCCAGCGGCAAAAATATGAAACCTCTTCTCCGGCAGGGCTGCTGGTACCGTTGGAGATTCCGTAGCAGATTTGGGACACGGTGTCCATGGACTTCATTGATGGACTGCCAAAGTCTAAAGGGAAGTCTGTCATTCTCGTGGTGGTGGACAAGCTGTCCAAGTATGGTCATTTTCTGGCGCTCAGCCATCCGTACACCGGGGAGTCTGTGGCCGCCCTCTTTGCTCGAGAGATTGTCCGCCTGCATGGTCTCCCCCGCGCCATTATTTCTGATCGGGACCCTACCTTCGTCAGTGGGTTCTGGAAGGAGCTGTTCCGGCTGCAGGGCACTCGCTTACATTTCAGCACGGCCAACCACCCGCAGTCGGATGGTCAGACGGAGGTGCTTAATCGTGGGGTCGAGACTTATCTGCGTTGCCTTGTGATGGATGAGCCGCGCAGCTGGCCGGACTGGTTGCATTGGGCCGAGTACTGTTATAACACGGCATACCACTCCGCCAGCAAGATGACTCCATTTGAGGTGGTTTACGGCCGACCTCCTCCTACTTTGGGCAGCTATGAGGCCGGGAGCACCGCTCTTCTAGCGGTGGATCGCGCTCTGCTAGACCGGGATCGCATGTTGGTCACACTTCGGGAGAATCTCCGTCTAGCCCAGGATCGCATGAAGACCCAGGCGGACAAGCACCGCACTGAGCGGGAGTTCGCCGTGGGTGATGAGGTGTTTCTCAAGCTCCAGCCGTACCGGCAGTTGTCTGTTGCTTATCGCGGCAATCAGAAGCTGTCCCCACGCTACTACGGTCCCTTTCAGATTGTCAACAGGGTGGGACCGATGGCTTATACACTGGCTTTACCGGAGGGTTCGCGCATCCATCCCACGTTCCATGTTTCTTTGCTCAAGCGGAAGGTCGGGTCGCATGTGCAACCGAGCACCTTGTTACCGGAGGTCACTTCGGCCGGTGAACTGCGGCCGCTTCCTGAAGATATTTTGATGCTCAAGTGGAAGAATCGGGGCGCGGAATACCGGCCCGAGCTGTTGGTCAAATGGAAGAACCTGTCGCCGGCACACAATTCGTGGGTGGACTTCTTCGACTTCAAGGAGCTCTACCCCGACTACCACCTTGGGGACAAGTTGGTTCTTGATGGGGAGGGGAATGTTACGCCCCCGCTACGCTTTGCGGGGCGTCATTACGTGAGGAGGAGCAACGGCGCGCTAAACAACGGGGCTGAACCAGCCGGTTCAGCCCCCATGCAGTGAACCGGCCGGCCGAGGGCTGAACCGGACGGGTTCAGCCCTCCTTGGAGGGGCCGGCCGGCTCCCTCCTTGCCCGGGTATTTATATACCCGGGCAGCCCCCCTTTGAGGGTTATGGAAGATTTGTTCAAGGTTAGTCTTCTCCCTCTTTAGACCTAATTTCTCCTCTCTTTCTCTAGATCTTCCCCTCTCTCAACCTCTCTAGTAGTTTTGCCCTAACAAAATCATCTAGATAAAATATTAAATTTAATGCATTAAATTTGAAGAAGTTGAATGAAAATACCCAGAGAATTATTGGACACAATAGTTAGAAGAAAAATAAACATTCTTTGTTTGAAAGAGACTGAGGACTGGCTTGGGGAGTAGATTTATCGCAGCAGGTATGATGTAATCCAGAATCTCAAAATTATTTTTAAATAATATTGAGTTCGTTTTTAAATATTGAGCGCAAGCGTGATGTTCTCAAGCAAACAATAAGCGATAATCGAACTCAATTTCGCAAACACGCATATGAGCCTAGCAATCGAGCGGAATTAATAAAATGAAATAACTCTTCCACAAGCCAATATGAAATGAACAATCAAGGATTCAAAAAATTAACGGCAAAGAGGTTCTAGGTTAATTAAGGGCAAGCATGCATTGAAATATAAAGATCAATAAAAACATAGCATAATTTTACTCTAACATATTGAGGGAGAGAATTGGCGAGAGATATACCTGCCGGAGACGAGTGCGGCATCGGGATCAATCTAAATAAAAGAAATGAGTGGGGTTATAAGTAAAACGAATTTTTTGGGATAACAGAAAACATATCGGGCTGGTGGTTCCAAAAAATAAATCAGGATCACGGGTTGGAAGGGGAAGATCCGGGAGGCGGTCGATCCCGTAAAGAAAGTCCAGGGTGAGAGATAGCGGAGGGCTCTCGACGAAGCTAGTGGTTGCACGAAGGACGGAAGGGAGTTGAAGGGAGGTCGGAACCAAGCGCACTTTCGATCGCAGGACTCGTCGGGGAAGGCGGAAAACAGGCGGAGGCGGGTCGTCGACGCCAGCAACAGTGGTGGAGGGCAGAAACAAGCTCTGGAATATCTTGTCGACGGCTGGAGATGGAGGGGAGTAGCGGAGGTCGACGGCTAAGGCTTTTGGAGGGTATCGGGAGAACAGAGGAGGCTTTGATTCCCAATTTCTTCCCAACTGCCTTCATGGGAACCAAGGGGGCTGAATATATAATGGGATATTTCTTTTAGGCATTTAAAATAGGACAGCAATAAAAGGGTTGGGCAGGAAATATAATTGAAATTAGCTTATCTAGGTTTTTTTTTATATGATCCGGGTAACAAAAGAATGAATGAAGAGAGGAACCTAATTTTAAAGCTTTTCTTTTTTTGGCTTTCATATTTTAAAATGATTAAAAAATGGGTGGAGAATTAAATATTTTCTTAGTCTCATTTTAATTTTAATTAATTTGAATATACTTTGATACATACATTTTTGCTATGTTTGCCTTAATTAACTTGTTACCTAATTTGACGGATCTTTTTATTCAGACTTTTTGAAAGATCAGCCCAATAAGCCGGAACAACGAGAGCGAACGATGTGCGCGTTACAAAATAAGCGAGTATAAGCATGATAAAATAAACGCGTGCTAAAATAAAAACATGCGAGTAAAATAAAATACAATGATGCGACGCAGGTTTCATCAAGGGATCACCTGCAATTATTTGGTGGTGACCCGATTGGGAGCTACACAGACCGCACACGCGGGAAGACAACAAAAATTCGTCACATTTCGTCCGCGGGCGACAAACTGGAGCCACAATCTAACACTCACAAATTTGGGGACTTTATGATCCCCAATAGGCCCTAAGTTGAGAAGAGAAAGAAAAAATACTCGGCTCAAGATCGTGTCTGGCGAGCTCGAGCTCACTTGCAAACCAAGCTCAAGGCTAAATATTCTTGCTCATCAGCTAGCGAGCCGGCCCACGAAATTTATTTTGAAAATAATAATTTATGAATTTATAAATAAATATATATAATAAGGAAAAAATTATTAAATAATAAACATATAGACTAACTAAAAACATATGATATATATATATTATTCCTTGAAATAAAACAGTAGTAATATATATATATATATATTATTCCTTGAAATAAAACAGTAGTAATATATATATATATTATTCCTTGAAATAAAACAGTAGTAATATATATATTATTCCTTGAAATAAAACAGTAGTAATATATATATATATTATTCCTTGAAATAAAATAGTAGTAAGTACTGCAGCAGTATCAAAAGTGCAGGACACGAGCTGAGCTTGCAAGCTCGAACTCGAGCGGAGCTCACGAGTTCAAGATGAGTTGGACGAGCTCGAGGCAAATAAAGGGAGCTCATTTAGCTCAAGCTCAAGCTCAAAATAATTAGCTCGAGCCCGAGCTTACATTTTTAAGGAGTTCGACTCATTTGCATCCCTAGAATGAAGTTAAAGTGATTGTTATTAATTATTAATGGGAATAGTACAAATGTTGTTGGTACTTATGCTCTGCAAGTTGAATTAAAAGATAAATTAAAAAATCAATTATGGAAAGAGATGGATGCATAACCACAATGAATACATGGAGAGAAAATTTATTGGTGGTGATTTAAATTGACATATAAGTTATAGTGGGATGAGCTATAAAAGAAATCACGGTGAATATGAAACAGACAATAGAAATACATTGGAAATAGTTACAGTATATCTCATTATTCCTTGTAATCTTGCAATAGGAGATACCTAGTTTAATAAATGAGAAGAAAATTTACTTACAAAAAATGAGTCACCATATCGTATAAATGTTTATTTTATTAAAGGAAAGATAAAACATCTTGCACAGCTTTAAGGTGATTGCATCAGAGAGTTTTACTATGCAATATACATTAGTAAAGGAGATAAATTTCAAGATCGTAATGCTAAGTTGTTAAAGGCGCGCCTAAGGCTCCAGGCTCAGATGATTGCGCCTTTGTGCGCCTTTTTTGCGCCTTTGGAGAATAAAAGACGCACTTGGGTGTAATTTTTGCTATAAATTTTTCTTTTTCAAAATAAGGAAAGAAATAACGTAAGAATTCAACAATTTTGCCTGATGTAGTGTTTGTGAAACAAAATCGAGCGTCGAGGCTTAAATATGGTCCTAGTGACCACACTGATTTTATTTTTTAAGAGATATAAATGATAGTAATGAATGATTAATGAGTAGAATAGACAAAGAATCTGATCAAGAAGATGAATTGATGTTTAATGACAATTATTTAAATTGGATGTGATTGCGCCTTGCCTACGTCAGGCGCGCGCCTGCGCCTTGAGCCTTGTGCTTAGGCTCCAAAACCGATTTGCGCCTTGGTGCGCCTTGCGCCTTTAATAACTAAGTCGTAATGAAAGCAATAAAAATAAAAACAGTTAACTTTTAAAAAAGAATGTAAATGAAGCAAACTTGATTATTTTTTTGGTAGAGGAGCAAATCCAATGTGGGACAGGATGGCTAATTCTTTTTATAATTTTTGCCATAATTTTTCAAGGGAATCTAGAGAAATAAATTGTTTATTGAAAAGATAACAGAGTGAAAGAGTGAGTACATTATTAAGAGAAAAAATGATTTTAAATGATTCAAAATTGATTATATGTCATAAAGGAAGCAGTGGGCCACCAAACAAGTGCATTAGTGAACGTGGGTAGCTAATCAATTCCCGAAGAATGACGATGACATTTTTGGAGATGGACTAAGTCTGGTTCTATTTGGAGAGTCCCCCTCATGTATCGAGTACGACCCGTACTCGATGAGATCGAAAAAATGCAGCTCAACAGAGGATAATTACCGATATACCCATATATAGGCGGGCTTGCAGCCAACTCGCGGCCAGTCCGAGCAAGTTCGTCGGGAACCATCATCGTCCAACTGGATGCCAAGATCGGCTCACCCCAGCTCGTCGGCGACTGGTTCGACCTCGCACAGGGGTGGGTCCCACCTACGGGTGTAAAGGTATACCCCCTTGTCGTCACTTATAAATACGACCCATTGTCAAGGAGAAGAGGCAATGCCATCAGCTCACAAGAGCCCTCAACTAGAATTTGTGAGCCCCCAAGTGCGTCCTGCAAGTCTACCTCTCCCCCCAACCTAACACAATATTTGGTTTGGGAGAGGGAGTTTTTATACACTCCAGGGTATGAGGCGGGGCATCCAAGCTGTGACAAATCTCTTTCCTTTGTTCACCTTTCTCTGTTTGTGATCTCTACTTTGGTGGGTCAGTCACCTCTGCCCATCTCAAGTCCCAACTTTGAAGTCGAGCTCTCGACTTCAACATATGTTATTTCTTGTATTGTGATTTAAACTTTTTTTTTGATCATCTATCTCAAGAGCCTATGGCTAAACCGCTGAAAGAGCTCCAATGAAGTTTCTCTTATTTTTCTCCTCTCATCTTACCCGCCTTTGGCACTCATTCATCCCACTGAGTAACACTAATCTGACCTAACCTCCCCAGTCATCCGCAAGCCTCCACGCATCGATCGATCAGCTATCTCGAAAACTATGTTGATTTTCCTCCAGGCGACCAGCCCAAGGCAGTTTCTAGCAGACGCCGAATTCATCCAACCATGCATGCTAAGATGGTCTCATACATAGCTATCACCAACCAGACTAGTACACTGATCCGCATATTGAACAACCAATAACACCATAAAAAATCATCTGAATGGGACGCAAGGACATGAATATCGAACCCTCATTTTGCATTTATCAAGACTCTGAAACCCAATATCGAGCCGCTAATTCCTCATATACTAATTTTCATGGATCTATGTTTAGATCGAAACTCCAGCAAACACCTATGGGACATTGTTCCAACAAAACTTGTTGCTCCCTGTGCACGCCCCTCACCTGAGCTATGACCAAATCTCATCTAAAAATCGTGGAGAAATAGCTCGCAATCCTCACCATACGAATGCACAATCGGGATGACGACTTGAGTTCCACCAGACTCTAGTTCAAGCATCAATCCACTCAATCGTGACCATCCCAAGCATCCCCATCTATGATGTCCGCAGCAGAACCTTCCTCCTTACTCATCACTCCCAGTGAGCCCTTTCCGATGGATCCAATGATCAGCGCGACCACCTAGAATGCCACCTGTCGTCTGGAGGTTCCCACCTTCAATGAGATTGATCCCATAAGATCAATAGTCTGTGCAAACAATTTTTCGATATCCACAACATCAACGAGGCCCAAAAGGTATTCATCATCCTCATGGGCATGCAGGACTCCTCCCTCTACTAGGTGAGTTGGTTGCACCAATCCACCCCATCGCAAAACTAGACCACTCTCCAACAAGCGATGATCCAACGTTATAAGGGCGATTTCAACAAGCTCATCACCGGTGTTTCAAGATTATTGTTGGACCATTACTTAGACATTTTCATGCAAGGATTCCTCCTTTGGATTGTGCTCGTCAACGAATTCACAATCCCACCACCATAATGCAAGCATGGGCATGCTATCCCACGGAGGCTGAGTTTTCCATCAAACTGTCTACTCCCTACCTCTCCAACACCATTTCCCAGCCACCGCACGATTAATACTCCACCTATAAAACCCATACTAGAACCATCATAATTGACCTTATGCAACCTCCATACGGCAACACCATTCCACCTCCATTTTCTCAACCACCAACAATACCCACCACTCCGCATAGACCTCCCCATAAGCCTTCTATCCAGCGCTCTCATACGATGAGGCAACGAGTTGCAAAGCAAACTGCAAGAAATTGTATTTGCATGCAGCCCGACTAAAGGAAATACACGCATTTATTGGGGATGATGAAGTGGAGGAAATTAGCATTGTTGACTTTGAGGCTCTGGTGGTCGAAGAAATACCTTCTAGTGAACCATCAAGCCTCCTACACCACTTGAACCTTTTGTGCTTCTCATCTTGCGGCATCTGGAGGCCCCACACCATGAAACTTTGAGGCCAACTTCACACAAATTTCATATAACTAATGATTGATGATGGAGCGAGCCATAAGTTCCTCTCCCAATAATTAAGGACTAGATTACGTCTATCCATTGACCCTTCCAATGGTTGATCATTTATTTGAGCCCTTACACGCCGATAGACAGTCTATGCAATCAAGTCTCCTTGCACGATCCCTACAACATCACGATCGATATCTACATGTTTCTCTTGGGTGTCACTGATGTTATCTTGGGCAGCCTAATTGCAAATGTTGGGGAACATCTTAATCAAATTGGGCGAGCAAGACCATGTCATATGCCATGCATGGATGGTGAACCACATACCCTGCAGAGTGACGTCTATCTCATCTACATCTTGACTAATCTCAAGGTCAACCAAAAAAGTGTTGCAGGTGGAATTCAACGCAGTATTATGGTATATCTCCTATGATTACAGAGGTTCGATGTCCACATCGACCACCTTTTACCACAGCTACACAATCTCCTCAAGTATGTCTCATGGGTATTTTCGGAATAACAAGGGCTTCCCCCACCCCGGGGGCAGATCATGGCATACCTCTCCATCCAGGAGATAGCTATGTTTTGACGAAGCCCTATCAGTACATCCATTTTGAGAAGGACGAGAATGAGCACCTCATCATAGAGATGCTCAGCGTAGGAATCATCTGACAGACTACCAAATCCTCCAACCCGACCTTTTTGGTGCGAAAAAATGATGATAGTTGACGCTTATGCAGTGACTACTACAAACTAAATTAGGTCACCGTAGCGGACAAATATCACGTTTAAGGTGATATAGTAGTTGTTGAATGACTAGCTGACGACCGATACTTCTATAAACTCGACCTTTGCTCTGAGTACCATTAGATTCTAGTTTGTGTCAAAGACATTCACAATATGGCCTTTTGTACTCTCTATAACCATTACAGGTTCCTGATCATGTCGCTCGGTCAGACGAACATGCCCCCAACCTTCCAAGTCATGATGAATGACATCTTCAAGTGGTCTGTTTACACGTCACCACGCTCTATAGTCAGCAATCGTGACCTAATTATCATGCTTCAAAGGATATAAATGTGCACAAGTATGACTTATCATCCGCAGACAGGCGAGAAAATGGAGATTCTCAATAGGTGCTTGGAGACTTATCTTTGTTTCTTTGCCTCAAAACAAGTTTGGGCCAAATCAATCAACCAGGTAAAATACTCTTACACCATATGCTTTTATAGAACGGACGACACCAAACCTCTTTAAATTGTCCATGGAAGCACAACAACGCCAACCAATTTAACATCGGGGACTTACCTCGTCATTACGAATCAACAATCATTTTCAGGACGTTGAGAAAAGCCGCATGGGAGAACTTGATCGACCAAGTCCCAGTGGAATGGATATGCTGCCTACCTCCGGATATCGCTTGAGTAGCTGAAGTGATTTCTATCGTCAACTTTCAACTTTGGCTTTGAGGACAGCAAAATTTCTCATACTGAGAAATTGTTATGGAGGAAGTTGCTAGCCCACCGGACAAGGGCACGAGCAGATACAAGTTTAGAGTTTATTCTCGATGGATGACGATGACATCTTCAGAGATGCACTAAGGAGACGTCTATTTGGAGGATCCCCTCGTATATAATTCTAGCATTGCCGTTTCAATTTTAGGTCTTTGCGTTAGAACCTATAAATAGCCTTGTATTATGTGAAACTCTTTTATCTTTGGATGATCTATCTCAAGTTAGGGCTAATCCGTTGGAAGAGCTCTACTCCTCTCTTTCTCCTCACATCTCATAACCCTCCGTGTCTCATTCTTCCCACCGGGTAACAATATCATTGATGCTTATATTGAGTACAAGAAAGTTTGAAGCCATACCATGTAGTGAGCAGAGCAAGTTGTATTGTTTTTTTTATATACTTGATGCTAAAAGAAAAATGAGATGCATAAATATATACATATAAAAGAAAATTAGCAAATGCAAAATTCAAGATATATTTAAGGATGAAACTATGAAAGTATTTAAAAAAACATAATGAACAAAATAAGAGTAGACGTATAAGAATAAGATTTTAGGTTTAGAACCATACTAGCACTAGATAAGAATGAAAAAAATGAGGATGCATAATGTTGGCTACAAATACTTCGGATATTCCAGTGATGATAATATCCTCTAGGGTAAAGTACCACATGTGGTAAGTTTGTCCCCCTATAAATATATAAATGAATCCTTCTTATTCATTGTTTTACTCGAGTGCTAAATCTAGATCCATTTCTCATCCTTCAGCTGGATACAAAAATGTTTTTATGGCCTCGAAAGGATTATAACAATCAAATTTTACACACCAATTTTCTGTAAATGTATATTTGGATAAAATATAACGGGTCGGAGGCATAACGGGTACGGACGGATACGGGGATATCCGTCACCCGTTACCATTGGGTTTGTCTATATAAACCCCCTAGGGGCAATGGAGAGTCCATTCCACTTTGATGTTCCTCCGGATGCTTCGAGCAAAACTCATATCAATCTCGAAGTTTGCCCCTTGAGTTTGCTCCACTCACACGTACGCACGCCAAGAGGAGAGTTCTCCCGGTACCGCCCGGTACCGCCTGGAACCGCCGCCAGGACGCCGGTCTCTCGCCGCCGGTTGCCTCCCCCGCGTACGTCTCCGCCCAGCCGTTCCTGTTGCCTGTCGTTATCGCCGCCGGAGGGCTCGCCGTCGCTGCCAAGCCTGCTTCCGCTGCCAAGGAGTTTCCGCTGCTCGGCTTCCCGTAACCGCCGCTGCCGCCTGGCTCGTCTGTCGTTGCTGCCTCCCGTACCCGCAGGCACCAGCACGAAACCGCAAGCCGCGCGGATCTTGCCGATCGCACGTCGTCGTCAAGGTTGTTGCCCTCCTTTCCTGCCGCTGCCGTAAAACTCGCCGTCATCGCGCGCACGAAGTCGCAGCCGCCGGTATCCCTCCCGCCGCCTCTGTCAAGACCTCTCGCCGACGTTGCTGCAGAGGTCGTAACCGCCGCGCTTTCGTAACTGCCGCGTGCTCGTAACCGCCGCCGCGATCCGCGTCTTCACCACGTCACCGCCACTACCGCTCCCTTCCAGTCCAGATCCCTCCCAGTCGCCGCCGTCAGACTCCCGCCGCCGCCGTCGTCTTCCACGATCACGGAGTGCAGCCCTAAGCGTTACCGCCAGCGCTATCACTTAGCGCCTGGCGCTAGTGGCTGAACCCGCTAACGCCCCGGATACCGCCCCGGCTACCGTCGGCGCTAGCGACAGAGTCCCTATTCCTCTGTTTGGTGATTGATCTTGTCTGACGGGCGCACAATGATGAAGGGGAACAATCTTTCGTCCCCCGTTCCGATGATCAAGTTAGAGAAGTTCACGGCGACTGAGTTCACCGACTGGAAGTTGAATACTCAGTTCGGGATGAAGTACCTGAACGTGTTTTACACAGTTCAGACTGATCGTGTTGGGGTCGTCAGGACTGATGACGAAGCTCAGTGGGTTGTCGATGAAGACTTCTGCCGCGACTACCTGCTGAACTGTTTGTCCTCCAATCTGGCAAAGACGTATATGAAGATGGCGACAGCTAAGGAGATCTGGGACGCACTGCAGGAGCACTTCAGGCAAGAGAAGGCTCTGTCCAAGGCGCACTTGGTGGATAAGTTCCACTCCTTCACTTTCGACGAGGAGAAAGACATTCTCCCTCAGGTATCGGATTTCGAAAACCTAGTCGATTCTTTGCATAGTGAGTCTATTTCGTTGCCAGATAGTTTTGTTGCTGGCACAATTGTGTTCAAATTGCCTTCCATGTGGTACAATTTCAAAACTGAAATGTATCGCAAGAAGATGCAGGTGGGTCTAAACGAACTCAAGCGTTTTATACGCATTGAGGACGAAAACAGGATTCGACACGCTTTAGAAGTTGTTAGCAAGTAGAAAGCTGCTGCTAACATGATTTCCAACTCTAAACGCGTGCCAAACCCTAGGAAATCCAAACTCAACCCTAGTAGCTCCTAGGTTGCAGGCCCCAGTAAACACATTAAAAAGTTTAAGGGGAAGTGTTTTAACTGCAACAAGTGGGGGCATAGTGCATCTGATTGCAGGCTTCCTCGCAAGAAAATGGGCAAAGCACCACAAAAAGGCAACCAAGCCAATATGGTTAGCCTCACTGAGCCATCCAACTTTGTCTCCATGGTTGGAAACGAGAAGGTCAGTACTTAGTGGTACCTTGACTCGAGGGCAACGTGTCACGTTTGCAACAATTCTAATCTGATGACAGGACTCACTGATGCGAAAGAATCGGTGACCGTTGCAAACAGTGAGACAGGTGACGTTCTGAAGGTGGGGAATGCGACGCTACTTGCTCTCCTCAGGTAAAACCTTAACTCTCAAAAATGTTAAGTTTATTCCTTCACTAGCTGTTAACTTAGTGTCTATTAGTTTACTTTGTGAAGCTGGTATGTCTTTTAATTTCTGTAACAGTAGAGTAACACTGTCAGTTAACTCACACTATTTTGGATGTGCCTACGTCCAAAATATGATGTACAGACTAAGTCTAGCAAACGAATTAGTTCAACAAGTTCAAATAAACTTAGTTAGCCCTACGACTCTACATGAGAGACTAGGACACGTAAACTATAGGAAAATATTCCAAATTGCTAGAACTCACCAGATCGCTTTAGACACTACAGAAAAGCCAGATAAATGTGAAGTGTGTGCTCAGACTAAGATCACTAGGAAACTTTTTAGTGCGGTTACTAGGAGCACAACACCCTTAGAACTAATACATTCCGACATTTGTGACATCAAAGTTTTGTCACTAGAGGAGGCGGAAAGTATTTGATCACCTTTATAGATGACAGTTCTAGGTTTTGTCACATCTATCTCCTTAAAACTAAAGAGAAAACGTTTGGAAAATTTTGTATTTTCAAAACCAGGGTAGAAAATCAATTAGACATGAAAATCAAGAGGTTTAGAAGTGATAGAGGAGGAGAATATATGTCCAGTGAGTTCAAGTGTTTCCTTGCCCACCATGGAATCATAGCAGAAACCACTGCTGCTTACTCACCCCAGTCTAATGGCATAGTTGAGCGTAAAAATCGGACGTTAACAGAAATGTTAAATTATATGCTCTTGACTGCAGGCATGTCTTCCGCCTATTGGGGAGAAGCAGTCTTAACCGCAAATCACATTCTAAATAAAGTTCTTCATGCTAAGTTAGAGGTTACACCCTACGAGCTTTGGTTTAAGAGACTTCCGTCTTTTACTAGACTTAAGACCTGGGGCTGTATAGTCTATGTCAGGGTTCCTGACCCAAGACGGTCTAAGATTGGACCTAGGACCAATACATGTGTCTACCTAAGTTGTGCTGAAGATAGTGCTGCAGATAGATTCTTAGATATTTCTAATAATATCATTATAGAATCTAGGGATGTCATGTTCTTTGAAGATGAGTTCCTCAAGGATAAGAACCTGTCACTCTCAGGTATGCAAGTAACTATTACGGAAGAAGATCATGAATCAGTACCGAGCACTTCCCATTCAATTCTCATAGACAACTCTGGCCTAGAGTCTATGAGAACTTCTGCAAGAGAGCGCACTCACAGAACCTTCGGTAGTGACTTTGTCACCTGCCACGTTGAGGCTGATCCGTCCACCTATAAGGAAGCGATGAGATCCAGTGATTCCCTATTCTGGAAAGAAGCAATTGATGAAGAGATGAATTCTCTAGTTTAGAATAACACCTGGACGTTGGTTGATAAGCCAAAAGGGGCTAAAACCGTAGGGTGTAAGTGGATTCTGAAGAAGAAACTGAATCCTGATGGTAGCGTGGCTAAGTATAAAACACGTCTGGTGGCTAAAGGCTATGTTGCACCGACACTTCAAAATGCACAGCGTGTCGGTGTCGGACTCTCCGACACTCTCTGACACTTCAGAACACTATAAAGGCCACTATGTATGATGTTTTATTTTTAAAATTTAGGCACTATAGTGAACAATGACTCAATGAAGATTTTTCTTGAATTTCTCCATACAAGGATAGTGAAATCATTCAAGAAATCAAAAAAATGCTTTAAGAAGTACTTTCCTAACATTGAGGATCGAGCCAAGGTGAATTTAGAGTACACAAATTTTGCTTATATAAATGGAGAATTTAGAGAATTTGATTATGTTCACAGTCGATTTTCGATGGATCCTAAGGCTTGGTGGGTTATACATGGTGCAAGTGCACCTATGCTACAAAGTTTAGCCATAAAGCTTCTTGCACAACCAGCATCTTCATCATGTGCCGAGAGGAATTGGAGTACGTACTCCTTCATAATTATAAAAAATAAATATTTAATATACGTGTCCCAGCGTGTCAGAATATGATATTTTTTGAGAATTGACGAGTCGCGTGTCGCGTCGTGTCGTGTCGCGTCGTGTCGTGTCGCGTGTCACGTGTCAGAGTCGGTGTAACATAGGCTAAAGGTTTCACACAAGTAAGCGGAGTAAATTACTTTGATGTCTACTCACCCGTTGTCACTTAGCAACCATTAGGGTCCTCTTTGTTATTGCATCTATTGAGAACTTTATTGTTCATCAAATGGATGTTAAGACTGCGTTCTTGAACGAAGATCTGACCAAAGAGATCTACATGAATCAACCTGAAGGTTTCATTGTAGAAGGTCACGAAACAAAGGTCTGTAAATTACTTAAATCTTTATACGGACTAAAACAAGCACCTAAATTATGACATGAGAAATTTGACTATAGTGTAAAGAACATGAGATTCATGTCGAGTCTCTCGGATAAATGTCTTTACATACGTCATAGATCAGATAAAGTCGTCATTATTTGCTTGTATGTAGATAATATGTTCATTCTAGGATCTGATCAATCCGAAGTGGATGACGTTAAATCAAATCTAATAAAAGAATTTAGCATTAAAGACCTAGGTGTAGCTAACATCATACTAGTCATGCAAGTGACCTTTGGGAAGAATGACATCTCCCTAAGTCAAAGCCACTACATAAAGTCCATGTTGGACACGTGGGGATACAGTGACAGTAGAGCATTTGAGACTCCATACGACTACACTAACCGTCTAAAGCCCAATGAAGGAGCTACGGTTAAACAGTTAGATTACTCTAAACAGATTGGTAGTCTCATGTATGTTATGGTCTGCACTAGACCTGGCATAGCTTTTACGGTCGACATGTTATGCAGATTCACTAGTAATCCTAGCCAAGAACATTGGAACGCCTTAGATAGGTTAATGAGGTACTTAAAGCTCACTCAAAAGTATGTTTTATTCTACCCTGGACATCCTTCAGTTCTTGAAGGATATTCTGATGCATCATGATGCTCAGAATTAAACGACAGCAAGTCCACTAGTAGGTTCATATTCACACTAGGAGGAGCAGCTGTAGCCTGGAAATCCAAGAGGCAGTCTTGTATTGTTCTCTCTTCTATGAAATCCGAACTCTAAGCTCTAGCATCAGCAGGAGAAGAAGCAGA
Organism: Dactylorhiza incarnata; assembly: GCA_033032865.1. NCBI lineage: Eukaryota > Viridiplantae > Streptophyta > Magnoliopsida > Asparagales > Orchidaceae > Dactylorhiza > Dactylorhiza incarnata. Next base: position 861,725 of record JAWHQI010000184.1, on the reverse strand, counting down.
GTGGCTAAGAAATCTGGTGATGAACATTCCACTGACGAGCCTGAAAATGAGTTTTGTTGCAGTTTACTGTGACAATCAGGCCACTAAAACGATTGCTACGAACATTTTGTTCAATGGCAAAAAAAGACACCTAAGACCAAAACAGTCCTGGTTGACCTCACTCACAAATCAAGGGACTATGACCCTGATTGATGTGATCGAAAGATAATGTTGCAGACGTCTTGACCAATAGCCTGAATAAAGCTTTCACAATAAAAACATCGGGGGAGATGAGACTAAAGTTCATAGAAATATGAAACTTTTCTCTGTTGCTTATATTTTAAAAGTGAGAATTTATATAGTCGCAACATTCAAGCATCTAATAACAGACTGAAAACTCCAAATAATTTCTTGATGAAAACCCAAGATGGCTAGATGCATGTTATTCCACATTTAATAACTAAGCATCTTTCTCATTGTAAGTTGATTCGAAAATTATTCAACTGAGAATAGAAAGCCGTTGTAGTCGGTCAATCTAACATTAATGATCATATGCACATTATTCCACACCTGATAATGTTGCAAACGTTGTTTTGTCAATCATTCCACATTTGATGATGAGGTACATAAGGATTACTAATGAGTAAGATAACAACGGTTGGTTTACAAAATCAACACTAGACTGGTTCTTGCTAGACCAGATAGAGATGCTGACAGCGTTACTCCACCATTGCTACAAGTATTAAGCTCATTCAGGTAGAGCTAGTTTACTTTAAACGTTACTGCATATGTTTTATGAATTCATAGAGTTCTAACTCATGAAATTCCTTGCAGGCTATGATGAAGTTGAAGGAAAGAAAGTAATTTTTGATATGGATGTTGATGATCTACTAGATGAGTAGAAATGTTAAATGTTTTATCCATTACTACTATGTTTTCAGACTTTTATCCTTAGTTCTGCACTTATGTTTGAATGTTTATTTTTTGTATGAACAAAACTCCTGTTATGTTTTAAAAATGTGTTTTTTTCTGAGAAAATGTGTTAAGTCTGAAATTTGGTAGTTACTGCTTTCTTGCACTCTGGCATGTATACGTTATATTTATCACAAATATATGGGAGATTGTAAATGTATATTTGGATAAAATATAACGGGTCGGAGGCATAACGGGTACAGATGGATACGGGGATATTTGTCACCCGTTACCATTTGGGTTTGTCTATATAAAACCCCTAGAGGCAACGGAGAGTCCATTCCACTTTGATGTTCCTCCGGATGCTTCGAGCAAAACTCATCACTTTCAAGCAAACAGACATTTCGAAGTTGCAGCTAATTAGCCCCCACAATCAAATTACCATATAGAATGTCATGCAAAGTTCAATCCACCCTCCCTCAGAACTTACCTGTACTGGGGATGGTGACGGCGATCTAGGACTCGACGCAGGCAAGCGATCTAGAAGAAGTGCGGTCGGGAAGGCCGAATAGAATGCGATCCACGTCGGGGACGGACGGAGAGATGCTATCCACGGTCTCCCGTAAAGAATCAGAGCAAAAACCGCAACGCAGGAGACGGAGAAGCGAACCAAGCGATCTCACACGCTGAGTCAATTGTAGACGCGTTAGACGGTCGATAGAGGGAGATTTCATTAAGCAGAGAATCTAATTTCGTTTCAATCTGGAGAGGAAAGAAGATGCCCTCACCTCGAAAGTGATCGGCGATGTTCCAATCGTCTTCCTCCCCCTTTCTTCCTCCCTCAATCTCGACTCTTACCTTTTCGTTTCAGCGATATTTCAGTAGACGCGTCAGTTTAGAATATAAAATATAATTTAAGCGAAATCACTCCCTCAGCTACTTTATACTTTGGTGGTTGCTCGTGAACGTCCCCACCTCACCTAAAAAATTTCATACATTTTATGCTCAAAACTTTTTTTTTTTTTTGCGGCATTGTACAACCTCGGGTTCGCCTCGAGGGAGCGGACAAGCCAGGAGCGATCCCACCTACGCGAGAGTGAACAGCGGGCGGGGGCGCTCACAGACCGCTCGCGTATGCTGCTCCCCGCGTAGCGCTTCAAGAACTACTCGGCAGCAGTGCCTCGAGGACCACTCGAGGCGAGAGCCACGTGAGCGCGAATGGGTCAGGGAAGCGAGTGGCGTTGTGCAACCCCGGTATTCGCCAGGCGGTAGACATAGACGAAACTCGTTTTGCGTTCGACGAACGCCGAGTTTCAGCTGAGGTCGACGAACTCCGCTCGGCGCCCGACGAAATTCGTTCTGCGTTCGACGAACGCCGAGTTTCAGCTGAAATCGACGAACTCCGCTCAGCGCCCAACGAAATTCGTTCTACGTTCGACGAACGGAACCTTTGAATCTGTCTCAGCGGTTAGGCTGAGAAGATCAGCCGTCTCAGCGGCCACTTCCGTCCCGTCTCGGCGGATCCGCTGGGACAGAGTTGTCTCAGCGGTTTTCCTCCATCTGCAGCTCAGCTCGACGGGTTCGATCCTCCATCCAATTCAGCGCTCACACGAGGCCTAGGGGAGCTCGCAGGAAGGTATGCGAGACCCGGCCTCGACTGATGTCGTCGGAAGAGGCGCGAGCGGGGCTTTCACAGAACACTCGCCTAAAAGGGGCTACAAATCCAACAGGCGAAAGAGATAACAAGGAAGGCGAGCCAGCCTCAAGGGTCGCTCGCAGGAAGGCAGGCGAGCCGGGCACTCACCGATTGTTCGCGAGAGGCCGGACGAGCCAGGTTTTCTCCCAAGTTTCTGTGTTCGACGAACTCAGCTCGGTGTTCGACGAAGTTCGTCATGTGATCGACGAACATCACGTTTTGCGTTCGACGAACCCGACTCAAATGATTCACACTTCAGTTCGACGAAAGTATTTCTCAACCCGGCCGAGCTTAATCTTCCGGCCAGTTCAGCGGACTCTCACAGGGCCGAGCGGAGCTCGCAGGAAGGCACACGAGACCCGACCTCGGTGGGGGTTGCCGAGAGGGATGTGGGCGGAGCCTTCGCAGAGTGTTCGCCTAAAGAGGGGTTCACGGCCATACTCGCGAGGAGACTCGCAGGAGTTCTCGCAAGTAACCTTCGCGCAGGCCATTTGCCTATAGGCTAAGGAGGAGAAATTACCCATCTACCCCTGGTGGTCTGTCATTAGGCTCATCAAATAGCGGAGTTTGGCTGTTAGCAGGTCAAATTGGGGTGCGTTTAGTAAAATCAGAAGGCGGAATTCCGCTATTAACAGGCCACGAGTAAAAAACTATAAATAGACCTTAAAGGGCACCTTCAGAGGGGATTCCGATCTCAATTCTCTGAGCTTCTCCTTGTAACATCCCGACTTTTATTGGGCCACTAGACCCTAGTGAGCCCAATAAAAGTAGGTCCGAGCAATAGAAAACTACCATTCTAAGTAGTGTTGCGCGCCGCAACTAAGTCGTTGGGGTACAGTGACCGAATGAACCCCGAATTGACTTCTGTCAGTTCCGTTAGACTCGTATGAACGACACGAGCGCAACGGAATTCGTTGCACTTCGATCCGAGGTCGTTTGGAGAAAACGACTATTTCGGGTGTCGTAGCGCGCCACTACCTCATTATTATGAATAGTGACCGTATGAACCCCGAATTGACTTCCGTCGGTTCCATTAGACTCGTATGAACGATACGAGCGCAACGGAATTCGTTGCACTTCGATCCGAGGTCGTTTGGAGAAAACGACCATTTCGGGTGTCGTAGCGCGCCACTACCTCATTATTAGGAATAGTGACTGTACGAACCCCGAATTGACTTCCGTCAGTTCCGTTAGACTCGTATGAACGATACGAGCGCAACGGAATTCGTTGCACTTCGATCCGAGGTCGTTTGGAGAAAACGACTATTTCGGGTGTCGTAGCGCGCCACTACCTCATTATTATGAATAGTGACCGTACGAACCCCGAATTGACTTCCGTCAGTTCCGTTAGACTCGTATGAACGATACGAGCGCAACGGAATTCGTTGCACTTCGATCCGAGGTCGTTTGGAGAAAACGACCATTTCGGGTGTCGTAGCACGCCACTACCTCATTATTATGAATAGTGACCGTACGAACCCCGAATTGACTTCCGTCAGTTCCGTTAGACTCGTATGAGCAATACGAGTGCAACATAATTCGTTGCGCCTCGATTCAAGGTCGTATGGAGAGTATGCCATTTTAGGGCTATGCAGACCACCTCAGTGCAACGCACGAAATATAAAGCGCACGAACCCGGTATCAGCCCCGGCAGATCATAATGGACCCCGGGACCATGGAAGACCCCGTCCTAGGTTGACCTCGGTCAAACTCCCCCCCCCCCCCCAACTGGAAATTATTGAAAAATGAAAAGAAAAGGGGGGGGGGGGGAGGAGAGAGAAGCCCCTCCCCCAAAGGAGGGGGCTGCCCATGAATAGGCAGCCCCTATTGGGGCAAAGTGGGCAGGAGAGAGAGAAGGGAGGGGAGGGGGAGAAAATATCTTCTCCCCCCCCCCCCACTCACTCTCCCTTATCCCCACGTGGGGAAAGAAGGAGAGGGGGGGGGGGGGGGGGGGGGGGGGGGGAGGTCTCCCCCTTCCCTATATAAGGGGGGGCTCGGCCCCTCCCTGAAGCTTAAACCCCCCCCCCCCCCCCCCCCCCCCCCCAACTCCTCTTCCTTCTCCCCTGCCAGCAGCCCAGCCACCTCCTCGCCGGAACCCTACCCAACCAAGCAGCCACCTCCCTCATGGGCGGCCGCCCCTCCACCACCCGAGCCCCCCATCACCAGGTAGAACCTCCCCCCTCCTCCTTCCTACCTCCCAGTGAAGGCTAACCCCCTCCCCGTCGCCGGAGCGCCGCCAGCCGCCGCCCCGAGCCTTGCAAGGCTCGTGGAGGAGGCTCGGTCGTGGAAGCCCCTCCCCCAGCGCCGTTGGTGGCGCTGGGGGGGGGGGGGGGGAGTAGGTCCCCTCCCAGGGGCCTCAGCGCCGACGCAGGGGAGGCGGTCGGGCCGCCGGAGGACGCAGCCCCGGCGGCACCCGTGGCCTCCCCCTCCTCCTTTTTCCTGTAGGGATTAAAACCCCTCCCCCGGCGGCGGCCAGCGGCGCCAGGCCGCCGGACCCCCGCCGGAGGTCTGCCCCCTCCCCGGCGCCCCGACCAGTGGCGGCAGGGAGGGCCCTACCGGAGGAGGCGGCGGCGGCGGCGCAGCAACTGCATGGCCCATGCAGGCTGTGCCGCGCCTCCCCGCGCCATTCTGCTCAGCTTTTCGGTGGGGTCCGGCGGCGCCAGGCCGCCGGACCACCACCAGGGTGGTCGCCGACCCCCGGCGCACCGACCGGGGGGCGGCACCGGCACCCTCCCGACGGAGGCGGCGGCGCAGCAAGCCTGCATGGCGCATGCAGGCTGCGCCACCGCCTCCCACCCCTTCGACCTCCTTTCCCGGTGGTAGCCGGCGGCGCCAGGCCGTCGGACCACCCCTGGAGAAGTCGCCGGCCCCCAGCGTACCGACCGGGGGCGGCGCCGGCCCCAGCCGGCCGCTGCCCGGCGGCGGCAGCGGCCGCCTCCCGGTTAGCTATCGGGAGCCGCACGATCTCCCCCAGGAGATCGGGTGGCTCCTGAATCCTGGTTTCCCGCCCCCGCCTCAAACTGTGTCCTCCCACAGCGGATCCGCCGCAGATCCGTTGTGGGAGCCGCGGAAAGGCGCAGGGTGCAAGACCCCTGCGCCTCCTCCCTTTCTCTATTTGCACCCCAAAAACATCCATTCCCCTAATTTATTTTTCTAAGGGCAAATGGGGCAGTTTCAGAAGAAACTTCCTAAATGGAAAATGTGCCCCACCCTAAGGGGCACCTCCTGAAATTTTTTGGAATTTTTAGGAGAAGATTTACTATTTTTAAAACCCTTAATAGAGTTTATTTTAAGTAATAAAAAGCTCAAATGAGTTCGTAAAAATCCCCAAAAATCACGGGCTCAAATTAAAGGTATTTTTCAACTACCATTAAAGTTGGGAGGTGTGACCTCCTATTTTGGTACTCCAAAAGTATTTTGCAAGCAAAATAAATGCCTGAAAAGGAGCGAAACTCATCGAAATAAATCGACGTACTCTCAGCGTATAAATTTTTAAACGTTTAATAAAGATTACGCGTATCGATCTAAGGAATCGACTAAGTTAGGGATATCGGCGCAAAACTCGGGACGAAATCACGGTGCGACGCCGCAACCCAATAACGTCGGGATAATTATAAAAGAATGAATCCACGACAAAGGGGGAATTACTAAAAATATCATGAAATGTAAATAAACTCCCGAGATGGAGTAGAACCCCTATGAAATGGGAGAAAGCAGAACCTCCTCCTATGAACGGAGTCGACGTTGAAGCCTCCTCTTATGGAGTGATTGGACTACTAACCATTTACTTATTTACTGTTTTCTGTATTTCTATTTAAGTCCAGTCCCGTACTGGTCCCCCGCATTTACTTTCTGTACTTTTCTTTAAATCCAGTCTCGTAATGGTCCCCTGCATTTACTTTCGGTACTTTTAATTCTCCAGTCTCGCACTGGTCCAGATAATATGGCCTCTGCTTTCGGCCTACTTTCCTGATAATATGGCTTCTGCTTTCGGCCTACTTTTCTGTTTAATATGGCCTCTGCTTTCGGCCTACTTTTCTGCTTAATATGGCATCTGCTTTCGGCCTACTTTTCTGCTTAATATGGCATCTGCTTTCGGCCTACTTTTCTGATTAATATGGCATCTGCTTTCGGCCTAATTTCCTGCCTGATATTATGGCCTCTGCTTTCAGCCTATTTTGCTACTGCACTTATTCGTATTGAGGTACTAACTGCAGCTCTGCGCTGGCGAGCGGTGCTTATCCTCCCTCCTGCGAGGCCTCAGTTGGGGGAAACCCGGAGTTGAGTTTCTCCTCCTAAGTTAGCCCCAAATAAGGAGCCCTCATACCGCCCAGCCTCCCGGTCAGAAGTTGCGTGACCGGTCGAGTAAGAGTGTCGCGTCAAGTTTTTAAAGCGCTCGCTTTAAGTTTTGAAGATTGTTTGAAAGTGGCGGGTCGGTCACGCCCACAGACCGTTCGTACCGGTGTGGGAGGGTTGACGACTCATGGCGAAAGAGAGATGTGCGCAGCGGGTTATCTCCACTCTGAACCTGCAATTTTGCCTCCGCTGGTCGGCCTAAAAATCGGTTCGCCGGATGTCGCTCACATCCAATTAGTACACCGAGTTGTACAGGAGGGCCTTAGCGATACGGTACGACTACACTCAGAAGTAGCAAGACTGGCCACTGTCACCGACGGCCACATCGGTGAGGCCCGCGGGGTTAGCTCTGTAAGACCCCCCCTCCCAGACTGAACCCGATTCAGGGAGGGGGATCTTACTGCCCAAAGAGGACAACCCAGCGCTTTCCGGGTGGCAACGTCCTACCCTCGCAAGCGCTGAGCGGTCTCTTTGTCAGGCACAAGAATCATCACAACACATCAGAACGCACAGCGGAAGCAATCGAATATAGGAAAAGCTAAGCATGCGGATTATATTACATATTTAAATATGGTCGGGGCCTATCGTTTTACAACACATTGCCTCGAGGGATACATAATCTAAAACAAAAAGGGAGCTCTAGGCTAGTCCTTATACTCTCGAACTCACGTCTCTGAAGATAGGGGGCGAGGCTGGGGTAATCGAACGGGTCATCTCCAAGGCTCGTAACTCATCTTGCGGTGCGGGGGCTCCTTGCTGTCCCATCTCCTGTGATTGGTTATAAGAAATAACCGTTAGTCACAGAGCTAAGTAGAAAATACATCCCCTCCCCGGATCCATATCCAGGGGGCGGCTAAAGGACAGAATTGAAATAGCTGAAGCAAGGTAGAGGGTTAGCAGCAGGTAAACATATATCTTTCCGTATATATATATATATATATATATATATAGGGCTTCCCGCACTAAAGCTCGTAATCGCGCCGTATAGTAAGTACGCCACACTATAATGCGCAGACACGCACACCCAGGTATTCAAACTTGTACGCACACAAAAGACCCTGTGTCGACACAGTTTAGACTGCTTTATTTCAAGCAGGGGAGCTAACCCCGCGGGCCTCACCGATGTGGCCGTCGGTGACAGTGGCCAGTCTTGCCACTTCTGAATGTAGTCGTACCGTATCATTCAGGCCCTCCTGTACAACTTGGTGTACTAACTGGATGTGAGCGACATCCGACGAGCCGATTTGTAGGCCGACCAGAGGAGGTAGAACTGCAGGCTCGGAGGGTGATAACCCGTTGTGCACATCTCTCTGTCACCATGAGTCGTCAACCCACCCGCACCGGTACGAACGGTCTGCGAGCGTGACCAACCCGCCACTCCCAAACAATCTTCACCCGCTTTATATAAAACAAGCACTTAAGTGTCGTGGCAATTCTACTCGACCGGTCCCACAACCTCTGCCCTGGAGGATTAGCGGTATGAGGGCTCCTTGCTTGGGGCTAACTTGGGAGGAGGGACTCAACTCCGGGTTTTCCCCAACTAAGGCCTCGCAGAAGGGAGGATAAGCACCGCATGGTTTCCATGACAGCTCTGCATTGGCAAACAAACTAGGCCGAAAGCAGGGGCCATAATACTAAGCAGAAATGTAGGCCGAAGGCAGAGTCCATAATAATAAGCTGAAAAGTAGGCCGAAAGCAGAGGCCATGGTAATAAACAGAAAAGTAGGTCGAAGGCAGAGGCCATGGTAATAAACAGAAAAGTAGGCCGAAAGCAGAGGCCATGGTAATAAACAGAAAAGTAGGCCGAAAGCAGAGGTCATGGTAATAAACAGAAAAGTAGGCCGAAAGCAGAGGCCATAATTACAGGACCAGTGCAAGACTGGATTTAAATGAAAGTACCGAAAGTAAATGCGGGGGACCAGTGCGAGACTGGATTTAAAGGGAAGTACAGAAAATAAATGCGGGGGACCAGTGCGAGACTGGATTTATAGGGAAGTACAGAAAATAAACGCGGGGGACCAGTGCGAGACTGGATTTAAAGGGAAGTACAGAAAATAAATGCGGGGGACCAGTGCGAGACTGGATTTAAAGGGAAGTACAGAAAACAGTAGCAGCATAAGGAAAGGGTTAGTAGTCGAATCACTCCTTTATTATTGACACGGCGAGGGTTAAATTTTGGCGCCGCGCCGCGCTTTCGTTCCGATTTTCGCGTCGATATTTCGAGCTTAGTCGATTCCTTGGATTGATACGCACAATTTTTAATAGGCATTTAGAAATATGCGTCGAGGGGGCGCCGATTTATTTCGATGAATTTCGCTCTTTTTCGGGCGTTTATTTCGCTTGTAAAATACTTTTGGAGGACCAAAATAAGAAACCACACCTCCCAATTTTTTTAATAGTTGTAAAACACCTTTAGATAGAGCCCCTAATTTTTGGTGATTTTTGCGAACTTGTTCGGACGTTTATTTTCTCAAAATAAACTCTATAAAGGGTCTTAAAAATAGTAAAATTCCTCCTAAAAATCCCAAAAAAATACAGTAGGTGCCCTAAGGGTGGGGCACATTTTCTATTTAGAAAACTTTTTCTGAACCTACCCCATTTTCCCTCAAAAAAATTGGGTAAGGGGAAAGGGGAATTGGGGTGCGATTAGGAAAAGGAAGGAGGGGGGGGGGTGGTTGGGGTGCGATTAGGGAAAGGGAGGGGGCGCAGGGGTCTTGCACCCTGCGCCTTCCCGCGGCCCCCGCAGCGGATCTGCGATGGATCCGCTGTGGGGGGCGCGTATGCTGAGGCGGAAGGCGGGAAACGAGGAGCGGGAGGCCGCCCGATCTCCTGGGGGAGATCGGACGGCTCCCGCCATCCCCGCCAGCGGGCGGCCCCAACTGCCGCCGGGCAGTGTTCGGAGGGGGCCGGCACCGCCCCCGGTCGGTGCGCCGGGGGCCGGCGACTCCTCCGTTGATGGTCTGGCGGCCTGGTGCCGCCGGCCACCGCCGGGGGAGGGCGAAGAAGCAAGCGGGAGGCGGAGGCGCGGTCTGCATGGCCATGCAGGCCTGCTGCGCCGCCGCCTCCGCTGAGAGGGCGTCGGTGCCGCCCCTGGTCGGTGCGCCGGGGGTTGGCGCCCACTCCGGTGGTGGTCCGGCGGCCGGGCGCCGTCGGACCCTGCCGGAAGGAGGATCTGAAGGGGGGGACGGGGAGGCGCGGCGCAGCCGGCATGGGCCATGCCGGCTTGCTGTGCCGCCGCCTCCACGTGCATGGCCCTCCCTGCCGCCCCTGGTCGGGGCGCCGGGGAGGGGGCAATCCTCCGGCGGTGGTCCGACGGCCTGGAGCCGCCGGCCGCCGCCGGGGGAGGGGATTATCCCCCTCCAGGAAAACAAAACAGAGGGGGAGGAGAGGCCACGGGTGCCGCCGGCTGCGTCCTCCGGCGGCCCGGCCGCCTCCCCGGTGCCGGCGCCGAGGTCCCCAAGAGGGGACCTACCTCCCCCAGCGCCACCACCGGCGCCGGGGAAGAAGGCTTCCACGACCGCTTCCTCCCCGAGCCTTGCAAGACTCGGGGCGGCGGCCGGCGACGCTCAGGCGACGGGGAGAGGGGTGGCCTACTCCGGGATGTAGGAGGGAGGAGGGGGGAGGTTCTACCTGGAGGTGAGGTGGGGCTCGAGAGGTGGAGGGGCAGTGGCCGGCCATGAGGAAGGAGGAGGAGGTGGCGGCTTGGGGTGGTCTTGCTCCGGCAAGGTGGAGGAGGAGGAGGGATGGGCTGCCGGCAGGGAGAGGCTGAGAGGGAGTGGTGTGGGGGGTTTGAGAGGGGCTGCCCCTTCCTTTTATAGGAAGGGGGAGCTCTCCTCCTTATCCCCCACGTGGGGATAAGGGAGGGGAGATATTTTCTCCCCCCTCCCCTCCCTTCTCTCTTGCCCCCTTTGCCCAAATAGGGGCTGCCTATTCATGGGCAGCCCCTTTTCTTGGGGGGCTTTCTCTTTCCTCCCCCCCCCCCCCCCCCCCCCGCATTTCCTTTTCATTTCCCAATAAATTTCAAGCCGGGGGGGGGGGGGGGGTTGACCGAGTCAACTTAGGGCGGGGTCCTCCTTGGTCCCCGGGGTCCAACAAGAGTTGCCGGGGCCGATGCCGGGTTCGTATGCTTTATATCTCGTGCGTTGTACTGAGGCGATCTGCATAGTCGTAAAATGACATACTCTCCATATGATCTTGAATCGAGGCCCAACTAATTCTGTTGCGCTCGTATTGTTCGTACGAGTTTACCAGAACTGACAGAAGTTAATCCGGGGCTCGTACGGTCACTATTTACAATAATGAGGTAGTGGCGTGCTACGATACCCGAAATTGTCATTTTCTTCAAATGACCTCGGATCGAAGTGAAACGGATTCCGTTGTGCTCGTATCGTCCATACGAGTCTAACGAAACTGACGGAAGTTGGTTCGGGGTTCGTATGGTCACTATTCATAATAATGAGTTAGTGGCGCGCTACGATACCCGAAATGGTCGTCTTCTCCAAACGACCTCGGATCGAAGTGCAACGGATTCTGTTGTGCTCGTATCGTCCATACGAGTCTAACGGAACTGACGGAAGTCGATTCGGGGTTCGTACGGTCACTATACCCCGATAACTTAGTTGCGGCGCACAACATTACTTAAAATCGTAGTTTTCTACTGCTCTGGCCTACTTTTATTGGGCTCACTAGGGTCTAGTGGCCCAATAAAAGTTGGGATGTTACAATCCAATAAAAATAAAGAGATTTTCGTCCCTGAAAATTAGCTAAAGTAGGGGTTTAAAGGATATACCTGGGGGAAAGAGTGCCAGGTATTTTTCTCGAACGAGCGTTTCTGGTTCCCAAGTAAACTCTTCGCGTCCACAGTTTGACCACAAGATCTTGACCATCGTGATGGTTTTGTTCCGCAGTTCTTTGATCTTGGAGTCCACTATCTTCACTGGTTCGAGTTGGACGGATCGGTCGGGTTGTACTAATGTCGGTGACACGGGGAGATGTTGCTCGGGTTGGCGGAGTACGCGTCTCAGCGAGGAGACGTGAAACACGTCGTGGAGGTTTCCCAGCTCGGCTGGCAAGGCTAACCTATAAGCCACCGGGCCAACTCTTTCGATGACTTGATATGGGCCTAAGTAGCGGGGGTCCAGCTTTTTCTGCTTCTTTATTCGGGATATCCCGTGCATCGGCTTAATTTTCAAGAAAACCATATCTCCCACGTTGAATTCCACCATCCGATGACGCGTATCATAATATTTGGCTTGCCGGCTCTGCGCTTCTAGCATATGTCCCCGGATTAACCTTATTGCGGCAGTGGTATCGTCTATGTAGGTGACCCCTAAGGCTTCGGGGTCCTCATCCTGTGCCCAAGATAGTGGGGTCCGACAACGTCTTCCGTAGAGGGCTTCGTAAGGTGCCATCTTGATGCTTGCCTGGAAGCTGTTGTTATATGAAAATTCCACCAGAGGTAGTAACTGCTCCCATGGCTCGTTGTGTTCCACTATGCATAATCGGAGAAGATCTTCCATCATCCGGTTTGTTCTTTCCGTCTGCCCATCGGTCTGTGGGTGGAAGGCGGTGCTAAATACCAATCTGGTTCCTAGATAAGCTTGCACTCTTCTCCATTCCTTCGATGTAAAGCGCCCGTCGCGGTCCGAGACGATTGACTTGGGTATTCCATGAAATCGGACTACCTGTTCAATAAATAGTCGGGCTAAAATGTCGACACCGTCGCCTTGCCGGTTCGGGATGAATCGGGCTACCTTGGTAAGGCGGTCTACTACGACCCATATGGAGTCGTTACCTGTACGAGATCGGGGTAAGCCATGGACAAAATCCATGGAAATATCCTCGAACTTCCATTCTGGTATGGGCAGGGGTTGTAGTAGGCCCCTGGGCTTCGACACTCTGCCTTGACCAGTTGACAGGTCTGGCAGTGCGCAACATAGTTGGTGACGTCCCTCTTCATTCCTGGCTAGTATAAAGTCCTTCGTAGGTCTGTATACATCTTCACCACCCCTGGGTGTATTGAATACCTTGTTTGATGTGCTTCATGGAGTATCTCCTCCCGGATCCCCTCCGCAGCGGGAATGAATATGCGGTGTCTGTATTGCAGGATGCCATCGTACAAGTTGTAGTCTTCTTGTGCACCGTGTTGCAAGGCCTGAATGATCAGTGCTGCTTCAACGTCGATCTTCTGTGCTTCTCTTATCCTGTCCCTGATGTCGCACTGAATCTCCATCCAGTAGAGTTGGGCCCGATATTCCATCGGATTCCTACGGGTGATGAGGATAATATCCAGTTCTGCCAAAGATTCGACTAATTCCTCCGGTACCATTTCTAACCAATTCCCGGTCCTTGGAGGCTGCCGACTCAGGGCGTCTGCAACCTTATTAGCCTTGTCGGGGTGGTACTGAAGGGCGAAGTCGTAATCGCAGAGAAATTCCAACCACCGGCGCTGTCGGAGGTTCAACTCCTTCTGGGTGAAGACATACTTGAGGCTCTTATGATCGGAGAAAATCTCGCATCGTACCCCGTAGAGGTAGTGTCTCCAAACCTTTAATGCGAAAACTACCGCCCCCAATTCTAGATCGTGGGTGGCGTAGTTTAGTTCGTGCGGCTTGAGCTGACGTGAGGCGTAGGCAACTACCTTGCCATGTTGCATAAGCACGGCTCCCAATCCTTTCAGAGAGGCATCAGCATAGATCTGGAAGCCCTCAGTTCCTGAGGGGAGAGTCAGGATCGGGGCCGATATCAGCCGGTTCTTCAGTTCGATGAACGCTGCTTCGCACTCGGGAGACCAATGGAATGTCACATCTTTTTTGGTGAGGGAGGTAAGCGGTAACGCAATCTTGGAGAATCCTTCGACGAACTTACGGTAGTAGCCGGCGAGGCCAAGGAAACTTCAGATGTCTGCCGCTGTCTTAAGTGGCGGCCAATCTCGTACTGCTTGTACCTTGGCTTGATCCACTGCTACCCCATTTTTGTTAACCGTGTGTCCCAGAAAACCGACTTCTTCCATCCAGAACTCGCATTTGCTAAACTTGGCGAACAGCGAGTGCTCTCTTAGCTTAAGCAGAACCATTTGGAGGTGCCTGGAGTGATCGGTTTTGTTCCTCGAGTAGATGAGGATATCATCTATGAAGACTATTACGAAAAGATCCAGGAAGGGTTTAAATACGGTATTCATTAAAGCCATGAAGGCGGACGGGGCATTGGTTAACCCAAATGGCATTACCATGAACTCGTACAGTCCGTAGCGGGAGCTGAAGGCGGTCTTGGGAATGTCCTCTTCTCGCACTCTGAGTTGATAGTAGCCGGATCTTAAATCCATCTTAGAAAAGACGGACGCGCCTTGCAGCTGATCGAACAATTCATCTATCCGGGGTAGGGGATAGGTATTCCGGACAGTGAGTTTATTCAATTCTCTGTAGTCAATGCAGAGACGCAGAGATCCATCCTTCTTCTTAACAAACAGTACTGGGGCTCCCCAGGGCGAAGTACTAGGACGTACGAATCCTGCGTCGACTAACTCTTGTAGTTGAATCTTGAGCTCGGCCAGTTCCCTCGGGGCCATCCGGTACGGTGCTCGGGATACTGGTCAGGCTCCTTGAGTAAGTTCGATTTGGAAGTCCACTTCCCGTTGCGGGGGCAACCCGGGAAGGGACTCTGGGAAGATATCTGGGAAGTCCCTGATTACAGGCACTTTAGCGAGTACTTGTGTCGTGTCTTCCATCTCAAAGTAGATTAGGTATACCTCGTCCTTCCGTCGAACTGCCTTGACGGTTTGTGCAGACGTTAAGATAATGCGGGTGACAGAGGGTATATCTGCTAGCGTGATAAATTGCCCATTCGGATTCTGGAGGCGGATTTCTCGAGTTGAACAATTGATTTGGGCGCTGTGCTCGGCCAACCAATCCATCCCCAGAATGATGTCGAATTCGGTTATTGCCAAAATGGTTGCGTTGACTTCGAATCCTATGCCTCCTAGCAGTGCCTGGAAGGAACACTTTTCGGTGGAAGTCATATCTGATCCATCCGGGAGTCGTATTCAGATTGACATCCCGGACGATCGCACCGTGTTCTCCTTGTCAGCGATGAAGTTTTGTGCAACGAAAGAATGTGTGGCGCCGGTATCGAACAGTGTTTTAGCGGGATGACCTTCTACCAAAAGTAAACCTGATAACATATATATATATCATGATCATAAGCTTTTCACAAATATACAGGAGTAGGGATGACATATACAAAAGTCCCAATATATAAAGCTATAACATCTCCTAGGATATCGTACTATCGGAAGTAGATACCTATCACTACGTCAGGAGCAGGACCGTGCTGAAGATCCAACGCGTATGCCTCGTGCAGTGCTGCTCTGCCCTGCCTAGCCGGCTCCCTCCTGCCCGCGGGACGTCCTCTGCGTCCACCTCGTCCTCTCTCCGCCGCTCTCTGTACTGCTCCTAAACCGGGTCTCCCGGTAGCCTGTGGGCAGAAGGCTCGTATATGCCCAGGCTGCTGGCATAGGTAGCAATTTCCTGTGAAGGGAACATCTCGTCGTGCGGCTGGAACGACCTGAGGTGCTGGGGCTGGGGGTGCTGGTCGGGGCTGGGGTGCTGATCGGGGCTGGGGTGCCTGCCTATATGGCTGGTGTCGCTGACGCTGTCTCCCGTCTCGGCCCTGCCTGCGAGGACCTACTCCTCTCTCTCGGCCCTGAGTCCGGGGAACACCTACGTGTCCCCTCCGTTGCTGAGCTACCATTCGCTGGTCCATCTCTAGAGCGGTGGCATGTGAGGCGATCGTGTGGAAGGATGCCTGGGAAATCATGATCAGGGCCTGACGGAGGTCGTCTCGTAATCCCCGGTAAAATCTGGCTGCCCTGTCCTTATCCGTACCTGCTAAGGTCCCGGCGAAGCGGGCCAGGTGGATAAACTCTCTCTGGTAGTCTGGAACCGTCCTATCTCCCTGCCTGATCTGCAGGAACCGCTCCTGGAGTGCCATCCGGTCTGCATCCGAAATGAAATGCTCTAAGAAGGCCTCTGAGAACTCCCCCCAGAAGATCGTGCTGAGTGGTCGTCCTCTGAAGGTAGAGCGGCTAGCGGCCCTCCACCAGTCCCGGGCATAGCCCTCCAGCATGGTCACCACCAGGGATACTGCGGCTACTGCGGGGCACATCATCCCTACTAGAAGCTCCTCTACCCTCTCCACCCACTCCTCGGCCTGGATGGCTGACTCGGTACCTCGGAAGGTGGGGGGCCTTAGCCCCCGGAATGTTGTCAGCAGATCGGTGGGTACGGTGGCCTGCTGTGGTGGCCGTAAGGTGGCTGTCTGGAAGGCGGCTAACAGGGCTACCAGGGTCTGTCCGAGCTCTGTCTCTCCGAACGGAACTGTGGCTGGAGCGGCCGGGGCTGGTGGTGGAGTGGTAGGGTGGTACTGGTCCAGAGAGGAGGACCTTCCGTTACTCGACTCCGGTATCTGGAGAAGTAACAAACGGGTATCAGAGCTTGCAAAAATAAGAGAATTTTACAGGACTGAAAGAAAAGGAAGCGGAAAGCGTGTGGGTGTACTACCGTGCAGTCTCGATCCTTAACCTTAAACCTAAAGGGTCCACCAGGCTTCCGCTGCGTGGTTCGTCCCGAACCAAGAAATGGAACCGGGGGAAGGGAGGATCGAAAGACTGCCCCATGTGGTCGGATCGTGGTGGCTCTGATCCATTTGTAAGACCCCCCCTCCCAGACTGACCCGGTTCAGGGAGGGGGGATCTTACTGCCCAAAGAGGACAACCCAGCGCTTTCCGGGTGGCAACGTCCTACCCTCTCAAGCGCTGAGCGGTCTCTTTGTCAGGCACAAGAATCATCACAACACATCAGAACGCACAGCGGAAGCAATCGAATATAGGAAAAGCTAAGCATGCGGATTATATTACATATTTAAATATGGCCGGGGCCTATCGTTTTACAACACATTGCCTCGAGGGCTACATAATCTAAAACAAAAAGGGAGCTCTAGGCTAGTCCTTATACTCTCGAACTCACATCTCTGAAGATAGGGGGCGAGGCTGGGGTAATCGAACGGGCCATCTCCAAGGCTCGTAACTCATCCTGCGGTGCGGGGGCTCCTTGCTGTCCCACCTCCTGTGATTGGTTATAAGAAATAACCGTTAGTCACAGAGCTAAGTAGAAAATACATCCCCTCCCCGGATCCATATCCAGGGGGCGGCTAAAGGACAGAATTGAAATAGCCGAAGCAAGGTAGAGGGTTAGCAGCAGGTAAACATATATCTTTCCGTATATATATAGGGCTTCCCGCACTAAAGCTCGTAATCGCGCCGTATAGTAAGTACGCCACACTATAACGCGCAGACACGCACACCCAGGTATTCAAACCTGTACGCACACAAAAGACCCTGTGTCGAAACAGTTTAGACCGCTTTATTTCAAGCAGGGGAGCTAACCCTGCGGGCCTCACCGATGTGGCCGTCGGTGACAGTGGCCAGTCTTGCCACTTCTGAATGTAGTCGTACCGTATCATTCAGGCCCTCCTATACAACTTGGTGTACTAACTGGATGTGAGCGACATCCGACGAGCTGATTTGTAGGCCGACCAGAGGAGGTAGAACTGCAGGCTCGGAGGGTGATAACCCGTTGTGCACATCTCTCTGTCGCCATGAGTCGTCAACCCACCCGCACCGGTACGAACGGTCTGCGAGCGTGACCAACCCGCCACTCCCAAACAATCTTCACCCGCTTTATATAAAACAAGCACTTAAGTGTCGTGGCAATTCTACTCGACCGGTCCCACAACCTCTGCCCGGGAGGATTTGCGGTATGAGGGCTCCTTACTTAGGGCTAACTTTGGAGGAGGGACTAAACTCCGGGTTTTCCCCAACTAAGGCCTCGCAGAAGGGAGGATAAGCACCGCATGGTTGCCATGACAGCTCTGCATTGGCAAACAAACTAGGCCGAAAGCAGGGGCCATAATACTAAGCAGAAATGTAGGCCGAAGGCAGAGGCCATAATAATAAGCTGAAAAGTAGGCCGAAAGCAGAGGCCATGGTAATAAACAGAAAAGTAGGCCGAAAGCAGAGGCCATGGTAATAAACAGAAAAGTAGGCCGAAAGCAGAGGCCATGGTAATAAACAGAAAAGTAGGCCGAAAGCAGAGGCCATGGTAATAAACAGAAAAGTAGGCCGAAAGCAGAGGCCATAATTACAGGACCAGTGCAAGACTGGATTTAAATGAAAGTACCGAAAGTAAATGCTGGGGACCAGTGCGAGACTGGATTTAAAGGGAAGTACAGAAAATAAATGCGGGGGACCAGTGCGAGACTAGA
Source organism: Dactylorhiza incarnata (assembly GCA_033032865.1). Lineage (NCBI taxonomy): Eukaryota > Viridiplantae > Streptophyta > Magnoliopsida > Asparagales > Orchidaceae > Dactylorhiza > Dactylorhiza incarnata. The sequence goes on along the minus strand of JAWHQI010000184.1, from coordinate 843,463 downwards.
TTTAAAGGGAAGTACAGAAAATAAATGAGGGGGACCAGTGCGAGACTGGATTTAAAGGGAAGTACAGAAAATAAATGCGGGGGACCAGTGCGAGACTAGATTTAAAGGGAAGTACAGAAAACAGTAGCAGCATAAGGAAAGGGTTAGTAGTCCAATCACTCCTTTATTATTGTCGCGGCGGGGGTTAAATTTTGGCGCCGCGCCGCGCTTTCGTTCCGATTTTCGCGTCGATATTTCGAGCTTAGTCGATTCCTTGGATAGATACGCACAATTTTTAATAGGCATTTAGAAATATGCGTCGAGGGGGCGCCGATTTATTTCGATGAATTTCGCTCTTTTTCGGGCGTTTATTTCGCTTGTAAAATACTTTTGGAGGACCAAAATAAGAAACCACACCTCCCAATTTTTTTAGTAGTTGTAAAACACCTTTAGATAGAGCCCCTAATTTTTGGTGATTTTTGCGAACTTGTTCAGACATTTATTTTCTCAAAATAAACTCTATAAAGGGTCTTAAAAATAGTAAAATTCCTCCTAAAAATCCAAAAAAAATACAGTAGGTGCCCCTTAGGGTGGGGCACATTTTATATTTAGAAAACTTTTTCTGAACCTACCCCATTTTCCCTCAAAAAAATTGGGTAAGGGGAAAGGGGAATTGGGGTGCGATTAGGAAAAGGAAGGAGGGGGGGGGGGGTTGGGGTGCGATTAGGGAAAGGGAGGGGGCGCAGGGGTCTTGCACCCTGCGCCTTCCCGCGGCCCCCGCAGCGGATTTGCGACGGATCCGCTGTGGGGGGCGCGTATGCTGAGGCGGAAGGCGGGAAACGAGGAGCGGGAGGCCGCCCGATCTCCTGGGGGAGATCGGACGGCTCCCGCCATCCCCGCCAGCGGGCGGCCCCAACTGCCGCCGGGCAGCATTCGGAGGGGGCCGGCACCGCCCCCGGTCGGTTTGCCGGGGGCCGGCGACTCCTCCGGTGATGGTCCGGCGGCCTGGTGCCGCCGGCCACCGCCGGGGGAGGGCGAAGAAGCAAGCGGGAGGCGGAGGCGCGGCCTGCATGGCCATGCAGGCCTGCTGCGCCGCCGCCTCCGCTGAGAGGGCGCCGGTGCCGCCCCTGGTCGGTGCACCGGGGGTCGGCGCCCACTCCGGTGGTGGTCCGGCGGTCGGGCGCCGTCGGACCCTGCCGGAAGGAGGATCTGAAGGGGGGACGGGGAGGCGCGGCGCAGCCGGCATGGGCCATGCCGGCTTGCTGTGCCGCCGCCTCCACGTGCATGGCCCTCCCTGCCGCCCCTGGTCGGGGCGTCGGGGAGGGGGCAATCCTCCGGCGGTGGTCCGGCGGCCTGGAGCCGCCGGCCGCCGCCGGGGGAGGGGATTATCCCCCTCCAGGAAAACAAAACAGAGGGGGAGGAGAGGCCACGGGTGCCGCCGGCTGCGTCCTCCGGCGGCCCGGCCGCCTCCCCGGTGCCGGCGCCGAGGTCCCCGAGAGGGGACCTACCTCCCCCAGCGCCACCACCGGCGCCGGGGAAGAAGGCTTCCACGGCCGCTTCCTCCCCGAGCCTTGCAAGACTCGGGGCGGCGGCCGGCGACGCTCAGGCGACGGGGAGAGGGGTGGCCTACTCCGGGAGGTAGGAGGGAGGAGGGGGGAGGTTCTACCTGGAGGTGAGGTGGGGCTCTAGAGGTGGAGGGGCGGTGGCCGGCCATGAGGAAGGAGGAGGAGGTGGCGGCTTGGGGTGGGCTTGCTCCGACAAGGTGGAGGAGGAGGAGGGCTGGGCTGCCGGCAGGGAGAGGCTGAGAGGGAGTGGGGTGGGGGGTTTGAGAGGGGCTGCCCCTTCCTTTTATAGGAAGGGGGAGCTCTCCTCCTTATCCCCCACGTGGGGATAAGGGAGGGGGAGATATTTTCTCCCCCCTCCCCTCCCTTCTCTCTTGCCCCCTTTGCCCAAATAGGGGCTGCCTATTCATGGGCAGCCCCTTTTCTTGGGGGGCTTTCTCTTTCCTCCCCCCCCCCCCACATTTCCTTTTCATTTCCCAATAAATTTCAAGCCGGGGGGGGGGGGGGGGGGGGTTTGACCGAGTCAACTTAGGGCGGGGTCCTCCTTGGTCCCCGGGGTCCAACAAGAGTTGCCGGGGCCGATGCCGGGTTCGTATGCTTTATATCTCGTGCGTTGTACTGAGGCGATCTGCATAGTCGTAAAATGGCATACTCTCCATATGACCTTGAATCGAGGCCCAACTAATTCCGTTGCGCTCGTATTGTTCGTACGAGTTTACCAGAACTGACAGAAGTTAATCCGGGGCTCGTACGGTCACTATTTACAATAATGAGGTAGTGGCGTGCTACGATACCCGAAATGGTCGTTTTCTTCAAATGACCTCGGATCGAAGTGCAACGGATTCCGTTGTGCTCGTATCGTCCATACGAGTCTAACGGAACTGACGGAAGTTGGTTCGGGGTTCGTATGGTCACTATTCATAATAATGAGGTAGTGGCGCGCTACGATACCCGAAATGGTAGTCTTCTCCAAACGACCTCGGATCGAAGTGCAACGGATTCTGTTGTGTTCGTATCGTCCATACGAGTCTAACGGAACTGACGGAAGTCTATTCGGTGTTCGTACGGTCACTATACCCCGATAACTTAGTTGCGGCGCGCAACATTACTTAAAATCGTAGTTTTCTACTGCTCTGGCCTACTTTTATTGGGCTCACTAGGGTCTAGTGGCCCAATAAAAGTTGGGATGTTACAAGCTCCCCTGCTTGAAATAAAGCGGTCTAAACTGTGTCGACACGGGGTTTTTGTGTGTGTACAGGTTTGAATACCTAGGTGAGTATAGGCGCGAGATAGTGTTGTATATTTACTATTCGGCGCGATTATGGATAATAGGGCGGGAGCCCTTTTATATATATATGCATACCTGTTGCTAACTCTCTGCCTTGCTTCGGCTATTTATTTCTATCCTTTAGCCGCCCCTGGATATGGATCCGGGGAGGGGATGTATTTTCTACTTAGCTTTGTGACTAACGGTTATTTCTTATAACCAATCACAGGAGATGTGACAACACGAAGCCCTCGCACCACAGGATGAGATACCAGCCTTGGAGATGGCCCGTTCGATTACCCCAGCCTCGCCCCATATCTTCCGCGACGTGAGTCCTAGATTATAGGACTAGACTAGTGTCTTTTGTTTCGTTGATGTGGCCTTGAGGCAGTAGTTGTAAACATTAGGCTTCGCCCTTGTTTAAATATGTGAATATAAGCTGTGTGCTTGTTTTTCTGTCTTTCGATTGCTTTCGCTATGCGTTCTGATGTGATGTAATGATTCTTGTGCCTGACAAGGAGGCCGCTCGGTGCTTTTGAGGGTGGGACGTTGCCACCCGGAAAGCGCTAAGTGGTCATCCTTGGGCAGTAAGATCCCCCCTCCCTGAACCCGGTTCAGTTTGGGGAGGGGGGGGGGGGGGGGGTCTTACACTCCTTCCCTCGGTTACATTGGTTCAGCTCTCTAGCTCTCCAAGGTGCCCAAGTCTCAGCTTTGGCTTGGGAGGGGAAGCGCTCAACGATCTTTCAGGTTTGTGGTGGGACCTCCTCGTTGTGACTAAGGTCTTAGTCTGTTTCCGAGTCCCCGGTCTGCTCCTTCCGAGGGACTAGTAAGGGCTAGCTGCCCCTCAACTTGTTGAGGGCCCGAGCTTCACAAGAGACCGAGAAATCGATTTCAACATTTTGGTGCGGTGAGCGTGGAGTGTGGCTAGTCCAGAAAAATTCCAAGGAAGGGACATGACAGGAGATGAAGAGCAGGGCGAGGAGTTCTGCGGGTCACCCTCGGCGGCGATGCAAAGGATGTTCTCAGACTTCAGGAGGGAAGTCCTTGACACCCTCGGGTTTGCGGTCGCAGCGTTGCGTAGCGAGTTCGCGACCCCAGCGGTTCAGGTGTCCCATCCTCCGACAGTGGTTGGCGAGGATTCCCCAGGAGGAAGGGCTGCAAAGGAGGTGGTCAGAGGGTCAGTGCAGGACCTGGAAGGGCGAGTGTTGTTCGCCATTCCGGTGAGTTCGGCGCAGGTGAGCGCAGCGCAGGCGGGTGTGGCGCAGGCGAGCGCGACGCAGGTGGGTGCGGCGTAGGCAAGCGTGATCCTAGCGGGCGCGGCGCCCGTAGGAGCGGCTCCGGCGAGGGTGTCTCTCGTGAGCGGTGCCCCAGCGAGCTCAAGCCAGGTGAGGGAGCTCGGGGGGGGGGGGGGGGCGAGTGGAGCAGGAAAGGATAACAGGTAGAGGAAGCCCTTTTGCGAGATGGTGCTTTCCGCACCCGTCCCGGAAGGGTTCGGGGAGTGAGACAGGGTCTACTACCACGGTCGGGACGACCCAGTCCAGCACCTGCAGTCGTTCGAGGACTCGGTTTCTATCAGGCCGATGTTGGGCGCCTTCAAGTGTCGGCACTTTGTCGTCACCCTAAAGGAGAAGGTCAGGGAGTGGTTCCACCAATTCCCTGTCGGGTCGATCTACGCATTCGAGGATCTGCGTAGAAGTTTCTTATTGCGGTTCTCAACTTCGAAGAAGAGGAAGAAGGATGCTGAGTCTCTCTTCAAGGTGAAGCAGGAGCCCAAAGAGTTGTTGGCTCGTTATGCGGATCGGTTTCAGGAAGAAGTATTGCTCACCCAGGAGATGCCCGGGTTCGCCCTTCAGCTCGCCTTCACGTTGGGGCTGAGGGAGAGTTTCTTCAAGATGGATCTAAAGAGAAAGGCCCCCGTCTCCTACGAAGAGCTAATGGAGAGGGTGGCAGAGGAGGTCGAGAGTGAGGAGGCCAATCTGGAGCTCACAAAGAGGTTAGCAAAGCTCAGTGAGCCGGAGGTCAAGCAGCAAGAGGTGCGGAGAAGGGAAGAGACCCAGGCCCCAGAGGGGGGATGGAGGCAGCATGGCGGGGGGGCGGGGGGGGGGGGGGGGGGGGGGCAAGGTCAAGGAAGAGGTTACGCCCCGGGAGGGGGTAACTTCCATGGAGGACAAGGAAGACCCCAACAGCTGGGATGGAGGCAGGGTCCGAGGCAGATGCCTCCCCCGCCTCAGCAGGCTGTGGTGATCAGGCGAGGAAGAGGAAGGAGAGAAGGAGCAGGAAGGAGGAGGGGAAATAGGGCGGCAAAGGCCGGGAGGGGAGAGGTGGCGTTGTCATACTGTGACTTCCATGATGTGAAGGTCACGCAACGGCCACCTGCCCAGAATTCTTAGAGACAAAGAGGACTAGAATGCCGGCGTCGCGGCAGCAGCAGCAGCAGTAGCAGCAGGTGAGGATCGAGGAGGTCCTTCCTCTGGAGGACGAGGAGGAGAGGTGTGAGGACAGGGTCGATTTGGGGACCCGAGGAGGGATCGGAGTGATCCACGGGGGAGTAGGGGTGGAGGCAACCCGCAAGGCGAGTCTCCATATCATCTACCGCCGGAGCGTAGCCTCGACATCCACGGCCCCACCCCCAGCAGAGAAAATTATTTTCTCCCAAAGGGACATGCCAGGTCATGAGGACCCATTCTGCGATGCACTGGTCATCCAGGCCGCCATCGAGAACTTCACGGTGTCCCGAATTCTCGTGGACAACGGGAGCTCCGTCAACGTCATCTTCAAGAAGGCGTTCGATGAGATGAAGGTGGAAGCCAAGAGGGTGTTGGCCTCGGATGGCCCATTTTTCGGGTTCTCCGGAGAGAGTAAGGAGATCGAGGGGGGAGTGGGGCTCCATGTGGTCCTGGGCGGGCAATCTCGGAATTGCCACTTCGTCATAGTGGATGCCCCCCAGCAGCTATAGCGCCATCTTCGGACGGCCGCTAATCAGCGCTTTCCGCTGGGTCCCCTCCACCTTCCAGCAGTGCCTCAAGTTCAGCTCGGGAGGAGTACAGATTCGAGTAAGCGGAGATCCGAAGGTAGCCAGGCAGTGCTACGTGATGGCGGTCAACACCATCTCCTGGATGACCAAGGCAGAAAAGTGGGATCAGGAAGTGGGAGAGTCGGGGGGTCTCGGAGAGGCAGAGGAGGAGAAGGGGAAGGAAGGGTCGGCGGAGCCGATGGAGGAGGCGAAGGAAGAGGTAGAGAGTCAGGCCTAGGAGGAAGGGGCGGAAGAAGTGATGAAGGTCCAGGAGGGAGAAGAAGAGGAGAATGAAGAAGGTTGGGGAGAACAGTCTCGGCTGGAGGTCATGGGGAGAACAGTCATGGCGGTCACCACCCGAGCTGGGGTGGTGGAAAAGGTCCGCATCAGCGGAGAGCTCGACCTCGAGGAGCAGAAGCAGATCTTGGCTTGCGTCCAGGAAAACGTGGATGTCTTCGCTTGGAGTGCCGCGGAGATGCCCGGGATCGATGCAGATGTGGCTTGCCATCGCCTCAACCTCGAGCCAGGCACCCGCCCCATCCATCAAATGAAAAGAGCCACAACAGACAAGTTGGAAGGACCCATCCGAGAGGAGGTGGGTAAGCTCCTACAGGCGGGTTTGTATCAGAGATCTAGTATCCAGGCTGGGTCTCCAACGTGGTGATGGTAAAAAAGGGAGGAGGTAAGTGGAGGATGTGTATCGATTTTTCCTTGCTTAATAAATCGTGCCCCAAGGATTATTATCCCTTGCCTAGAATCGACATGCTGGTTGATTCAGCCGTCGGTTTTCCTGTAATATCTTTTCTAGATGCTTTTTCAGGTTACCATCAGATCCGAATGCACACCCCCCCCCCCCCCCCCCCCCCCCCCCGACATCAAAGATGTCTCCTTCATCATAGGAGATGGGTGCTACTGTTATAAGATGATGCCCTTTGGGCTCAAGAATGCAGGGGCTACGTATCAACGAATGATGGATAGGGTCTTCCGAGAGCAGAAGGGAAGAAACCTGGAAGTTAATGTTGATGACCTCATGGTAAAGAGCTGGGATCTCAAGTCTCACCTCTGAGATCTAGAAGAGACCTTCGGGACCTTGCGAAGGTACAAGATGAAACTCAATCCCCTGAAGTGTGTCTTTGGGGCTAGCAGGGGAAAGTTCCTGGGTCACTTGCTCACCCCGGCAGGGGTGGAGCCTAACCCAGACAAGGTTAAGACAATCTTGGAGTTGGGGGCGCCAAGGAACGCGAAGGAGGTTCAATGCCTCACGGGAAAATTAGCTGGGCTCAACGGGTTCCTCTCCAAGGTGGGAGAGAAGTGTGTACCTTTCTTCAAGGTGTTACGGGGAAACAAGAAGTTCGAGTGGACCCCAGAATGCGTGGAAGCTTTCCAAGCTTTGAAAGGACAGCTCACCCGGGCTCCCCTACTCCAGGGACCAAGGCAAGGAGAGGATTTGTCCCTATGCTTGGGGGTAGGATCTGAAGCAGTAAGTTCGGTGTTGGTTCGGAAGAAGGGAAGAGGCAGTTCCGCATATACTACGTTAGCCGGGTGCTGAGGAAGGTGGAGCTCCGATACCCGATCTTGGAGAAGTTGGCTTTCGCTTTAGTGGTATCGGCTCGGAAGCTCAGGCCATACTTCCAAGCACACTCCATAAAAGTGGTGACCGACCACCCGCTTCGCAAAGTCATGGAAGGGGTGGAGCATTCGTGGAGGCTAGCCAAATGGTCCGTAAAGCTAAGTGAGTTCGACATCACATTTGTGCCCAAGACGTCAATCAAGGCACAAGCGGTGGCAGACTACGCGACTGAAGTGGAGGTGCATGAATCACCTCCCCCGGTGGCCTGGAGGATGTTGGTGGATGGCGCGTCAGGGAAGCACTCATATGGAGGAGGAATTATCTTAATAAGCCCCCAATGGACAAAGATCGAGCAGGCCTTGAGCATTCATTTCCCAATTACCAACAATCAGGCCGAGTATGAGGCGGTGATAACGGGCCTGCGACTAACAAGGGAGCTGGGAGTACAGGACGTGGAGGTCTCAACAGACTCCATGGTGGTGGCATGCCAAATTAGGGGAGAATTTGAACCAAGAGAGCCGACCCTCCAGCGCTACCTCCTAGCCAAGTTAAGGGGGTCATCTGCCAATTTCGCACTTTCTCCATCACACATGTGCCGAGGGAGGAGAGCACCCCGGCGGACCTCCTAGCCAAGTTTGGTCCTCAGGCTAGAGGGACAGAAGCAGAACTCTTCCGACCTTCCATCGAAGAGGGGGAGCTGATGGAGGTGGATCAACGAGCATCGTGGATGGATCCCTACATCACCTTCCTGACATCAGGAAAGTTCCCCGAAGGAGACGTAGATAAACGACATTTCAGGTACAAGTCGGTCGATTATTCCTTACATGCAGGAGGGCTATATAGAAAGACACTTGATAAAGCATAATTTAGCTTAATTATTATTACAAAAATATTAAATTTTTATATAAAAAATATATAATTTCACCTATTAAAAGATGGTTTTAATGATAATTTGTTTTTCTCGTAAAAATTAAGCTAATGTTATTTATTATTATTATTTTGCAGGCCTGGGGGAATATTCATGAATTTCTACGTAAAAGCCCACTGCAAATGTTGATCCAAGTTCACGCGTACGCGCACCCTTGCAAAGCAAAGTCTGTCACATGGATATTATTAAATTCATGCATGGAAGCCCATCAACTTATCATTCCATGCACATTTAATTAAATATTCATTCAAATCATATTCTCACCAATGCATGAAATATTTAATTATAATTATTATTTTCCTCCCATGCATAATTCCCATGCATTCATGCACGTAAACTCCGCTCCATACAATTATAATCATTATTCTCATGAATGCAAAATTGTATTTTTATTATATTACTACTATCATTTTCATTATTATTATTACTATCATAATTATTAGTATTACTATTATTATTATAATTATCATGTCTTTCATTAACACTATTATTATTATTATGATCATTAATGATATTATTATTATTATCAATAATACAATTATTATTACCAATATTATAATTTCTATCCTTATGGTTATTATTATTATTACTACTATGATTATATTAATATCATTACAATTATTATTATTCAAACTAAATATAACATATCTCTACATATCTAAATATAGCAACCTTATAATCTCTCTCCTTCATTTCTTGGCCGGTCAAAATAAATAAAAATAAACTAAAAACCCATGTAGCCGCCAACTCCTCCTCTTATTTCTCCCATTCACACGTTTTTTTATCTCATAGAGTGATAATTAATAGTTGGCCGCACCTTTTAAAATCTCCAATTCACACATGATTTGCCATATGTTCTCTCATTTACATAACCGGCCATTATTCCCCTCCATTGATACAGCCGGTCAAATCTCCTTACCAAAAATAGCCGGGTTCCACTTCATCTAAACCATGCAACCCACTAATTCCTCTCCTCCACATATTATTATTATTATTCACATAGCAGCCCACCAATATGGCTCTAATATTTCCTTCCATTCACATGGATTTCAACTCCAATATATTTTATGGGCGGTCAACCTCTTCCTATTCTCCATCCATTCATTATATTTTATACATTTCATCCACTATAATGCATGCACCATTATTAAATGTAACAATATTTTCACCAACCTTTATTTCAACATTTCCTATCCCCCCTTTCACATGATTTCACACTCATGCACATGCCACCCACCTTCATCTTCCCCTCCCCCACTTCATCTATAAAAGGAGCATGATACCAAGGGATGAGGGATCAACCAAGCAAGGATTTGTGTGACCAAGGAGAGAATGAAGAGAGGAGAGTTTATTTGAGAGCTTGTTTCCTATGTTCTTTTCTTAATTAGGAGTTTATGTTTTGAATTCTGTTGTTTTAATTAGCTTGTTTGTATGGTTTTAACTCTCAACTTACAATTGTAGTGTTCTATTCTCATATTAATATTAATGTTCATCTCACTTTTTGTTATTTCTTTCCCCACTATGTGTAACTAATTTCCCACTTAGTGCTTGATTAGATAATATTGGGATGAAGATTTAATCATAATCTATCGTCTCTAAATCTTACAAAAGATCGTTTCGATTCATTTCCGATTAATTTTTGATGCGAGTTTATATTGCCGGTATATAAATGTCGTGATCCGATTTGCGTCCTATTAATCGAAAGGTTCAAGGAAGCTTTAGATCTCTCGGAAATGAAGGCCTATTATATTTTCTTTGAAAAAAAGAAAATATAACTCCTTTGGTTTTTTGGATTAATGTTTTTGCAATTTTGATTTATTTCAAATCTAAGAGATTTTATTTGAAGTAGTTTAAAATTAGGCGGTGGTCATCTCTAGCGAGTGATTATCGTATTTTTCAATCCTCCAATCGAAACAGGATTTTTATAGATTTAGAACGTGTCTTTTGAAATTGGATTCCCAAGAACATCTAATCAAGTGCTAAGGTTTTCATTCTTGAATTGTTCTTTCGCTTAAGTGTTTTTCCTATTTGCAACTTTTAGTTTTCTAAAAAATCAAATCCACTTTTCCTTCGGTAAATTAATAGAATTTTGCGTGAGTACGATTACTCGACAGGCCTCGGGCATATACGACATTTTTTCTATACTACATTTCGATAGGTACACTTGCCTACATCGTGATTTAGTTCGGACGAATTATTTTAAAACGAAAATACACCATCAACACTCTCGGGACTCCTGGCCCGCTGCGTGGCGGAGGAGGAGGTTCCGAGAGTCCTCGAAGAAATCCACTCGGGGGAATGTGACAGTCACTCCGGGAGCCGTACTCTGGAGGGAAGAGTGTTGAGGCAAGGCTATTTTTGGCCTACCCTCAGCAAGGATGCGACAGAATTCGCAAGGAAGTGTTCAAAGTGCCAGCTCTATGCTCCGCTCCAACTCCTCCCAGCTCAATGGCTCCGGACAATTACAGCTCTGTGGCCCTTCGCTATATGGGGCTTGGACCTGGTAGGTCCTTTCCTGCAAGCTAGTGGCCAAAGGAAGTTCCTATTGGTAATGATTGACAATTTATCCAAGTGGGTAGAAGTGAAAGCGCTGGCCAAGGTAACCTCCCAGGTGGTGAGAAATTTCGTATGGGGGGAGATTATTTGCAGGCACGGGTTGCCGTTGGCCATAGTAACAGGCAACGGACCCCAGTTTGCCAGCGAAGAGTTTGTTAGTTTTTGCACCCAACTCGGCATAGACCTCAGGTTCGCGTCGGTCCACCACCTAAGGAGCAATGGTCAGGTGGAGGCAGCGAACAAGATAATTGTCAACCCGCTGAAGAAAAAGGTGGAGAATCTCAGAGGCAATTGGGTGGAGCAGCTACCCTCGGTCCTATGGGCCTTGAGGACTACTCCAAACACGGCCACATGAGAGACCCCCTCCAAACTGTCTCATGGGTCCGAGGCCGTCCTCCCGATAGAATTCGAAGTCAAAACCCCCAGGGTGATCACCGCGGGCGAAGGAGATGAAGAGTGGCTAGCAGGGAATGATGCATAACAAAGTTTGTCTCTAGACCTGGTAGAAGAGTTCCGAGACCTCGCTACTATTCGACAGGAAGAAGTCAAGAGGCGGATGGACCGATACTTCGATCAGCATATCAGGATAAAGCAATTCAAGAAGGGAGATCTGGTCCTGAAGAAGGTAAACGCGGCAAGGAGAGGAGCCATTGTCGGTAAGTTGGAGCCCAATTGGGAAGGACCTTACATTGTAAGCAGAGTGCTCAAGTCAGGGGTGGGGTACCACCTCCAGGATGTGGAAGGAGTACCTCTCGGACGAGCCAGGAGTGGGGATGATTTGAAGAGATTTTATCCTTAGCAAATTTTTGTAACTAACTTTTGTATGTTTCCTCATCAATGCATATATTTTGAAGTAGTTCTTGAATAAGGTACAAGTCCTTTGGTGTTGGAATGCCCCAGATCGATTCCGTTGTAGGGCTCTCATAGATGATGAGTCAGGTTGATCTCTGGAGAGGCTGACAAGGTTACAAGTCCATTGGTGCTGGAATGCCCCAGATCGATTCCGCTATCGGGCTCTCATAGACGGTGGGTCAGGTTGATCTCTGGAGAGGCTGCCAAGATTACAAGTCCTTTGGTGCTGGAATGCCCCAGATCGATTCCGCTGCCGGGCTCTCTTAGACGGTGTGTCAGGTTGATCTCTGGAGAGGCTGGCAATGTTACAAGTTCTTTGGTGTTGGAATGCCCCAGATCGATTCCGTTGTCGGGCTCTCATAGACGGTGGGTCAGGTTGATCTCTGGAGAGGCTGGCAAGGTTACAAGTCCTTTGGTGCTGGAATGCCCCAGATCGATTCCGCTACCGGGCTCTCATAGACGGTGGGTCAGGTTGATCTCTGGAGAGGCTGACAAGGTTACAAGTTCTTTGGTGCTGGAATGCCCCAGATCGATTCCGATGTCGGGCTCTCATAGACGGTGGGTCAGGTTGATCTCTGGAGAGGCTGGCAAGGTTACAAGTCCTTTGGTGCTGGAATGCCCCAGATCGATTCCGTTGTCGGGCTCTCATAGATGGTGGGTCAGGTTGATCTCTGGAGAGGCTGGCAAGGTTACAAGTCCTTTGGTGCTGGAATGCCCCAGATCGATTCCGCTACCGGGCTCTCATAGAAGGTAGGTCAGGTTGATCTCTGGAGAGGTTGGCAAGGTTACAAGTCCTTTGGTGCTGGAATGCCCCAGATCGATTCCGCTGCCGGGCTCTCATAGACGGTGGGTCAGGTTGATCTCTGGAGAGGCTGGCAAGGTTACAAGTCCTTTGGTGCTGGAATGCCCCAGATCGATTCCGCTACCGGGCTCTCATAGAAGGTGGGTCAGGTTGATCTCTGGAGAGGTTGGCAAGGTTACAAGTCCTTTGGTGCTGGAATGCCCCAGATCGATTCCGCTGCCGGGCTCTCATAGACGGTGGGTCAGGTTGATCTCTGGAGAGGCTGGCAAGGTTACAAGTCCTTTGGTGCTGGAATGCCCCAGATCGATTCCGCTGCCGGGCTCTCATAGACGGTGGGTCAGGTTGATCTCTGGAGAGGCTGGCAAGTTATTCGTGCTAAGGGTCTCGACTCGCGAAATCTCCCATAATCGAGGCGAACCCAGAGGCTCTCTCGCGTTAAAACAAAAACCCGCGACAGATGAAATGCAGCTAAGTCCAAAGGTAAAAAACAGGGCTGTAGGGTACGGTGGTTGCTAACCACATAACCATCGCCGAAAAGAAATGTGCGAGCGCGAGCCTGATTAAACGCCGAAATATGGAAACAAAGGCGGGCATGACAAAATGCATCCGCGCGAGCATGAACATAAGTGTGAGTGCGAGTAGTAAAATAAGGCGGGAAAGACATTCAACAGATATACAGACAGCTCTTTCGTTGGTCAAAAAGCATTATCGTCAACGACGAACTCGCCGACCAAAACAGGAATTTTACACTGGAAAAACTGCCCGCTGCAGAATCCTTCGCTCGCTCTCGCGGTCTTCCGACCATAACTCACCCCATACACAAAAATAGGCGTGAGCGAACATTACGAGCGCCGCGCCAATAACGAAGGGAGAGAGAGAAACGAATAAGGGAAAAATACACACAGAAACAGCAAGCGAGTGACAGGTGAAAAATATACACCCTTTCTATTTTCTGTCCAAAAGTTTTACAAAGTTCCGTGGCGTTCTCACCAACCAAAAACAAAAGTCAAAGGAAAACAAAATCATCAAAAAATCACGACTCATTCGCGGATTGCTCGCCCTCGCTCCTCTCAGAGGGTGTGGTAGGCAGGAACATCTCCGGGATCAAGTCCTCCAAGGTGAGCTCCGCCGCCTCCGCAGTAAGAAGGCCAGACCGCTTGAGGGTGCGGAAGGCGAACATCGCTGCATGAAGCGCTCCCTCCCGCATCTTTGCCTTATGCTCCAACCGCTTGGCCCTCAACGACCCGGGACTGGGCGGGAGAGCATCCCGAACCAGGTCGCGGTTCATGGTCTTCAACCCTTCTACCTGCTGCGCCAGGTCGGTGTTGCAAGCAAGGAGCTCGCCGGCAGTCTCGACATCCTACGAGAAAAAGGTTTAGGCGCGAGTATGGGAGGATAAGAAAGGGTAGACGAAGGAACAAAACTCACCATCCCACCCTGGAGGCTGGCGACGAGGCCGTCCGAGATGTCCAGTTTTTCCTTGAGGTCGGCCACCTCCTCGGTCGTAGCTTTCAACTCTGCTTGAAGAGTCTCGGAGCTCTTCTCCTCCCTCAGACGCGCGACCTCTTTCGCAGCGACCCTCAGCTCGCGCATGAGCTCTTCCGAATTCCTCTCCAGCTGGAAGTTGCGCCGACCCAGCATGTGAGTGAGCTCCATCGAGCGGAGTTGGGACCCAGCATGTGAGCGAGTATCCGAGAGGACATCTTATTGAACTTTTCGCGTCCTCCCGCCCGTAAAGGCCGAAGGAAAGGGCGAAAGCGTCGCTACCAACCGTATTATCCTCCACACAGGAGGGGAGGAGAGTTGATATCGAGGCCCGGTTGGTCTTCTCGTCCCAGACCAACAGGGGGGCGCCGGCCTTGTCCAGATGCTTGGCCCCCAAGCCGTAGTTCCGGTGGCGTGCCGGGTTAGGCACCTTCGAGGTGCCGCCCACCACCGTAGAGGGCTCGTTGGACACCTTCTCCTGGGGCCGGGTCGCTGGGCGACCTCCCCCGGATGGGACCTTGAGGACCTCCTTCCCCTTAGTCGGAAGATGCACCTTCGATTTCTTGGGGGGAGGAGGTAGAGACTTCGACCCGCGGCTCGCAGGAGCCATCCGCTTAAGAGAGGTCGGGGTCGAAGCAGGGACCGGCTCTCGGCAGAGCTCGGCGGCGGAGGTGGCAATCTGAAGAGCAGAAGGGGTATGCCCTACCTTCGCGTGAGGGGGGTTGAGCGGGAGGTCTCGCTCTCCTGCGAGTAAGGGGTAACACAAGTCAAGAAGAGAAGAAATAATACAAGAGTTAGCAGAGCGAGCGCGAGCCAAACCTGCTCTGGGAGGCACGGGAAGAAGCGAGTCGACGTTTCTCCTGAGGTAGACCACCTCGAAGTTGGTCGACATACACTTGAAGAGATCGTCCTCGTGGCCGCCGAGCGTCGGGGGGCTGTAGGTGGCTTTGGATCACTGGATGGGCGAGAAGGGCACGTTGCCGAATGGGCCCTTCACGATGACAAACTTTTGGGATCAATAATGGCTCTTGTTGACCGTCTCCTGGACTTTGGCGTGGCTGCTCGCGAAAAAAGCAGTCCTGTCCTTGTTTGCCCTAAAGGAGAACAACTTGCAGAAGACGGGTAGGCTGAACTCTATCCGCTCCTCTCGTAAGTAGCACACGAAGGCTACCATCATGGCCACGGCGTTGGGGGTCAGCTGACCCGGGATCACGCCAAAATATTTGAGTATCTGAAAAAGTTCGCAACGAATGGTCAAACGAAAACCCCGCGCGAGTGTGCAATGGAAAGGCGAAAGGGAGTAGCGAGTACCTGGCTAATCTCCGGCCAGAAGGGCAATCGCAAGCCCGCCTCGAAATGAGCTACCGGAATGGCAAGCTCATCCGCGAAGGTAAAGTTTATCGCGTCCTCGTCCGTAGGCAGCCGGGCTACGAATCCGGGCGAAATATAATTCGCCACAACCAGGTGATGCTCGCTCTCCGTGAGCGAGCAGTTCAAAAAAATATGCTCGGGAAAAGTCCCCGCGCACTTAGCCCGGCCTTCGGCGTCTGCGTTATCACCACCCATGGGTTTCCTGCAAGAACAGAGAAGCGAGCACAGAGAGAGAGAAGGTGGCTAGAGCGAGGAGGCAAAAACCGAGAAGGGAGAAGACGATCGGAGCAGTGGTTAGCCATAAATGCCCGCCCTATTTATAGAAAAACTAAGGCGGTGGGGAGTTATCGAAGCGCCGGAGGGTGCATATAGCAAAAGCGCGTCATGATGTACCTCGAAATGAGAGCCTCCCTCTCTCACACTCGCTCGCGACAACCCGAAAATATTGACACAAACGATAGAAGCAACGCTGCGAGTAAAGGGACGCGAGCCCTTGCAGGGTAGGTGAGCCCTCGCGGATCACGTGCTCGAACGATAAGAGGCAGAGGACTAAGTTGGAAGCGCGTATTGTCCGCTAGGCATACATGAGCGCGGCTAGAGCGACATAAAATATGAATGAAAAGAAAGGTAAAAACAATATAGCACAAACCCAAATAAGAAGAGCTCGCTAGTACGAGTGAGAAGTATTCGGATCGCCACTACGGCACAAATTGTCCAGTTACCATGAAACAAGAGAAATTATTTAGAAAAAGAACGCGAGTACGGAGGGAGGGGGAGGGGGGATCAATATTGGATCCATTTCCATCGGCCCCTTCCTCGCACCCCCGAACTAGGCGGTCTCCTGGGGTAATGATACGCTTCGGCAACACGGAGATCTTGCTGAATCAAGCGAGCATGGTCTATCGCTCGCGCGAGGTGTACCCACGGGGAAGTAACCTCCTCGCAAGAATCTTGTAGCAGTTCGGCTTGGAGCCGAGCGCATTCATCCCCCAGCGAGGCAATCTGCTCCTCAGCCGCCTCCCTGTCTCTCTTCACCTGACTGAACAGGTTTTGCAACATCCGCCCCTGTTTCTGAAAGAGCTCTGAGGTCCGCCTCTTCATCATCACCGGATCCAGCGGGTCGCCGAGGAAGGCGTCGATCTCTTCCGGCAAAGGGAGGGGCGACAACTCCTCTTCCCCCAAGTCAAAGTCGCTGGAACTCTCGGGAGGACCTGCGAGGGGGGAGGGGGGGGGGGGGGGGGGAAGAGGTCAGAAAGAAGAAAAAGATCGATAGCTAACTGGTTCGGGCTAATCGGGCGGGCCGGAAGTCGCCTTACCCTGCTGAGCGCGAGAAGAGCCGGACCGCCCGGAAGGGAGTCCCAAGGAGAAGGGTCACCGATTTACCTAAGTCTGAGAGGTGAAGTTCGAGGCCCTCACCCTGTACGGCGTCCGGAAGCGAATTCTCAGGATTCGTTCGGTCCAGAAGAGTGTACCCCGGGACAGGAATATTTGACTTTAGAGGAAGTTGCGAGAGCGAAGGGACGACTCGTCCCTCGGGAGTCGCCAAGGATCCATATTTGACTTTATAGGAGTCGCAAGAGGGAGTCGCCAAGGATCCATATTTCCCGCTCTGGCGCTGGACCTGTTTTTCTTTTAGCATTCTTGGGGAAGATGGCTTTGGGGCCCAAGGAGCGGGCTTAGCGAGGGCCGCGTGCTCAAAAGCTCGCGCCGCGTCAATGCGAGCCCGGGTCTCTTCAGAAATAGGCATCCTCAAACAGCTACAGTACGGAGCAGCGAGAATAGGTGGAGGAAGAAGAGGGGAGCCCATCGACTACGACCGATGATATTTATAGCAGGGAGGCTGGGCCCCACCAAAAGATTCCTGCCAGGTCAGCATCAGTCCAGCGAACGCCGATGGTTGGATGATTCTTCGCGAGTTTAGCTTAAGACTCGCGAAGAGCGGGGATTGTGTACAACCTCAGGTTCGCCTCGAGGGAGCGGACAAGCCAGGAGCGATCCCCCCTACGCGAGAGTGAACAGCGGGCGGGGGCGCTCACAGACCGCTCGCGTATGCTGCTCCCCGCGCAGCGCTTCAAGAACTACTCGGCAGCAGTGCCTCGAGGACCACTCAAGGCGAGAGCCACACGAGCGCGAATGGGTCAGGGACGCGAGTGGCGCTGTGCAACCCCGGTATTCGCCAGGAGGTGGACATAGAAGAAACTCGTTCTGTGTTCGACGAACGCCGAGTTTCAGCTGAGGTCGACGAACTCCGCTCGGCGCCCGACAAAATTCGTTCTGCGTTCGACGAACGCCGAGTTTCAGCTGAAATCGACGAACTCCGCTCGGCGCCCGACGAAATTCATTTTACGTTCGACGAACAGAACCTTTGAATCTGTCTCAGCGGTTAGGCTGAGAAGATCAGCTGTCTCAGCGGCCACTTCCGTCCCATCTCGGCGGATCCGCTGGGACAAAGTTGTCTCAGCGGTTTTCCTCCATCTGCAGCTCAGCTCGACGGGTTCGCCTCCATCCAATTCAACGCTCACACGAGGCCGAGGGGAGCTCGCAAGAATGTATGCGAGACCCGGCCTCGGTGGATGTCGCCGGAAGAGGCGCGAGCGGGGCTTTCACAGAACACTCGCCTAAAAGGGGCTACAAATCCAATAGGTGAAAGAGATAACATGGAAGGCGAGCCAGCCTCAAGGGTCGCTCGCAGGAAGGCAGGCGATCCGGGCACTCGCCGACCGTTTGCGAGAGGCCGGACGAGCCAGGTTTTCTCCCAAGTTCCTGTGTTCGACGAAGTTCGTCCTGCGATCGACGAACGTCACGTTCTGCGTTCGACGAACCCGACTCAAATGATTCACACTTCAGTTCGACGAAAGTATTTCTCAACCCGACGAGCTTAATCTTCTGGCCAGTTCAGCGGACTCTCACAGGGCCGAGGGGAGCTCGCAGGAAGGCACACGAGACCCGACCTCGGTGGGGGTTGCCGAGAGGGATGTGGGCGGAGCCTTCGCAGAGTGTTCGCCTAAAGGGGGGTTCACGAGCCATACTCGCGAGGAGACTCGCAGGAGTTCTCGCAAGTAACCTTCGCGCAGACCATTTGCCTATAGGCTAAGGAGGAGAAATTACCCATCTACCCCTGGTGGTCTGCCGTTAGTCTCATCAAACAACGGAGTTTGGCTGTTAGCAGGCCAAATTAGGGTGCGTTCAGTAAAATCAAAAGGCAGAATTCCGCTATTAACAGGCCACGAGTAAAAAACTATAAATAGACCTTAAAGGGCACCTTGGGAGAGGATTCCGATCTCAGTTCTCTGAGCTTCTCCTTCCCTCGGTTACTTTGGTTCAGCTCTCTAGCTCTCCAAGGTGCCAAAATCTCAGCTTTGGCTTGGGAGGAGAAGCGCTCAACGATCTTCCGGGTTTGCGGTGGGACCTCCTCGCTGTGACTAAGGTCTTAGTCTGTTTCCGAGTCCCCAGTCTGCTCCTTCCGAGGGACTAGTAAGAGCTAGCTTCCCCTCAACTTGTTGAGGGCCTGAGCTTCACAAGAGACCGAGAAATCGGTTTCAACAAGCATATATTCTATGATAATTGTGTTTTTGACCAAACTTACCAGAGCAAATAAGCCGCGCCAAACGAAGTCATTATTATCTATAGTCTCTCAACTTAATTTTAGCTTATTTTAATCTTTAAACTATTTAATTTTTCTTAATTCGCTTTCCAATATTTCGTTCAACATTAATGAAAATCTTTATGGCAAAAGCAGAGGAGACACTTGCAAGTACGGAGATGGATTTTGTAAGCAGAGCATGGAGAAATTTTAACATTTCGTGCATTCAAGTGCTCCGTGATATCGTAGAGGAGATGAGTAGAGAATTCATTAATAAATCTTAATCTTTCTTCTATAATAAGTTGTAGAATGACGTATTTGAAAGTTTGATGGAAGGGAACAATGCAACGAAAGCAATTCAAAGTGCAATAAACTTGGAAAATGTGCCAAAATTGATGGATGATAGATACCGGTGAAGCAAAGGCTTTATCAAGATTTGAATTCACTTTTAGATCCTCATTTTTCCCCCCAAATTTAGGTTTTCCTCTTTATTTTGATGCAAATCTGCATGAGATGTGATGCAGATTAAATTTCATTCTATGGGTATTGTTTCTTTGATATTTGTGAAAGGCTACTTGTGAAATTAAGTAATCAACTGCTGAGTATGAGCCCTAATTCCGAGTTCCAACTGCTCAAATTTGCACACAATGGGAATACATTCATGTGAAAGGCTACTTGTGAAGTTAAGTAATCAACTGTGAGCCTCAAATTATACTCAGAAAGTAGAAAGATTCAAGGATACATGTTGTATGTCGAATCAAAATCTCAAAGAAAAACTGAGGAAAAGTTAAAGAGAGGATGCCGCCCGCTGGGAGGCTCTGCCAGTCGTCACAGCCCCGGACTCCAGTCTCCAGAGGCAGAGCGAAATGGTCGTCGGGAGTCGAAATGGCGAATCCAAGAAACTAGGGCACACTCGCGGCTCGTCGACCGTAGTCTTCTCCGCTACTCGTCGCGTCGTCCAGGAAAGTGGAAATTAGGGCATGCTCGTCTCGCAGTTTGCAGCTCTTGCAGGTCGCGAAAGGCGAATAATGGAGGAACCGAGCAGTCCAAGCAGGTATCAGGCGATTTCAAAAATTTTGACTCGGGCACGTGCCCCGGCGTACCTGCACGTGGGTCCACCGCTGGTGCTGGCGGTGCGAAAAATTCTATTCTCACCACCACCGCCCTTTTTAGGCTGTTTAGATGATTTTCAAAAGTCTTTTCATGAAAAATGTTTTAAAAGATTTTTGAGCAATCGGTCAAACATGACTTTCTAAAAATCACTTTATCTCATTTCAACGTCTCCTCTTGTATATTCAAGAGTTTGCAAAAGCCACGCCTCGGCCATTCACAATCTGCATTTCTTCTTTCTCGTCACTGCAAAAATTTTCTTCTCATTCACGATTCTTCACCCATCACAATCATTAATTCTCGCCGCCGACACTTTGTAACAACCTTATTTAGTATTTATATAACATTTACTTATCTATGTGATAAATGATTAGCATAAAACATAATTTCATTATTAAAAAACTAAATAACTATTATTAAAAATTATTCTTCCAAACAAAAAGTCTTAAAACATATTTTTGAAAATCACTTAAATAGAAATTTTTCAAACGGTCTACAATTTTCTGGACAACTTTAATGCAACCACTTGTTTCTCACCCACTACTTTTTCCTTTTCCCACCACTGTCGCCGCCCCAAACAAGATGAACAGAATTTCATGTTAAACCCTAAACCATAGTAACAAATTTGGCAAATAAAATTCAAAAAATCTAACATAACTCTCAACCAATTCATATCCAGAATCATACTCTTTCCCCTCGGGTTTATCCCGGCCAACACAAAAAAATAACAAAATTACAATTTAAATAAGAAATATTCCTTCCAGCAAAACACATAAATGAATCCCCCTGATTCATGAAGAAAGCCCAAGCCCCCGCCCCCTGTTGGGCTCAAACACATACTTTACAAGAGACTCCTTAATCGACAGCAGCTCCGGGAATTCCCGCTTCAGCTTCGAAGCATCCAGCTCGTTGTTGCTGCGAGGCGCGACGATGACCCTCGCCTGCTCCTCGAGCGAAAAGTTGGCCCAACGAAAACTCGGGTCGATGTAATCCCTGTACATCTCCAGGATCTCATTGTGGCTCGCTACACCTGGGTTGGTGAAGTTCCACACGCCCCTGCAGCCTCTCCTCGCCATCTCCACAGAAATCGGAAGCAGCTCCTCCAGCACCGTCATGCTGTTCGGAATGTTCACCACCTTGCTATATCGACTGATCTTCGTGATAAAATTGCGAGGATTGCTTAGATCAGAAGATATCGGCATTCTGATTCTTAAAGTGCACACATTATCATATTCATTGAGAAGATCCTCAACCTGCATCATTTGAATATGAGCGGTGACGAATTTTTAGGAAGGAAAAAAAAAACATTTTTGGTCAAAGAAGATGGTTCAGCGAAGCTTACCATTGCCTTTGTCTTTGAGTAGAACGAGCCGTTAAAGTTTGGAGTATCTTCCTCCTTGAACCCGATGCCAGAGCCTTCCGGGTGATGGGCGTCGTACTCGAATATACACCCGGTCGCGTAATTCATCAGGGACAGCCCGTTCTCGAGGCAAATGTCCGCGAGCGTCAGCGTGCCGACAATGTTCGTGCGGATCGTTTCTTGCTTATGGGACTCACACCAGTCGACGTTCGGCCGCCCGGTCAAACCGGCGGCATTGAAAACATGCGTCGGTTTCACATCGCGAATGTCTGACTCGAGCTGCGCCCGGTCTTGCAATCTACCTTTCCCGTACTCATACGATATCCCTTGCTTCTCACATATCTTTCCAAGTAGGCCTCCTATCCATCCAGTCCGTCCATATATCAAAAACTTCAAAGAAGGTTTTTGAGTAGAGCAATCAGTGATCGTCGAAACTGGCACGGACGGATTATTGAAGTTCTTCATGATTTCTTCAGGCCCATCGGAATGCCTCTCAGTGCCCGGCATCATCAACATCCTCGGATGAGGCAAAAGGGCGCCCGAGACATCTCCCCACCAATCAGGATTATTCGTGTACCAATCAATCGTCCTTCTAAGCCCCTCTTCCCAATTCGTCTGTTCAGACCAGCCTAAAATTTTCAGCTTCTGATCGTCGAGGAAGTACCTCTGGTCGTTGAACGGCCTGTTATCGACAAACTTGATCACCGAGTCAGGATCAAGCGAGAAAAGCTTGCAGATGTCCTCCGCCACATCGATCACCCGCCTCTCCTTCATCGTCCCGATGTTATAAACATGGCCGATCTCTCCTCGATGAAGAATAACCTCGAAAGCCTCGGCAACATCCTCGCAAAAGAGGTAGCTTCTCACATTAGAACCGTCTCCATGAATCGGGAGGGACTGTCCTCTCATGGCCAGAAGGATAAACTTCGGAATGAGCTTCTCCGGGAATTGATTCGGCCCATACACATTATTACCGCGCGTGGTTATGACGGGTAGGCCATAGGACCTTCCATAAGCCATCACGAGCATTTCCGCTCCTGCTTTGGTTGCGGAGTACGGATTCGTCGGGAGGAGCTGAGAAGCCTCGTGATTTCCGACAACGGCATTCTCGTCGGTCTCTCCATAAACTTCATCGGTACTGACATGTATAAACCTCCTGATTTGACCGGTAACCTTGCAGGCCTCAAGGAGAACATGAGTTCCATAGATGTTGTTCTTGGTGAATTCTAAGGAGTTTCCGAAGGAATTGTCGACGTGAGTCTGAGCAGCGAAGTGCATTATGGTGTCAATGGATTCCGTGATGAGAAGGTAGTTGACAAGATCAGCACTGGCGATATCGCCCTTAACGAACTTAAAATTTGGGGAGGCACGAGAAGGGGATAGGTTTTTGAGGTTGGAGCAATAGTCAAGCTTGTCGAGAACGACGATCTTGTATGCAGGGTAATTGCGAATGAGCCTGTTAGCAACATGGGATGCAATGAAGCCAGCAGCCCCAGTAATGAGGATGCTTTTGGGCTCATAGGCAGCCGTTCCTTTTTTTTCCATTTCTGCAAATAAATTATATATATATATATGCTAGCTCGTCAAATTAAAAGTGTGGACTTATAAGCGGTGAAAAAGAAAATGAAGATGAAGAGCAGAAGCTAGAAATTTGTCTGTAGACAATATATATGATAGAAGAGTTCAATTTAAAGGGATTGAAAACCCTTTGGCCGCCGGCCATACTCCCCCTCCCCCCCCTTTTCCCCTCCAACCGAGCCTACCCCATCCTCCCACAACCGGCAGCCCCTTCCCACCCTCCTCCCACCCTTCTCATCACCAACTGAGCTGCCAAGTGAAAGAACTATATAGTTAAGCGTGCTCGGGCTGGAGTAGTACTGGGATGGGTGACCTCATGGGAAGGCCCCGTAGAGGCACTTAACTGGATCACTTCTCACCAAAGGGAGGTTGTGGCCACCAACAACCCGCCTGTGGGCTGGAGAGGGGTTGGGGTGCTTGGGCTGCAGCCCGGTAACGGTCGCCAGGCGAGGCTGTCGGTGGACGTTGTCCCGATGGTAAGTCCAGGGCCTTGGGACGTTACAATAAAAAGTTGGGCATGTATCCAGATTCTCTAATATGTATCAGACTATGTATAAGATTACAGTATTTCAAGCATTATGACTCTTTCAATTTTAGTGGCTCTGCCGCTCTGTGAATTCAAAATTTGAGGTACACTTTTAACCCTTAGCTTCTTTTACTGTTTCCGTTGTAAGTACTCTTTTAGCGCTTTTCATTTATCCTGTTATGTACCATTTTTATTACCGCTACTTGGTTTGCTTCTTATCACGGGGCCCGGCCGGACTGCTGATTTGTGGTAAAACTGAGTTGGGGTGTTACACACCGTTTATGAGTCAGTTGAGAGAGAGAGAGAGAGAGAGAGAGAGAGAGAGTGTGTGTGTGTGTGTGCTCGATAGCCTAGGAATAAATTCCATCGTCATTAGTGTTGACACCTCAGGCGATTATTGTTGAAACATGAGTTTCACATTTCTTGGTTTGAGAATAACAAATCTTAATTTGTATTTGACCTACATTTGGTTGTGTTTATAGCGTGCAGGTCTTATAGGTAAAATAGAGACAAGCACATTGAAGCTTACTCGGGACTTCCATTGACAGATATGGAAAGAAATGCCTGCTACCGCCGGCGATAGTAGTTACGCAAGCGGTAGCCCTCGTTCCAGAACGATCACCTATCAAGGAGCATTTCAGGAGGACTTGGAGGGAAGAAGGAGCCAGAAGAATGAGCTAAACACAGAAGGCACTACCACGCCGCGATAGAGATATTCTATCGCATGGCGATATTGGAATAGGCAGCATCGTCAATCAAGAGCAAATAAAGCAAGGGATCTCGTTTTGGCGCCAAGATATATCAAGCCACGCGTGGCGATAGCCTTACCGCGACGCGCTACCATATTGCCTAAAATGTATGCGCCGTTTCATAAAATAAGAATGAGGGAAGAGGGAAATTGAATTATTAACACTACCGCGTCGCGATAGTGCTACTGTCGGCGTTAACTCACATCTAAGATAGAATAGGCTAAAGCCAACCGGTTCAAGGTGCGAGTCGATATAGAAAACACCAAAAGTAAGAATTATCGTCTTGATCTTCAGGGTAATGGAGATCCATGTCTTATAAATTTCTTTAAGATAATTTGAATTGGCTTTTCATTGAAGTTTATTCATCTCCAAAGTTATTTTTCGCTGAAATCATTAGCATAACAATTAAGTTTTAAATTAATAAAGAGTTTTTATTAAAAGTCATTAATTCCTTATTCACTACCCTCCCCCCCCCCCCCCCCCTCTAAGGACATTACACAATCCAACAATTATTTAAATGATCATCGCGCCCGCGATGAATTTTTTTACACCCCACCCACTAAACTACCTAATCATGTGCCCCTCTGGAATGAAATCTAGAGGATTGTAGAGTCGTTGCATAGGAGATCTGTTATGTCAGTCGACCATCATTCATCGTCATTGCGTAGCATGCTTAAGTCAATCCGGCATATGAGTACTTGCAATAACATTATTTAAAAATCTTATGTTGATAGCCACAAAAGATTGTAAAGCTTCAAAGAAGGAGAACATGTGCTGAGAGGTTTCTTAAAAGAACTGCTCGAAAATTAAATGTCAAGTTAAACATAGAAGTCACTGCCGCGCCGCGATAGAGATATTCTATCGCATGGCGATATTGGAATAGGCAACATCGTCAATCAAGAGCAAATGAAGCAAGGGATCTCGTTTTGGCGCCAAGATATATCAAGCCACGCGTGGCGATAGCCTTACCGCGCCGCGCTACCATGTTGCCTAAAATGCATGTGCCGTTTCATAAAATAAGAATGAGGGAAGAGGGAAATTGAATTATTAACACTACTGCGTCACGATAGTGCTACTATCGGCGTTAACTCACAAAGATCTATTTAAAGATCATTTCGCTCCATCTCTCAGAGTGAACACGGATATTTCGAGAGGCTTTTCGTCCTAGAGTTCCAGAGATGATCCAAGACTCCCCTACATCGATTGGAAGAAATTTCTAAGCCGCAGACATCAAAGCTTATTCCCGACGAAGATCGAGCGCATCTACGACGAAGATCTCAAGCGCTCCATCGACATCGCCTTCAAAAGTTCCTTAAGGAGTTTTGCATTCAGAAATATTTTATATTCTCTCTACTTGTATTTTCTCTTTGTTTGTTGATTACTCTTTTTGTTCGTTGCGGTAATTCGCCTTTGCTGGCGACTAGGTCTAGGGTAGGACTTAGGGCGGATAATTCGCCTCGTGCGTAGGCGACTAAACTGAGGTGTGATCTAGGGGGCTTGAGGCCTATCTGGGATAGAATATGCTAAAGCCAACCGGTTCAAGGTGTGAGTCGGTATAGAAAACACCAAAAGTAAGAATCATCGTCTTGATCTTCAGGGTAATGGAGATCCATGTATTGTAAATTTCTTTAAGATAATTTGAATTGGTTTTTCGTTGAAGTTTATTCATCTCCAAAGTTATTTTTCGCTGAAATCATTAGCATAGCAATTAAGTTTTAAATTAATAAAGAGTTTTTATTAAAAGTCAAATGATCATCGCATCCGCGATGAATTTTTTTACACCCCACCCACTGAACTACCTAATCATGTGCCCCTCTGGAATGAAATCTAGAGGATTGTAGAGCCTTTGCATAGGAGATCTGTTATGTCAGTCGACCATCATTCATCGTTATTGCGTAGCATGCTTAAGTCAATCTGACATATGAGTACTTACAATAATATTATTTAAAAATCTTATGTTGATAGCCACAAAAGATTGCAAAGCTTCAAAGAAGGAGAACATGTGTTGACATGTATATGTGCTGAGAGGTTTCCTAAAGGAACTGCTCGAAAATTAAATGTCAAGTTAATGTGTCCTTATACGGTTATCAAAAGAATTGGAACAAATACTTATGGACTAGATATTCCACAAATTATGAGAATTTTACCCGTATTCAATATAGAAAATTTGACTCCATTCTTTGAGCTACAAGACTATATGTACCATTCGCCTCCCGCCACTTCAACTCCTCAGCCTCAGCTTTTGCCTACTACTTCAGTACAACCTCAGTTGTTGTCTACTACCTCACTACAACCCAGCTTTCACCTGCTACCTCAATACAACCCCACCTTACCTGCTACACTATAGCTCCAGTTTTCGGAGCCGATTGATCATCAGGTTTCTTTCACAACAGTACCACATTCTCTGACATAGGCATCATCTCGGCCTCTTCCACAAGGACCACAACAGTACCATACAGTCCTCATCGTCGACGACAACAACAATACCATCGTCAGTACCTTCTTCGGCATTGATGTCCACTACTCTGACATCTTCGGCACCATCTCCTATAGTAGTAGCACCACCTCCAGCACCGTCGCCAGCTTCAGCAGTACCATCCTCGGTTCCATCATCAGCACCAGCTGCAGCAACACCGCCTCCAGCCTCCGCAGCAGTTGTACCCTTGAGCCTGGTCCACGAGTTTAGGACACGATCAAAGCTAGAGAGATTTACCTCGCCTTCAGACGAGAACACGATCATCTTCATTCGCGGAGATGAATGCTTTCAAGCCGGGGGGAATTGATGGGGATCGCGACATACATCGGCCTACACAACGATCGAAGCCGTTCATTTTATGCGAATCGACAAACCGAGATTTTTTTATTATTTTTCTATATTTTTATAATTTTTATTTCATGTATTTTGAGGGTTATCATGATCGGAGAATCATGACCGTCCATGATAGCCTTCTATAAATAATGATAGAGAGTTCATTTTAAGGAGATTGAGAATTGAAGCCAAGAAGCCTAGCTTTTGATCAACTGGTGCTAAAGTCGGAACCCCTCCAGGTGAGACGCTTGGACCTCCCCCTCTTCCCTTTGGCCACCGACCATACTCCCACCCCCCACCCCCCCCCCCCCCCCCCCTTTTCCCCTCCAACCGAGCCTACCCCATTCTCCCTCAACCGGTAACCCCAATATCCCATCCTCCCTCCCACAATCGACCACCCCTTTCCACCCTATCACCACGTCCTTCTGGCAGCTGCAAATCAGCCCCCTAACCACCGGCCAACCACGACCAAAATCCCCTCCCCAACTCCACGAAAACAGACCCCTCTCTCCTACAAATTCTCCACATTTTCGGATTTCGGGGATCACCGGAAAACCTTCCCAAACACCTCTGGCGAACTTCCACCATCACCCTCTGTGTTCCCCTCCAACTGAGCCTACCACATCCTCCCCCAACTGGAGGCCCCCATATCCCATCCTCCCTCCCACAACCGACCACCCCTTTCCACCATACCACCACCTCCTTCCGGCAGCCTCAAATCAGCCACCTAACCACCAGCCAACCACCACCAAAATCCCCTCTCCAACTCCACCAAAACAACCCCTCTCTCCTCCAAATTCTTCCCGTTTCCGGTCTCCGGCGATCACCGGAAAACCTTCGCAAACACCTTCGGCGAACCTCCACCATCACCCATCGCGTCCCCTTCATTTTCAGTTTTCCGGCGATCGCCAAAAAACATCCCGTTTTCTAATTCCTGCAACTGTCGGACTCCCAGTACAGGTCAGAGGTTCAAGCTCCCTACTTCTTCCTGTTTCCCGCCCAGTACAGCATCCCCGCCACATCCTCCACACAGCCGACAACCCCCCATACAGCTCGGAAACTCCAGAAACAGTCTCACTGCCTGCTCTCCAGCAGTTCAAAGATTCACCGGGAGACCAAAATTCAATGCCTACTCTGATTCCAGACCCAGGAAAACCATCCAAGCCCATTATCACCTAGTTGTGTAAGTTTTCTAGATTGTGGTCACTTGTTGTATGTTGAATTTAGTGTTTTTCCCACTACTCTAGTGATATATGTTTGTAACCATTGTATCCAAACTTTTGAAGTATTGTATGCTTTCATTCTTAGCCATTTGATTCCAAGCACTCTTGCATTTATACCGCCTCACTTGACTCATTCTCTGTGCACTTTTAACTATTGAGGTATATCCTATATTTTGATTTATAAAAGAAATTATTATTGCAAATTTGAAAGTCGTCGGATTCATGTATAGTTGCATGTAGGAGTTTACCCATTATCCCCCTTATAGGACCGTCCCACATCACTTGTCCTCACAAGTCACAACACAGCAAATAGAGCACATACTGCTAGGGAAAACATAAGAAGAAAGTAGATTGTTGTTATATATATGTCCCTCTTCTGACCGGAGAGATTGAATATCACCTCCTCCAAAACGCCAGGTATGAGTACAAGAATGAGAGTAGTAGGAAGCAACAAAATAAAAGTAACATCCCTCGCGTAACTTAGACAAATATTTACATTAATTAGGACGATTCAAGAGTTACTCGTTATTATATTAATATGATCACTCCAACATCAAAATGAAAGAAATTTGCATCTGAGAAGTCAAGTTGATTCACGGACGATGAATCTTGGCTTTATTTTTCCACTATATTAAGATAAGATGAAAGGTTCTATCACATTTAAGAAGAACTCACCCCATTGTCAAGTTGGCATTTCTTGCTTTTTGTCTGCTTCAACTAGGACTTTATGCCGGCCAAAGAGGAATTCATTAGAAGAACTAAAAAAACATTGAAGTTGAAGTCGAACTTGCGGCTGAAAGAATAGCCTCTTTATAATAAATCGGGCTGCCATAAATCAATGCTTGTATCTCAAATGTTGAATCCAAGACCTTTTGTTAATTTCTAGATCTGCTTCTTCGTTGCTAGCATCTTCACTTCTTCCCATTGACCACTACTAATATGACAAACCACTATGAGTAGTCCTTCCTCCAAAAGATGAGGGTTCAATAGTTGTTGATTCTTTCACAGCTTTTCCTCCGTCTACTTGCAAGCATATATCTCTCGGAGAGTTTTAGATTCTCTCTAAGGGTTCGTTCGTTTGGACGGAATTGAGATCCTGGAATTGAAATTGAAGCTCTAATTCCAATTTTTTTGTTCGTTTGCGCGCTTGAACGTTGGAATTGAAATTCTTATGAATTCTACGGAATTCATTACGAACTAAAGCCAATATTTTTCAATCAATATAAGAATTAGATAATTCCAGCTGTGACACATTTTTTGCCCGGAGGTGCGTTTTTTCGCCCGGGCGTGCGTTTTTTGACCAGGCGCGCGCTTCTTCACAACGACGCGCGTTTTTTCGCCCGGGAGCACGCTTTGCGATCAGGAGCGCGCTCGGGCGCGCATTTTTTCTCCCGGGCACGCGTCTTTTCGCCCGGCAGTGCGGTTTTTTCGCCCGAGCACACATTTTTTGCCCGGGCGCGCGCTTTTTTCCAGTGCGCGCATATTTCTCCAGGGCATGCATTTTGCGACCGGATGCGCGTTTTGCGAACGGGCGTGCATTTTTTCTCTAGGGTGCACATTTTTTCGCCAGGGAGCGTGTTTTTCCCGGGAGCAAGTTTTTCGAACGGAGGCGCATTTTTTTGTCGTAAAGCTCATGTTTCGCCCGGGCACATGTTTTTTGCTCGGGCGCATTTTTTCACTCGGAAGCGCTTTTTTCGCTCGTGCGCGTTTTTCGGCCAGGCGAGTAGCCTGCCTTCCTGGCTCTCCCGAGTTGTCCATTCCTACGGTCTCAATTTCATGTGACCGCAGCATGTGCTTCTTCCTTCTGCGGTCTCAACTTCTTGTGACCGCAGCCCATGCTCCCTCCTTCTGGAGTTGGCTTTCTCCTCCTCCTCCTCCTCCTTTTATACACTCTTCTCTGTCCCAACCCAGCTGGTCCGTTATTCGCACCATTCCTGCAGTCTGATATTCTGACCGCGGCTCCGTCTTCCGTTCTGCGTCCGAGACCGCTCTGTCTCGCTTGCCAAGACCGCGAGCTCCCCTGCGATCTCGCATGTTCGCTGGCCAAGATCTGTTTTGCTTGCCAAGACCGCGCGAGCTCTCCTGCGATCTCTCCTGTTCGCTCTCCAAGATTGATCTGTCTCGCGTGCCAAGACCGAGAGCTCTCCTGCGATCTCGCTTGTTCGCTCGCCAAGATCGCCATGTCTCGCTTGCTGAGACCGCGAGCTCTCCTGCGAGCTCTCATGTTCTCCTGTGAACTCTTCGGTCCCGCGAGCTCTTCTGTTCGCTGCGAGCTCCTCAGATCGCGTACCTTCCAGACCGCCAGGAGCTCTCCTGCTCGCGTGCTCTTCTGTTCGCAGCAAACTCCTCTGATCGTGTGCCTTCCAGACCGCCGGGAGCTCTCCTGCCGCGAGCTCGTCTGACCGCTACAAGCTATCTTAACAGCGACCTGCCCGCAATCTCTTCTGATAGCCGCGATCTCTTCTGACCGCCGCGAGTTTTTTTCTGACCGTCACCGCTCCTGCTCGCTGGTTTCTCAACTGTCGTGCTCTTCAATGGCCGAGAAATATGCTTCGTCTCTTGCGACCCGTGCTACGGTTCCTCTTTCTAAAGTTTGTGATGAGCTTCGGATCACCACTATCTCCATTAGTGGGAAGAAGAATTTTGTTGAATGGATGCACTCAGTTCGTCGTGTTCTCCAGACAAAAGGTCTCCTTCATCATCTGACAAAGGCTACTCCATCTGAGCCCACCGAGGAATGGCAACGTGATGACGGTCGTGTCCAATCCTGGATTCTAAATTCGATGGACCGTGAACCATATCGTATGGTTATGTATCATGAGACGGCCAAAGCTGTGGGAGGAACTGCACTCCCTTTATTCTGGCAAGGACAGCCTACAACATCTCTTTGACATCATCACGGACCTTCAGTCTCTTGACCCAGGGGTGACTGGCGATCTCACTTCGTTTGTTACGCGATCCAAAACTTTAGTAGAAGCCTGACTTCAACATCAGCCCCCTACTATCGATCTCGCTGCTCAATGTACTCAGAAAGAAACAGTTGGCATTGTCATGATGATGACACGTGTTCCGCCTTACCTCCACAGCATCCGGGCTCAAATCCTCTCCTCCTCCACCATTCCGTCTTTGTCAGATGTGTGCTCCATGTTGTTAAAGGTCACCCCCCCCCCCCCCTGATGCTCCCGGGAACCCCTCTCCGGCTCTACTCCAGAAGTATTCTCCACCTCACTTTACTCATCCATCCTCTTGTGGAGGTCGGACCTCTTCTCGGGGTAAGGGTCGAAACAGTCGTACTCCCTTTAAGTGTACCTACTGTGGTCGGGATGGTCACCTCGAGGCCACGTGTTATTGTAAGCATGGTCTGGCACAACCTCCGCAGGCCTCTATTGTCATCAATGCTCCCACCAACACTCAAACCGACATTGATGCATTGCGCACCCAACTCCAGCAAATTAAAGGAATGCCCAGTCGTTCTTCCGGTTCTGTGGCCTGTCTCCGATGAAGGTATCTCTTGTCTCTCCCATAGTTCAATTTGGATTATGGATTCCGGAGCAACACACCATATTACCCCAAAGCAACCGTCTTACTACTCGAACTCAGAACATCCGAAATTCATTACTGTGGTCAATGGGGATACCACTCTGGTTGCTGGATCAGCCGACGTGCCTCTTACTCCCTCCATCTCTCTTCACTTGGTTCTACATGTCCCGGGCTCTCCGTTTAATCTTCTCTCTATTAGTCGGCTCACTCAAGATCTTAATTGATATGTAACCTTTTCTTCCACGTCTTTTGTTGTGCAGGATCGAAGGACGCAGACTATCATTGGTAAAGGGAAACTGGCGAATGGGCTATACACTCTGGAACTTCCCCATACGGTTCTCTCTTCTGTTAATACTATTGACTGGCATCGCGCCTTGGACATGCCCTTCTTCCAATACTCAAGAAAGCTCTTCCAGATATCTCCCTCAACGACTTCACCTGCGAGTCCTGCATCTTCGGCAAACAACATCGCTCTTCTTTTTCTCCTCATTGTACTCGGACATTTGGAGACCTTATAAAATAACTAGTAGCTCTGAGTGTCGTTATTTCATTACGTTTATTGATGATTACTCTCGCATGACATGATTATATTTACTTCATGATCGTTCTGACATAACTCGTGTATTTCGTGTCTTTATTATTGAAATCCGCAACCAATTCTCCACCACGGTTAAAAATATAAGAACCAACAATGCGCGAGAATACACAGGAAACATGTTTACCAATCTATGAACCGAGTTTGGGATTATCCACCAAACCTCATGTGTGTATACTCCACAATAAAATGGGGTAGCTGAACAAAAAAATCGTCACCTCCTTGAGGTCGCTCGCTCCATGATGTTTCAAATGCAGGTTCCCAAAGTTTATTGACATTTCGCGGTGTCCACGGCTTGTTACCTCATCAACCGTATGCCCTCCTATCTTCTCAACTTTGCAACCCCCTTTGGCCTTATGTTTCCCTCCATCCCTCCCTTCACTATCACACCTCGTGTATTCGGCTGCACTTGCTATGTTCACAATCTTGGACCATCCACAGACAAGTTTGCTCCTCGCGCTACCAAATATATGTTTGTCGGTTACTCTCGCACTCAGAAAGGTTATGTCCGCTATTCTCCTATTGATCGGAAGGTTGTTACTTCTGCCGATGTCACTTTCCTCGAAGAGCAACCCTATCACTCTACACCTACTATTCTTCCAACACCTCCCACCATCCCTCGTCCTACTGTTCCAGTTACGTCTCAACTACCACCACTACTTCCCACACCAGCTCCCATCACCACCAAACCACCTCTTTTTCGTGTCTACACTCGTCTCTCTCCTACGTCGGATGCTCCGAAACAGGTGCCCTCTACCAATGATACCTTGCGGCCCGAAGATCCGGCACCTGATTCTACGGCTCACCCCTGGTAAACCATGTATCCATACATCGCCTCTCTCCGGAACTCCGCGAATTTGCAACTTCTCTCTCCTCTATCTCCACCCCTAACTCTTTGCAGGAGGCTCTTCAATATTCAGGATGGCGGGCAGCCATGGATGAGGAAATGTCGGCTCTTTAGGCAAATCACACTTGGGATCTTGTCCCTCTTCCTCCTGGCCAGACTTGTGTGGGATGTAAGTGGGTCTTTGCCATCAAGCATGGTCCTGATGGGACAATTCAACATCTCAAGGCTCGTCTTGTTGCTAGTGGCTTTACTCAGCAATAAGGCCTGGATTATGATGAAACTTTCTCTCCTATCGCCAAGATGAACACTGTTCGCGTTATAATCTCTCTTGCAGTTCATCGACACTGGCCGCTGCATCAATTAGATGTTAAGAATGATTTTCTCAATGGCGATTTACAGGAAACTGTCTACATGCAACAACCTCCCGTGTTTGAGACCACGGGGGAGTCTCTTGTATGTCGTCTAAATAAATCTCTTTATGGTCTTAAACAGTCTCCCCGAGCATGGTTTGACAAGTTCAGTCAGGTTGTTCGTGATGTTGGGTTCACTCGAAGCTCGGTTGACTTCTCTCTATTCACTCAACATAGACCGACAGACACTGATTCTCCTGGTATATGTCGATTAGATTTTGATAACGGGAGATGATCTCCAGGGAATGCATATGATCAAGCAACATTTGGCCTCGGTTTTTCAAACTAAAGACCTGGGAAACCTTTGGTACTTTCTTGGTATCGAAGTAGTTCGGTGTCCTGATGGTCTTATTCTGTCTCAATGAAAATACTGTATTGATTTACTTCGTGATGTTGGCTACTCTGGTTGCAAGCCTGCTGACACTCCGATGGATGTCAATCAAAAGCTCGGTGATCATACCTCAGACTCTGATCTACTGCTTCCAAATCCGGAGTACTATCGACGCCTTGTAGGGAAACTGATATATCTCACTGTTATAAGGCCTGATATATCATTTGTTGTTGGCGTTGTTAGTTGATTTATGCATGCTCTACGCATCTCTCATCTTCAGGCGATTGAGAGCATCATTCGATACTTAAAGACAGCTCCTGGGCAAGGACTTGTATACAAGCTTTCTTCATCTACCTTATCTCTTACTGCATACTCTGATGCTGATTATGCTGGCTCATTGGATGATCGTCGTTCCACAAATGGACATTGTACATACTTTGGTGGACACCTTATCACCTGGCGTAGCAAGAAGCAGGCCGTGGTTGCTTGCTCGTCCTCCGAAGCTGAGTATCGGTCAATGGCCTTTGTTGTGTCTGAGCTCACCTGGTTAGAAAGTCTTCTCAGTGACCTTGGTGTAAAACTTCCCTCACCAGCCACTCTCTATTGTGACAGTCAAGCTGCTATACATATTGCCAAAAATCCTATTTTTCATGAACGTACCAAACACATTGAAGCCGATTGCCACTTCATTCGGGAGAAGGTACAACTGAGGAAACTAGAGTTAAAACATGTTCCTGATATCGGGCAAGTTGCTGACATTCTCACAAAGGCTCTACCGCGTCCACTATATTATCAGTTCTTGTCCAAGCTTGGTGCATACGATCTGTATGCTCCAGCTTGCGGAGCAGTGTTAAAGAAATCATGTAAAAAGGCCCAATAATGAAGGCCCAGCTAGGCTCACTCTTTTTTTAGTTCTTTTAGTCCCACATCTTAGAATGAGATTTCCTCTCCTGTCTCTTTTCCTATATAAGTGTACAAATACTTGTTGTAATACATGAATTTGGATATATAAAAAATTTCTCACATTTTTCCACACTAACAAACGAATAATAAAATTGATCAATTTCACAATATTCTTCAATTATGTTTATTGGGCGAACACTAGAATTGGAATTAGACTTAATCTCAATATCCAATTTCAATTCTAACCAAATGAACGGGCCCTACGAGTTCCTCTCCAAGAGACACACAAGAGACTTCAAGTAAACTCCTACGACTCACTGACACTCTCATATATTATAGTTTTAGATTAAATAAAACTATAAAATGAGTTTGCAGTGACTTGCTTTGAATCTTCGCTTGTCACGAGCCGGGTTGTCGTCGATTGAGCTTCAACGAACTGAAGAGGAGTCGTGAGGAACAAGATTGTGTGTTAGTGTCACCTCCGACATGTCTGTCGACATGTCATTTTTAAGGGTAAAATGATATTTTTTTCTAAAAAAATCGATTATATCCTTTTGTAAAATCTAAACCGACAATCTTTGTGCAAGGCCAATGCTCTGGATGCTGAATGAAGGAAGCATGGTTATGTGCATATAAATCAAAATGGATTCTTTGGTCTGCCCTCTCTGATGTCTTTGGCTTTGATTTGAGGGCATGATTCCGCAGCAAACGTGACAGTATAGGGGGCCACTATTTCAGTGGTAATCTGTGAGCAGCCACTTTGTGCATTTATTGTCAAAGGTTCGGTCTTTCTCCTTTGAGAGAAGCCACTTTGTGCATAGGGCCAAAGGTTAGGTCTGTTTCCAATCTTTCCCCGCCCATACCCCCAATGATTGGGGACTATATGGGTTCTGTTGTTGTTGTTGTATATCGGCCGACACGACTTTTGAACATATCGTCCGCTATTTTATTGTATGTTATGTTGGCAATCTAGCAGTATATGTCGCCGACTTCCGATATTTACAACCTTGGTTAGTGTTGAAAGCCTACGCAAGAGGAACTTCTACTAGATTACGCAATGCGTCTATCAGAGAATTCATGTGGAGTCTGCAGCGGCGAAGTCGAGTGGACTCGTCCAGAATGACGGCTAGGGCAGCGACCTACTTCCATATATTGTATACACTTGAGTAGCAGTCTAGAATGGTTGTTAGAGGACTATTATAGGGTGTTTGAAGAGCAAATACCCACAACATGCGGTCGTAGAGAGATTGAGCTTAACGTGACGAGAGGTTGAAGACATCGGGTTTTTGATGGAATACAGCAGTCCAAGGTCAATCGACTCCTAATTGTTCAGCTAAGCTGACCACTATTACTGCAAGGGCAAGTGTCAGTGACTGAAGGCTGCAATGGGGAACATGCCAGGACAGACAAATTGATACATACACAAATTGATACACTGCATCAGGATAAAAAAATGAGATACAAACTCACAATGTATGTTTGCGTCGACACTCTTGAGGGTTGGTTCCCTCTAAGAATTCCCTTGAAGAGAGCTTGCAAAAGACCCTAAGAGAAAATCCTAAGACTTGCATGCAGTCCCTTATATAAGGGAAGAGCACTATTATAACTAAAATTATCGAAATGCTACTATAAAGCAAAATACAGGTTAATCAAAACCACAATACAAGGTATGCTTGTAAAAATAGATCTAAATCCTCTCTCGTCGTGGGCGGGTAGTCCAAGAGATACATATCAACAGAAATACCATTTAGTTGAGAAGACAATTACGAGTACTCACCGTAGGAAAATACTCGTACTAGATACACTTTGCTTAGTACCCCTCTTGTACAAGTGTCTCCTCATCGGGCCTTCCTGACTCATGCTACGTCATAATATTCTGCCAAGTGTCTCCTCCTTATACATTAACATGGCTTCCATGTTGAAGTGCCCCAACTGCCAAGTGTCTCCTCCTTATTCATTAACATGGCTTCCATGTTGAAGTGCCCGAGTTGGGCCACTATGGATATACAATCACGCTCCTAGAAAAGGAAGAGGGGCAACTAAAGAGTCAACGAGATGAAAGAAAAGCTAAAAAAAAAGTTGTGACGTATTCCTTCTACTCCAACAATTGAATTGGGGATCATTGGTCCTTATAACACTGAATTCGATAGTTACTTCCACTATCATGAAGTACAAAATATTGACTTAGTTATCCGGATAGGTTTAAGCCAGCACAACGAGCTTTGTAGATAGAAGAATTAGAGTACTATGCTCCTATTGTTTGAGTGAGCTATGGAACCTACTCTTCAGATTGGTGGATGTACTTCAAGTTCCTCATTTTGATGAAGACCATAGTTGAGGCCAGATTCAATATGATGTCATCATTCATGTAAGAAAACTAATGCCAATGAAACCACTCCTTGGTAACAAATGCTTATGGGCAGAATTTTATTTAGACTTTTGATAAGAACGGCTACTCCTACGAGAGAAAAGAGACAAACCTGCGTAATGATCTTCGATGCCCTAGGGAGTCCGCCTGACTCCCCACATATACCCGGCCTTCATGTGGACCGGCCGGGCCATATCACTTCTGATTAGGAAAGCGGTGGGACTGAACTGGATGGTTCAGTCCCGCGGTTCTTTGCCCCGTGCCGATGATAAACCAAGCCGAAACGGCCCGGGGTCATATCATTCCCGCCATCTTCGAAAAACTGCTTGTCCTCAAGCTGGAATTCTGGATAAGTCTCTTTGAGCTCTTCGTACTCCACCTAAGTGCGATCCGATTCGGCCATGCCCTTCCAATGGATCAACAGCCGCACGGTGGGCTTCCCGTGTACCGTCTTAACCCTT
The DNA here is from genome assembly GCA_033032865.1 of Dactylorhiza incarnata. NCBI lineage: Eukaryota > Viridiplantae > Streptophyta > Magnoliopsida > Asparagales > Orchidaceae > Dactylorhiza > Dactylorhiza incarnata. The sequence continues at coordinate 805,685 of JAWHQI010000184.1, read as the reverse complement.
GCTTCCACTACACGCTCTGGTTGTGGCCGAACTTCGCCGAGCTCGGTAACCTCCGGTAAGGGGCTAACCGGGGGAACATTCCCCAAGGACGCCTTCCTGAGCACTGATACATGAAACGTAGGATGAATCCGCGAGTCCGGCGGAAGCTCCAAGGTGTAAGCCACTGCCCCGACCCTATGCAGTATCCGAAAGGGCCCGTGGTAGCGGGGGGCTAACTTCTGATTCTTCACGCCAGCAACTGACAGTTGTCGGTAGGGTTGTAGCTTGAGATATACCCAATCGCCTTCTTCGAACTGTTGGTCCCGTCGGTGCCTGTCTGCCTGGGTTTTCATTTGTTGTTGTGCCTTCTGGAGATTCTCCTTAAGCTGGTTTAGGACGCCGTCCCGTTGCCGCAGCACTGAATCCACATTCGGGACCACGGATGACCCCTTCTCGTAATGCCGTAGCGTGGGCGGTGTCCTGCCGTACAAACTCTCGAAGGGCGTCATCTTGGCGGCCGTTTGGTAGGCCGTATTATACCAGTACTCCGCCCAATGGAGCCAGTTACTCCATTGGCGAGGTTTGTCTGCAATGAAACACCGCAAATAAGTCTCCACACTCCGATTTAAGGACTCTGTCTGCCCGTCTGTTTGGGGGTGGAAAGCCGTACTCATGCGCAGAGTTGTCCCCGTAAGGCGAAAGAGCTCCCTCCAAAACCTGCTGGTGAACGCAGTGCCGCGGTCGGAGATGATAGAAGTCGGTATCCCGTGCAGTCGGACCACCTCCCTGACGAACGCCTCCGCCACAGCCTCGGCGGAGCAGGGGGGGGGGGGGGGGGAGAGTGCAATGAAATGCCCATACTTGGTGAGCCGGTCCACCACCACCAGAATGACCGACTTGCCTCGTGACTTGGGCAGCCCCTCAATGAAGTCCATGGCCACACTCTCCCAAGTCAGCTCCGGAATGTCTAGTGGCACCAACAACCCGGCTGGGGCGAGCCAGTTACTCCATTGGCGAGGTTTGTCTGCAATGAAACACCGCAAATAAGTCTCCACACTCCGATTTAAGGACTCTGTCTGCCCGTCTGTTTGGGGGTGGAAAGCCGTACTCATGCGCAGAGTTGTCCCCGTAAGGCGAAAGAGCTCCCTCCAAAACCTGCTGGTGAACGCAGTGCCGCGGTCGGAGATGATAGAAGTCGGTATCCCGTGCAGTCGGACCACCTCCCTGACGAACGCCTCCGCCACAGCCTCGGCGGAGCAAGGAGGGGGGGGGGGGGGGGGGGGGGGGGGGGGGGGGGGGGGAGAGTGCAATGAAATGCCCATACTTGGTGAGCCGGTCCACCACCACCAGAATGACCGACTTGCCTCGTGACTTGGGCAGCCCCTCAATGAAGTCCATGGCCACACTCTCCCAAGTCAGCTCCGGAATGTCTAGTGGCACCAACAACCCGGCTGGGGCGGTGGTGGCGTATTTCTGTCGTTGACATTCCGAGCAATTCTTCACATGCCGTTCCACATCAGCCTTCAAGCCTTTCCAGTAGACATTCTGTTTGATGCGCTGATATGACCTCAGGATGCCCGAGTGCCCGCCGCTGGGCGTGTCGTGAAACTTGTGGAGCAGTTGTTGCCGCAATAAAGACCCTGGTGCCACCACCAAGCGTCCCTTGTAATACAGATGGCCGTTGATGACGTGGTATCCCTCTTCCCTTTCCCTGCCTGCAGTAATATCCGTCAGCAGTTGTCGCAGCTCTAGGTTGGCCAATACCTCCTGATGTATGTCCTCAACTATGCTCAAGACCGGAGCTCGTGGCGGGTAAGCGCGAAAGTGCATCAGCGACCGTGTTCTCTTTTCCCTTCTTGTACTCAATCTCGTAGTCGTACCCCAACATCTTGGTCACCCATTTTTGTTGCTCTAGCGACGATACACGTTGCTCCAGGAAGTATTTTAGGCTTTGATGGTCGGTCTGAATTATGAAGTGTCGTACGATAAGATACGGCCGCCACTTTCCCACTGCGTGAAGAATTGCCAACATTTCTTTCTCATACACGGACAACCCCAAAGCCTTCCCTTGTATCGCCTTACTGTAGTATGCCAACGGTCTCCCCTCCTGCATCAATACTGCCCCCAAGCCGGCTCCTGAAGCGTCTGTTTCCACTATGAATGGTTTGGAAAAATATGGTAGTGCCAACACCGGTGTCGTGACCATAGCTTCCTTCAGTGCCTGGAATGCCACGGTGGCCTCCTCCCCCCAAGCGAACTTACCCTCCTGCAGCAGTGTAGTGAGCGGCTTGGCGATCTTTCCGTAGTTCTTCACGAACTTCCTGTAGTAGCCAGTGAGCCCGAGAAATCCCCTCAGCATTTTGATATTAGTGGGCGTGGGCCAATCCGTCATACTCTGGATCTTCTGTGGGTCCGGGCGCACCCCTTCCCTGTTCACTAGGTGGCCTAAATATTCCACCTCCTGTTGCCCGAAAGAGCACTTCGACCTCTTTGCATACCACCTTTGTTCCTTGAGGATCTGCAGCACCAACCGCAAATGTCTCTCGTGCTCCTCTAAGCTGGGGCTGTAGTCGAGGATGTCGTCAAAGAAGACCAATACGAACTGCCGCAACCACTTCCTGAAGGTTTCGTTCATCACCGCTTGAAAGGTCGACGGCGCATTCGTCAACCCGAAGGGCATCACCAAGAACTCATAGTGCCCTTCGTGTGTGCGAAACGCCGTCTTCTCCATGTCTCCCTTCTGCATGCGAATCTGATGGTATCCTGACCGCAAGTCCAGCTTCGTGAAGTATTGAGCTCCGTGCAACTCATCCAGCAGTTCGTCAATGACCGGGATTGGAAATTTGTCCTTGATGGTGGCGCTATTGAGGGCTCTATAGTCAATGCAAAACCTCCAGGTTCCATCCTTCTTTTTGACCAAAAGTACAGGAGAGGAGAAGGGACTCGTGCTGTGGCGGATGGTCCCCTCCTGCAGCATTTCTCGGACGCATCTCTCGATCTCCCCCTTTTGGGCGCGAGGATAACGATAAGGTCGCACGTTGGTGGCCTCGGAACCCTCCTTGATCGGAATCCGATTATCACATGCCCTCGGTGGGGGCAACCCTCTTGGTGTCTCAAAGACCTCCTCAAACTCCTTTATGATTGCCTGCAAGCCTTCTGGAATGCCCTCTGCTTGCTCCGCCGATTCTCCGCTGGACAAGACCCAAGCCATGGGATAGTCCTCCTCGACCCAGTGCTGCAAGGACAGAACGGTGGCCTCCTTCACTATCGGGCCTGTGATGCTCTGTAGCAGGTGCTTCTTCCCCCCCTGTGAGAACTCCATCGACATGTTCTCCCAATCTGTAGTAACTAACCCCAACTGTCTCAGCCACTGCACCCCCAGGACTACGTCAGACCCCCGAACCGGGAGGGTGTATAGGTCCACCTCACACCTGAAGCCCTGTATTATAAGCGGCACCCTCTTCACGGCACCCGTGCACGGCAAGAGATTCCCATCCGCTACCAGCACCTTAAACACCTTATCCGTCGTTGGGGGGATAGCAAGCTTCTTAGCCACCTCGGTGTTGATGAAATTGTGGGTGCTCCCACTATCCACCAGTATGGAAACCTTCTGATCGGCCACCTTCCCTGACAGCCGCATAGTGGAGGGTTGTCCCCCCCCCCTTCCAGAGCATGCATGGAAACTTCTATGCCCTCCAAATCAAGGACCTCTCGCTCCTCGGAGTCACGGCCCCCCTCTGTCTCCAACCCTTCCTCCTCCTGTAGCATGAAGACCTGAATTTCTTTACACTTGTGGCCCGGAACGAACTTCTCGTCACAAGTGTAGCATAGACCCTTGGCCCTCCGCTCCTGCATTGCCTCCCCGCTCTCCTTCTTTGTTGCTCCACCGGTAGGTCTTGGTCGCCTGGCGTCTCCCCAGCTTCTCCTCCTGTAGTCGGGCCATCCCGATGGCCTGTGCTATGCTCCGGGGTTGAAAAGCTTGCACCTAATCGCTGATCTTCTCCTTTAGTCCGGCCATGAAGCATCCCAGCAGCGCCTTTTCGGTCCAGTGAACACGATTCGCCAATCTTTGAACTCACGATATTCATTGACGGTCCCCGTCTGCTTCAATTTTTGTAGCATCATGTCGAAGTCTTCGTACTTGGTCGGTCCGAACCGGGCGATGAGCCCGTCACAGAATTCCTCCCACGTGGGGTAAGGCCGCTGTTTCCTCCACCAGCTCAGCCACTGATAAGTCTCCCCTTCCAAGTGAAAAGAAGCAATGTGCACCCACTGGTGCCTGGGCAACTCCTGGTACTCGAAGAACATTTCGGCCCGCTCAATCCACTCCAAGGGGTCCCCACTTTTGTATTTCGGAAACTCCATCCTCGTCAGCCGAGGCTGTACGGGTGGACGGTGTGGCGGCGGCGGCCGCCCTTCTTGGAAGTCGGGAGGCTGTCCCCAACCTGGGTTCCACCCCCCGCCGTTCTCCATTGCTCTACCTCTGCCTTGTGCAATAGGCCCTCGACCCCAATGTTCCTCCGTCGGAGCCTCTCCTCCTCGGTGTGGGAATCTGACGCCACCGTGTCCTCCTTGCCCGATCCCATTGCTTCCTTCGCCTTCTCCCCACGCCGTCGGTGGCTGCCGGAAGTGGTGGTTGCCTCCCCTTCCGCTGTCGGCACCCCGTGGGTGCCTGAAATCCTCCCGCCATGCCGGCGGGCCCTGACGATGCTGATGGGAGCCCCCGGGTTCACGGAAGAGTCCGCCTAAGCCTCCGCTTACCTGCTGTTGCGCCGTTGGACCCCGCTGGAAGGAGCCGTGCGCTCCCTGCATTCCGTCGAGTCCGCCGAATCGATCGTCGGGGCCTGGCGAGGACCGCGTCGGCTCCGTCGATCGGGCCCCGTCGGCTGCGGCCCCTTCCGCATCGTTGCCGCCATCTACCGCGACGGAATTCCCGCGATCCGCGCGTTCGATGCGGCTCATCTGCTCCGCCAGAGCTGCGGTCGCCTCCAAGAAAGCCGCGCGGGATCGTTCCTCGCCGACACTTATTTGCTGCGCTAACTCTCCCTTCAACGCCTCCAGCATATCGCGAAGGCCCTGCTGCCCTTCCTCTAGCGCTGTTATGCGGTTTCCATGGCCGGCCATCCCGATCGGAAGGAGCGAACTCCTCTGATACCAGTTGATAAGAACGGCTACTCCTACGAGAGAAAAGAGACAAACCTGCGTAATGATCTTCGATGCCCTAGGGAGTCCGCCTGACTCCCCACATATACCCGGCCTTCATGTGGACCGGCCGGGCCCGCCATTTCTGATTAGGAAAGCGGTGGGACTGAACCAGATGGTTCAGTCCCGCGGTTCTTTGCCCCGTGCCGATGATAAACCAAGCCGAAACGGCCCGGGGTCATATCAACTTTTTTTTTTTAATTTTGTACATGAACAATATGTAGTAAAGATTACTCTTTCCATTAGTTTTTATTTTTGAAACCAATCCTATGACTCATAAGATGAGTACTGATTTCAAGATTTATCCTTCCAATAATTCGACTTCATATTTTGAGGTTGGGGACTTGAATCCATTCCATAAGAGGAATTATGCATCAACATCAACCACTTCAACAATTGTCACTCTTCCTTTGGACTGATATATCATTGTCAGTGTTAAACCATCTTTCTAGATGTTTCAATCATAGCCCAAGAGATGGTGCAAAACAAGTTCAAGTATATTGAAAGTTGAGGATGTATGCATGATGTCCAAGTGACCATTAGATCGTATCTTTAACCAAATATAACATTAAAATAATTCTGTGAAGCGATATGTACATGTCATTCATTATTTTTAGAAAAAAAAAACTGTACCAAACTCTGCATTTTTCAAGCAACTCTCTGTTGAGTTTTATGTGATCAGATGGGGTGAATGTATCTATATAAAATTTCGACTAATTAGATGGATTTTTCTATATGCTTTACCAAACTCTGCATTTTTATGTTTAACTTACAAGTTTTACTTCCACTTGCTAGAATATTTTCTCTAAATGATGTTTGGAGACTTCAGCGTATATCTTCTTAATAACATTCAGTAAATATTCTGCCCAATAATTAAATGCATATTAGTATTAGTTCTCTCTGTGACATTCTAGGCTACAGTAGTACAAAAACTTATGGTGCTACACATTCGAGATTGACTAAACATTCAACATAGCCCAAGTGAATGGAATCCATGGAAGAAGAGCACGAAGGATGTGACAACTGCCGATGAGAAGTATGAACACTTGCAAGTTGTTGTGCCAATAGTGTGGCTCATTGTGGTGGGTTAAAGATGACATGTTGGGCAGAAGTGGAATCATTGCGCTTGGTGGAGGCGATAGACATGCAGACTACTTGGGTGAGAAAATACTAGGCTGGTCAATGGATGTGGGGGATATGGTGATCGTTGGTGAGAACCTTGGGCACTAGGGACAAAGTTCTAGGAGAAATGGCAGGTGTTGGAGCAACATCATTGAGACAACGATAGTGACCGATTCATAGCCATGCGAGGGTAAAGGCACGAGTAAGGATCGATTAATGGTGGTTGATTGCTACCGTCGAGCCGCGAAGCGACGCCTGACAATACAAACAACGAAGCCATGGCACAAGTGGGAGACAATTGCAAGAGGAGTCGACCCTGTGAGCGTATGGTTGGACGTGAAGATGAAACTACTTGGTCGACCTCGTGGCATAGTTCATTAGGCGGGAAGAAACAACAAGTTGGACCAAATGTTAGAGCCACTTATGAAGAACCAAATACAAAAGTAAATTTGTATTAATACAAACAAGATACAAGCTTAAGATAGACACTTTCGCGTTGGAAAAGCCATACCTGAACCCATATAAGCAAGGTTATAAATATCAAATGTCAGTGAAATTGTCAGATTGAGTTTTAAAATGTCGGATGTCGAAGACTGGTGGGGATATTTTAAAATATTAGATTTCTATGTCTAGTAAATAAAAATATACATTAAGTACACTCATATGTTCTAAAATAAAAAATAAACACTGCAACAAGTAGATAAACAATGAATAATATACCACAACACTCAAGCCTTTATCCCACCATAGTGGGGTCGGCGGCTATATGGATCCTTTGTCGTCATTGCGCCCTATCTTTAATCATAGCCTCACTAATGCCTAAGTACATCATGTCTTTCCTTATAGTTTCATTCCAAGTCTTTTTTGGTCTACTCCCCCGTTTAACATATCTAGTGACTAAACTCTCACAACGCCTGACAGGTGCCTCTAATGGTCTCCCATGTACAAGTCTGAACCATCTTAAACGAGCTTCTCGCATCTTCTCTACAATTGGCGCCACTCCTGTCTTATCCATGATACATTCATTCTTAATTTTATCCAGTCTTGTGTGACCACACATCCACCTAAGCATTCTCATCTCCGCAACTCCCATTTTTGCTCATGTACACCATTCACTGCCCAACACTCAGAACCGTAGAGCATTGCTGGCCTAATTGCAGTACGGTAAAACTCGCCTTTAAGTTTTAATGGTACTTTACGATCACATAAGATCCCAGACGCGCCTCTCCACTTCAACCAACCTGCTTGGATTCTATGTATCACATCTTTATCTACAGCTCCATCTTTTTGAATTATCGATCCCTGATATTTAAAGCACTCACCGCGGGAAATATCTTGGTCACCCAATTTAATGACGGAGTCATCCGACCTTCATGCACTACTAAATTTAAGCTCTATATACTCCATCTTTGTCCTGCTCAACCTAAAATCCTTCTTTTCTAAAGTGTCTTGTCAAGATTCAAGTTTCGCGTTAACACCCTCGCGCGTCTCATCGACCAAAACAATATCATCTGCAAATAATAAACACCAAGGTATTGCTTGTTGGATATGTCTGATGAGCTCAACTAAGATAAGGGTAAAGAGATAAGGGCTTAAAGCTGACCCTTGATGTAAGCCAACAACGATAGGGAATTCCTGTGTTAATCCTCCAGATGTCCTCACCCTGGTCACTGAATTTGTATACATATCTTTGATTACGTCAATGTATGATACATTTACACCTTTCTTTTCTAAGACTCTCCACAAGACCTCTCTTGGAACCCTATCATAAGCCTTCTCCAGATCGATAAACAACATATGCAAATCTTTTTGTCTTTCCTGATAGTTGTCAATGAGTCTCCTCAAGAGATGTATAGCTTCCATGGTTGACCTCCCTGGCATGAATCCAAATTGATTCTCTGAGATGCTAGTCTCTCGTCTAACTCTTCTCTCTATTACTCGTTCCCATAGTTTCATAGTATGACTCATTAATTTAATTCCCCTGTACTTGACACAATTTTGTATATTTTCTTTGCTCTTATACAAAGGTACCAAAATACTTTCTCTTCATTGATCTGACATCCTCTTTGTCTTCAGTGTCTTATTGAAGAAACTTGTAAGCCATAAAATTTCTTCCCTCCCTAAGTATTTCCATACTTCAATGGGTATATCGTCTGGTCCAACCGCCTTTCTATTACAATGAGTAATATATATTACAAAATAAATTCGAAGAATATCTAAAATAAAATATTAGTAACACACTCTAACGACTAACAAGTATCCAAAATAAGTACAAATAAACATATTGCTAAATATATTTAACATTATACAATAATTTTATTTAGGTAATATTAAATCTTATAAATCTTATAGCAAGTAAAGAAAAAATATATATATCCTTAATTGATAAAGTCTTCTTGTGTTAATAAAATTGTATTAATAGCATAAAAATTTGCATAATAGAAAATAATAAATGTTTAGTGTAAAATGATTATAAAAACTTATTGTAAAAATTAACATCTAGGAAAGATAATGAAGTAATAAGTCCAATTGATTTAAGTATATATAAGCAATACATAGATATGATTTAAGTATGTATACTGCTAATATAACCTAAAATAAAATAGTTGATGAAAATTTCAAAGGTTATGTCAGCCCATATATTGGATGAAATCGGATATACCGACTTATATTTTACAAAATGACATTACCTATCTTTTCGGGAAAAAAATATTGTTTTGCCTTCAAAACATACATGTTTGTAGACATTAAATATGTCGAATGCCATTTAAAACGGTCTATAAGCCAAAGACAGAATATTATCACATAGCCGTCCTTATATAAGAATACAACTCAAAACACATATTACCAAAACTAACCTTTTAGTCTCTTACTATAGTAATGCACCCAGTATTTAGGTAACATATCCCATCTTCGTAACACAGGGCAAAAAGCACCTTTGTGCATATCCTTCAAAGTTTATTTCATTTTACCTTTTTTATAAAATACCTTGTTATAGTATTTATTACACTCACTCAAGATACTTATTTCCTTAACTCTCATTTAATAACTTACCAAAACATTATATGCATCTTTTTTTGATGTCATCATCTATAACTAAGATTTTATTATTTTGTCATTATTGTGTGTGAACTGATCTAAATCTTTAGATCTCTTTGATGGGGATCATAGCCCATGGGCGGGTTGATCCGCATCAGGGCCTGTTCGGGTTTCCGCTCGCAGGAAGAGGAATTAGGGTCGTCATATAGACGATCTGAACCAGTCGTCGCATTCAGAGCGCTGATGGGATATTATCTCTATGTTGGTTTTTTTTCTCACTTTATTTTGTATGTTGTTGTGTGTAATGTGGTGGTCAGTCATAGTCGTCCATTGTGTGACTCTATTCTATAAATAGTTATGTGGAGTTCAATTGTGGGGTATTCACTGGATAAAGTATATGACATAAATATGATAGAAATCAAATAGAAATGGCTCTTAAGTAGTGCACAAGATACTATTTAATATTTAGGAAGGAACACCTCTTGTTTTATAGACCTAAGAAAGGGTAAATCGTGGCAAGTGATTAGAGAAACATTAATATTGAGGATAGCATAGGAGTTGAGTCAAGACCATAGTCGAAGCTGGAATAAATCACGTGATACTGGAGAAGATAAGCACAGATAATTTCACCACTTAAGTGTTGTCGAAGTCACATATTAGCTTCTTCGCAGCTGAAAATTTAAACATATATTTGAGCAAAGATACATTGATCAGAAACCAATTTAGGAGAGATTTCTCACAACTATGAAAATCCTTGATATCGAGTAGTTGCGATGTATAAAGGATCAAGAACATAAACGGAGAAATTGCATTGCATGAAGAAAACATGAATACAAACTCGGGAGATATGCTCCCACCTAGCACCTGGAGACTGAGTCCTCCCAAGTACTCCTCTCTCCAAAGAGAGCCCAAATGATTATGGCTCCAAAGATAAAAGACTACTCATACATAGGGCTCCTTATATATATGGAGACCCCGTTACAAGAAAACACACTAAAGGACAACACACTACAAGACAAAACAACTCATAACTAATACAATATTATTATAAAGGTGAATGCGCCATTCAGAGACTCTCGTGAGGAGAGGCAATAGTTTGAGCGCCTGTGGATGACACGCACGCAAGGCGTATGCGTATCAATACACCCGTCCAGAAGAGTAGGCTTGTCCCTAAGGTCAAACGAGAGGGGGCCTTGAACACTGATGTCATCGTGGAAATGCGCCAGTTGGGCCACGGCCTCAGGCGGAGCCGTAACAAGCTGAAAAGCAGTAGAGCGAACTTGTGGGGGCTTTTTGCAAATTTTATGAGCGAGAAGAACTGCCGTCAAAAAAGGTGCAGTAGCAAATGTTAAGTGGTGCTTGTGCGAATCCAAAAAAGAAGTGTGGGAGAGAGTGGCAGATAGTTGGAATTAACAAATGACACGCGGTGGAGAGATTGAGTGGCCCCGCGAAAAAGAGTAAATAAGTGGGGGATTAAAGGAGAAAATGGCAGGGATGGTCGTCGGGTGGGCTCCAGTGCAAGGGAATGGATGGGGAAAAGGAGTGGTCCCGGTAGAGGTAAAATAGGATGGAGGTGCAGGGGCCCATGTTGGGAAGAGGAAAAAACTGCGGCGTTAGAAGGGCGCGTGATGAGGGCTCAAGGGTGTTGGCGTGGAGCGCAAGTGGAGGGCTGAAGACATAGGAGTGACCTAGGTCGACAAGTCTATGTGGTAGGACGTTTCGGGAAAAGGAACAATGCAAGCATGGATCGGACAAGGGGGCGGGGGGCTCGAGTCCAAGGAGAGGAGACGCATGGCCAATAAGCGGAAGAAGCAAGCGGTTTGGGCTGGCGTGGGCGAATACAGGCGGAAGAGCGGGACTAATGGGAACGAGGCCGCGAAACTGGTTGTTGGCATTCATCAATTATTTTGGGACAAATTCACAAAATATCAATTTGTGTTGCTTGCACACCATTTCTCATACTAAATAATTCTTGCATGTTGAACACATCTACATGCACAAGTCCAAATCGTCCCAAAATTTAACTAGGGACATTTGATGACATACACTACCATCTACAAAAGATTTGAGTCATTTTGAGTTCATCTAGACATGTATATGTCTAATATACATAAAATCGTATTTTCGCTAAAACTATAGAAAAATCTCCTCCAAAAATTCTGATTTTTGGGCGGGAGGTGTATTTAGTCATGTTACATCTAAGTTAAAGTTTCATCCACATGCAATGTGTTTTTGAGAAATATACACAAAATACGCATGCATGCACATAAAATACACCCTCCACTAAAATGAAGATTGTGGGGGCTACACTCAACCTCTTGGTGAGTTAAACCCCAATCTGGAAAGGTCTTTCCAAGGGCTACAACTTTCATGTTGAGCCCTTGGACTAGGTCTGGTTGGAACCTATTCAAAATCGGGCTTGAACCCAACTGGTCCAGTGGGACATATTTCCAAAAATAGAGCTAGGTCTACAAATAGCTGATCTAGCACAGATCTTGATGCAGATCGGGTGATCCCTGATTATCTTCAACCTCCAGCAGACGGCCCAGATCAACCCGACCAGGAGCTAAAGGAAAGGAGATTTCCCGGCCATGTGAGGAATCACACAATGATATTTATGGAATTTTAGTGAGCAAATAATTGTGAAAAGTATTGATTCTCTGTTAAACACATTTTTAGAGTATATAGGAGAAAAAGGTCAACGTTTTACTGGTAGGGTCTGTGGCACGACTGGACATGGAAAGAGAAGAGGGCGGGGATGACGCTCGAGGACGCTGGAGCTGTGGCGAGTGCAAGGAAAGGCGAATGAGGTCAGCGTGGGACTGAGGGAACTGCGTCAGGTGACGGACGATGCGAGTGGCAGATGCCAACACCGGGTCAGAATCGGGCGGTGTAGAAGGAGGACAGATGGCGGTGTCTAAGGGTCGATAGAGGCAAGGTGGGGTATTGCCCCACTGGGTGCAGTCGACGGGGTCGGATAGAATGTCGGGAAGGCCCATCGGTGGCGTCTGGATGCGAAAATGGGGTGAATGCATGATCCGCCAAACGGACCAGGACAAAAGTGGGTTCCTCCGTTGAAATTGGAGCACGCAGTTGAGCGGTCGGGGATGGCGCCAGCCCGAGCGGTGTTGGTGGGCATGGGAAAGCGCGGCAGCGGATTGACGTAAATCTGCACAAATCTGGCATATTTCAACGTGAATGGAGGCAATCTCATAAGGTGGTATATGGCGGCGAGGGAGATCCATCACGAGGAAGGAATAGAGGGGGCGGCTGATTCCTGGCAGCCGAAAGTGCCAGGCGAAGGGCGGCAAGTCGGACCAATTGATATCGAGTAGTTTAGACGTATCAAGGATCAAGATCATAAACGAAAAAATCGCATTGTTCGAGCCAAAAATGCTCCAGGTCCACACTCGCTTAAGCTGAAAAAAGGTGGAGGAAGAAAACTGTTAGATGGTTGGTTACTTTGAGCTATGATGGAAGACAAGAGGAAGGAGAAAAAGAGATGTCGAGGGTCTATAGCGGAATCTGCTGAAAAAGAGGTAACGAGGTCTCAGAAATGAGATAGCTCCAGCTGCTGAAATGAGGTATTGACGATCTCAAAAATGAGACCACCCCAGCTGATGGGAAAGGATACGATGGTCTCAAAAATGAGACCGCTCATATCAAAGGCAAGGGTTGGAAACTCTCCAAAGATCCCGAAACCAATGCCCCTACCCCCCTATTTATAGGCGGGAGGGCCTGCCCAAACGGGCAGGTCAGGAAGGAACGGGCTGCCCGGAGCCGAGATCTCCCAAGCCGAGATCGCCCCTAGGGGGGAACGACCTGGCGAGGTCGCCCAGAGGGCGACCTCAGGCCGAGATCGCCACAGCTGGGGCTAAGTTATCAAATGCGCAAGGCGCACCGAGGCGCAAAGGGGTCCTGGAGCCTAGGCGCAAGGCGCAGGCGAGCGCCTGAGGCACGTGAGGCGCAAAAATGAATTGGGTGCCCAATTCACTGAAAATCAGCGAATTGGGCACCCAATTCACTGAAAATCAGTTAATTTGGCATCCAATTCATCGATTTTCAATGAATTGGGTGCCAAATTCACTGAAAATCAGCAAATTGGGCATCCAATTTGCTGATTTTCAGTGAATTGGGTGCCCAATTCGCTGATTTTCAATGAATTGGGCGCCCAATTCGCTGATTTTCAGTGAATTGGGCGCCCAATTCGCTGATTTTCAGTGAATTGGGTGCCCAATTCACTGAAAATTAGGGAATTGGGTGCCAAATTCACTGAAAATCAGCGAATTGGATGCCCAATTCGCTGATTTTCAGTGAATTGACACCCAATTCACAGAAAATCGGCGAATTGGGCATCCAATTCGGTGATTTTCAGTGAATTTGGCACTCAATTCACTGAAAATCGGTGAATTGGATGCCCAAGTGCGCCTAGGTGTGCCTCAGGTGCATCTGAGATCATGTTTTTGCCCCCTCCCAAAAAAATAGGTTGAAGAATACAGCTTAAAAAGCCCAGGCGCGCCTTTGGTGCGCCTGGGAGTTGGTAAGGCGCGCGCCTAGGCGCGCCTGAGGCACGTCGCCCGCCTCTGCCTTGCAGAGGCGCTGGCCGGTGCGCCTGGTGCGCCTGGCGCCTCAGGCGCGCCTAGGGGCGCGCCTTGATAACGTAGAGCTGGGGCGATCTGCCTCAGGCCGAGGTCGCCCCAGGGGGGACGACCTGGTGAGGTCGCCGAGAGGGGCATTGGTTTCGAGATCTTTGGAGAGTTTCCAGCCCTTGCCTTTGAAATGAGCGGTCTCATTTTTGAGACCATCGTATCCTTTCCCATCAGCTGGGGCGGTCTCATTTTTGAGATCGTCAATACCTCATTTCAGCAGCTGGAGCCATCTCATTTCTGAGACCTCGTTACCTCTTTTTCAGCAGATTCCGCTATAGACCCTCGACATCTCTTTTTCTCCTTCCTCTTGTCTTCCATCATAGCTCAAAGTAACCAACCATCTAACAGTTTTCTTCCTCCACCTCTTTTCAGCTTGAGCGAGTGTGGACCTGGAGCATTTTTGGCTCGAACACGCATTGCATGAAGAAAACACGGATACAAACTCGGGAGACACGCTCCCACTATTCCACTCAAGTACTCCTCTCTCCAATAAGAGCTCAAATGACTAAGGCTCCAAAGATAAAGTATTACTCATACACAGGGCTCCTTATATAGGTGGAAACCCCACCACAAGATAACACACTAAAAAACAACACACTACAAGACAAAACAACCCATAACTAATACAACATTATTATAAAGGTAAATACGTCGTTGCGGGACTCTTGCAAGGAGAGGCCGATCGTCCGAGCGTCTATGGGTGACACGTACGCAGGTGTATACGTATCAATCCTTTGGATTATATTATCCATATTTAGCTTATTCTAAATTAGAGTAATTACTAAAGTCATTCTCTCGCTATGAGATGAATATATTGTATTAGTTTTCCTAAATTGCTATATATTTACATATATGCAGGTCATGCAATAGTTAGTATGATAAGAATCCAATATAACATAATTATTAACTCCCAATCTACTCTTCTTATTCCTAACATGTCATAAGAGAGCGAGCCATAACCATGACCATCTTTCTTTTTCTAACCTCTTTCAATGTGTTGGCTTTTTTAAGTACCCTCACTCAGGAGGCAAATACCAATAAAGGGGAAGCAATGTGTACCTTATTCTTCATCGTAAATAAAATGTGTTGTGTGGTTTTCTAGGCTCAACCTAACTTCCATGCCTTGGCACAAGTTCCGATATTGTAATCTTGCAAAAGCATATGTGTTGGCTCAATTTTCTGATATATTTTGGATAGGAATGAATTTATGCGGTTTAATCAAGCATTTTTAAACTCTAAGGTTATGCTTGAATCCATTACATGTCTTAATTATAAATCAGTATATTATGTGTCTTAATTGCGAGTCTTGTTGTTTTCATGCCTTTTTACGCATTTTATGTGTTGATTTTGAGCTGTTAGTATCTTTGATTACTTATTTTATGTTTGGACTTATTTATAGTCCATGTCATTTTATAATTTTATATAAGAACCTTTGGATCATGAAATAAAGACAAGAAATAAGTGTTTTTAGGTTTAGTTTTTCTTCTTCCTCCTCGTCAAACTAGGTGAGGGTTTTGGTTCTCCCCCTGGAGCACCCCATCTTTGGTATCCATGTAGTGCTCCGTTTATCTTCTCTTATCCGCCTCTGATCGTTGTCGATGGAGTCAAAGAGCTCCCCTCTAGGGTTGAGACTCCAACTCCACCAGCTCCTCAATCCCGACTTTGGATCTCCCTACAAGGTTTGTAACTTTTGGTATCAAAGAAGGATTTAGCGTTCATAACAGAATCTCTACAAATTATAATATTAATTACACCAATGCCATAGTGTTGAAACAGACGTGAGTGTGGTGATTGATTGTGTGGCCTGGTCATTTTACTCCTAGGCAAAGTTCATATTAACATATATAAGTTTCGCATAAGTGGTATTATGCCTAAAGCTCTATACCAGTAAATGTCAAGCTTTTTTGCCTTAAGGAGCTATGTCATGAAGAGTACACTATTCTATCAACTCGGTCTTTTACCCCTTTCAATTATGCTACAAAATGATGAGGCTAAACCAAGCTTTGAGGCTCAAATCTATGTTTGGTCATTAAAATATCGGTTGAACATTCGCGGCTTTCAGTTTGTTCAACTTTATTTGTATAATGTGGAAAATATGTATCTATTATTTGAGTTATTATGCTTAACTCTCCAGAAATTTGATGCCCATAAATGAGCGAAAAGAGTTTTTATTTCTCTTATGGTTTATGGACCTCAAGAGAAACTAATTGGGCCCGCCACATATGCAAAAAAGCTGAACTGAAGTTCTATTAAGCTAAAAAATCATGGTTTACCGGCTACATACTTGAATTCATGGTTGCACGTGATCGCGTGATTAGTTAATTTGTTGATTTCTTGGGCAAAAAGTCTTCTTAAAAGAGGAATGTGTTCCCTATGATGCTAGGAATGAGCACACAATTAAGGTTGTGAACCACCATATGATTGTCTTGTCATCTTCCTTATTTAGCATCTATTTAGCTTGACAGGGTCATCTTATCATAGTCAGACCAAGCTCTGCTAAGAAAAGCTTTACCATGAAGATCTTTAAGAAGAAAAAGCTTTACCATCAAGATTCATTTCCAACAAAATTGTATGTAAACAAAACCTAAAGGCATCAAAGGCAAATATTATTAAGATTTATCTAAGGGAATGAACAGAACAATCTCATCGTAGTACCCAATAGTTTTGTAATGTGTTCTCATGTTCTGCATTTAGGCAACGCATGAATAGAATCGAAGTAAGCGTTTTCATGAGATGCATGAAATCTTAATGAGCTCAAGAGCTCACGAAGCGCTAAATCTACAAGCTTCTGAAGTACAACACGGGAACTGGGCGTTTCTGTCCAAGATCCAGAAAATTCCTATGTTTATTTATTCACAAGAAATCTGAGAGGGCGTCTAGATCCGGTGGGAAACAAAACAAGTAGCAATGGGCTGTTTTTTTTAGGTCATACAACAAACCTTAAATTGAATCCCCGTCAGGAAAACATTAAAAAAATAATCCGCAGAGCAACGTTCTTGAACTAGCTAAACGGCGGAGTTCCTTAACCAGAAAAAAAGTATGTGAGGAATGGCATTATGAATTATGTTGTCTATTACAGAGGAAAGGGAGGGAGGGAAGAAAGAGAAAGACTCACATTCAAAAGGTAGAAGATGGACGGAGTGAACAAACAGCTCGCTTCAAGCCACTAGTAAGAATAATGCCAGCGTTCGAGATGGAAGACGATCGATCGCCGGAAAAATTAAGGGTTCAATGAACTCTTATCAACCTTCTCCGTCCAACAAGGTAATGCGCGTAAGGGAAACTTCCACACAAGGTAATAACTAATAAGTAAAATGGCGTGTGAAGTTTGGGCGAGACACGAAAATTAAAGGATGACACGCGCACCATAATAAATAAATAAAATTTTCAAAAATTAAGAAGAAACTCGCCGACAACAATTTTGTAAATAAAGTAATTAAATTAGGCCTGAACATAATAATCGAAACTCATAAATCGCTCGATAGTCGCTCGAGTTTTTAATTGGGTCGAATTCGAAATAAAATGATCGAATCAAAACAAATCGAGGCAAAATTGAAAATTAATTTCGAGTCGATTTCGAGTCAGACAAGAATCGATTTATGATTCGAGCCGACTCGAAATTAGGATTCATGCTAATTTCATATTTTCGGTTCCATTTTCAAATTCCAAAGGGGTGGCGTGGCTTGCACTCCAGCAGTGAGCAGTCCATCAATTAAACTCTAAACTTTAAAGCACTGTGTCAGTACAGTACCTGATGAGAAAAGTAAATGTGAAATCAAAATCAATCCTATTCCTGCCGCAGCTGCTCCGTCCTCTGTATTTCGACTTCCAAAGGACCGCCGAATCCCCTCTGGCTCTGGAAGAAAGGCAGCGAAGCGTGGCCTGCATTCAATATTTCAATTTCAATCCTCTGTCTTCGTTAGTCAGCTTCCCTTCCCTTCCGCTTCCGCCTTCCCCTTCTACGCCTGGTCGCCAACGCCATTTTCGCTTCCGATTCCACATTTCCACCTTCCCGGCTTCCCCTCCCTTTAAGGTTTTGAATATTGCGCCAGCGGTGACTGGAGGACTGCGATGACCGGCGGCGACTGGAGGCCTGTGGCAACTGGCGTTTAAGGTTTAGTGCTACACTGCTACTGCAACCGGCGTCTGGCGTCCATCTCAACTCGCAGCGCCGCTCGCCTGCTTCACGCACATCGACGCTTCCGACTCCGGCTCCGGACATCAGCACAGGAATTAAAGCATTGGGCGTCACCGCTGGTAACAGCACTCTCACACTTTGTCATAACTCATAAGCATTTATCTTATTTGTATGAACCTAGCATAAGTACCACTCAAATGTTTCATTATTCAACCAACTGTATATTCTAGTAAGATTTCTAGCCTGAACCAAAATAATAATAGTTATTAGATGGTGTTGAGATACTAGACACTAATAGTTATTTGATTGCTTACTATGTAATTTATAGTGAGGATTGCACAAATCTTGTTGAGTTACATTATTTGCTGAGATGATGAGCTTGAAGGCTTTGAAGCATTTGAAGCCTTGGAACCCAAAAGTTAGTTGATTAATTAATTTATAAGATTAGTTTTGGAAGAGACTTACGGACCATCGTATTTAATATGGTTAATCCTCTTGATCGAACAACCATTTTTGGTCAATCACGAGTTTCATGCATTTTGAGGGCACTGTTGTATAACTATTATTCTTATCTTTTAGATGTGTTGCCTTTTGCTATGAAAATTTCAAGTGATATCATTATAAAAAAATAAAAATATTATGTGCATCAGACTTGTCGCCACAAAATCCAGATCTTTGGATTTGCATATGGTGGACCACTTATTTTCTTTGTAATAGTTTGCATTTTTTTAATGTATGATGACTTTAGCTCTTTGTTGATAATAGTCTTGATAGCTACTTGTGTTTCATAGATTCTTCTTTTCATAGTAATGATGTTTGTTATTTATTCAGATCTATATATATAATGAATTCAGGAGAGAATGGCAGTGACTCATCATCCTCACGGATGGATGACGACGAATTTATAAATCCCGACGCAAATGCAATCATTATTGGTGTTAATGTTAGAAATGTGGAACTAGCACCCATTTCCACCGACCCCACTCCCACAGAACCTTCATTATGCATGCCAACAATCTACTGAAGTTGAGAAGGACAAAACAGGAAAAGGAAAAAGAAGTGAAGTGTGGGAGCACTTCAAAGTTGAAAAAATGAAAAATAAAAGTGGAAATATTGTCTCTAAATGGCAATGTAAACATTGTTTCAAAACATACAAGTATCAGTTATTTGGATCCACTTCAAATTGTGCAAGACATATTAAAACTTGTTATAAGTTAATACAAGTTAAAAGAAATCAAACCACGTTCAATCAAGAGAGAGTAAATATGGCAGAGGATGATATTCAAATGCCACCCATTTGTGTATCTGGATCTTATGATTCAGTTAGCGTTAGGCAACTGCTAGCCAAATTCATTGTTACTGCTGAACTCCCATTCTCGATAGTTGAGCAACCGTTTTTCAATGTCTACTCGAAAGCTTTAAATCCTAATCATATAAAAATTTCAAGGCATACAATGAAGAATGATTGCATGAAATTGTATGAAATTGAGAGAGACAAACTTTTGAAGGTTCTTAGAAGGGTGGATAAAGTTGCACTCACTAGTGATTGCTGGACATCCAATCAATCTATTGGGTATTTATGCATTACTGTTCATTATATAGATTCTGATTGGATGCTCCAAAATTCTATTATAAATTTCTTAGATCTTGATCCGCCTCATAGCGGCCAAGTCATATATGATGCAATTCGTGAGTCAATATTGCAGTGGGAAATTCAAAAAAAGGTAATGAGCATTACTCTTGACAATGCATCTGCGAATGATATAGTTGCTAGACATTTACAACAAAGTTTTGCAAATTCCAATCTCTTGTATTTGGGCGGCAAAGTGTTTCATGTCAGATGTTGTGCTCACATACTCAATATTCTTGTGCAAGATGGCTTAAAAGAGATTTTTTCATTGATTGTCATTGTTAGAGAAGCTGTAGGATACATAAGGAAGTCACCATCACGTCTTAAATCATTTGCTGAATCAGCCAAATTATTGGGAATTTCTACTTCACGTGGTCTTTCTTCAGATGTGAAAACAAGATGGAATAGTACTTATTACAGCTTGATAGTGCATATCATTATAGATATGTCATTCATGGTTTTTTTAGAAAAGATAAAGGTTTGGTGTGGGATTTTCCTGAGGAAACATGACAAAGGTTTGCTAAAATTAAGAACATATTGGAAGTCTTTGAATCAGCAACAAAAATATTTTCAGGAACTTCTTATCCAACATGTAACTTATTTTTACCTGCATTGATTGCTATCAAAGAAGTACTTGACAAGTCTTCAAGATCTGATGATGAGTTTGTACGTGATATGGTCAAGCTTTTTCTGAGTAATTGCAATTTACTTATGTCTCTTGTCATTGTTCTTGATCCTCGACGAAAGTTATTGTTTATCATTTATGCTTTCAATAAATTATACAGTTGATGCGCTATTTCGGCACTGCTAATTAGCAGGCACGAAACGCGATACGACGGCAGTGCACCGGTCGTTGTCAAGTAATAAAATAGGGAGGAACTCCCCGAATATCGATCTCTCAAGGACCGCAAGTTGGGTAGTACGATTTGCTCTCGCAGGAAATCAGTTCAAAGGATAAAATAGTAACGACGGGGGTTTTGATTGGGTTTCCTATGCTATTGCAGAATGAAGAAAGATGCGGGTCTAAACTCCGCTTCGCACGGCGAGATGGGTGCAACGGCCGCGATGTCGTGCTTCGGAAGGCGCGTGGGCGGAATATCACTATGACGGTTGAGGGTCGCACACACCTCTTCTCAAAACATCACCGCTAGCTTTTGCTAGCGGCTTCAACCACAACATACACAGAAAATAGCAAGAAACAAAGGGGCTATTCATGCCACCACAATAACATTGCATATGAAAACAAGCAGTAATCCATAAGATCTACTTAACACGCATTCATAAAGCAATTGCAAATGAGTTCAAGCAACAAAGGTTATAGAGGACCACAACGAAGAAATCACGTCTTGGGTTCACGGCCGGAATGAGAGGTTGTCGGGCTCTCTCCGGACTCGGCCCTCAGATGGTGAGCTTGGCTCGAAGGAGGCTGTCACCACTCCTACGATCTTCAGCGCTTCCTTGGTCTCCTTGGCGAGGAATGCTTGACCTAATGGTGGATGAAGCTTCCTAGTGCTCCTCGATGGAAGGATGGAGGTGGAAAGTCACCGGAAATGGCCTTGATGGTGGAGGAGATGAAGGAGAAGCCTTCACCCCTCAAGAGCAGCGGGAAGGAAGAGTTTTCCCGCCCTCAGAATCGCTCCAGCTCGTGCCCTGGTCGTCCTCCTTCTGATTGCCTCGATTCCTGATTTTTATAAGAAACAGGCTGAAAATAGATCACGCACGGTCGAACGCACGATCGTGCGCAGACCGTGCGATATTAACGGATGAAATATGACTTGCAGAATACGCTGCGCCGCCCATGCGATTTGTTCACGCACGACCAACGCCGCCCGTGCGTTCAAACGCACGGGTAAAATCCGACGCTTTGAGATCATAATGATACAGGTCGACCGTGCGTTTTACTCACGCACGGGCGAATTCGCCCGTGCGTTAAAACGCACGGGTAAACCCCGACGCTCCATTTTCTTCTCAGACACAAACACACGACCGCGCAGACCGTGCGTCAAGGAAACGCACGACCGTGCGATATGCACAGAAATTACATTTGGGGGGAAACGGGACGATCAGGTCACCTGCAAACAAGATATACCAGCTGGGAATACACGTCCAGCACAGAAATACATAAAAGAAGGGAAGGGGAGCACAATGTGCTTACCCCCAACAACAAGGAATGAAATTGCACACCGAAATGGGCTTAATAGTGCACCTAGCATGGAATAGCACATATAATGAAAACGTGCCTAAAATGTGGTGCAAACACTAGAATATCAGCCCAAATGAGTCCAAATATATATATATATATGAGACTCATCACACCCCCAGACTTAACCATTTGCATGTCTCGGGCAAACACTCGATCCTATGGTAGAAAAATGAACGTTAAGGAAGCAACTGTGCAGGCGAAACACGATGTGAAGTAAAGACTAACGAGCGTGAAAATAAAGTAGAAAAGATTTTAAAACAAAGACTATATTTTAAGAACTTCTACAAGTGTAAAATACAAAATACTAATACTCTGAGGTGAATTATTGGTGAATCGTACAGTCACGCCCTAGGGAAAATAGCGTGAGCTGCTGAGGTGAGCGTTGTTCAAATTGGATCTCAAGAAAGAGCTCTCCAAGAAATCCATCAAGGTCGATGGTCATATGCTTGCCCTTTCACACCTTCTCCACTGCATGAGACGATCTCATCAAGAATCCGTAGGACTTTTAGGTTAGACTTGGGCTTGGGTTAAGGTACGGTAATGAAGTAGAAGAACGTAGGCTAAACGCACTCAACCTCCGGAAAATAAACAAAACTCAACCTTAGCATCTTCACCTTGAAGCACACTCCCCCAGACTTCATTTAAGCACTATGGTGTGTGCGAGACTACCACACTTGTGGTTCGATTCTTTTTAGAGATCTTTTACTCCTTTTTTAGATCCATAGAGACATAATTTAGGATTAATCAAATTTTTTTTTTCTTTTTTCGATCTCATCATCTTTTTTTCTGCGCGCACACACCACATCACACAACCACATATTTGTTCTCCGCTTCGCACAATCATCATCAATATGTATAAGTTTCAAAGCTTGACTCTAGTGCGTTTTAGGTTAGGATATGGGGCCTTGGTGAACGATTAGTGGAGTTTAACAAATAGGAAAGGTAAGGCTCAACGGGGCTAGCAAAGGATGACGTTAGGTTGGGAAATCAAAGCTCAACTGGACCAAATGATGGCCTACGTCATGCTCCGAACAAGATCATTCAACGCACTCGTTTTTAAAATAGCTTGGGGCAAGTTCTTAGCCACCGAGCGAGGTCTCCTCTCCTTCCAACTCAAACAACACGAGGCTAACAGCTCTTCTACACTCGATCAAGGGCTACCGCTAGATTCACCAAATTCACCGTTTGAGTAGAGTATTAAGTAATTACACAAATGAAGTAAATAAAACTATAACTTTGTAATTAAATCTATTCTACGTGAATTTTTAAGCTGCGTGAGCGCTCTACTAGTAGCACCGCATGGGTCACATCATGTTCAGCCACACAATCCTAAACTAACAATCAAACTTCTAAACATATTCATCAAGCATTTACACGATAATTGCGCACGGGTAAAAATAAAACGCATGTGGTGTACGTTATGCAATGAGACGATAAATATAAATTTCCTAACAACATTCTAGCATGCATGTGCGTGTGGCGTAAGCAAAGGCTCGCTCCCCCCCCCCCAGACTTGCACTGAAACACAAGAAAATATAATCTTTTGAAGCAAACTAAGAGCTGGGTTAAGAGTACCTATGCTCCTAAGAGCATGCCAGAAGAGCGGTATAATCCTTCTTCAATGATCTCCTCCTCTTCATCCAATCAGGTTCACACCTGCATAGCTAAAAACAAAAGCAAAAGCAAACAAAACATGATAGAGATTAAATCAAGCAAACGGAACCGGGTGGTTCCCATGGGTTGTCTCCCAAGAAGCCCTTTTGTTTAACGTCCTTAAAGGTGGATCAAATACCTGTATTAAAGCAGTTTAAAAAGTCTAGGAAAGAGCAAAGGTCAATAAATCCTAATTATTATTACAAGCTCAAAACAAATCAGGTATAAGCTGATTTGAAGTAGTAACAGCTGATGAAAGAAAAAGGTCCGGGGACCTGGTAGTAGGGGTGGAAAATAAGTAAGATGCTCAGCCTCCAACCCCAAATCTCCTCCTTTTTCGCTCTCTTCTTCTCCTCCAGTATTATATCTTCAAAGAAAAACCGCTTGCCCCCTTGTAACCAATCCTCAAGGGGAAGCACCAACGAAGATGAGGAAACACGATGTTCCTTCACTGTACCTTCCTCATCCCGCCAGGCTTTCAGATCTTCTATGCATAAGGTCTGATCAACCGGAGGAGGGACATCCTGCATCCTTGTACAAAAAGAAAGGGGGTCAGGAAATAAATTAGAAGAAAAACTAAAAGAAATCTCATCTGAGGGGATAATCCCGGCTTCATCCCCCATGGGGTGCGGCAATGACAAACTGATGATATCATCGAAGATTTCGCTAGACTCCTCAGCGCACGCAATGTCCTCCTCTATAACTTGGACTTCCTCGCACTGGACCGAAGCAGTTGCTTCAGCACAATCAAGGTTGTCCTCCTCCATGAGAATGGGCACCACATTGCGCAGGTCCGCAACATCCTGCAAAGTGACCTCAATAAAAACATCAGCAACAGATGTAATTTCGTGCGTGGCGGGAGAGGACGTGCTTCGTAAGAGTTCGGGCTCACTCTCCACGCAAGGGCACAAATCCACGCAAAGTGGTACATGAACCGAAGAAGTATGGGGTGTCGCATCAGAAACGGATTCATGAGGGACACTGACGTACGCGTCTATTCCCAAGCCTTCAAAAGGTGAAGGTGGAAGTGACACGTAATCAGAGGAAGAAACTGTGCTCGCAGAATTTGAAGATGGGACGATCCGAATATCCGGCTCATCGTCATCCGCCAATTCGTGAAGATAAGCAGCACGGTCCTTCAAGGCGTGCTCTCTACTTTTACAAAATAGGCACTGCTTTGTCGGCTTTGCCGGCACAAAAGGTGCGGCAGCCGTGTAAAGGTGCGATAACCATACTCCTTGGGACACCTATCACTAGCGTGGGATGTGTCCCCACACCAACGACATCGGATGTTCAAATGTGCCCACATGATATAGAAGAAGAAAATAACATACTGAAGAAAAACACAATACCTTAAAACGAATTTCCAATTAAAAATAATTCAAACACACATGCAGTCCCCGGCAACGGCGCCAAAAACTTGATGCGCTATTTCGGCGCTGCTAATTAGCAGGCACGAAATGCGATACGATGGCAGTGCACCGGTCGTTGTCAAGTAATAAAATAGGGAGGAACTCCCCGAATATCGATCTCTCAAGGACCGCAAGTTGGGTAGTACAATTTGCTTTCGCAGGAAATCAGTTCAAAGGATAAAATAGTAACGACGGGGGTTTTGATTGGGTTTCCTATGCTATTGCAGAATGAAGAAAGATGCGGGTCTAAACTCCGCTTCGCACGGCGAGATGGGTGCAACGGCCGCGATGCCGTGCTTCGGAAGGCGCGTGGGCGGAATATCACTATGACGGTTGAGGGTCGCACACACCTCTTCTCAAAACATCACCACTAGCTTTTGCTAGCGGCTTCAACCACAACGTACACAGAAAATAGCAAGAAACAAAGGGGCTATTCATGCCACCACAATAACATTGCATATGAAAACAAGCAGTAATCCATAAGATCTACTTAACACGCATTCATAAAGCAACTGCAAATGAGTTCAAGCAACAAAGGTTAGAGAGGACCACAACGAAGAAATCACGTCTTGGGTTCACGGCCGGAATGAGAGGTTGTCGGGCTCTCTCCGGACTCGGCCCTCAGATGGTGAGCTTGGCTCGAAGGAGGCTGTCACCGCTCCTACGATCTTCAGCGCTTCCTTGGTCTCCTTGGCGAGGAATTCTTGACCTAATGGTGGATGAAGCTTCCTAGTGCTCCTCGATGGAAGGATGGAGGTGGAAAGTCACCGGAAATGGCCTTGATGGTGGAGGAGATGAAGGAGAAGCCTTCACCCCTCAAGAGCAGCGGGAAGGAAGAGTTTTCCCGCCCTCAGAATTGCTCCAGCTCGTGCCCTGGTCGTCCTCCTTCTGATTGCCTCGATTCTTGCTTTTTATAGGAAACAGGCTGAAAATTGATCACGCACGGTCGAACGCACGATCGTGCGCAGACCGTGCGATATTAACGGATGAAATATGACTTACAGAATACGCTGCGCTGCCCGTGCGATTTGTTCACGCACGACCAACGCCGCCCGTGCGTTCAAACGCACGGGTAAAATCCGACGCTTTGAGATCATAATGATACAGGTCGACCGTGCGTTTTACTCACGCACGTGCGAATTCGCCCGTGCGTTAAAACGCACGAGTAAACCCCGACGCTCCATTTTCTTCCCAGACACAAACACACGACCGCGCAGACCGTGCGTCAAGGAAACGCACGACCGTGCGATATGCACAGAAATTACATTTGGGGGAAAACTGGACGATCAGGTCACCTGCAAACAAGATATACCAGCTGGGAATACACGTCCAGCACAGAAATACATAAAAGAAGGGAAGGGGAGCACAATGTGCTTACCCCCAACAGCAAGGAATGCAATTGCACACCGAAATGGGCTTAATAGTGCACCTAGCATGGAATAGTACATATAATGAAAACGTGCCTAAAATATGGTGCAAACACTAGAATATCAGCCCAAATGAGTCCCAATATATATATATATATATATATATATATATATATATATATATATATGGGACTCATCAACAGTAATTATGAAGCGGTTCAAAACGTGAATGTGGTGAAAGATAGTCTCTTTGAACTGTTTTCCACTTATTGTGGTAGTAGTAGTACAGAGCACAATACTTCAATTATCAGTTCTGAGTCATCATCTTCAAGTAGAGTGGGAGTAATAGGGCATTCAAGTGCAACAACTCAACCACAAAATATCACAAATTCTGTTCTTCTTGGGTTTGATGATTTTTTGAGTTCTAGCTCTGCTACGCAACCTCTTAAAAATGAACTTGAAATATATCTAGAGGAAGCACCGGTACAACCTCCACTTGAAAGTAGAGATAAATTTGATGTCTTAGAATGGTAGAAAATTTGTTCAATGAAATATGTGAAGCTCTCTAAGATGGCAAAGAATATTCTCACAATACCCATCACAACTGTGGCTTCTGAATCAACTTTTAGCGCTGGAGGGAGAGTACTTGATGATTATAGAAGTTCTCTAAATCCCAAAACTGTGAATGCCCTAGTGTGTTCATCAAATTGGATTCGTTCCCAATATAAGCAACGTATCAATATAAGTACTTTAATTTATTTACTCATGAATGCTTTTGTTTTCCCTCAATTATATAAAAAAAATTTGATGTGTATTTTTTAATCACAGCTTCATAGGGATGATTTAACAAGTCTTTTACCAGATGAGATCGTGGGGACTTCTACTAATGATTAAACTTACATTATGGTACTTTCTTTCAAACCAAAGTTTCCATTAACCTATTTTTAAATTATGAATCTCATTATCATTAAAACTGTGAGCACACTACATGTTTTCATTTCTGAGCTTTTTCCATTCATATCTATTTGATTTTTGATCCCAGAATTCTGGGGGTAGATTACGTTGGCAACTCCTTGCTGGATTAAGTGCAGTGCGAGTGCATCAAACATCCTTTCTTCCTTACTGATCTTTAGAGCTTCTCCTTCAGTTGTTTGACAGTTGGATGAGGCCCTTCTTTGACTATGTCCCAAAGATCGTGGGACCTTAAAATAGTTTGCATTATTCGGACTCACATTTGATGATTCGGCTTCAACTTCTTTATGTAGATTCCAAGGTATACAGGAAGCACCGGTTTTCAAGTTCTTATTTACAATTGTTCTAGATCGATGAAGAACTTTACAGTTATTTATTTGTAAATTTCTTGCTTGCTCAGATTTTCATGCATCTCAGTTGTAAAAGTTGATTTTATTTTTTGTGTTTTGCCGTGCTTAAATGCTTATGACTGGGCATCACTCTTAATGAATTCATAATTTCATAAAGGAGCAGAAGTGGAGCGGTGAAGATCAAATGACTTCCATGGCACAATTTGCAAAAAACAATATTTTGTTGGAATGTTTTTCTAATGTGGACTTTGGACTATTTATAAATTTTCATTACACTATTTAAGTCTTTAAGAGTTTAAGGGCCTGTTTGGGAGGACTTTTCAGAAAGGAGAAGGAGTGGTGGCAAAAGGATGGTAGGAAAAGGAGCTTTTGGAAAATGTCTATTGCAAAAGGAGATCTGTTTGGGTGAACTCCTTTTGCAGAGATTTTAAAAAATGAGAAACACTTTATAAACTGTTTGGTAAATCTCCGTTGTCATGACTTTTTTAAGCGCATTTTTCTCACGGGCGCGCATTTTTCGCCAGGGCGGACATTTTTCTCCGGGAAGCGCATTTTTCGCCCCGAGCGCGCATTTTTCACCCTTGCTCTCATTTTTCGCCTGTGCGCGCATTTTTGCCGGTGCGCGCATTTTTCGTCCGGGCGCTCATTTTTCGTCCGAACGCACATTTTTCGCCCGAACGCCCATTTTTTCGCCCGAGTAACCATTTTTCGCCCGGACAAGTATTTTTCGCCCGTACGCGCAATTTTCGCCCGAACGCCCATTTTTCGCCCGGGCTCGCATTTTTTCGCCCGGGAATGCATTTTTCGCCCGGGCGCACATTTTTTCGTCCGGGCGCGCATTTTTTTCCTGGACCCGCTTTTTTTGCCCGGACTCTCATTTTTCGCCCGGACGCTCATTTTTCGTCAGGGCGAGAATTTTTCGTCTGTGCGCGCATTTTTTCGCACGTACGCTCTTTTTTCTCCCGGGTGCGCATTTTTCACCCGGTAGAAAAAAGAGCGGCCAGGCGAAAGAAATGTCACCGCAAAAAATGCACGACCGGGAAAAAAATGCGCGCTCGGGCGAAAAAATGCGAGTCCGGGCGAAAAATGCGGGCCAGGGCGAAAAATGCGCGCCAGAGCGAAAACTGCGTGCCCGCGCAAAAACAAACACGCCAGAGCAAAAAAAAAAGCGCGCCCGTGCGAAAAATGTGCGTCCGGGCTAAAAAATGTGCGCTTGGGCGAAAAATAGGAGTTCGGGCAAAAATTGCGCGCCCGGGCGAAAAATACTTGTCCGGGCGAAAAATGCGCGCCCGGGCGAAAAATACTGGTCCGGGCGAAAAATGGGCGCCCGGGCGAAAAAATGGGCGTTTAGGCGAAAAATACTCGTTCGGACAAAAAAATGCGCGCCCGGGCAAAAAAATGGGCGCCCGGGCGAAAAATGCGCGCCCGGGCGAAAAATGCGCGCCCGGGCGAAAAATGCGCGCCCGGGCGAAAAATGTGCGCCCGGGCGAAAAATGCGCTCCCGGGCGAAAAAAAATGCGCGCCTGCGTGAAAAATGCGGCACGGGCGAAAAATTCGCGCCCGGGCGAAAAATGCACGGGAGAAAAATTCGCGCTCGGGCGAAAAAATGCTCGCCCGGGCGAAATATTCGCTCCCGGGCGAAAAATGTGCTCCCGGGCGAAAAAAATTCGCGCCCGGGCGAAAAATGCGCGCCCAGCCGAAAAATGCGCGGTCGGGCAAAAAATTCGCGCCCGGGCGAAAAATGCGCGCCCGGGTGATAAAATGCGCGCCCGGGAAAAAATGCGCTTCCGGGCGAAAAACGTGCGCTCGGTCGAAAAAATGCGCGCCCAGACGGAAAATGCGCGTCCGGGCAAAAATTGCGCGACCGAGCTAAAAATGCACGCCCGGGCGAAAAATGCGCGCCAGTGCGAAAAATGCGCTCCCGTGCGAAAAAAATGTGCGCCCGCGTGAAAAATGCGGCACGGGCGAAAAATTCGCGCCCGGGCGAAAAATGCACTCCCGGGAGAAAAATTCGCGCCCGGGCGAAAAAATGCTCACCCGAGCGAAATATGCGCTCCCGGGCGAAAAATGTTCTCCCGGGCGAAAAAATGCGCGCCCGGGCGAAAAATGCGCGCCCGGCCGAAAAATGCGCGGTCGGGCAAAAAATTCGCGCCCGGGCGAAAAATGCGCGCCCGGGCGAAAAATGCGCGCCCGGGTGATAAAATGCGCGCCCGGGAAAAAAATGCGCTTCCAGGCGAAAAACGCGCGCTCGGTCGAAAAAATGCGCGCCCAGACGGAAAATGCGCGTCCGGGCAAAAATTGCGCGACCGAGCTTAAAATGCACGCCCGGGCGAAAAATGCGCGCCAGTGCGAAAAATGCGCTCCCGTGCGAAAAAAATGTGCGCCCGCGTGAAAAATGCGGCACGGGCGAAAAATTCGCGCCCGAGCGAAAAATGCACTCCCGGGAGAAAAATTCGCGCCCGGGCGAAAAAATGCTCGCCCGGGCAAAATATGCGCTCCCGGGCGAAAAATGTGCTACCGGGCGAAAAATGCGCGCCCGACCGAAAAATGCGCGGTCGGGCAAAAAATTCGCGCCCGGGCGAAAAATGCGCCCCTGGGCGAAAAATGCGCGCCCGGGTGATAAAATGCGCGCCCGGGAAAAAATGCGCGTCCGGGCGAAAAAACGCGCGCTCGGTCGAAAAAATGCGCGCCTAGACGGAAAATGCGCGACCGGGCAAAAATTGCGCGACCGGGCAAAAATTGCGCGATCGAGCGAAAAATTCGCGTCCGGGCCTAAAATGCGCCCATCGGCGAAGAAATGCTCGACCGGGCAGAATAATGGGAAAATTTTGCTCTCGGGCGAAAAATGCGCTAACCATGTATCGGGATGAGGAAGTGCTTTTCGAAAAGGTTGAAAAGTAGGGGACAAATGACTTTTCAAAAGGAGGAGAAAAAGGAGTTTTCCGCGGTAGCTTTTCCCACCGGTAGACAATCCAAACGGTTTTGTAAGTGCGGTGGCGTTTTTCAGAAAATGGAAAGGAGCTAAAAAGCCCTCCCAAACAGGCCCTAAGTGTTTAACTGTTTATGGACTTTAATTAGATTACTGGACTGACTGTTTATGTCTTATGGATTATTTATTTTGTAATTTGATTATGTTTTTGGTTAATTTTAGGAAGTAGTTTAATAATGATTTTTTTAGAGTTTGGATTGAGGTCTTTTTTGGACTACTTTTCTCAAATAAATTGTTCAAGAATGTAGTATGTAAAATTTTTATAAAGATACTTAGGCATTTATTGCGTGTTTTTAATGTATAAATAATTTTCTTCCCTCAAATACTTGCATATTTAAATTTAACATTATAATTTCATAATTCATATTTTACAAAATATATATTGAAAGTTGTTCTTCATAATTGATTTTTAAAAATATTATTTAACACTAAACTAGTAAACTTTATAACAATTTATTTCTTAATAAAAAAAAACTAATTTCGAGCCGGCTCGAAATTGTTTCGAGTTGGCTCGGAATCGAGTCGATTTCGAGTCGAGCCGGCTTGACTCAAAATTGATTTCGAGTTCGAGTCAATTTCGAGCCGACTTCTGAGTCGAAAATTTCGATTTCGAGCCGAATTGAAATCGCTCGGAGTCGGCTCGATATCAGGGCTAAATTAAATAAGGCAATTGTTATTCGCAGATCATAAATGTCTATCCGCAGACCAATATATTCTTATTTTATTTGAGTTTACAAATTGTTATCCACAGACCAATTTTAAATTTGATTAGTCGACGTTCTTGTTCCTGTGAGCAGGGCTCGACAACGAAGGAACATCTCTGACGACCTTTTGAGCACTTCAATGTGCGCACGGATCGTGATTCATAAAATAAATGCGCGGATAGAGACCGAGTTGAGGAAGAAAGACGATTTCTTCGTTGTTCATGCGTTTTCAATTTGTTTGGGAAGATTTAGTTAGCTAGGGTTATTCTCTCCATGTGTTAAGGAAGGCGAAGAGGACGATCAAAGTTATTTTTTAAAATTTTCTTCACTAATCTGCGGATAACAAAAATATCTGCGAATAGACAAACGCAGTTTGTGAATAACAACCACCTTAAATAGCAGTGCATAAATTGATAAAATTATCAGGGAAAATATTTTTATGCAATAAAAATAATTAACTCCTAATGAAAAAAAGAGCTCACAACTACAATGTTTTTATTGCTAAAGCATCCTTTGAGAAATTTCACTTAGCGGAAACACGTCCGACGAACATGATCGTAATCATCTGCCCACATGCTAACAAATGACTCAAAAATACATGTAAATAAATCCTCAAACCAAACCTAATGCATATTCAAGATCAAGACTTTGTTTGGTGGAAGTACATGTGTGGGGACTGGGGATCATGTCACATATGAGGCTACATAGTTATCAGAGCCATTCATTTTGTGTGGATGAGTGATCTATGATTTTTAGTTATATTTTACATTTTTCAAATTTTAATGTATTTTGTGGATCTTAATGAGTGGAGAATTATGACTTTCCACGGTGGCTCCTGTCTATAAATAGAGATAGACAGCTCATTGAAAAGGGGATGAAAATGGAGATAAAATTTCTTCTTTTGGTCACCAATGCTGAAGTCAGAGCCTAGGTGTAGATCATGGCCGTCCAAGAGCAATTGTGTACGAGCGTAGCCCCGTGCACGACTGCTAGTGCTTGTAGGTTGTTTGGGCAAGAGGATTCACATACCCTGCAGAGTGACGCTTATCCCATCTACATCTTTTTTATATATTACTAAAATAAAGGAATTGTTAAAGAGCATCATGCAACCTAAATTTATGATTTTGCCTCTCGCAACAATTAAATATATATATATATATATACGCAACGATAAAATCAGAATTTTCATTATTATTGTAGTAACCAGAAAAATCAAGTTCACAAAGTTCAGACCAAAGGTTACTGATCCAGCGGCCAACCTAGGCAAACAACAAGAAGAAGAAGCCGAAAGGTTACGGATGATCTCTGGATCGCCTACAAACACGATCCCGAGCTTCTGCTAGGAGGTCCCCCCACACACTCAGAAGTTTATAGGAATATCCCCTCCTGATATGCACCCATAAATTTATAGAAGCTCCAAGGGGGTGCGATTAGCAAAAGCCCCACCATGGGAATGTGGAAGTAATGAAGTCAAGTTCAACCCCATGATCAAGGGAATGGGGAAGAGAGGAAGAAACAACTGCAATCATCGCACGGCGTCACCCGCGCAGGTAGTTATCAAGACCGCACTCCGCCATTGTTGGGTGCGGCCAAAGCCGCACAGCCGCGCCCCACTAAGGGGGTGTGGGTTGCACCCCACTAAGGGGGTGCGGTTAAGCTCTCACCCCACTTAGAGGGTGCGGCCAAAGCCCATATCCCCCCATGGATGGTGCGGCCAAACCCGCACCCCCATGGGGCACCTCCCATAGGGGTGCGGCCAACCCCCCCCCCCCCCCCCCCCCCCCCCCCCCCCCATGGGGGATGCGGGCAAAGCCGCACCCCCCATAGGGGTTGTGGCCGAAACTGCACCCCCTCGGGGGGTGAAACCGAAACCGGACCCCCCTCAGAGGTTGCCGAAGCCCCTCCCTTCCTAGGGGGTACAGTTTCTCGTCTTAAGGGAGGATGCGTGGCCTTTGAGGGACGCGCCCTTTCTCTCACAGTCAAGCTTCTCCGACATCGCTCGTCCGCCTTCTCGACTTTCCGCCCACAATGCGAGCCAAGCGCTTCTAAGTTCACGACGCACTCAAAATGATTCCGCGTTCACCGCGCGCTCAGAACGCTTCCGCGTTCACCGCGTGCTCAGAACACCTTCACATTCCCGACGCGCGTAGCAATTCACCTTTCTTAATTTCCTAGATTGCAGGTCTTGTTCACTGCGCTCAACGCCATCAACGAAGCTGCCCGAACTACCCAGGGGGCAAGATGGGAATATCCCAAAAATAGTGATCCGTGTGCTCCAAATCGGCAAATGCGATTCGCCCGTCAGGTAGTTACGATGGTTACAATGGCAAATTTACTGGGCTACATCTGCCCAAGGTTATAAAAGGAGCCCAGAGCCTTCATTTCAATACACCTTGCTTTCGACACCCGAGAGAGCTCTGTTGAAGATTCCTCAGAGTTCTCCTCCGGCGCTTGAAGATCTCCTTCAAGTCTTTGAAGATCTTCTTCAAGTTCTCGAAGATCTCCTTCAAGCATTCGAAGATCTCCTTCGAGCCTTTGAAGATCTCCTTCGCTTTCGAAGATATTCTTCCTAACTGACCTGGAGATCCTCCAGGCACCGAAAGGCGACTAGAGCATCTCACTTTCATTCCCGCGAAAAAGTACTTAGTTTCCTAAGAGGTGGTATGTTACCCTCGGAGATTCTCTTTATTACTACTGGAATGAGCGACGACATGTCGCCCTCGAGTTCTAAGCTTTCACTTGTAACAAACCAACATATAGTGGAATTTGGCTCGCGCAGCTCCGTCCACGTGATTTTTTACCCTTTTCGGGTTTTCCACGATAAAAACATCTTCTTGTCGTCTACTAGTTCTCTCATTGATTGTTTGCATGCTCGGCTCACTCTCGAGATAAGGTGGTTCGATTCGACTGGTCTATCAAAGCGTCGAGCGACCTGCAACAGTTTGGCGTCATCTGTGAGAATTTGTTCCCAACACTCTACAAAGGTCTACAGAGATTTCCTCAAGACAACATACAACAATGGAAAGGAGTGCCTACACCACCGAAGGATCAATCCTCGGGGTGCGTGTTGACCTGTCTCCCTCGCATTCACTCATAAATGTGCCTCTCGCGGATGAAGCAAGAAATGCTCCCATAGCAGCGCTAGAAGGGCGCATGCGTCAAATGGAAGAACAACAAACTGATATGTTGACTCTCCTGAGAAATCTCGAGGTTCCTCGAGCTCCCGCTCCACCTCCAGTACCGAACGTTCTGCTCCCCCATACCCAAATCATGCTCCGATTGAGGAAACCGCTCGGGAGGAGGATGTCTTAGAAGAACTTGATAACTTCTCACAAAGAAGTTATTTTTGTTGGGAAAATGATCCTCAATGTTCCCTTGATTTGAAGAGTCCTCACACTCAATGCTAAGTACAAGTTGTATTTAATAAACCCTATTTCTATCTCATAAGTATGCAGGATAAGGGCACACCATGGTGTAATGTATGATCAGCTGAGACAAGCTCTCTGTCTCAGCTGAACTGTTGAGACAAGACCAGGAGCTGCTGAGAAGGCATTTGGGCAAGCTGAGCTGCAGATAGAAGAAACCGCTGAGACAACTGTCTGTCTCAGCGGATCCGCTGAGAAGGGACAGAAGTAACCGCTGAGAAGGCTGACCATCTCAGTCCAACCGCTGAGACAGTTCAAACGTGATCTGGCGGGTTCTGCTTTTGGCGCAAGCTGCAGAAATGCGTATTGGGGACCACCAATCTTTCCCATACCTGTCAGGAGGACAGTTAAGAGCCGTTGGGGGTCAAAGGAGTATAAAAGAAATAAGTTAGGGTTGAGAAAACATCTTCTGCTATCAATCTTTCTCTCGAGCACAAAAAGAAGCGGAAGCGAACTGTTCCATTGTCGGCAGCCAAGAACTAAGCTAACACAGGCCGCCTAACACAGGCGCTAGCCCAGGTCGAACATATCCATAGCCGCTTAAGGATTCGTCGAGAATGCTACCGCTAGCGTTCGTTGAATCGAATTCACGATTTCTCGAATCGATTCATCGGAACACATTCGTCGGGACACGAATTCGTCGAGACAGCTACCGCCGGCGCTGCCGCTACCGGGCGCTAGAACTCGACGATTCGTCTTGATGTTTTCGACGACTCACACAGACACTTTCGTCGATACACAACCATTTCGACGATAAGATCTACCGCCGGCACTAGCCCTAACTCCCGACGCTAGCTCCTTAGCTTAGAACACCGCCAAAATCTTTGCACATGAAAACTGGGGTCTTACATTCCGCCCCCCCTAAAAATGAATTTCGTCCCGAAATTCTAATAGTACAAATAATTACAAAGATAGAAAAATTTAACTTGTACCTCAACGAAACAATTTGGGGAACTCATCACGCACGGTCTGCTCACGCTCCCATGAAAGCTCCTCACGACCGCAATTGTCCCAGCGACCATCTTGATTATTTTATTCCGCAACTGCTTTACCTCAGCGTCCTCGATGCGAATAGGCGTGACCTTTTCCTTTAGCCCATCCTCGACTGACACTTGATTCGCCACAAGCACTTGGCTAGGCTCTGACACAACCTTCCTTAGCACAGATATGTGAAACACATCGTGTAAGCCGCTCAACTCTGTCAAAAGAGCGATCTGATAGGCAGCTTCACCAACACGTTCCAGTATCTCAAATGGTCCAAGGTATCTTGGACTCAGCTTTTTCAAGCGTCGAATCTTGGACACACCCTTGAACAGTTTGTTTCTGTGCTTGGCGTTGTAGTATTTTGTCTGCCTTTCTTGCGTAATCAACAATCTCTCCCGGATTGTTCGAATAGTCGAATTGGCATCTTCGACTTCCTTTCGCTTAAATATCTTAGTTTCGCCCGTCTCCGCCCACGCCAAGGGAGTACGACACTTTCTACCATAAAGAGCCTCAAAGGGCGCCATTTTTATACTTGCCTGGTAGCTGTTATTATAAGCGATCTCAATCATAAAGAGATGATCTTCCCACCTCTTTCTGAAATCTAAGGCGCACATTCGGAGCATATCCTCCAATGTCTTGTTGGTCCGTTCAGTCTGCCCATCCGTTTGAGGAAGGAAGGCAGTGTTAAATTTCAGCTTGGTACCCAACAGTTGGTGGATTAGCCTCTAATCTTTAGACGTGAAGCGCCCATCTCGATCACTTACGATGCTACGGGGCACACCGTGCAGTCGTACAATGCTATCTACATATAACTTTGCTAACTTCTCCACTGAATCGTCCTTCCAGTTTGGAATAAAGTGGGATACCTTTGTCAAGCGATCCACGATCACCCAAACAACATCATTCCCGCTTTGCGACCTCGGCAAACCATGCACGAAATCCATAAAAATATCATCGAATTTTCATTTCGGAACAGGCAACGACTTCAGGAACCCACTAGGTTTCTGACATTCTGCCTTCACAAGTGCACAAGTTTTGCATTTTGCCACGTAAAGGACTATGTCCTTCTTTAAACCTGGCCACCAAAACAACTTTTCATGTCTTGGTACATTTTTGTGCTCCCCGAGTGGATTGAGTACATTTTTTAACTCCTCAAAAGCTCGTGCACACACTGGTGACCACATGAACTTTTGATCCTTCCTTGTCAAAGTTGTGAGAGGAAGAGCGATCCGTGAAAAGTTCTCCACGAAGCGCCGATAGTAGCCGGCAAGTCCAAGGAAACTCCTGACTTCCGCTACTGTCGTCAAAACTTGCCACTCCTGGATTGCCTATATCTTTACCGGATCTACTACAACACCTTCTCCACTAACTACATGACCAAGGAACGCCACCGAGGCTAGCCAAAATTCACACTTAGAGAATTTGGCATACAACTAACTCTTTCGCAGGGTTTCCATATCTACGCGCAAATGAATCACGTGCTCTTCTTCAGACTACGAGTACACCAATATATCGTCAATAAAGACGATCACAAATCGGTCGAGGCACTCTATAAAAGTTTGTTTCATCAGATCCATGAAGACCGCTGGCGCATTCATCAAGCCAAACGACATCACAGTGAACTCATAGTGCCCATAGCGGGTACTAAACGCCATCTTGGGAATATCATATTCCCGAATCTGCAACTGGTAATATCCAGATTTCAAATCCAATTTCGAATACACAATTGATCCGACCAACTGATCGAACAGGTCATCGATTCGTCGTATCAGATACTTGTTCTTTTTTGTTAACTTGTCCAGTTCACGATAGTCGACACGCAGACACAGGCTTCCGTCCTTCTTCTTCACGAAGAGGACCGGTGCACCCCAAAGGGATGAACTTGGGCGTATATAGCCTTGCTCTAGCAACTCCTGCAACTGAACCTATAACTCTGCCATCTCCTTTGGCGTTATTCGGTATTGGGAGCATGACACAGGCTTGGCACCTGGCATTAGATCTATCGTGAAGTCGATCTCTCGCTGAGGCGGCGCCCTAGGGAGGTCTTTGGTAAACACATCTGGATACTCCGATATGACAGGAACGTCACTTAAACTGGGCTGAGGCTTTACAACCCCCACTAGCACGAAGTACAAGTCCGCACCCTGGCGAACTGCTTTGACTACTTGGACCGCAGATATCAACATCTTGCTCGATCCACGCAAACCATCAAAAGTCATTGCACGTTCAGTATTATGCCCAGTGTGACCTCCTTCGAAGTGCAATCAATATATGCCTGCTGCACTGACAGCCATTCCATTCCAAAGATTACATCAAACTCTGAGATCGACAGTATCGATGCTCCCAAATCAAAGTCTTGACTTCCAATCTGCACCTTAACAACACAAACTCGATCTGCATGCATGGAGCACCCATTTGGTGGCACCACATCCAACCTTTCCTTTGCTAAAGACGAAGGCACTCCAATTCATTGTATGAAGGCCTTCGAGAGAAAGGAATGCGAGGCTCCAGTATCAAACAATGCTCTCGCCGGCCAGTTAAAGATTAGGACAAAGGCTAATACACACAAATTTAACAAGCAATGCACAAGGTATGAAGTATATAAAGCAACAAAAGCTAATACATACCTGTCACCACATCACTTTGCTTAATGGCCTCCTGCTGACCAAGATTGTATACTCAGGGCTGAGCTGGAGCATGATGTGATGCAGTTGATTCCATTGCCTTCCCTTTCTCTGCCGCATATGTCGCAATTGCCTTCTTGCTGCTGCGACAATCCCGAGCATAGTGGCCCACTTTGCCACAACTATAACACGTGAATGGACCTCGTCCTGTAGTCATTCCTGTCACGGAAGACCGAGCTGGCCCCGAAGGTCTAGCTCTCTTTCTCCACTTACCCTGCCCAGACTTTGCAGAGTCCGGTACTTTGAACTCTGGCTTTTGTACCGCCAAGTCCTTCTTACTTTGAACTCGCTTCATATCCTTCTCCAAGGAACGAGCAGCATTGACCAAGGTCATAAAACCTTGCGTCATTGGCCCATACAGAAGTAACCACAGGTCATCCCGCAGACCCTCATAAAACCGATTGGTCTTACATTCTTCATCTACAAATGTGGCGCCTGCATAACGTCCCAACCTCGTAAACTCATGCAGATAGCCGTCCACCATACTATTGCCTTGAGTCAATCGGTTGAATTGGTTTTCCATCGCCATTCGCTGAACAGAAGGGAGATACCTTCCCAAAAAACAGTCTCGAAAATTCCTCAAACGAGACATCAGTCAGTTGCCTTCCCGCCAACTGGTGCAACTCCAACTCCCCCCACCAAAGTTGCGCCTCTCCATCTATAAGGAAGGTTGCTAAGGTGACTTTCTGTCCTTCCTCCGTTTCTGTGGCTGTCAAGGTTTTTCTAATTCTCGAGAGCCAGTCCTCAGCCTGAGTTGGGGTTCCTGCTCCTGCAAATGTCGGAGTGTGGAAACTCAAAAAATGCTGCAGTTGTTGGTCCGAAGCTCGTCTTGCCCTCACTTGCACTAGCCTTTCGACCACTGGTTCAACTGCAACAACCGGCACCGTGGCCACCCCGTGGGCAGGAGGCTGTACAGGTATATGCCTTCCTGCTTGTGCATTGAACATAGCGAATACCGCCTCTGCTATTAACCGCACTATCTCAACAGAAGGAGGAGTAGGCACATCTGCTGGTGCACTTCTCGCAGTAGAGCACAGGGGTCGAGACTGCCCCGCTCCACTCCTAGTCACCAATACATGTGCAATAGAACACAATTAACGACGAAAATGTAGCAAAAATAATAAAGGAACGCTTAGTTTCCAGCACGTTGTTACAAACACACATGTATTTCATTCCTAAAGTGGACATTGCCTGGTTATTTAAGTGATTTCACGGCGATGCACACACGTGCTCACCACCCCTTAAAATAATTCGACCACAAATTCGGACGGAAATGGATCGAGACCTGTAGCTGATACCAATTTGTAACACCCGCCCCATCACATAAAATATAACAGTAGGTCCGACAGGGACCCCACGCCATATTAAATGAACAGTAAAGAGCGTTACGTAATTAGTAGTTAAATAGTTTCAAATAAAACTATCTCAGCATACACAGAGTCATACACAACGGAAGCATTTATTTAAGGTAAAACCAGATTACATAAGTTGTCCACTTGTTCACTAGAGATGAATATACAAAACAAGTTTTACATGTGAAATGTTTACATTGACAGTGGCTTCCAAACATCGGCACGCAGGACGGCCACACATGAAAAGTAGTAAACATGCAAAACACTTGGGCCTTCAAGGGCCAGCAAAGCGCAACAGCTGGGGTTCCAACCCGCTATTTCCCGCTCGTCTAGCCAGGACCTGTCAAACACAATCCACCAAACAATGGGAAAACAGGTAACCAGTCAGCTTTAGTTGACCCAGATTTATAACGACCCCACCCCATGCCCGGGGCGGTGGTACTCCTTCCCTGCAAGCAAGCAATAATATAAGATATTTCACAGTTGCGTCTAAGCAACGCATAGAAACAATCAACATATACGTCAACTCAAAGCCGCACGTATTGTGCTCTCAAGGAACACTCCATCCACAAGTCCATTTTCAGCTTAGATGATCAATTTAGCTAAGCCGTACAAACCGACATTTTCCAGCATCTTCCATAAGGCGGTGCACCGAGGGGAGACCTCTTCACTGACCAATATGGATGGGTTCAGATCCAGCTAGTCCCGACTCAATCATCGCGAACATACATCACGA
Organism: Dactylorhiza incarnata; assembly: GCA_033032865.1. Taxonomy (NCBI): domain Eukaryota; kingdom Viridiplantae; phylum Streptophyta; class Magnoliopsida; order Asparagales; family Orchidaceae; genus Dactylorhiza; species Dactylorhiza incarnata. Next base: position 765,095 of record JAWHQI010000184.1, on the reverse strand, counting down.
TGTAGGTAAATTTTCACCTCATCCCGATCACATAGACGACCTCACAGGGTCATCACCACAGCTCCCAGGTCCATTCTCAATCATACCACGTGATCTCAAGGACCACTGGAGATAGCGCCGATGCTAGCACTAGCGCTAGCTACAGAACTCAGTTCTGTCAGCTCTTTCAGGTATTTTTTGGAGATCACCTCCAGAACTCCCTGCAGCACATCACAGCACCCAGAACTCGAAAACATTCATACATACTCGGAGTCTTCTCCAGAGCGCAATAAACATCACCAATCTAGACCAACCTATCCAGATAAGCTTCACATAATATGCTTATGTTTGTACTACGTTCCAGACTCTATATGCAATTTCTACGGGGATATTCCATATCGACCCATCGGAAGAAACCTATCCACTAATTAGTGGAAATCTTCCTGCTACTATGCAAATCCAAGGACTAGCGTGTCTAGAGATTAAGGAGGAGAATCGTTACCCTTAATGCTCGTTTTGGTGCCATAGGGTTAAGCTTCCTCTCCATGGATCCAACGATGGCACAAGCGCGCAAGAGATCTCCTACACGGACTTGCTCTAGCCAAAACTGATCTCCTTCCTCTCCCTGACCTCTTCCTTTGTCTTTGGAGAGAATCCACGTGAGAAACTAAGGAAAATCCACGAATTTGGCGGCTATATATAGAAAAATGCTACCGTCGGCGCTACCGCCTAACGCAGGCGCTACCCCAGGCTGAACATATCCATAGCCGCTTAAGGATTCGTCGAGAACGCTACCGCTAGCGCTCGTTGAATCGAATTCACGATTTATCGAATCGATTCGTCAGAACACATTCGTCGGGACACGAATTCGTCGAGACAGTTACCGTCGGCGCTACCGCTGGCGCTAGCACTTGATGAATCGTCTTGATGTTTTCGACGACTAGCACAGACACTTTCGTCGATATGCAACCATTTCGACGATAAGAGCTACCGTCGGCGCTAGCCCCAGCGCCCTGACGCTAGCTCCTTAGCTTAGAACACCGCAAAAATCTTTGCACATGAAAACTGGGGTCTTACATTTTGCTCATGTACACAATTCATTGTCCAACACTATGAATTGTAGAGCATCGTTGGTCTAATTGTAGTACGATTAAACCAACCTATGTCGATCCCAAGCCTGGATAAAAAATGGCGAGGATTGTATTAGATAGACGACCAACGTAAAATCTAGTCACTCTTATGAATATGAATCATTTGAGAAATTTTCTTCTCATATTGCAATGATTTTTTTAATATTTTGTATATTGATCAATTGATATGCTAACACCCCTTCACTAACTCCACTCCCAAAAAAGTTTTAGGCGAATATAATAACCCGGGATTTGAACTGCCAAAGGTAGATACAACAACCAGTCTTAATTGTTGTTTTTGAAATATAAACAAGAGGAGCGAAAGACTACATGAACAGGGGTTGTGTTTTCCACTACTTTGATTTGTATTCACCTTCATAATTACTGATGGGTTATCCAAGAATAATAAGGTGGTCGGATTGGACCAACAAGACCACAACAGCGACTGGTTTACTGAGACGATTCCAACTGGTCAAAATTTCACAATTCTGGGTTTGTTTGACCCCTCAAACGACCCTCGAATCGGTACACGTGAAAATTAACCCGAGACAGACCGGTCTCCTCCTTCCTCATACTAGGGTCGTGCCCAAGCTTGAGGTGCAGCAAGGGGGAAGCGGCTACCCCTCAATCTGGTCGCCAATCGGCTGACCGAAAAGCATTGAGAGGGTCGCACAGGCCCCAAAGGCCATAAGAAACCTCACCTTTCTTCCTCATCATTCCTCCCCAATGAGCTTTTTCGTCATTAATGGAGAAATTTGAAACTTTGGAAGCTCATATATCCCAAACTGTTCAATGAAACTTGAATCTGAAAGTGACACCAAATTGCGCTCGAGAAATGTTACAAGATAGGCTATTCATTCAAAAAAATTGGTGGAGTTTTCTTGGGCGGCCATTTCACCCAAATGCCTCTTTAGTCGACCTAAGCTCTGAACCCCTGGTCGAGAAACTGTCACCAACAGTAGACTCATAGCAATGAAACGATGCTTCCTTGAAATTTTTATCAAGTTCCCAACATTTCTATTTTTTCAGCGGGACGTCGGCCACCGCCGGCCGCCACCACTCATCCAAAACCTAACTGGGCTGCCTGTATCTGCTCGAGGGGGGGGGGGGGGGGGGGGGGGAGAGGAGTTTTTTAATTATTAAAATTGGTGATCTGAGGGACATAAATCGAGCATTTATATTCATCCTCCATATAATTAGAAGGACGAAATTCATTGTGCTCCGACTCTTGAAATCCATAAATGGGGTCTACTCCTTCATTTGAAGAGGCTCATAAATTGAGGAAAAGTATGGATCCTATGCCTTGTGCGATCCTCACCACGAAGAGCAATGGGAAGATCAAAGTCCGACCTATCATCTGTGTCAGATCCATCCGATGAAGAGAGTGATGGCTCGAGAACTGGCAAAGATGGCCCCAGAGGTGGAGAAGAGGTGGCGAGAGATGGAGAGGAAGAGGTTGGTGTGGTAAGAGAAGATTGAGTGAACAATAGGTAGAGTGGGGTTATCATCAGTTGGTGAGGGTGTAGGATTTTGCGAGAAGTAAAGAGTATTTTCAAAGAATGTGACGTCAGCGGAGACATACTATTTCCTGAGAAGATGGTCATAACATCGATATCCTTTTTGAGTGGGAGAGTAGCCAAGAAATATGCATTTAATGGAGCGAGGGGAAAGTTTATCGTGACCAGCTGAAGGAGAGTGGACAAATGTCGTGCAACCGAAGACTTGGGGGGTTAAAGGAAATGGTGTGGCACCTGGGTATAGGATGGAGAAGGGGGTATGGCCTTGGAGGACCGAAAAGGGAATACGGTTGATGAGATAGCAAGAGAGAAGGATGACATGACCCCAGTGTGAGCGAGGGACATTCATCTGAGTGAGAAGAGTACGAGCAACGTCAAGGAGATATTGATTCTTGCGTTCCGCCACTCCATTTTGTTGGGAAGTATATGGACAGCTTGTCTGATGGACAATGTCATGATGCATACAAAAAGTTGAAATTTGATTACTAAGATATTATTTAGCATTATCAGTATGAAGAACTTTAATAGACACACCAAATTGTGCGATAATTTCATTATAAAAGGGGGTGAATACAGAGAATAGATCAGAACATTCTTTTAAAAGATACGTTCATGTACATCGAGAGAAGTTAATAAAAGTAACAAAATACAGACTACCCCTACCAACAGATTTGGTAGGAGAGGGACCCCAGATGTCTGAGTGAATAAGTTCAAAGGGACGAGAATTGTCTTCGCCTTGGTCATCCTCTTCCTTTAACAGATCTGGTAGGAGCTAGTATATAAGGTGAGGAGGAGGATGACCAAGGCGAAGATGCCATTGTAGAAGAGAGGTGGATGCAAAGAGGGCAGATACATTATCCAGGAAGAAGAGGCCGCCGCTTTCAGTCTCAGTAGCAATCGTCTCCTTGGAGTGTGGATCCTGAAAAGAGCAAGTAGTAGAAGTAAATGTCACTGAGCAATATAGTTGTTTGCATAGAGAGGTAACCGAGAGCAAGTTGCATGGAAAAGTTGGCACGTAGAGAGTGTCTTCTAGTTGAATAGACGAAGTGACTTGGACTATACCAATCTCGCACACAGGAGATGAAGAACCATCCGCAATTAAAACCGGAGGTGACCGACTATGTTTGTCCAAATGAGAGAAAAGAAGATGATTTCCTATCATATGATTTGTAGCACCAGTCAATGAGCCACTTACCCCTGGTGACTATGTGGGCACTATCTGAAGAGGTGGCAAGAGAGGCTAACTTCTTGCTGGGCAAAAAAGGTGCTTCACTTGCTGGAGGGCGAAGATGAGGATGCTTGACCCATCAACGATCCACGGACTGTCCATCTTGCCGCAATGAAAGAAGAGGCATCGGGACAAACCTCGCCCTGGGTGACCTCCACGGACGCTAGTGTTGCTTCGATGAGTTAGATGAGCAATGGTGTCAGAGGGAGGTGGGTATGCAAGCAGAGGTCGTTGAAGAAGAATGGTGACAATGGAGATGCGATCAGCGGTAGAAGCAAGGGTAAGAAAGTCAGCTTCTCCTAGAATTTATTGTTGGATCATATCATAAGACTCTAGGAGGCGAAGAAGGTAACACACCACCATGAGTTCCTAGAAGTGATTGTGTTGCTCAGCAAGATCAGTAGAGAAGGGGCAATGCTGAAGAAGTTCGGCACCAAGAGCTTGCACCACCTTATAAGCAGCTACCTGAGTCATGGAGGGGCGAGCAAAGAGATCGGCACATAACGTGTATATGCGAGAAGTCTGAACCCTTTTAAAATATAGAGCAACAAGATGAGTCCATGCCCAAACAGTCTCATCATGACGAATGATGGGCTGATATTCATAAGATAGATTTTTCGCAAGCCATGTTCTAACTAGAGCGTACTGGCATCCCAGTCATCAAAGGTAGCAGAACCTCTTATAGGAGTGTCATCAGTGAGGTGATGATGTTTGCACTAGGATCTTAACAGAATTGTGAAGGAGACACTCTAGTATGGATAGTTTGATTCTGTCAACTTAGAGGTGGTATCTAGATTTCCTGAAGCAATTGAGGCTGGGGGCGGTCAGAACAGGTGGCACAGTCAGGGTAGTAGAAAAAGAGTTATCCGGGGTATCCATAGAGAGAAAAAGGTCGCGTGGTCAGGGAGAGGAGACTGCACAAGCCATAAAGAACGTAAGGGAGGAGACCACACAAGCCACAAAGATCAGAAGAGAGTAGGCAGACAGTTAAGAAGGCTGAGACCGCTCAGGCTGCCATGAAAATAAGAAGAGGGGAGTAGGTGGTTAGGAAACCAAAATCCTCTTAAGAGAAGAATCGGGCGGTCAGGCGATCAGACGAGTTGGTGACGAAACAAAGAGTTCACAACCGAAGTATTAGTGTTTTGCTCTGATACCATGTGAGAACTTGGTAATACCTTTGTTGGATCTTATGATGCCCTTAGAACTGAGAGATTTATAGAAAATCGAAACTTTTTGATTCTGTTGCTAACGTCGGCGTTAAGAGTTAACGCTGGGCGTTAGCTCTCCAGAAAATTAGGCTTCACAGAATTATGTCAAAGTGATTTTACTTATGAAATATTAAATAAAATACAATTCCAGAAAATCAGATATAATGAAAATTAATATTATATTATATTTCAAAGAGAATTACAGAGATAAAATTTCAATAACGCTTGAAATTAAAGGCGACAAGGTAAAAATCATTTTTTGTTCCTTCACCGGTCCTTCTCCCAAGAACCGGTTGGCTATAGCCTATCTTTCCCCAGATAAGTTCTCTGGCCACCCCCTAGATCTACCCTTGACCTAGTTGTCATGCACAAGGCGGCGAATTTCCCCCAAAACCGAACCGGTCCTAGTTCGAGATAGCCGTCACCTTCGAATTGAACTTTGGAGGGAGAGACCTTAGAATTTTGCTCACCAAGTCGCCGTTGGAGAACACCTTTCCAAGTACTTTTGAGTTGTTGACAATCTTGGTGAACCTTGTGTACATTGAATCTATGTCTTCATCTGCCTCCATCCGGAATTTCTCGTATTCAGATTCAAGTTGGAAAAGCTTTGAATCCTTGACCTGCGAAGTACCTTCATGGGTGATTTCTAATAAATTCCATATATCATAAGCAGTTTTGCAAGCACAAGTTCTATTAAATTCTGTTCTATCCAAAGAATAAAATAAAACATTCATAGCTTTAACATTATTCTTGCATCTTAACTTGTCGTTATCATACCATTTGTTTCCCGGTTTTTCCATAGTAACTTCTCCAACAACAAATGTCGGTGAAGAGTAGCATTGTTTCACATACCCCACACATCATTATCTAAAACAATTAAAAAACAACGCATTCTTGTTTTCCAATAATTATAATCAGTATCGGTAAATAGTGGAGGTCTACTAATCCCTTGACCCTCAACGAAAGCATGATCATGATGCGCCATTATTTGTGAAACCATTTTGGAATAATCTCGCTCTGATATCACTTGTTGGATCTTATGGCGCCCTTAGAGGGGGGGGGGGGGGGTTGAATAAGGGGTTTACGAATTTTTTAGTAAAAATGAGAGATTTATAGAAAATCAAAACTTTTTAATTTTGTTGCTAACGCTATCGTTAAGAGTTAACGCTGGGCATTAGCTCTCCAGAAAATTAGGCTTCACAGAATTATGTTAAAGTGATTTTACTTATGAAATATTAAATAAAATACAATTTCAGAAAATCAGAGATAATGAAAATAAATATTATATTATATTTCAAAGAGAATTACAAAGATAAAATTTCAATAACGTTTGAAATTAAAGACGATAAGGTAAAAATCATTTTTTGTTCCTTCACCCGTCCTTCTCCCAAAAATCGGTTGGCTATAGCCTATCTTTTCCCAGATAAGGCCTCTAGTCACCCCTAGATCTACCCTTGACCTAGTCGTCACGCACAAGGCAGCGAATTTCCCCCTAAACTGAACCCTGCCTAGTTGCCACACGCATGGCGGCGAATTCACTACCGTTACAAGAAAATAATGAAAGGATAAAAGTAAATTTAGAATAAAAGACTTCCTATATTGAAGAGAGTTGAAGGAGATGTTGAAGACAGGCAATGACCATCGTCGGAGTTGAAGCGAGCTTCCTTCTTCAAATTTGACCATTGGAAATCTCTTTCTCACTCTTGTTCCTCAATGGTGGTGTTGGGAGTGTTCTCTGAATTTGGGGATGAAATGCTCTCACAAAAGATTGGAATGAAGGCTTGAAAGTTCAACATTTGAGCAACGAAATCAGCTCTTTAAATAGGCACGGGAGCTAACGTCGGGCGTTAAGAAGTTAACGCCAGCGTTAGTGACCGTGTACGGTCGTGACTGAGATCATGCAACCGTTGAGATCGTGGAAGATCATGGACTCAACGCGAGCATTAGCTCAAATGCTGGCGTTGTCTCTTTGTTCTCGACGATATTTCTTCTCCACGTCAAGATCGTTGAGACGTCATCCCTTCTCGACGATAAGGTAACGTTGAGCGTTAACTTATAATGCAGGGCGTTAGCTCTCTTTTCAGAGAATCATCATCAATCAGCATCCAATTTATAGGGTTATTTAACTATAGTACCTGCACACTATAAACACAAGCAAGATCAAATATATAGTGTGATTTGTTATTCTCAAACTAGGAGATGTGGAACACAAGATCCAACAACCTTAACCGCAATTAACAATAATACATAGGATATTGAAAATAACACAATTATTTATTTCCAAAAACTCTAAATATTACAAAAGTATGACCTCCTTTATATAGAATGGAGGAGGAGAGAGAGATGACAAATTGGAGATGTGGGACTAATACTATACAATACTACAAATGCGGTCAGGGCGGTCACATATGTTCTGACCGTAGAAGTTGTACGGTTAGACAAGCTAACCGATCAGATCGCAAAGTGCGGTCATAGGATTAGACCGCGTGATTATATTCCGCCGATCTTCATCACACAATAGGTGGTCAGTCATGGTAACCGACCAGACCGCAAGGTGCGGTTATATGGTTAGACCGCACGATCATATTCATATTCTAACACGAAGAAAGTCCACTAACAACCCAATGCGCCTCTCTACTAAGCCCGCTCATGCGTACGCCTGTCCAATGCACGCTAAGCTCTCTAGAGCAGGCTCTCCTCTCTAATGCATGCTCCGCACTCTAGAGAGCACTATGACTCTCTAGAGCGCGCCCCACTCTTCAGTGTGCATGATGCTCTCCAATGCTCTCGCCGCTCTTTAGTGCGCTCTTCGCTCTCTAGCGCATGATTGACTCTCTAGTAAGTGCTCGACTCTCTAGTGTCTAATTCTCTCTTCAGTGTGTGTTCCTCTCTACAAAAACATGCCCCGCTCTACTCTATAAAAACATACCCCACTTCGCTCTACAAGAACATTCCCTGCTTCGGTCTTCAGCTGACCTTCCTCTCTCCACAAGGCGCTCAACTCTCCCATGCACACCCATGTGCTCCACTCTATGGTGAGCTCCCCCGCGCTCCACTCTCCTAGGTGCACACACACGCACTGCTCTCCCAAACACCCCACATGCTTTACTCTCCAGTGCACACTCCTCTTTCTAGTGCCCCCTCTTTTCTCTCTCATGCGTGCACCCCCTCTCCACTCTCCCATGTGCCCCTACTCTCCGCTCTATCGAAATCATGTTGCTCTCCAAAAGACACTCCACTCCCTAGAATGTGCCCCGCTCTACAGGAACACACCCTGTGTCGCTCTCTAAGAAGTGCTTTGTATTGATCTCCAGACGTCATCACCGTGGGACAACCATCAGTACACGCCCTCACACACAGCTCTCTAAAGCATGTCCTTGACACACAACAATCAGAAGATTCTATTCCAACATTGTAAAATGAGAAGACATACCACCCTCACTAAAAATGGATGTGTACTCTGATGATATTGCTTGTGGATTTCCTGAACTGGGCTAGGCCTGTGATTTTTTTCCTTTTTCAAGTTTTATGGGCAAGATCTATATTACCAACTCTTATTTGACTGTGTGCGCATTTGATTGATTTTCAAGCTAAGGCGAACCTAATCTACCAAACCCAAGTGTTGGAACCGAGAACTCGATACATAGAGTTCGGCCCCTGCAAAGGGTGCAGCTCATCCTTACTTCTACCGAGCGAGAACTAACAAACTGGGCACTCAACACTAAAGGCACTCGCAAGATCATTGAATCTCCTAAACAGACCCCTGAGCCGCAGCGAGGAGGTCCCGCCACTAACCCGAAAGATCTAAGGATCTTCCCCTCCCAAACCAAGGCTGAGCTCGACACCTCAGAGAAGCAAAGAGCCAAAGAAGAAGCTCTCTCTTTGATAGTTAACCAGGTAGTAGTCTAACTCATCTAGAGGGGGGGGGGGGGAATATGTTTCTTTGCCTTTTCTATTTATAATTAGCTAATTTAGTTGTTTACGCAATGTAGAAGAAAACACAGAAAAACACACCACTATGTATAGTGGTTCCCCAAGATCTGGGTACATCCACTTTCCCTCTCCACCTTTCTAACAGTTTGTTAGAAAAGTAAATCTCCTTCAATAACTCAGCTCAATGAGCTTACAACACAAATCCCTAAGGATTTCTCAGGTTTTCTCCAAAACCCTGCCTCAGGCCAGCAAACCTACACTCAGACTTATCAAGAAGCCCTACCTCAGAGTCCTCCAACTCCTACAGCTCAGAAACCCTCCAAGTTTTCTACCTTAGACTTATCTCAAGTCCCACCTCAGATTTATACTGAAATCCTGCAGTTCAGGCTGGGAGTATAGCCCAACATTCTCAAGCTCACATGCCCTACAGCTAAGGCACAAAGGCCCTACAACTCAGAACAATAATGTTCTTACAGAAATTAATGAATCTAGTTTTACAATAGAGGACTAATTAGATAAACCTTCAGCTTGATTCTTCTGTTGTAGTGTACAGCAGATGTTGTCTTGAAGCAGGGTTGAATAACAACAGCTCCAGTCCTTGCTTCACGTGATATTCTTCTTCAGTAAAAGGAGGAAGATCAACTTGTTCTTCTGAAGACAATCAACAAGAACTAGCTATCTCTCTTGGATTGATCTTCTTGCAGCTTGAGATAGATATTACTTCACATGAAGAAGATGATGATCTTCATCACAGGTTTATCAATGTTCTTCCCGTCAATCAGTCCTATTCCATTTGCCCTAGCTATATCTTTTATACCTCCAACAATCTTGAGCGACTCTAAGGAATGCCTTGTCACAGCATGGACAAGAATAAAAAAGCTTATCTTGCTTTCTTGTCCCTTCTGCCAAAATAGATCCCGCCAGAGAAATGTTCATATTTGAATTTGTCTCAGCACATGGGCTGAGACATGCTTCAGTCTCAGCGGCTGAAATAATCTACATTCAGTGGATCCACTGAGGCAGGTAGTCTTCTCAATGGTTTACTCAATATGCTGCATAGCTGAGATAGGCTTCTTCTCAGCGGCTATACAACTGAGTCTCAGCGGCTATACAGCTGTGTCTCAGCTGTTCAGCTGAGGCCAGAGTGTAATCTCAGCTGATCTTCACAGTGATATAATCAATACTATTCCAAGGTTTGGAATGACTTAAGCATGTATTTAACATGAAATAAAATGGCTTATCAAATACAATATGAACTTAGCATTGTATGTGATCCATCTTCAAATCCAAGGAACATTGAAGAGCAATATTCCCAACAATCTCTCTGTTGGGGAAATGATTTATCTTAACCCCTAGAATTAAGAAAAATATAATTTCTAAGAATGAAAAGTTAGTCTAAGTAAATATGCGTCGAATAGAATTCGACGCAACGTCAAAATGTAGTCGACGTTTCTCTCAGAATAAGTCGAAGTAACTCTAAGAAGCATTCGACGTAATCTTTGTCGACGTAACTCTGACTTCTAGTCGACGCATTTAATAAAGTCGACGCACCTTAGTCGACGCACCTTCCTTATTCTCCTCTCGACGTCCAGACAGGATGAACTCGGCGCTTACGTCGAATAGTAATCGACGCACGTCGATTTCCATGTCAAATTCGAATTAACGCCAGATCTCTTTCTTTCTTTCTAAAGATCTGAATTTTATGGAATGTTTTTATTCTTTTATAGCCATTCTGAATCTGTCTTTCCTTCTAATTGATTCTTGGCTAATTTGATTAATATTTATTTGGATATTATTTGAAATCAGAATAAACTCTTTCCATCTACAAATAAAATTAGTATGGAAACTTTTATCTCTTTCTAATTCTCTGTCTGCTAATTGATTATTCTCCTTTAGCAATATCTTTTGAAACAGAGTTATAAATAAGAAGGAAGTCGACAAAGAATTAGAACTAAGTGATCCACCATATACATTTGAAAAAGAGGAAGAGCTCCCAAGTGAAGAGTGAGAAAGCTGAGAAAAGAGATAGTGTGCTGCAGCAAAGAAAAAGCCTTCACCTTCTTCTCCTTATGAAGCCATTCTGCTGCAAATTCTGAAAGCTCTCACAAAAGAGAGAAAAGCTTACAATCTCCTTCTCACTATAGAAGAGAGATCATATTCACTATACTTGTGCTTCTAATCTTCTTGCTAGGAAGAAGATTCTTTCTTACATATATTGTCTTCTGTTCTTCTACTTGTTCTACTTCTTCTTCTCATTCTTATTTCATTTTCAAATTGTGTAAAAGAGTTTTTAGAATCTCTCTTCAAAAAATTCAGTTGTAGTGGTTCTAAGAGTCTCCTTATCAAAAGACTCAGTCTGGTTCTAAGAGTCTCCTTATCAAAAGACTCAGTCTGGTTCTAAGAGTCTCCTTATCAAAAGACTCAGTGCAAGTTAGTGAATTCCTACCAAAGGGGGTAGAAGAGTGGACTACCCAAAGTTTGGGGAACCACTATATTTCTTTGTGTTGTGCTGTGATTTTCTTCTTGCTATTTTTCTTCTTTACTTGCTTAATTCTTGTTGGTTTTGTGGAAAGTTTGAATCTGTGATTATTACACACATATATATATATATATAACTGCACAAAGTATTTTTAATTCTCTATTCACCCCCCCTCTAGAGGATTCTAGTGAGGTTAACTGTGTAGCTCAGGTACAACTTCATTCCCAATGGTCTTGAGCAGTGCAAGACTATCAGTTTTTGAAGTAGGAAGAGACTTGTGAGAGAGAGATTTATGACTGGAGAGCTGCTCTTCATCTAACCTCTCCCACTTTGATGAAAATAAGGGAGAAGACTTCAAGGAAATAAACCAATTTGATGAAACATCATACTATTCAGCTGATGACTCTCAAACTTCTTCTGAGAAGGCAACTAGGCCAAGAGAAACAACTCTTAAAGTAATAAAATCAGAAAAAGGGAAAAATAAAATTTGTGAAAACACTTTTGCGTCGACTTCATATCGACGCATGAATGATAGTGCGTCGAATTCTACTCGACGCAATCTCTCAGATGCTTCGACCTCAACTCGACGCTTGAATAAAAGTACGTCGACTTCAAATCGACGCAACTTCTTCCATGCATCGATTCCAGATCAACGCAATCTGGAGAAAGCACCGAGTATAAATCGACACAACTATCAACGTACGTCGAATAGATATCGACGCATACAAACTCAGAGCAACATAAAGATAGAAAACTTCCATCCTCCAAAAATCTTCCATCCTAACCACCATTCAGGACCCATTCATCCTGATCATAATTTCTATCCTAGTCAAAACTTTTATCCAAACCAAAAATTTTATCCTAATCAAAATGTTTATCTTAATCAACACCACTATCCCTCTCTAAACTCAAAATCCCATAATCTAAAGAGAGTCAGATGTTATATCTGTAATAAAACAGGCCACATTGCCAAACAATGTTGGTACAATCAATCTAATTGATTATAAAAATTAGTCCAAGATTGTCTTAGAACACATTAGGAGCAGGAAGAAATAATCTCTCAAGGGAAAACCCAAAATTTTTCAGGAAAATGAAAGTCACGTCGATTTTATAATCAACGCACCGTCGATAATTATCAATAATAACTCAAATCGACGCGTGCGTCGACTCCAATCGACGTATACGTGGATATGAAACCCTAACATCTTACATCAGGCTGTATCGACGCTTACGTTGAATTCCACTCAACGTAATGTCAACTTCATGAAAAAGAGCGGCAATACTAAAATATTTTCGGTCACATCCACTGTAGTACCGAATATGCCTCGAATTGTGTCTCATTTCGACGTTTCACCTGACTCTTCAGTTAGAAATCCTCTCGCACTCTGCATCTTTCATCCCTCTTACCTCTTAGTCCAGCCATTTCTTCCTTTTTCTCACTGACCTACAATGGCTCCCAAGATAAACTCTGGGTTCGACATTGACCTCGAATCCTTCCAAGCCGCTGCAGAAAATTATAAGAGCATTATAGCTCTCTTCACTGAAGCTGGTCTGAATAAGCTCATCTCCACAAGATGCAAGCTCCTGGAGACAGAACTCACAGAGCTGATGACTCATGTTCAGATATCTGAACAAGGAGAAATCACAGGAACAATCCATGAGACACCTGTCTCAATTTCTGCAGAACACATTAGGACCATCTTTGATCTACCATCAGGTACAGTCAAATATTATCTTTGTTCAAATAGGAAAAGCAAATCATTTTCTAAAGAATAACTAAAATAATTCCTTTATCAGGTGATGAACCTGTGGAACTTACCCCTGATGAAATAAAGAATTTGTTAATCACCATGAAGTTCTCCAAAGATAGACCAATCCACCTGAAGAAAATAGACTTCTCTGAGGAGTATAGACTGTTGGCAAATATAGTAGGGAAAATATTACTATGTAAGATCTCTGCCCATGATGCAGTGCCCAAGCAGCAACTGAACATCATGGGGGCCCTTGTGCTGAAGAAGAAGGTAGACTGGGCAAGCTGTCTGCTCAAAATGATAGGCTTTAAATATTCTCACAAAGAGAATGTCTACATGAGAATTATGAGCCAAGTACTCTTCCACTCCTTCCCTGACCTATGCAGGTCAAATGGAATCCCCATCCCTCCTGGCAAAAGGATGTCCATTGCTCTCTTCTCAAAATGGACCAGGCAAATCCCCAAACCTGGTGCCATTTCTGAAAGGACTCCATCTCCTCCCAACTCTCCTGCTCATCCATCTTCACCTGCTCCTCCTCCTCAAACAAGCATCCCTTCTCTACCACCATCATCCACACCTTCACAAATACCAACTCAATCTCCTGCTCAACCCTCCCACTACAAGAAAGTTGAGTATTAGCCACACTTATATTAGCCACGGAGCAAAAGTCGTGGCTAATACTAGTACATTAGCCACGCAAAAAAAAATCGTGGCTAATAACTATGTTTTAGCCAGGAATAAATAAATCGTGGCTAATACTAAAGTATTAGCCACGATAAATCATAAGTCGTGGCTAATACTACAAATAATAGCCACGACAGAAAATAATACGTGGCTAATACTAACGTCGACCACCAAATTCGTGGCCAATATTAACATTAACGATCAATATTTCTTTCGGAGCGTGCACTCTTCCCCTCTACAGACCTTGTGCTCCATCCCGTCTTCCCCTCGATGCCTTGTGGAGTTGATCGACGAAACTCAGCATATTCGACTCCTGATGACACAGATCAAAGCCATCTTCCCCTCGACGCCTCGTGCTCCATCCCGTCTTCATCGCCTGCAACCACAAAATCCTCTCGCCTGCGCCGGTTGCAGATCGACAAAATTCCTCCAGATATGTCTATTTCCAAGTAGGTTTGCTGTCCTCCATTATTGTCTGACACCAGGAACTAACTCATCCATAGGTCCTCCAGTCGATATTCACGCCACTTCCAGTCGCTGCTCCTCCAGTCGGCATTCACGCCACTTTCGTCATTCCTCCTCTAGCCGACATTCTCTCCTAATCCAGTCGCTGCTCCTACAGCCGATGTTCTCGCCTCTTCTAGTCAGTGCTCCTCCAGCCGACATTATTGCTTCTTTTAGTCGCTGCTCCTCCATCTACACATATTCTCGCCTCTTCCAGTCGCTCTTCCAGCTAGCGTTCTCGCCCGACCTTCTCTTTTTTTGAGTTAATATTTTGATATACTCCTCTTACAGTAGTTTAGGGCATGGTACCAGCGATTCTCTCTAGATTGACCTCTATTCCAAATTTAATTTCTCTAGTTATAAGGGAATAGTTACAATTAATATTTATTAATAGCTGCTATTATGATATCATTCGAATCATTGCTACTATTTGATCTTATTCTCAGGTTTTAGTTCACATAGATGATTTGTGTATTGCTTCTATATTTAAATTTCTTTTTAGATTACTTTCCGTTGGAATAATTTAATATTCATGAATAATTGTGTTCCGAATTTCTACAAAGATATATATGAAGAGCTTGGTAAATTTGGCAAACTTGAGAGCCTCTATGTATGCGATAACCCGGCTAATCATATGGTAATAGACAATTAAACATCTCCTTTTTCCATATATTTGCAAACATTATGTATTGAGTTCCATTTTTATTGGTTCATTTGCAGTTGGGTAATGTGTGTTTAGTCTAATTTTAATTCATGCTAGAAACTACTATTCTTTTATATTGATGTATCGTATGTTTGACATCTTTGAATTTTTCTAAATTTTTGAATTTGCAGTTATTGGAAATTGCCCAAGTTGCATAGGAATATGTAAGCACACAAGGAAATGCAATTTTCCCCTCTTAATGTATTGATGGTTTTTATATAATCTCTTTTCTTAATGAGATGTGTGCTTTTTTGTAATTTCTCGTCAGGTGCATGAATTCAAGTCGAATGACAAGTTTGAAATTTTCAACACCAACAACTTGTTTGCATTTTCTAGTTTTTTGCCTGAAATTGACATAAACCTATGCTTTTATCCTAAATGTTATACATTTATCAGGTGGTTAAACTTGAAAGCTGTTAAGAGGCTTGTGGAGGCATATGTACTCAAAATGTAAATCATTCCAAACCCCAAGGTAGAGCTTATCACATATTAACTTTATATTTGTGCCAGAAAAGAAAATGATAAAAATATCATAGCGTGATATACCTATAGGAAGTGGATGGTGTTAATGTTCTTCAACTTGAAACTGCAGCTGGAGCGGCAATACTTGTAAGAATAGGATAAAATAAATTTTTTATACAGAATTTCTGCATTTTTTATACAACAGGTTTAAGGACCAAAACTGCTGTTTTCATGTTTAAAACAGCTGTTCCAGCAGTCTACAAGTGTTGAATTGCTGTCCAACACTTCCACAGCAGTTTTTCTGTCCAAAATTGTTTGTTCTTTGGAAAGGGATTGATAGTGACGATTCATAATTTATGATGGCCATCAATTGCCATCTATATATGTGGTTCTTCTTTCATAATTTATTATTCATATTGGTTGATGTGGGGAGAAGAAATTAAGATTTTTTGCTCTAATTTTTTTTAAAAAATACATAATTTATTATTTGCCACGGTTTAAAACCGTGGCAAATAGTTTTTTTAAAAAAATTGAATTTACTTTTAGCTAGGGTTTAGAACCGTGGGTAATAGTCAAATTATTTGCCACGGTAAAAAAACCGTGGCAAATAGTTCATTTCACTGGTATTAAAAAGGTTTTTGCCAAGGTTTAAAACCGTGGCTAAAAGTCCAAGTATTAGCCACGGTATTATTTTTCGTGGCTAATACTTTTTATCACGGCCGATCCGTGGCTAAAAACCTTTCGCCACACGACCTTTAGCCACAAATTTTTCCCGTGGCTAGACCGTGGCAAAAACTCTTTAGCCACGGTTTTGGACTTTTTGCCAGGGCAATTTTCCCTGGCCAAAAGTCTATTTTCTAGTAGTGTCCACTATCAATTCACCTTCTCCATCAAATATACCTCATCACAATGATACAGTTCCCTCTCCACCTTCATCACATACACATCCACCATTATCTCCTCCTCCTCCATTATCTCCTCCTCCACCACCACATTTTGAACCATCTCCATCCACTGAAAACCTCATCACTCAGTGTATCCAATCCACAGCCCAAAGATTCCAAGCAATGCTGGATGGGCACTGCTCCAAGATTCATTCCTCCATCTTGCACATGCAGACCCAAATAGATGGGGTTAGTGCCTCTGTGCAAAGCCTGAAGACCTCTATCTCTTCCTCTAAGGTCACCAGGTCTTTCTTAACCTCCTTGGCTAAGAAGGTCAAGAAGGGGGAGAGGTTAGATGAAGAGCAGCTCTCCAGTCATAAATCTCTCTCTCACAAGTCTCTTCCTACTTCAAAAACTGATAGTCTTGCACTGCTCAAGACCATTGGGAATGAAGTTGTACCTGAGCTACATAGTGAAGAGCACCTAACAGAGATACTCAATATAGCAAGAGAAGCTACTCAAGAAGTGATTCTATTACAAGGGGAGGCATGTAGGGCAGAAAATGAAGTTGAAAAGGAAACTGAGGTTGAAGGAGAGAAAGAAAATGAAGCTGATACTGTGATGGCTGAAGTAGAAGCTCAGGAGCCAGATGCAGTTAAAACTGGAGCTGGAGATGAAAGAGAAACTGAAGAAGAAGAAAAAGGCTCAAAGGAAGTTCCATCCCAGGGGGAGCAAACTACTTTGACTCAGGGGGAGCAAATTGCTGAGACTCAGGGGGAGCTGAGGAAATCACCCGCTACTGAGAAGGAGCGACCCACAAAAGTATTCACTAGGAAAAGAAAAACTCCTCCTACCCCTGAATAATGATGATATACTCTATTTGAACAATTGTCTATGCTTAAATGTTGATTAGTCAACTGAACATGACATTTGTTTATATAATTTCTTATTCTATCTTCTTCTGATTATTTAACATATTTCTAACTTATATGAATGTCTTGCTGAGTTGATTAAATACTGATACAATTTCTCTCTAAATAGGGTTAAGACAAATAGGGGGAGATTGTTGGGGAAATGATTTATCTTAACCCATAGAATTAAGAAAAATATAATTTCTAAGAATGAAAAGTTAGTCTAAGTAAATATGCGTCGAATAGAATTCGACGCAACGTCGAAATGTAGTCGACGTTTCTCTCAGAATAAGTCGAAGTAAGTCTAAGAAGAATTCGACGTAATCTTTGTCGACGTAACTCTGACTTCTAGTCAACGCATTTAATAAAGTCGACGCACCTTAGTCGACGCACCTTCCTTATTCTCCTCTCGACGTCCAGACAGGATGAACTCGACGCTTACGTCGAATAGTAATCGACGCACGTCGATTTCCATGTCAAATTCGAATTAACGCCAGACCTCTTTCTTTCTTTCTAAAGATCTGAATTTTATGGAATGTTTTTATTCTTTATAGCCGTTCTGAATCTGTCTTTCCTTCTAATTGATTCTTGGCTAATTTGATTAATATTTATTTGGATATTATTTGAAATCAGAATAAACTCTTTCCATCTACAAATAAAATTAGTATGGAAACTTTTATCACTTTCTAATTCTCTGTCTGCTAATTGATTATTCTCCTTTAGCAATATCTTTTGAAACAGAGTTATACATAAGAAGGAAGTCGACAGAGAATTAGAACTAAGTGATCCACCATATACATTTGAAAAAGAGGAAGAGCTCCCAAGTGAAGAGTGAGAAAGCTGAGAAAAGAGATAGTGTGCTGCAGCAAAGAAAAAGCCTTCACCTTCTTCTCCTTATGAAGCCATTCTGCTGCAAATTCTGAAAGCTCTCACAAAAGAGAGAAAAGCTTACAATCTCCTTCTCACTATAGAAGAGAGATCATATTCACTATATGATATATATTTCTCAGTTTTGAAATTAAGCGAAGGTTTGAGATTTTCTCCAAAACTATTTCCGATAAAGGCAAGTGTACCTTATCGTATATAGTATAGGATATTAAGAAATATCAAGGTCGTATTCCACGGGGCGCGTTGATTACTTCTACTTTGAGGAAAGTCGCTATTATCTTATCTAACGATATTTTGGGGTTTTAATTACTTGGCTAGAAAAAAAAGAAATTGCAAGCTAAATTTAGAGTTTAGATGATGATAGAAGAAGCTAGTACTCAATCAAAAGTCACCTTGGAGTGAGAAAAGACAAGTGAAAAGAGATTAAATCTAATTCCGTTTAAATTGAACTACTTGACCGTGGAGGTTCCCGAAGCTCGAACATGCCTCTCTCGAGGTTAATGCCCAACTAAGTTTAGGAAAAATCAACCGGACTCTCGTCCTATAATCGATTACCTAAAACTTGCTTTACGAAGTGAACCCCGCTATTGGATTTGACTCCAATCCGGGAGATTTACGTCATCCTCTCTCGAGGAGTGCGTGCAACTCTCTTTACCCTTGAGTGATCGATTCATACTTTGAGCCTCTCGGCTAACTAAGTATGAAAACATAAGCGAAAACCATATATCGAAAATATGGCCTCACTAATTAAAAATCAAGGGTAATTCAAGTGTTTATAAAAACGGAAAAAGAAAACTTTAGAAAATCATAACTTGTCTAACTCATCCTCGGATCATTTTGATCGAGTACTAATGAGGATTAGTTAATCATGGTGGAGGGGAAAGAGGAAGAAAAATAAAAATGCATAATAAGAAAATTTAACTAAGTAAGGAGGAGACAAAACAAAGAGAACAACTAATTTTTATTTAAATGAAAACTATTACAAGTCTTAAGAAAAGAGATTGCAAGCTAGGAAAAACAAGTTACAAGCTTAAACTAAACTATTGCATTGAAAGGAAGCTAGTACATTGCATGAGAAAAGGAAGAGAGCATGAAAGTTAAGACACATGAACATGAACATGAAAGTGAAAAATACTCAAGATTGGCTCCAACAGCACCTCCCTCACCCCAAAATTCTGAACCATGGGCTCAAGGAGAACCTCTGAATTTATAGGAAAAAATTTCAGATTACACGCCCTCGGTCACGGGCGTGACCAAGGGCGTGACTGCACTATTCACATCAGATCCGACAGCGGCGTAGGCTCGAATTCGACGCAGCGAAAAGTGACATGTCACGGGCGTGACATGTCGGGTCACGGCCGTGACTTTGGACGGCTGCATTAAATGCGGCGTGGGCTGGAATTTGGCGCGGCGGCGAAGCAGAGATCATGCGGGCAAGTCATGACCGTGACATGTGGGTCACGGGCATGACTCAAGTTGACTTCTCGACTGCAGCTCCATGTCTCGACGGCGGCTCTACGTGGAAGATTCTAAGATTACACGCCCCCGGTCACGGGCGTGACTTTGGGTCACGGGCGTGACCTGGGGCGTGACTTGGTGTGGACTGGTTCAAACAGCGTGGCATCGATTCTGGACTGATCTTCAGGTTACACGCCCTTGGTCACGGGCGTGACCGAGGGCGTGACATGCCATTTTTCCCGATTTGCCCAAAATTCTGCAAAAATTGAAATTAAACTAAGTTAGAATCAAAATTACAAAAAGAACTACTTATAACATAAAATTTACATAAAAAGGAAAATTCATATTAAATATTTACAAAATTTTCTATTAAAAAGTTATAAAAATACTACTTATCAAATATCCCCATACTTGAGGTTTTGCTATTCCAGAGCAAAAGTGTGAGACATAATTTATAAGAAATCCTTAAAAATTTTTAATTTAAAACTAAAATTTCATTTAACCAAAAGTTAAATTAAGAGTAAATTCAAGGGGGAGTTAAGTCCTAAATTATGATGATGATTTGAAAAGAGGGAAAAATGTTTTGGCAAGAACTTCTCAAGAAAATTAAGTAGTTTGACAAAATTGTAGAAATTATAAAACTAAATTAAATTAAAATTATAAGAACTCTACCTTAAAAGAAACTTAAGGAAAAGTAAATTACTAAATATTGCTCTCTCCATAATTTTCAACTAAAACTAGAACAATGATAATTGGCAAAGGGGGATTTCATAAAATTTGGCATAAGAAGAGACATTTTTGAATGGAGGAAATGGAATTTATCATGAAATTTCCTTTTTTTTTCTTTCTTTCTCCTTTTTTTTCTCTTCTAATATAAACCCAAAATGTATATGGTTTAGGAGTAATGAATTTTATCCTCTTACTCCATGCCATATAATCTTTTCAAATATTTTGGGTGCATATGTTTTAGGGAATAATGAATTTTATCCTCTTATTCCCATGACATATGATCTTTTAATACATTTTTTTATGCCATCAAAGGGGGTAGGGTAGGGGAAAATAAATCTAGCTAGCTTTAAATCATATTGAGAGCAAATTCTAGTAAAATTAAAATTCCTAAGATCTAAGAAGTTAGAAGAAAATATAATTGAAATCTAAAGAGGTTTAGGAAATTTACTACAAAATGAAGCCATTTAAAAATAAAAAGAGAAGTCATGCTAACAAAATTCTCTAATCAATTTAAAATCATAAGATGATTCTTAAATCAAGATTACCTCAAATTTAAAATTAACAAATTATGATAAGTAAAATTTTAGCCAATTAAAAACTTAAACATGCTTATAAACACTCTCAACTAGATTTCTAAGAAATCATAAAAACAACAAATAGGAGAGGTATAAGATAAAAGTTTTTTTTTGTGTTTTAAGTTTTTTCATATATATATTTTTTGAATTTTTATATTATCTTTTTTTTTTGAATTTTTGTCATTAAAAACTATTTACAAAGAAAAGAAACTAGCTTTAAAACTTAACAATTTTTGTTAAGTCTTGGACTTCCCAAGGGCTACCCGGTGAAGGGTTCGCAAGGTACTAGGAGGTGTGATGGGATAAAATCCCAAACGTCCCTTTCCAAGATTTAAATTTTTCTGTTTTCTACTTTTTTTTTGAGTTTTTGGTTTTTGCAAGTGCTTAAATAAAGGAAAACATAGAAACAAAATTAAAATTTTCTTTTTGTTCATTTTTCATTTTTTTTTTGAAAATTTTCTTTTTTAAAACTATTTACAAATATTTACAAAGGGCTATTTACACCCCCATACTTAAAGTTAAACATTGTCCCCAATGTTTAAAAATAAGTATGAAGTAAGAAAAGGTAAAAAGAAATGCAAGGAAAAAGAAAGAAGGAAAAAGAGCTTCCCTGATAAAATTTTTTTTTGAAGCTTTTGTGGGGAAGCCGCGATTACCTACAAAAGATGTTAAAGAAAGAACAAAAACAAGAGAAAATAATAAAAAGATAACCTTGGGGTGCCTCCCAAAAGCGCTTTGTTTAAGGTCGCGTAGCTTGACCCACTTGCCGATCATGTTATATTATGAAGAAATACCGCATCACTCTTGTCATTAGGTAAGTCTCCCGGAAGATACAATTTAAGGCGGTGCCCGTTAACTTTGAAGGAACCTTTTTCCGGGTGGAAAATTAGAATTGTCCCATAGGACCAAACCTCTTTAACAATAAAAGGTCCGGACCATCGAGACTTCAGCTTTCCCGGAAAAAGGCGAAGACGAGAATTATAAAGGAGGACGAGATCGCCTGGCGAAAAAGTTTTTGGAAATTTTATATGTTTGTCGTGATAAAACTTTGTTCGCTCCTTATATAATTTGTTACTCTCATACGCATTCGCTCTCCACTCATCCAATTCGTTCATTTGAAATTTTCTTTGTTCGCCCGCTAAAGTAGAATCAAGATTTAAAAATTTAAGCGCCCAAAATGCGCGGTGTTCTAATTCAACCGGGAGGTGGCAAGCCTTGCCATAGACCATTCGATATGGTATACAACCGATAGCGGACTTGTACGCCGTTCGATAGGCCCATAGCGCGTCATCGAGCTTTATTGCCCAATCCTTCCGATTAATAGAAACCATTTTTTCTAAGATCCGTTTTAATTCTCGATTAACAACTTCAACTTGGCCGCTCGTTTGTGGGTGATATGCAGTGGATAATTTGTGCGTGACACCATATTTTGCTAAGATTTTTGTGAATTGAGTATTGCAAAAATGGGTGCCCCGATCACTCACAATAGCGCGCGGAGTGCCAAATCGAGAGAATAATTTTTTTAAAAAGTTAACGACGACTCGCGCATCGTTGGTGGGGAGAGCTTGCGCTTCCGCCCACCTCGACATGTAGTCGACCGCTACTAGAATATACTTATTTGAAAATGAAGGAGGGAGAGGACCAACGAAATCAATGCCCCAAAGATCGAAAATTTCGCATTCTAAGAAAATATTTTGGGGCATCTCATCCCGGCGAGAGATGTTCCCCGACCGCTGGCAGCTGTCGCAAGTACTCACAAGGGTGTGAGCATCTTTGAAGAGCGAGGGCCAATAAAAGCCCGCTTCCAGCGCCTTCCTCGCGGTTCGGTTTGAATGATAATGACCACCGGATGGTCCCTCGTGACAATGTTGTAAAATTTTAAGACCCTCCTCACTCGAGACGCATCGTCTCACCACTTGGTTTGCGCATACACGGAATAAAAAGGGGTCCTCCCAAAAGTAATTCTTTAAATTAGAAAAGAATTTCTTCTTTTGCTGACTCGAGAATTCTTTCGGCAGGACCCGGGCTACTAAATAGTTAGCCAGATCTGCAAACCAGGGGGTAGACGATGAATTAATATTTTCGAGAGCGAGGAGGCGCTCTTCGGGAAATTTATCATCGATGTCAGATTCTATCAATACTTCCGAGGCGGGGTTTTCTAGACGAGAAAGATGATCGGCCGCCAAGTTTTCGGCTCCTCTTTTGTCCCGGAACTCTAAGTCAAACTCCTGCAAGAGGAGGATCCATCGCAAAAGACGAGGCTTGGCGTCCGATTTGCTTAAAAGATACCTAAGTGCGGAGTGATCCGTGAAGACGATAACTTTCGAGAGGGTGATGTATGACCTAAACTTATCGAAGGCAAAAACGATCGCTAGAAGCTCTTTTTCGGTAGTGGTGTAATTCGCTTGTGCCGACGTGAGTGTTTTGCTTGCATAATAAATAGGGTAGAAATACTTACTCACCCGTTGGCCTAAAATGGCACCAACCGCAATGTCAGACACGTCGCACATGATTTCAAAAGGGAGAGACCAATCCGGCGCGACTAGAATCGGGGAGTTTATAAGTTTTTCTTTGATAAGTTTAAAGGCCAAATGGCATTCATCGCTAAAAATAAATGAGGATTCCTTTTCAAGAAGATGGGTTAACGGCTTTGTGATTTTGGAAAATTTTTGTATAAAGCGCCGATAGAACCCTGCGTGCCCTAGGAAACTACGAATAGCTTTTACGTTTGTTGGAGGGGGGAGTTTTTCAATCACTTCAATCTTGGCCCTATCGACCTCGATCCCCATGCCCAAAATTTTATGACCAAGGACTAATCCTTCCTTGACCATAAAATGGCATTTCTCCCAATTAAGTGTTAAATTCGTTTCCTCGCATCGCTGCAACACACGCTCAAGAGTTTTTAAACAATTTTTAAATGAGTTTCCGTATACGGAAAAGTCATCCATAAACACTTCCATCACCTCCTCTACTAACTCGTCAAATATCGCCAGCATACATCTTTGAAATGTAGCTGGCGCGTTACAAAGACCAAATGACATCCTTCGATAAGCGAAGGTGCCAAAGGGACAAGTGAAAGTGGTTTTCTCTTGGTCGGGCGAAATTGGGATTTGAAAATATCCCGACAAACCATCGAGAAAACAGTAGTAGGAGTGACCTGAAAGGCGCTCTAAGATTTGATCAATAAACGGTAGAGGGAAGTGATCCTTACGGGTGGCATCATTTAGTTTTCGGTAATCGATGCACATCCGCCAACCCGTAACAGTACGGGTTGGGATCAACTCGTTATTCTCGTTAGCTTCTACCGTAACGCCACCTTTCTTCGGTACGACTTGTACTGGGCTAACCCAAGTACTATCCGATATCGGGTAGATAATTCCCGCGTCCAATAGTTTGATCACTTCGGCCTTAACGACTTCTTTCATGTTAGGGTTTAGCCGCCGTTGAGGCTGGACCGAATTTCGGGAATTATCTTCGAGAAAGATTTTATGAGTGCAGAAGGAAGGGTTTATACCCTTAATATCCGAAATTTGCCACGCAATTGCGTGACGGTGCTTTCTTAAGACAGTAGCTAACTCAGAAATTTCCGAGTTGCTAAGTTCGGATGAAACGATGACGGGTAGCTTCGACTCTTTTTCTAAAAATAAATACTTAAGGTGAGGGGGGAGTTGCTTTAGTTCTAAAACGGGTGGTTCTTCATAAGAAGTTTTGATTTTCAATTTTTTCTAAAAATAGTGGTTCGGGTGGTGTGAAACGAGTGACTTCTTCTTCTTCCAGACAAAAGAGTTCGGCGAGCTCAGACTCGTGACTCGAGGTGGAGACTAACTCGGGAGGTGAATCGAATTCCCAACACTCTTCCAGGTAAAAACACGAATCGTCGTTTTCTAATGTGTTCCGCATCGAGGAATTTATGCCGAAAGAAACTTCATCGTCTCCAACCCGAAGGAGGAGCTTTCCATTACTTACGTCAATAATGGCGCGGGAGGTGGCAAGGAAGGGGCGGCCGAGTATGAGGGGTACTTCGGCATCCTCTTCGATGTCAAGAATGACAAAGTCCACCGGGAAGATGAACTTGTCGACCTTGACGAGCACGTCCTCCACTATTCCTACCGGATATTTTAAAGAGCGATCCGCTAATTGAATACTCATTCGAGTGGGGCTTGGATTTCCTAGACCTAGCTTCTTAAATAGTGAAAAAGGCATGAGATTGATACTTGCTCCCAGATCTGCTAAAGCGTGTTTTACTAACGAATTGCCAAATAAACACGGGATGGAGAACCGTCCCGGGTCATTCACTTTTCTAGGCAATTTGTTGAGTACAACCGCGGAGCATTCTGCGTTCAAAGAAATATGCGAAATATCTTCTAATTTTTTCTTATTGGAGAGCAACTCCTTAAGATATTTCGCATATTTAGGCATTTGAGAGATAGCCTCGCAGAAGGGTACATTAATGTGAATTTGCTTTAAAATATCTAAAAACTTTTTATAATTCTTTTCGGCGCTCTCGCTTTTAAACTTAGATGGATACGGAATATTAGAAGTAGAAGCACGCGGAGCTAATGTAGCAGGTAAATTCGAAGATAAAATAGGAGGAGGAGGAGGAGGGGAGGAAGTTACCATGGGTTCGTCCTGTTTTGAAACCACCTCCTTCCCGCTTCGGAGTGTAATCGCATTTGCGCTCTCCCTTGGGTTTGGCTCCGTGTTTCCCGGAAGGGCTCCTTGCTGGCGCTCGGAGGTTATCTTTGCTAGCTGGCCCACTTGGTTCTCCAAATTTTTGATCGATCCGGTGAGGTTCCGGATGTTCGCTTCATTTGTAGCAACATATTTTGCAAAAACCTCTTCAAGCGGAGAGGGCTTTTGCTGTTGCAGTGGAAAACTGGGTGGATTAAAATTTGGAGGGGGAGTTAAATTAAGAAGTTGATTTGGAGGTTGATTTAAATTTAAGGGACGCTGAGCATTTCCTTGATTGCTCCATGAGAAATTCGGATGATTCCTATAACCCGCATTGTAGGTGTTATTATACGGAGCGGTGTTCGGGTTATAGGAAGGCCGAGGCGGATTTCCCATGTAATCAACTTGCTCTTCAAGTAAAACATTATTAGCCCAAGGAGGAGTGGCGGAGGAAGCAGACATCTCCGCCACTTGCTTTGTTAAGCGCTCAACTTGTAAAGCCAAATTTGCGTTAGCGTCTATTTCAAAAATTCCGGCCGGCTTATTAGGCCGCGCTCGGGGCATGTTCCATTGGTACGCATTTGTGGCCATCTCTTCGAAAAGGTCTTGAGCGGCGATCGGGGTTTTATTATTTAATGTCCCTCCGGCGGCCGCATCAATCATTTGCCTCGTTTGGAGATTTAAGCCATTATAAAATATTTGCACTTGTTGCCAAGTGGCAAGTGCGTGGTGAGGGCATCGGCGCAAAAGCTCCTTGAAGCGCTCCCATGCGTCATAGAGAGCCTCCGAGTCGATTTGCATGAACGACGCAATATCCGTGCGCAATTTAGCGGTCTTTGAAGGCGGGAAATATTTATTGAGAAATTTTTCCGCCATCTCGGCCCATGTAGTGATGGATCCCCTTGGTAGGGAGCCCAGCCACTGCTTGGCCTTAGACCGCAAAGAAAAAGGAAAAAGACGTAATCGAATGGCGTCATCGGTGACACCATTGATCTTAAATGTGTCGCAAATTTCAAGAAAGTAAGAAATATGTGAGTTTGGATCCTCGTCCGGTTGACCATCAAAGGTCACCGATTGTTGCACCATTTGTATGATGCTGGACTTGATCTCGAAATTATTGTTCGCCACCGTGGGGCGAACAATACTCGATTGTGTGCCTTCTAAATTCGGCCGCGCATAATAGGACATGGTCCGTTGCGCGTCCTCATTAGGATTTGGCTCGTTAAGATTAGGAGGATTAAGATTATGATCCATGTTCGCTGCGTTAGTGTCCCCGATCGACTCTTCGGATTCTACTTGATTTCCTTGATCACGAGAACGGCGGTGCCTCAAAAGGGTTCGCTCGATTTCCGGATCAAAAGGAAGAATCGAAGTGCTACCACGGGTCATACACTAAAAAGAGAAGGAAGGAAGAAGAAAAAGAGAGAATATTTTTTTTGTTCTTTTAGGCAGATTAAGTTAGTCTTGGACTTCCCAAGATCTACCCGGTGAAGGGTTTGCAAGGTACTAGGAGGTGAGATGGGATGACACCCCAAACGTCCCTTTCCAAGATTTTAATTTCACCCTTAAGATTTTCAAAAATAGAAAAATTAAAATAAAAACAACATGATAAAATTAATAGCTATCCTTGTTTCAAAATATCTACGCAAAAGTCCCCGGCAACGGCGCCAAAAACTTGATATAGATTTCTCGGTTTTGAAATTAAGCGAAGGTTTGAGATTTTCTCCAAAACTATTTCCGATAAAGGCAAGTGTACCTTATCGTCTATAGTATAGGATATTAAGAAATATCAAGGTCGTATTCCACGGGGCGCGTTGATTACTTCTACTTTGAGGAAAGTCGCTATTATCTTATCTAACGATATTTTGGGGTTTTAATTACTTGGCTAGAAAAAAAAGAAATTGCAAGATAAATTTAGAGTTTAGATGATGATAGAAGAAGCTAGTACTCAATCAAAAGTCACCTTGGAGTGAGAAAAGACAAGTGAAAAGAGATTAAATCTAATTCCGTTTAAATTGAACTACTTGACCGTGGAGGTTCCCGAAGCTCGAACATGCCTCTCTCGAGGTTAATGCCCAACTAAGTTTAGGAAAAATCAACCGGACTCTCGTCCTATAATCGATTACCTAAAACTTGCTTTACGAAGTGAACCCCGCTATTGGATTTGACTCCAATCCGGGAGATTTACATCATCCTCTCTCGAGGAGTGCGTGCAACTCTCTTTACCCTTGAGTGATCGATTCATACTTTGAGCCTCTCGGCTAACTAAGTATGAAAACATAAGCGAAAACCATATATCGAAAATATGGCCTCACTAATTAAAAATCAAGGGTAATTCAAGTGTTTATAAAAACGGAAAAAGAAAACTTTAGAAAATCATAACTTGTCTAACTCATCCTCGGATCATTTTGATCGAGTACTAATGAGGATTAGTTAATCATGGTGGAGGGGAAAGAGGAAGAAAAATAAAAATGCATAATAAGAAAATTTAACTAAGGAGGAGACAAAACAAAGAGAACAACTAATTTTTATTTAAATGAAAACCATTACAAGTCTTAAGAAAAGAGATTGCAAGCTAGGAAAAACAAGTTACAAGCTTAAACTAAACTATTGCATTGAAAGGAAGCTAGTAAATTGCATGAGAAAAGGAAGAGAGCATGAAAGTTAAGACACATGAGCATGAACATGAAAGTGAAAAATACTCAAGATTGGCTCCAACAGCACCTCCCTCACTCCAAAATTCTAAACCCTGGACTCAAGGAGAACCTCTGAATTTATAGGAAAAAATTTCAGATTACACGCCCTCGGTCACGGGCGTGACCAAGTGCGTGACTGCACTATTCACATCAGATCCGACAGCGGCGTGGGCTCGAATTCGGCGCGGCGAAAAGTGACATGTCACGGGCGTGACATGTCGGGTCACGGCCGTGACTTTGGATGGCTGCATTAAATGCGGCGTGGGCTGGAATTTGGCGCGGCGGCGAAGCAGAGATCACGCGGGCAAGTCACGGCCGTGACATGTGGGTCACGGGCGTGACTCAAGTTGACTTCTCGACTGCAGCTCCATGTCTCGACGGCGGCTCTACGTGGAAGATTCTAAGATTACATGCCCCCGGTCACGGGCGTGACTTTGGGTCACGGGCGTGACCTGGGGCGTGACTTGGTGTGGACTGGTTCAAACAGCGTGGCATCGATTCTGGACTGATCTTCAGGTTACACGCCCTTGGTCACGGGCGTGACCGAGGGCGTGACATGCCATTTTTCCCGATTTGTCCCAAAATTCTGCAAAAATTGAAATTAAACTAAGTTAGAATCAAAATTACAAAAAGAACTACTTATAACCTAAAATTGACATAAAAAGGAAAATTCATATTAAATATTTACAAAATTTTCTATTAAACAGTTATTAAAATACTACTTATCACTATACTTGTGCTTCTAATCTTCTTGCTAGGAAGAAGATTCTTTCTTACATATATTGTCTTCTGTTCTTCTACTTGTTCTACTTCTTCTTCTCATTCTTATTTCATTTTCAAATTGTGTAAAAGAGTTTTTAGAATCTCTCTTCAAAAAATTCAGTTGTAGTGGTTCTAAGAGTCTCCTTATCAAAAGACTCAGTCTGGTTCTAAGAGTCTCCTTATCAAAAGACTCAGTCTGGTTCTAAGAGTCTCCTTATCAAAAGACTCAGTGCAAGTTAGTGAATTCCTACCAAAGGGGGTAGAAGAGTGGACTACCCAAAGTTTGGGGAACCACTATATTTCTTTGTGTTGTGCTGTGATTTTCTTCTTGCTATTTTTCTTCTTTACTTGCTTAATTCTTGTTGGTTTTGTGGGAAGTTTGAATCTGTGATTATTACACATATATATATATATATAATTGCACAAATTATTTTTAATTCTCTATTCACCCCCCCCTCTAGAGGATTCTAGTGAGGTTAACTGTGCACTTTCACTCTCCCTATTTGAAGAAGACAAAACATATAACAATGCTAAGATACATTAACACAATAAAATATATCATAACATATTGAGATAGCGGAATAATTAGTCACGAGAACATAACAAATTCATTGTCAACAAATATAGGCAACACACAACATAAATTGAGCTTAACAGAAAATTTTGTCTATTACCAAAGGTTTCAGATATCAAATGGAATATCAAATGTATTAGCAATAAAATGTTTACAGAAGATATTACAATTATCAGTGCACCATTTTATCTAAGAAAATTGCAACAATTGCACAAAATTTTCTTTTCTTGGAAGCTTTAGAGCTTTCAGCTTGTTCTTCAGAAGCAGTCTTTGCAGCAGCAGCAGCCATCTCATTAATATCCTTCTTGTTCCTTTGCCTTTTGAAGTATAAGAAGGGCTTTGGAAAGTACTTGAATGACATCTTTTTAGGATTATCTTTATTCACAAGATTTTCTTTGAATATTCTTTCCCCCAGGGAATTCCTTTCAAAATGCTTTATCCATTCCTCTGTTGAGTAGATGTCGTCAATTTTTTTTTGCACAATTGTTCATGGTTTAACCAAGCATTAATGATTATCTTCTTTGAGTCATCACTCCAATACTCATAATTTGGATCTATGGCTTGATCAACTCTGTTCTTAGCCATGAATTCTTCAGCCATCAACACTCCTCTTTTTCTTCTAGCTGCAAGCTGTGCATCCTGTGCAACCCTTGCTTGAGCTTGGAATTCAAAGTCTCCTAGTCTTGATATGACCAGGAGAGGAAGATTGAGTGCAATCCTTGTTCCTTGAAGAACCTTAATTTCTTGCTCAGCATTATTCTCCTCCCCCTTTCTGGCTTCTTCAATTATCTTCTTTTCAAGATCTTGAGAGATTGTTATCATTGAGCCAGATAAGGTTTGAAAAGCATTTTCTAAATCATATTTTAAATCATCTTTCATCTTCTCCTAACATGGTTGTTGTTGTGGTCAATACATATTCTTCAATATGATTGGAGGCTTGCTCTATTACCTCATCAGTCTTGCTGACATAGTTCTTGACAAATTTCATGTCTTGTTCTGAAAGTTTGAGACTTTTGTCCATAAATCTCAAGATAGTACCATGAGTCATAAATGTGTTTCCTGCCAATTCAAACCACTTGGTCATTTGACTGTTTAGATGGGTTGTGTCTTCCTCTATGACCTTGATTTCAGTCGTCACCTCAGTCTTCATATATGAAATTGATTTGTCTATGTAATCCTTGATTGAAGACATTTGACCATCAAGCAGTGACTTGATTGAACTTAGAAGATGTCCATCTGAATATGTAGAGGTTGAGGTTTGCTATTCAATAATTATAGGTTGCTTGAAGATTGCTGGCTGAACTATAGGTGAGCTTCTCTCTTGATTCTATAGACCATCACACTCAAGTGGAGTGGATGTCTCAGCTGGGTGAGTGGATTGAACCATCTTATCCTGAGCAGGGACCCTTGTATGCTCCCCATCAACTGCATCATTATTCAGTTTGGCAGTATCTTCACTGTGATCATCATTATCAGCATCAGTATCATCCACCTGATCTTCAACATTAGTTGACATCTCTTGCTCCCCCTCAGATGGAGCATTCATATTTTCTTGACTATTCTCCAAGAATTCTAGGGGATCATCAGGAATTAGACTAATTCTTCTTTCAATGTTGGAAATAATCTTATCAATTCTACCTTGCAAAGAAGAATTCAACTGCTCCTCATCATCTCTTTCTGAAATAGCAGACACATCTTGTGCATCATCATCAACTGGTAAATCCATAAGATTGGAAGCATCAGTCTTGTCTTTGACATGATATTCTTCATCATGCTCCTTTTTATCTTGAATGCTCTCTGATTCAAGATCAGCTTGGCCAGAGAAATCTTCTCCTTGGTGTTCAGATTCAGATTCTGAACTTACTATTCTTGCATTCTTAAGTCCTTTGATTAACCTTTTTCTCTTTTCTTTTGCCACAGAAGGTTGACTCATTGGAAGCACCCTTGTGAATCTATTCAATGTCTTGATGTCCACCCTCTTCAGATTATGAATCTGTGAACCTTTTGAGCTGTCAAATAGTTCAGGATAGGTGTTCAAGAGGTAAATAGATATTAATCTTCCCAGATTTGGGGCTAAGAGAGATTCTTTAATTCTTTAAAAGATAACATTAACCCAGGATGTCTTTTTCTGTAGAACAATCCTTGTTATTAACTCAAACATGTGCTTAGAGGTCGTGTCATGTGATCCTGGTTTGCAAAGAATTGCTTTCCCAACAATGTCAGCCAAGAGCTCTCCTCTTTGGTTGAAGTTTTTCCTTTTCCGTGAGCTTGTCTTTGCATCACTGTACTCACACCATTTCAGTGTTTTTCTGTCTTTTTTAGAAATTTTATCTTTATCATTGATGGGTGAAGGCAACTGCAAAGCTTTCTCCAACTTCCTTGGGGTTATCTTTATCTTATCACTTCCAATCATAGATTTTAGAGAAGACTTGGAAGAAGATAACTTGACATTGCTGTAGAATTGCAGAACTTCAGTTCTGAGAATCGGAGAAGGTTCAGACGGCATATATTCCATGCCTTGGGCATCAAGTAATTGAATCACCTCCTTTATTTCCACTGGAGCATTTTGAAATCCATTTCTCATAATCTCAGAACCTTCCAAAAGATCCTTTGCACTCTTTGGCGCACATTGATTCAGAAAAATGAGTCGCTGAGACGGGGGGAAAGGAGAGTTCGTCTCCTCGGTTGGATTAGGTTTAGGGTTTATAAAAGTTTAATTAACATTGCTTTTATTTATAGGAATTGAGTGTAGGTTTTTTCTAGAGAGTGATGTTGATTTGACTTATTAATATTAATTGATTTAATTAACACCGCCCGTCTCAGTGGATTAGTTGAGACGGAGTGAAAAACCGTTGAGACTGGATAATAAACTGCTGGGATAGGGTATTATCAACCGCTGAGACCATCTCAGCTGTCTCAGCGGTTCAGCTGAAATTTTCTCAACAGTTCCAGCTGAACTCACTGACTAGCAGTGAACCATTTAAGTAGAATTATTTGTAGACTTATCATACCACTAATTGTTTAAGTAGCAACCATGTTCTAGCAAGGTTAAGGTATAAGTAAAAACATATGAAGAACCAAATGAAATGTAAATGACTATTCAATATTTAACATCCCTAACTAATTTTAAAGAAATTAAATTTAGCCTCATCCAATGGCTTTGTAAAGATATCAGCAACTTGATTGTCAGTGGAGACATATTCAAGGCAGATATCTTTACTCTCTACATGCTCTCTAATGAAATGGCATCTAATTTCTATGTGCTTAGTCCTGCTATGAGAAACAAGATTCTTAGCAATAGAAATTGCACTGGATGAGTCACAATACAATGGAGAATGACTTATCTTGAGGTTGTAGTCCTCTAACTGGTGTTGAATCCATAGTAGTTATGCGCAGCAGATCCCAACAACTATATATTTAGACTCAGCAATGGATATAGTCGCACTGGTCTTCTTTTTACTGCTCCATGAAATCAATCTCCTGCCTAGGAATTGACAAGTCCCACTTGTACTCTTCCTATCTTCCTTGCAGCCTGCAAAGTCAGCATCTGAAAAGCATATCAGTTCAAAATCATTGTTTCTAGGGTACTAAAGGCCAAGATGTTGGTTGCCCTTAAGATATCTCAAAATCATCTTTGCAGCAGAGTAATGAGATTCCTTAGGGCATGACTGATACCTAGCACATACACATGTTGCATATATAATATCTGGTCTACTAACAGTCAGATATAACAAGGATCCAATGATACATCTGTACGTGGATTCTTCAAAGGGTTTTCCCTTCTCATCCTTGTCTAGGGAAATGTGGGACCCCATGAGAGTTTTCATGGTGGAAGCTGATTCGATCCCAAATTTCTTAATGAGCTCTCTAGTGTACTTGGTCTGAGAGATAAATATCCCATTATCAGTCTATTTTATTTGGAGGCCTAATAAGTACTTGAGCTCTCCCATACTGCTCATTTCAAACTCCCCATGCATAAGGTTGGCAAACCTTTTGCAAAGGTTGTCATCAGTAGACCCAAAAATTATGTCATCCACATAGATTTGGACTATGAGACACTTGCCATTTGTCTTCCTAAGAAATAATGTACTATCTATCTTTCCCCTCAAGAACTTGTTCTTGATGAGAAAGCTAGACAAGGTCTCATACCAGGCCCTAGGGGCTTGCTTTAAACTATATAAAGCTTTCTTAAGTAAATATACATGAGAAGTAAGAGTAGGATGAACAAAACCTGAGAGCTGCTCCGCATATACCTATTCCTTAAGATTTCCATTTAGGAATACAGACTTGACATCCATTTGATAGAGTTTGAATCCCTTGTGGGCAGCATAGGCAAGGAATAATCTTATTTCCTCCAACCTTGCAACTGGGGCAAAGGTTTGGTCAAAGTCTATTCCCTCTTCTTGCTTATACCCGTTGGCTACCAATCTTGCCTTGTTCTTGATGATGGCACCATGATCATCTATCTTATTCCTGTAAATCCACTTGGTGCCAGTAATGTTGTGTCCTTGTGGTTTTGGCACCAACTTCCATACCTTGCATCTTTTAAATTGATGTAATTCCTCTTGCATGGCTTGGATCCAAAAAGTGTCCTGGTTAGCTTCCTCAAACTTCTTTGTCTCATCCTGAGACAACAAGCTCAAGAATAGGGCTTTATTGTGAGCCTTGCTCCTTGTGATCACATCTTGGTGTTCATCTCCAATGATCATATTTCATGGAGGATCCCTCAGATGTCTATTTGTTGGGCAATCTGTCAGCTCCCTACTGGACATCTTCTACAGTAGCTGGTTCTTCACCAATCTGATCATCTTCATCTTGAACTATCTCTTCATTGATAACTTCAATCCCTGAAGCTATTCTGCTGGAGCTTGGTCTGTCATGTATGGACAGATACTGCATTTTTTGATCATTTCCTGCAAGAGTAGGAGTGTTGGACCAACCCTTATAAAGTAGGCTAGTCTCATCAAAAATAACATGCATTGATTCCTTAACTACATGAGTCTTCTTGTTGAACACTCTATAGGCTCTGCTATGTGAGCTATATCTAACAAGAACACCAACATTGCATTTTTCAGCAAACTTTGTAAGTTGAGTTTTTCCATTATTTAAAATGTAACATTTACAACTAAAGAATCTAAAAGATGAAATAGTTGGTTGTTTGCCCTTCAGAATTTCATATGGGGTTTTCCCATGAGCCTTATTGATGGATGCTCTATTCAGAACATAACAAGTTGTATTGACTGCCTCAGCCCAGAAATATTTTGGGAGTGAGAAGTCACTAAGCAATGTTCTACAAGCCTCAATAAAGGTCTTATTCCTTCTCTCAGCTACTCCATTTTGGTGTGGAGTTCTAGGAGAGGATAAATCTTGGGTGATACCAAATTCTTGACAAAACTTTGTCATGGAACCAATTGAAACTTTGTACCATGGTTAATTCTAGTTTTGACCACAATACATTGTAATTCATTCTGAATTGCCTTGACATAGTTTATAAAGACATCTAAAGTATCAGATTTCTTATTAAGGAAGAATACTCATGTATACTTTGAGTGATCATCAACAATCACAAGAGTATACAACTTTACACCTAGGCTCTGAATTGGCAAAGGACCAAACAAGTCCATATGCAGCATAAATAGACATCTTTCAATGTCTTTGGAGCCAATGCTTTTAAAGGTGACCCTAGTTTGCTTACCCATTTGGCATGCATGACAGGACCACTTTTAACACATTTTAAATTAGAGCTCTTTCTTACAAGGTTTTTAGAGAATAATTTATGCATTGTCTTATAGTTAATGTGTGCAAGTCTCTTATGTCATTGAACACAAAGCGACTCGCTCTCATTAGCTACAAGACACACAGGAAATGATGAATTATTGCAAATATAATCTAAGAAATAAACATTCTCACTCCTAGTGCCTG
Source organism: Dactylorhiza incarnata (assembly GCA_033032865.1). Taxonomy (NCBI): domain Eukaryota; kingdom Viridiplantae; phylum Streptophyta; class Magnoliopsida; order Asparagales; family Orchidaceae; genus Dactylorhiza; species Dactylorhiza incarnata. Next base: position 729,447 of record JAWHQI010000184.1, on the reverse strand, counting down.
AGAGAATGACCACTAAGTCACTTGACTTTTTGATCAAACACTTGTTATTGTGGAATTCAATGACATAGCCCAAGTTACGTAGTTGACTTATGCTTACAAGGTTGTGTTGCAACCCTTCAACATAAGCTGCTCTTGTTATGGAAACTATGTCATTGGTAATCATACCATAGCCTCTTATGACACCTCTGTCAGACCCTCCAAAGATCACCTTTGGACCATTCTTTAATGGAGTGTATTCTTTAAGTAAGCTCCTTATTCCAGTCATGTGTCTGGAACATCCACTGTCCAAGTACCATATCTGATTTAGATAGGTACTTGAACTAACTTGTAATGTAAAATTTACTTAGCCTTAGGTACCCAATTTGTTTTGGGTCCTAGGTCCTTGTTAGCACAATAAGGAATACTTATACCTACAGCAGCCTTGGCAGGAAAGCTCTTCTTTGCATTAGACACATTATGGTTTTGCCAACAATCAATGGCAAAGTGTCCCACTTTACCACAACACCAACATTCATGGATGTTGTACCTTCTTTTCTGAACATTTTCTTGAGGTGGAAGGAGCATCAGAATGCTTTTGTTTAGTAAAGAAGGCATCAACATTCTTCTTATCTCTCTCAGCTAATACCTGACATGATGCTCTATGGTATTCAGTCCTTCTTGATTGTATCTGATTGACAACAATAGATGTCAGCTTGGTAGCTGACATGGTGTTGATTACATCTGATATGATCAAGTGAGAGTTTATTACTGTTTTGCCACAAGCCTGCTTCTTTGCTGGAGGGGATTGCGAAGATGCTACTTCCTTATCCTTGAGTGTGGGGGCTGGAGCACCAAACAAAAATGGTCCATGATGGGCCATTTAGATTTCCTCATGGGGAGCTTTCAAAGCACTCATCCTCATGCCCTTTCTCCCACCATAGTTAGGAGCATTCCCCTTACTATAGGAGCTTGCATTCTTCAGGTGACTATAGATATTGTCCTGGTCATACCTGTTGAAAGGAAGCAAGACCTTTTGAAAGGTGGTTTGGGGCTTAACTTGAGCCTTGTCATTTCCTATATTCCCAGCACCTGCTTCCCTTCCATTGAAGCCAAATCCCCTCCTATTTGTTTGGGAGGTGAAAGTGTTAATGATGGGCAGCACAGATTTAGGCTTAGATAATTGAGCCACTAAACTTTTCTCCTTGAGAAGATTCTCTTCAAAATCCTTGATGATCTTATTTTTCTGGATAATGGTGCTTAATTGAATGATTGTAATTCCTTTCAGCTGGCTATTCTCTCTACGCATCTGAGCTAGCTGGATAATAGACTCAGAGCTCTCATATTTTGCCTGTTAGAGGGAAACAATCTCCACAGCTTGCTGCTTGACTAGCTTCTTGCTCTTTTTTAGAGTTTCCAGGAGGGCACCATAATCAATTGATTGACATCATCCTTAGATTCTGAACAACTTTCATCACAAGATGAAGATGTTTCACATTCAGGACTTGTCTCATAATCAGTAGAAGATATGGAGTGAATTAATACATTTTCAGGATCTGAATCATCCTGACTGTCTTCTCCTTCATATATGGTCATCAAGCCACAGCAGCCATTGACATCATTATCCTCCTCATTGTCACTATCTGAATGTGACAGAGGGGCCCTGATGCCTATTCTTGCAGCTGGATAATCTTCATCCTCAGTAGCAGCAAACAACCCTATGTAGGCTTCTTCATCTTCATCAGAATCTGAAGATGACGAGTCAGATTGACTCCAACTTCTTTCTTTCTTTGCCAGGAAGGACTTTTCACCTTTCCCGCTCTTGTGGTGATGATGATTCTTCTCACCTTTCTCCTTTCTCTTGACTAGATAGTCAGCTATAACATGTCCAGGTTTGCTGCAGCAATAACAAATAATATTATTTGAAACATGTTTACTGGGTTTAGATTCATACCTTTCTCCCTTGGAGCATCTTCCCAGTCTTGCTATAATCCTTCTTGGGATGTGAAGAGGAGGAAGGTTTGTTCTTCAACTACTTCCTCTTCATCAGCTTCTTGAAATGCCTGGAGAAGGCAACAAACTCCCCATCTGACAAGTTGTTGTCAGATGTGTTGGGCTCAGAACTTTCTGAGTTAGGAGGCCTTCTTGGAGGAGAGGGAATTCTCTCCTTGCTCTTCTTAGAGCAATCAACTTTGAGAGCCATAGATCTCTCCTTAGCATGAGTTCTGGTGTTGGTTTCCTCCTCCTTCCTTGCTGATAGTTGCATCTCATATGAGAGAAGCTTTCCAGAGAGAGTATGAGGAGGAGTATCAGTAAGATTGGGCCCTTCCCTGATGGCACAGATCTTTATGTCCCAGTCTCTAGTTAGAGACCTTAGGAACTTGTCATTTAGCTCATAATTGCAGAAGACCCTCCCATAGGTTTTCAGCTCATTGACCACCCCGAAGAACCTCTCATAGCAAACAACTATGCTTTCCAGGATGTGCTACCTAAATGCTTCATACTCCTGTTTGAGGAGGGATTTCCTATCATCCCTCACTTCTGTAGTACCTTCCATATACACAATAAGTGTATCCCACATTTCCTTGGCAGTTTCACAATGCACCAAGTTTTGGAATGTGGAATCATCAATTGCACTTAATATTATATTTTGAGCTCTTTTATCCATAGTAGCGAGGGAAATTCATCCTTAGTCATTTCAGTATAAGTCTTGGACACTTGCTGAGTTGGATCTATGGTGGAGGCCTTTAGGAACACAAAAGGACCATCCTTCACAGTGATGTAAATGCTACGGTCTAAGGCTTCCATAAAGAGCCTAACCCTTTGCTTTCATATGCCAAAGGACTCCTTTTTGCATATGGGGAGCTTCATGGAGCCCATCTCCTTATGAAATCCAGAGGCAGCCATTGGATACAGTAGTAGACTACTCCTTAAAGAATCTGGTCAGACTGTTAAGTCCTTTTTCACCAACCTTCCACTGATACCACTCGATAGTTAACCAAGTAGTAGTCTAACTGTAACATCCCAACTTTAAAATAGGGTCTAGCCAGTTCAATTGAACCCTTGGAAGAGCTTAGGCCGGGTCATAGGAAACCATGACCCGACCTCCACCCCAAAATGGTAGTCATTTAGAGGAAACGATTATTTTGGGTAGCATGATGCTTCACCACAACACCAAAGTAGTGTATTGAGCATACGTGCTTCGAATCGACTTCCATCAGTTATGTTAGACTCGTATGGTCGATACGAGTGCAATGGAACTCGTTTCGTTCTAATCCGAGGTCATTTGGTGAAAGTGACCGTTTTGAGTACCGTAGCGCGTCACGACGACGCTATTTTAGTATAATAAGCATATGTACTCTGAATTGACTTCCGACAATTGCGTTAGACTCGTATGGTCGATATGAGTGCAATGGAACTCGTTTCGTTCCAATCCGAGGTCATTTGGTGAAAGTGACCATTTTGAGTACCGTATCGCGTCACATCGACGCCATTTTAGTATAGTAAGCATACGTACTCCGAATTGACTTTCGTCAGTTGCATTAGACTCATATGGTTGATACGAGTGCAATGAAACTTGTTTTGTTGCAATCCGAGGTCATTTCGAGAAAATGATTATTTTGAGTATTATCGAGCGTCGCAACAATGCCATTTTCCAATGTTGAGCTAACATGCTCCGAATTGAGTTCTATCAATTGCGATGAGCTCGTATAGACAATAGAAGTACAACAGAATTCGTTTCGCTCAATTCCGAAGTCATTTAGTCAAGTAAATAAAAATAAATGCTCGTAAAATTATACGAAACCTCAAGATACGTGAACGCTGGATTTCAACCACGCCACATCAAAGATGGACCGACACTCGACGACTGGGACCCAGGGTAACTTTGACCCATATAGGGGGGCCTACTTAGGGTTGACTTTGGTCAAAATCCTCTTAAAAGAGGTATTTCATGTATTTTAAACCCACACCCACTCACTCAAGCTCCATCTCCTCACATTTTCTTAATGAGCACAAACCTCAATGCAAGGGCATAATGGATTTAGATTTTTTTTACTAAGCCTAACCCTTCCAAACCTAGGTCCAGACCAAAGCCCACTCCAAGACTAAACCCAAACCTAAGCTAATCCCAAACCCATGAGTGGATTTAGATATTTTCTAAAAACCTAACCTAGGTTCCCCTAACCCAACAAGTACTGCCAGCTGCCCCCCTCCTAAGCCAACTATGGTTGATGAAGCCTAACCCTAATCGGGTAAGAGGAAGAAGAATGAGAGGCGGAGGGGTGTGGGTGTGGCTATATAAAGCATATGCCTCTAATGAGGGAGAGACAGACCACCTCCTCCATAGCCCCTCCTTGGTATTTTCGAAACCAGCCCCACCACCCCCTCGCCTGCCGGAGTCGGAGAAGATGCTCCAAGCTTCACCGCCGCCTCCACCACCCCCATGGCGTCTTCGCCAGAGGGCTCCCGGAGGACCCCAAACATGATGGGACCTTCTCCTCTCCTTCCTCCCTACCTTTTGGACGCATTGCATGCGAACTCCGGCGGTCAGAGCGCCGCCACCGTTCCCCCTCTCTCCTTCGCTCTTTATATGAAAAAACTAGCTCTGACGGTGGCCGACGGCTGCAGGCCAGCAGACCACCGCAGGAGGGAGCGCCTGCCCCCTGGGAGTCGGTCGGGGGCGGAGCCATGGCCGGCCTGCGGCGCGGAGGCCCGTGAGGGGCGGTCTTAGTACAGGTGGCGGGGAGAAATGTTATAAGTTTTATAAATTTATAATTTAATATTATAAATCTAAAATGGGTATTTGATTTTCTGGAGGGTGAAAGAAAGCGCCAATGAAAAAGTTTTGAACACAAAAGGTCTTCATCTTGGCAAGGGCTACTCCCAGTAAAATTTTTATAATTTTTGGAAGGCACTAAATATTTTTAGTAATTATTATACAGTGATATTTTATGTTTTTGATTTAACAGAGATCCTAGCAATTGTGGTAAAATTCTGAGAAAATTTAAGTGAATGTATAGGGCCAAAATCCACCCTCTGCAATTTTTTAAGGAATTTTGCTAAGCATATTCTATTTTAACAGATTTAAATGGGTTATCCATTTTCACTTTAAAAATTCAAGATAAAGATTTTCTTGATTAAAATGTCTGGAAAATTTATATGTTGTGTAATATAGAGTGACTCACCCTCTAGATTTTATCTAGAATTTATTAAATATTTCTGATATGTTTATGGAATTATTTATAGGAAAAATCTACTGTTTTTTTAATCAGAGGTTCTATATTTAGGGGAACACTCTAGAATAATTTATTTGTGACTGTGGGGTGATGGTGAACTCACCGATAAATTTTGGTGATTTATCGAAAAGTTTATCTATTTTGAGGAATTAATGTATGGTCTTTTCATTATTTTGAGGAATTAATGTATGTTTATGGAAGACTCTTTGTGTTTATTTAAACCCTAAGCAAAATTTTGGAAACTTTTGGTTTGGTAAAAGTATTTTTGGAATTATTGTAAGAGTTTATTTGAGGCAAATGATTTGTTTAAGGTCAAATCCAAACTCAAAATAATTGGAGAAATTTATGGGGCTTATGTTAGGGAAATTTAACCATTGGTTTCTAATTTCATCGATTTTCGACTCATTTTGGTAATTATTGCATAAGAGAGAGTAGAACTCCTCTGCCCTATTTAGGGCTTTAGGACGCACCTATCTGGGCCTTTGGATCAAGATCTAAGAAGATCGGACGTCCATAAAATGCACCTATTTAGGGCTTTAGGATGCACCGATCTGGTTCCGTAAGCTACTGTCAGCGCTAGCACTACCGCCAACGCTAGCCACTCGACGATAACCTTCTCGATGGATCCATCTCGACTTCCCGACAGAACTGCAACATACGACGAAGTCTACAGCTGGCGCTAGCGCTACCGCCAGCGCTAGCCACTCGACGATAAACCTCTCGACGAGTCCATCTCGACGTAATCGTCGAAACCGCTAGTCTTCTCGATGGGGCAGCTAACGCTAGTGTTAGCACCTACCGCCGATGCTAGCTTCCAGATACAGAAAACCTGCGCTCAGCCTTGGGCATTCCAGCCTCCGCGCTCAGCGAAACCTGGTGTGTTATAGGGCATCCCTTCTGAATCAACCCTAAATATTGCTGAACTGGCCGCGACTCTTGGAGCAAAGCGAAGAGATCGATATTTTGGCTTTTCCTTCATTATTGCCTATAATTTAGAGTTGACGTGAAGATGGGGCATTCCTTCAGAGTCAATCAAAAATAGTGCTGAACTGGTTGCCGCTTGTAGAGCAAAGCGGACAGATCGATGTTTTGGTTTTTCCCTCGTTATTTCCTATAATTTAGATTTGGCGTGAAGATGGAGCATTCCTTTTAGAGTCAACCCTAAATAGTGCCGAACTGGACGCCGCTTGTAGAGCAGAGCGGACAGATCGATGTTTTGGCTTTTCTTTCATTATTGCCTGTAATTTAGAGTTGACATGAAGATGGAAAATTCCTTCAAAGTCAACCTTAAATAGTGCCGAAATGGGCGCCACTTGTAAAGCAGAGCGGACAGATCGATGTTTTGGATTTCCCTTCATTATTGCCTATAATTTAGAGTTGACGTGAAGATGAGGCATTTCTTCAGAGTCAACCCTAAATAGTGTCGAACTGGCCGCCACTTGTAGAGCAGAGCGGACAGGTCGATGTTTTGGCTTTTCCTTCATTATTGCCTATACTTTAGAGTTGACGTGAAGATATGGCATTCATTCAGAGTCAACCCTAAGTAGTGTCTGTTGGACATATGTGTCAAATCCCTTTGTTTGAGAATAACAAATCACATATTGTATTTGATATTGCTTGTAGTGTGTTTATAGTGTGCAAGAACTATAGGTGCAATACTCCACAGGTAGAAAGCAGCTTGGAACAAATTTTTGAAAGGAGCAGCGCTACCTCCAGCGCTATCGCTAATGCCAGCGCTATCGCTAGCGCTACCGCTACCGCCAGCACTACCGCCAGCTCTATCGCTACCGCCAGGCGCTATCTCGAGTTCGTGCACAGCGACGGTTACGCAACCGCTACCGCTACCGCCAGCGCTATCTCCCGATGCCGCCAGCGCTATCGCTACCGCCAGGCGCTATCTCCAGTTCGTGCACAGCGCCACGCCGCCAACTGTTTCGCAACCGCTCCACACGAACGCTACCGCAGGCGCTAGCCATTACCGCAGGCGCTAGCTCCAAGTTCTATAAAAGGCTGGGCTCTCTCTCATTTTGGTTAGATCTTCCAGAGACATTACTTGTGCCCATACTCTCGTGCTACTACTCTGCCAAAACATCATCTCCCACTCAAAGCCAAAGAAAAAATTCTGGAGAAGGAAGCCATCACGCTGCATCCGAAGAACGATCGCTTTGACCTCGCTTGTGCTTCAGCGATCCTTCATCCACATCTCCAAAAATCTCAAGAGGGAGTTTGCTTGTTATTTACTTCATTTCTTTATTTGTATCTTGTAGTGAAATCGCCTTGTTTTTGGCGACTAGGTCCTTGCGCGGCTTAGGGGGAATTCGCCGCGTGAGTTGGCGACTAGGTCTAGGGGATTAGATCTAGGGGGTGCTCGAGGCCATATCCGGGAAAGGATTGGCTAGAGCGGCTTGAGGCCTTATCCGGGGAAGGATAGGCTAAAGCCAACCGGTTTGTGGGGATACAAGTCGGTATAGAAAAGGAAAAGAAATCTACATTTGTACGCCTCCGATTTCTAGCGATATAGAAATCAAATTTTATGTAAACACTCTTTCATATAATATAATCATGTCTCTTTTGTGTTTACTTTGATTTCTATCATTTGGCATAATCTCTATTATTTTGTGTTCTAAGTTTTCAATTCTAAATCTAAATTGTTTATTTCTAATTTGTCATCATTATTTTCTATTAATCAAAACAACTTAGTAATTTTATTAAAATTTATAAAAACAATTTTATTCCCTTATTCACCCCCCCCCCTCTAAGGGCGCCGTAAGATCCAACAAGTGGTATCAGAGCTAGGTTATTCCAAACGGTTTAAAAACCAGGAATAATGGCGTCTTATGATCTCGTTTTTCCGAGGGTCAGGGAATTAGTAGAACTCCACTATTTACTGGGTCAGATTATAATTATTGGAAAAATAGGATGCGTTGTTTTCTAATGACCCTAGATATCGAGGTTTGGAACATGGTAGAAGAAGAATACACTCCTCCTACGTTTGTAGTTGGAGAGATAACTTTAGACAAACCCAAAGATAAATGGGATGATCGGGATAAACTTAAATGTAAAAATAACGCAAAAGCCATGAATGCTCTATTTTGTGCGCTAGATAGAAATGAATTTAATAGAATTTCTGCTTGTACTACTGCATATGAAATTTGGAATCATTTGGAAGTTACTCATGAAGGTACATCGCAGGTTAAAGATGTTGGAGCTTGCTTTCCGCATCTCTTGGTTTGAGAATAACAAATACCATGATGTATTTGATCTAGTCTTTTGTGTGTTTATAGTGGCCAGGTTGTACAGGTTCAATGAGGAGATAAGTCCTCGTTCATGGGCATGATCCGAGAACGACAAGTCTCAGGTTGGATGAGTTTTGTGTGCTGATCTTAAAATGACCATAACTTTCAATCTAGGAAGAGTTACAGAACGTGCCACCCCATTTCGGAGATGAGAACGACTCAATCTACATGCTGGAGCTAAATTTGAATGTGGGAAATTTCACTGTCGGAAAATTCCGACAGCCACTGTCGCCCAGGCGACAGCAGAGAAGTTACAACTACTTCCCTCCACGGCAGCACGACGAAAGGCAGTTTTGAGCTGTCGGAATTCCGACAGCGATGTCGCCCAGGCGACAGCTCAACGGTTACAGCAACTGCCCGCACGACGCCACTCCAGCGACAGTTTAACGCTGTCGGAAAATTCCGACAGTCACTGTCGGAATTTCCGACAGCGATTTTCTATAAATTGACACCTTGTGTTCGTGCATAACAACCAATTCAGAATTTCAAGTCCCTTCCTGAGTGCATTCCATCCAGAGAGCTCCAGAACCTCATGAACTCCCATTTATGCTGAGAAGGTTTGAAATTGAAGACGAGATCGGACGCGCTTCTACATCAAGGATCATCTCGAGGCTTCAACCTTCCTTTCAGAGATCTGAATTTCTAGGGAGTTCTTATTTTATCTTGTATTTTCATTTATATACATTTAACTTTGTATTGGTAGTGAAAATCGCTTCCTTGTGCGGAGCGTCTAAGTTCTTGCGTGGCTTAGGGGAAAATCGCTTCCTTGTGCGGAGCATCCAAGTCCTTGCGTGGCTTGGTGGGAAATCGTGGCCTTGTGTGCTACGTCTAGATCTTGGGAAGATCTAGAGGATAGGCTTGGGCTTGGTCTAGGGAGAGACAAGTGATAGCCTTCCGATCCTTGGGAGAAGGATTGGTAAACAAAAAGAAATTTACATTTGTACGCCTCCGATTTCTAGCGATATAGAAATCAAATTTATGTAAACACTTTTTCATATAATATAATCATGTCTCTTTTGTGTTTACTTGATTTCCATCATTTGGCGTAATCTCTATTATATTGTGTTCTAAGTTTTCAATTCTAAATCTAAATTGTTTATTTTAATCTCCTTCATTATAAAACAATTTAGTAATTATCTTGAAAATTATAGAAAGAATTTTATTCCCTTATTCACCCCCCCTCTAAGGGCGCCGTAAGATCCAACAATTGGTATCAGAGCCAGGTTATTCCAAATCGGCTTAACAACCGGGAATAATGGCGTCTCTTGATCATGATCTCGCTTCTACTAGTGGGGAAAATTTTAATATAAATGAAAAATATTATCACCACCTTTATTTATGGGCAAAAATTTTAAAGGGTGGAAAATATTAATGAAAATTTTTCTTAAGGCCTTAGATGAAAAAGTTTGGAATATTACTATTAAAAAGCCATCTAGCGTACTAACTAGAAACGAAATTATTTTAAATGCAAAATCTATGAATAGTATATTTTGTGCGTTAGACCAAAATATTTTCAAACTTATTTATACTTTACCTACCGCATATGAAATTTGGAGTTTTCTTGAATGAACTTATGATTCTCCTTCTACAGGTACGGAACATTCACAAGAACCGGAGAATATGCAAGCCTATGCAAATATTCAAGAAAGCTACACAAAGGATGGATCCATAGAATGTTCATCAAGCGGAAAGGATGACGGACACTCTTGTTTGGAAGAGGAAGATGAAGAAGACAACGTCACAATATTGGACTCAGTTGATGGCAAAACATCAAGCAAAAGAGAAGATGGAAACTATAGCAAGGTAAGAAAATCTAAATCTTCTCTTTTAGTAACTAATTCTATTTCTACATTTCGTGTGCTTAAATTTGCTAAACGTAAAATTTCAAAGTTGAAACATGCTAATTCCAAATTACGTTTAGAAAATAAAACTTTAAGAACAAACACTAAAGTAGAATCTTATATTGATGTTTCAAATTCTTGTTCATGCTCTTTAATTGAAAATGCTAAACCTTGTTTTTATTATAATTCTTTTAAAGAAGAACTCAAGGTTTTAGAAAAAGGACTTTTAATTTCCAAAGAACATAATGAAAATTTGATAAAAGAAAATGATAATTTAAAGGATAAACTAGAATCATTAAAAATGTTTATTCAAAATTTTTCATATAATGAAAAATCTCTTTTTTCTAGTTTATCAAATTTTCAAAAGTCTAAAAGCTTAACTTCATATTATAAGAGTAGGTCTATAAGAAAGAGTGGAAATGAAAATCATCTAAATAAGGACCAATCATTTAAAACATTTTGTAACTCACTCTTTCAACATTCAATTCTAAAGAAAGACAATCACTCTTATAAATTTTCAAAGAATCCATATAATAAAATTCATTATGATTATCAACATCAATCTATTTTGAAAAATAATTTGAATAAGCATAAATCTCAAATGAATTATTTTTCAAACAAATACAATCATATAAAGATGTCACATAATCATAATATGAATTTTAAAGATAAACAACCAAGGTATGAATGGAGACCCTTAAAGAAAAATGACACATCAACTTTAATAGAAAGGGCTCATTTATCCTTGTCTCCTAAAAAATCATCATGTCATATTTGGGTACCCAAAGGAACCATCCCTCATGGTCCCCTTTGGATACCTAAATCTCTTATTCATTAGTATCCTATCATTTGCATGAAGTGGAAATAAATTAAAAATGAAATATCATTACTCTACTTCATGATATGCGTAATTGCTTTTTCTTTTGTTTATTTTTTATTTTTGAGCTAACTTGTTTATGGTCACTTAGATATATTATGAAATATGACTTTTACATTTTAAGCCTAATGTTTATCAAATCAAAATTGAATTAAATTAAATAAAAAGTCATAAAGTTTTCAAGTGATCTATCTTTCCTTTTTATATGTTTTATCCTTTTTAAATCCATTGCCTATAAATGTCTTATATTATCATTATAAATTGAATGCTAAATTTGCTAAATGATATTATCAAGATTAATGAAATTACTTTCAAAATTGGATTTAAATGGACTATTAGGGGTCTTAGGCTAAAATATTAAACGCGCAACCAATTGCATATTTGTCTTTTTTTCGTTGCTGCATATAATAGTCCTTATATTGAAAATCATAATCAAGAAAAATCAGAATCAATTAATATAAAAAACAATGTGTTTTAAAATCAAATATTGTAACTCTATTGCTAACGCCAGGCGTTATCACTAACGCTGGCGGTAGCATATTTTCCTAAAAAAATTCTGATTTCTCTGAAAAATTATTTTGTATTTGTTTAGTCTAATTTCTAAAAATTAAAATCAAAAGAAAATTTTCAAAAATGATAAATATGATTTCATAATCACCACCATGATCTATTAATATCTTATGCTAAAATTCACTATAATCATATATCATAATTCATGATCCATCAAGACCTATCTTAAATCAACTAATTCTATCAACCTTAGGAATTATGAAATATATGATTGCAATTGGTATTATAGTTTCATATCTTGTTTTGTGTGTGTGTGATGTGCATCTTTATTGTTTGCATATATATCATTATCTTTAGACCTATGAATTAACTTGGTATCAACAAGATGAAATCAAATAGAATTATCACTTCATTCTAGGTCTATAAATTTTCAAAACTCTAAAATTGATTACATGCAAACCAATTATATAAATTTAGCATATTTTGCATAACATCCAAATTCATTATCCTAGCCGCACCTCTTTGTATATGCTCAATTTAGTGTTTATTTTAGGATTATCAATACAGTGACATGAAAAAGGTAGAGAAATTTGAACTTTAAAATTCATGAGTACATTGTGATTTCAAAATCTACAATATGTTCTAAAACTAAAATAAACTCATGTTTTATGAATCAATCCTTAGACTAAAACGCTTAGTATATCCATAATCATTAACCTATGACATGTGTCTCACAATAGCAAGGGCGTAGGATTGTGTGCATTAGAGACCTAACCTCTAAGTCATGTCTTGTCCTTAACCGGGGAGGGTTCCAGTGGGGCCTTGAGAGGCATTGGGGGGAAAGAGTGCTAGGTTGAGCGTCATCTTTTGTATGCATATGGGATTAACACCCCAACCTACGGCATGTGTGCAGCTCCTTATGCCCATCCGTCACTTAGTACGGGGCTAGAGTGTAGTCATGTAGTTAAGGTATCTTGATCTTAGATATACTTATATTATATTCATTGCATGAACATTATCTCACTCTTTATACATAAATCATGCATATTTTTTTTATTCTAACATTGCATCATGTGTTTGCATATTTTAATATTTCGAGCTTTAATGATTTTACCAAACACAAGTATTTGAAAAATCACCAAATACATGTTAAAAGAGCCTTCGAATCTAATCAATATACTCTGAAATTTCAACTAAAGGAAGGTCTCTTTATAATACAAACGAATTAAGAAAAATATTTTTCAAAACATCAAGAAATACAGTTCTGTTTTGGCGTTAAGAAGTTAATGCCTGGCGTTAGCTCCTTTGCTCCAAAATATTTTTTTGTTTTGAATTATTTCTGGTATTATTTTAATATTTAGTGTGTTTGTAAAAAGTTTTCTATCTTTTTATTCCTTTTAAAACAAAATTTTATTTCTTTTAAAATATATATATATATGTATTTTCTCATACGTTAGTTTTGTTTATTTCTCTGGCATAGAATATCATTTACTGAAAGGGCTATTAAAGACTTCTATGATTTCCATAGAATATATATAAAAAAAAAACAAATACAAAATTACAAAACAATTTCAAAGAACAAAAATATGTTTTTCTTTATGTGTGTTTATTGTTTTGTCCATATATAAAAAAAAAAATCAAAAATTTATAAAAACAAAAATGATTGTTGTTCATTGCCATTGTCAAGGATGGATGATTAATTATATCAATTAAGGATTAAATACAATGTTTAATTTAACTTTCAAGTTTCTTAAAAACATTGTTTTGTATTTGTCATGCCTTGAAAATTATCTTGTTATGTGCAATGAAATTGATTGTAGATAAACATGTGTAGAAATGTTTAGCATGCCTCTAAGTATGAGTAATGTATTATGTTTGATAATGATTCATTCACTCACTTATTTTTGATAACCTACATGTGTTTACAATCTTATTCTTACATGATTGTGTAGTATAATAACATAAATAATTAAAATGCCTAAATAGATTACCTACACAACATTGAATTGGTTATTATAATTCTTTGTCTTTCATGCACTTATTCTTTAGAGAAATGAGGTGTAAAATGCTATGTTTGCAAAACAAGTGAATTCGGAGTCCTTAGTCACTAAACTAAAAATTAAATAATGAATGACAAGGAAAACTCCACCAAGCACTACTCACCCTCCTGATAAGTCTTAATGAGCATTGTGAGGTTGAGCACCTTGGCTAAGAATTGTAAAGTGTCTTGTAGCAAACAATTTATACACCACTTCTCTTTTGTACACCGGATCACAAAAAAAATTGAAAATAAAGCTAATAAGTATAAAAGTGATCCCCCAAGCACTACTTTGCACCCTGATAAGTCTTAATAAGCATTGTGTGTGCAGAGCACCTTGGTAGTTGTACTATTTATTCATGTGCATTGAAATAGTGTGGAAGTAATATTATTTGTGTATTTTAATGTTGTGTTATTTCATTATATATGTCATGTGTTTTTGATTGATTCACTTGTATACTTTATCAAAACACTACTTTGTACACATCATTATCTTTCATAAAACTTCTACTCATGAGAATTGGATCCTAATGCTCATATACTCAAATCTCTACAAACTTAAGTAAATGCACTAGATAACAAAGCATGACCGCTACAATGTTTATGTTTACTTGAAATGAAAATTTTATTACATTGTAGTTTGTGTATCTTTTCTTGATATTATGAAATCATGCTTGCAATTTTTTTTATCTTAATGGAATAGCATCTCTTCAATCTTTAACTCAAACATCAACTTTTCAAATTTAAAACTCATTATCCTTTATATGGTTTTATCTTCTAAAATGATGTTTATGTTTAAGAGTGCTTATTATTTTTAACACTGTGTTTTCCTTTAAGCAAGTGGTATCTTAAAATAGAATGCTTACTTTATCATGTTCGCTATGCTGCTTACTACTTTATGTTACATCATGCCTATATTTTTCTCAACAAGTAGTATTTAACAAGCTTTTGATTGCATCCTATTTTTTTTCTCGACATAAAATCTATTACTCTTATATACTCCCATATTTATTATTTCTTCATAATTATTCATTCTTTATTTCAAAATAACTTTTGATAATATCAAAAAAAAAAGGGGGAGAAATATAAATTCAAGAAATCTCTTACTAATCTCAATTTTTCAGAATGCACCATTACAATTAATTATAACATTTAGGGGGAGCATACATTTAGGGGGAGAATACAATTTAGGGGGAGTATATTAAAAAGTTTTCATGGAAAGCATCTATGTAGAGGGAGTGATATTGCTCGATCATGACAACCCACTTTTGGTAATAACAAAAGGGGGAGAATAAAATGAGAAATCTAGTGACATAGATATTTAGGGGGAGTAAAATCTATCACGCAGTAAACCTTTTATTCATGCATATCTTTTATCGCACTTATCTATAAACTCACTAATTTCTCATATGGGTATTTGTTATTATCAAAAGGGGGAGATTGTTGGAGCTTGCTTTCCGCATCTCTTGGTTTGAGAATAACAAATACCATGATGTATTTGATCTAGTCTTTTGTGTGTTTATAGTGGCCAGGTTGTACAGGTTCAATGAGGAGACAAGTCCTCGTTCATGGGCATGATCCGAGAACGACAAGTCTCAGGTTGGATGAGTTTTGTGTGCTGATCTTAAAATGACCATAACTTTCAATCCAGGAAGAGTTACAGAACGTGCCACCCCATTTCGGAGATGAGAACGACTCAATCTACATGCTGGAGCTAAATTTGAATGTGGGAAATTTCACTGTCGGAAAATTCCGACAGCCACTGTCGCCCAGGCGACAGCAGAGAAGTTACAACTACTTCCCTCCACGGCAGCACGACGAAAGGCAGTTTTGAGCTGTCGGAATTCCGACAGCGATGTCGCCCAGGCGACAGCTCAACGGTTACAGCAACTGCCCGCACGACGCCACTCCAGCGGCAGTTTAACGCTGTCGGAAAATTCCGACAGTCACTGTCGGAATTTCCGACAGCGATTTTCTATAAATTGACACCTTGTGTTCGTGCATAACAACCAATTCAGAATTTCAAGTCCCTTCCTGAGTGCATTCCATCCAGAGAGCTCCAAAACCTCATGAACTCCCATTTATGCTGAGAAGGTTTGAAATTGAAGACGAGATCGGACGCGCTTCTACATCAAGGATCATCTCGAGGCTTCAACCTTCCTTTCAGAGATCTGAATTTCTAGGGAGTTCTTATTTTATCTTGTATTTTCATTTATATACATTTAACTTTGTATTGGTAGTGAAAATCGCTTCCTTGTGCGGAGCGTCTAAGTCCTTGCGTGGCTTAGGGGAAAATCGCTTCCTTGTGCGGAGCGTCCAAGTCCTTGCGTGGCTTGGTGGGAAATTGTGGCCTTGTGTGCTACGTCTAGATCTTGGGAAGATCTAGAGGATAGGCTTGGGCTTGGTCTAGGGAGAGACAAGTGATAGCCTTCCGTTCCTTGGGAGAAGGATTGGTAAACAAAAAGAAATTTACATTTGTACGCCTCCGATTTCTAGCGATATAGAAATCAAATTTATGTAAACACTTTTTCATATAATATAATCATGTCTCTTTTGTGTTTACTTGATTTCCATCATTTGGCGTAATCTCTATTATATTGTGTTCTAAGTTTTCAATTCTAAATCTAAATTGTTTATTTCAATCTCCTTCATTATAAAACAATTTAGTAATTATCTTGAAAATTATAAAAAAAATTTATTCCCTTATTCACCCCCCCTCTAAGGGCGCCGTAAGATCCAACAAAAGATTCCAAGCTTTTCCAACTGGAGTCGGAATATGAAAAATTCCGAATGGATGAAAGCGAAGATGTTGATGGTATGTACACGCGCTTCACCAAGATCGTCAACACCTCAAAAGCTCTTGGAAAGACTTTCTCAAATGGCGACTTGGTCCGTAAAATCCTTCGTTCTCTTCCTCCAAAATTCAACCCGAAGGTGACGGCTATTTCAGAGTCGCACAACTTAAGGATGCTCCAAGTTGAGAGCCTCATTGGGAATCTCAAAACCCATGAGATAGAACTCAAAATCCAACATGATGAATACAACAAGGAGCCAAAGAAGAAGGCGTTGGCATTAAAATCAAAGAAGGAGTACCAAGAGGATGAGGATGAAGATGAAGAGAGTCTTTTGGTGAAGAACTTCCGAAAGTTCATGCGCAATCCGGAAAGGAGAAACACCTTTCGAAAATATTTCCAAAAAGGTGAAAGATGGAAAGGGTCATCTTCAAAGAAAGAAAAAGAGAGCGATAATGAAGAAGAGAGACCTCCACCGGAATGCTATCATTGTAGGAAGACGGGGCACATTCGGAGCCAGTGCCCAAAGTTCTTGAAGGAGAAGAAAGAAAAACGGCACAAAGGGAAGGAGAAGAAGAAAGTACTAAAAGCTAGAACATGGGATGACTCTTCCTCCTCCTCCTTCGAAGAATCAAGTGGGTCTTCATCAAGCGAAGATGAGGAAGCAAACATGTGCCTCATGGGACATGAAAACGACGGCGACGACACCAGTGTTCCTAGTGACACTGAGGTAACTCCTCCCACTTATGATGAATTGTATAATGAATTTCTTGAAACTTGCAAAGCTTTTGATAAAAATATGAAAGATAGTATTTTATTAAATCGTGAAAATGAATCTCTTATTAAAGAAAATCAAAAGCTTTCCAAAAAGGTAATTGTTTTAGAAAAGAGAAAGGTTTCTTGCCAAGAATGTGATCACTCCACAAAATTGGCAAAAGATATAGAAGAGTCACTATCTAAAGCCCCCTCTCATGCCAAAACTCTTACAAAAGAGAAGGGGGAATTAGAAAGGAAATTGGAAGCCTCTCTTTTGCAAATCAAAAATAATAAAAAAGGTTTTGAAAATAGGTGTGTCATGCTTGTGAAAGAAAATTCTTCACTTAAAGCACAAGTTCATGATCTCACCATGGCCATTAAAAAATTTGGTATAAGCCAAAAATCACTGGAAATGATTCTAGGGTACCAGTGCCATGGATCTGGAAAGTTTGGGCTCGGATATCGAGGTGAGGGCTACCGTCCGGCGCTAGCCACTAACGCCGGCGCTAGCACCTCATACCAGAAACCTGAGATTTCTTTTTCAAAATGCTTTCCTTCTATAAATCAAATGTATTCCAGCAAGAATTTTTTTCCAGAAAAGGGTCTCAACCCCCTTTATTTCGTGTGCAAACTGTTATAGGTTGGGTCACACAACTAGTTCTTGCAGGAAAATAAAATAAAATACTTTAAAGCAAATCAGGGTACCTAAGGCTTCCACTTATTCTATGGGAGGTTCCACTTGGGTATCCGGATCTTTACTCTCATCTTCTTTCTAGATGTGCAGACAGGCTAAGGACAATGAAGATGTGTGGTACTTGGATTCAGGATGCTCCAAGCACATGACGGACAATAAATCAAAGTTCCTTAGCCTAGAACGGAAGAAGGGAGGGATTGTGACTTTCGGCGACAACGGTAAAGGAAGAATCATAAGAATTGGTACAATTGGTAACGAATCCTTCACTATATCAAATGTTCTTTATGTAAAAGGGCTAAAACATAATCTTATTTCAATTAGCCAATTATGTGATAAAGGATTAGATGTTTTATTTGAATCTTCTACTAATCTATGCAAAATATCTAATCCTATTACAAACAATATTTTACTAACTGCACCAAGAATACACAATGTTTATATTGTTTCATTTCATGATCTTTCAAAATCATCTTTAAAATGTTTTATTATCAAAAATGATGAACTTGATCTTTGGCATAGAAGGCTAGGACATGCTAGCACAAAGCTTATTGTAAAACTTGCTAAAAGAGATTTAATTAGAGGATTGCCTAGATTAAATGGAAATTTACCTTCACTTTGTTCACCATGTCAAAAAGGTGAAATTACTAGATCCTCTTTCATAAGTAAAAATGTTGTTTCTACTACAAGACCTTTGCAATTAATTCATATGGATCTCTTTGGTCCCGTTAGCAGCGCAAGTCTTGGTGGTAGATTGTATACATATGTTTTAATAGATGATTTTTCTAGATATTGTTGGACAATATTTCTCTCATTCAAATCCGAAGCGTTTTGTGAATTTTCAAAATTATGTACTCGTATTCAAAATGAAAGTGATTTAAAAATTAAATGCATTCGCTCGGATCATGGAGGAGAATTTGAAAATGAAAAATTTACTTCTTATTGTGATATGTTAGGCATAAAACATGAGTTCTCCGCACCACGCACACCACAACAAAATGGTGTTGTAGAAAGAAAGAATATGACACTTCAAGAGCTAGCACGCACTATGTTATGTGAATATAAATTACCTAAGTCCTTTTGGGCCGAAGCCGTAAACACATCATGTTATGTTATAAATAGAATCATGCTTCGACCATCTTTAAATCTCACACCATATGAACTCTATTTTCAAAAGAAGCCTAATGTGTCTTACTTCAAAGTTTTTGGTTGTAAATGCTTTATCTTAAATACAAAAGATAGCTTGGGAAAGTTTGATGAAAAATGTGATGAAGGAACATTTCTTGGATACTCTTCAACTAGTAAAGCTTATAGAGTTTTTAATAAAAGAACGAGAAAAGTTGAAGAGTCAATTAATGTGAAATTTGATGAGCTTGTTCCTTGTATAGAGAGACTTTCCGCAGGTAAAGAGGATGATCTATTACCTCCTTTGGAGCATGGTGATGAAGAACCTTCCAAAGAAGAAGAGGAGGAGGCCAAGAAAGATGAATATGTACCTCCAAGCGTCTTAAAATTCACAAAGGATCATCCACCGGAATTGATAATTGGTGAACCATCCATCGGGGTAAGAACTCGCTCTTCTCTTCATGAATCTTTTTCAAATATTTGCTTTGTTTCCGAAATAGAACCAAAAACCGTTACTACCGCTTTAAATGATGAATTTTGGTTTTTGGCTATGAATGAAGAATTAGAACAATTTGAGCGACATAATGTTTGGAAATTAGTAGAAAGACCATCTAATCACCCGGTTGTAGGTGTAAAATGGATTTTAAAAAATAAATTAGATGGTGATCAGTCTAGAATATCTAGAAATAAAGTATGCTTAGTAACACAAGGATATTCTCAAATCGAGGGGATAGATTTTGATGAATCTTTTGCACTCGTTGCTAGATTGGAGTGTATAAGAATTTTTCTAGCATTTGCAAGCTTTAAAAGAATAAAACTATTTCAAATGGATGTGAAAAGTGCTTTTCTAAACGGGTTTGTAAAAGAAGAAGTTTATGTTGAACAACCCCCCGGTTTTATTAATGAAAAATTTCCAAATCATGTTTATAAACTAGAAAAAGCGCTTTATGGTTTAAAACAAGCGCCCCGTGCATGGTATGAAAGACTTACATCATTTTTATTAAAGCACGGTATATTATGGGAAGTGCGGATAATACTCTCTTCATTAAGCACAATAATGATGATATAATTATTTTACAAATATATGTTGATGATATTATTTTTGGATCTACTAATGAAGAGATGTGTAAAGAAGTTATTTTAGTGATGAAAAATGAGTTTGAAATGAGTCTTGTAGGAGAACTTTCTTATTTCCTTGGTTTTCAAATATCACAAAGAATTGATGGTATCTTTGTATGTCAAACTAAATATGTCCATGATATGCTTAAACGTTTTGGATTTGAAAACCTTAAACATGCTTCTACACCAATGAGTGCATCACTAAAATTAGGAAAAGATGAATCAGGAGTTTCTATAGATCAAACTTTATATAGATGTATGATAGGATCTCTACTTTATCTTAGTGCAACTAGACCCGATATTATGTTTGCCGTATGCTTATGTGCTAGATTTCAAGCCAATCCAAAAGAATCTCATTTAAAAGCGGTAAAACGAATTTTTAGATATCTCATTGGGTCATCTAGATTAGGATTATGGTACCCGCATAATGATTCATTTACATTGCATGGCTATTTCGATTCGGATTATGCTAGTTGTTCACTTGATAGAAAAAGCACTAGTGGTACTTGTCATTTTCTAGGACCTTCATTTGTTGCATGGTCTAGTAGGAAACAAAATTCGGTTGCACTCTCCACCATGGAGGTCGAATACATTGCATTAGGGAGTTGTTATGCTCAAGCTCTATGGATGAGCCAAACTTTAGAGGACTTTGGTTTTCATCTAAGAAATATTGAACTAAAATGTGACAACAAAAGTGCCATTGATCTCACAAATAATCCGGTACACCACTCTAGATCCAAACATATAGATGTGCGTCATCATTTCATAAGGGATCACATTAAAAAGGAAAATGTAAGGATTAGTTTCATTGGCACGGACTCTCAACTTGCTGATATATTCACTAAACCTCTTCCCAATGCAAGGTTTCAAATGTTAAGGTTGGAATTAGGAGTCTTAGACATCTTAGGATGAAAAACATATAAAACGCTAATGTTTTATGCAATTTGAGTAATCAAGACATCTCTGATAATTACAAAACTTCTGCATAAAACTACTCTTAAGACCCCTAACCAATATCAAAAATCAAAAAAATTAAAATTCTTGAAAAATCGTGTACTGTTTCCAGCGCTAGCGCCGGCGCTAGCGTGGGTGTGTGATTTTTATGATTTTTAAAATTTCTAAGATTCAACAAAAATACGTTAGTTTATTTGTGCAAATTTATTTTTGTGTTACTGTCTATTTTATTTTTGTTTTGTTTGAATTATGAAAAATCAACTACAAAAATTCAAAATTCAAAAATACAAAAATATGTTTTTGTTATTTGTGTTTTATTCATTCTTTGAAAAATCAACTATAAAAGTTCAAAATCTAAAAATACAAAAATATGTTTTTGTTATTTGTGTTTTTATCCATATTTTTTGAAAAATCAACTACAAAAGTTCAAAACTCAAAAATACAAAAATATGTTTGTGTGATTAAAAAATTTCAAAACAAAAAAAACTGTATGATCTTTATTGCCAATATCAAGCATGTATGAATTCTATTATTTCGAATTATTTACAATGTTAAAACATATTCTTTCAAATTACCTTGAACATTGTTTTGCTTATCATGCTTTGATATATCTATTTAAAGTGCATCAATTGGATTGCAAAATGTGTACATCCAAGCTTAGCATGCCTCTAAGTATGAGCAAATGTTTTATGATTGATAATGATACATTTCACTCACTTATTTTGGTAATCAACATCTGTGTCTAAATCTAAAAATGCTTGCTTGTGTATTGTATTTGTACAATGAATTAAAACTTGCATAAGTTTATTGCCTACACTACATTTGAATTGCACTTATGAAATTTAGAAAAGTGGTTAAGTTAAAAATTTTGGTTTGCAAAACAAGTGTATTTGGAGAATGTTGTCTCACAAATGTGAACAAAAAAAGCATCTCTGGACTCTATCACTGAATTAGTGGATTGATCCAGAAACCGGTCAGCTGCACTGTCTTCTGCACTGCCTAGATAGACACAGGTTGTCGTTCTAGGTCCCACCTTAGGTCTTTTAAGGTCTTGTATACGCACATAGGCGATACAACCCCAAGTCTTAAGAGTGCCGTATCTACAAGGTTATATATATGTAGACAAATATAACTCCACCAAGCACTACTTGAACCTTCTGATAAGTCTTCATAAGCATTGTGAGGTTGAGCACCTTGGAAAGAATAGTAAAGTTACTTGTGCAAACCTTGGTTATTACGCCACTTTGTTAAAAATTATGAGCATTAAAAGTGTGTGAAAGTAATTTACTTGTGTTTTATTGTGCACTTTACTTTGCATATGTCTTGTATTTTGTGATTTAAATCAATTGTTAACATTGCCCAAAATACACTTATGTGCACATCATTATCTTTCATAACACTTCTTCTCATGAGTATTGGATTCTAATGCTTTATCTATACTACTCTTTATATAAAAATGCACTAGATAACCTAGCATGATCTCTACAATGTTTTGGTATTTCTTGAACTTAGAATTAAGTAACATTGTAGTATAATCTCTCTTTGATATGTTCATATCATGCTTGGTATTTTTATGAAAAACTTTGAGATTTCAAAAAGATTAAAACATCTTTCAAATTTGAACCAAAACTCATATTTCTACTTATGCTTTTCATGCTTACAAAAAATTGTTTATTATAATCTTCCGCTTGCTTACAACTCTTATCTTTATATTTGAAATCTCTTATTTATGCTATGCTTAAACTCTTTATCATTATTTATATTTTGAAAAGCTCGATCATGATATATAATTGCCTCCTTACTACCCTCACCCCACCTTCTTTTGATAATACCAAAATGGGGAGATTAATTGAAGAAATCTAAGAAATCTATATATGAGAAATATAGAAAAATGAGGGGAGACTAATTCATGAAATCTATCATTTAGGGGGAGTAACACATAAATTGCATTTATGTAGGGGGAGCATTAAGATAGGGGGAGTATGCACATTATCATGCATATCATTTACTATAGTTGCACTTTTATCTTGCTTATCCTATCTATAAACACTATTGTTGATTTCTTGCTTAGAGGATTTGTTATTATCAAAAGGGGCAGATTGTTGGACATGTGTGTCACATCCCTTTGTTTGAGAATAACAAATCACATATTGTATTTGATATTGCTTGTAGTGTGTTTATAGTGTGCCGGAACTATAGGTGCAATACTCCACAGGTAGAAAGCAGCTTGGAACAAATTTTTGAAAGGAGCAGCGCTACCGCCAGCGCTATCGCTAACGCCAGCGCTATCGCTAGCGCTACCGCTACCGCCAGCACTACCGCCAGCGCTATCGCTACCGCCAGGCGCTATCTCGAGTTCATGCACAGCGACGGTTACGCAACCGCTACCGCTACCGCCAGCGCTATCGCTACTGCCAGGCGCTATCTCCAGTTCGTGCACAGCGCCACGCCGTCGACGGTTTCGCAACCGCTCCACACGAACGCTACCGCAGGCGCTAGCAACTACCGCAGACGCTAGCTCCAAGTTTTATAAAAGGATGGGCTCTCTCGTTTTGGTTAGATCTTCCAGAGACATTACTTGTGCCCATACTCTCGTGCTGCTACTCTGCCAAAACATCATCTCCCACTCAAAGCCAAAGAAGAAATTCTGGAGAAGGAAGCCATCACGCTGCATCCAAAGAACGATCGCTTCGACCTCGCTTGTGCTTCAGTGATCCTTCATCCACATCTCCAGAAATCTCAAGAGGGAGTTTGCTTGTTATTTACTTCATTTCTTTATTTATATCTTGTAGTGAAATCGCCTTGTTTTTGGTGACTAGGTCCTTGCGCGGCTTAGGGGGAATTCACCGCGTGAGTTGGCGACTAGATCTAGGGGATTAGATCTAGGGGGTGCTCGAGGCCATATCCGGGGAAGTATTGACTAGAGCGGCTTGAGGCCTTATCCGGGGAAGGATATGCTAAAGCCAACTGGTTTGTGGGGATACAAGTCAGTGTAGAAAAGGAAAAGAAATCTACATTTGTACGCCTCCGATTTCTAGCGATATAGAAATCAAATTTTATGTAAACACTCTTTTATATAATATAATCATGTCTCTTTTGTGTTTACTTTGATTTCTATCATTTGGCGTAATCTCTATTATTTTGTGTTCTAAGTTTTCAATTTTAAATCTAAATTGTTTATTTCTAATTTGTCATCATTATTTCCTATTAATCAAAACAACTTAGTAATTTTATTAAAATTATACAAAGAATTTTATTCTCTTATTCACCCCCCCCCCCTCTAAGGGCGCTGTAAGATCCAACAGTGCCAAACTGGTCACCGCTTGTTGAGCAGAGCGGACAGATCATGTTTTGGTTTTCCCTCATTATTGCCTATAATTTAGAGTTGACGTGAAGACGAGGCATTCCTTCAGAGTCAACCCTAAATAATGTCAAACTAGTCGCCGCTTATAGAGCAGAGCAGAAAGATCGATGTTTGTTTTTCCCTCATTATTGCCTATAATTTAGAGTTGACGTGAAGATAGGATATTCCTTCAGAGTTAACCCTAAATAGTGTTGAACTGTCTGCCGCTTGTAGAGCAGAGTGGACAAATAGATGTTTTGGCTTTTCCTTCATTATTTCCTATAATTTAAAGTTGACGTGAAGATGGGGCATTCCTTTAGAGTCAACCCTAAATAGTGCGAACTGGCCGCTGCTTGTAGAGTAGAGCGGACAGATCGATGTTTTAGCTTTTCCTTCATTATTGCGTATAATTTAGAGTTGACGTGAAGATGGGGCATTCCTTCAGCGTCAACCCTAAATAGTGTCAAACTGGCCGTCGCTTGTAGAGCAGAGCGGACAGTTCGATGTTTAGCTTTTCTTTCATTATTGTCTGTAATTTAGAGTTGACATGTAGATGCGGCATTCCTTCAGAGTCAACCCTAAATAGTGCCGAACTGGCCCCCGCTTGTAGAGCACAGCGGACAGATCGATGTTTTGGCTTTCCCTTCATTATTGCCTATAATTTAGAGTTGACGTAAAGATGGGGCATTCCTTCAGAGTCAACCCTAAATAGTGCCGAACTGGCCGCCGCTTGTAGAGCTGAGCGGACAGATCGATGTTTTGTCTATTCCTTTATTATTGCCTATAATTTAGAGTTGGCGTAAAGATGGGGCATTCCTTCATAGTCAACCATAAATAGTGCTGAACTGGCCGTCACTTGTAAAGCAGAGCGGACAGATCGATGGTTTGTCTTTTCCTTCATTATTGCATATAATTTAGAGTTGATGTGAAGATGGGGCATTCCTTTAGAGTCAACCCTAAATAGTGCCGAATTGGTCGCCGCTTATAGAGCAGAGCGGACAGATCGATGTTTGGCTTTTCTTTCATTATTGCTTGTAATTTAGAGTTGACGTGAAGATGAGACATTCCTTCAGAGTCAATCCTAAATAACGTCGAACTTGTCGCCGCTTGTAGAGTAGAGCGGACAGATCGATGTTTTGGCCTTCCCTTCATTATTGCCTATAATTTAGAGTTGACGTGAAGATGGGGAATTCCTTCAGAGTCAACCCTAAATAGTGTTGAACTTGCCGCCACTTGTAGAGCATGTTGGATCTTGAGGCGCCCTTAAAGGGGAGGGGGTGAATAAGGGTTTTAGAAAACTTTAATATTTAATAGAAAACTTTTGATATTTTATGTTGAAGTAAGTTAAATTAAGAGTAAAGAGATTGGAATAATGAAATAAATTTTATTCAACATGAAAAGGCATGATTATCATTAATAAAGGTGATTACAAAATCTGATTTCTATGATGCTAGAAATTGAGGCGAATAATATGAAAACTCTTTTTGTTTTCTATACCGACTCGTATCCCCACGAACCGGTTGGCTTTAGCCTATCCTACCCCGGATGAGGCCTCAAGCTGCTCTAGCCTTTCTATCCCCAAAAAAGGCCTCAAGCACCACCTAGATCTACTCCCTAGACCTAGTCACCAACACGAGATGAATTACTCCATAAGTCCTACCCAGACCTAGTCGCCAACATGAGGTGAATTTATAAACCGATTACAATAAAAGGTGGTTACAAACAAATATTAAATTCAAGTAAAAACTCCCTAGAAGAATTCTAGAGATGGCGAAGGCACGTTGAATATTCTTGAAGTCGAAGCGTGCGTTCTTCGCGTTGTGTAAGCGTTGATCCGGTCCTACTTGAATGCTTTGCTCGAATATGTATGAGTGATGATGGTCCGGAAAATACGGCCTTGACTGATTTTCTGAAGTGCTGGACAAGGGCTCTAGTTGATCAGTAGTAAGTGTTTTACCCAGAAATCGGTGATCTCTACGAGCTAACATTTTCAGGTATTACGGTATGTACAGAGATCCGGGTCGATCTCACTCCTCCGGGGGGGTCTCAACGAGCCCAGGCGGTCTTGCGTAGGAGGAAGGTCGCCCCTCCTGGGCGACCTCACGGAGGCAGGTCGCCCCTCCTGGGCGACCTCGCGGAGTAGGCCGCCCCCTTCCGGGCGACCTCAAGCGGAGCAGGCCGCCCCTCCCGGGAGACCTCGTAGGGAGGAGATCGCCCCTCCTGCGCGATCTCAAAAGGAGCAGGCCGCCCCTTCCGGGCGACATCAAGCGGAGCAGGCCGCCCCTCCTGGGCGACCTCGCAGGGAGGAGATCGCCCCTCCTAGGCGATCTCAAAAAGAGCAGGCCGCCCCTTCCGGGCGACCTCAAGTGGAGCAGGCCGCCCCTCCCGGGCGACCTCGCAGGGAGGAGATCGCCCCTCCTGGGCGATCTCAAAAGGAGCAGGCCGCCCCTTCCGGGCGACCTCAAGCGGAGCAGGCCGCCCCTCCCGGGCGACCGCGCAGGGAGGAGATCGCCCCTCCTGGGCGATCTCAAAAGGAGCAGGCCGCCCCTTCCGGGTGACCTCAAGCAGAGCAGGCCGCCCCTCCTAGGCGACCTCGCAGGGAGGAGATCGCCCCTTCTGGGCGATCTCAAAAGGGGAGATCGCTTCTCCTCGGCGACCTCACTTCGGGGGTTCTCGGTCCCGAACTGATTCTGTTTTGTGTGATCTGTTCAGGTGATGCAGGCTCAGACGATCTCAGCGGTCTCAGCTTGTCCCGGGCGATCTCAGTGGTCTCAGCTTGTCCCGGGCGGTCTCAGCTGGTCCAGACGATCTCGGCGGTCTCAGCAGCAGGTCCAGACGATCTCAACAGGCCCAGATGATCTCGGCGGTCTCAGCAGCGGTCTCAGGCGATCTTAGCAGTTCCGGGTAGTCCATTACCTTTCTGATCTGCCCGTTCGGGCAGGCCCCGTGTCTATAAATAGAGGGGTAGGGGTACCAGTTAGAGGATCTTTGGAGGAGTTCACAGCTCTAGCCGGTGACTTGGGCGATCTCATTTTTTTGAGACCGCCGAGGCCGCCCCATCTCCCTTCGGGAGATCTCCTTCTAGCTTGTCCCGAGCGGTCTCAGTTTTGAGTGACCGCCGAGACCGCCCGTCACCCTTTCAGTCTCCCTTCAGGCCCCTTTTTCCCAAATCTTATGTTCTTCTTCTTCATACTTTTCTATTGTAATCTTAGCTGTAACACAAGCTTTATATCAATAAAATTCCCTTTTTCTCCAGCTCAAAGTAACCGGCCACCCAACAGTCTCACCCCCCATCCTTCAGTTCGAGCGAGTGTGGAGTTGGTACATTTTTTGGCACCAACAGTAAGAGACGTCAAAATCATCCAATTTATAGACTTTGAGCTAACGCCGACGTTAAGAGATAACGTCGGGCGTTGACCATGTATAGCAACATAGTGATGGCTCGGATCTTCAGAAGAGGAAGGAGATTATGCACTTTAGGAATTGTTTTATTTTAGGCAATATCAACACCGGCGTTAAGGCTAACGCTGGCGTTGGGCAAATCATTCCTAAAGTTCCTCCTACAATCACGACTGCTTTCTTCTTACCGAATTCATCGACTGGATAGCGCCCAGCATTAAGACTAACGCCTGGCGTTGAGTGCCTTCCTCGCCATTTCGTCGAACATCATTTCGTCGAACGCAGTTCGTCGAACGCAGTTCGTCGAACGCAGTTCGTCGAACGACACCTGATTTCGTCGAACGGCTTCTCATTTCGTCGAACGCCATTTCATTTCGTCGAGCGCTAACGCCCAGCGTTAAGTTTAACGCCTGGCGTCAGAAATAATTCGTCGATCTCCATTTCGTCGAACACACTTCATCGAACTAAATCACATTTCGTCGAACGCCATTTCATTTCGTCGAGCGATAATGCCCAGCGTTAAGCTTAATGCCTGGCGTGAGACAGATTTCAATCCTTTAGCTTGTGGTTTGTGCCAGACTATTGTTGCAGCACCTGGTGTCATATCTTTCCAAACCTGCATGCTAAAAACACAATGGCAAACAAGATCAAATACAAGTAGGATTTGTTATTTGCAAATCAAAGAGATGCGGAAAAGCATGTTCCAACAATCTCCCCCTTTTGATAATAACAAATCCAATTAGAGATAAATCAGATTCATAGATAAAGAATTTGTGTTTTTATAAAGATATATGACACTCAGCAATTATAAGATAATGATAGGAATTATAGTTCATTTAACATTGTGCTCCCCCTACAAAGATGCTCCCCCTTAGTGTATACTCCCATATACTAGATACATGCTCCCCCTTAATCTAGGGAATCCTACTCCATTAATCATTACGATTTATCATTTTATTCTCCCCCTTTGTTATTAGCAAAAGAGGGTGGAGTGAAACAAAACTAGAATAAAGAAGGCAAAAGTTGGGACATAACTAAGAGAGGAGTAAGAGTTTTGTGTAAACAAAAAGTAAGTCATGATCGAGTTAAGGGAGAGAGTACGTAGGACAGCGGAAAAATATATGATAAGCGTGAAAGAACATCATTCAAAGATTATACCAAAGGAATATAATCACTTGCTTTTTAAATTATTTTAAGAGTGATTCTACTTGTTAAGATAGATGCAAGTTTGTTTGAAAAAGCAGAAGTGAAAATAAAATGTAGAAATAAGCATGAGAACACATGATATAAGGATACATGATTAGATAGAGAAATGCAGAAAACAAAAACAAAACAAATAAGAGCAGTATTTTTGTTATAGTTTGACCATTCCAACAATATGTCTAGACTTTTCACGTTTGAGCATTTTAACTTTGAAAATTTTCATAACAAATAGGCAAGCATGATCAAATTAACATATTCAAAAAGATAATAACTACAATGTAACCAATTCGTATTTCAAGTAAAGAAAATATTGTAGAAATCATGCATTGCAATCTAGTGCTTTTACTTGAGTTTTTAGAGAATTATTTAATGTTTGCATTAGGATCCAATTCTCATGAGTAGAAGCTTTATGAAAATCAATGATGTGTACATTAGGTGTTTTGATAAAAGTATACAAGTGAAATAATCAAAACACATGACATATGTAGTGAAATAGTAACAACATTAAGATTGTAATCATATAATTACTTTCACACATCACATCTAGAATAAAATTTCAAAGCACATAACATACGTACAACTACCAAGGTGCTTCGCCCACACAATGCTCATTAAGACTTATCAGGGAGCGGAGTATTACTTGGGGGATCACATAAGCATTTTTTTTATAAAATTTTATTTTTAGTGATCCGGTGTACAAATATAAGTGATAAAAAGAAATATGTTTGCACAAGACACTTTACAATTCTTGCCAAGGTGCTCAACCTCACAATGCTCATTAAGACTTATCAGGAGGGTGAGTAGTGCTTGGTGGAGTTATCTTTGGCTTTTTATTTCATATTTTTGTTAAGGGCCAAAAGGTCTCCGAATTCACTTGTTGTTGCAAACATTTAAAATTTTAGAGTAACACTTCTATGTGTGCAAGAAATTTATTTTTAAAAGATGGTGTAGGTAATTTAGACATACAACTCAAGGTGTTAAAATTATTACACTACACAATCATGCAAGACTAAGATTATGAACACATGTAGATTATCAAAGTAGTGAGTGTATGAATCATTGATAAATATAAAACATTACTCATACTTAGAGGCATGCTAGGCAATCATACACAATTGTCTATAGACTATTTCATTGCACATAATCAGATTAAGGTTAAGGCATGAAGATAAAACAATGTTTATGAAATTTGAAATTAAAATTAGACATTGAAGGCTACCTTTAAGTGTATGCCAAAAACAATTTTGACCTTTTGAAACAAAAATAACTAAGATGTTTGCTCTTGTGAAATTTTATAGTCAAACTATAAATTTGTAAAGAGTTAAAGCAAAACAAATAACAAAAAACATATTTTTGAGCATTTTGAATTATTTGTTTTTTTTGTATTTTGGAAGAAAACAACAAAATTAATAACAAAATAATTTGAAATCAGACACAATAAACTGAGAAAAACATTGGAAAAGTACCAGAAAGAGACTAGTGAACGCATAATTTTCATCTGGAGAAAAAGGCTAACGCCTGGCGTTAAGTAGTTAACGCCGAAACAGTACTCGATTTTTGAGGTTTTTGAAAAAACTTTTCTTTGGCATAGATAGTATGTACATAGACCTTCTTATGGTAGAAATTTCAGAGAAAGTTGATATGTTTTGAAGGCTAAATTAAGCATATTTTAGTGTTTTTAAGATAATTTGTATCTTTTATATAAAAAATATATAAATATTTTGTTTATATTTGGAAGGAGACATAGCATGTTGTGATTATCAATTTGTTATATCTAAGACTCCTAATTCTAGTCTAAGTAGGGCAAAGCGGGAATCTGGTAAAGGTTTGGTAAATATGTCCGCAAGTTGTGAATCAATTCCAATAAAGTTTACATGAACATGTTCCTTTTTTATATGATTCCTAATGAAATGATGTCTAACGTCTATGTGTTTGGATCTTGAGCGATTAACGGGGTTGTTGGTTAAATCAATGGCACTCTTGTTGTCACACTTTAGTTCAATATTAGTTAGATGAACTCCAAAGTCTTCTAATGTTTGAGTCATCCATAATGCTTGGGCACAACAACTTCCTAGTGCAATATACTCTTCCTCGGTTGTGGATAGTGCAACTGAGTTTTGTTTCCTACTTGACCATGCAACTAGAGAAGGACCTAAGAAATGACATGTACCACTAGTACTTTTCCTATCTAAAGAACAACTCGCATAATCAGAATCAGAATATCCATGTAATATAAAAGAGTCATTATGTGGATACCAAAGACCTAATTTAGATGTGCCAATTAGATATCGAAAAATTCATTTTACCACTTTTAAATAAGATTCTTTTGGGTTTTCTTGGAATCTAGCGCATAGGCATACGTCAAATAAAATGTCGGGTCTAGATGCACTAAGGTACAATAAGGATCCAATCATTCCTCTATACAAAGTTTGATCAATGAAAATTCCGGTTTCATCTTTTCCTAACTTTAGTGACGCGCTCATTGGAGTACTAGCTTGTTTTAAGTTTTCAAATCCAAATCATTTTAGCATATCATGTACATATTTAGATTGACATATGAAGATTCCATCATTTCTTTGAGTTATTTGAAAGCCTAGAAAATAAGTTAATTCACCAACTAGACTCATCTCAAATTCGTTTTGCATTACTAGTACTACTTCATTACACAACTCTTCATTAGTGGCTCCAAAAATAATATCAACAACATATATTTGTAAGATAATTATTTCATTATCAATATGCTTAATGAAGAGTGTGTTGTCGGCACTACCCATTTTATAACCGTGCTTTAATAAAAAAGATGTTAGTCGTTCATACCATGCACGGGGCGCTTGTTTTAGACCATAAAGCGCCTTTTCTAATCTATAAACGTGATTTGGAAAATTTTTATCAATAAAATCGGGGGGGGGGGGGGGGGGTTGTTCTACATAGACTTCCTCTTTAATTATCTCGTTTATGAAAGCACTTTTTACATCCATTTGAAATAATTTAAATCTTTTATAACTTGCAAATGCCAGAAAAATTATAATTGATTCAAGGCGAGCTACGGGTGCAAATGTTTTATCAAAGTCTACCCCCTTGATTTGAGAATAACATTGTGTACTAATCTAGCTTTGTTCCTAGTGATTCTAGAATCTCCATCTAATTTATTTTTAAATATCCATTTTACACCTATGACTAGGTGATTAGATGGTCTTTCAACAAGCTTCCAAACCCTATTCCATTCAAATTGATTTAATTCTTCATTCATAGCAAAAAACCAAAACTCATCATTTAAAGCGGTAGAAACATTTTTGGGTTCAATTTCAGAAACGAAGCATATATTAGAAAAAGATTCATTAAGGGAAGAACGTGTCGTTACCCCTCTTGATGGTTCTCCAATGACAAGCTCCCTTGGATGATCTCTTGTGAATCTAAGCACGCTTGGAGGCACAACTTCTTCTTGCACCGAATCTCCAACTTTGTCCTCTCCAAGTGGTTCATCATCATCAAGCACCAAAGGTGAGAGGGGTTCATCTTCCTTTCCTACACTGTTAGCATCTTCACAAGGCACAAGTTCATCAAACTTCACATGAATAGATTCTTCAACCTTTTTAGACTTTTTATTATATATCCTATATGCCTTGCTAGTAGAAGAGTAGCCAAGAAAGATTCCTTCATCGCATTTTCATCAAATTTAGCTAATGCATCTTTAGTATTTAAGATAAAACATTTACATCCAAAAACATGAAAGTAATATACATTAGGTTTCTTTTGGTAATATAATTCATATGGAGTTAATTTCAAAATAGGGCGAAGCATGATACGATTTATAACATAGCACGATGTATTTACCGCTTCAGCCCAAAAAGATCTAGGTAACCCATACTCGGATAACATAGTGCGTGCGAGTTCCTGAAGGGTTCTATTTTTCCTCTCCACCACACCATTTTGTTGGGGGGTGCGTGGAGCGGAAAATTCGTGTTTAATGCCTAGATTATTGCACAAAGTGGTGAAACTATCATTTTCAAATTCCCCTCCATGATCCGACCTTATGCATTTAATTTTTAAGTCTAATTCATTTTGAATGCGAATGCAAAGTTTTGAAAATTCAGAAAATGCATCGGATTTGGAGGTAAGAAATAAAGTCCACGTGAATCTTGAAAAATCATCAATTAATACAAAAGTATACTTTTTACCACCAATGCTACAAGTGCTAATTGGCCCAAAAAGGTCCATGTGAATTAGTTGCAATGGTCTTGAGGTGGATACTTCAATTTTACTTTTAAACGATGTTTTTGAAAATTTTCCTTTTTGGCATGGCAAGCATAAGGAAGAGAGGTTTCCATTTAGGATTGGCAATCCTCTAATAATTTTATTTTTCGATAATTTTAAAATCAACTTGGTGCTAGAGTGACCAAGACGCCTATGCCATAATTCAAGTTCTTCATTTTTAGATATAAGACATTTAAGAGATGCACGTGATAGATCATGAAACGCAACTAAATAAACGTTATGAATTCTTGGTGCAGTGAGTACTATATTATTAGACTTAGGATCAATGATTTTGCACAAATTAGTAGAAGACTCAAATAACACATTAAGGCCTTTATCGCATAATTGACTAATAGAGATTAAGTTATGTTTTAAGCCTTCTACAAACAAGACATTAGTAAGAGAGAAGGAGTCGTTACCCACTGTACCGGTGCCCAGAATTCTTCCTTTTCCATTGTCACCAAATGTCACGGTTCCTCCTTTCTTATTAGTGAGGCTAAGGAACTTTTCTTTATCGCCTGTCATATGCTTGGAGCAACCTGAGTCCAAGTACCACATGTCTTCTTTGTCTTTAGCCTGTCAACACACCTAAGAGGAAAATGTCAGTGAAGATCCGGATACCCATGAGGTTCCTCCCATAACATAAGTGGAGACCTTAGGTACCCATATTTTATTTACAGTACGCTTTCCCTTCTTCCTGCAAGAATCTGTGGTGTGACCAAAAAATAAACAATTGGCACACGCAACAAAAGGGGTTGAGACCTTTTTCAGAGAATGTTGTTGACCCTTGCTGGTAGATGCAGAGTTAGAGGGAGTGAAGGTATTATTTTTAAGAAAAGAGTTTTGATTTCTGGAAACAGAGCTAACGGCAGCGTTAGTAGTCAACGCTGGGCGGTAGGCTTCCGAAACATAACCCAACCCAAACTTTGCAGAGCCATGGCACTGGCTGCCCAAAATCATGTCCAGTGATTTTTGGCCAACTCCAAATTTTTTTATTGCCATATTAAGATCATTTATTTGTGCTTTTAAGGCAAAGTTTTCGCTTACTAAATTTCCACATCTCTTTGCGAAATTTTTCTTTTTCATTTTCAGTTTGAGAAAGCGATATTTTCAACCTTCTTTCTAAGTCTCCCTTTTTTTTATGAGTGATTCGATATTCAAGAAAGCCTTAGAAAGTTCGCATTCAAGTTCCTTTGCCTTTGCCAAATGATTGTCATTCTTTTGGCAAGACACCAATTCTTTATCCAATGTATTTAGTTCTTTATTTAATTTTTTATTTTGTTTTAAAAGGATTTTATTTTCAGTTTTAAGAAGATCAAGATCTTTTAAAATTTTACCAAATGATTTGCACGTTTTTAAGTATTCGACATAAAGATCATCATAAATGGAAGGGATTACCTCAGTGTCGCTTTGGACACTGCATTCATCGTCAGTTGAGTCTTGGTTCCTCCCCATGAGGCACAAGTTTGCCTCATCATCCTCGCTTGAACTTGATTTGATTGAGCATCCGGATGAAGAATCATCCCATGTAGTTGCCTTCAAGACTTTCTTCTTCTCCTTTCCCTTATGCTTCTTTTCTTTTTGCTCCTTTAAGTATTTTGGGCATTGACTTCTTATATGCCTGTTCCTCCTGCAGTGGAAGCACTCGGGAGGAGGTTGCTCTTCATCATCATCGCTTGATTTCTCCTTTTTCTCCTTCTTGGAATATGATCCTTTTCGGAAGTACGTGGGCGACAGTCGCGGGAAGACTGTCACGACCCAATAAGAGTCCAGATATCGCCTCCCTTACAAATATTATATTATGTTTGTTGTTAATAGGGATTGGATTCTATTCGTAGTTCTAATAACTTGTCCTTAACACCGATGCCAGGTTTGGGTGAGAAACAGCACCCAGGTGTAGATGAAGCCACGGAGCAGGCTACGTCAGGTATAAGTTTGTTAAGCCGCGTCCCCTTTTGTTGTGCCCTATCTCATGGTATCTATATATTGCCAATGAATCCTTGATTGATAGGATTTAATGCGGCAGAGAAATTGAAATTATTCATACAAGTCTTGAGTTTGAGGTTTCTGTGATAGTTAATCTTCCGCTATAATACTGTGTCTTCCGCTAAGTACTACAAGGTGCACTCGATAATGGTGTCTTCCATAAGAGAACTTCTTCGCTACTCTGTGGTGTGTTGTGACATTCAATTAACATCACCCCTATGCATGATAACATAGTGTTTAAAGAAAGGGATTAGAGAAAGAAGTACCTTCAGCCTTCGTGATCGCTTCGACGTCATGCAAAAAGGGTGGTGTGTGATAAGATCCCCCAATCGGACCACCAATTTGGGAGGGGGAGGAGGGGTCTTACACCAACCCACCTAAAGGGGGGAGGGTGAATAGGTTTCTGAAGTATCTAGTTGCCTACCTAAATCACCTAGAGGGGGGTGAATAGGTGATAACTGTGTCTTTTGCAGAATAAAAGCTTGATAAAAAGATAACACAGAAAGCAAACCACAATCACAGATAACACAAGGAAATTTATAGTGGTTCCCCGTTCTTGGGTACTCCACTTTCCAGCCTCACCAATGTAGCACCACAGCTAGCCTTGGCTACTTCTCAAAAACTCAGATCAAGAACGATCCTACAATCTCGGATTCAAAACTCCTACAACTCTGAGACAAATCTCCTACAAACTCGGAGGCACGACTCCTACAAACTCGGAGGCAAACTCCTACAACTCGGAGAAACCTCTCCTACAAACTTGGAGAAAAACTCTCCTACAAGAAATTGAAATTGATTACAATAAAACCTGTACAGATCAGAACTTCTGAGATCTTCTTCCTCCTTGAGTCTTGGAAAACCTTTGCTAGAAGATGAGGAAAAAATAGATTGAAATCTCAGATTTGATCTCTAGGATTCGACACGATCCAATAGATTGTTGTAGATGATAAGAGCGCTGATCTGTCGAATCTTTTCTTTAGAAGGAATCGATTGATTGAGAGAGAGAGAGATCCTTCAACAATGGTCGGAGGCAGCGGCTTCTTTACGATGATCTGATCGATTAGAATATTGGGAAATGAGAAATTAGCTTAATTTGTGTAATGATTAGATCGCAAAGGGGACTTATATAGCAATCCAACTTAGCAACAGAAAGAGACATGAATTAAGGTAAAATTAACCGTAAACACCCTCATACGTGCCGTCAAGACCGTTAGAAGAAAATAAAATCCCGTCAGGAACTGGATTTCAAAGCAGCATAAGAAGAAAATAGATTTCTCGAGACAACATGGATTTCTCGAGAAATGGATTTGACTTCTCGAGAAATGCACTTAACTTCTCGAGAAAAGATTGCAACAAAAACGAGACAAGGCTGGAAAAAGCTTTCAGGAGAACTTGAAGAATATTCTCGAGAACAAAAAGACTTCTCGAGAAATGAACTTTACTTTTCGAGAAAACAAATGACTTCTCGGAAAACCGCTGAGAAAAGCTTCTAAGAGAAAATAGTAATGATTTCTCGAGAATAATTAAGACTTCTCGAGAAAACAAATGACTTCTCGGAAAACCGCTGAGAAAAGATTCTAAGAGAAAATAGGAATGATTTCTCGAGAACAATTAAGACTTCTCGAGAAATGAAATCAACTTCTCGAAAGATAAAAGATTTCTCGAGAAATTCTTTAGAAACAAAAGAATAGAAAACAGAGAGGGATTTCTCAAAAACTAGAGAAGACTTCTCGAGAAATGAATTAGATTTCTCGAGAAATACCTTTGATTTCTCGAGAAATACCCTTAGAATAATTTTGAACTTTTCTCCTTTCTTCTCTTGGACACCAACAGCTCTTCCATCTTCCAAGCTTCAAGTGACTTGAAAATAAAGTGTATCTCAATAGAGAGATCACACATGAGTCAACACCATGTTCCACACAATGAGGGATTACATTGTATGAAACTGTGCTTAATGACCCATTGTGATCTGACATTGGTCTACACTTTGCAATAACAACATGCAAGATCACAACTAAAAGACGATATCAAATACACTAGCAATTCACCTTGGTTCAAGGGTGACTTCTCACAAATCTAGGCTATTGTGGATTCAATACCCAACAATCTCCCCCTATTTGTAGAAGTCAGAACCCTGTGCATTAAGATGAATTGCAACATGATAAAAGATATAAACTACTCATCACAGAAGAAAAAGAATAAAGAAACAACGTAGATCAACAAAATCAAAAATTGTATATATATAAACAAGATTGTCTTAAGTGGATTAAAATTCACACAATCTCAATTATAAGATTTTGAAAAATCTAAGATCATATCCTTCATTGGCTCCTTTTCTTCTTTTCCTGTCTTTTGAAGTAGGCAAACGACTTGCGATGATATTTTGGAGGAGGAGGAGGACCCTGAGGATTGTCATAGCCATGGGTTCTGTAGTGAATCCTTCTCTTAGTCATACTCATCTCATACTTCTTCCATTCCTCCTGATTATAATAGTCCTGAACCTTCATGCCTCCATCATTAACTAGCTTGAGAGTGTCAAGAATGATAATCCTTGAATCTGGACTCCAGACTTCAGCAATTTCTTCTGCAGCACCCTTACCTGATCCTTTAGAACTCCTTACAGGAACATATCTGCTAGCAGAAGGACCTTCACCATACTTCCTCTTCCTTGTGCCTGGCACCTTGGACTGAATTTCTGGTTGCTCTGCAGGCCAAACCTGGGAATAGTCAATAGGAACTTCATATGCAGGTTGCCCTTCAGGTCTAGGAGAAAACTGAGGTTGTATAGAAAAATTTGGAAAAATCTCATTGTGTATGCACACAGCAGTCTTTGTAGTGTGAGCATTGATATCTGCAATCTGCTTCTGAACACCAATATTCAATTGCTCAAACTGATCAGCACAATTTCTTTGGAGCTGAGAAACCTGATAATCCAAAAGCTCTGCCATTTTATCCTCCCCCTTTCTGACTTCTACAGATAGGTTTTGGATGACAGATTCTTTGAACTGACCAATTTCATCAATGATTGAAAAGTTTTTTTCTCTGCCTGTCCTTCAATAGAGTCTTGAATTTTCCTTACCTTGAAAGTTTCTTCATAAACTTTTCCCATGCTCAGAACAGAATGATCTATAGCTTTTCCGAATGACAAACTTCTTAAGACTATTGGTGTTAGCCTGAACTTCAGCTAATATTCTGCTCATCTCCTTTTCAATAGCAGAAACTCTTGCATGCACATCTTGAATGGAGCTTTCAAACTTCTCCCTTTGCCTATTCAGCATTATCTCAATCTATCCAAGAAGTGATTCTGCATCATGCAAAGGACGTGAAGGAGGTGGAGGATGTAGATTACTGGTCCTCCAGTCAGGAATTTCTTCAAGAACAACAGAACTTTCTTTCCTTTGGGCAGAGGATGGTACCACATCCTCTCCCTCACTGGCATGCTCAGATAGAGCAGCCTGGCCTTCATCCAAAACTGACTCCTTCTCCCCCTCAATATCTGTTGGGGGAGGAAAGTTCCCTTGCACTGAGTCTACTCCACCATCATCAGCAAACTCTAGGTCATCCCCTGACCCTGCCTGATGACAACTTGGACTGAGCTCTTCATGATGATCACTTCCAATGTCTGCTACAGTTTCTGTTACTATCTCTGCCACTATTTCTGTAAGCAAAATTTCAGAATTAATAACTGGAGGAGGTGAAATAGGAGTATTATCACCTATGGTGAAGGGGATGGCATCTTCAGGAAGAATTTCATGATCTGATGGATATGGAAGTGTACTTTGAGTTGGAACTGGTTCTTGTTGTGTAATTGTCTGTTGAGGTGGAATTTGCTGTTGAAGTAGATTTGGTTCTTGTTGAAGTGGTTCTTGATGAAGTGGTTCTTGATGAAGTGGTTCTTGATGAAGTGAAGGGAGGGGAGCTGGAGTGACATTTTGATTTTCATCAACATTGGAAGGATCATGCTTCCCCTTGGAGGAGTCACCTTCATCCTTTGGCTTAGTGATCCTGATGTCCCACCTTTGGATCGTGGTGACATCTATCTTCTTCAAGTGGTGGAGAACTGCTCCCTTGGACATGTCAAAGACTTCAGGATTGAGCTGATTCAGATATAGAGAAAGAATTCTTGCAAAGTTAGGAGCAAGACAGCTTTCTTTAATCTTTTCAAATAGGAATTTTGCCCAATCACACTTCTTTCCACAGATAACAGCAGTCATTAAGCAGAAAACATCTGCAGAGACATAACCCAAACTACCTGTATTACAAAGTAGTACCTTTGAGACAATATCTACCAACAACTTGCCTACATCATTCATTTTCTGTCTACGAACTGATGTAACAGCTTTATCCAAACCACAGAAAATTACTGCTCTTGCCCAGTCTGCATCTTCAAGAGTGTCCTCGGATTCTACTACTGGCAATCTCAAATATTTGGATAGAGACATAGGACTGATCTTGATTTTGAAATTACTCACATTAGATTTCATCAGTTTCCTATCTTTGTGAACTTTGATGTTGATGAAGAAATCCTTTACATCCTTGAATAAGATCCTGCTTGGTTGTTCCAGAACAAATGTTAGACCGGCTGCATCTAGAAGATAGAAAAGGTTCTGAAATTTGTCTGAGATTGAGCTTAGGCCTGCACTCACCAGCTCACTGCCCACCCCGATCTTAGGCTTTGAAGGAGGCGCCATAGATCGTGAAGAGATGATGAATGGTCGAGGGAGAAATCGAGCCGATGAGGGAGGTTGCGAAAGATTCAGGGATGTCGTGAGAGGTCTAGGGTTTCTCAGAGAGAGAGATTGCATGAATTTTAATCCTTTCGACTAATCGTATTTATATATAAACCTTGATTTGACGTAAATAAAATAAAAGAAATAAATTGCTGTGCGTACCTGACCTTTCGACTTCCAGGGAATAAATATGTGTTTTCGAAAAATAATCCTTATTTCTCGAGAGGCCAAATTGATTTCTCGAGAAATCATAATCTGTTTCTCGAGATGCATTGAATTTTTCGAGAAATTGCAGTGTCATCACTTTAGAAATCTTGATCCTGAGAAATTTGTATTTCTTGAGAAGTAATTTGTCATTTCTCGAGAGAACTTGTATTTCTCGAGAAGTTAAAGTATTTCTCGAGAACTTTGATGAAAAACTTCTTTAAGATCATTACTCGAGGGATTTGCCCATTTCTCGAGATAGTAAAGGTCATTTCTCGAAAAAATATGATCATCTCTCGAAAAATCATATAGATGACTTGAACTTTTCCTTGAAATTTCTAGGTCTTTGTTTCCTTGATAGATTTAAGAGCTGAAGATCTTCCTTGCATCATTTATAACTTGACTAGGACTCCATGTTGTGCATTCCAAGTTCTGTCTTGAAGAAAGAGAACTTGGTCTTATCCAACGGCTTCGTGAAAATATCTGCAACTTGCTTATCCGTAGGAACATAACTTAGATTGATGTCCCCATTCTTCACATGCTCCCGAATGAAATGATATCTCAATTCAATATGATTTGTCCAGCTGTGCGAGACTGAATTATTTGCAATTGCTATAGCACTGGAGGAGTCGCAAAACATTGGGATGTCTTTGAACTTCAAGTTATAATCTTCAAGCTGATTCTTTATCCAAAGAAGTTGTGCACAACAACTGCCTGCAGAAATATATTCTGACTCGGCGGTTGATATTGCAACACAATTCTGCTTCTTGCTGCTCCAAGAAATAAGCCTCCTTCCTAGGGATTGACAAGTCCATGAAGTGCTTTTTCTATCGTCTTTGCTACCTGCAAAGTCTGCATCTGAAAAACCAATTAGTTCACTATCGTTACTTCTTGGGTACCATAAGCCAAGATTTGGTGTACCCTTAAGGTATCTCAAAATCCTCTTTGCAGCGGTATAGTGAGATTCCTTAGAGTTCACCTGATATCTAGCGCATACACATGTAGAGAACATTATGTCAGGCCTACTAGCAGTAAGGTAGAGCAGAGAGCCAATTATGCTTCTGTACTTGGTTTCATCGAAAGGTTTTCCTTTCTCATCCTTGTCCAGAGACATAGGTGAGCTCATTGGAGTCCTCATAGAGGATGCACTCTTCATTCCAAATTTATTTACCAACTCCTTAGTGAATTTCGTCTGAGAGATGAAAATTCCATCTTCAGATTGCTTCACTGAAGTCCTAAGAAATATTTCAGCTCACTCATACTGCTCATTTCAAACCTCCCTTGCATAAGTTTGGAAACCTTTTTGCAAAGGTTGTCATCTGTAGAGCCAAAAATAATATCAACGACATAGATTTGCACTAACAAAATATTGCCCTTAACTTCCCTTAGAAATAACGTCTTATCTATCTTTCCTTTGTGAATTTGTTCTCAAGAAGAAAGTTAATCAGCGTCTCATACCAAGCTCGAGGAGCTTGTTTTAAACCATATAAGGCTTTTTGTAAAAAATAAACATATTCAGGATGTTCAGGATTGACAAAACCTGGGGGTTGTTCCACGTATACTTCTTCTTTTATATTATCGTTGAGAAATGCTGACTTAACGTCCATTTGGTATACGGTGAATCCCTTGAATGCAGCATAAGCTAGGAACAACCTGATTGCTTCGAGCCTTGCTACAGGAGCATAAGTCTGATCGAAGTCGATCCCCGCTTCTTGTCTGTATCCTTTTGCTACAAGTCTGGCTTTGTTCTTGATTATTGTTCCGTCTTCATCCAATTTATTTCTGTACACCCACTTTGTTCCAATGATATTCTTATCCTTCGGTTTTGGAACAAGTGTCCACACTTTGCATCACTTGAACTGATTTAGTTCTTCTTCCATAGCAACTATCCAAGAGGGGTCTTTATTTGCTTCTTGGAATTTCTTTGGTTCAACCTACGAGAGGAAACTTAAATGCATATTTTCATTAATAGTACCTCTTCTGGTTCTTATGCCGCCATGAGGGTCTCCTATGATCTGATCAATAGGATGATCCCTCAGGTGTCTGAATTCAAGATTCCTTGCATTATTTGGAACACCAGGAGCTATTTCTTCTACTGGAGTGTCTTCCTCCACTTGGACTAACTCTTCATCAGGATGATCTTCCTCTTTAGTTGAGGTTGGGGGAGGGATCTTGATGAAGTTTTAAGCATCTTCTTTCAATGGCTTATCCAAGCATAAGTCTTGCAGCCTTGAACCTGCATCTTCAACAGAAGCACTAGAAGAGCTGCTATGTAGCATGCTCATCTCATCAAATACAACGCTAATAGATTCTTCTACAACCAGAGTTTTCTTACTAAAAACTCTATAAGCTTTGTTATGGCTACTATAGCCTACGAAAGTACCTTCAAAGCTCTTCTCACTAAACTTGGTTTTGTAATGCTTCCCATTGTTAAGAACAAAGCATTTACTGCCAAAAATTCTAAAATCGGAGATGGTTGGTCTCTTGCCTTTTAGTAGTTCATAGGGAGTCTTTTCATGGTTTATATTTATGAGTGCTATATTTTGCACATGGCGTGTAGTGTTGACAGCTTCAGCCCAGAAGTGTTCCAAAAGTGAAGAGTCGCTCAACATTGTTCTGCAAGCCTCAATGAGTGTTCTGTTCC
Source organism: Dactylorhiza incarnata (assembly GCA_033032865.1). Taxonomy (NCBI): domain Eukaryota; kingdom Viridiplantae; phylum Streptophyta; class Magnoliopsida; order Asparagales; family Orchidaceae; genus Dactylorhiza; species Dactylorhiza incarnata. The sequence continues at coordinate 686,472 of JAWHQI010000184.1, read as the reverse complement.
TTCTCTCAGCTACCCCCATTTTGTTATGGAGTTCGAGGTGAGGAAAACTCATGAAAGATACCGAGGCTTTCACAGAAATCTGTCATGGCTCTAGATTCAAATTCTATTCCATGGTCACTTCTGATTTTGACCACCGAACAATCTAATTCGTTCTGGATTTGCTTGACAAACTTAGTGAAAATATCAAAGGTATCTGACTTGTGTTTTTGAAATAATACCCATGCAAAACGTGAGTAATCATCTACAATAACCAATGTGAAGACTTGCCTCCTAAACTTCTAATTTGCAATGGACCAAACAAATCCATATGTAATAGGTGCAAACATCTGGTTGAATCTTTGCTAATAATGCTTTTAAAGTTAGCTCTTGTTTGCTTGCCTTTTACACATGCATGACAAGGTCTATCTTTAATGCACTTAACATTCGGTGCATCACGCACTAAGTTTTGAGAAAATAATTTATTTATCGTTTTGAAATTAATATGTGTTAATCTCTTGTGTCATTGGTCAGCAAGAGATGCACTATCTTTTGCTAAAAGACACACTGGTGTAGAAGAAGATAAACAAAGAAAATTCAAACAGAAAATATTTCTACAATGAGTGCCTGATAAAATCGTTTCAGAATTCTCTACCGACTTTATCAAACAGTTATCTTTACAAAAGACAACTGTGTATCCTTTATCACATAGTTGACTTATGCTTATCAGATTATGTTCTAATCCTTCCACATAAGCTACATCTGAAAAGGATACATTACCATTAGAGATCATACAGTAGCCTTTTATTATTCCTCTGTCGGATCCACCAAAAATAACTTTTGGATAGCTCTCAACTAGAACATAGTTCTATAAAAGGCTTCTTGTCCCGGTCATGTGCCGAGAACAACCGATGTCCAAATACCAAATAGGATTTTTGTTGGCCTTTGGACATACCTGCAAAAACAGTTACTTTGCCTTAGGAGCCCAAACAAATTTGGGTCCTTGATCCCTTGTTGAGCCCCACGATGAAAGTTAACATTGCGAGTGGTCCTTCTTGCAATGTTTACTTGTGGTCTCTTGAAATAAGTAGAATTGAACCAGCAATCTACGACAAAGTGACAAATCTTGTCGCAACACCAACAATCAAATATGATGTATCTCCTCTTTGTATCCTCCTGCTTTACTTTTTGAATGTTATTTTGGCATGAGTTTTACTTCTTGATGAGGTTTTCTCATGCGTGCAGCATACACATGGTCTTACTGACTCTTTAAGCTTAGGAGCAACAGTCTTCACTGTTGGTGCCTTCTTCGGGCTAGGTCCATGAACAAATGGACCAAAACTTCTCTGATTAATTTCCTCATAGGGTGCTTTGAACACACTTGCACCAAAGTTTTGAGGACGAGTCCACCCCTTGTAGTCATTGACAGGCCCAGACATAATTAGTCTTGTCAAATGACCATAAGAGCTTTCTAGATCATAGACATTAGTAGGAAAGATAACTTTCTTAAAAGTAGTCTGATCCAAATGGGCTTTCCCTTTCTCTTCGGCGGTGGCTTTCTTAGCACTCTTATTTTTCTTCTTGGCTAGTATGCTTTTAGAAGATTTACTAGATTCAGCCACATAACCTAATCCACTTCCATTTGCTTTAGCGGAGAATCTATCAATGATTGGAAGAATAGTTTTAGGTTGAGAAAACTTTTCAACTAGCCTCTTCTCAGCGGCTAGCTGTTCTTCCAGCTCTTTGATACTTTCCTCTCTCAGGGCAAGGAGCTCATCTGAGCTTTTGATTTTGTCTGTCAGATTTTAGATTTCCTCTCTGAGAGATGTAAGTTGTGTAACTTCTTCTCTCAGATTAAATTCCACTTCCTTGAGAGACAAAATCTCCTTGGCCTGGATTTTGACAACCTTTCGGCATTTGTCAAAGGCTTTGAGCAATTCAGAATATTGAGTCATGAGTTCTGAATCTTCATCTGAGATATAGTTCTCTTGTGCAACTGAGGCATACTCAGATTCAGACAAAATAGTGTGAGCATTTACCTTCCCTTTGTATGGAGGTTCTTCTTCGTCGTCAGTCATAGCCATCAGCCCGAAGTAGGCTTCTTCTTCATCACTTGACTTCTCTGAGTCACTGTCGCTGAGTGTTTTGGACTTTTTGGTGATGAAACTTCTTTCATTTTTCTTTTTCCCGTGGGTGGATTTCTTTTCTTCTCTCTTTCCACCTTCTTTCTTTTTGTAAGGGCATTCAACGATCATATGCCCTGGCTTATTACAACAATAACAAATAATGTCAAAAGAAACGTGTTTGTTCGGTTTAGACTTATACCTATCATGGTTGCCTGATCCCTTCTTGTGATGATCTCCATCTCGACGAGAATGTCTATAGTCAGAAAATGAATGTTTGTTCTTCATAAGCCTTCTCTTGTTTAGCAGCTTCTTGAACTGACGGGAGATTAGAGAAAATTCCCCATCTGACATTTCTGAGCAGGAGGAGCCTGCTTCTGATTCTTCTTCTTCATCAGATTCTTGTGCCCTAATTGGAGACACAATTCTGCTTTTCCTGGAGCTTTCTGCCTTCAGAGCCAAGGTCCTTTCCTTGCAAGAAGTCTGGTTCCCATCTTCTTCTATTTTGCGGATATTCATTTGCAGCTCATGGGATAATAGCTTCCCAAACAGATTCTGTGGGTCAATATTTGGCAGCTTTCCAAACTCCCTAATGGCAACGATCTTGCTATCCCATTCTTTCATCAAGGATCGCAAGAACTTGTTTTTGAGTTCACCGTTTGTGAATTCCCGACCATAGTTTCTTAGTCCCTTAACAATTTTGAAGAATCTTTCATAAGCATTGGCGATGCACTAGTCCTCCTTCTTACTCTGCTTGAAGGCCTCATACTCTTGGTTGAGTAGAGATCTTCTATCGTCCCTTACCTCTTCGGTACCTTCCATGAGAACAATTAAGGATGTCCATCTCTTTGGATGATCTGCAGTGAATCAAATTTTGTAACATTGAGTCATCCACTGCACTAGCAATAATGTTCTTCGCCTTTTTGTCCAAGGCTACTATAGCAATCTCATCCTTAGTTAGGTCCATCATTTTCTTTGGCACCTGAACAGTAGGGTCAATTGTAGAGGCAATCATAGGCACATGAGGGCCTTCTTCTACAACTTGAAATATTCTTGGATCAGCGACTTCCATGTAAAATCTGACTCTTTCTTTCCATATGGGAAAATTTGCCTTTGTGCAGATTGGCTGCTTCAAAGAGGAAGATTCCTTGCTTCTTTCCATGACTTGCTAGCAACTAGAATGGATAGATCTTATTCAAGGTGTTAACCTAGAAAAGAACAACCTACCTCTGATACCAATTGAAGTATCTTGTTGCCTACCTAAATCACCTAGAGGGGGTGAATAGGTGATAACTGCGTCTTTTGCGGAATAAAAGCTTGATAAAAAGATAACACAGAAAGCAAACCACAATCACAGACGACACAAGGAAATTTATAGTGGTTCCCCGTTCTTGGGTACTCCACTTTCCAGCCTCACCAATCTAGCACCACAGCTAGCCTTGGCTACTTCTCAAAAACTCAGATCAAGAACGATCCTGCAATCTCGGAGTCAAAACTCCTACAACTCAGAGACAAATCTCCTATAAACTCGGAGGCACAACTCCTACAAACTCGGAGGCAAACTCCTACAACTCGGAGAAACCTCTCCTACAAACTTGGAGAAAAACTTTCCAACAAGAAATTGAAATTGATTACAATAAAACCTGTACAGATCAGAACTTCTGAGATCTTCTTCCTCCTTGAGTCTTGGGAAACCTTTGCTAGAAGATGAGGAAGAAATGGATTGAAATCTCAGATTTGATCTCTAGGATTCGACACGATCCAATAGACTGTTGTAGATGATAAGAGCGCTGATCTGTCGAATCTTTTCTTTAGAAGGAATCAATTGATTGAGAGAGAGAGATCGATCCTTCAACAATGGCCGGAGGCAGCGACTTCTTCACGATGATCCGATCGATTAGAATATTGGGAAATGAGAAATTTGGCTAACTAATGATTAGATCGGATAGGGGACTTATATAGCAATCCAACTTAACGACGGAAAGAGACGTGAATTAAGGTAAAATTAACCTTAAACACTCTCATAAGTGTCGTCAAGACCGTTAGAAGAAAATAAAATCCCGTCAGGAACCAAATTCAAAGCAGCATAAGAAGAAAACAGATTTCTCGAGACAACATGGATTTCTCGAGAAATTGATTTAACTTCTCGAGAAATGCACTTGACTTCTTGATAAAAGATTGCAACAAAAACGAGACAAGGATGGAAAAAGCTTTCAGGAGAACTTGAAGAATATTTCTCGAGAACAAAAAGACTTCTCGAGAAATGAACTTTACTTTTCAAGAAAACAAATGACTTCTCGGAAAATCGCTGAGAAAAGCTTCTAAGAGAAAATAGGAATGATTTCTCGAGAATAATTAAGACTTCTCGAGAAAACAAATGACTTCTCAGAAAACCGTTGAGAAAAGCTTCTAAGAGAAAATAGGAATGATTTCTCGAGAACAATTAAGACTTCTCGAGAAATGAAATCAACTTCTCGAAAGATAAAAGATTTCTCGAGAAATTCCTTAGAAACAAAAGAATAGAAAACAGAGAGGGATTTCTCAAAAACTAGAGAAGACTTCTCGACAAATGAATTGGATTTCTCGAGAAATACCCTTAGAATAATTTTGAACTTTTCTCCTTTCTTCTCTTGGACACCAACAACTCTTCCATCTTCCAAACTTCAAGTGCCTTAAAAATAAAGTGTATCTCAATAGAGATATCACACATGAGTAACACCATGTTCCACACAATGAGGGATTACATTGTATGAAACTGTGCTTAATGACTCATTGTGATCTGACATCGGTCTACAATTTGCAATAACAACCTGCAAGATCACAACTAAAAGACAATATCAAATACACTAGCAATTCACCTAGGTTCAAGGGTGACTTCTCACAAATCTAGGCAATTGTGGATTCAATACCCAACAGTTTCTTTGCTTTTTCAATTTATAATTATTTATTTAAGCAATGTAGAAGAAAACACAGAAAAGCACACAACTGTTTATAGTGGTTCCTCAAGATCTGGGTACATCCACTTTCCCTCTCCACCTTTCTAACAGTGTGTTAGACAAGGCAATCTTCTTCAATAACTCAGCTCAATGAGCTTACAACACAAATCCCTCGGGATTTCTTAGGTTTTCTCCAAAACTCTACCTCAGGCCAGCAACCCTACACTCAGACTTATCAAGAAGCCCTACCTCAGAGTCCTCCAACTCTTACAGCTCATAAGCCCTCCAAGTTTCATACCTCAAACTTATATCAAGTCCTACCTCACACTTCCACTGAAATCCTACAGCTTAGGATGGGAGTACAACCATACAATCTCAGGCTCACAGACCCTACAACTCAGCCACAAAAGCCCTAAAATTCAGAACAATAATGTTCTTATAGAAATTAATGAATCTATGTTGGGAAAAACCCTTTGATTTAACTTAACAAATTACCTAAGAAGTGATTTTATCCTTAGGTTGAATTACCCATTGTATAGTAAGTGTAATCTGGTCATTAGATGTCTTAGGATGTCACACTCAACCTTGGGTGTCAAGACAAGATCAAGAAAAGAAAAATTTGGGCAAAGTTAACATTTGCGTCGAATAGAATTTGACGCAAAATCAAGTTATTGTCGACGCTACTCTGACTAGAAGTCCAAGTGGTTCAACCCTTCTGTCAAAGTAATTCAATTCGATGTTACGTCGAATAGATATCGATGTAAAGACCATGGACCTGTGGAAGTACCTTGAGAAGTCGACGTAGCTTCTACTTCAACTCAATGCAGAAGGAAGTATTTGTCGAAGCCATCTAAAGTCGACGCAACGTCAACTTCATCTCAACGAAGATAATGAAGTTCAGAGCCATGTCCTCAACTCGACGGTTACGTCGATAAGATATTGATGCAACATCGACTGGCAGAGTTTAATCATAGCAAGGATGAATTCGAAGCTGCTCTTACAAGAACTCGAAGGTGTGTCGATAAGAGAGGAAGAGAACTCAACGCTACATCGAATACAGTCTGAAAAAGAAACCTTTTCAGCTGTCATTTTGGACCCTCTCTCATAGCCCACAATACTCAAGACCTTTCTCCAACGGCTCATTAATTGCCTCAAATAGAAATAAGAATAAAAGAGGACAAAAAAGCTTTCTTAGAAATATGTTAATAGTTGGTGAACGGGTCAGGAATTAAAGAAGGAAGGAAAAATTGTCCAGTGGTGAATACCTTTTCAGGACTTACCAGAAGGGGAAATAAAAAAATTCAAATGGAAGAGGGACAAAAGGGAATAAAAGAAAGAGAAAGACAGAGCATTCATTACAATCTGCTAATAGTTTTCTATTAGGGCTCTCTCTTCCTCTTCCTCCTCGGGAACCCTAATATAGAATATACAGAGAAGAAAGAAAAGTTGCTCTCCATCTTATAGAACAGAAGATCTGAAGGTTGCTCTTCATCACAATCATTTAGCAGCCATATCTCAACCAGTAGAAACAAAAAAGGATCTAACATCCATAGCTTCTGCAATACATCACCATCATAAGCAGGAGTTAATCATAAGCAGATCCAGTGAAAGAATTAAGAAGCTATTCTTCATACAAGCTTCATAAGAATTCTGAGAATAGAATTCTTCTCCTTCTCTTCTTCTTCTTTCTCCTTCTCCTTCTCTCCTGTAAAAGAGTTGTAAGAATCCCTCTTCCAAAGGATTCAGTGGTTCAAGATCTCCTTATCAAAATATTTGGTTGGTTCAAGATCTCCTTATCAAAAGATCTGGTGGTTCATGATCTCCTTATCAAAAGATCAGTGGTTCTAAGATTCTCCATACCAAAAGACTCAGGCATAGTTGGTGCATTCCTACCAGGTGGTAGAAGAGGGGAGTACCCACATTTTATGGAACCTCTATAAAATCCTTGTGTCTTCTGGTTGATCATTTTCTGTGTTGTCCATTTCATTTACTGCTTTTCTGTTTTCATGTTTTACTTAACAACATAGTTTTATTCTGTGTGGGATTTATTGGAGTATAATACTTAGGTTTTTATTGTATCTGCACTAATAGAATAGAAATAATTTTAAATCTCTATTCACCCCCCTCTAAAAGATTCTCAAAGGCACACTATGCACTTTCAATTGGTATCAGAGGTAGGTTGATCATTAAAAGGTTAACACCTTGATCAAAAACACCTCCTACTCCTTTTTCTTTATTTCAAATAATATTTTATAAAGAAAATGAGTACTAAGGATTATGCTTCCACAAGACCCCCAGCGTGTAACTTAAATAAGTTCACACTTTGGAAGGCCAGAATAAGACTTTATATGAATTCCATTGATGAAGACATCTATAATGTTCTTCTCACAGATCCTCCAGCTCCAGTCAGACCAAAGGAAGGACAATCCTCAATAACAGAGGTTGTCCCAAGAAATGAGTGGAAAGAGGCTGAGAAGAAGGTCAAGGCATGTGATGCCAAAGCCATGAACATCCTGGTTTTAATAATGTCAGATGACATTTTTCAGAAGGTTGCTGAATGCCAATCAGCAAAAGAAATCTAAGATTCTCTCACCACAATGGTGGAAGGAAGTGCTGATGAAAGAAAGGACAGAAAGTCCCTTCTCATATCCCAGTATGAGAACTTTTAGAATTAAGCTGAAGAATCTATTGCTGATATGTATGATAGATTCAGCATTATCATTAATGAGCTCAGAGTAGTCGTGTGCTTTAAAACTGGTCCGAACCGGTCCGGGCGAGACCGGACGGGTCGGACCGGTTCGAGACCGGTCTTCTCTAGGACCGGTCCGGTCCCGGACCGGTCCTAGAGGTCTCGACGGTCCCGTTTTCTTGGAGCTAGACCGGTCCAAGACCGGGACCGATAAAAGACCGATCCGGACCGATCTTTTACCGGTCCCGGACTGGGACCGGTCTAGCTCCAACGGTCTAACCAACGGCTCTTTAAGATCCGTTATTAACAACGGCTCTTAAAGAGCCGTTGTATTCAAGCAGGCCGGCAGCAATGCTGCCGGCCTGCTTGAATGGACAGCCTAGGGCCTAGGCTGTCCAGCCTAGGCCCTAGGCTGTCATTTCTTTTTTTTTTTAAACGGGCTTTGTCACAAAAAACTTTACTAATTGAATTTTATAATAGTGTAGAAACACATGATTTATGTGAGTCGGACTGGGCCGTACTCGAAGATTACGTTAATTTATTAGAAAGTTTTTATCGGGCAACAAATATTTTATCTGGAGTTTACTATCCTACCAGCTCACTAGTTATTGAAAACATATTATTAATTTCAGAAACCTTTAAAAATTACAAAACAAACGAAATGTGGCGGCCGTTAATATTAATAATGGAGGAAAATTTTTTGAAATATTACAAAGATATGCCTTCTATGTTTTCTTGTGCCGCGGCTTTGAACCCTTTAATGGGTGTAGACGGGGTAGAAAATTTTATAGAAGAAATTAATCGTAATTTAGATTTAGACGAATCCTGCAGTTTTTCTATTAATATTAGCGTTGTGAAATTTAATTCTGATTTTACTCGTCTTTATAATTTTTATGATCATATGTATGGAGCGCGTCCTCGCGAAGAAACAACCCAGCCAAAAACAAAAGACGCTTTAAAAAATAAAATGTTAGAATTAGCATCTAGGAAAAAACAACGAACGTCAAGCACTTTAAATGAATTAGGTTTATATAGCAAAACACAGTTTCAAGATTATATGACCGCACACGAAATTGAAAACTTTGACATTTTGAAATGGTGGAAATCTAAAACAAACGTTTATCCTATTTTGGCCTTAATGGCCCGTGATTTACTAACAGTCCAAGCTAGTACAATAGCTTCGGAGTCTGCGTTTTCTTTGAGTGGCAGGATTCTGAACGAGCGGAGAAGCCGGTTGACCGAGACGTCTTTGCAGATTTGCATTTGCTACAAGGATCATTTGGATGCTCTAAGGAGGAGACAACATGTTTCGTCAATCGAAAATAGCGAGGAGAAACTTGAAGACGAAATAAGCAACTTAAGCCTGGGCAGTACTACCGAGGAATAAACGAGCAAAATGTAATTTCATTTTCTTATTTAGTTATTAAATGTATTTTTTTTAATGAAATGCAATTAGATAAAATTTTATTTTGTTTCTTTGTAAATTGCAATTTTTTTAATTTGTAAATTGAAATTTCAATTTGTATTTTTGTATTTTTAATTAATTGTAATATTTTGGTTTAAATTTTTAATAAAATATGCAGTTTTTTTATTTGTTCTTTTTTTTTTCAAATAACAATTTTTTAATTAAAAAACAAATTTTTTTTCCTATCTTTTAAAACCGGTCCGGGACCGGTTAGGACCGGCTCGGACCGGTCAACCGGTCCCGGACGGTCCTCCTCAAAAGGAGGAAAATCGGTCCCGGACCGGGACCGATTTCGGTTAAACCGGTCCGGGACCGGTAGCCAAAAAGACCGGTCCCCCCTGGGACCGGTTCAGGACCGGACCGACGGTCCTTTTGCGCAGGACTGGCTCAGAGGCTTGGACAAGGAGATATCCTTGACTGAAATTAATGATAAAATCCTTATGTGCTTCCCTAGCTCATAGGATTCATGGATCTGCGCAATCAGAGAGTCCAGGTGCCACAGAGAAATCTCTACTGAAGCTTTGCTAGAAAAGCTTAAGTCTTATGAGATGTTACTAAAGAATAGAGATGAATCAGAAGATAGGGAAACTACTCCAGCTCCTATCCAAAGGAGCCTAGCTCTGAAAGCTACTGAAGGAGAGCCCTCTACTCCTGAAGATGAAATGTTCAGTCTGCTAGCAAGGAGATTCAAGAAATGGGTCAAGACTGAAGACTCAAGGAGAAGAGAAAGAGACTCAAGGCCCAGGTATGATAAAACTCCAAAGAAGGAGATTATCTGTTATACTTGCAACAAACCAGGACACATTGCTCCTGAATGCCCACAAGAACAAAGAGACAGAAGCAACAAAAAGGATGAAAAGAAGAAGAATAAGTCTTTCAAAGGGAAAGACAAGAAGCAAGCCAAGGGATTCATTGCTGAAACATGGAGTGACTCAGAAGCTGAGTTAAGCTCCTCATCATCTGGAAGTGATGATGAAGCAGAAGTAGCCTGCATGATGACACTAGGAATGCCATCAGATGATGAAGAGGATCAGTTTTTGATGACTTTGATTTTAGTTCAGATGATTTCAAAACTTGTTTTAAAGATTTCTGCATTGATCATCTTAGGGTAGAAAAAGAATTAGACACAGCTAGGACTGAATTAGAGAACCTTAGAAAGATGAAATGCACATAATAAATCAAAATCTAACAAATAAAATTAATAATAAAGAGTCGGAATTGATTAAACTGAGAGAAGAAAACATAAAATTAAAAAAAAAAGAGCTAGCAAAGGCAAAGGCCTTTGAGGACTCACTCAATGGGAGGAGTCAGAAGCTCAAAGACATCACAGAAAATCTCTCTATGAGATTTAATCATCTAGGGTTAGGAGCAGAGCTCTCCACCAGCACAGAAGCACCTAGGAAACCTGCCTGGAAAAATCCAGTATCATTTGTTAGACCTAGTGAATATCAACCAAGTGAGAAGAGTGCCTCATTCAAGGGTAAAGATAACAGTCATCCAGATATGATAGATAAACCTAATAAAGCAAATCTGAATAAAAAGGAAAAACCCCTGGGCAAGAATCTTGTAGAGAAATTAAATAACCTCAACCAAAAGGTTAAAGCAAAACCTAGGGTAATAAAACACTCTGTTGATCTTCTTAATTTAGATACATTTTATACTCAATTCAAGTATCAAGATAATAGGTTTGGGAAACCCATTCCTTATCATCCAAAAGGGTATCATGAAAGACCCTTCTATTCTTTCATTGAACCCTACAATGGTAAAAGCAAAGGGCCCAAGGTAACCTGGGTCCCTTCTAATGTTTGAATTACTTGTGCAGGATTAGGTAGGGTCCCACTTAGGAGAAAATGGAGTGGGAGAAGAAAGATGTAGGTCATGAATAAGGAGCAATCTTTATCTAAGAGAGTGATTTCTGCCTTGATTTTTCCTTACAGCTTATAAAGTTAATATTATAATCTATTTTCAATAAATATAATTGCTGGAAAAAACAACAAGAATTTTCTAAGGAAATAGATCTATTCATTTAGAGGTGCGTCAAATAGAAGTCGACGTACCATCGACTTCTACTCGACACCAGCGTCAAGAAGAAATCAGAGTGGATAATTTGAATAGATCTCGACACAACGTCGAGTTCTTATCGACACATGCGTCGTCTTATTAGTCGCTGATCGAAGTCGAGGTTGCGTCGATTGACAATCGACGTAACATCGACAGGACTACGTCGACTTAAGGTCTGCTGAACTATCTCGATGTTACGTTGAATACTAGTCGACGCAACGTCGATACAACAGTGCGCGCAGAATTGCTTCTATAAGCAATCTCGTCACAGCTTTGCGCGCCAAATAATAAGTTTTATCGATGGTGCGTCGACCTAAACCGTAAGTTGCGGCGATTCATCTCCTTTTAAGCAATTACATCGTCGAGATCATTGCGCATTCGAATTTTCCTCTCTTTGCTTTCTTGCTCTCTTGCTCTCCAGTTCTCCCGTGCTTCTCTCTCTCGTTTTTCTCTTGTGTTTTGCAGGTACCTCACATCAATGGCGCCTCCAAAAGTAAACTCTGGCTTTGATGTTGATATTGATTCCTTCAATGCTGCTGCAGAAAGCTTCAAGGTCATCCTTGATCTATTTCACAAAGCAGGATTAACCAAGCTTATCTCCACAAGGAGTAATATACTTGATGTTGAGTTGACTGAGTTCAAAGATACTATACAAATAGGGGATAATGGTTACCTCCATGGGAAAATTTCTGGAAAAGAAATCAGCATAACAGAGGAGATGTTGTCTCAAACTTTTGATCTACCCACAAGAGAGGTTTTAGATGAGTTGTTTGGGGAAGAGACAAAGTAGGCATTAGAAATCATGCAATTTAAGAAAGACAGGCCCATAAATCTGAAAAAAGGTGGATTTGGTAGAAGAACACAGATTTCTGGCAGATATAGTAGATAAAGTGATGTTGTGCAAAATATCAGCACATGATGTTATACCCAAACAACATTTACAAATCATGGGAGCTCTTATTCTGGAAAATAAGATAAACTGGGGGAAATACCTCCTGAAAATGATTGGACACAAGTATGCACACAAAGAAAACTCCTAATTGAGAATAATGAGTCAGGTTCTCATTCAACACTATCCAGAGGACTACAAATCCAAAGGAGTGTCAATTCCACCAGGCAAAAGAATCAACATTGGGATCTTCTCCAAGTGGACCCGGCAAATCCTGAAGCCTGGTCAAGCTCCAGCCTCACCTCCTCCTTCTCCTCCTCATCAAGATTCTGAAAGGCAAATACCAGATCCCCCAAGGGATAATATCCCTCCACTGGACACTGCTCCAGATCCCTCTTAGGAAGACATTCCAGCTCCACAACAACAACAACAACAGCAATAACAACAACAATAACAGCAACAACAACAACAACAACACCAATCCTCTTCAGCCCCAAAGCCATTGATGAGTCCTGATCATATACACATTTATGGACTCATCTGGGCCGATTTCCTAGTTTATGCACTACACTTTAGGTATGTTTTCGCTCATATTTGTTATTCCATGTTATGTGCACTTCTAGGCCCGTTTTTGGTGTTATATCATGTTTTTCATCTTTAGTAGTTTTCATGCGCTGTTAAGTGCCACTTTTAGTGGCTGGATTTGTGGTTATGCTGGAACAGGAGTCGTGCAGGTGTTCCCGGTACAATTCTGTATAGGAACACTGCGCACGATCACTGGCTCTATCGCGCACGACCACTGGTCGTGCGCCACTGATCGTGCGCACTTAACGCCCGTTTTATGAGTTCTGTTTGGCTTATCGCATGACCACTTACGACAGTGCGCACGACCACTGGTCGTGCGCCACTGGTCGTGCGAACATTGTATTTTATAATTTCTGACCTTGCAGGCTCCGCCCAGGCAGAGCGCACGATCACCAAATTCTAGTGCGCACGACCACTGGTCGTGCGCCACTGATCGTGCGCACTGTTTATTCCAGCGCCTATAAATAGCCCTGCTCGCGATTTAGGTCGGATCTTTCGCCGTTCTTCCGCCCGACTCCGCCGTTCCGCCTATTTCCGCTGGTTCTCCACCCCCCCTAGGCCTCCTCCATCATCCACGAGCTTCAAGGAGGAGATTCCACGCATCTTCATCACCAAGCAAGGAGTTCCTCGCATCGGACGTGTCCGGATTGTATAACGCTGGAGAAGACGGGTCCATTGGGAGGTGTGACAGCCCTCCTCTACCCCGGACGCAGTTGAGACCGAGCTAGGACGTGGATTGACAACCCGACGATTCCTACCGTGAATCTACAACGAGACTCCGGATTCGGTCGTATCTCTTGCCTCTTTCTTCTACTTGTGTGGTTGTATTTGTTTGTAATCTCTATATTTAGATGATAACACTATGAATCTTGTTTATTAATGTTTATTTCATGTTTATGGAATCATATTATTCATATGTGTGAATGAGGTGCGCCGCCATCCACTTTCCACTCCACCACCGTGTCCGGTGCCGCACTAGCAATTGCTAGTGGCGTGCTTTGCGAAGAGGTGCTTGCGACCCTCATTCCGTTAGCCTACTCGTCCATCCGCCTAGCGAAGCGTGGCATAGCGGCCCGTGTAATCCACTCGCCCTACGAAGCAGCGCGCTCAAGGCCTGCACAGTTCGACTCCGCTCGCCTACTCGTCCATCCGCCCTTGCGACGCAGCGCGCTCAAGGCCTGCCTAGTCTCCATCCCGCCAAGCGAAGCATTGCATAGCGGCATTGCATAGGAGTAGTTGTAATCTTTTATTTTATTATTCGCAAACCAAATCCCCCATTTCCGCATCCATCCGCTCGAAAGGACTTCAATCTCAAGTCCTTCCTCAATAGTCAACTCCACCTTACTGTGTTCCTTGAGAGATTCGATACTCGGGGATTACTCCTCGTTTTATATTACTTGAACGATCGGTACACTGCCGTTTCGTGTCGCAGTCGAGCTACCGCCTATAGCGGTGTGTGAGATTTGCGCCATCAGCCATCTCCTCAAATTCCTCATCAGCTTCCATCCACTTTTTCTCCAACTCCAATCCATGTCTCTCCAGAAACCTATCATACTCTCTCCCCTATACAAGAAGACTTCCCTCCATCACCTTCTCCATCAGAGCAAGGATGAATTCGAAGCAGCTCTTACAAGAACTCAAAGGTGCGTCGATAAGAGAGGAAGAGAACTCGACGTTATATCAAATACAGTCTGAAAAGGAAACCTTTTCAGCTGTCATTTTTGACCCTCTCTCATGACCCACAATACTCAAGATCGTTCTCCAACGGCTCATTTATTGCCTCAATAGAAAGAAGAATAAAAGAGGACAGAAAAGCTTTCTTGTAAATATGCTAATAGTTGGTGGATGGGTCGGGAATTAAAGAAGGAAGGAAAGAGAAATTGTCCAGTGGTGAATACCTTTTCAGGACTTACCAGAATAGGGAAATAAAAAAATTTAAATGGAAGAGGGACAATAAAAGGGAAGAAAAGAAAGAGAAAGATAGAGCATCCATTACAATCGGCTAACAATTTTCTATTAGGGCTCTCTCTTCCTCTTCCTCCTCAGGAACCCTAATAGAGAATATACAGAGAAGAAAGAAAAGTTGTTCTCCATCTTATAGAACAGAAGATCTAAAGGCTGCTCTTCATCACAATCATTTAGCAGCCAGATCTCAATCAGTAGAAACAAAAAGGATCTGACATCTATAGCTTCTGCAATACATCACCATCATAAGCAGGAGTTAATCATAAGCAGATCCAGTGAAAGAATTAAGAAGCTGTTCTTCATACAAGCTTCATAAGAATTCTGAGAACAGAATTCTTCCCCCTTCTCTCCTTCTTCTTTCTCCTTCTCATTCTCTCCTGTAAAAGAGTTTTAAGAATCCCTCTTCCAAAGGATTCAGTGGTTCAAGATCTTCTTATCAAAAGATCTGGTTGGTTCAAGATCTCATTATCAAAAGATCTGGTGGTTCATGATCTTATTATCAAAAGATCAGTGGTTCTAAGAGTCTCCTTACCAAAAGACTCAGGCACAGTTGGTGCATTCCTACCAGGTGATAGAAGAGGGGAGTACCCACATTTTGGGGAACCTCTATAAAATCCTTGTGTCTTCTGGTTGATCATTTTTTGTGTTGTCCATTTCATTTACTGCTTTTCTTTTTTCCTATTTTACTTAACAAAACTGTTTTATTCTGTGTGGGATTTGTTGGAGCATAATGCTTAGGTTTTTATTGTATCTGCACTAATAGAATAGAAATAATTTTAAATCTCTATTCACCCCCCCCCCCCCCCCCGCTCTAGAGGATTCTCAGAGGCACACTGTGCACTTTCAATCTAGTTTTACAACAGAAAACTAATTTGATAAACCTTCAGCTTGATTCTTCTGTTGTAGTGTACAACATATGTTATCTTGATGTAAGGCTGAATATCAGCAACTCCAGTCCTTGCTTCACCTGATCTTCTTCTTCAGTAAAAGTAGGAAGATCAACTTGTTCTTCTGAAGACAATTAGCAAGAACTAGCTATCTCTCTTGGATTGATCTTCTTGCAGCTTGAGATAGAGATTACTTTACAGGAAGAAGATGGTGATCTTCAACACAGGTTCAATAATGTTCTTCCTGTCAATCAGTCTTGTTCCATTTTCCCTAGCTATATCTTTTATACATCCAGCAATCTTCAACGGCTCTAAGAAATGTCTTGTAACAGCATGTACAAGAATAAAAAAGCTTATCTTACTTTCTTATCCCTTCTGCCAAAATAGATACCGCCAGAGAAACATTCATATTTGAATTTGTCTTAGTGGATGGGCTGAGACAAGCTTCAGTTTCAGCGGCTGAAATAATCAGCGTCTCAGTGGATCCGCTGAGACAGGTAGTCTTCTCAGCGGTTTACTTAATATGATGCATAGCTGAGACAAACTTCTTCTCAGCAGCTATACAGCTGAATCTCAGTTGTTCAGCTGAGACCAGACTGTTATCTCAGGTGATCTTCACAGTGATATAATTAATATTATTCCAAGGTTTGGAATGACTTAAGTCTGTATTTAACATGAAATAAAATGGCTTATCAAATACAATATGCACTTAGCGTTGTATGTGATGCATCTTCAAATCTAAGGAACATTGAAGGGCAATATTCTCAACACTCTTTTTTCTCTCTAAAAATCAGAAAATCAAATCTCCTCTAAGATGCATATGGGGGTCTATTTATAGGATCCTGAAAATGGCCTGCCTCCGCCTTTTGGTTTCTCTTAACCGCAACCCAAAACGATCTGCGGGTAGCGGAAACCTACTATTAAGAATTTACTAGACGCGTACCATAAAAACACTTGGTTAATGCATTCCCTTGGTACACTCGCCTAGGGAATCAAGTGCTCCAACCGGGTCGGGCACTCACACTCGCTTGACCTTGCTGTCTGGGGCTCGCTTCCTTTCCTAAGATAGGTGAGTCCATTATGAGTTCTCGGGCTCATCCCACAGGCCAGACACCTTGAGCGAGTGCTATACTTTGCAGGGGGCACACTCGATGTTGGAGCCTATGTTCCGCATCTCTTTGTTTGAGAATAACAAATACCGTGTTGTATTTAATCTTCTATTTTGTGTGTTTATAGTGTGCAGGTTATACAGGAACTATAGCTACACGTCCCTATGAGTAGTCTGCTGATTGGAGATGATTCTCTGGAAAGAGAGCTAACGCCCCGCATTAGCGTTAACGCCCCGCTTTAACTCTTAACGCCCTGCGTTAGAGTTAACGCCCGTGTTAACTTATCGTCAATAAGGGATGTCATCGAGAAGGGAATGATGACGAGAAGAAGCACCGTCGAGTACCAAGAGACAACGCCAGCGTTGACTCTTAACGCCCGCGTTGAGTCCATAAACTACCACGATCTCGATGGTTGCACAATGTCAGCGGTTGCTATACATGATCACTAACGCTGGCGTTAACTCTTAACGCCATGCGTTAGCTCCCGATCCTATTTAAAGAGCAGCCCCTCTAATTATTTGACTGATGATTCCAGAATTCTGATTCTCTTGAGAGAGGCTCGTGTACAGCAATTGAGAGATCTCCCTTAGGCTAACATGAAGATCTAAAGAAGAGTTTGAAGGAGAAGGTCTACAACGCATATTCTATACGAAGGACGAACACTTCAAGAACGCCAACGTCTACATCGCCTTCATCTTCACCTTCAGAATTTCTTGAGGAGTTTTTCTTACTTTATCTTGTAATCTTTTATTTTATTCCTTTTTGTAATTGGTGTGGAGAAATCATTTGGGGAGAACGTCAGTTTCCGGGAAGGATTTCGTGGGAAATTCGCTGCCTTGCGTGTGGCGACTAGGCCTTGCTAGGTTTAGGGGGAATTCGCCGCCTTGTGCGTGGCGACTAGGTCGAGGGTAGATCTAGGGGGTGGCTAGAGGCCTTATCTGTGGTAAGATAGACTATAGCCAACCGGTCCTTGGGAGAAGGACTGGTGAAACAACAAAAAAGTGTTTTTAATATTCTCGCCTTGATTTCTAGCGTTATAGAAATCAAATATTTGTGTAATCATTTTATTATGAAATAAAATCATGTCTTTTAATGTTCTATTCAATTGATTTTATTTCTTATTCAAGAATGTGTTAAATTATATTTTCATCAAAACATTAAAACAAACATGTGTAATTATCCTTGTAATACAATATTCATTTTTATTATCTCTGATTTTTTGGAATTGTATTTCATTTAAGATTTCATAAGTAAAATCACTGTGGCAATCTTTTTGTGCTACGGAAAATTTCCTGGAGAGCTAACGCCCAGCGTTAACTCTTAATGTCAGGCGTTAGCAACAGTTAACAAAAAGTTTTGTTTCTCTTCTTTAAAAAAGGAATCATCAATATAATCTTATCTGAGATATTTAAATATATTTTCTTATAAAATATTCTGAAACTTTGGTCGCAAACTCTGATAAATTTAATTAAGATTTAAATTCCATAAAAACCCTTATTCACCCCCCCCCCCCCCTCTAAGGGCGTCGTAAGATCCAACACTCGCCTCCTACTAGTCACGCTCGCCGATGTACTTGGGTTATACTCGCCAAATACGGGGTTGTACACAATCCCCGCTCTTTGCAAGCCCTCCTTGGGCTCGGAAAGAAGAGTCCAACCCCTATTTTGGTGATTCTGAGCTCTCTTACAGAATCTTTTGGTGGCCCCCACCGACCGACTATAAATGGCCCGGGGTGGAGCCAAACTTTTTCACAGGAGTTTTCTTCTTTCTTCTTCTTGCTTCCTGCTGGTAGCCTTTCGCGAGCCACCATTCATGGCCTCGGCTTCAGATCTTTCGGTCCTCCTTGCTGCCCAAAGGGAGAAATCCTGCGGGGGCGCGACTAAGTTGAAGGGTCTAGTCAGGGAGCACTCGCCCCGCTCCAAAAAACAATGAGCGAAGCATGGCGAGTGACACCGCTTGGTGGGGGCCAAGATGTCGTCCATCGGGTTTCAGTTCTCACTCTTTGGTGGCATTTTTCTTATTTTCGAAAAAACTAATGAGCGAGAAAATCAATTCTTTGTAGTTCACTGTCGAGAGGACCCCCTGATCATGAGACTGTTGAGCGAAGTGAGGCAAATGTCCCTATGGACCTGGACACTCGCCCTCGGGTATCCAGTAAGTATTTCTCAATCCTTGGTACTGTGAGTGGCCTATTATAGATGCTTAACTTGTTGACTTTCGCAGTTCCCCCTCACTCCACGGTTCTTGAGGTCCGTTCGCTGGTACCTCCCTTGGCGACGCAGTCATCTAGAAGACCGTCACCCTCGGGTCTCCCCGCGAAGATAACCGTCACTACTCTCGCCCTGGTGCTGATAGACCTTCCTAATGATGAGCGCCCTGCTCTCTCTTCCGGGCAAGTTCCCTCGGGGCCGGGGTCTAGCAAGCCCCTGATCAGTTTCTCACACCGCTTCGGGTGGGCTACCCACCCTATTTTCAGGATGGAATTGTTGGAACACGGTCTTCCGCATCTCATAGGTTTGAGAATAATAAATCCTATGTGTATTTGATCTTGTGTGTTCAAGTGTGCAGGTTAACATAGTCCACATGGCTCAAGGAGTACTCATGATGTCTGCCCCCAAAATTGAGGCCAAAATTCGAACAAGCTCACTAGCGCCGGCGGTAGCGATAGCGCCCGGTGCTAGCATTGATTAGCTCGATTCCGGCGGCATTTCTAGAAGGAGCTAGCGCCCGGCGGTAGCTATTAGCGCTGGCGGTAGTATGGCGCACAAGAGGCATAGAGCAAATTGTTGCCATGGATGGGAGATTCGGCCGCACAAGATCATTCCTAATCTGGGCTAGCGCCGGCGGTAGCAAATAGCGATGGCGGTAGTATGGCGCACAAGAGGCATAGAGCAAAATGTTGCCTCAGATTGAAGATCCTGCCGCACAAATTGTTTCTTAATCCGGGCTAGCGCCGGCGGTAGCGCTTGGGCTATAAAAGGACCTCCTCTCCTCTTGTTTTCGCACACCAATTGCATACACCTCAGAGAGAGAGTACTAGAATTCCAGAGGCCTATCTTGGCCAAAATTTGAGGTCCCGGCGAAGCTTTGCCAACTTCTGAAGGAGGATTCCATCACGCCGAAGCCAAACGAAGTCCGCTTCGACAAACGCTGATTCTACAGCGGATCTTCGCCTCCATATTCAGAAGTTCATCTTAAGGGAAGTTTTTATTATTTTATTTATCTTTCTTTGTAAACGGTAGTGAAATCGCCTCGTGTTGGCGACTAGGTCTGGGGTAGGACTTAGGGCTGAAAATCGCCTCGTGTTGGCGACTAGATCTAGGTTAGGTCTAGGGGGTGCTTGAGGCCACATCCGGGGAAGGATTGGCTAGAGCGGCTTGAGGCCGAATCCGGGAAGGAGGAGGCTAGGGCCACCGGTTCGTGGGGAAGCGGGTTGGGATAGAAAACGAAAAGAGCTTTTATTATTCGCCTCCGATCTCTAGCGACATTGAGATCAAGTTTTGTAAAACTTATTTAATATCAATAAAGCTTGTCTCTCTTTTTGTTTTACTTGTCTTCTTGTTTTAATATTGCAATATTCCAAAGTTTTTCTAAATAAAATCTAAAGTTTTTGAAAACCCTTATTCACCCCCCCCCCCTCTAAGGGCGCCGACCGATCCAACAAGTGGTATCAGAGGTAGGTTATTCCAATCGGCTTAACAACCAGGAATAATGGCGTCTCTTGATCTCGCTTCAACTAGTGGGGCAAATTTCCGTGAAGATGAAATATCACATAAACCACCTTTGTTTGAAGGAACAAATTATAAAGGATGGAAAATTATAATGGAAAAATTTATTAAAACTTTAGATATCGAAGTATGGAACTTAGCAATTATAAGACGTGCGGATGAATCAAATAAAAAGGAACTTCATTTAGATGCAAAAGCTAAACATTATCTATTTTGTGGTCTCTCAAATGAAGTTTTCAAATTTGTGTATTGTTTTTCTAGTGCTTATAAAGTATGGAAATTTCTTGAAGAAATGTATGATCTTCCTCTCGCAGGTATGGAACAAACACGGGAGGAAAAGAACGAACAAGCATCCATTATCATTCAAGAAGATCTCTCTCGGAGCGAAGCCATGGAGAATATTGAAATAGTAAAGGAGAACAATGCACCAAGAGAAAAAGAAGATGAAAATTCATCCATGATGAAGGAAGGGCCAAAAGATAACGAAGGAACTCTATGCATACATTTTGCCTCCACCAAAAGCGCTGTAAGAAAGTCAAAATCTTCTTCTTGTGTGATAACTTCCATTTCTAGTTTCAATATATTAAAAACAGCTAAACGTAAGATCAAAAAATTGAAAATTACTAATAAAAATTTACGTTTAGAAAATAAGAGACTAAAAGCTAATGTTAACTCAAATTCAAATTGTGATGTGCCTACCCCATCTTGTCTTTTACTTAAAAATATAAAACCTTGTTTTGATTGTAATAATAGTAAGGAAAAATTCAAAGAACTTGAAAAAGAATTGATGTGTATAAAAGAACATAATGAAAAATTATGCTTAGAAAATTCATCGTTAAAGAGTGATTGTGCTAAGTGTAAGGACTACGAAATAGAAATTAAAGAGATGGATGAAACATTTGATGAATATAGGGATAAATATGAAAAACATATTGAATCAATTGTTACTACTCTTAAAAATAGCACAATCGCTTATAATAAAGCTAGACATAATTTAAAAACTAAGAATGATGAATTAAATGCCAAAATCCACTTGCTTAAGGAAATCATAAAGAAAAATTCACAAAACATATATCTACAATTTCAGAATATATCTAAAAGCAAGATGAATATAATTTCTCAAAAGGTTTAATCAAACAATGGAAATAAAAGACATCAACAAATTAAAAATGAACTTCCAAAGTACAATCATTATTATCATATACAACATCAAACTTCTCCAAACATAAAATTTCACAAATTTCTTATAAAAAATGCTTTCTATAATCACTGCAATTATAAAGATTATCACAATAGAAATTTGACTCATAATAATAATATTAAACCACAGTTTGAATGGAGGCCCAAAACCAAAGATGAAACACAAACACCACAAAAAAGGGCCCATTCATTTCAATCTCCCCAAAAGCAAATATGTTGTATTTGGGTACCCAAAGGAACCGTCACACCCGGTCCTCTTTGGATACCTAAATCTCTTATTCATTAGTATTCCATCATTTGCATGAAGTAGAAATCAATTAAAATGAAATACACAAATTTCTACTTCATGATGTGCTTTAATGTCTTTTCTATCTTTTTCTTGTTGTTTTCTTTTAAACTATCATGTCATGGTCATCCTATACAATATTGAAAATATGATTTTATCTCTTAAAAGCTTAATATGGTTTTATAAAACAAATTGATCAAAATTCAAAATCATATTTTGATGACCTATCTTTTATTATTATATTCATTGCTTCTAAATATCTTATATTATCCATATGAATCAAATTCTAAATTTGCTATAAGATATTTCAAATTAAATCCGGTTACTAGATTTTTAGCCTTCACCAACAAGTGGATAAAATTCTGAATTTGCTATGAGATATTTATCTAAATTAAAAAGAAAAATACATAAGACATATTGAAAGATTAATTGTCATAAATATTGATGCCATACGCACCACCATGATCTATTGATATCTTTTGCTAAAACTTTCTAAAATCATAATTCATATCAAGAATCATCTATCATATTTTATATAATGACAATTGGTATTATAATTGCTTACTATGGTTGGTATATTATGTGTGTATTGTGGTTTATTTCTAGTTTAGACCTTTGAATCATTTTGATATCAAATCAAATAGAATTGTCACTCCATTCTAGGTCTCTAGGTTGAAACACAATCAAAACTTGGTATAACATTAATCTCAAATTTATCATTCTAACATTGCCACCTAAAGAATATTTGTGTCTATGTTAGGCTTTATTTGTTTACCAAGATATACAGGCTGGGTATTCTCATCTAGGGCTTATCCATAGTATGATTGTGCATGAACATTATTGTTAATCTCTAAAATCATGCATATTTGATTTGTTCAAACATGATATCTTGGGTTTTCCTTTCCTATTTTTTCAAGTTATAAGCACAAGTCTTTAGAAAAGTCAAAGTGAAAACATAAGTAAATATATCTCATGCAATGATTATTTTGTCAAGTATATAAGAAATCGCTAACGTTTCATACAATTTGGACCATCCAAAACATCTCCTAAAAATCTGCAACTTCAGCATGGAACTACTATTGGGACACCTAATCAAGTTCAAGCATCAAAATTTTCAAAACTCTAAAAAATCACTTACTATTTCCTACGCTAGCGCTAGCGCCGGCGCTAGCGTCGAGGTTCATTTTTCTATATTTTTTAAATTTCTAAAAATCCCTTAAAACATATAAATCTATATTTTCTACTTAGTTTTGCACTTCTGTGTTTCTTTATTTTTTGAAAAATCAAATACAAAACTATAAAAACCAAAATTACAAAAAAAAAATGTTTTGTTTTTTCGCTTGTGTTGTTTCCTTTATTTGATTTGAGGGCACATAAATCAAAATGGATTCTTGGGTCTGCCCTCTCTGATGTCTTTGGCTTTGATTTGAGGGCATGATTCCGCAGCAAACGCGACGGTATAGGGGGCCACTATTTCAGTGGTACTCTGTGAGCAACCACTTTGTGCATTTATTGTCAAAGGTTAGGTCTTTCTCCTCTGAGAGAAGCCACTTTGTGCATAGTGCCAAAGGTTAGGTCTGTTTCCAATCTTCCCCCGCCCATACCCCCAATGATTGGGGACTATATGGGTTATGTTGTTGTTGTTGTTGTTTCCTTTATTTAAAGTTCATCTTTATGCAAAAAACAAATATAAAAATTACAAAAGCAAAAATTACAAAAATATGCTTTTATTTGTAAAAATCAACTACAAAAATATAAAACAAAACAAAAACAAATATAAAAAATTGTTTTTTTTTTGAACTTAACTTTTTACTTATATCTTGCGAAAGGGTGATTGGGCTATCATCCCATCATATCACCTAGTACCAGGCGAACCTCTCACAAGGTAGTCCTCGGGAAGTCCAAGATCAATTTTATGAGTTCAAACTTTAAATAAAAATTACTCTTTAAAAATATCAAAAATATTGTATGAACTTCATTGAAAATCAAGCATGATTTAATCTATTATTTAGAACTTCTATAATGTTGCAATTTATCTTTTCAAACTATTTTGAACATTGCCTTTATCATGCTTTGATACATCTATTAATATGTGCATAATTTATATTGAAAAAGTTGTGTAGAACTATGCGTAGCATGCCTCTAAGTATGAGTAATGTTTTATGGTTGATAATGATCGCAATTCACTCATTTATTTTGGCATTGTCTACTTATGTGTTTAATCTAAGAATGTTTGTGTATGTTTTGTAATAGTACAATGAATTAAAATTGCACAAGTATCTTACCTACACAACCTTTATTTGCACTTTTAAAAAGTTACGAAAAGTGGTTATCTTTTTCATAAACTATATTGGTTTGCAAAACAAGTGTATTCGGAAAACTTTGTACAAAACAAAATCATAAAATAAAGTGACAAAGATAACTCCACCAAGCACTACTTGAACCTCCTGATAAGTCTTAATAAGCGTTGTGAGGTTGAGCACCTTAGAAAGAATAATAAAGTATCTTGTGCAAACCATATCTTTCTTTCAAAATAAAAACCACTTATTCTTAAGTACACCGGATCACAATAAAAATCAATCTTGAAGAATAAAACTATGTGATCCCCCAAGCACTACTTTGCACCCTGATAAGTCTTGATGAGCATTGTGTGTGCAGAGCACCTTGGTAGTTATACATTTTTCTTTGTGCATTGAAGTGAGTGGAAGTAAAATTATTTGTGTTTTATTGTGCTCTTTACTTTACATATTACTTGTATTTTTGATTAAAACATTTGTTTACTCTATTCAAAATACACTTTTATGCGCATCATTATCTTCCATAACACTTCTTCTCATGAGTATTGGATCCTAATGCTAATTCTATACTACTCTTTATTTATGAAATGCACTAGATAACCTAGCATGCTTTCTACAATGTTTGGTATGTTTTGAAATTGTGAATTAAAGTAACATTGTAGTAATCTCTTTTTGATAAGATTATTTCATGCTTGGTTACTGTACTGTCAAAACAAAAATTTTAAATGCAAAATGATTTACAAAAACATCTTCTTTTTTAAATTGAAGTCCTATATCTTTTTATGAACCATCATTGATTACCATAAGATGTTTTTTGTACTTCTATATGTCTTCGGCATCATAACCATATAATTGTTTTACCTTGCACTTTAATACTTATTTAAAATCTTTCATCTTGTGTGCATCATCACTTGAATCTTCAAATTCCTTTCTTGCAACAAGTGGTAGACTTGCTTGGTAAACTTTATATTGGTTGATTTTTTTTTCTTATAACTCTGATCTATTTCTATTCTAAACACTCCTCCAACAAGTGAAATATTGCTTATAAAACATCTCTTTTTTACTTAAACTCTTATTTAGTATTATGATGTTTCTTTTTTCGAAATCTTCCGCAATACTCAAACTCTGATTCATTCATGAATTTCAATATAGCTATGTGAGTTTTATTTCAAAAATTCAAATAAAAATATAAACCCATATGCTATGATATTTCCCATTAGATTTAAATGCTTAATGTTTCCGATAATTGTTATCCATAACTTCATTTCTCACCATAGCGGGGGCGTAGGGTTGTAGACATTAGATAACCTTATCTCGAGTCATGTCTTGTCCTTAACCGGGGAGGGTTCTAGTGGGGCCTTGCGAGGCACTGGGGGGAAGAGTGTTAGGTTAAGTTTTTGTCTAGTGTTTGCATATGGATTAACACCCCAACCTACGGCATGTTTGCAGCTCCTCATGCCCATCCGTCACTTAGTACGGGGCTAGGGTGTTGACATATTATCTGGGTAGATTGGTTACTTGGAAATCATGATTTTTTTTAGGCTTAAAACTCTTATTTAAAGGGAAAATCATTATTTTTTGCTAAACTCTGATTTATAAAAGGGGGATAACTACAAACAAAAGGGATAAAATAAGTCATAACTCTGATCATTTTCAATGAAAGACAAGTCTAAAACTCCTTATCATTTACTTAAAAAGCTCGATCATGCCTTCTCTTCTATTTACAAATCCTTTGGTGCTTTGTTTCCCGACCCACTTTTGCTAATAACAAAGGGGGAGAACTAACATGATAAAATGCAAAAGGGGAGAACTAACAATGATAAATGTAACCCGCTATCATAAACCCAACATGACAAATTCAGTTGATAGCATACATATTAAGGGAGCATTCACATAGGGGGAGCATATATTTAGGGGGAGCAATTCTAAATGCTAAAATCAACAATCATCCTAAAGTCATCACTCTCACACACACACAAGTATAGTCTCATCATGCTTATTTATTAATGCTTTGTTTTATCATTAATGGATTTGTTATTATCAAAAGGGGGAGTTTGTTGGAACACGGTCTTCCGCATCTCCTAGGTTTGAGAATAACAAATCCTATGTGTATTTGATCTTGTGTGTTCATGTGTGCAGGTTAACATAGTCCACATGACTCAAGGAGTACTCATGATGTCTGCCCCCAAAATTGAGGCCAAAATTCGAACAAGCTCACTAGCGTCGGCGGTAGCGATAGCGCCCGGCGCTAGCATTGATTAGCTCGATTCCGGCGGCATTTTTAGAAGGAGCTAGCGCCCGGCGGTAGCTATTAGCGCTGGCGATAGTATGGTGCACAAGAGGCATATAGCAAATTGTTGCCATGGATGGGAGATTCGGCCGCGCAAGATCATTCCAAATCTGGGTTAGCGCCGGCAGTAGCAAATAGCGCTGGCGGTAGTATGGCGCACAAGAGGCATAAAGCAAAATGTTGCCTCGGATTGAAGATCCTGCCGCGCAAATTGTTTCTTAATCCGGGCTAGCGCCGGCGGTAGCGCTAGCGCCGACGGTAGCACTTGGGCTATAAAAGGACCCCCTCTCCTCTTGTTTTCGCACACCAATTGCATACACCTCAGAGAGAGTACTAGAATTCCAGAGGCCTATCTTGGCCGAAATTTGAGGTCCTGGCGAAGCTCTGCCAACTTCTGAAGGAGGATTCCATCACGCCGAAGCCAAACGAAGTCCGCTTCGACAAACGCTGATTCTACAGCGGATCTTCGCATCCATATTCAGAAGTTCATCTTAAGGGAAGTTTTTATTATTTTATTTATCTTTCTTTGTAAACGGTAGTGAAATCGCCTCGTGTTGGTGACTAGGTCTGGGGTAGGACTTAGGGCTGAAAATTGCCTCGTGTTGGCGACTAGATCTAGGTTAGGTCTAGGGGGTGCTTGAGGCCACATCCGGGGAAGGATTGGCTAGAGCGGCTTGAGGCCGAATCCGGGAAGGAGGAGGCTAGGGCCACCGGTTCGTGGGGAAGCGAGTCGGGATAGAAAATGAAAAGAGCTTTTATTATTCGCCTCCGATCTCTAGCGACATTGAGATCAAGTTTTGTAAAACTTATTTAATATCAATAAAGCTTGTCTCTCTTTTTGTTTTACTTGTCTTCTTGTTTTAATATTGCAATATTCCAAAGTTTTTCTAAATAAAATCTAAAGTTTTTGAAAACCCTTATTCACCCCCCCCTTCTAAGGGCGCCGACCGATCCAACAGGAATAGCCCTGGTTGCTCGCCTCCTCTCTGATCCTTGGACGTTAGTGTCTTGTGTGGTAAATTTTCTATGAGAAGGTTAACTTTTGATCTTGATTGGTTCTGATCGCTTTATGGCAGGTCCAAGTTATCTTGCTTCTGGCAAGTCCAGCCATTTGAGCAGGCCTCCCGCGTCACCTCCCATCCGAATTCACGAGCTTCCTGGTTAGCCTGTCACTATGGCAGAGTTGATTGATCGTGTCGCCACCATCCTTAAGAGGCATGAACTCCTCATGATCGCCATAAATGAAGATAGGTTCGCGGAGGAATCTGACCCATTCCCTCGCATTATAGGTCTGGAGGCATGAATCCATGTACTCGAAGGAAGCGTCACCCAGCTTTCCAGGGAGATTCAAAGTTGCGGGACCGACATGACAGAGCTGGAGGAAAACATGGTTCGAGTGGAGGAGATGATCTTACTGACTCATCAAGAGATCACGCACGTGCGCTTGCGCGCTGCGGGGCTATAGGCCTCGCACACAAGGTTGCGGAAAGTGGAGGTGGCTTCCTCTCGGAAGTCGTTCTCGTGCCTCCCTTCTATCTTTCTACTGCACTCGCATATATTTTAAAGATGTTAATAAGTGTGACACTACCAGACTACTTTCTTTCTCGAATGCATTCACATTCGCATATATATATATGTATTTTTTTCTTTTATTGCACTCGCATGTTCTTGGTAATCATTTCATTCGCGTCTAATAGATGATTCCCTTTTATTTTCTCAGCGCTCGCCTGTTTAGTAGCATGTTCCCGCATATTTAACTTTGGGAAAAGCGTGCTCTGCTTTTCCCCGCATCTATTAATACCCCCCTTCACTTACCGCCTTAACTTCTCTAACCATCGTCTTCCTCTTCCTCTTCGCACTCGCAACTTTGACTCGCTTCTCTGGAATCATGCCGAGGAAGTCTAGCGAGTTCGACGATGGTCGATTAAGTTTTGAGAAGAACTCTTGGGACCGCAGCTTTCCAGATGGCTGGGTGACTCAGGCAGAGTTTGCGGAATTCCAGACCGCTTACCCAGCGCTGGATACGACCTTCACCGCCCGAAGTTGGGCGAGAGAGTTAACACTTTCTTTGTTGACGAAGTCGCTTTTCCTCTTGCCCACTTTGATATGGGGCTCCGCCTACCTCTCTGGCCTGAGGTATGACAATTCTTTAAGGACTTCAGGGTCGTCCCGGCCAAGGTGAATTCAAATGCGATCTCGATGTTGGTCTCATTCGCATGCTTCTTGCATGAGGAGCGAATCGAATTCGACCTCACGGTTTTTCGAAAGCTGTTCGTCTTCCGGGCGAATGCGGATGGGGTACCTTCTTGACAGGCTCATGCGTACGAGTGCTAGAGACCGTCAATAAGGATCACCAATGGACGAACAAATTCATCATTGTCAAGGGTGATCTCGGTAGCATACCCTACTCGCCAATCCAAAAAAGCGAGAAGATCTACAAAGCTCTGTCAGTGAATGGCGAGGCGGCCCTCCTCTGCGAGTTCTTCCTAAATAAGGATTTTGAGGTCGCCTATCTGAGGCGGAACCTTGGCGTGCTCCTCATTGTCCCCCTGGTGAAAGTAATCCACCGGTGCACTCGCTGATACTCTCCCTTCGTTTCTTTTTTAGGTTAACTCCTTGCGTTTCGAAGGCGAGCGGACCGAACCAATCCATCCCCCTTACCAGCCCAGGAGCGAGCCGAGTGCCCTGGCTAGGGCGACTGCAGCGGCCGAGGCAGCTGCGGATCCCGCGCTGAAGCGGCCTTCTGCGTGCACGCCTGCACCAAAGAGGAGAACCGCAGAGATGGAGTAATAAGGACAACGCGCTCCTCCTAAGAAGGTCAAGCCCTCACAGGAGAAGGGTAAGGAGCTCGTGTTGGGACCTTCAAACGCTCCCGAAATGAACCCCTACAACGATTTAGGGATGAAAGCGATGGACCTCTCGGGAAACCCTTTAATGCACTGGGGGACCTCGGCGAGCCGAGTCTGTGTTTCCACTTTCCAACCTTCTTGGGCGGAGGGCGACGAGGCCGGCGCGCGGGCCTTCAGCCTTATATACGGGCTCTATGGTTGAAGGGACGCTACGATCTACCAGGACCTTCCCCTACAGAACCTTGCCCGTTGGTTTGTCGCAGCCTCGCTTCATGCCCTTGAGCTCACACATACGGCAGCTAGGCAAGGTCTTGTCCTCAGCCGGGTGCATGCAAAATGCGGCGAGAAGCTAGAGCTTGCCGAGAAGAGGGCCAAGGAGGCCGAGGCTCATCTTCACACCGCCGAGTTCATCCACGACCTGGTAAACCCTCACCTTTCTTTTCCTCCTGTTGATCTTTGCCTGCTCGCACGTCTAACCTCGCGTCTTTTCCATTCTCTTTTTCAGGAGTCCGAGACCATTGATCAGCTAACCAACAGAATCACAGAGTTGGAGCACGAAAATACTCATTTAAAAGCACGTCTCGACTCGTCTAGCAGGCGAGGGCAAGAAGAGGGGCGAGGCAAGCCGCCATCCTCCAGCGTGAAGGCCTCGCAGGTCACTCCTCGCAAGATGGAGAGGATCCGTACGGAGATGGTCGCGGTGACAGTAGAATTCGTGGTGGGTTTCCTTCACGAGGCGAATGCTTTTACCGAGACCCGGGCCACCGTCCGAGCCGATTCCATCATCCTTGATGTTTTTCTCCCCGCTTCAGATTCATCTTCGGATAGGGAGGGTCACTCATCTCTCGGGGGTAGCGAGGGGGGGGGGGGAGAGCTCTCGCAGAACTCTGGAGGTTCGCCTCGCGACTGAATGGTCCTTTCTTTTTTCCCTCCCCGTTTTTCTTTTACTGAATTTTGTAAGGGCGAGTTCCCCCCCCCCCCCCCCCCCCTCCCTTGTAGTAACTTATGCAAGGATACCTTTGACATTTTGTCATCTACTTCTCGTTTTCTTTATTCTTGCATTGCTAGGCGTTAGGATGTGATATCGATATGCGTTCGCTTCGGCCACTCGCCGAGATACGCTAGGAGAATTTAGATTCTAAGTTAAAGTTGGGCTTATTCTTTCAGTCATCACTTGCTCGCTCGATTCGGCCACTCGTCGAGGAGCCCTAATGTCTTCTGACCGCAAATTAATTTGTGAGCAAAGGCAGGGCCTTTCTCGCTACCCATGGCCACTCGTTGAGGGGTGGTAGTGCATGTCTTTATTTATTATTTAAATTAAGTAAAAGCAGTACACTTCTCGCTACCCCTGGCCACTCGCCGAGGGGTGGTATTGTCCTTATTTATTATTTAAATCAAGTAAAAGCAGGACACTTCTCGCTACCCCTAGCCACTCGCCGAGGGGTGGTAGTGTCCTTATGTATTATTTAAATCAAGTAAAAGCGGGACACTTCTCGCTACCCCTGGCCACTCGCTGAGGGGTGGTAGTGTCCTTATTTATTATTTAAATCAAGTAAAAGGAGGACACTTATCACTACCTCAGACCACTCGCCAAGGGGTGGTAGTGTCCTTATTTATTATTTAAATTATGTAAAAGCAGGACATTTCTCGCTACCCCTGGCCACTCGCCGAGGGATGGTAGTGTCCCTATTTATTATTTAAATCAATTAAAAGCAGGACACTTCTCGCTACCCCTGGCCACTCATCGAGGGGTGGTAGTGTTCTTATTTATTATTTAAATCAAGTAAAAGCATGACACTTCTCGCTACCCCTGGCCACTCGCCGAGGGGTGGTAGCTAGTGTCCTTATTTATTATTTAAATCAAGTAAAAGCAGGACACTTCTCGCTACCCCTGGCCACTCGTCGATGGGTGGTAGTGCCCTTATTTATTATTTAAATCAAGTAAAAGCAGGACACTTCTTGCTACCCCTGGCCACTCATCGAGGGATGGTAGCGTCCTTATTTATTATTTAAATCAAGTAGGGGCAATTGGTACCTCTCGCCTCGCAAGCGAGTGTTCCGGTCCTGTTGGCCTTAACCTACTGTAAGCTCGTGTTCCATCTTTACGAGTGAGTGCATCATCCCGGCTGGCCTTAGGGAGGTCGATCAGTGGTCTCTTCCCAGGGCCTTACATCGTTTCTTTTTTACCTGCCTCCTGAGGGGTCAACCTGCTCCGCCGGCTTGTTAGAGCCCGGTCAGCGGAACCTCCTGAGGGGCCTTACATCATATCTTTCCTATCTACCTCCTGAGGGTTCAACCTGCCCCGCCGGCTTGTGAGAGCCCGGTCAGCGGAACATCCTCAGTGGTCTTACATCATTTCTTTCCTATCTGCCTCCTGAGGGGTCAACCTTCCTTACCGGCTTGTGAGAGCCCGGTCGGCGGAACCTCCTCAGGGGCCTTACATCATTTCTTTTCTACCTGTCTCCCGAGGGGTCAACCTACCCCAACGGCTTGTGAGAGCCCGGTCGGTGGAACCTCCTTAGGGGCCTTACATCATATCTTTCCTATCTGCCTCCTGAGGGGTCAACCTGCCCTACCGGGTTGTGAGAGCCCGGTCGGCGGAACCTCCTCAGTGGTCTTACATCATTTCTTTCCTATCTGCTTCCTGAGGGGTCAACCTGCCACCGCGGAATTGTGAGAGCCCAGTCGGTGGAACCTCCTCAGTGGCCTTACATCATTGGTGAGGCAGGGGTCTATGCGTCTCCAAAAAGATTTATCAGATAAGTTTTATTATAAACTAGGAGTAAAAGTGTTTCCAATCATCGCCACTCTAGGTGTTGCTAAGGGGGGCACCTAAGGTGGTACCCTACCGACTTCAGCACTTCTAAGATTACATAGGGACCCTCCCAGTTGGGGTTGAGTTTTCCGACCGGCGCTGACCTCCCCACAACGTCGACCTTTTTTAGGATGAGGTCTCCCTTGGCAAAGTGTTTAATTCAAATGTGTTTGTCAAAGTACCTTGCCATCCTGCGCTTGATCTCCTCCTAGTGAATGGTTACCATGTTCCGAAGTTCCTCCACGAGGTCAAGCAAAAGTCGTTGTTCTTCTTCATTCTCGACCCGCCATTCCTCATCTCCTTCCCCTGCAACCACCACTCGAGGGGCCTCACCCCGAACTCCATCGGCAACACGGACTCAGAGCCATGCGAGAGTTTGAAAGGGGTTTCCCCCGTGGCCGTGCTGGTGGTGGTTTTTAAGGCCCAGAGGACGGAGGGTAGTTGTTCCACGCAGTTTCCCTTTAGGTTCTCTACCTTCTTCTTTAGCAGGTTCACTATGGTATTATTTGCTGCCTCTACCTGTCTGTTACTCTGAGGGTGGTGGACGGACGCAAAGCAGAGGTTGATGCCCAACTGGCTGCAAAAGCTGGTGAGCTCCTCACTAGCAAACCGCGACCCATTGTCTGTGTCGATAGCTAGGGGCAGTCCATGCAGACAGATTATCTCCCCCCAGATAAAGTTCTGTATCACCTGCGAGGTTGTCTTTGTTAGTGCCTTCACCTCCAACCACTTAGAGAAGTAGTCGATCATAACTAGAAGCTAAGGAACCTTCTTTGACCACTGGCATGGGGGAACGGGCCTACTAGGTCCATCCCCCATATTGCAAAGGGCCATGGTGTCGTGATGGTCCTGAGCCTCTGAGCGGGTATGAGTTGCAGTGGGGCGAAGAGCTGACATTTCTGGCACTTCTTTGAGTACTCCGCCGAGTCCTTACTGATTGTGGGCCAGAAGTAACCTTGCATTAGCAACCTTTTTTATAAGGTCCGACTCCCAGAATGACTCCTGCACTCTCCAGAGTGGACCTCCTCAAGAACCCTTGGAACTTCCTTCTCGGAGACACACCTTGCGAGGAGCTCGTGCATAGTCTTTTGATATAGGGCCCCTCATGAAGCACATAGTATGCGAACTTGTAACTGAATTGTAGCTTATCCGGTACCCCTCCGGGAATTTACCTGAGGTCAGGAAAATGATGAAGGGGTCCATCCACGCGGGTCGCCGATCAATCTCCATCAACTCGCCTTCTTCGATGGATGTCCGGAACAATTATATCACCGTCCTTCCAGCTCGAGGTCCATGCTTCGCTAGGCGGTCTGCTTGAGTGTTTCTCCCTTGGCACATGTCGAATGGAGAAGGTTCAGAACAGCTTAATGAGCCCCTTGACCTTCGCCAGGTATCACTGGAGAGTCGGCTCCCTAGTCTCAAATTCCCCCTCGATTTGTGATGCTACCACCATGGAGTCTGTGGACACCTTCACGTCCTGGACTCCCAACTCCCTTGCCAAACAGAGCCCCGATATCACCGCCTCATACTCAGCTTGGTTGTTGGTGAGTGGAAAGCAGATGTATATCGCTTGCTCAATCTTCATCCCCTGTGGACTTACCAAGATCACTCCTCTCCCAGGGAGTACCTTCCCGATACCCCATCCACTAGCATCTCCCAAGCCAAGTGCTCCGGGGACTAGGGCCCTTCCACCTCAACTACATATTCTACCAAGAAGTCATCCACGGCCTACGCCTTCATCGATAGTCGGGTACGAAGGAAATTTCAAACTCGCTCAGTTCTACCGACCACTTTGCCTGTCTTCCTTAATGCTCTACCACCTCCATGATGTTTTGGAGGGGGTGGTCGGTCACTACTTTGACTGAATGCGCCTACAAATACAGTCAAAGCTTTCTGGCCGAGATGATGAAGGCGAACGCCAACTTTTCGAGGATAGGGTGTTTGAGCTCTGCCTTCTTCAAGACCCAGCTTACGTAGTGGATGGGGAGCTGCTTTCTGTCCTCTTCTTGGACCAGGACCGAGCTCACAGCCTCAACTCCCACTCCTAGGTAAAGAGACAGGTCCTCCCCCAGGGTTCAAAAATCGTGGCTAATACACTAGTTTTAGCCACGGTTGCAAAATCGTGGCTAATAGTTATGTTTTAACTATGGCTGAAAAAGTCATGGCTAATACGTATATATTAGCTAATACGTATATATTAGCCATGATAAACTATATTCGTGGCAAAAAAAATTAGACTATTGGCCACACTTTTTTTCATTTTGTAGCAAATACTTAGGCTTCGTTTGGCTCTGCTTATTTGCTCCTGTGAGTTCGGACAAAAATGACATTGCCATAAAATGTATGTTTGGTATGCAAATATTACTACCGTTACCAAGAAAAGAAACTAGTTTTGAGCATAAAATGTTTGATATGACAATGACGTTTTTGTCCAAACTCACCGGAGCAAATAAGTTGCGCCAAACAAAGCTTTGATTATGGATTCATTTGCCACGGCATAAACCATTACATTCGGCCGCTGCCCAAAACCCTATCCCGCGAATACTCTCCTGTTCCATCTCATTTTCGCATTTCGCAATCCCTTAGTTCGAAACCCTTTCCGCCACCTGCAGACCCCGATCTCCCTCGCCTGCAAGTGATCGCCGGGATCTGTCGAAGCCTTAAAACAACTCACCGTCCTCAACTGATCAAAGCCTTCCTCTCCCACAACTGATCGAAGTCTTCCTCACCTACAACAACTCATCGTCCTCACTGAGATCTCTCGAGTCAGTCGAGATCTGCTAAAAATTCTTCCTCATTCCTGCTGAAGGTATGGTTCATTTTTTTCATTCTCATTCCTATTGTTAGGGTTTCATATGATAAAAATTCTGAATTTTTTTCTTACTTGCGGCTCAGATCTACATAACACAAGATTGTTAATATATTTCATGGCTCTCTATTTCGGCCTTCAATATTACTGACATCACCGCCCATGTTTATGTGTTCATCTTTAGCTTGTATCCATCCAAAATGATATGCAATAATGTGGTTTGTTGGATCCGAAATTGCGCCTTCGCAATCGACGCTAGAGAAGCGAGGGAAAAACATAGGCCGCGAGCTGCCGGTTACTATTGATAAGAGAGAATTAGACTGCTGGCAGCGGTCGAGACCAGACTTCGCCCGTCACGCCAAATGCCACTCCTGTGACGGGCTTTCCCTTGATTTATGTAAAGTGATTACAGCGGGTTACAGTGCAAGGAAACGAGAAGTCGGACGGTTAGACAAACCCGCAAGACAGTGAACTCGAGACCGCAGCTCTAACAGGCGAGCTCCAGGATTCGAGTGTGCGTGTCTTGGGAACGTCGCCGCACCCTATTTATAGGCTCGGGGGCCTGCCCAAACAGGCAGGGATAAACTAATCGTCTGCCCTGATACAGGAGAATCGGGCAGGGGGTGACGGGATACATAACGGAAAAGAAAGAATCTGCGCGGCTTGGCGGATTGAGCTTTCGATCTGTATTGGTCGGGGTCGAAATTCGCTGCGACCAAGGCAATGAAGCAACTCGGGCGGCCTCACACCTGAGACCGCGGCTTGTCTTCTGGACTTGAGCCTTGGCAGTCCTCAATCCTGGGGGCGGTCTGGAGATTATCAGACTGCCCGGTTTGTTCAAGCTGGGTCGAGAGACCCGTTGGTTCTGGAGCTGGGCGACTTGACACATCAAACTGCCCAGTCTGAGAGAGATACTGTTTAGGTAGCGGTCTTCTGGGTAAACATAATCCCCGCATATTTTCAAATCTCGAGAAAATTTCGAAAATATTAGTTCTAACTGGAGATTGCGCCCAGTTTGTTCTGAAGTCTATAAGAAACCCTGAGAGCTCTCCACTCTGCATAATTCCTTCGAAAGCACGGGGAGCTACTCGCCACTTGTGGTTAAGATTTTTCAGACTGGTAACCCCTTGATTAGGATGGATTTCTTAGATAAACTCCAAGTCTGCGTGGACAAGGGCGGTAACCGGAAGAAAGAGGAAGATCGGAAGAAGAGAAGTAGACGGTCTAGGAAGCCCGCATCGGATATCTCCAAACCTGCTGAGAAGTTGACAACCTCAAAGGAGCCTGAGAATCCCGAAGCGGGTAGCTCAAAACCCCCTTCGACTGATCCGCCGGCACCCTTGCATAAGGTGGACCCAAGCGCCGCCCTGCTGAAGATCGGAGAGCCCACCCTTTCTGATAAGGTGGGCTCGAGTAATGTCTTGTCAAAAGCCAGAGAGGCCGCTCCTTTTGACATAGAGTATTCTCCC
Organism: Dactylorhiza incarnata; assembly: GCA_033032865.1. Taxonomy (NCBI): domain Eukaryota; kingdom Viridiplantae; phylum Streptophyta; class Magnoliopsida; order Asparagales; family Orchidaceae; genus Dactylorhiza; species Dactylorhiza incarnata. The sequence continues at coordinate 650,044 of JAWHQI010000184.1, read as the reverse complement.
TCGGGAGTTATTCATCTTAAAGTGGATGACGGGGGAGTGGTTGAATCCCCCAAGCCTTCCGATTAAAAAGACTCCACGCTGGTGGTGAACATTGAAGATGTCCCCAGCCCGTCTCGACAAGCCAATCTGGCTTCTATTAAGAAAAGAAAAAGGGCTGAGTCGACGACTGAGAGGATCATGAGGAAGACGGGGCAACTGAAAGCCAAGAACCGGGTAGCTTCCAAAAAATTAATCGCGGTCGGCCTCCAGAATAAGCCGCTCGAAAAGGAGATTTCTGAGGGAGAGACCACTCCTCTAAATAAGCCGGACGGGTTGGCTCCCGACTCTACGGAGAGCATCTCGGTCAGTGAAATTTTGAAGGACATGTCAACCTTAGAGAAGCAGGACAAGCTACTCGACAGACCTGCGATTACGAGCTAAGTTAACCCTCCTAGCGTGGATGTGATCGTTCCTGATAAGGTCGCGTCGAGGAAGACCGCTTTCGAGGAAAGCGGAATGAAGCTGGTGAAAATTAAGGACGAGAAGCTGAGGGAGTCTTTGGACAAACCGCGGCCATCGAACCCCTGGGCCTAAGGTAAGCATGTAGCTACTTACCATCCTGTCCGCTTCTTCAGGCCGCGGACTTGGAAGAATGCCTTGATGTTGAACCCGCTTCCGGGTTATTTCCCATCTACAACTCAAACTTCTGCCATCAAGAGAAGGCAGAACGAGCAGCTTTGGAAGGAGCATCATCGAAGAATGGACCCTGAACAATCGCGACGGCCTGTGCATTCAGGCATTAACCACGCAGTATTTTGTGTTGTATTATCCGCTTCTGATCGTGCTAATCGCGTTGTTACTTGCAGATAACCCAGACTAGGCTATGAAGTCGGGCGACCTCTTGTCTAGGCTGCCTTCGCTACCCCCTCTGGCGCCAAGCTTCATGCAGAACTCAAATTCTGGACAGGAGGAGCTGGCCAACTTCCAGAGCCTTCTTGATGACTTGAAAGGGAAGATGAAGGAGCTCGAAGGCCGGAAGAAAGCCGCCCGGACTGCTCTGGAGGCCGAGAGAAGGTGCGGCTGGAGAGGGAGAAGGTGATGATGGAGGAGAATGCTACTCTAACCGCCCGACTTTACAAAGAGAAGAAGGCGGCCTCAAAGTTCGAAGAGGACTCCAAATATTACCAAGAGAAGTATTTACGTTTGACTAGGGAAGTCGGCGGAAGTCGGCGACCCGCTAATGATGAGAGGATGCGGATGTCGAGCCGCCCGGCTGTTGGGGCGACCTCAAATCCCCCACTGGTCAGGGCGACCGATCCTATGATTGACGAGGCCGCCGTGGTTCCTCATGCTCGTACGATTCCCGTTGTGCGGGTAGAACGGGATGCCGCGCGACATCATAGCACAATCAATCATCTTCATTATCACTCAAGTCAAATGTTTTGTCTTCTTCTCCAAACCGGCGATCAGGTCGCACGGCTTCATCGCGATCACCCCTCTCCTGAGCGTCGCCAGCCATGAACGGCTTTAGTTTGAAGACAATGTTTGTAATATTATTTGTTTGATCCTTGGGAACAATCTGGTTGTTGGATGTCTGTTTGACAATATTCTATCTTTCGATGCCTTTTAATATTCGTATAATCCGCGCGGATTGTGTTTGAATAATTACGGCCTGTGCCTTTGAATTTCTAGAATATTGTCCGAACTGCTTTACAGGTCGCGCGACTTGTGGTGTATGCTTGAGGTTTTTCTATTGAAATCAATCAGTATGATGATGTAGGTTGCTAACCGCGCGATCTGCTCTTCCGGCTTTAGCGAATTTATTTCCTTTTGTTTGTCCTGCTGGCAGAAGGCCGCGCGGTTAAATGAGCTTAGTCGCGGCTTGGCTTGGCTATATGCAAACCATTGATCACTGTTGTGTGATACTTTTAGAATATTTTTTATGTCTGCATGCCGACGACTTGTGTATATAGTTTGTAGCATTTCTCTGTGAAACTAACCATGTAGGTTGCTGACCGCGCGGTTAGGGCATATATCCGCAGCATGGTTTTACTATTTGCAGATCATCAGTTCTATAAGTAGTAGCCATTCCGGAGATTCATTCATCGACTTCCAAATGACGCGGGCTAAGAACAAGTCGAAGCGGTCTGACAAAGTCCAAGCCGTCCGAACTGACACGGCTTCTGCCTTCCATTCTGCGGATCACAAGGAATGTCGTCTAACTCGGGCCGAGTTGGACGACTTCATTAAAAAGCATATGGCCGGGAGTAATCTGCTCGCGCGGCTTCCCTTGCGTGACGAGCGGATTAATTCTTCCTTTTCTACTCAGATCGCTGTCCCCATCGACCATTTCGAAAATGGCTTCAAGTTTTCACCGCCCCTTGAAGTCATTACCATCTTTGACCATTACGGGGTTGTGCCCGGACAACTCCCGCTGAACTCCATCGCTTCCATTTAGATCTTCATCTCATACTTGCGGTCTGGTCTGAAGCGGTCCGGTTTTCCATCGACCAGTTCAGAAAATTCTTCTCCGTGCGGTCTATCCCGGACGTCGGAATGTCAATCTTCAAAGCGCACCTTTACTTCGAGTGTAGGGGACTGAAAGTCATCAATTTGGCGAACAAGGTCTCGAGCTGGTCAGAGAGGTATGTAATCTTCGATGGCCATCTCAGGCTATTACAAGTCAACCCACAGGTGCGGGATTAGGCGGCCTTCCGGACAGTCAATATCGGAAAAACCGAGCTGGACACCTTCAAGTTTCTTAAGAACGAGCGGCTTGATGTGTAAGATCCCCCTCCCGGAACACAAAACACGGTCGAGGGGAGTCTTATGCCTAGAACAGTCGTCTTGCGGTAGCGTCAGCACACGGGCTAACCTGTACCACAAGACGCCTATTCTGCCGGCTATTACCAATATCATTTGCCAACCCATCAATAATTGAATATTTTCAAGAGTCCATAATTCACAAAGTATAAATGTCCACAAAATATATAAATGACAGGAAGCAAAAAGAGCTCCCAAATATACTAACAAGGTATAGCGGAAGTCTACAACAAGAACTACAATCCATCACAACCGTATCAGAAGGTGCTGTTGCAAAAGCTGCAACATGTCTCCAAGTCCTATCACTCTGATCTGTCCGGTACTGCTCCAGCTGGGTGTGCTCCTAAAAAATAGTGGTGTAACAACCGTTAGTCATAAAGACTAAGTGGCTTCCCATCCGCTCCCCCGGCGACTCCAAGGCACCGGGCGGAAGAAAAGGAAGAAGCGGAGGACAACAAGGGGTATAACAAAAGAAGCAGGTGACAGTGGCTCTCAACAACATAATTAAATGTACATCTAACATGTGTATAAATAGAACTACAAGTGTATAAAGAGCTACACTACACAAGTCCAAGCATTATAAATGTGAGTACAATAATTGAAGCAGTAATAAAGAGCAGTAGTAAGTAAGAAAGAGTAAGAGCAGTGTAATAGCAAATAGCAATCTATCAATAATCGTACCCTAACTTATATGAATGCCCATACAAACTTATAAGTTAAGGTTTCCAAAATGTAACTCATCATATAAAAGAGCTCATACTAATTTATATGATGAGGATCTGCAAGTGCGTATGCTATGCTATGCCATGAATGTTTTATGCAATGAAACTCACACACACGACTATATGCGCATAGACCTTTGTAGTTCCCTCTATTTGAAAGGAAGCCAACCTCTCGGGTACCAACCGTTGTAATACACGGTGGTAGCGGACCGGGTCGTCCACTCCTAGGCGGGTATGCACACTACCAGGCCTAGACCGCACGTACGCCTCGACGCTAAACAACCGCAGAGCTCTGCGTACTCTTTGCTGGAGTCCACCAGGCTTTGAGCTAAGTGGAAGGTGTCTTCGAGGAATTGTCGTCCCGACACGCAGACAAGCTGGCCCCTTAGACCCCAACACACCCGCTAAGTCCACGTACCGCGGTCGGTGTGACGACCTGCCTAGTACCGAAGACCTGCTACAATTATCCAAGAACTAACGGGGCTATCCTCCCCTCGAGCCTCCAGCTCGTCCAACCAAGTATACCACACACCTGTCACTCCCACACCCGGGAGGAGGTTTAGAATTTCTAACAATACCCTACATAGGCTACTCTTGTCTACATTTAAGTGATGTTACAGCTTAGGGTTAATCTTGGACTTCCCGAGGTATACCCGGTGAAGGGCTCTCAACGGTACTAGGGAATGTGATGGGCTGAATCCCAAATTCCTCTTTCTAAAGATATTTAATTTAGTTGGTGGATGTATTTCACTTCGCATTTCGTGTTGCTCTAATAGTTAAGTGGATTTAGACTTCGACTCCTACTTTGCCCAACTGGGCTAAGCGCAGCTCGCACTTAACTTTAACTCTTGACTTAGCCTTAACCTGACCTTAAGTGGTAGCCCCTCATGGGTTTAAAGGATAGATCCGATCTCCTAATGCTATGCTCCAAGTTTCTCCCAAGTCTCGTGAGGCTTAGAAGGTTAAGCTCAAAACTCAATTTTTGCTAAACCTAGACCACTCAAGCGAACTATATTTACCCCAAAGGTGGAACCCTCAAAATATTTATCCTCGTGATCTGATATAATTATCATCGGTTCCCACTAACCTATGTAGGTCATGATCCAAAATTTATAATTTTCTCAGTCAAATTGGTCATTAATAATATATATCTAATTATGTGACACATGCTAAATTACATATGAAGTATAAATTATATAAGTCCATATCGTCCAATAAAATTACCAGAGATATGTAATGTTAATTTAAGTTAATGGACAAAGATTCATAATCCTCTAAAGTGATTTAGCATGTTATTTAATAATTGGACATAATTACCAAAATATCACTATACATGTTAAGTCCTAAAATAATCATCCCAAAATTTTAAGGAAATTTTCACTGGTGGCTCATATGACTGAAATAAACATTTAACCATAATCTTAGAATTTCCAAGGTAATTTAGTCATATTTAATTCATTAATTCACAAGGTGCTAAAATCATATTTCTACATGAACTATATAAAATACTAGCCCCACAATTCCAAGTAAATTTTAAGTGACCTGTCATGTCTTAAAATAAACATAGCCAAAGTTTGAGATCAAACCAATACAACTATCTAGGGTAAATAAATTATTCTTCTATTGCTCTTAACCCAACATAGATTAATAATTAGAGGTAAACATGCTCCAAAAATTCCAGCAGAACCACTAAAGGTGTAACATGCCCTAAATATACTCGTGACAAAGTTTCATATTTTTCAATTTTAATTAATCACGATTATTTCATTAATACATAAATGTGACACTTACTAATAATCAATTTTCTCCAAGAAAATCAACACCACAAGCTCTCAGAAATTCCAAAGAGATAATTTGACATGAACACATGTGTGTCGAAAGATCATAATTTTTTCCTAGGTCATTTGACCTATTTTATTCATAAGTGTCCTTATGTGATATTATTATATTAACTAACTTCTTAAGGATTTTGTGTCCAAGGATCCCCATCATCTCAAGGATGATGTTAAGCATCATGGTGAGTCACCATGTCCACTCTTGTTGGATTCCCCCCCAAGCCAAGGTTCTGAGAATATCAAAATAGGTTATGTATAGAAATATAGCTATTAGCACACCATAACATAAGCTACCCATATCAAGCATTGGGTATCCACCCACATGCTGACCTCTAATGGAGCTAACATCTTTATCATAGACTACTAATGCCCTAACTATCATGCCACCCAAGATTTGGGTCCGTATGGGTTGATAAACCCCAATAATTTTCATTTTAGAGAATCAAGTTTTGGTAAAAATTATAGAAAAATAATTCCCACAAACTCTAATATTTTGGTAGTACGGCTGTCCAGAGTACATACACTCATGTCCCAAAAATTAGTCCTATACCTTTGAGTGAGGCAGAAATGTTCACAAGGTAAGGTCCAGGGCACCATTAGGGTACCCTCCAGTAGATGGAGGACCCAGGGTGTTGTAGGGCACCAATCCTAATGATTTAAAACCCTATAAAAGGGTAAGGCCCTAAGCTACAATTTTTATGTTGAGCAAAATTCTCGTTTCAGCGCCTAAGGTACATAAAATTCTTTTTAAACTCGACTATGTAAGAGTGAAAGAAAATTGCAGTTATTAAAATAAAATTACTAGCACACATCTTAAACACATCAGACGATCACCTCATCGTCTACCTCCAGCCTAGGGCTGCGATCTGCCCAACCTGAAATATAACACATCTCTTCGTCGGCCACCAAAAACCCCAAACCGACCGACTAACACCGCCACCACCTTCCTCGCTTTGAGGTACATCGACGGGTGACGTGTTAGCGGTCGGAAGTGGCCAGAACATTTACCCGAAATATTTATTTCAGTCCGTCTCTTCACGGCTTGCTCTCCAATTGACTCTATTGAGATCGATATCTCACCTAGTGTGATCTAGGAAACTAGCACCAAGGGAGAGGGGAGGAAGCTCACCGAGTGTCCATGCATGCTACCCAATAGCCGCGTATGCGGCGTTTGCGCGTTGCTCCCGGTCATGGTCGAATCTCGCCGAATCGGATCTCATCGATCGTCGTCGATGTGGTGTCGTCCTTTTAAGTGCGCTGCCGCTGCCCTATTTTTGGAGAGGGCCTTGCTACTGTTTTGAGAGCTAGAACGCTCTCGGTTGGAGTGCCATCGCCGGAAATGGAGGAGATGGCTGCCGCTTGGAGTTGAGCCTGAGGAGGAGCTCGGACATGGATTTGGTCGGCCAAGAAAATAGGAAGAGTCGGCGGCTTGGGGATGAGCTCGGATCTGGAAGAAATGGAGGGGAAAATATCTGGAGGGGGCGGAGTGGTGCGGCCATGGGAGAGGCTTCCATGGAGAAAAGCTTGTCGGAGGAGGAGCTCGCCGATCATGAAGTGGCTCGGTTTGGTGGTGGTTGGCCATGGCTCTTGAGGTTGCCGGACTGGAGGGAGAAGGTGGAGGTGGCTCGGTTTGAGAGGAGCTGCAGGAGCTCGCGGAGGCATGGCCACCGGAGTAGCTCGTCATGGGTCGAGCAGCGCCGGAGGAAGCTAGAGAGAGGGAGGGGGTTCCGCCGTCATCGAAGAGGGAGAGATCGGGTTCTGTTCCTTTCTAAACCTAAACTTAAGCATATATATATAATATATTATGATTATTATTATTATTATCTTAAATTAATTACACTCAATCGCTCGTATCTCACTCTAGGGGACTCGGAATTTGTCTCGGATGGGCTCGTTACGACCGTATCGCTGACACACACCGACTGAAACAATCCGTGATAAATTTCGAGTTCGTTTGCTCATTTTACGCCCTCCGGAGTGTTTACGACTCAATTCACTTAAATGTCAAAAACCCTTTACACGACGTCGGAATCGCAAACGGATAAATTCGTTGAACTCGTACTATTGTTACGAGTCTAACAAGAGCGACTGGGGTCAATTGTGAGGTCGTTTGGTCAATTTCACCATTTTGGATAAATATGTTATTCGCATACTACATATAATTTCGTCGATTCTCATCAGAATCGAGCGCGGACAGTTTCGTTGAACTCGTATAGGCTTCACGAGTCTAACAACCCTGACTGGGGTGAATTCCGAGACCTTTTGCTGCATACCGCCTTTTGAATAAACACGTTATTCGCAGACCGTGTCATTTGAGCTAACTTACGTACTATAATTCCTTCAAGGCGGTACGCCTCCTTCGAGTATTATCGCTCAAGTTATGCTCTCCGGACGGCTCAGATCCCGATACAGCAACCATCGGGATAAAGAATAGAACTGGTACTCGCCGCATTCGTCGAGTGCACTTCCCCGGCTCAGGTGCAAGCCTGGCCCTCAGTACACCCCGAGCCCGAGTCAACTCGCTTGACTCAAAAACGCGCACAAGGGGTCTAGCTCGAATCGGGATTTTACAAATCCAATAAACGAAGAAACAATTTCGTCCCCGAAATATTAGGTTGAGGCTATGAAGATTTTCTGAACGAGAGTAAAATATACTCAACATATTCATTCATGGGCACTTCATCCATAATAATTTCAAGCTTATATATGCATTCTCAATTGTTGCGATTTATACATAAAAACTAGATTGCATGCGCACTCTTGCCATGTGAAGACATGCGAACTAATAATGACACACACCATTTAAAAAACCACTACATCAGTCTAACTGATTATGTTGTGATTTAATCTCAAGCATACAACATACAAGGGAACATTTAGCAAGGACTTGGTGTGAACGGCATCAAGCAGGCTATTTATATATAAACCACGATGCAACAGGCTACCACTACCAACATCTATCGCTTTATAGGTTCTATGAACCAACAAGACTGCCGAGCCACCAGCTCGTTTACACCTTGCAGGACTAGATCTCAAAACACTATATCTCTATAGCAAGTGTCATCAACAATTGTCTTGCGTCAATATCATATCTGCCTGCCATGAGTCGCCCACACACATCCTTGGTAATTTTATTTAGTTTACAATATCATCACATTATGTACGTAAATCAGTGCATAGACACCATTGTTGTGAATTTGTTAACTTAACAACCACGTTGTAAAACCTTGGCACTAAGAGTGCTACGATTTAAACCGGTTATCCTAAATATGTCACTTTTAAACACACCTCTTTGATCAACAATCAAATACAACTCCAACTCAACAAATTTCAAGGCGTCCCCCAAAATTTGTCGCGCAGTCGTCGGACCGACCATTGATCACTGAGAGGCACTACAACACTATCAAGAGGATTCAAGATTTTACATAACTACATCCATGAGGTTCTAATGATGGAACTCATGCTATCAGAACCTAAGGACTACCACCAAGTCCTTAAGTCATTCAAGCACTTGCCAAGATCCGACTAGTGCATAGCAGCACTCGAGGACTGCCAACTCAAGTCATTACCATCACATCAGGATATCATCGCATCTTTCACATAGTATTGACATCTATCTAAAACCATGCTAAATTTTTCTCAACGTTACCCACAAAGGTCCTAATTGGCATACGGCATGATGTGATCATGTCCTCCATTACCCAGCTATATGATTTATCCAGGAGTTTATGTATGAAAACTCGACAAACTCGGTGTATATCCCAAAAGGTTTTAGATCACCATTTCTCCTTGGTCTACTTCTCCGCATAACCTTCGATCAGAGTGAAGACATAACCATCCTTTAGGTACTCACCTACGTTATTCTGGTAGGGGACTCAACGTAATCCAAAACCTGGTGTTTAACCATCCACCTTGCTTAAAAAGTTCATTCATCAAGGAGTACCTAATTCTAATATCGTCGACTTGTGATGACTTAGATGAGAAAACACCATTATAGCAAGGCTAAGTGAAACAGTCTACAAAGATTTTTAACTCCCAGTGAAACCTCAGTTGGTCCATTAGCTAGGCCAATAAACGAAGAAATAGGGTTAGCCCTCATACACCTGAGTTATGTTTCTTCGACCACCAGTTTGGTACATTCACCCCTTTTCACTTGCCACAACGATATCCTATCTCAATCCACAAATCCCCAACATGATGTTATTGCCTCAAGAATTTAAGCTTGGACAAATTTATATTTTCAATGATTCCCAAAAATCAACAATTGTTCGACTTGTGATGTTTTAACAATTTATCTTAGTGATATTACGAACCATCGTTGCGGGCTTAGAGAAAGGTATATCTATCACTTCCTTCTAAGAGCACAAGGACCCGAGCCAGGTATTACTTTGGTCCAACCTAGATAATAGTTAGACTTGCACCGAATTCAGAATTCGTGCCGAATTTCTTTTGGGATCCAAATAGTTCCATTTAAAGGGCCTCTTATCGTAAACTTAAACTTTGTCTCATTGTCGGGTTATGGTATCGAGCCTCTAGAAATCTACCTTGCCAAGGTAATAATATTACACATAACCCTTATTTGTTCGTATATAGCGTATAAACTCCAAAGTTGCCCACAATCGCCGCTAGAGATTGCTAATGACATGCTTATTCCATGATAAACATTTGAGATTTTAATTCACTTAACAAGTCATACTATCCTTGTCATCTTCATAAATCAAACGTAGTCAAATCAATGAAGCCACATTCATTTTTGGCCTTTTACTAGTCGATTTGGATCTATTTAATTTTCCATAACATCCCTTTATCATACAAGTTATTGCAAATTTCCTAACCTCCTGGGATGGTTGATCATTACACCACTCGTACATATACAAACTTCAGTATATCATCATGAGGGTACATATTTTCATCAAGTACCAAGCTATAATGTCATCAAAAGTTAAGTATAGGTCGATACGGATATTTACCAAAACGGCTAACTTACTACTTTCCTCGTTACTTATCCACATAATCTTAGAACACTATAAAGAAAATGATCATCTTCAAAAATGCTTTTCCTCTCTTATTCCGCTAATAAAATTCCTATCAACCCAAACATGGCCTTAGCAGTCTGCTTTGCTTAAGGAGAATTTACCCTCATGGGTCAAAACTTCCAATGTCAAAAAAAATTACAAAGATTCTAACTCCTCAAAGGATCCAAGACGGTACATAACTAGCCCAATAAACGAAGAGATAAGCCTTGTATCTCTTCGACTGAGTTTCTTCTACCACCAATATAACACATTCGTCCCAAAATGAGTCTTCTCTGGATCCGAATTCTTATCATGTCTCCTCCATATGAAACCTTCTACATAAATAGAAGTGAGAGGTATCGACATACAGTATAAAAGGCATGCTTGGTGGTCTCTTACTAAGCTGATAATGGACTACTGGCACCAATCTCATTGAGATTGCCCTAAAATTTTTGGGTAAGATGATAATATTACTCCATATCTGGGATAGAAATCTCAGGGTGCGAGTCTTTAGCATTTACACTCACATTAAACTCTTCCCTTAGTCACTCAAGGTCACTTATTGCTTGGCTCAATCATCCCCAAGATCCGTATAAGGCTAGGATACGTCATGACCTATCCTGCCAAGTCGACAAAAATGATATCATATACCAAACCAACTCTGACTGTTGGAATGGGAAAACAAATTACTGTCTCGGAATGAGCCAGCATCTATACGTAAGGGTACGAGTTTGGCTTGGGTTGGCACTTTCTATAGGAAAAAAAACGGACATACTTATTGTGAATTACACATGGGCACACCACTGCTTCCGCTGCATCAGTTTGTCCTCAAACTGATTTAGCTAACAGGGTGGCCTAGTGGTTTAATGGGCTTCTTTATCTCAGGATCGTTGCGTTGTGATACCATTTGTAAGATCCCCCTCCCGGAACACAAAACACGGTCGAGGGGAGTCTTATGCCCAGATTAGTCGTCTTGCGGTAGTGTCAGCACAAGGGCTAACCTGTACCACAAGACGCCTATTCTGCCAGCTATTACCAATATCATTTGCCAACCCATCAATAATTGAATATTTTCAAGAGCCCATAATTCACAAAGTATAAATGTCCACAAAATATATAAATGATAGGAAGCAAAAAGAGCTCCCAAATATACTAACAAGGTATAGCGGAAGTCTACAACAAGAACTACAATCCCTCATAACCGTATCAGAAGGTGTTGTTGCAAAAGCTGCAACATGTCTCCAAGTCCTATCACTCTGATCTGTCCGGTACTGCTCCAGCTGGGTGTGCTCCTAAAAAATAGTGGTGTAACAACCGTTAGTCATAAAGACTAAGTGGCTTCCCATCCGCTCCCCCGACGACTCCAAGGCACCGGGCGGAAGAAAAGGAAGAAGCGGAGGACAATAAGGGGTATAACAAAAGAAGCAGGTAATTCTCCTTAAGCAAAATGTGACACTTACTAATAATCAATTTTAATTAATCACGATTATTTCATTAATACATAAATGTGACACTTACTAATAATCAATTTTCTCCAAGAAAATCAACACCACAAGCTCTCGGAAATTCCAAAGAGATAATTTGACATGAACACATGTGTGTCGAAAGATCATAATTTTTTTCCTAGGTCATTTGACTTATTTTATTCATAAGTGTCCTTATGTGATATTATTATATTAACTAACTTCTTAAGGATTTTGTGTCCAAGGATCCCCATCATCTCAAGGATGATGTTAAGCATCATGGTGAGTCACCATGTCCACCCTTGTTGGATTCCCCCCCAAGCCAAGGTTCTGAGAATATCAAAATAGGTTATATATAAAAATATAGCTATTAGCACACCATAACATAAGCTACCCATATCAAGCATTGGGTATCCACCCACATGCTGACCTTTAATGGAGCTAATATCTTTATCATAGACTACTAATGCCCTAACTATCATGCCACCCAAGATTTGGGTCCGTATGGGTTGATAAACCCCAATAATTTTCATTTTAGAGAATCAAGTTTTGGTAAAAATTATAGAAAAATAATTCCCACAAACTCTAATATTTTGGTAGTACGGCTGTCCAGAGTACATACACTCATGTCCCAAAAATTAGTCCTATATCTTTGAGTAAGGCGGAAATGTTCACAAGGTAAGGTCCAGGGCACCATTAGGGTACCCTCCAGTAGATGGAGGACCCAGGGTATTGTAGGGCACCGATCCTAATGATTTAAAACCCTATAAAAGGGTAAGGCCCTAAGCTACAACTTTTATGTTGAGCAAAATTCTCGTTTCAGCGCCTAAGGTACATAAAATTCTTTTTAAACTCGGCTATGTAAGAGTGAAAGAAAATTGCAGTTATTAAAATAAAATTACTAGCACACATCTTAAGCACATAAGACGATCACCTCATCGTCTACTTCCAGCCTAGGGCTGCGATCTGCCCAACCTGAAATATAACACATCTCTTCGTCGGCCACCAAAAACCCCAAACCGACCGACTAACACCGCCACCACCTTCCTCGCTTTGAGGTACATCGACGGGTGACGTGTTAGCGGTCGGAAGTGGCCGGAACATTTACCCGGAACATTTATTTTAGGGCGTCTCTTCACGGCTTGCTCTCCAATCGACTCTATTGAGATCGATATCTCACCTAGTGTGATCTAGGAAACTAGCACCAAGGGAGAGGGTAGGAAGCTCACCGAGTGTCCATGCATGCTACCCAATAGCCGCGTATGCGGCGTTTGCGCTTCGCTCCCGGTCATGGTCAAATCTCGCCGAATCGGATCTCGTCGATCGTCGTCGATGTGGTGTCGTCCTTTTGAGTGCGCTGTCGTTGCCCTATTTTTGGAGAGGGCCTTGCTACTGTTTTGAGAGCTAGAACGCTCTCGGTTGGAGCGTCATCGCCGGAAATGGAGGAGATGGTTGCCGCTCGGAGTTGAGCCTTAGTAGGATCTCGGACAGGGATTTGGTCGGCCAAGAAAATAGGAAGAGTCGGCGGCTTGGGGATGAGCTCGGATCCGGAAGAAATGGAGGGGAAAATATCTGGAGGGGGCGGAGTGGTGCGGCCATGGGAGAGGCTTCTGTGGAGAAAAGCTTGTCGGAGGAGGAGCTCGCCGATCATGAAGTGGCTCGGTTTGGTGGTGGTCGGCCATGGCTCTTGAGGTTGCCGGACTGGAGGGAGAAGGTGGAGATGGCTCGGTTTGAGAGGAGCTGCAGGAGCTCGCGGAGGCGTGGCCACCGGAGTAGCTCGTCATGGGCCGAGTAGCGCCGGAGGAAGCTAGAGAGATGGAGGGGGTTCCGCCGTCATCGAAGAGGGAGAGATCGGGTTCTGTTCCTTTCTAAACCTAAACTTAAGCATATATATATATATAATATATTATGATTATTATTATTATTATTATTATTATTATTATTATCTTAAATTAATTACACTCAATCGCTCGTATCTCACTCTAGGGGACTCGGAATTTGTCTCGGATGGGCTCGTTACGACCGTATCGCTGACACGCACCTACTGAAACAATCCGTGATAAATTTCGAGTTCGTTTGCTCATTTTGCGCCCTCCGGAGTGTTTACGACTCAATTCACTTAAATGTCAAAAACCCTTCAAACGACGCCGGAATCGCAAACGGATAAATTCGTTGAACTCGTACTATTGTTACGAGTCTAACAAGATCGACTGGGGTCAATTGTGAGGTCGTTTGGTCAATTTCACCATTTTGGATAAATATGTTATTCGCAGACCACATTATAATTTCGTCGATTCTCATCAGAATCGAGCGCGGACAGTTTCGTTGAACTCGTATAGGCTTCACGAGTCTAACAACCCTAACTGGGGTGAATTCCAAGACCGTCTGCTGCATACCGCCTTTTGAATAAACACGTTATTCGCAGACCGTGTCATTTGAGCTAACATACGTACTATAATTACTTCAAGGCGGTACGCCTCCTTCGAGTTTTATCGCTCAAGTTATGATCTCCGGACGGCTCGGATCCCGATACAGCAACCATCGGGACAAAGAATAGAACTGGTACTCACCGCATTCGTCGAGTGCACTTCCCCGGCTCAGTTGCAAGCCTGGCCCTCAGTACACCCCAAGCCCGAGTCAACTCGCTTGACTCAAAAATGCGCACAAGGGGTCTAGCTCGAATCGGGATGTTACATGATGTAAACCACTACATCCAGCCATTCTCAGAGTTGGAGGATATCCGACCTGAAGATAGTAAGTTTCTCACAACTCGCTGCTTTGTGACCGCGCGACCTGCTTTATTAAACTTTTAACTTCGTTTTGTAGCCGCCGCCATCGTTCCAAAGAACAAGTCGGTCAGCCCGGCCAGCCCGGTTCTGACCCAGAGAGAAAAGCGGCAGAGGAGATGCAAGCTGCAATCATCCGAGTAGGAGGGCTCGGCTTCTTCAGGCGAGTTTGAGCTTCTCCGCTCTTGCAGCAATCCGAGAGACCTGCGGGGCAACCCGACAATCCTCTAGCACCGGGATGGTGATTGCGTGCAGGTGTCAACCGCGCTCCTGTACTGGGGGAGCGAGAAAGTTAGCTACCATGCATTAGCCGCCGGTGCTGCTATGTATGGCCGGAAAATGCTGAAGAAGCTAAAGGAGGTTCCGTAGGAGGAGCTTTCCAGAGTGGCCGCACAAGCAGGCGCATGGGGCTTTGTGGCCAATGACTTCATGGCTTTGTCATATAAGCGGCTAGTTTCAGCCCACACGTACTTGGAAAAGAAAAGTGTCGAGCAGGCTGAAGAGATTGCGCGGTTAAAGGGAATCGTGGCGGTAAGTTATCTGATAAATACTTGTGTGGTTTGTTTTCCTAAAACCGTGCTGTCTAACCCTTTTTCTTTTTACAGAATCAGTATGACATGGACAATCCGGCCTTCCAAGACGAGGTCTTTCCCCATGTTGCCAAGGGGATCGATGCCGCCTTAAACCACCTGAGAGATCGAGACGGCCTGTCTGCGGGCTTCGAGGATTCCACCTTCTCGGATATCTACCCCGGCCTGAAGGATAAGCTGGATGAGATAAACCGCAGGGCCAAAGGAAAAGACAAGGCTGAATCTGATGTAGAGGGTTGATGTAGAGGGTCATTATTGTATTCTTTCTTGTGATGTTCACCATCACGTCTTGATCTTCTATGATCTGATGTAGAGGGTTGGCCTCTCCTCTGCTTTCTCTTGTTCAGCAGTCTTTTGAATTGCTTGGAAAGCAGGGAGAACTCTCCATCAGACATGTCTGAGCTTGAAGAGCAAGCCACAAACTCATCATCTTCTTCTGACGACCGTGTCCTTACCGGTACCATGACCTTGCTTTTCTTTGACCCTTCAGCCTTCAGAGCTACGGACCTCTCCTTTCCAGAAGTCCTGTTACCATCTTCCTAAGCTTTCCTAATGCTGAGCTCCAGTTCATGGGAGATGAGCTTCCCAAATAAGATTTGAGGCTCCATTGTAGCCAGCTTGCCAAACTCTCTTATGGCGATAGCCTTGGTATCCCATTCTTTCATAAGGGATCTCAAAAACTTGTCGTTTAGTTCTCCAATAGTAAATTCCCGGTCATAATTTCTTAGACCGTTAACGATTTTAAAGAACTTCTCATAGGTATCTGATATGCTATCTCTTCGGTCTTGCTTGAAGGCTTTGAATTCTTGATTCAGTAGAGATCTACGATTATCTCTAACTTCTTCAGTGCCCTCCATTAGGACTACAAGAGAATCCCACATCTCTTTGGCAGACTTGCAGTGAAACAAATTTTATAGCATGGAATCATCTACTGCACTAGCAATGATGTTCTTTGCCTTCTTGTCCAAGGCTACAATAGTGATCTCATCTTTAGTGAGCTCTAGCATCTTCTTGGCAATTTGAATATTTGAATTTATTGAAGATGGTTTCATGGGAATATAAGGGCCTTCTTCAACAATCTAAAAAATTCTTGGGTCGGCGGCTTCCATGTAGAACCTAACTCTTTCCTTCCACATATGGAAGTTCTCTTTTGTGCATACCGGAAAATTCATGGAAAAATCCTTGTTCTTGTCCATTCCATACATGGTGTCTTTGAACAACTAGACGGAGGAGTTTGTTCAAGGTGTTAACCTCTTAACGAACAACCTACCTCTGATACCAATTGAAAGTATCTAGTTGCTACCTAAATCACCTAGAAGGGGGTGAATAGGTGAGTTCTATGCCTTTTAAGCGGAATTAAAATCTAGAAAAGAAAGTGCACAGAAAACAAAGCACACACAAACACAATGATTTTTATAGTGGTTCCCCAATGTGGGTACTCCACTTTCCCGCCTCACCTATCTAGCACACCCGACTAAACTATGCTACTTCACTAATCTCAGATTATGAAATCTTACAACTCAGAGTACCCTACAAACTCAGAGAACAACCTCTCCTACGAACTCGGAGAATAAACTCTCCTACAAACTCGATCCTCTAAACTAGGATCGACAAAAACTCGGAAGAAAATCTTCCTACAAGAATATGTAAAAGGTGTTACAAAAACCTTGGATTGAAAATCCAATCTCTAAGAATCTCCACGAGATTCTACTTCTTCAGATTTGAGATAATAAGTCTTCTTCTTCCTTGAAAAATGAAATCCTGGACTTGAATGAGGGAGAAGAAAACTCTTTCTCTTGAAAGCTTTGATCTGAACACTTATCAATCCAACAAGATCTAGAAGAATATTGAATCAATCTAAGCACAGGGATCTTGTTGAATAGAGACTTGCAGAAGAATCGAGCACAAAGCTTGTCGGCGGCAAAAGATCGTCTTTTGCGTGAACGAGAAGAATGCCGACGAAAATCTCGATGTCTTAATTTCGATTTGCACGATTAGGGTTGAACGAAATAACCCTTCAATATTTATATTGATCCTTCTCAAACGGATATAAACAAAATTTAAGGAAAGGGCACCGTGTATACTATTGATACGCCAGAAAACGGTTGCGTATTTTGTACGCAACTGTACGTGCCGGTTCAAGTAATATAATGTGAGTTAAATATCATTCCCACGGAGAGGTGTTAAACTCAGTACTCGCAAATATCAGTTAAATCTTTTCTTTAAATCCAAGTCAACTGAATACCAAGATTTCAATTATAAGAGAAAATTATAAGTAGAATATTCTAATTAAAATAACTATAAACTTTTGAGAAAAATACTTTTCTAACGATTATGAGAAATAATCTTGTATTGTGATTTCCTAAATCTAGTGCAATGATTTGTTAAATGAATCTCTATGAAAATTGCGTGGTGAAATGTTCTTGCAACGATTTTAATTTAGAAAACCGTATCTCTCGATATCAGATTTCCCTAATCCCTTATCTCCTCTGTCAACTCTAACTCGAGTGAAATAAAGAACCGCATAAGAAATAAAAACCTATGTTGCTAACGTCAAGGGGAAGTCTCTTTCTCCCTTCAAACGCTATATCGAACTTATGATACCCTTGCGCAACTCATCTCTCGAATTATGAAGCGCAATATAAAAGCGAAACTTTGGCCAAAAGTTCCAAAATAAAGATCATAAGAACAATAAAAATCATTCACCAAACATTCATAAAGGAAAATTAAAGCATAGGTATCATTACACAAGAAATAGTACTCTCACAACACAAGATTGCAGGAATTAGTTCATGCTTGTGGGAGAAGAACAAAATAAAGGATAGATCTTACTAAACATGAAGTAAATCAAGTAAATCTTCCCTTCTTCAGTGATTTGACAGCGTTTCCTGCAGCCCGGACGCGAATACTGGACTGTTTTCCTCTCCCTGTAGTTCTCCTTCTTCCTCCTCTCTAATGGCCGAAAAACTCCAAAGATCCGATCCTTTGATGGCCGAAAATTTGCTATTAAATATTCCCCCTTTCTCTCTCTAGGCGGGGCCCACTTTTAATATTAATTAATGCTGAACGGGTGCTTTGAAATCAAATGTAACGGTTGAAATCTGGCTGAAGTTCGGAATTCAATTTCCTATAACTGCTTGTAATGTTGCAATATCATAACAGGATTTGAAACACTTGCAGATAAGCATATCATAACAGGAATTGAAGCACTGGGCAGATAAGCATAGCAGCAAACATTCAACATCTACCAATAAATAGCTTAATATCATATTGGCCAACTGAATTAATAAAAAGAAAAGCACATCATTAAGAAAAGTTATGATATCCAGAGAATATCATGCAAAGAAAAGTGAGATAGGTCAATCAACATTCAAAGCATCGTCGGCCTATTCGTCGTCGTCGTCACCATCGTCCTTGTCATCATCTTCATCGCCCTCATCTTCATCGTCTTTCTCCGCATCATCGTCGTTATCATCACCGTCATCCCCCTCCTCGTTCGAGTCCTCATCTACAGTATCATGGAAGGGCGCTACCTTATTTCCTTGGCTGTCTGTGAGAAAACCATTCGGATTGATTGGTGTTGTGAAAGGAAAAGATAGCGGATTCACCGACATCTTAAGTCGGTGCATGATTTGGACTTGGTTGTTGTAGAGGATATCCCGATGCGCCTCGCTATGAAGATAATGATGCCGCTGAAACTCTGTGATGTAGTGCAGGTAATCAGTGATGAAGTCCATGTCTATTGCATTGCTTGGAGATTGGCTAGGAGGATTGGGTGCTTGACTAGAAGAGGCATGAGAGGAATGTTTAGCTTTAGCTTTGGGAGGTCGGTTGATTGAAGCAATTGTGGCCTTTGTAGACGGAGGGTTCTTTGGTGCATTTTCCGAAGTTACCTTAATGTACGAGGAAATGACTACATGCGTGATAGACCGGCCAACTTGAATACTGCTATCTGTAGCCGTCATGCTAACCCCGTCACAATGGCATAAGGTCGTAATAAGTGTGGGAAACCACAGTAGACGGTCAGTCAATTTAAATTTTTGTAGCAGTTGATTGAATATAATCCGCCCGATATTGATAGGATGTCCCATAAGGATGTTGTAGATGAGGAAAGAGTGGTCGAATGAAACATGGTTCAGATGTTTCGCGGGCATGATACTTGTGTTAACAAAGAGCAGCCATACCTTGGCTTCGCGACTAAAATTTGCTGATTTCAGAGTATATTTAGCTTCACTAGCCCAGGCAATGTCGGAAGATAAGCACAACGCTCTCGCAACATCTAAATGAGAAGTATTTGCCTTTAGTCTCATAATCATTCCCCTCCATTGTGGGTATATCAAAATAGTCGTTGATGGCTTTGGTCGAGAAATTGATTTCCTTCCCCCTAACCGAAGTTATGCCATTTGTATGGAATCGACCGTTTGCGTAAAACTCGTGAACCCACTATGAGATTGCTTCAGTGCGAGGGTGGCAAAAGGTTGTCCAGCCCAATTTTTCGATTTGCTTAACATAAATGGCACTCCACGATTTGGTTTCCATATGAAACCCTCGTTCATAGATGACCGATAGTGTTTTCATCAATTCGAACCGTTCCTTGGCTTCGTCATTAGCAAAGCGTGTGAACTTGTGAGCCACGGTTTTGCCTTTGGAACTCTTGGGTGCCATGCCTAGGGATGGAAAACACTTTCTCTAACGGAGAGAAATCGAGAAAATTGAAAGTAGACTGGAGAAGAAGGAGGCTTACCGCAATCATGTGCGTACGCGGGATCGTTGACGCTCGAGCGGTGGTTGAAACTGCCGGAATAAGCCGATCTTGCTGCCTGGGTTCTCGCCTGGTGTTCCGCTGGAAGGGGATCGAGAGTGAGGGGGTCGCGGTTTAGATTTAGGAAAAGGGGAGGAGTGTCGGTTCAGGTAAATGACATGTAATTGGTCTAAAATAGAAGCCATGCGCCTAGTTTAATTGGCCCGGTTCAGTTGAACTGGACGATACTTTCAAAACAGGCTTATGTAGAAGAAATGGACAGCAATAAATAAGTTGTAACCTGTTTTAGAGGAGTTACAACTAGTTAATTTTAATCCAAAATGTTGATAATCCGGGAATTTTCAGTCCAGCAGCAGTCTACAGAAATCTGCAAACATATTTTCTCCACCAACACCATAAAATATGGATATATATATATATTTTTATATATGTATTTTATGGAATAAAAGGACTTGCACAAGCAAAATAAAAGTAAATTACCATAACCTAGGAAAATTGGAATGGACAAAAATCAAAAACTAGGAAAGGGGTTGCCTCCCAATAAGCGCCTTATTTAATGTCCCGGCAGGACTTGCTCTTGTACTTAGCATTACATTAACGTGATGGACGATACGATTCGTTCAATGTAGTCCCCTCTATAAATTTTTACTCGTTGTCCGCTTACTTTAAATTCGGTACCATCCTTCTCATTAAAAATGGTTATAGCGCCATATGGGTGAACTTCTTTCACCTTAAAGGGCCCTGACCAACGGGATTTTAGTTTACCGGGAAATAATTTTAGACGTGAATTAAACAACAGAACTAACTGTCCCGGTTCGAATTGTCTTTCAGTTAACCGTTGGTCATGCCATTTTTTGCTCGGTCTTTATAAATATGCGCGCTATCATAGGCATTCATGCGTAATTCTTCCAACTCGTTGAGTTATAACAATCTCTTTTTACCCGCATCTTGTAAGTCATAATTTATCTTCTTTATGGCCCAATAAGCTCGATGTTCTAACTCTAATGGTAAATGACATGACTTGCCAAAAACCAAACAATACGGGGTTAAACCTATTGGTGTTTTGTAAGCGGTTCGGTAAGCCCATAGGGCATCGTTAAGTTTTGTGGGACCAATCCTTGCAGTTAATACTAACGGTCCTAGCGAGAATTTTTTAATTTCACGATTAGATACCTCAGCTAAACCATTTGTTTGGGGGTGGTAGGCTAGTGCTACTTTATGAGTCACCCCATATTTTCTTAATAGTGCTGCAAATTGGGTATTACAAAAGTGACTCCCTCCATCAGTAATAATTGCTCGAGGGGTACCAAATCGAAGGAAGATATAATTTTTTAAGAAATATAGGACACCCTTAGCATCTTTTTTGGATGTCGCTATTGCTTCCACCCACTTAGAGGCATAATCAACTGCTAGAAGAATATATAGGTTTCCTTTTGAATTAACGAATGGTCCCATGCATAAAATCTAAACCTCAAATATCAAAAAGTTCAACTTCCAATATTGAATTCATATGCATAGCATCCGTGTCTTTGATATTCTCGCTTCGTTGACAACGATCACATTGCTTTACAAATTCATTAGAGTCACAAAATAAACTAGGCCAAAAGAAGCCTGATTCTAGGATTTTCATTGCAGTTCGACTTCCCTTGAAGTGTCCTCCATAAGGAGAGTTATGACACTTTTCCAATACAGATTTCATTTCCTCTTCAAGAACACATCTTCTCACTACTCCGTCCGCTCCAACCTTAAATAGATACAGATCATCCCAAAGGTAAGATCTCACTTGATGTAAAAATCACTTCTTTTGTTGATAATTAAAATCTGGTGGAATTATTTTGCTGACAATATAATTCACATAGTCTACAAACCATGGTGCAGACTTTTCAGAAATGGCCAACAACCACTCATCAGAAAATCTCTCCTCAATCTATGAACGTAAGAATGGATTTGAACACTCAATCCTAGAAAGATGATTCGCTATCAGATTATCTACACCCTTCCTATCTTTGATTTCTAGATCAAACTCTTGTAGTAAAAGTACCCAACGAATTAGGCGTGGTTTAGCATCTTTCTTTTCCATTAAATAACGAATGGTTGCATGATCTGTGTAAACTACAACACTAGTACATAATAGATAAGACCGGAATTTCTCAAAAGCAAAGACTACTGCAAGTAACTCTTTTTCAGTGGTGGTATAGTTGATTTGGGCATCAATCAAAGTCTTACTAGCGTACGCTATTGTGTGGAAGATCTTCTCCCGCACTTGCCCTAACACAACACCTACATCATAGTCACTTGCATCACACATTAAAACAAAAGGTTCTTGCCACTCAGGTGCAACCACAATAGGAGCAGTAGTCAAACAATTTTTTAGTTCATTGAAAGCATGTAAACAAACATCATCAAAATGAAATTTCACATCCTTCTCCAACAAACCACTCAACGGTTTGGCGATCTTCGCAAAATCCTTAATAAATCTTCTATAGAACTCAGCGTGTCCTAAGAAGCTTCGCAACATCTTTACATTTTTAGGAGGCTGTAATTTTTCAATCACTTCTATTTTCGCCTTATCTACTTCTAGCCCGGTTTTAGAGACATGATGTCCTAAAACTATCCCCTTGCATACCATGAAATGGCACTTTTCCCAGTTTAATACGAGATTAGTTTCAACACATCGTGTGAGCACCTTTTCTAGACATCCTAAGCAAGCATCAAATGACTTACCAAAAATGGAAAAGTCATCCATGAAGATCTATATACCTTCATCCATGATGTCCGAGAAAATTGCTATCATGCATCGTTGAAAAGTCGCTGGTGCATTACATAAACCGAAGGGCATTCTTCGAAATGCAAAGGTGTCGTATGGACATGTGAAGGTGGTCTTCTCCTGGTCTTCCAGATCAACAGTGATCTGGTTATACCCAAAATAGCCATCTAAGAAACAGAAAAAGTCATTTCCCGCTAATTTGTCTAAGACCTGATCTATGAATGGCAAAGGGAAGTGATCTTTCCTAGTAGCTTTATTTAATTTTCTATAGTCCATACAGATTCGCCAACCCGTGACAGTTTGTGTAGGAATCAATTCATTATTTTCATTTTTTACTACAGTCATTCCTCCTTTCTTAGGAACGCATTGCACTGGTGACACCCAAGCACTATCCGAGATAGGATATATAATTTCTGCGTCTAGCCATTTAATAATTTCTTTTTTAACAACTTCTTTCATGGGTGGGCTTAAACGACGTTAACGTTCTACCGACCCTTTAAAAGACTCCTCTAAGAGGTATTTATGCATACACAAAGAAGGGCTTATTCCCCTTATATCTGCAATGGTCCAACTGATAGCTAGCTTATATTGTTTTAATAAATTAATCAATTTATTATATTGTTCAGGAGGCAACTTGGAATTAACTATAATAGGCAAAGTGTCATTATCTCCTAGATATGCATACATGAGATGATCCGGAAGAGGTTTTAATTCTAGCATTGGTGGATTTATAATGGAAGGCTTATCCGCTAATGATTTGTCCGACATCTCTAGTGGTTTGGTTTACGGAAAAATGTAGATGGTCCTTTAAGGACTTGTAGACATTCATGAACGTCCTCATCATCATCAGACAACTCCTCATTTGTTAATACATGTATCAGCGTATCATCTTGACTACTTAATTTAAATTTCAAATCATAATTGTTGACGCCAGGAAAATCCTGACCTCAAAATTCGGACCTTTGCAGTCGGAGGCTACTTGCCCAGCTGTCGGATGAGATGGTCAAGCTGGCGACTATAAGGAAGCTAGGAGAGCAACAACAACAGGACCCCAGGTGCTGCGGCAGGGAGATCCCACCACGTACCCGAAAGCTCAAAGGAGTCTTCCCCTCCACAACCAAGAATGGCCGAGTAGGGTACGAGGAAGGCAACGGCTTGGCTAGCAAGCAGGGGTGACGGGCTCGAGAATTCGGAAATCGGGGTCCAGAAGCTCAAGCACAGGTGCCAATCCAAGTACCCCTGGGGTCTTATTTATAGGCAACCAAGGGGTAGGGGGTTTTTATAGCTCAGCCCTCACCTGGCGACATACGGGATACTCGGCACGTATCTTCGACCATAGTCGCCCATCTGGCGAGTATTAGCTGCTGCTCGCACAAGCCGGGCCAATACTCTCGCAGGTCTTCTGTGGCTTGTCGGACACCTGGGGCGACATACGGGATACTCGGTACGTATCTTCGATCATAGTCGCCCACCTGGCGAGTATTAGTTGATGCTCGCCAACCTTCTACCGCTCCTGCTGGCTGATTTGTCTTGTGCCTTGGACTGCTGGTCTCTGTGCTGACCCTTTGACGTTTGACTTCTACCTACGTGGCCTTGAGTGGGTCCTACCCTCGGAGAATAAGGGTTGTACACAATCCCCGCTCTTTGCGAGTAACATAGTTGCTCGGAAAGAAACATCTAACCTTTATTCGACGAGCTTCTGTCTGGGCGAGTATTGGGAGATACTCGGAATCTTGCCGGCCGACGTCTGGGCTCTATATATAGGGGGGGTCTCTGCTGGAACCACCTTTCTGCACTCGCCTACAATGTCGCTAGCTTTTGCTGAGGCTGCCAAAAAGGCCAAGGCTGATCTCGCGAATCTGATCGGCGTTCCAGCTCTTCCCTCTCGTGATGCCGAACTCGATGCCTTCCTCGCCACTAAGAAGAGCAAGCGGATTGCTAAGAAGAAGAAGAAAGGGAAGAAGAAGGAGGCGACTACAGAGAACGTCGCCGACCCTTTGGGCGAGCAACGCCAGCAGCTGCTGGACGACTTGGGCCTCTCCCATGAGGGGAACTCGCCTGCTTCCGCTCCTCCTCCTCTTTCGGCAGAGGTCGCCCCGGAGGCGAGTAGGGCTGGGGCCCAAACTCAAGCCCGACCGGACCTTCCTCCTGCGCGGGGTGGGCTTTTTTAGTCGCTGTTCTGAAGACTATGCTGCTATAATAACCACTCCTGGCGAGATTTCTGACGCTTTTTTGCTTCTGCTTTCAGATCCGCCGAGTACCGAGGTTCGGGAGGAACCTTCGGATGCGCTGCCTCTACGATCATCCTCGATGATCTTGCCTGAGGGTGGATCTCGGGGTGGTCGCTCGGTGAGGATTCTCCACAGCTCTTCTTTGGAGAAGAGGCCGATGAGCGAGCATGGGGCTCCTCTGTCAAGCAGTAATCCTCCTCCGCCACTACCTTCCTCGCGACCAGAACCGGCGAGCAGCTCGCATCTACCCGGAGTTGTGCTGCCGCCTCCCCCTCCTGGACTTCCGCCCTCAGTGGCTCCTCCGGGCGATCAGCGCCCTTCCACTTCAACTGCTCCCTCTACCCACCAAGGGGAGTCCTCGCGCAGGGGTGGGACTGGTGGGTCTTCTGCCTTCTTCGCTCCCAAGGGTGGAGGGCGCACAGGCGATGGTCGCGGTCGGGGGAACATGCCCTTCAACCGGGATCATTTTGGTGGCCACTCTACTCATCGGGATGGCACTTATCGCTCTCCCTCCCCGCACCGAGGAAGGGTTTCTCCTCATCGGTGATCTCGCAGCCCTGCTCGCCGACGATCCCGCAGTCCTCGGCCAGGTACTTGGTCGCTGCTTTTGGATAGTTGCCACCGTTCTTTTGATTCTGCTGGGGTTCTGACTCTTCACCTGTTCTTCTGCAGGTCGCGCTCATACTCCTGTGGGATCTTTAATCGACGTCGTTGGGCTCCCCCCTCGCGAGTACCAAGAGAAAGCTACTCGCGCCATCTTGGACTTGGAGTCCAGGATAGAGCGGCTATCTATCTGCGAGCCTCATCGACGCTTGACTGAGGTGGAGTCGCGGGTGGAGCGCCTGGCGGCTAGTGACCCTCACCGCCGCCTGACTGAATTAGAGGCGCGAGTATCCCGGCTGGAGGAGTTTGATACTCGCCTGTCGGGTACTTAAGCTCGCCTCCAGTCTATCAGTGACTTGGAGCGCAGGGTGGCACGGATCGAGCACCGGCAGCAGCTGCATCATGACGAGCTGGTCGGGATGCGCGCGAGCATGGGCTCGGTGGGGAGGCTGGCGAGGATCGAGGACCAGTTGCGATAAGGCGAGGATGCTATGTCTGTGGCCTTCGAGCATTTCAAGCGTGCTCGCAACATGGGTTGGGTCGGGCGTCATCCTCAACCTCAGGATCCCCAGGCGACCACTCAAGCGCAACCTTAGCTGCTGCCCCTTTCTTCAATTTCTTCTTCTTTGTCTTGTAGCTCCTGGCGAGCATGCTTTGTATCTTTGAACATTTCATTATTTGAAGTAGTATTGACTTGCCGAGTAATTGAATACTCACCTTTTCTTCTTGTCTTGCTTTACTTTATCTATTGTTGTTTAGATTTCTTCTATCTTCTTTTTGCTGTTTGTCGAGCAAATGTTGAATGTCGCCTGCATCCTGGCGAGTTTCTTCGTGTTTCTCTGATGCAGGTACTCGCTAACTTAAGGTCGGCATTTGACGTGCTCTGAGCTTTTGGCGATGTACTTCGATACTCGCCACCCCTAGTCGTACCCGTGGAGTCGTGTTCGACAAGCCAGGCTACCCGACTACTATAAATAGGGGGGTGGGTGAGTCTTAAATACGCTTTCGACGATCTCTGGCTTCTTGAGCGAGTATCATCCAGAACTCTTCTCCTCGCCCTTCTTCCATACTCGCTCCCTTTCTTCCCTTCTAAAAAATGAATGACGAGGCGGCCATTTGGCGAGCAAACCATGCCAAGAACTTCGAGGAGACCTCCTTCAAGAAGCCGATCACGACTCGGAAGGACTTGGATGATTTCAACGCAAAGTTCGCGACGCCAGGCTACGTCGCCAGGCTTCCTCGCGAGTCTGAGCGACTAAACACTTCCTCGCCCTTGGCGATGATCTTCCCCATCCGTCACTTCGAGGTCGGTCTGCGACTTCCCTTATGGCCGGAGTTCCGTCAGATACTCGGCTTCTTCGGGATAGTCCCCGCCCAGATCAATCCCAACGGAGTGGCGATTATCGTGGGATTCTTGTGCTTCCTGCGGGAACAGAATATCGTCTTTGACCTTGCGGTCTTTAGGCGAGTATTCTCGATCATGGCGACCGGCGAGGGCGTCATCTTCCTGTGCAGCCACGTCTGCACTCTGGCGGGCACTTCCAACAAGAACCATCGCTGGGTGGAGCGACTAGTCGCCATCGAAGGCGACTTTGCGGGCATCTCCAGCTCGCCCATCCAGCCGTCGGAGAATGTCTTCACCGTCCCCTTCTTGAGGGACGGTCAGGAGAAACTGCTCGATTCCTTCAGGCATCGTCGCTTCGATGTGATGTTTTGGAGGACGCGAGTAGACGAGCTCATGGAAGTTCGCCTAGGGGAAGGTACTTTTTGTGCGAGCATCACCCTACTCGCTCTTCGGTTTTGATTTAGGAGACTAACCTTCGGTCTTTTTGTCTGCAGGCGTGCAAATTCTTCCGCGCGACGTCCTTCCTCCCGCGGTGAAGGCGACGGCTGCTACCCAAGGGGGTGCAGGAACCTCGGCACGCGAGGTTGGGGGCTCCTCCCCAATCGTCTTGTCGCCAGGGGGCGATAATACCAAGGTCGCCGACGATGAGGCCGGGACCTCCAAGAAGCGAACGGGCAAGGCTAAGGCCTCTGAGCCCAAGAGGAGGAAGAAGGAAGTCGTCCACAGGGATCTGGGCAAGAAGGCGGATCCTTCGGAGGCTGGCGAGCCGAGCGATCATCCTCTCTTCAATGAGGGCATCCGCAGCGAGGATGCCTATGGTCGCCCCTTGGTGACTTGGGCTGAGCGCGCCCACGAGGTGACCCTCAGCTCTAACCTCCCCGCCTGGTCGGATGAGTGGGAGGACAAGGGGGAGGCCTTCGACGTGACCTACGCCCTCTATGGTCGCACGGACGCCGAAGTCCTGCAGGACACAACTACCGAGGATCTGGCTCACCAGACCTCGCGCTCCCTCTTGCGGTCAGCCGAGCTGGCTCATGCAACAGCAAGGCGACTACTTGAGTATGAGCAGTCGATCAAGGTGCAGGGTCCGAAGTTGATCGCCCTCGCGCTCCGGATCAAGGAGTTTGAGGTACTCGTCTTTGCGTCTTTGCTTGTTTCTGAGATACTCGCCACCTTGCTGACAACTTTAAACTAACTTTACTTCTTTTTACCTTTTGCAGGCGGCCGAGCTGGAGTCGGCGAAGAGGCTCTCCCAGGCTGAGAAGGAGCTGGAGGATACTCGCTCGGCCCTGGAGATCGCTCAGATTCGCATCGCCGAGTTGGAAACTCGGCCTGCCGAGCAACAATCGGCAGAGGCGGGCCCTTCTCGGGGCAAGCGCATAAGGATGCACGGCGACGACATGCCTTATGTTTGCTGGGAGATCGCGCGAGCAACGGGGGATGTCATCCTGAATCAGCTGAAGGCCGATAATCTTCTGAAGCCGGAGGCAATAGGATTGACAGTGGGGGATATCATTCCGGCACTGCTCGCCGAAGAGTCCACCTCCCCCTTGCGAGCATCCTCGCCAATACCTAGCGATGTTGAGGACGACGATGACGAGGATGACGATGATGATGATGATGATGACGATGATGATGCTGCTGATGAGCCCGATGTAGATATAGAAGGCGAGGATGTCGCCTAGTCGCCTGGGCTCCCTTTTTGCTCGCCCAGCGACCTTTTTTGTGCAGTCCTTTTTGTATACCTGTAACTTGTAGCATATACAAAGTTTTTGCAAATTGACGGGAACTTGATTTTTATTGCTTGCCTGTTCTTCTTTCTTGTATTTACTTCTTTGCTTGTATGTCGCTTAGGCTCCTAGGCTCGAGGCGAGGTGGAGTGCTCGCTAGGCTCTTAGGATCTCGGCGAGGATGAGTGCTCGCTCCTGCATACTCGGCAATGCATGCTTGCACCAACATTCTCGCACCTGCATACATGCACCTGCCTTCTTGCTCCCAAGGCCTTGACTTGCACCTAGTGAAGAGTTCGTTAGGATTTACGCAATAATCGAAGGAGCTCTTCAAGGGAAGGAAGAAGTAGGGTTCAGTAGTTGGGGAGGCCCAGGGGGACATGTCATCCCGAGGCATCTCTCATACTTGAAAGCCTGATGTCTTCAAAGGATGACGTCAAGTAAGGCATGGCAGCCAGACAGGTCTAAGGGGACACACCGTCCTTAGGCCACCATCCTAATGGGATGCTTTGAAGTCTTCAAAGGATGACGTCAAGTAAGGCATGACAGCCAGACAGGTTCAAGGGGACACACCGTCCTTAGGCCACCATCCTACTTGGATGTTTTGAAGTCTTCGAAGGATGACGTCAAGTAAGGCATGGCAGCCGGACAGGTCCAAGGGGACACACCGTCCTTAGGCCACCATCCTACTTGGATGTTTTTAAGTCTTCGAAGGATGACGTCAAGTAAGGCATGGCAGTCGGACAGGTCCAAGGGGACACACCGTCCTTAGGCCACCATCCTACTTGGATGTTTTGAAGTCTTCGAAGGATGACGTCAAGCAAGGCATGGCAGCCGGACAGGTCCAAGGGGACACACCGTCCTTAAGCCACCATCCTACTTGGATGTTTTGAAGTCTTCGAAGGATGACGTCAAGTAAGGCATGGCAGCCGGACAGGTCCAAGGGGACACACCGTCCTTAGGCCACCATCCTACTTGGATGTTTTGAAGTCTTCGAAGGATGACGTCAAGTAAGGCATGGCAGCCGGACAGGTCCAAGGGGACACACCATCCTTAGGCCACCATCCTACTTGGATGATGAATGCCGACCAAACCTGTTTCCTGCTGCTCAACAATTTTAATGGGAGTTTAAGCTCACTTAAGCACAATAACTCATACAATCGGAGGAAAAGCTGGAAACAAGACGCTTTGAAGCGAGCTGGTTTAAATTGATCACTTCCTTGCCCGATCGGAAGGTCGGCGTCCAGACTCCTTCCCTGTAATCTTTCTAGTCGGATGAGAAGTGCAATCGATACGAACCGTGTCCAACATGCAAGGGGGGAGCAGATCTCGACCGTCAATGCAGAGGCTTGGTCTTAAAGGGTTGCTGAACCGAGGCACTGTCCCACCATCCGTTCTGGAGTTTTTACGAGGATTAAGTCGGAGGCTCGTTTTCCAACCTTGCATGTGGACCAATTCTACCTGTTTTTCATTTTTATTTTAGGAGCTTACAGCTCTCAAGGGTATGCGACGCCTTTATTCAAGGGTCCCCTAAGCTAGTTAAATTGATCGCCCCCTTGCCAGATCGGAAGGTTGGCGTCCAAACTTCTTCCCTGTAATCCCTCCAGTCGAATGAGAAGCGCAGTCGATACGAACCGTGGCCAACATGCAAGGGGGGAGCTGATCTCGACCGTCAATGCAGAGGCTTGGTATTAAAGGGTTGCTGAACCGAGGCACTGTCCCATCATCCGTTCCGGGGTTTTACGAGGTTTAAGTCGGAGGTTCATTTTCCAACCTAGCATGTGGACCAATTTTACCGGCCTTTTCTTTTTTCTTCTCTGAAGATTCTTGATGTGACAGAAAAAGCTTCCCAGTCCCGTGTTTCCGGGAGAGGAAGGGTTTTAATCTATAGGGATTACAAGGGTGGGATATACACATTCCCCCTTAGGGGTAGAACCTTTTCAGGTCATCACCGCTCCAAGTATTCCCAAGCAGCTCTCCATCTTGGTTCTGCAGTCGGTATCCTCCGGTTAGGAGTGACTCGTGGATGATGAAGGGCCCTTCCCAGTTTGGATGGAGCTTTCCGATGGCCGCTGATCGTCCCTCCGCGTCTACCTTCTTCAGGACCAGGTCACCTTCTTGGAAGTGCTTGAGGCGAACATTTTTATCAAAATGCCTCGCCATTCGTCGCTTGATCTCCTCTTGCCTGGCAGAAGCTAAATCTCTAAGTTCTTCGATGTAGTCGAGAGATAGCTTCTGAGCCTCCTCATTCTCTAGTCGTCATCCCTCACTTCCGCCCTCGGCGGCAATCACCCTTGGACTTCTGACTTCAAACTCTACTGGGATGAGAGCTTCCGATCCGTGAGAGAGCTTGAACGGTGTCTCCCTGGTAGCTGAGCTAGGAGTGGTGCTCAAAGCCCACAGGACCGAGGGGAGCTGGTCCGCCCAGTTGCCTCTCAGATTCTCCACCTTCTTCTTCAGCAGGTTGATGATCAGCTTATTGGCGGCCTCCACTTGGCCATTGCTCCTTGGGTGATGCACGGAGGCTAATCGAAGATCAGTTCCCAGCTGTCTGCAGAAGTCTTCCAGCTCCAAGCTGGCAAACTGAGGACCGTTGTCGGTGACGATGGCGAGAGGAATCCCAAACCTACAGACGATCTCCCCCCAGATGAAGTTCTTCACGACTTGAGAGGTGGTCTTGGCCAAAGCTTTGGCCTCGATCCACTTGGAGAAGTAGTCGATCATGACAAGAATGAACTTACTCTGGCCACTAGCTAGGGGGAAAGGGCCAATCAAATCCATTCCCCAAATGGCGAACGGCCATGGGGCGGTGATTGATCGGAGCTGCTGGGCTGGCTGCAACTGGAGGGGGGCGAAGAGCTGGCACTTCTGGCACTTCTTTGAGAAGATCTCAGCATCTTTCCGGATAGTAGGCCAGAAGTAACCATGCCTCAAGACCCTCTGCTCTAAAGTGCGAGTCCCAGAATGACTTCCACACTCTCCCGAGTGGATCTCTTCCAACACCCGGGGTACTTCATCTTCAGAGATACATCTGGCTAGGGGGCCCGAGATGGTTTTACGGTACAGCTCCCCATCCAGCAAAAGATAGTACGCTGCTTTGTACCGAAACCTTCTCTGATCCCCTTCACTTGCTGGAAGCTGGCCGGTGGCAAGGAATGCCAAAAAAGGATCCATCCATGAGGGGCGCTGCTCGATCTCCATCATCTACCCTTCTTCAATAGACGGCCGGAACAGCTCGGTGATGGTTTCCCCAGCCCTTGGCCCATACTTGGTCAAACGGTCCGCCGCCGAGTTTTCCTCTCTCGGGACGTGCTCGACGAAGAACGACTGGAAGCCTCCAATCAATCCCTTGACCTTCACCAAGTATTTCTGTAGGATGGTGTCGCGTACTTCGAACTCTCCTCTGATCTGTGACGCGACCACCATTGAATCCGTAAAGGCCCGAACATTATGGATCCCTAACTCCTTGGCGAGGCGCAAGCCTGCCACTATGGCCTCGTACTCTGCCTGATTGTTTGTGATGGGAAAGAGGATCTCGACGGCCTGCTCGATCCTCGTTCCCTGTGGGCTGACAAGAACGATGCCCACTCCTACAGAGCTCTTTCCCGAAGCTCCGTCAACAAACATCTTCCAAGGGATTGGGTCGAACATCTCTTCCCCTGGCTCTGCTTCTGCAGAGAAGTCTGCCAAGAAGTCTGCTACCGCTTGGGCCTTGATCACCACCCGAGGTGAGAAAGAAATGTCGAACTCGTTGAGTTCTACCGACCATTTCGCTAATCTCCCTGAATGCTCCACTCCTTCCAAGATGCTTCGGAGAGGATGATCAGTCACTACTCGGATGGAGTGAGCCTGAAAATAAGGCCGGAGCTTCCGCGTCGACACCACCAAGGCGAAGGCAAGCTTCTCCAGGATTGGATACTTCAGATCCGCCTTCTTTAGCACCCGGCTGACGTAGTAGATGGGTAACTGTTTCTTCCTCTCTTCTCGGACTAGCACAGAGCTCACAGCCTCTGCCCCTACTCCAAGGTAGATGAGCAGGTCTTCGCCTTCTTTTGGGCTCTGAAGGAGAGGTGTCTGAGTTAACTGCTCCTTTAGCTTCACGAATGCCTTCTCGCATATTTCGGACCACTCAAAATTCTCCGTTTTGCGGAGTGTTCTGAAGAATGGGGAGCACTTCTCCCTGGCCTTTGACAGGAAGCGGCTAAGACCCGCCAACCTTCCAGTCAACCTCTGTACCTCCTTCATTGTCTTCGGGGAAGGCATCTCCAGGATCGCCCTAACCTTGTCGGGGTTAGGCTCTACTCCCTCCGGGGTAAGGAGATGCCCCAGGAATTTGCCTCTTCCTGCTCCAAAGACGCACTTCGCAGGATTCAACCTCATTTTGAACCTCCACGCTCACCGCACCAAAGTGTTGACGCCAGGAAAATCCTGACCTCAAAATTCGGACCTTTGCAGCCGAAGGCTACTTGCCCAGCTGTCCGACGAGATGGTCAAGCTGGCGACTATGAGGAAGCTAGGAGAGCAACAACAACAGGACCCCAGGTGCTGTGGCAGGGAGATCCCACCACGTACCCGGAAGCTCAAAGGAGTCTTCCCCTCCACAACCAAGAATGGCCGAGCAGGGTACGAGGAAGGCACCGGCTTGGCTAGCAAGCAGGGGTGACGGGCTCGAGAATTCAGAAATCGGGGTCCAGAAGCTCAAGCACAGGTGCCAATCCAAGTACCCGTGGGGTCCTATTTATAGGCAACCAAGGGGTAGGGGGTTTTTATAGCCCAGCCCTAACCTGGCGACATACGGGATACTCGGCACGTATCTTCGACCATAGTCGCCCATCTGGCGAGTATTAGCTGCTGCTCGCACAAGCCGGGCCAATACTCTCGCTGGTCTTCTGTGGCTTGCCGGACACCTGGGGCGACATACGGGATACTCGGTACGTATCTTCGACCATAGTCGCCCACCTGGCGAGTATTAGTTGCTGCTCGCCAACCTTCTACCGCTCCTGCTGGCTGATTTGTCTTGTGCCTTGGACTGCTGGTCTCTGTGCTGACCCTTTGACGTTTGACTTCTACCTACGTGGCCTTGAGTGGGTCCTACCCTCGGAGAATAAGGGTTGTACAATAATCATAGATTGATATACTTTGAACATCCTCCATTTCATCTTCTTTCATATGAGGATACTTCATAGCTTTGAGCACATTAAAGGTAACATGCTCATCATTGACTCTCATAGTCAATTCGCCCTTATGCACATCTATTAAGGTTCTCCCGGTTGCTAAAAATGGTCTCCCTACAATGATGGGAAGTTCCTTGTCCTCCTCCATATCTAAAACAACAAAATCTGCAGGGAAAATGAACTTATCCACTTTTACTAGTACATCCTCTATAATCCCCTTTGGAAAAGCAAGCGTCTTATCAGCTAATTGCAAAGTAAGCGATGTTCTTGTAATATCACCTAATCCCAACTTCTTATAAATAGAAAGAGGCATTAAGTTAATACTTGCCCCTAGATCACACAATGCCTTTCCTTCAAATTGATACCCAATGGAGCATGGTATGGTAAAACTTCCAGGATCTTTTAATTTCGGGGGAAGTTTCTATTGAAGGATTGCGCTGCACTCATGAGTGAGTGCTACCGTTTTATTTACTCCAAATTTTCTCTTTTTAGTAAGGATATCTTTCATGAATTTAACGTAACTAGGCATTTGTTCTAAGGCTTCTGCAAATGGAATATTAATTTATAATTTCTTGAATATTTCTAAGAATTTTTGAAATTGATGGTCTAACTTGCTTTTTCTTAACCTTTGAGGGAAAGGTGGCAGAGGGTATACAATTTCACTTTCCTTCTTCTTTAGAGATTCGAATTTAGTTTCTGTCTTATTCTCCCCGACTATCTCTACTTCATCTTCGTCCTTACGGTTACTCTTAGGTGTTGGTTCTTCATTTGACTTGCTAAGAATCACACTCTCTAAATTACTTTCATCACTACTCTTCTTGGTTTGTTCCTTCACGTGATCACTTTCTAACTCTTTTCCACTCTGTAACACTACCACTTTACATTGTTGATTATCACCTTTAGGATTAGGGGTTGTATCGGCTGGAAGTGCCCCTTGTGGTCTAATGTTCAATGCATTAGAAATTTGACCAAGTTGAGTTTCAATTATACATAAAGATCCCTCCAGACTAGATACACGAGCATCATTCTTTTGCATGGATTCAATGATAAAATCATCTGTTAGTTTCCTAGGTGCTCCTTGTTAAATGACATTGTGGTTTTGGTGAGGATTAGAATTTGAATTGAATAAATGTGGAGGAGTCATTTCGGAATTATTTTTCCATGAAAAGTTTGGATGATTTCGCCATTCTGGGTTGTAATTATTTGAGAATGCATTGTTGTGTGGCCTATGTTGCCCACTAATATAATTAGCTTCCTCATTATGCCTAATAAGTTGTTCTACTGTGAGTGATGGATTCATGATAGGCAAGGGATTAGATATGCTATTTACTTGGGGGGTCATGTGAGTTTGGTTTAAAGTTAAAGCATCTAACCTCTTATTCATTGAATTAAATTGTGCGGTCATTTGAGCCACAAAAGAAGTGAATTGATCAACTTGATATAAAGCAGCAGTAGAGGATGTCGATTGTCGGTCAATTGAGTGATAGTTATTGGAAGACAAATCCTCTAGTATCGAGTAAGCATCCTCGGGATACTTATTCATCAAAGATCCTCCCGCAGCTCCATCCACTTGAATCATAGTGGAAGTCTGGAGGCCATTGTAGAAGGTCCACACCTGTTGATGGATGGCTAAGCCATGGTGAGGACACTTCCACAATAATTCTTTGAAACATTCCCACGCGTCATAAAGTGTTTCACCATTAATTTGCATAAACGTGGATATGTCTCGCATAAGTTTGGCCATTTTAGATGGAGGAAAGTACTTAGCTAAGAATTTTTCCACTAGCGATGTCCAAGTCATGATAGAAGCGTTAGGCATAGAGTTTAACCAATCTTTCGCTTTACCTTCTAATGAAAAAGGAAACAGGCGTAGTCTAATAGCTTCATCCGAAGCACCATTAATCTTGAATGTATCGCAGATTTCAATGAAGGTCCTTAAATGTGAGTTGGGGTCTTCGTGATTTAGTCCGCCAAATCTATTATTTTGAACTAAGTGCATGGCAGTAGGATCTATTTTGAAATTATTAGCTTCAATGGCAGGCGGTAGCATTTTTCTATATATAGCCGCCAAATTCGTGGATTTTCCTTAGTTTCTCACGTGGATTCTCTCCAAAGGCAAAGGAAGAGGTCAGGGAGAGGAAGGACGTCAATTTTGGCTAGAGCAAGTCCGGGTAGGAGATCTCTTGCGCACTTGTGCCATCGTTGGATCCGTGGAGAGGAAGGTTAACCCTATGGCACCAAAACGAGCACTAAGGGTAACGATTCTCCTCCTTAATCTCTGGACACGCTAGTCCTTGGATTTGCATAGTAGCAGGAAGATTTCCACTAATTAGTGGATAGATTTCTTCCGACAGGTCGATATGGAATATCCGCGTAGAAATTGCATATATAGTCTGTAACGTAGTACAAACATAAGCATATTGTGTGAAGCTTATCTGGACAGGTTGGTCTAGATTGGTGATGTTTATTGCGCTCCGGAGAAGACTCTGAGTATGTATGAATGTTTTCGAGTTCTGGGTGTTGTGATGTGCCGCAGGGAGTTCTGGAGGTGATCTCCAAAAAATACCTGAAAGAGCTGACAGAATTGAGTTCTGTAGCTAGCGCTAGTGCTAGCGTCGGCGCTATCTCCAGTGGTCCTTGAGATCGCGTGGTATGATTGAGAATGGCCCTGGGGGCTGTGGTGATGACCCTGTGAGGTCGTCTATGTGATCGGGATGAGGTGAAAGTTTACCTGCATCGTGATGTTTGTTCGCGATGATTGAGCCGGGACTAGCTGGATCTGAACCTGTCCATATTGGTCGGTGAAGAGGTCGCCCCTCGGTGTACCGCCTTATGGAAGATGCCGGAAAATGTCGGTTTGTACGGCTTAGCTCAATTGATCATCCAAGCTGAAAAAGGACTTGTGGATGGAGTGTGTGGCCTTGAGTCGACGTATATGGTGATTGTTTTTATGCGGTGCTTAGACGCACCTGTGAAATATTTGTGTTATTGCTTGTTTGCAGGGAAGGAGTACCACCGCCCCGGGCTTGGGGTGGGGTCATTATAAATCTGGGCCAGCTAAAGCTGACCGGTTACCTATTTTCCCACTATTTGGTGGATTGTGTTTGACAGGTCCTGGCGAGATGAGCGGAAAATAGCGGGTTGGAACCACAGCTGCTGCGCTTTGCTGGCCCTTGAAGGCCCAAGTATTTTGCATGTTTACTACTTTTTATGTGTGGCCTGCGTGCCGATGTTTGGAAGCCACTGTCGCTGTAAACATTTCACATGTAAAACTTGTTTTGTATATTCATTTCTAGTGAACAAGTGGACAACTTATGTAATCTGGTTTTACCTTAAATAAATGCTTCCGTTGTGTATGACTATGTGTATGCTGAGATGGATTTATTTGAAACTATTTAACTGCCAATTACGTAACGCTCTTTGCTATTCATTTAATATGGTGTGGGTCCCGGCCGGACCTACTGTTATATTCTACGTAACGGGGCAGGTGCTACACAAAAAATGGGAGTTGCGGACATGAGAATGCTTGGGTGGTTGTGTGACAAACGAGACATAATAAAATTTGGAATGAATGTATGAGGAATATGACAGGAGTGACGCTAATTGTAGAGAAGATGCGAGAATCTCGACTAAGATGGTTCAGACATGTACAAATGAGACCATTAGAGGCACACATTGGGCGTTGTGAGAGTTTATTCACTAGGCATGTTAAACGGGGGAGGGGTTGACAAATAAAGACTTCGAATGAAACTATTATAAGGAAAGACATGATATACTTAGGCATTAGTGTGATTATGACTAAAGATTAGACACAATGACGACAAAGGATTATCCATATAGCAACGGACCCGACCCCACTATAGTGGGATAAAGGCTTGAGTGTTGTCGTTGTTGTTGTTATATGAGAAAACAATTTGGTTTTCAGGTGTGAAATTTAAAGCGGCGTACGAATAAGATTTTGTGGGATGTGTATATCAATTGAATGCATATAGCGAGAGACTGTGTGCTAATATGAACACATTATTTTTTCTATACTCGAAACCCAAAAAAAACATGGGACCATGTGACTCTCACTCTCCCACTCTAAGGGCATGTTTCAATTGAATGCATATAGCGATTAGCGAGAGACAGTGTGCTAATATAAACACATTATTTTTTCTATACTCGAAACCCAAAAAAAAGCATGGGACCATGTGACTCTCACTCTCCCACTCTAAGGGCATGTTTGGGAGGGTTTTTTAGTTCCTTTTTCGTTTTCTGAAAATATCACTGCACCTAACAAAACGTTTGAATTGTCTACAGGTGGGAAAAGCTACCGCGGAAAACTCATTTTCTCCTCCTTTTGAAAAGTCACTTGTCCCCTACTTTTCAACCTTTTCGAAAATCACTTCCTCATCCCGATACAAGATTAGCGCATTTTCCGCTCGAGTGCAATTTTTTCCCCTGTGCGTACATTTTTCTGCCCGGGCGAGCATTTCTTCGCCCATGGGCGCATTTTAGGGCCGGACGTGCATTTTTGCCCAGTCGCGCATTTTCTGCCGGGCGCGCATTTTTTCGCCCGGCGCGCATGTTTTGCCTTACGCGCATTTTTTGTCATGCACACATTTTTTGCCCGGGAAGGCATTTTTCGTGGGGGCGCGCATTTTTCGCGCGGGCGCCCATTTTTCGCATGGACTCGCATTTTTCGCGCGGGCGCGCATTTTTCGCCCGGACTCGCATTTTTTCGTCCGGGCACGCATTTTCTCATCGGGGAGCACATGTTTCGCCAAGCGCATTTTTCGCCCGGGCATGCATTTTTATCCGGGGAGCGCATGTTTCGCTAGGGCGCGCATTTTTCGCACGGGAGCGCATGTTTCGCCGTGGCGCGCATTTTTCGCCCGGGCACGCATTTTCCTCCTGGGAGCGCATTTATTCGCGTGGGCGCACATTTTTCAGCCGGACTCGCATTTTTTCGCTCAAGTGTGCATGTTTCGCCCGGAAGCACATTTTTCGCCCGGGCCCACATTTTTCGCCCGAGCGCACTTTTTTTGCCCGGGCGCGCATTTTTTTTGCCCGCTCGCATTGTTTTCTCCCGTGCGCGTATTTTTTGCCAGGGCGAAGAATGCGCGCCCGGGAGAAAAAAGAGTTTCGGACGAAAAATTCTCGCCCGGACGAAAAATGAGCGCCCGGGCGAAAAATGTGCGTCCGTGCGAGAAATGTGCGCCCGGACGAAAAAAATACGCGCCCGGGCGAAAAAATGCGAGTCTGGGCGAAAAATGGCTTTCGGGCTAAAAATGCGTGCCCGGGCGAAAAATGCCCGTTCGGGAGAAAAATGCGCTCCCAGGCGAAAAATACTCGTTCGGGCGAAAAATGAGTGCCCGAGGTGAAAAAATGGTTGTTCAGGCGAAAAATGCCTGTCCTTGCGAAGTATGCGCGTCCGGGCGAAGTATGCGCGCCCGGGCGAAATATGCACGCCCGGGCAAGAAAATCACGCTCTTATGCTCATTTTTCCCCGGGCGCGCATTTTTCTGCCCGAGCTTGTTTTTTTTTAAAAACATGTCACCGCAACGGAGATTTGTCAAACAGTTTATAAATTGTTTCTCATTTTTGAAAATCTCTGTAAAAGGAGTTCACCCAAACAGATTTTCTTTTGCAATAGAAATTTTTCAAAAGCACATTTTCCTACCATCCTTTTGTCACCATTCCTCTTATCTGAAAAGCCCTCTCAAACATTCCCTAAATCTCTCTACGACCTTGTCCCCTCCCCCTCTCTCTCCCGGGAGATTTTGCGTCCGGGTCCTGGTTATAATCGGTAGTCGCTGGAGATAAAACTCTTTTATCTGAGAAACAACTCCTTTATGTCGGATACAACTACTTTATCTGAGATACATATACTTTTACACACGGCGCAATCTGGTTGGTTCTAAATTTCTCTCTCCTCCAGACGCAAAAATTTCGCCTCTCCCTGGCTACTGTCTCTCCCACGCATCTTCTCACATTCTCTCCCCACCCCCTCTCTCTCTCCCCGCATTGTTGTTGATGCCTAGGTAATTTAATAGGTACAGGAGACCGCTATGGAAATTTTTTGTTTGGCCTTCCCTACTTTCTTGAGGTAGAATTTTTTTTTCGTGCGTCCGACGGATAAAAGCTGTGTGCCCTGAACACAATCTCAGCCGACCATCAACTATTTTTTTTCTTAAAGATGCTCTTTCTTTAGCCTTTGGATTATGCATCGAATTGAATAGATGACGTGCACACATACCTCTATGTGCGCACGGGCACCCAAAAAATCTCCCTTTGAGATCTCGGTACCATGACAATCTCCTGTAAACTCGTGTCCTCGCCTTCAGGCTTCACCCCTCATAATGAAGGGTAACCAGTCACTCAGAAAGACTTGTATTTTGAATAGTATTTGTTTTATAATATTATTATATCAAACAGTATTTTTTAAAAAATTATATTAATATAGCTGATTCCTCAATAAATGTGAGCCCCGCAGATTCAATGACTGCATGATCTGCCATTAATAAGACCTTCATCTTGTATTGATTGATGTGACATTTCCTATTAATTGACGAAATTAATGGAGGGAGATGTTCCCAGTGTTTTAAGAGGCAATTGTTAACAGCACTATGCTTTTGGCTATTCGCACCCATTTAAAATTGTTTTTTAGGATTTTGTTAAAAATCTAACCGCACTCTCATTCTCGCACTCACCAAGGCCGATGCCCTCCTCGCACTCGCCGATGCCGACGCCCAGTAGAAGGACGCCCAGGAGAAGAAGGCTGTCGACGTAGGTTCAGGGACAGAAGAAGACGCTGACGCTTCCTTCTCCCTCTATTCTCACACCCACTGACGCCCTCCTTCTCGCTTCAATCTCGTACTCGCCGACGCCCAGTAGAAGAACGCCCAAGAGCATTCTAGGTTGTCGACGTAGATTCAGGGAGAGAAGAAGACGCCGACGCTTCCTTCTCACTTGATTTGGTACCCGTCACTCCATTTCTCTGCTTTTTTCTCTACCAGTTTGCTTGGTTTTAGGATGGATTTCTGTAGAGTGTACATAATGAAGTTGCCGGTTCGCAAAAATACAAATTTTGTTGTTAAGATTCGCTATTATTTTACACCATTTTGGTCTACAAATATTGTTGATGCCTACGACGTTGTTGGTGATGGTCATTGTGGATACAAAGTAATTAGTGATGCACTGAATGTAATGGGTGGTTGGCAACAAGTACGAAAAGATTTATATTTGGAGCTTGAAACTTGGCGTGTTTTGTACAGTGATATATACCGTAGCAAGCGGAGATTAGAGTTGTTGGACTCTCTACAATGCATAGAAACTCCAACGCCATTTGATAAATGGATGACACTACCGGATATGAGACTAGTTATCAGTTCATGCTCCAACATAGCAGTGGTTCTACTATCAAAGGTGCAAAGTTTGACATATTTTTCCTCTTCATTCATCAATGCTGGAGGTACCAACACTTATATGCATTGGTTTTTTAAATAATAATCACTTCATTCAGTTAGTCTTGAATACTTGCTCTCCGATGCCACACATTGTTCCTTTATGGATGAGATATCACGAACAAGTGGCGGAAAATTGAGGATTACATTACAAACAATGGTTGCAAGGACCACCACCGGCTACGGGACCATGCATATTACTAACAGTGGATAATTGATAATGCCGCATCGGTATGTAAAACATTTTAAAAACTTTTTTTACTTAATAGTTTATTTCAAATTGTAATGTAAAAATTATTATTATTATAATTATTATTATTATTATTATTTTCATATTTGCATGGTAAAGGATGACGTGAAACAATGACAATTTTGGATGCAATCATGACTTGTTTTGAATGTTAACTTTATTTTTATGAACTATAAAACGATGACAATTAATTATATTTTAATGGTGTTTTGGGAAGTTTATTTATATCAATGTATTTGTATTGATATTGCTTAAAAAATTCAATTTTTTATTTTTTAAAAAATTTTGGTTTGTAGATAAAAATTATGTTTGCGGA
The DNA here is from genome assembly GCA_033032865.1 of Dactylorhiza incarnata. Taxonomy (NCBI): domain Eukaryota; kingdom Viridiplantae; phylum Streptophyta; class Magnoliopsida; order Asparagales; family Orchidaceae; genus Dactylorhiza; species Dactylorhiza incarnata. The sequence goes on along the minus strand of JAWHQI010000184.1, from coordinate 608,205 downwards.
TAGTCATTTTGAAAAACAATGATATGCGGATATCAAATAGTTGCGGATAGCCAAAACCGAGGTGCTAATAACAATTGCCTTTAAGAATCAAGTCAGATTTTCTGGGCATAGAAGAGAGAATTTTAGGAACGATGCTCGCACGATGCCTTCATGTGGAATTTTTTTCTTTCAAATTACAGTCGTAACATCATCTACAGTTGTACATGGTTTGTATTTTCAGTTATAAATTACTGTTGTAATTTAGTTCAAAAAGTTCTTTTTTTATTAGTATATTTACACATCAAAATATATGCATATGAGTACTTAAAATGACCGTAAAAATACATTAATCAAAATTCTTTGATTTTTTTTGCGAAAAAATAAAAAATATACCATATAAAAGATTTACCCGTATGATGCTCCATATGATCCCCGTACAGAATTTTTTTTCCTCGTAGAATCCGTATGTTTGAATCCTCCCATTTATTAAGCAAATTATACATATTCATGAATCATGATACAATACATACATTGTGATTATTCGTATCATATACACAATTAATCTAGAGCAATGTTAAGTGCGCATCAAGTTTGGCTATGTGCACCCAATATTATGTGCACATGATTAAATTTTATTTGTAACCGAAATCTATATATGCACACAAAATAATAACTTGTTTTTTTGTCTTCTCTCAGAAAAAATTTCTATACGCGATGAGTGTATTTTTTCCATAAAATTACATTTTGAAGCATAAAGTTATATTTTTTTACAAAATAATTGACGGAATATAAATTATGGTATTTTTATAGTTTTTTAGTACTCATACGTATATATTTTGAAATAAAAAACAGTCGGTAAAAATACAGTCGTAAAAAAATTAGAACTGTAATTTACGGACCCTCATTTACAACTATAATTTTAGATGAAAAAGAGGACATGGTGTGGTGGGCGTATAGAAAATTTTCTCTCACTCTCAGCCTCCCCTTCAAATTCGTTAGCCTTCTCCCGCCAGAAATCTTCTCTTTGACACTAATCGCTCACAATTTTAACTTCTAGTTCTGACAAATTTTGCTAGTTCTTAAACTTGCATGTAGAGCTCGCAAGTCTGTCTGACTTCTAAATTCATCGCTGCAAAACGGAATCTGCTGCAACAAATCATCCATGAATGCGTTGTTCATCATCTTCTCAAATTTCTGCTTTGTTTCATATCAAATCATCTCCTAACAGGCATCGGTGTCATGCAGCTGACACTCATTCTTGCCTACGAGAGAATTGAATCCAGAAAACGAAAGGAGGAAGAAGCTTACCAAAGAGATATTTGAAATAAGAAAAAAGGAGGATATGATGATCAACTGGCAAAATGGAGGAGAAGATTAACAAACCATGTATTACGCCTGCAGGATGAAGATGAAATCAGGAAAAAAGGAGGAAGATGAACGAAATGAGGAAGAAGCTCATGTGCTCTTTTCGATGGGGAGGAATAGACCGAAGGAGAGCAGGAAATCGCTCAGGGAGCCAGAGAAATCACGCAGGAAGGAGGAAGGAAATCGCTCAGGGAGCTGGCTGCCTGCGTGACCGCGTCTAGGGAGATGGATAAATGATCGCAGTTTAGGGCTGCCTACGCTTAGAAGTTCTTTCTGATGAGGAGGAATAGACTAAAATTGGGGTTTTATTGTTTATTTCGCGGGTGCACGTAGCCAAAATAGCATTGGCCTTACCATTGCTCAGTATATATTACATTGAGCACATACATCAGTGAATCTGCTCATTGTAGCCGTAAATTTTTTGTACATATCTGAATTACTCGTATTCATCGAGATCAAAAATACATATGTAGGACATGGCAACGAACTAGTCGGCCTTCAATCATACTATAGTTCAAATTTTGCGAGATGAGACTTTGCCTCCTTGCGGGTTGAGATCTGGGCTCTAACTAACAATATCCACTCACGGACCTCTGCGTGTGATTGTCACACGGTGTGTACCCACGTTATATATATTGATTTTTATGAAGTGAGAAGGGAATGTTTTTGGTTGGTCGGTTTCGACGGTGGGTGTTCTAGGCGGATCCGCTATGCGGATGTTGTTTGGTGTTTTGCGGACTGACCCTATAAAAGGGGTAATTCTCTTCCTTATTGTTAGACTTTGGAGAAAACCATAAGTCAATGTATATTGACCCTAAGGAAGGACCCAAGGGGTCTTACATATAGAACAAGAGGAGATCCCGAAAACACCACAGACGGTGTGTGACTAAAGAATATAAAAGAATATAATATTAAATTCAGTAATATTAACACCTTCCCTCAAACTCACGGTGGATCATGAACCGAGAGTTTGCTAATGAGATATCAGAATCTTGCAGATGTGAGAGACTTGGTTAGGAAATCCGCAATTTGCTCTTCAGATGTAATGAACGGTATATAGATAATGTTGGCGAGGAACTCCTGGCGAGTGAAGTGACAATCAATCTCGATGTGTTTCGCCTGTTCATGAAAAATTGGATTAGAGGCAATTTGTATAGCACTTCGATTATCACAGAATAAGGGAGTGGGTCCGGATATCGACACACCAAGATCACAGAGAAGACGACGAAGCCAAACGATTTCAGCAGTGGTGGAGGCCATGGCACGATACTCGGCCTCAGTGCTGGAACGCACAATGGAGTCCTATTTCTTGCTACACCATGAGATAAGAGAGTCACCCAGAAAGATACAGAAGCCAGTAGTTGAGCGCGGAGTAGCAGCATCCCCCGCCCAGTCAACACCGGAGAATGCTCTGAGGGTGAGTGGAGAAGTGGCAGAGAGAAACAATGAGCGGGTGACTGAGGTGCGGAGATAGCGGAGAATCCGGAAGACAGCGGCTTAATGAGCTGAGCGGGGAGCTTGGACAAACTGACTGACAAAGCTAACAACATAGGCAATGTCAGGTCTAATCATAGTAAGATAGACCAGCATCCTGACAAGGCACTGATAGAGGGAGACATCCGGGAGAGGTTCACCGTCAGTTGGGAGAAGTTTGAGATTGAGCTCGATGGGAGTATCAGCAGTGCGGGCGTCAGTGAGAGCGGCAGCAGAGAGGAGGTCAGATATATACTTCTATTGAGATACAATGATGCCACGTTTGGACCGGGAAATCTCCAACCCAAGGAAGTAGCGAAGGGGGACAATGTCCTTCATCTCGAACTGACTGCGGAGGTGTTGTTGAAGAGAGGCAATGGTGGCATGGTCATCGCCAGTGATAATTGTAACATCCCCCAAACTGCTAGACCCCTAAGTTAGTTTTGTCATGACTAGGTCATGACAAAACCATAGAAAGAGCCAATTAACCTTGTGAGCTTAGGAAAGAAGAAGAAAACCACCTTGGTCTGCAAATAGCAATTTCCAGTTACCAAGCTTAGGGTTGGACTTTAGGGTCTCAACTTGACCATTTGACCCCACCATATCATCCCTAACCCTTTAGGGGTCCCCTTAGGGCACCAAGGGCCCATTGAGGTCAACCAAAGAGGCCAATTTGACCAAAGTCAACCAAAACCCCAAATTGGTCAAAGTAGCCTAATTAGGGTCAAATAACCTCCATGCCAAATTGACCACACATCTAGGCCTAGAATACCATAAGAGACCTATTAGACCTAAAAGCCCCATCATGGGACCCCCAGGGGGTGCAAATTGACCAAAATGCCCTTTTTAGGTCAAATTGGCAATTCTTCTCCAAGTGCCCTAATTGACCACCACCATATTAAATTGACCTTACCCATAGTGTTATCATGTCATAGGGGACCCAGTGGACCAAAAAGCCTCATGACTGGGTCAACCCTAGGGCTCAATTTGACCAAAGTTAATTTAGTCTATTTTGGTCAAATCAACTTAAATTAGGTCAACTAAGGCGCATATGACCAAATTGACCCCACCAGTAGTTTCTAAACCTAATTTGGAACCCAATAGACCCAAAAGCCCCATCCTAGGGTCACCCAATTGGTCAATTTGACCAAAAGTCAAACTTGCCCAATTTAGGTCAAATCTCTTAAACCTAGCCCAATCCCTTTGGACTAACTCAATTGGGTGGTCAACCAGCCTAGTAGACTAGCATTAAACACAGAGGGGAGTGGAATTTCGGCCATGGTGAGTAGGAGAGAGAAAATGGGGGTTTTTCCCCAATTTTGGGAAGAGAAAAAGAGGCCATTCATGGCCATTAAGGAGTTACACCCATTGGCCTCCCTCATTAACACTCCCAGTCATCTCCTCTGCCGATTTTGAGGAGTTCCCAGCCTTTTCTAGGAGGAATTAAGACAGGGGGGATGCATTGGGTCGGTTATGGGAGGAACATGAAGAGGCCATTAATGGCATTAAGGGGTTAAAGCCACAACCACCTTCAATCGACCCCCCCCCCCCCAATCATCTTCAGAAGCCGGAGAGGAGAGAAACCCCCAAGATTTCAGAAGGTCTCGTGTTCTGTAGGCTTGAATCGGCATGGCACCACAACTACCCCAAGCTCCCATGGTGTAGACGAGGACAACACGACGACAAGCTCCACAACAGGTCCATTTCCCTTCCCTGACCTCTGAGGAATAGATCCCAATCGCCGGCGGCTCGAATCATGGCCAATCGGCCGTGAATCGAGCCAGCCAAGCCTCCCGTTGATCGGGTTGGGCTTCTCCTTCCAGAACACGATTCTGGCCAACTCCGGCCGATCAAACACCGCTCATCGCCGGCCACCACCTCAACGGAGGTGGTGGTGGCATTGGTCGGCCGGGGCGGCGCTCAGGTGGCCGGGAAATCCAAGTTTAATACGGCCCAGGCACGACAAATCCTGGCCACTGGTTCATCGGGGACGATAACCAGGCGCGGTCGGATTGCTTCAAGATTCGTGCGGCCCCTTAGTGTTATTTCCTGATTTCTGTGATTAAACTTGCAGCATTTATTTAATTCTTTTAAAAATACTTAGATGCTTCTAGGGAAAAATTGTCCAACATCAAAGTTGGAGCCCCTGATGTCTAGTTTAATCCAAAATTGAGTTCACTCGATTTGGAGCCCTGGTTAGGGCACAACACCCATTTTGGTGAGGTCTGTCCATAGGTCTAACCAGAGTTTTTTTTGATGCCCATCTCAATATAGAACTCCAAATGACTTGAAATTTGGGGTGTAGGCTAGTATTATACACATGAAGGGCATGTCCAAAAATCAGAATGTTTGGAGAAACTTTTTCTATAGTTTTTGGAAAAATTCAATAATCCATGTGTGATTTAATTAGGTGCTTTAGACACCTCAAAACCATTCAAAACTTGAATGTGTGGTCCTAGAGAGCATGTAGGGTCTCTGGTTAAAATCTCATAATTTCTGGAGTTGATTTGGTAGGGCAATTCACCAACTCAATCTTAGGCTCACTAGGTTAGGGAAAAACTTTGGGTGAGTGCCCCCACTCTTCCACAAAGCCAATTGGCTTCATATTTGGGGTGCACATCACCCTCACCCATGCCAACCCTTGGTACAAGTTTGGTGGCCATTGGAAGTGGTTTACCCTAGTAATTTGCAAAGGGGCTAATTGCTATTTGCACCCCAATTAGGCGCCCAAAAGAATCCCACTCCTCACCAAATGTTGGTAGGACCTTGGGTGACCATTCACTGACCTCTGGCCAAAGTAGTGAGTAGTTTGGACTTGGACAAGGTAGGGAATTTTCCTTGGGCATTTGTTTGCTTAAGGGTTAATTTGGGGTAAAAGTGGACTTATGCTATTTTTGGAGTGTTGAGGGGCTTCCTCCCACTGATTGAAGATGTGGCTTTGGTCACTGACTTGGGGTGTATGGGACACCCCAAGGAGCCCATCTTGGGAGAGTTGGGCTTGGTGTGCCCTTAAACCCTAGTGGTTAACCTTAGGGTGCTCTTTAGGGCTTGTGAAGGACATAGGAGTGTTTGTCCTTGGAGAGGTGTGTAATGGGCTCCTCTGAGTTCTTTGAGTGTTATAATACCCTCACAAGAAGTTTGGGTGGATTTGGGGAAGTATGGACCTTAATCCTAGGTGCAATTAGAGGTCAATGAAGGAAGAGGGGTCAAACCTTAATGGTTTGACCCAAAATTTTGGGGAGATGGTCATGGAGACCAGAGGGTCCTACTGTGAGAAATTGGTAGGATTTGGAGTTGCCAACCCTAGGTAATAAATCCTTGGGTATATTTGTAAATATTTAGGTTTTGGGGATTTAGGAAGAAATAATACTTAGTGATTAACCATATTCTGTCACCAACTTAGTTTTGATGTTATAAATCTTTGGAGATTCTATGAGAACCATTAGAAAACCTTTGGAGGTCCAAATGGTAATTATTCATATTGTTGGCAAATTTTTGGGATGGTTAATTTTAGGGTGTTAGTTTTCTGTAATTGCATGAAACTTTGCTGGATGACATTTCATACTATTATGAACCCACAGTATTGTTCTCATAATTTATGGATTAATATTTTTGGTACCTCTAGCTCAATTTGGAATTAATTGCAAATATATCCTTTGTGGAAATTACAAATGTAACCTCTATGGAATATGGTCAAATTTTGTAGGGCTAAATATTTTACTATGAATCACCTCTGTATAAATGTGAATTAGGTTTGGAGTTCATATGAGGGTACCTCCTTTGGAAATAATTGGAAATAAATGGGTTTTGGAATTTTTTAAAAGAGTAAATCTTGCTGGAATTTCCTAAAACTTCATATCTACTGATGACTAGGTACCCTTGATTTATGTAAAAATGGTGGTAGGCATTGGAAGTCAGAAAAGTATACTTGTAGTTCAAACCTTAGGAAGTTGTATTTTGGAAAAAATATTTTAAATATTAATAATGTTGGGAAAATTATGAAACTCTGGAATTGATCTTAAATAAGCAACATGGACCACCAATAAAAATTATTGGGTCATAGAGTTGATTATTTAGTGTACCTCCCTTCATGAGCATCAAAACATTAAGGGTGGTCTGCGTTTAGCAATTTAGCAACTTTGGGGTTAAGGGTCAAAATTGGTGGGCATTGATTGGAGATGTGTGGGCTGAATGGTGATCATATGACTGTGTAAGGGTCCCTGGAGTTAATTAGGGTTTGACGAGTCCTAGGGTGGTGGGGTGCCACCCTCGGGGTAGGTCGTCCTGGGATTGACGTAAGATCGTCTTTTCCCCTTTAGTGTCTTAAAGCACTTAGGAGTAAAACCAAGTAGAAGTATTAAGAGGGTTTTCTTGAGGGTAGTCACCAATAATCCTAAGTGTTTTGGGAAGGGAGTCTTGGGGTGTCATCCCAGTATGACTCCTAACACCGTAGTGAGCCCCTCACAGGGTAACCCTCGGGAAGTCCAAGACTAACCTTAATGTATAGGAGTAAGTCATTGTACAAGGTTAGCTAATAGCACACTCACCCACACCCCGTGGTATGGGAGTCTAGTCGGTTTAGTCCGCTGAGCTTGTGATTATGAGTTGTTTGTTGGTGACGCGCGGGTTAGCCCGAGGAGCTTGTGGCTCGAAGATTGTTGGAAGGCATGTTGCATGTGCATAAGGTGGTGGGTCATTTGTGTTGGCGATCGTTGCACCGACGTTGATACTTGGGCTCGGCAAGTGTGGTATTTACACTTAGCCATAAAAGTCTGGCGGTCCAGTCAGTAAGAGTACGCATGCGCTCCGCGGGTTTGCGTTGAGGCGTACGATAGGTCTAGGTTAGGTAGTGCATATACCAACCTAGAGGTGGGCGAGGCCCAACCCACCGCTTCCGTTTGCCACTACGGGAGTATCCTGGGAGTCTTGCTAGCTCCAAAAAGGGGGAACTAAAGGTCTATGCGCATAGAGTCGTAGTGAGTGAGTTGCACTTGTATGAACATAGCATAACTGCATACCTTGCATGACATAGCATAAAACATTGCTTTTCAACCCCTACCCCTATCGTATAAGTCGGTTATGGGACTTCTTATACGATAGGCCCAGCTAAACGATCCCTTGGTCTATAGGTTTGTATGTGCATTCCTATAAATCAATGGTTACTTTTATAATACTTACTTGTCACTATACCTACTGCTTACTGTTCATTAAATACTTTTACCATGCTGCTTCTATTTCCTACTTCGTTTATATATATACACATGTGTAGTTGTAGAATTCATCTTGTCATCTGCTTTTATATTACCCCTTGAATGTCCTCTGCTTCCTCCTCCCCATACGGTGCCTAGGAGCCTTTGGGGGAGGGGTGGGGAATTGGCTGAGTCATGTTTGACTGACGGTCGGTGGACCTTATCATTTTAGGAGACCGCGGCGACGGGGCAGCACCAGAGGCCAGTGCAGATAGAGGCGGGGCAGTCTAGCACAGGAGCACCGATGACAGGATCCGTGAGTGTTAGTTTTAGTTGATTTGCTTCCGCGAGTGATCTTTGTAGTGAGGCTATTATGTGTCGGGCAGAAGCCCTTGTTATCTTATCTTTTTGTTTCAGTTATGTATGTGGACATCTCTTGATGGTTTAAATTATATGTGATGTGGACTTGGCCTTTTTAGTCATTTAAGCTTTACTTTTCTTTGTGATCGAATTGGCCGGCAGGATCGGCGTTTTGTAGTGGCGACCATCCCGAGTGAGGGTGTCACCGCAAAACAGCGGTTCTGGGCCTAAGACCCGGTGGTTTTTGAAAAAAAAAATGGGGTCTTACAAGTGGCATCAGAGCAAACCTCGATCCGAAGAAAAGAAGTCCACAAACCCTGGGCCACCCCGCGCGAGCTTAGTTTGAGGACAAACTAGCAGTGGAAGCAATGGTGTGCCCATAAGGGAAATCACATGAAAAGTTTCACTTATAACTGAATATTCCTTAGCAAAGTCCCTTACATGTGTAATCTTTCTTATGTAGCCTACGGAACCTACACCGCAGCATGGAGTTTCACCGACTCCGAACGTCGTCCCACCACCACCGGCTCCTACCCCGTTCCAGCAGACGGAGTTGGGACAGACACTGACTGCCATTCTAGAGACTTTCAGGGCACAGCAGGCACCAGCTCCTCAGCAAAACCCCGGGGCCAATTGGCTGAGCATCTTTCGAGGTCTCTCCCCACCTGCATACATTGGGACAGAGACTGCCGTAAAGACTGAAGAATGGGTAGACATCATGGAGGAGATGTTGATAGGAATCCAGTGCCCGGCAGATATGGAGGTGCCACTGGTGGTTTCATGCTTGGAGTCCCATGCCAAGAGATGGTGGAAGAGGTTCCTGGCTATAGCTTATCCGGGACTGGAGGCAGCGGACGTTTTGTGGGATGATTTCAAGACGGCACTGTTGGATCATTTTGTGCCGCAGTCGGCAAGAGATGATCTGGAGGACAGGTTCTTGCAGTTGCGACAGGGGAGTATGACAGTTCTGGAGTATCACCAGGAGTTTACACACCTATCCCGATTTGCAGTATCGTATCAGCTGGATGATGCGGGATATGCAAAGAGGTTCTATAAGGGCCTTCGTGATGAGATGAGGCAGGCCCTCCTCTTCGTCTCCGACGGCAGCATGACGAAGATCCTGGAGATGGCCAAGAAGCTGGAGGGAGACCAGCAGGTTGTTCGTAGGAGAAAGAGACCAATGGAGGAACAGGGACGAAGTGGCAGAAGGGACCAGCTGAGAGGCCGAGACGCTGGAGAAGGAAAGACGGAGGTCCGACCCCGCCAGGGGGAGAGACAGGTGCAAAGGGAGCCGGAAGTGCTGGCCCCTCAGCCTCTGCAGATGAGGGAAATGCCAAGGATTTGAGGAGGTGGGCCACCTCCGGAGTGCTTTCACTGCCACCAGATCGGCCACATCAAGAGGAACTGCCCCCAGAGGAATGCACCACCAGCATTACAGGCAGCACCACAGAGCCATCATCTCGGGGGCCGAGGACGTGGTCGAGGTCGTGGATTTCAGGGCGATGATTGGAGACAGTACAGGGAACAGGCATATGCCCTAGACTTGGCAAGGCCCCGGGACCCAGCAAGGGTCATCACAGGTACTTTGATGCATTTCCATTTAAATTGATAATGTCGTATAAGTTTTAGCTTTACCTTAGCATTGAATCAAACAATAAAACCCTCAGGTTTAGTACCCATTTATGGCAAACCTGCTTTCACCTTGTTCGATATGGGTGCCTCGCACTCGTTCGTCTCGGCTAAGTTTATCGAGGACCTGGACCAAGTCCAACACTTCAAAAGCGACTATAGGAGGGTGCGATTTCCGGACGGATCGGAGGTTCTAATAAATACAACATGCATCATGAGTCTGGAAATTGGAGGAAGACTGTTTGAGGCCCCGACAACTGTGCTGAAGATGAGAGACTACGACCTGATCCTAGGCATGAGTTGGTTATACGAGAACCAGGCAAGGATTGACTGCCCGTCAAGGCGGATCATGCTAAAACATAGAGACGGTGAAGTAGCATTCGAAGGTACTCAACCCACCTCTCGTCTCTTCTTATCGTCTATTCAGGCCGTCAAGGCCCACCTGCAGGGAGATGAGGTATATCAGGTGCTCTTCGAGGCGACTGAAGTCAAGGACTCAGTGTCAAGTATCTGGGTCGTACGAGATTTTGCGGATGTATTTCCGGAGAAGCTTCCCGGGCTGCCACCGCACCGCGAGAAGGATTTACAGATCCAGTTGGTGCCAGGGGCAAAGCCGGTGTCCAAAGCTCCTTATCGGATGGCCCCGAAGGAGTTAGCAGAGTTTCAGAGCCAGCTGCAGGAGCTGGTAGAAGCTGGGTTCGTTAGGCCGAGTTCCTCACCTTGGGGAGCTCTGGTGTTGTTCGTGAAGAAGAAGGATGGGACGCTCAGATTGTGCATCGATTACAGAGCTCTGAATAGGCTGATGGCGCGGAACACGTACCCTCTGCCAAGGATAGACGGGCTCTTTGACCAGCTAGAGGGAGCCCACTGCTTCTCGAAGCTGGATTTGAGGTCAGGGTATTATCAGCTAAGGATCCAGGAGGAGGATATCCCCAAGACGGCTTTCAGCAGCCGATACGGATTGTACGAGTTCACTGTGATGCCGTTCGGGCTCACAAATGCACAATCAGCATTTATGAGCCTGATGAACCAGGTGTTCGAGCCTTATCTCGACATCTTTGTCATTGTGTTCATCGACGACATCCTCATCTACTCGAGGACGGAGGAGGAGCATGCGCGTCATTTGACACTAACCTTGGAGAAGCTTCGGGAGCATCGGCTGTATGCGAAGTTTAGCAAGTGTCAGTTTTGGTTGAAAGAGGTGGCCTTCCTAGGCCATATCATCAGTGGATCAGGCTTAGCAGTGGATCCAGCAAAGATTCAGGCAGTACGGGATTGGCCGCCGCTGAAGACGGCCACCGACGTGAGGAGTTTCTTGGGACTTGCCGGCTACTACCGGAAGTTCGTTCAGGGGTTTTCTCAGATAGCCCTCCCGCTTACTTCCCTGACGAAGAAGGACGCTGTTTTTACTTGGACGCCGCAGTGTGAGGCAGCCTTCCAGGAGCTGAAGGGTAAGCTTACTTCGGCCCCCATCCTTGCCCTTCCGTCGGGAAAGGAAGGATTTCAGGTGTATACGGATGCGTCATATCAGGGGATGAGTACCGTTCTGATGCAGAACGGGCACGTGATAGCTTACGCCTCCCGCCAGTTGAAGAACCATGAGCGGAATTACCCAGTGCATGACTTGGAGATGGGAGCAGTTGTGTTCGCTCTCAAGATCTGGCGACACTACCTTCATGGTGTCCACTGCGACATATTCTCAGATCATAAGAATCTGAAGTATGTAGATACGCAGAAGGAGCTGAATATCCGGCAGAGGCGATGGGTGGAGTTCTTATCAGACTACCAGTACACGATGCATTACCACCCAGGGAAGGCGAATGTAGTAGCAGACGCGTTGAGCAGGAGAGCTACTACGTCAGGAGCAGAGCCTAAGTTAATGGCCATGGAGTTAGTACAGATGTTCGAGGATATGCAAATCTCCCTAGTATCTGAGGATGATCCGGAGCTGTACGAGGAGTACCTAGAGGCGACGGGTACCACTTACGACATTCGAGACCGCATCAGAGAAGGGCAGAGGCAGGATGCCAAGCTGGAGCCGATATTCAGAGCCTTGGAGACAGGCTCAGCCGGAGATTATTCGCTGAAGGACGGCCTGTTGAGTTTTAGAGGTCGAGTGTATATACCGGCAGGGGATCAGATTCGGGAGGATATTATGGCAGAGGCTCATTGCTGTAGATATTCTGTGCACCCGGGTATTACCAAGATGGCGGCGGATTTGAAGAAGACCATGTACTGGCCGGGTATGAAGAGAGACATCGTCCATTTTGTGACCCACTGCGAGACCTGCCAACTCGTCAAGGCAGAGTGCCGAAACCCAGCAGGATTGTTGCAACCCCTGCCAGTGCCGGAATGGAAGTTCGACGACATTACGATGGATTTTATACACGGTCTTCCCCGATCTCGTGCGGGAAATGACTCGATTTGGGTGATCGTCGACAGACTGACGAAGGTGGCCAGGTTTATTCCGATCAGGAAGGATGATTCGGTCAGAGTTTTGGTACGGAAGTTCGTGGAGCAGTTTGTCCGATATCATGGTGTGCCGAGGACGATCGTGTCGGATCGAGATGGGCGTTTTACGTCGAGGGAGTGGAGAGCGGTGCATGCCTACCTAGGCACCCGGTTGACCTTTAGTACAACATTTCACCCCCAGACAGACGGGCAAACAGAGCGCACCAACCGGACCCTGGAGGATCTTTTACGCCTTTGCATTCTGGACCGCGGGGAATCATGGGAGAGACTGTTACCGTTAGTCGAGTTCTCGTACAACAACAGTCACCAGGCTAGTATAGGCAGAGCGCCTTACGAGGCATTATATGGACGGAGGTGCAGGACACCATTGTCATGGATTCAGGATGAGGATCCCAAGGCTCTTGGCTCAGAGTTCGTGGAGGACACGGAGGCCCAGGTGAGGTTGATTCGAGATAGGATGCTGGAGGCCCAGAGAAGGCAGGCCAAATATTACGATGCGCGTCATCGTATGGTGGAGTTCTAGGTAGGAGATCGGGTTTTCTTGAAGATACGTCTGATGCACGGAGTCTCGAGGGTTCGCGGGCGGAAGAAGCTTAGTCCGAGGTTTATGGGGCCCTATAGGATCCTGTAGCGGATCGGTCCCTTGGATTACAGACTGGAGCTACCGCCGGATTTAGAGGGACTGCACGACGTATTCCACGTCTCCTCACTTAGGAAGGCTCTACTTCGGCCAGAGCAGCAGGTATCTACTTCAGAGGGGCCAGTAGCTACTGATCGGTCGATTCACCTGGAACCGGTTCGGATAGACGACACGGAGCTACGAGTCTTGCGGCGCAAGAAGGTTCCGCCGGTCAAGGTCCTGTGGAGGAATCATGGACAGGAAGAGCACACTTGGGAGCCACTGGACTTGATGCAGCAAAAGTACCCACAGCTTTTTACGACAGGTACAACTTTTAACTGTTCGGGGATGTTACTTTTCTTACTTACAATAGAAACCCCATAGGCTTAACCACTACAAGATATCAGCTTTACAACGACGTTTTTATTGTGACGTTTTCAAAAGCGTCGCCGTTAGTTTTCTATTTAGTGACGTTTTTTTTAAAAAACGTCGTCAATACACAAATTTAGTATTAGCCACGCTTTTTATGAAAAACGTCAACATACAAGTTTAGCTTTGGTGACGTTTATTTTTAAAACGTCATCAAAACATAGGATTTTTTGAAAATTAAATTTGTTATCAAGCAATTTAGAAGAGCCAATAATGAATAATCCAAAATAGTTGTCAAACCACAATAGTTGATATCCACTAATGAATAATCCAAAATGAAGTCATTATAGAACTAGATCAACAATGACCTCTAATATTCTGTTCTTTGACAATTTTTGTGAGCTCCGGTTAGTATGTCATCTTCGTTGTGTGACGAATACTATATAAGTTACCAATGACTATTAGCCTTTTTATAAAAGCAATAAGAACCTCGTCATATTCATAGCCTAATTCTAATAAGGTATTAGTTTATTATTCTTATAGAAAAAGACGAACAAGATGAATTCCACATACAAGTAGTTTCATCAGACAAGTTATACAAAGGAAATATTGAAGATGTAGACATTAAGTGCATCAAGGTAGGCAAATTGTCCAAAGAAGAAATTGTCTCACAAAGTGATGAAAAGGACAGCGTCGATGCGTCGATAGATGAATGGTCTAAAGAAGAAGTCGAGTGACGATAATGATGAAGATAACTATAGACGTAATGTGAATGTTTGAAGATAGGTGTTGAGTCGCGATAGCACTGAAGAAGACTACATCAGTGAGTCAATTAGTCGAAAGTTCAAGATTAATATTAGATATCCCGAACTCGTACAATATTTTTGAGGGTTCCGCTGCCCGGTCGGCGAATGCAGAACATGGGTCAAGTGGGTAACACCACTAAATTTTTATTTTGATATTTGAAAGTCATATTCTTTTCCCTTTTTAATCTACACAAAAATATAATACATTAAGTTATTAATATACAAATTATGTGGGGGGGGGGGGGGGGGGGGGGGGAATTCCACCCAAATTTATGGGGGGAAAATTTCCCCAAAATGTTTACTTTATTCCCCACCTTAACACCGAAGGAGCTGAGTACTAATTACTACGGTAGGGTTTCTGACAATGCGCGCAGGAGGAGAGTTCGACTGTGTTCTCCCCTCGACATCCTACAACTCGTCGTCGCGTTTCAAGGTAGGCATCTTCTTCAGTTCTTCTCCTCCTCCTCCTCCTCCTTCTTCCTCTACATCTTCTTCATTTTGAATGTTTTCTACAGGCCGGAACCCTTTGCGGCTGCGCCCACGCAGGCATCGGCCGAACCGGATAACCCTTCTGTTACGACTGATAATAAAAATTGGACTTCTTCTTCTAGGGTTTATGATTTATAAAAATGCGAAGAAGTTTGATGATATTTTCCAAAACTATATTCGATGAAGGCAAGTGTACCTTATCGTATATAACATAGGATATTTTATAAAAATACCAAGGTCGTATTAAACTCGGGTTTGTCGAGTACTTCTACTTCGAGAAAGCGGACTATTATTTTATCGGAGAGAGAGCGGAAAAGAGAACTAAATTGCTACTAAATAAAAGAGAACGAAAATAAAGAAAGAAAATAAAACTTGATTAAAACTCGCTTTGAAATGAAATTAAAAGATAAATACTATCATTCAACTCTAAGCCTTGACCGTGGGGATTCCCGAAGCTCGAACATGCCTCTCTCGAGGTTAATGCCCAACTAAGCTTAGGAAAAATCAACCGGACTCTCGTCCTATAATTGATTACCTAAGACTTGCTTTACGCTGTGAATCCCACTATAGGATTTGACTCATATCCGGAAGATTTACGTCATCCTCTCTCGAGGGGTGCGTGCAACTCTTTTTATTCTCGAGTGATCGATTCGTACGCACGTCCTCTCGGCTAGCTAGAATACGAAAACAAATACCGAAATTCATAACCGGAATATGAACTCGATATCGTTATATTTCGAGAATAAATCGAAGGAGAGAAGATACAATAATAAGGAAAGAGATGATTTTGATTCAAAGCTTGCTAAAAATCAAGACTACAAAATAATTGCTAAAGGAAAAAATTAAAACAAGAAAGAGAGAGAGAGAGGAAGAAAGAGAGTTTGCGAAAATAAAAGAAAGCTTAAATTTTCATTGCCATAAAAAAAAGAGATTACATGAAATAAAACCTACATTACATTGCATGGAATTGAAACTAAGCTAGCTTGCATGAAATAAAATTACAAGGAATGAAAAAAAGAAATAACAAAATTACATGAAATTAAAGCTAACCCTAAAACATGAAGAAATAAGGAAAACTGTACAAGAACAGCCCAAATGGGCAGGGGGAAGGGAATGGAATGCTGGAGGAGAACCTCTGAATTTATAGGAAAAATTTCCAGGTTACACGCCCTCGGTCACGGGCGTGACCTAGGGCGTGTAATACTTGTTCTGCACGGCTGCGACATCGGCGTGGGTCTTGCGCGACTGTGTCGCGAAAAAGGACATTACACGCCCGTGTAACTTTGGTCACGGGCGTGTACCTGGGTGGCTTCATCAATGAGGCATGGGCTTGAGTGCGGCGCTGCAGCGAAAAGCGATCACGCGCGAAAAGTCACGGGCGTGACTCATGGGTCACGGGCGTGACTGGGGTCAACTCCATCAATGTGGCGGGAAGTCACGGGCGTGACTCTTTGGTCACGGGCGTGACTTGGGTCAACTCCTCGACAGCATCTCCACGTCTCGTCGGTAGCCAGCTGGGAAGATTCTAAGATTACACGCCCTTGGTCACGGGCGTGACCTGGGGCGTGACTTGCTGTGGACTAGCTCAATCTGCTCGGCAACACTTCTGGACTGATCTTAGTGTTACACGCCCTTGCTCACGGGAGTGACCTAGGGCGTGTACTATGGAATTTGTCCAAAAACACCAGAAAATCTGCAAAACAAAAATACAATTATATTTAGAACCAAAATTATAAAAGAAGTGATTTTTAACTAAAATATAAATAATATTTACAAAATTATATTAAACTTAACCTAAATACTATAATTAAAATAAGCATAAATCCTACTTATCAACGACTAATTAATGTTATTTTGTATTGTACCGTTGGAGACTTTTGGGTAGCCGTTATGTGGCTAACGGTGTTATTTTGGGCCTATATAAACAGCCCATCAGCTCTTGGGGAGGCCATGGATGACTATTGTATGCTTTTGTTATTTTAATTCCCAGTAGAAGTGTTGTCTTGTCACTGTACCTGTCTTCTTCTTTTCTCTTAAACGCCCTACTCGTAGCAGAGTGTATCATTTGGTGCTCTCGTCGAACTTCCTCAGCGATGGTCGGAGACTTACGCTCCGGTAGGCGGCCGTCGAGCTCTGTGGGCCTTCCACCGCCTACCACCGGCCTTCCGCCGCAAGGTGCGAACCCCCCCCCCCCCCCCCTCCCTGACCGTGGGAGACGATGGCAACAACGCTCGAAGGAGCCCATCCCCTCTCGCTCCCACTTCCGCAGTGGACCTCCGACCTAATACGGGCCAGCCACCACCGGACGATGCTTCCGCCGCGCAGCTGGAGGACAGCGGGGAGAATGATCCGGAGGCTAGATTATCCGCCTTATTGCTTAATCTGGAGCGCCGGCTCAGAACATCCTTCACCGAGCAACAACTACAGTTGGCCCAGCACCTCACCACGCAACGCCACCAAGAGATCTCGCTACTCGCCGAACATGTCAGCGTATTGCAACGCCTCAACAGTCCGCTCCACAGCCCTTCTCCGTCCTTTCCGTCCGCTGAACAGATAAGCGCACTACACCAACTCACCAGTCCACTTTCTTGCCCTCCTCACTCTTTCCAGCCCCCATACAATGTCATACCCGTAACAACATTACCACTCCCCTATCCTCCACAAACCTTCCCACTAATTACCACCTCTGCTCCTACCACTTTTAATACCCACCAACCCCCCACATTTGCCCCCATCTACACACCTCCAACTCAACAGCATTTCGGCCACCCTGTACCACCACACATACCGCCAATTTGGCAACATAACCATCCACCCCCTCGCCAAACAAACCTCCATAAGAGCCCTAAACTTGACTTTCCACGTTTTAGCAAAGGGGACCCTACCGACTGGATATGGGCAGCGGAGCATTATTTTCAATTCCACAACATTCCCGATCATGAGTTTTTAAAATGGGCGGAGATTCACCTGGACAAACCAGCGGCAAGGTGGTACCAGACGTTAGCTAAAGAAGGAGGAGTGCTAAATTGGCAAGCTTTCATACGCGCTTTGCACAGGCGATTTGGGCCCTCACAGTTTTCTAATGCAGCGGGTCAACTTGCTAAGTTGTCCCAGACAGGATCGGTAGCCGATTATCAAGAAAAATTTGAGGAGTTGGCAAGTCGAGGTAATCCGCCGGAAACACTTAAAGGACTGTTTATTTCGGGCCTTAAAGATACTCTACAAAATCTGGTACTAGCACAAAGACCCACCACTATCTTGGAAGCCTACGACTTAGCACTACTATATGAAGACCAATACACCAAGGAACAAGCACAGGCGAAAAGATTTAGTTTTCGTCCGTCTCCGGGCCCGCCATTTCAAAACGTTGCTGCTCCCCAGAAGTCACCATTCCCAAAAAAATTACCAATACGGAGGCTATCACCGGCCGAGTTACAAAGTCGACGTGAAAAAGGATTGTGCTTTAACTGCGATGAACCGTTTGTGGTCGGGCATAAATGCAAGAGTAAACCGGCGCTATTATATTTGGAAGGATTGGAGGAGGAGGACGAGACTCCTAATGAGCAAACCGATCACTCAGACGAAGAGGGACCCGAGGAGCCCATTATAAGTTTCAATGCCTTGATGGGACCCCGGCCGACCAAATCAATTCGAGTGGTGGGAACTATTTTCGGCCACAAAATACAAATTTTGATCGACGGAGGAAGCACACACAACTTCATTACTCCAAGAATGGCAAAGTTCTTACAACTCCCAATGACGGCGGTTAAAGGATTTTCTGTACAGGTGGGCAATGGGGAAACACTTAAATGTGTTGGGGCATGCCATGACACCCCAATCATGATTCAAAAAAATGAGTTCGAGATTGACCTCTTTGTCATACACCTCCAAGGTGCCGATGTCATACTAGGGGTTCATTGGTTGGAGCAGTTGGGTAACATCACTACTAATTACAAGGAGAGGCGAATGGCGTTTCAATGGAAAGGAAAAGACATTCAACTGCAAGGGGAGGACTCGCTTTGTTCAGGATCAATCTCATCATCCAAACTATATAGAATGGTACTTACTCAATCCTACTCCTCTTTAATGTGTCTTACTTCTTATTCGGATTTTTCGAGCACACCTCAAACACCACCGGACACGACTCAAAACTAATCAAAGAATATCAAGAAATTTTTGACACACCATCAACATTACCACCACATAGAACGCTTTCACATAATATTAAGTTATCACCAGAAACATCAATAGTAAATGTTAGACCATATCGATACCCTCATTTTCAAAAAATGAAATTGAGCACTTAGTCCAAGATATGCTAAAAACAGGGGTCATTAGACCCAGCCGCTCCTCCTTCAGCTCACCGGTACTATTGGTAAAAAAGAAGGATGGAACTTGGCGTTTTTGTGTGGATTATAGAGCGCTCAATACTTTAACAGTTAAGGACCGTTTTCCCATTCCGACCATCGATGAACTCTTAGACGAATTACACGGGGCAAATTTTTTTTCTAAATTAGATTTACACGCGGGTTACCACCAAATCTTAATGGCGGAGGAAGATATTCACAAAACCGCTTTTCGCACACACCATGGCCATTTTGAATTTAAAGTAATGCCCTTCGGGCTCACCAACGCACCGGCCACTTTTCAAGCAACCATGAATGAAATCTTTAGACCCTTCCTAAGGAAGTTCGTCGTCATATTCTTTGACGACATTCTAGTTTTCAGCAAAACTATTTAAGAACACAACGAACATCTCCAAACAATATTCACAACTCTTAAGGAACATAAACTATATGCAAAAAAAACTAAATGCACCTTTGCCACTACGCACATCGAATTCTTAGGACACATAATTACCCCCGGGGAGTGGCACCCGACAAGGCTAAATTGCAAGCTATAAATGAGTGGCCGGTCCCCCAAAATCAAAAACAATTAAGGGGATTTTTGGGCCTATCGGGCTACTATCGGCGGTTCATAAAAGGTTACGCCAATATTACCGCCCCCCTCACCAATCTGCTCACAAAAGAGGGGTTCGTTTGGTCGGATCAAACCACGCAAGCATTTAACAAACTTAAGGAAGCACTGACTGCAGCCCCGGTACTAGCATTACCAGATTTCTCACAACCTTTTATCATAGAAACTGATGCGTCAGGCACAGGAATAGAGGCGGTCTTATTACAAAAAAATCATCCCATAGCGTTCTTTAGCAAGAAGCTGTCAAAAACAATGCAAGGAAAATCAACATATATACGGGAAATGTTCGCGATCACCTCCGCGGTCGCCAAATGGAGACAATATTTGCTCGGACAACACTTTATTATCAACACCGATCATAAAAGTCTTCATAATCTATTGACACAGGTTGTGCAAACACCCGAGCAGCAACAATTCCTTTCAAAATTATTAGGATTTAATTATACAATTAAATACAAACCGGGTGCGCTTAACACGGTAGCCGACGCATTATCACGCATGTCTGACACTAACCAACAGGATCCTGAACACATCACACCCCGCTCACACAAGACACTGGAAACTGACATAAGTATTAACTACATATTGACACCAATACTGGAAATCTTACAAACCTTGAAAGAGGATTATAAGAGGGATAAATTTGCGTCAAAATTTTTAGAAGAAATGGAACACACCACGGTTCGACGACCACATTGGACATACACAAAGGAAGGTATCATAAAATATAAAGACAAAATCTTTTTACCCGCAAATTCATCATTGATAAAAATAGTGCTCCATGAACTCCATGATAGCAAAATTGGAGGCCATTCCGGATTCAAGGCGACATTGCACCGTGTTCAACAAATCTTTTATTGGCCAAGGATGAGTGAGCAAATTAAAAATTATATCGACTCATGCGATATTTGTCAAAAGGCTAAAGCTACAAATCACAAACCATATGGCCTACTCCAACCCATTCCTATTCCCACCGCACTATGGACCGATTTGTCCATGGACTTCATCACCCAACTTCCATCTTCAAACAAATACACAGCCATCTTAGTCGTAATCGATAGACTATCCAAAGCAGCCCGATTCACTCCACTCAAATCAAACTATACCGCCATAGACGTAGCACAAGTCTTCTGGGATAGAGTAGGGTCAATACATGGAATTCCAACCACCATCATATCAGATAGGGACCCTTTATTTGTAAGCAAATTTTGGCGTGAATTATTTCGTCAACAAGGGACCAAACTACACTATACCACCGCATACCACCCACAATCGGACGGCCAAACCGAGAGACTCAACCGTTGCTTAGAACAGTACTTAAGGATATATTGCCATAATGAACCAAAAAAATGGCGACAAATGTTAGGGTGGGCTGAATTTCACTATAACACAACCTATCACTCAGCCACCGGATTTACACCGTTCGAAGTCATGTTTGGTAGAAAGCCACCTACATTATTGAGATATTTGGAAGGTACATCTACCAATGAGGCGGCTGATTATATATTACACCAACGAGATCAAACCATGTCACAATTACAAGAAAACTTAGCAAAGGCTCAAATAAAGATGAAAAAAAATGCCGACTTGAAACGCCAAGACCATAGTTTCAATGTGGGAGATATGGTCCTCCTCAAATTACATCCGTACAGACAATCATCCCTATTGCGTACAAGCTCAAGAAAGCTAGGACTAAAATATTACGGACCCTTTCTCATAACCACAAAAATTGGACCGGTTGCATACGAGTTAAAATTACCATCAGAATCTCGCATACATCCTGTTTTTCATGTTTCTTTATTAAAACCATATAAAAACGGAGACAATATATGCATTAATAACTTACCAACGCTCAACGACGGACAACAACCAATTCACGAACCACTTGCATTCATCGCCGAAAGGACAATATGGGAAAAAGGGGTACCCCGGCATCAAGTACTTACACAATGGAAAGGGCTTCACCCGAATGAAAGCACTTGGGAAACCATTCAACCGAATGCGGATGTTAGCATACAAACAAGAGGTCACAGCCCAACACAAAAAAAATATAATATAGCCACAAACAAAGAGCATAAATTATCAACCCAACAACACTTACAACCCACAAAATTAATATCTACTCTGTGCAAGGATGGTGGGACCAGCATCGGGACAAAGAACGAGACCAGCAGCAGGACACACCAAGCTTCACCAGCCTTTGCGAGACCATCCATGGCGGGTACATGGAGGCAACAAGCAACAAACCTGAAAAGAAATGAAAAGGAGTTAGCTGACACCATCAACACCAACGAGGCAAAGCGAAGTCCGAAGAAGCGGCGCACTATGTTGGCTAGAGGAAGGCGCTGTCAATGGGGAAAACTGGCTATAGGAATCCCGGTTTCAAAGACAATCACGGCGGCAAAAGACAACTTCGAGGACGAAGTTGAAAGCGAAGAAGGGAAGAATTGTTACGACTAATTAATGTTATTTTGTATTGTACCGTTGGAGACTTTTGGGTAGCCGTTATGTGGCTAACGGTGTTATTTTGGGCCTATATAAACAGCCCATCAGCTGTTGGGGAGGCCATGGATGACTATTGTATGCTTTTGTTATTTTAATTCCCAGTAGAAGTGTTGTCTTGTCACTGTACCTGTCTTCTTCTTTTCTCTTAAACGCCCTACTCGTAGCAGAGTGTATCACCTTCCATGACCACGCTGCAAGATTATTCACCTCTCCTCCACGCACAATGTTCCAGCCTGCGCGAAGCTCCTCCACAACGACGGTTCCTCCACGGCGGCATCTCCTCCTCGCTGGAGATTATAAGTTGAGTAATGAAAGGGGCAGACCTATGTGGAGTTACACCCGGGCATGTGCCCGGGTCAATTTTTTTGCGAAATGCGTGAGAGGCCCGCTCGTTTCCTCATTTTCCCTCTTCCGCGACAAAACCAGCAAGCGCCGATTTGAGGCGTGCCCCAGATTCCTCGACGATGCTACGATGAGCGGACGCAGGATGGCAGGAGTACGGGACAACGGATCGATTTCACATTTCGATTATATCTCTGAATCTCTGGTCCTCCAACGACGCCTCCGGACGACGCGACTGGCAGAACCTCCCGGCGGGCGGTGGCGTCGGTTTCTCAGTTTCGCCTTTCTCACTTCCAATTTCAGGTATCCTCTCATCTTTCTCAAATTCTGTATTTATTTTGTTAATTTGCACGACAAATTTGTTCTATAGCTAGTGCATATGATGAATCATTTTGCTTAAGGCATCAGTTCACCTATATTTTTTTCAAGCTTTCTAATGTTATTAGAAATCTTCATTTAGGTTCCTTCATATTTTTTTGATGGATATACCACATGGAGATGCATCCTCTGTTGAGTCATTGTCAATTTCTTCGCTGGGTGAAGCTTGCTTAAGAATGGATTTGACAGCAATGCATGAGATATTGGAAAAGATTGGCCACAAAGATGACTAAGGAACAACAAATGAGGTTTAATTTCTCTCCTGATGATCATAGTAGTTTTTCTGTTTGTTCATCATTAAGTTCTTTCTACTTATATGATCATTTAGGGGTTTTAGTTTATAATGTGACTTGTATAGTAACAATCAAATCACGTGTTCTATCTTTTTTGTTATTTATTGCATCACCTATATTCTATTATAAGTAAACTAGTATATGAGAGTGTCCCTATTTTTCTTTATTTATGATGAAAATTATATTTTAGATTGAAATTATTGCCAAGAAGAGTGTAACTATCAATTACTTAAGCATATGGATACTCAGATTTCTTGTTAGAACTTGTTTTTTTTAATAGTTTACTGCTACCAAATTGAAGTAAGAAGATAATATTCATTGAGTAGCTCCCAAACTTTGGCACTGTCTACTTTGGCACCCATCCAGCCACCATCTTCGATCTCCCCCGATCAGCTCATATTCCCCAACCTATATCCTAGTCGAGTCCCACATACCATTTACACCCCATCCCATCCATAAAACATCCATGACTCCTCTTCATCCACCACCAGCCACTATTACCTTTCTGGGTAGGCAATGCCACTCCAATGATCACCATATATCCACTCCTATGCCTAAAACCCCTCACTTCTAAATTCTTATTGTTTGGTGTTATTATTTTTAGCATTGTTGTATGGAGAGGATCACTTATATTTTTATGGGTATCTTTCTATATTAAAGTGTTCACTTTTGAGACTTATCGTGACTTTTAGGATCTATTCACTTAAGCATATTAACTAACTGCCCTTCAATCAGAAGATAGGCTAGTTTGTTCGCTTTTTAAATCACGTGCTTAAGGTTTATGTTTTAATTTCTATTTGCAATTTATTGCTAGTTCACTCCTCGCATGCACACATTATGCTATGGTTAGACATGGTTATTGCCCCGGTACAGTTACACCATAAGTAAGTTCGTAAGTTATATAATGAATTTTTGTAGGACAACTACACAATACATTTCAATTTTGATTTTTTTTTAATTTATATTTGTCAGGTATTCTGCGAATTTAACTCTTTTGTTGCTCCACAGGACTTGTTGTTTCTAGTTATCACTATCATTATCATATTCGTTATTGAATTTGGGATGTCAAAAGAGACTATTGGTTCAGGATCTTTGAGTTCTAATTCTCCAGGTAATATTGGCATTGAGAAGGGATACACTCTTTATGGATGGGTTGTAGGAATTCTTACCAATCCCTGCTTTGTTTATATTAGTGATCCTGATGTATATTTATATATATCGAAGTTCTTATTGGAAATGCTTAAAACATTTTTGTATTATTGGAAATATTATGAGCTATATACTCATGTCAGTTCACTGGGTCTTTGAAAACAATTGGATTGATGCTCCCTAAATACTTCAGTATTTTGGGAAAACGGAGTCCTAGCCATTGTAACCAAGGGCATGCTTTCTGCTTGGAGTCCAACTATTTTAATTTTGTTGGGAAGGCAAGGCCCATGTGTCGCGTTGTTCACTGTACTCGAAGGTATGGAATTATTGATGAAATCCATAGCTAATGTTTTTGGTTTAAATCGTGATTATGTGTAGTAAGAAAAAGAGTTACAAGTTATTATATCATTTAGTGACTTCAATATAACTTTTTTGCACAAGAACCTTTAAGAAAGTCCCTTTTTATTTGTTGTTGTTGCATCTTTCAGATGTTTTCCATTTTTATTGAAAATTGGCTTTTGTCATATGGCAGCTTGGTGTATATAGCAAAATCGAAATATGCAGCACAAGTTGAGAAAATGAATCTAGATCTCTATCTTCTCTGTTCATACTTTTGCTCTATTTTTCTATCTTGTGACATTAGCCCCATTTCCCAACTTGAGGTTGTTGAGCTAATCAATCAAAACCAGTTGGCACGCCGCTCAAAAATAACTGGCTTGAGACATACAAATCCAAAGATTCATCTGGAACATCATATTCTGGGGAAGATTCATCTGGAACATCAGTGGGACAAGGGATACATCTATCACCAGACCAAATAATAATTTTGTGTTTAAATTTAGTTAATAATGTTTGATTTAATTACAATAGTTTTATAAATATTTATTATATGTGCAGTTCCCGAGAATGATGGCTTCTATTCAAAGATCAAATCAAAATGAGTCTACCCCAGCAACACCCAAACACCATCTCTTACTACAAATTCCAATCTGAATCAAGGTTTGATTTCTCTTTTCTTTTATTTATTTTTGAGATTCAATGGAATTTATATGAATATTGTTTACATTCATAACAACATTAGAAAAATTTACTAGAAGAATGGTGCAGAATTTTATACATGTATAATATACATTTTAAGGAAATTCTACCACATACTCTTTAAGGCCCCATACTTAGCTTCACAACTTGGCTAATATCTTCCCATAGGAAAAACAAATACAACAACAACACTCAAGCCATTGTGCCCTATCTTTAATCATAGTGTAACGTCCGTAAAATTTGAATTCAAATACAATTTTTATTCAGGACCCGCTTTGAATGATTGCGATCGACGCCATCGATGATCGAGGTACTTTTAACCTTTGCAATAAAGTTTTCGTTTTAATCTTAATTCAGTTAAATTTAAGAATTTTGGCGTCGACGCGTGTTAGTATCAATGCGAGGGCGTAGTGAACGAATTTTAGGATTTTTAAAACGAAATACTAATTTGGGAATAAAGATGAAATGCCTAATTCTCCCCTCATAAAGTTCCCTAGCCGGTTCACGCCCTTCCATTTGGGTCACGTACCGTAACATAACACGATTTTAGAAACCGTCGCAAGTCATGCCCCTCGTTACCCTAGCTCCTGTTTACTTCTTCCGTTGTAAGTATTTATGTTAGTATCTTATTCAATTATGTCTGCTATGTACCATTTTTATTACCGTTACTTGGTTTGCTTCTTATCACGGGGTCCGATCGGACTACTGATTTGTGGTAAAACTAGGTCGGGGTGTTACACATAGTCTCACTAATGCCCAAGTATATCATGTCTTTCCTTATAGTTTCATTCCAAGTTTTTTTTTGTCTACCCCTCCCCCGTTTAACATACCTAGTGGCTAAGCTCTCATTTGGAAAGATAAATAAATATACCTTGGTTGGAAATAAAACCATCATATATCGGCAGAAACCGTCGATCATAAGAGGAATATTCCCTCGCCGTCCACCAACTTCTCGCCGAAGCTGTCAAGTGACTGCAACAAATTACTCTAGTTCGTCCGCACCGCAAGCACGATTCTTCGCTCCCGACCCCTGCAACCTTCGCGACCGAACACGACCAATTTTTCGCTCCCAACCCATGCATTCTCCGCGAGTCTTCGCTCCCGACTAATTCTTCGCTCCACTTGTGGCTTTTACCTGCTTCCGGCGCGGTCGAAATATGTCAGGATCGGCTTTTACCTCCTTCCGCCTCCTCCGAGCCTGCAACCAAGACCCGTCGCCGCTGCCTGCACTCGAACCCGTCGCTGTCTCTTCAATTTTGAGCGCCTTCAGAAGCTACAACACTGTGATATCCTTCTGAGAGGCAAGTCTTCTTTGCCATTGCTGCTACTCAGCCTATGATGAAGTTTCTTCAATCTCAGAGCTTAATATTTTCAATGCTTCTCAGTTCAGCTGCAACTCTTTGCATCCACGTTCCTTTGTGCTGGATCATGTTATTCAAACCGGGAATGGGAAATATTAGGGCTACACTTTCTATAAGCCACTAGACCATATTGTGATGTTAGACTCCTGTAGAAATGTCGGAAGAGCATATGCATATGATTCTTCAAGTTAAATGCTTTGAATAATACTTGTAGTGAGATCATTTTTTATGAGGATTTGTCAAGTTGTCTTGAATTTTAATAGCCATGACATCAAGTTCTTCAATGATAGGTGTGTTTACTTCAGGTTGTTCAGCCATTAACATACCAAATGGGCATCAAATTTTGCTAGTAAATTAGCGGATTGTTATCTTCTAAATATTACATGTGGCCTCTTTATTTTTTGTTCTCCACATCGTACGTTATGGTACTTTTGCATAGTTATTTATTTTAACCTTAGTTTCTTTTAGAATGAATATTCAACATGTGTATCAATTTTGTTTGTTATGCAGACAATTGATCAATTATGTTTGAAGTTTGAGAAGATGATGTGGTAGATGGTATATGAATGAAATTGAATGTTCATCATGCATGTTTCAATAGAATGCCAATGAAGTCAAAGGTTAAAGAAGAAAATCTTGAAGTTGTATGGTGCTTGTTTTGTTTCATGATTTTTTTGTATTGAAAACAATGTATATATTGAATGATTATATGTTTTTTTGCAAGCTTACATTACTTGAAACAAGTTTTGTTTATCATTAATGTGATCTTTTGCAAGTATATGCTCTTCCATCTTAATGATGATGTATTATGTGGGTATTTTAATTAATATTTCATTTCTTTTGCTATAATTAGAGATATATTATTTGGACAACAAGTTGAAGAAAATAACTCAACATATCTTAATATCACTCTCAAAAATATTTCAAATATGAAAATTATTTTTGTAAAAAATAATATTATATTTTTAATTAAGATTTTAGATGTATAATTATTTTTTAGATTTTAGATTATGATAAATTTTTATTTATTTTAAATTTCTTTCTTAAAATGCAATAGGTTACAATGTTTTTTAAAAGCGTTATTGTAGAACTTTAATTACAGTGGCATTTTGCAAAAAATATTGTGGTAGGGTTAATATTTTTTTTGACCTTTTTTTAGAAAGTGTCACGATAGATCAATTATTTATTATGATGTTTTTTGGAAAAGTGTCACGGTAGATCAACTGTCAATCATGACGTTTTTGGAAAAATGTCACGATAGAGTAACTGTCAATTATGACATTTTTTTGAAAAATTGTCACGGTAGAGCGACTGTCAATCATGACGTTTCTGGAAAAGCGTCACGATAGACTAACTATCAACCGTGACGTTTTTTTTTTGTGAAAGCGTCGCAAAGAGCTACGGCGACGGCTGCAATCACGATGATTTTGTGACGTTTTTATAAACGTCACGAAAACAATCGCGACGATTAAAAATCGTCACTAAAGGCCTAAAAAAACGTCACCGTATACCGATTTTGTTGTAGTGAACCTGAATTTCGGCGACGAAATTTTTATTTTTATGTATTGGGATTTGTAACATCCCCAAACTGCTAGACCCCTAAGTTAGTTTTGTCATGACTAGGTCATGACAAAACCATAGGAAGAGCCAATTGACCTTGTGAGCTTAGGAAAGAAGAAGAAAACCACCTTGGTCTGCAAATAGCAATTTCCAGTTACCAAGCTTAGGGTTGGACTTTAGGGCCTCAACTTGACCATTTGACCCCACCATAGCATCCCTAACCCTTTAGGGGTCCCCTTAGGGCACCAAGGGCCCATTGGGGTCAACCAAAGAGGCCAATTTGACCAAAGTCAACCAAAACCCCAAATTGGTCAAAGTAGCCTAATTAGGGTCAAATAACCTCCACCATGCCAAATTGACCACACATCTAGGCCTAGAATACCATAAGAGACTTATTAGACCTAAAATCCCCATCATGGGACCCCCAGGGGGTGCAAATTGACCAAAATGCCCTTTTTAGGTCAAATTGGCAATTCTTCTCCAAGTGCCCTAATTGACCACCGCCATATTAAATTGACCCTACCCATAGTGTTATCATGTCATAGGGGACCCAGTGGACCAAAAAGCCCCATGACTGGGTCAACCCTAGGACTCAATTTGACCAAAGTCAATTTAGCCTGTTTTGGTCAAATCAGCTTAAATTGGGTCAACTAAGGCTCATATGACCAAATTGACCCCACCAGTAGTTTCTAAACCTAATTTGGAACCCAATGGACCCAAAAGCCCCATCCTAGGGTCACCCAATTGGTCAATTTGACCAAAAGTCAAACTTGCCCAATTTAGGTCAAATCTCTTAAACCTAGCCCAATCCCTTTGGGCTAACTCAATTGGGTGGTCAACCAGCCTAGTAGACTAGCATTAAACACAGAGGGGAGTGGAATTTCGGCCATGGTGAGTAGGAGAGAGAAAATGGGGGTTTTTCCCCAATTTTGGGAAGAGAAAAAGAGGCCATTCATGGCCATTAAGGAGTTACACCCCTTGGCCTCCCTCATTAACACTCCCATTCATCTCCTCTGCCGATTTTGAGGAGTTCCCAGCCTTTTCTAGGAGGAATTAAGACAGGGGGGATGCATTGGGTCGGTTATGGGAGGAACATGAAGAGGCCATTAATGGCATTAAGGGGTTAAAGCCACCACCACCTTCAATCGACCCCCCTATCATCTTCAGAAGCCGGAGAGGAGAGAAACCCCCAAGATTTCAGAAGGTCTCGTGTTCTGTAGGCTTGAATCGGCATGGCACCACAACCACCCCGAGCTCCCATGGTGTACACGAGGACAACACGACGGCAAGCTCCACAACAGGTCCATTTCCCTTCCCTGACCTTTGAGGAATAGATCCCAATCGCCGGCGGCTCGAATCGTGGCCAATCGGCCGTGAATCGAGCCAGCCAAGCCTCCCGTTGATCGGGTTGGGCTTCTCCTTCCAGAACACGATTCCGGCCACCTCCGGCCGATCAAACACCGCTCATCGCCGGCCACCACCTCAACGGAGGTGGTGGTGGCGTTGGTCGGCCGGGGCGGCGCTCAGGTGGCCGGGAAATCCAAGTTTAATACGGCCCAGGCATGGCAAATCCTGGACGCTGGTTCATCGGGGACGATAACCAGGCGCGGTCGGATTGCTTCAAGATTCGTGCGGCCCCTTAGTGTTATTTCCTGATTTCTGTGATTAAACTTGCAGCACTTATTTAATTCTTTTAAAAATACTTAGAGGCTTCTAGGGAAAAATTGTCCAACATCAAAGTTGGAGGCCCTGATGTCTAGTTTAATCCAAAATTGAGTTCACTCGATTTGGAGCTCTGTTTAGGGCACAACACTCATTTTGGTGAGGTCTGTCCATAGGGCTAACCAGAGTTTGTTTTTGATGCCCACCTCAATCTAAAACTCCAAATGACTTGAAATTTGGGGTGTAGGCTAGTCTTATACACATGAAGGGCATGTCCAAAAATCAGAATGTTTGGAGAACCTTTTTGTATAGTTTTTGGAAAAATTTAATAATCCATGTGTGATTTAATTAGGTGCTTTAGACACCTCAAAACTATTCCAAACTTGGATGTGTGGTCCTAGAGAGCATGTACGGTCTCTGGTTAAAATCTCATAATTTTTGGAGTTGATTTGGTAGGGCAATTCACCAAGTCAATCTTAGGCTCCCTAGGTTAGGGAAAAACTTTGGGTGAGTGCCCCCACTCTTCCACAAAGCCAATTGGCTTCATATTTTGGGTGCACATCACCCTCACCCATGCCAACCCTTGGTCTAAGTTTGGTGGCCATTGGAGGTGGTTTACCCTAGTAATTTGCAAAGGGGCTAATTGCTATTTGCACCCCAATTAGGCACCCAAAAGAACCCCACTCCTCACCAAATGTTGGTAGGACCTTGGGTGACCATTCACTGACCTCTGGCCAAAGTAGTGAGTAGTTTGGACTTGGACAAAGTAGGGAATTTTCCTTGGGCATTTGTTTGCTTAAGGGTTGATTTGGGGTAAAAGTGGACTTAGGCTAATTTTGGAGTGTGGAGGGGCTTCCTCCCACTGATTGAAGATGTGGCTTTGGTCACTGACTTGGGGTGTATGGGACACCCCAAGGAGCACATCTTGGGAGAGTTGGGCTTGGTGTGCCCTTAAACCCTAGTGGTTAACCTTAGGGTGCTCTTTAGGGCTTGTGAAGGACATAGGAGTGTTTGTCCTTGGAGAGGTGTGTAATGGGCTCCTCTGAGCTCTTTGAGTGTTATAATACCCTCACAAGAAGTTTGGGTGGATTTGGGGAAGTATGGACCTTAATCCTAGGTTAAACCCTAAGGGGTGCAATTAGAGGTCAATGAAGGAAGAGGTGTCAAACCTTAATGGTTTGACCCAAAATTTTGGGGAGATGGTCAGGGAGACCAGAGGGTCCTACTGTGAGAAATTGGTAGGATTTGGAGTTGCCAACCCTAGGTAATAAATCCTTGGGTATATTTGTAAATATTTAGGTTTTAGGGATTTAGGAAGAAATAATACTTAGTGATTAACCATATTCTGTCACCAACTTAGTTTTGATGTTATAAATCTCTGGAGATTCTATTAGAACCATTAGAAAACTTTTGGAGGTCCAAATGGTAATTATTCATATTGTTGGCAAATTTTTGGGATGGTTAATTTTAGGGTGTTAGTTTTCTGTAATTGCATGAAACTTTGCTGGATGACATTTCATACTATTATGAACCCACAGTATTTTTCTCATAATTTATGGATTAATATTTTTGGTACCTCTAGCTCAATTTGGAATTAATTGCAAATATATCCTTTGTGGAAATTACAAATGTAACCTCTATGGAATATGGTCAAATTTTGTAGATCTGAATATTTTACTATGAATCACCTCTGTATAAATGTGAATTAGGTTTGGAGTTCATATGAGGGTACCTCCTTTGGAAATAATTGGAAATAAATGGGTTTTGGAATTTTTAAAAAGAGTAAATCTTGTTGGAATTTCCTAAAACTTCATATCTACTGATTACTAGGTACCCTTGATTTATGTAAAAATGGTGGTAGGCATTGGAAGTCAGAAAAGTATACTTGTAGTTCAAACCTTAGGAAGTTGTATTTTGGAAAAAATATTTTAAATATTAATAATGTTGGGAAAATTATGAAACTCTGGAATTGATCTTAAATAAGTAACATGGACCACCAATAAAAATTATTGGGTCATAGAGTTGATTATTTAGTGTACCTCTCTTCATGAGCATCAAAACATTAAGGGTGGTCTGCGTTTAGCAATTTAGCAACTTTGGGGTTAAGGGTCAAAATTGGTGGGCATTGATTGGAGATGTGTGGGCTGAATGGTGATCATATGACTGTGTAAGGGTCCCTGGAGTTAATTAGGGTTTGACGAGTCCTAGGGTGGTGGGGTGCCACCCTCGGGGTAGGTCGTCCTGGGATTGACGTAAGATCGTCTTTTCCTCTTTAGTGTCTTAAAGCACTTAGGAGTAAAACCAAGTAGAAGTATTAAGAGGGCATTCTTGAGGGTAGTCACCAATAATCCTAAGTGTTTTGGGAAGGGAGTCTTGGGGTGTCATCCCAGTATGACTCCTAACACCGTAGTGAGCCCCTCACAGGGTAACCCTCGGGAAGTCCAAGACTAACCTTAATGTATAGGAGTAAGTCATTGTACAAGGTTAGCTAAAAGCACACTCACCCACACCCCGTGGTATGGGAGTCTAGTCAGTTTAGTCCGGTGAGATTGTGATTCTGAGTTGTTTGTTGGTGACGGGCGGGTTAGCCCGGGGAGCTTGTGGCTCAGAGATTGTTGGAAGACATGTTGCATGTGCATAAGGTGGTGGGTCCTTTGTGTTGGAGATCGTTGCACCGACGTTGATACTTAGGCTCAGCAAGTGTGGTATTTACACTTAGCCATAAAAGTCTGGCGGTCCAGTCAGTAAGAGTACGCAGGCGCTCCGCGGGTTTGCGTTGAGGCGTACGATAGGTCTAGGTTAGGTAGTGCATATACCAACCTAGAGGTGGGCGCGGCCCAACCCCCCGCTTCCGTTTGCCACTACGGGAGTATCCTGGGAGTCTTGCTAGCTCCAAAAAGGGGGAACTAAAGGTCTATGCGCATAGAGTCGTAGTGAGTGAGTTGCACTTGTATGAACATAGCATAACTGCATACCTTGCATGACATAGCATAAAACATTGCATTTCAACCCCTACCCCTATCGTATAAGTCAGTTATGGGACTTCTTATACGATAGGCCCTGCTAAACGATCCCTTGGTCTATAGGTTTGTATGTGCATTCCTATAAATCAATGGTTACTTTTATAATACTTACTTGTCACTATACCTACTACTTACTGTTCATTATATACTTTTACCATGCTGCTTCTATTTCCTGCTTCGTTTATATATATACACCTGTGTAGTTGTAGAATTCATCTTGTCATCTGCTTTTGTATTACCCCTTGAATGTCCTCCGCTTCCTCCTCCCCATACGGTGCCTAGGAGCCTTTGGGGGAGGGGTGGGGAATTGGGTGAGTCATGTTTGACTGACGGTCGGTGGACCTTATCATTTTAGGAGACCGCGGCGACGGGGCAGCACTAGAGGCCGGTGCAGATAGAGGCGGGGCAGTCTAGCACAGGAGCACCGATGACAGGATCCGTGAGTGTTAGTTTTAGTTGATTTGCTTCCGCGAGTGATCTTTGTAGTGAGGCTATTATGTGTCGGGCAGAAGCCCTTGTTATCTTATCTTTTTGTTTCAGTTATGTATGTGGACATCTCTTGATGGTTTAAATTATATGTGATGTGGACTTGGCCTTTTTAGTCATTTAAGCTTTACTTTTCTTTGTGATCGAATTGGCCGGCAGGATCGGCGTTTTGTAGTGGCAACCATCCCGAGTGAGGGTGTCACCGCAAAACGGCAGTCCTGGGCCTAAGACCCGGTAGTTTTTGCAAAAAAAAAGGGTCTTACAATAATCATATCATCCACATATAGAAGAAGGATGGCACATCCTTGATCAGAAGTGTGAGTGAACAATGCATGATCAGTCTGTCGTTCAATAAAGCCGGCATTGAGAACAACAGTGCGAAAGCGCTCAAACCAGGCACGCAGGGGCCTGTTTGAGACAATAGAGAGCCTGACGGAGATGATAGACGTGGCATGTGGGAACAGAGAGACCTTGGGGAGGAGTCATGTATACCACCTCGGTGAGATCACTGTGAAGAAAGGCATTCGTGACGTCCATATGATGGAGGGTCCAATTACGGGCAGCAGCAACCGCAAGTAAGGTGTGCACGGTTGTCATTCGGGCCATCAGTGCAAAGGTCTCATCATACTCGATCCCGTGCTCCTGCAAGAATCCACAGGCGACTAAGCAGGCTTTGTGTCGGTCAATAGACCCATCCGGGCGAGTCTTGATTTTGAATATCCATTTGCAGCTGATAGGAGTTACGCCAGATGGGCAAGGGACGGGGTCCCAAGTATGAGTTCGGTGGAAAGCCTGAAGTTCAGCGGTCATGGCTTCCTGCCATTCAGGATGTTCAACTGCCTCTTGGTATGACTGGGGCTCCCGGTGGGAGTGGAGAGCGGTGAGGAAGTCCTGAAAGGTAGGGGAATAGGAGATAGTTGTGGTGAGAGCAGATGGTTTATACCTGTCAGGACTGTGGTCGTAGCGAGCAGGCGGGTGTCGATGGCGAGGAGGGTTACGCCGAGGAGGAACAAGATCCACGTGCGGAGAGGCGGACGAAGGAGCGTCAGACAAGACCGTATCAGAAGGAGCTTGAGCAGAAGGGGTAGCTGTAGTGGAAGGGGGTTCCGTGGGGCTGAAGTGGATGGAGGAGCCTCGATCGGAGGACGAGATGGGACCGGGACAGGAGGGGCAATTTGGGTCCTGGGACGAGTGGGTATAGGGGGAAGTAGCGGAAGGGAGAGAGGTGGGGCAACAGAGGTTTGGGTGGGAGATCGATGTTGTTGGAGTTGGCGCGGAGGAGAAGAACTTTTATGTTCAAGGAAGGAGACATGGCGAGAGATGCGGATGTGGCGAGTCACCGGGTCGTAACAACGATATCCTTTGTGGTAAGCACTGGGGACCAAGTGAACACAATGAGCTGAGCGAGCTAAGAGTTTGGTGCATTCAGTAACATGGAGGAGAACAAAGCATGTGCACCCAAACGTGCGGAGAGATGCATATGTTGGTGGGCGTGAGTACAATCTTTCATAAGGAGTGACTCCCGAGAGGGCCGAGGAGGGAGTGTTGTTGATAAGGTGAACAGTGGTGAGAACAGCTTCGGCCCAGAAGGAGTGAGGAGCAGAGGTAGAGTGAGAAGAGCACGGGAAGTTTCGATGATGTGATGGTGTTTCCGTTCAGCAACACCATTTTGTTCGTGGGTGTGCGGGCAAGACTGTTGATGGATGGTGCCATGAGAGTGAGTGAGGTCGCGCATGGTGGAGGAGAGAAACTCCTGAGCACAATCAAAGCGAAAGGTTTTAATCCGACGTCCGAACTGGTTGTGAAGCATTGCGGTGAAAGTGCGATAAACAGTTGGTATTTCGGATCGTTGCCGAAGAAGATAAACCCATGTGCAGCGGGAGAAGTCATCAATAAAACTCACATTGTACAAATAGCCTGAATGAGAAGCAATCGGGGTCGGACCTTAAACATCAGAGTGAACTAAGTCAAAGGGGGTTGTTGTTTGAGAAACACTGCTGGAAAAGGGTAGAGCAAGGTGTTTGGGCAAATGACATCCCGTACAAACAGAGAGGGGGGAGGAAGAGACACGACCAAAAGCTCCTGAACGGATAACACTTCGGAGTCGGTCCTTAGACAGATGACCTAAACTTATGTGCCACAAGTCGGCATCATAGGTAACAGAGAGAGCAGAAGTTGACGAGGATGAAGAGGGTGAAATGTGAAGATACTCCATCTGATACAGGCCACCAGTCCTACGACCCTGTCCAATCCTCTAAGCCGTCCGTGAATCCTGCGCAACAAAAGCAGAGGAAAAGAATAAAATAATTAGGCCAAGATCACAAATAGAGCTGACATAAATGAGATTCATGTGTAGGTGAGGGGCATGGTGAATGTTTGAGAGGGTAAGGTGACCGGGATGGCCAGATGTCGGGGTGATCGATCCGGACTGCAAAATAGGGAGAGAACTCCCATCAGTCGTGGTGACCTGAAGGTGAGTGGGGGGTGAGGTACAGTCGGTGAGGGTGCTGGAGTCGGAGGTAAGGTGGCATGAGGCCCCAGAGTCAAAGTACCATAGGCAGCTAACAGGCTAGTGGATGCAGAAGAGCTGGCGGGAGTGACAGGCTGAAGTAGAGGAGACTGAATGAGTAATTCTTCTAGTCGTTGAAGTCGATCTGTAGCAGCAGCAGCTGTAGGATGAGGAGGCATGGCGGGTGATC
The DNA here is from genome assembly GCA_033032865.1 of Dactylorhiza incarnata. NCBI lineage: Eukaryota > Viridiplantae > Streptophyta > Magnoliopsida > Asparagales > Orchidaceae > Dactylorhiza > Dactylorhiza incarnata. The sequence continues at coordinate 571,982 of JAWHQI010000184.1, read as the reverse complement.
CGGGGCCACGACCACGTCCCCGACCATGGTCGTCCCGGCGGTTGTCACGCTGTCTGTGCTCATCAGGACGTGGGGGATGAGTAGGGCATTCAAACTTCATGTGCCCCACCTTCTTACAGTAGTTGCAGGTAACAGGTCCGTCCCGAGGTCGGATGGCAAGAGCAGTGTCGATCCCAGGAGCAGGTGGGAGGACTATGGGAGGACGGAGATGGGTCTCTTCATCAAGCAGGGTAATCAATGCTTCATCCAAGCTAGGAAGAGGAACCCAATGAAGGAGCTGAGCTGCAAGAAGAGCAAACTCGGAACGCAGAGCAGTGAGGAACTGATGGAGATGGCCCTCAGAGAGGTGGCGTTGAAACTCTAAAGAACGAGGACAACTGCATGGGAGGGGGATCATGGAGTCCAATTCATGCCAGAGAGTGCTCATCATGGTGAAAAGTCCTGAATGGAGCGCCTTTCCTGCCGAGCAGACGGAGAGCCGCAGATGAGGTGACGGCGCCAAGCTCCACCGCGGGGGACAAATCGATCTCGAAGATATTCCCACATGGCGCGGGCTGAGGGCAGATGACCGATGGAGGTGAGGAGCGGACAAGCAACAGACTCCAGAATGTAGGCCCGAATGGCTTGATCGTGACACCGCCAAAGGGTGCCGTCATCTGGAGTGGTGGCGGGTACGGTGGTCTTGTCAGATATGGAAGGAGCGGTAGAGGTCGCAATGGTGGGAGGAGCACCAGTGATGTAATCCCAGAGATCATGGGAGGAGAGGGCGGCTTCGACAGTAAGAGCCCAATCTGACCAGTTGCTGGCGGTGGCGAGCTGGAAGGATATGGACTTCAGAGGTGGCAAGATAAAAGGGGTAGCCATGGAGCTGGGGTGGGGAGAGCAGGGGGGCGAAGGGGCGAGCAGGGGGCGAGGGGGCAAGCAGGGGGGGCGAGTAAGGGGAGAGTAATGGGCGAGCAGGGGGCGGGCGAGCAGTGGGGGGAGCACGAGCAGGTGGGGGGGAGCGAGCAAGGGGGCAAGGGGGGTGAGCGGGGGGGGGGGGGGGGGGGGGCGGGGGGCGAGTTAGGCGAGACGGGGTGGGGGCGAGCTGGGGGTGGGCGAACAGGGGGCGGGCGAGTAGGGGGTGGGCGAGCAGGGGGCGCGTGTAAGACCCCCCTCCCCAAACTGAACTGGGTTCAGGGAGGGGGGATCTTACTGCCCAAGAATGGCCACTAGTGCTTCCCGGATGGCAACGACCCACTCTCTCAAGCACTGAATGGTCTCCTTATCAGACACGAGAATCACAACATCACATCAGAACGCACAGTGGAAGCAATCGAAATAAACAAAACCAAGCTCACAGCTTGTATTTACATATTTAAAGCAGGCCGAAGCCTATTGTTTACAACCACTGCCTCGGGGGCTACATAGACTATAACAAAGACCCTAGGCTAGTCCTATACTTTAGGAATCACGTTTCGGAAGATAGGAGGAGAGGCTGGAGTGTCCGATCGAGCCATCTCTAAGGCTGGTAACTCATCCTGCAGTGCGGGGGCTCCACGCTGTCCCATTTCCTGTGATTAGTTATAAGAATAACCGTTAGTCACAGAGCTAAGTAGAAAATACATCCCCTCCCCGGATCCGTATCCAGGGGGCGGGCTAATGGACAGAAATAAATAGCCGAAGCAAAGTAGAAGGTTAGCAACAAGTAAACATATATACATATATATATATATATATATCAATAGCGCCTCCAACCCTAATATCCACGTGGTGACACGAACATACAACACTATCTCGCGCATACTCGCACCCAGTATTCAAACCTGCACACACACAAAGACCCTGTGTCGACGCAGCTTGGACCGCTTTGCTTCAAGCAGGGTAGCGAACCCCGCGGGCCTCACCGAGGTGGCTGTCGGTGACGGTGGCCAGTCCTGCCACTTCTGAATGTAGTCATACTGTATCACTCAGGCCCTCTCGTTTAGCATGGTGTACTAACGGGATGTGAGCGACATTCGGCGATTCCGAGGTTTAGGCCGACCAGCGGAGGCAAAACTGCGGGTTCGGAGTGGTGATTACTGTTGTGCACATCTCCCTGTCGCCATGAGTCGTCACCGTACCCACACCGGTATGAACGGTCTGCGGGCGTGACCGACCCGCCACTTCCAAAACAATCTTCGAAAGCAAGCTTTATCACAGAGCAAGCACTTTAAAACTTAACGAGACATTCTTACTCGACCGGTCACTCGACCTGTGACCGGGAGGCTCGGCGGTAGGAGGGCTCCTTATTTGGGACTGACTCAGGAGGAGGGACTCAACTCTGGGTCTTCCCCAACTAAGGCCTCACAGAAAGGAGGAGAAGCACCGCTTACCAGCGTAGAACTGCGGTTAGCACTAAAATATAAAAAGTGCAGCATAAGCAGTATGAAAGGCCGGAAGCAGGGGCCGAAATATCAGGACCAGTACGAGACTGGAGAAATGAAAGTACTGAAAGCAGTAAATCAGGACCAATACGAGACTGGAGAAATGAAAGTACTGAAAGCAGTAAATAAGGACCAGTGCGAGGCTGGAGAATAAAAATCACTGAAAGCAGTAAATAAGGACCAGTGCGAGACTGGAGAATTGAAAGTACTGAAAGCAGTAAATAAGGACCAGTGCGAGACTGGAGAAATGAAAGTACTGAAAGCAGTAAATAAGGACCATTGCGAGACTGGAGAAATGAAAGTACTGAAAGCAGTAAATAAATAAAGGGTTAGTAGTCCAATCACTCCATAACCGGAGGCTTCAACGTCGACTCCGTTCTTAGGAGGAGGTTCTGCTTTCTCCCCGTTCATAGGGGTTCTACTCCATTCCCAAGAGTTTAATTACGTTCCATGAGATTTAGTATTTTCCCTTTGCCGTGGATTCGTTCTTTTTATTATCTCGGCATTACTGCATTGCGGCGTCGCTCCGCGATTTCGTCCCAATTTTCGCGTCGATATTTTAAACCTAATCGATTCCTTAGATCGATACGCATAATTTTATTATACCGCTAAAATGCGCGTCGCGGGTACGCCGATTTATTCCAATTAATTCCGCTCCCCTTTCAGGCGTTTAGAGGAATGAAGAAGGCGCAGGGCTGCAGCACCCTGCGCCATCCCGAGGCCCCCACAGCGGATCTGCGGCGGATCTGCTGTGGGGGGCACACAAACGGAGGCGGGAGGCGGGAAACGAGGTAAGGGGGAGATCGGGCGTCTCCCGTTAACCCGTCGGGAGGAGGCCGCTGTCGGCGCCGCCCCCGGTCGGTGCGCCGGGGGCCGGCGACCACTCCGGTGGTGTTCCGGCGGCCTGGCGCCACCGGCTGACACGGGAAAGGAGGACAGAGAGGGGCGGGAGGCAGTGGCGTAGCCTACATGCGCCATGCACGCTGGCCGTGCCGCCGCCTCCTCTGGGAGGGCTCTCCCTGCCGCCCCTGGCTGGGGCGCCGGGGAGAGGGCAGTCCTCCAGCGGGGTTCTGGCGGCCTGGCGCCGCCGGCCGACTCCGGGGGGTGGGGTTTTACCCCATACAGGAAACAAAGAGAAGAGGGGGGCGCCGGGGCCACGGGTGCTGTCGGGGCTGCGTCCTCCGGCGGCCCGGCCGCCTCCCTTCACCGGCGTCGTGGTCCCCGAGTGGGGACCTGCTCCCCCAGCACCACCACCGGCGCTGGGGGGGGGGGGGGGGGGGGGCTTCCACGGTCATGCCTCCACCCGAGCCTTGCAAGGCTTGGGGTGGTGCTGGCGGCGCTCCGGCGACGGGGAGGGGGTCGGCCTGGCTTAGGGGAGTATGAAGGTGGAGGGGTAGGGTCTTCTAACTGAGGGGGTGGGGCTCGGAAGGCTGGGAGGTGGTGGTGGATTGCCATGGAGGGGGAAGGTGGCGGCGGTTTGGCTGGGCAGAGCTCCGGCAGGGGTGGGTGGCTGGGTTAGCCGACAGAGAGGGAGTTGAGGGAGAGAGGGGGGCGGTGTGCCTCAGAAGGGAGGGCTTGGCCCTCCTTTTATAGGGGAAGAGGAGGCCTCCTCCCCCTTCCTCCCTTTTCCCCACGTGGGGTTAAGGGAGGGTGAGTGGGGAGATATTTTCTCCCCCCCCCCCCCCCCCCCTCACCTTCTCTCTCCTGCCCCCTTGCCCCAATAGGGGGCTGCCTATTCATGGGCAGCCCTCTCCCTTGGGGAAGGGGCTTCTCTCCCCCCTTTCTTTTCTTTTCCCAACAAATTTCATGATGGGGGGGGGCGTTGACCGAGGTCAACTTAGGGCGGGGTCCTTCATGGCCCCGAGGTCCATCAAGATTTGTCGGGGCCGAGGCCGAGTTTGTGTGTTTCACATTTCGTGTGTTGCACTGAGGGGGTCTGCATAGTCCTAAAATGACATACTCTCCATATGACCTCAGATTGACAGTCAACGAGTTTCGTGACGTTTGAGTGGACTATATAAGTCTAACGAAACTGACGGGAGTCGAATCGGAGTTCGTTTGGCTACTATCCCACAATAGTGTGGTAGCGGCGCACAACGATACTCAAAATGGTTGTTTTCTTTAAACGACCTCAGATCGAGGTGCAACATATTCCGTTGCATTCGTATTGGTCGTACGAGTCTAACGGGACTGACGGAAGTCAGATCGGAGTACATTTGGCCACTATCCCACAATAGTGTGGTAGCGACGCACAACGATACTCAAAATGGTCGTTTTCTCTAAACGACCTCGGATCGGTGCGCAACGAATTCTGTTGCACTTGTATCGGTCATATGAGTCTAACAGGACTGACAGAAGTCAGATCGGAGTACGTTTGGCCACTATCCCACAATAGTGTGGTAGCGGTGCACAACGATACTCAAAATGGTCATTTTCTCTAAACAACCTCGGATCGGGGCGCAACAAATTCTGTTGCACTCGTATCGGTCATACGAGTCTAGCGGGACTGACGGAAGTCAGATCGTAGTCCCCTAATACATTATCCTATAATGGGTCAGTCTCTATCGCTCGGGCCTACTTTTATTGGGCTCACTAGGGTCTAGTGGTCCAATAAAAGTCGGGATGTTACATCGCGAGCAGGGCGAGACGGGGGGGGGGGGGGGGCGAGTTGGGCGAGACCGAGGGGTACGAGCTGGGCGCAAGAGCAGACAGGGGCGCGAAGGGCCTCGCGGGAGTATAGAGGCGAGAGGTCTCGCAGGCGGGGCAGGAGGTTTACAAATTGGTTAAAAAAATTAATTATGTGAAACCTAGCTCTGATACCATGTTAGACGACTTTGGAGAAAACCATAAGTCAATGCTTATTCACCCTAAGGAAGGACCCAAGGGGTCTTACATATAGAGCAAGAGGAGATCCCGAAAACACCACAGGCGGTGTGGGACTAAAGAATATAAAAGAATATAATATTAAATACATTAATATTAACACTTATCATTATCAAGATAACAGGGTAAGGTCAGATTAGTAGTGTGTGCGGCCTGTTAAAGCAGACCGAGCGGCTTGTTGTTGTTGAAGACCGAGCGGCTTGTGTTGAAGACCGAGCGGCTTGTTGTGTTGGAGGCGAAGCGACTTGTTGTTGTTAGAGACCGATGCGGCTTGTTGTTGGAGGATAACCCGGCGGTTGTTGTGTACGGTTTGTGTGTGCCATTATTTGTTAAGCAAGGTGGCGGTTTGTGCAGGCTAGCAGCGACTAGTAGTTGTGTGCGACTTCTAAAGGAGACTGGACGGCTTGTTCTTGGAGGGAGTCCAAGCGGCTTATTGGAGAAGTCTTGACGGCTTGTTTTGAAGAAGTGATTCAGCTTAAGTGAGGAAGTCGCGCCGGCTTGCGGGGTGATCTCCGGTCTCTTAGCTTTGTTTTTTTTTGTATGTTTCTGTAATTTTCCAATACCACGCAAAACTGTCTTGCGTTGGTTGTGCCCTTGTAACTGCTGTTTTCAGTGAATGCAATTGACTTTCTCTAATTTGGTGTGCAACGAAAATTCCTTGTCTCAAGGGATGTGGTGTTTGACGAACTGGCGTCATATAGAGGTGTCTCAACTGTTCCAATGCAGGAAAGCAGGGAGGAAGGAAGAGTTGAAGAGAGGAGAGTTGATGATGACTCTCTTGTGGAGATACCTCTGTCCCCAGGTGCTCCGTCTCCATCAGGCTTAGGTTTCTCAGAACCCAGAGACAGGGGGAGCATTGCTCCAAGGCAAGCTGAAGTAGAGGAAGAAGTTGCAACTATTACTGCTGAGGGCGGTACGGGGTTGAGGAAGTCCAAGCGAACTATCATTAAATTGGTTTAGAAAAGGAAAAGATATTTACATTTGTACGCCTCCGATTTCTAGTGATATTGAAATCAAATTTATGTAAACAGTTTTTCATATAATACAATCATGTCTCTATATGTGTTTACTTGATTTCTCTCATTTGGCGTAAATTTTATTATTGCAAGTAACTTTTTGCTAAATTGTTATTTTGCTCTCTCTTACTAAAAATAATTTAGTAATTTTCTTAAAATTATAAAAAGAATTTTTATTCTCTTATTCACCCTCCTCCCCCCTCTAAGGGCGCTTATCGATCCAACACCACGTTCCCGACACGCACACAGTTAACCTTTCTTAATTTCTCATATTGCAGATCTCATTCGTCGCCTTCATCATCTTCAACGAAGCTGCCCGAACTGCCCAATCTGCCCGAACTGCCCGAAGGGAGAGATAGTCATTTACGAAAAATGGTGATCCGTGTGCTCCAAATCGGTGAACGTGATTCGCCCATCAGGTGGTTACGACGGCAAAATTACCTGGCTACCCCTGCATAAGGCTATAAAAGGAGCTCAGGACCTTCATTTCAGGACACATTGTCTTCTGCACCCGAGAGAGCTCCCTTGAAGAATTCCTCTGAGTCCTCCTTCGGCGCTCGAAGATCTCCTTCAGCCTTTGAATATCTACTTTGAGGTTTCAAAGATCTCCTTCGTGGACTTGGAGATTTCCTTCGCTCCGGAAAACCATCCTCCTAAGCGATTCGGGAATCCTTCGGGTCCCGAAAGGCGATTCAGCGATCTCACTTTCATTCCCAGAAGAAGTACATAGCTTTCTGAGAGGTGACCTATCACCCTCGGAGTTCTCTCTCTCTATTGTTGTAACGAGTTGTGGCCTATCACGCTTGAATTCTTATTTTCCAATTGTAACCCCCAAGCATATAGTGGAATTTGGCCGGCACATCCCCGGTCGCGTGGTTTTTCACCCTTTCCGGGTTTTCCACGTTAAGAGTCCTCGTGTCACTTATCGATTCATTCATTGACTGTTTGTGCGCTTGGTTCGCTTCCGATCAAAGGTGGTTCAATTCGACCGGTCTACCAGAACACCCGAGCGACCCACACTAGTTTGGCGTCATCTGTGGGAATAGAGTTCCCGGTTACAACTAGAAGCAACCTCCCCCGAAAGATCGGCAAGGATGGATACTCACTCAGCCGTTTCAGATGCGAGCAGTTCCTCTCATCCCGCAAATTCAAAAGGAGGTGCGCTCGTCGTCGAACAATTCTTACCTCAACGGCCAGGCATCGTATGCAAACAACTGCCTCTGGCAACGGAGCAAGTTCTGGACAACAACATGCTCCAAGCTAGTCCATACCCCTTGTGAAAACAGATTTTGATATATCCCATTCCACTCTGGCTCAAGCCCCCACGATATAGGAAGTTCCACAGAGTGGAGAACCCATACGAGCACGTCAATTACTTCCTAACCGCAATGGAAGCCTTTGGGCTCCCAAACCAGGTCGCTTGCAAGATTTTCCCCACAACACTCCGTGGCGACGCTCTCAACTGGTATCAATCGTTGCCCAAAGGAATCATTCACTACTTCACTGAGCTGTCCCAGTTGTTCATTGGATGGAGCGAGGTCCGAGAATGAAGTGTCAGAAAACTTACTCAAGCTATGAAGGAGCTCGAGGTGGAGGAACTTACCCCCTCAAAGCAAGCGGAGCACAACCAATGTCGGGAGGACGTCACCGCAAAATCGCACCAAGAGAACCACCACGGAGGTTTGGATTTCGCCATACATGCAAGCAGTGGGAACCCGACATTAGAGCTGAGGAGGGCGTTGATAAGCCACCGCATATCGTTCAACGTCCTGTTCATGGAAACGATGACACGGCTTAAGCTTCTCGGTTGGGAATCTCAAGCTTAGGGCAAGTGAAGTGGAACTTCCAGACAAGACGATAATACTCACCATAGGAAACGTCATCCTTTTCGTACACATAAGGACACTCTCAAAGCCTGTCCAATACGAAGTCCAGTTCGTCATCACAGAAGTTGATTCACCGTATGACGCAATATTCAGGAGCATCTTGCTCGACACGCTACATCTTGACTCCTCAATTGTGGGTCATATGGTGAGCAAAGGAAAGATCATCTAAGACTTCGTTCGTCATATTAGTAACGTGCTAGCCGATATTCCTTGGGTCAGCAACGGCCCCCCACAAAGCCTACATCCCAAGAAGCATTGCTCAGAGGGAGGCCGCATAGTCTCAACATCAATCGCAGAGATTGATCTCTCAGCATTGCCAAGTTTGTCGCAGCTCAAAACCTTGAGCAGGAAAAGGAAAGGAGAACAAGCGACCACTGAAGTAAACCGGCGTAACCAGGGCCAATCGGGCTGTTCAAGAGGGATGACGAACTGGAAAACCCAGATCTACACCCCGTTAAATGCCTCTTGGGAGCATATCCTATCAGTAATCTACAACACCAAGATCGTCAAGTGGCCAAGACTGTTCCCCTGAAATACAGGGAACCAATCCCTATTCTGTGATTTTCACAAGGGCCTAGGACACCATACGAGGCAATGTCTCAGTTTGAAGGATGAAATCGAACGACTTGTCCAGTCAGGGACACCACAAGATTTTCCACAAAACAACCCAGAAGCAAGCAGCTCAAGAGAAGGCAGTCGGGGGGGCCATCCTCCAGAGTGATCAACCCCTAAACCATTATCGCGCTTCACACTGGATGATCAGGAGAACTCATGTGAGCGCTACTCAGGAGGACCATGAACCGGGCAAGGGAGCCCGACATTATCTGCACTCTCATTTAATTTGTATTAAAGACAATTGCTAATTCGAAAGCCGCAAGATTACACTTGTGCATGCATCAATGTACATTTAACTCAATATATACTTTATTTGTTCTTAACTCTGTTGCTGCAGGTATACTCTGGGGCCCTGCCCCTGAGACTTCGCACTGCCGCCGATCAATGGTTCGTCCTTCTCCCCGCAGTAAGGTCCCGTCGTTGTAAGGGCCTACCCCTCTTACGGTCGCCAATGGTTTGAACGAATATGCTCTTCACCGGCTACTATAGGGCCCTGCCCCTAGGACTTTGCACTGTCGTTGATCGAACGTCCGCGCTTCTCCCTGCAGTAAGGTCCCTATGTCATAAGGGTTTTCCCCTCTTACGGTCGCCAATGATTTGAACGAATATGCTCTTCACCGGCTACTCCGGGGCCCTGCCCCTAGGACTTCGCACTGTCATCGATCGAAGGTCCACCCTTCTCCCCGCAGTAAGGTCCCGGCGTCGTAAGGGTCTTCTCTTGTTACGGTCGCCAACGGTTTGAACGAATACGCTCTTCATCGGCTACTTTGGGGCCCTGCCCCTGGGACTTCGCACTGCCGCCAATCGAAGGTCCGCCTTCTCCCTGTCGTAAGGTCCCGACATCATAAGGGACCGCCCCTCTTACGGTTGCCAACAATTTGAACGAATACGCTCTTCACCGGCTACTCTGGGGCCCTGCCTCTGGGACTTCGTGCTGCCGCCGATCGAAGGTCCGTCCTTCTTATCACAGTAAGGTACCGACATCATTAGGGCCTGGCCCTCTTACAATCGTCAACGGTTTGAATGAATATGCTCTTCACCGGCCAACCTGGGGCATGTCCCCCTGATCACCACTCCAAAGATAATTAAGACAATAAAATCATCAAATACACATAAAAGCAAATACTATAGATTCAAGCAAATACAATCACATCAGCTCAGTGTTGCACATAAGTAGAAAAGGATTGCAAACAATGAAAGAAAGCAACAATATGAAAAACAGTGAATACAAATATCAGTCTTCGGCTACATCCGAGTGATCGTCCTCCGGAAGGTCTCCAGAGCTAAGACCGGCGATGCCACATCCAAACTTCCTCTCCACCATACGGAGAGTCTTCTGAACGCCCTTTGAAAGGCAACTTCGCACTCGTCTTCAAGCAACGACTCTACCTCCTTAGACATAATCTCGGCGTGAAGCTCCTACGACATCTGAAACCGCTCCTCAAGAAAAGCTAAGGAGTCATTGTATTCGGTGACCCCCGCGGTCTTGGCCTCCTCAATGCTCCGCTCGGCAGATGACAACTTATCCACCTCACTCCTCAGGAAGCCCGTCTCACCCTCCAGATGGAATATCTCCCCTTGGGCCTCCGATAACTGGCGAAGAGCATCCTGGGCGAGCGCCGTGTCACCCTCACACTCCTCTCGCAACTTCTCAACCTCTGATCGGGAAGAAGAGATATCTGACTCAAGCTGTCAGATATGGGCGAAGTTGCAATCCCTCTTCTTCTTCAAGGCAGACAAGTTACTCTTCGTCGTGTGCAGCTCCTCCTGGAGGACAAAGTAATTATCCTTGAGGTCAACATAGCAATCGTTCTATGTAAGCACAATGCTAGTCAGGACACCGGCCCGAGAAGAAAGTAAACAGTCAGAATGCATAAAAAATACCAAAGGAGAAAAGCAAGAACTGGAGAAAGAAAAGTTCCACTCACGGCAGAAGTCATTGCCTGAAGAAAGGAAGAGACTCTCCTCGTAGTCTGCAAAGGAGGAGGCGGCGGCGAGTCTTCCTGCGGGACCTGACAGGCAAGGGGAGATGCTAAAACCTCGACATCGGGATCAGCAAGAATCGATTCCACCATGCGGTTTCTTGGTCCAGCCTCGTGATCATGGCTCCTAGGCACTGGCAGAATGAGCCCCAGACTGGAACTCCCGTTCTTGAAGACAAATTTTCTCTTCTTACCGCAAACAAGGGGAGCGTCGACGGCCGCACACTCGGCGTCCCAAGAAAGTCCCACTGAGAGTAGTCTACTCTCCTCCATGCAACTGGCAATACAATACAAGGCCTTCGACAGCCCCTCTGGACCAGGAAAACCAGGAATGGGAGAAAACTCATCTTCCTGCCCTGTCTGTCGACGACAGCGACCAGGAAGCGGTCTCCACAGCTCCGGCAGTTCCCAACGGTTCGGCACATACCCATAAAGGGTATTCCCATACTGGTAGTCATTCTTCTCCCCAAAATGAAACCAGCTCTTGTTGCTTCGAACTTCAATATGACCACCTGGTTCAGTAAAAATCTTGTACCAGTCTTTGAAGACCTCCAGAGAAAATCATGCGTTGTGCTCCTGGAAAAATACTATCATCCTCATTATCCTCGCCATCGAGCTAGGGTGAACTGGGTAATCGGAACACCGCAAAATCGAAACACCTCAATCACCTCCTCCGCGGGAGGAAAGAGAAACCCGAACTTCAAGCAACTCTCCGAGAGAGTTATGAAGCCAGTTGGAGGGTTCTGGGCACGCTCTTCCGCTCAGGGGATTTTCACCTCAATGCTAGAGGGCAATCCCAGGCGCTTGCGACACATGTCAACTTGCACACTGTCAAGAGTCGAGCGCAGTCGCATCGATCTCGACTAACCGTTCCGCTTCGGGGATCGAAAAGAACAAAACAAATTTTTACAAAAAATTCCAAGTAAAAAACTCGCTAAAATCGTAACCAAAACCCGACATCTTACGGGCGGGCGCGCGCACTGGGAACGGTCGGTAAATGTCGTGAAACCAACCGCACGGGGCGCACGAGCAATTGTACCCGCCCTCGTACGAGCGCACGCATCTGGATGGGCGACGACCATTCACGCCATCTGCGTGTCGGCCGGCCACCACCGGACGCACGCCCGCACGTGGCTGATTCAACACCAACCGCGCATGCCGAGCGTGACACCCGAGCTCGGCAGGCATCCCCTCGTGCAACTCAGCAAGTAGCCCGAGCGCTCCGCGCAGGCAAGGCCGAGCGCCGCTCGGCGGGCGGCCCCGGGCGTTGCTCGACAAGTAGCTCGGGCGTCGTCCGGCATGCGACCAAGCGCGCCGGGTAGAACCTCGCGCGCACACCAACCACCCGACGCATTGCCATTGGCGCCCCCCAATCGGTTGTTTGCACGCCGGTGAAACCACCTCGACGCGATCTTTCCCTCTTTTATTTTCTCCTCGCAAGAAGCGGAGAATTGCTTACCTCTGACATGGTATGACACGTCCCACAAAGATGACGATGATCTGAACTATCGCGAAGAAATCAAAACCTCCGCACTCCTCCACGCAATGATCCGAACTTCAAAGATTTGGGGGGGGCTTATGACATGCACCTGTTGACGCCCGGAAAATCCTGGCCCCAAAATTCGGATCAATGCAGCCCGAGGATACTTGCCCAGCGGTTCAGCGAGAAGGTTTGGTTAGCCACTAAGGATGAAACGGAGAGATAAGGGACACAATCCCAGGTGCTGCGGCAGGGAGGTCCCACCACGTACCCAGAAGCTCAAAAGAGTCTTCTCCTCCAAAACTACGAATGGCCGAGCTTGGTACTAGGTAGGCACTTGTTAGGGAAGATTCTTGATTGTCAAAAGGGTGGGGGGGGGGGGGGGGGGGGGGTGCAGCTCTGATTTTGACAAGTGTCATTCCTGGTACCCCTGGGGGTCTATTTATAGACAAATCCTAAGGGGGGAGCAGATGGCTATCCCTGACCCCCTATAGTTGATTTTTTAGACAAGGCAATAGGTTGGCGAGTAGGTGAGGACCTCAGACTTAATTGGCGAGTTGGTCGGCTAAGTCGCCTATAGGCGAGTAGGTCCGAATTCACGATTTCCTTGCCTAGCCGGGTAGTGAACGTCGGGCAGGGCTTTCCTCCTAGTCCTATGCGAGTAAGCACCTTCTCGCACAACCAAAACTCTTGATCTTCCTTCGTCTTCTGGACTATTGACTTCTGTCTTGACCTTTTGACCTTGAACTCCGCCTACGTGGCCTTTAGATGGGCCCACCCTCGGAGAATGAGGGTTGTACACAATCCCCGCTCTTTGCGAGCAACGTAGTTGGTCGGAAAGAATCATCCAAACCTTATTCGACGAGCTTCTTCTGGCGGGAAACTTACCTACTCGGTAGGCCTGGGACCCCCGGAAGTCTATAAATAGAGGGGGATGGCCCTTCCTTGGCACGCCAATTTTTTAGAATTGACGAGATATTGTCAGCCGAGCAGATGATCGCGAAGACTGAGCTGTTGATGAAGTTGATGAAGAAGACGAAAAGCTCGGATACCCGCAAGAGAAAAAGAGGATCCTCTGATCGTCGCCTTAGCCCTTTGGCCGAGGAGGTTCCTCGGTCGAATCCGGCGACCTCCGCGCTTGAGCCTTCCCTTGCGCCATCGGCCGTCGAGAGATTGGGGGACGAAGTTCCTCGATCAACTGCCGAGGAGGAACCCCTAAACACTCACCCGGACTCTCTCCGAGAAAGTAAGCGCCTTCTCGAGATATCGCAATTTTTGTGCTGACGTTTTGTTGATGCCGACGTTCTTTTGCAGGTGAGCCCTTAGCGGAGGTGAACATACAGACGTCCCCGCTCGAAGGGCGAGTAGGTGCCGAGCACCTACCGCCTCCACCGGTCCTTCCCGCAGGGATTATCCCTGAGCGGGAACCTTCTCGACCACCATCACCTATTCCTGAGCGCGTGCCGGGCGGAAACCGGATACTGCTGAGGAATTCCCGGGTCGTCCTTTCTGGGGGAATGGGAGAGGGAGGATCTTCGTCGGTTGTCCCCATGGATCAGCTTCCTCGGTGCCCTGACAGCGGGCCGTCGTCCCATAACGGACGGGGTGGGCGCTCAGGGGGCCGACATACTCCTCGGCGCTCGCCTTCTCCTCGCTGATCTCCTCGGCGAAGGCTCAGTCCTCGACGGACTCCATCTCCCCATCGGGTTGCCTCTCCTCCTCGCCGGGACGTTCCTCGGCGGTCACCTTCTCCTCCTCTTCATCAACCGAGGGCGGCACCTGTGCGGGCAGGTATACTTATCGTAAAGTACTGTCTTTAGGTGGTTCTTTTTCTAACTCGCCATCTTCCAGCCCATGCCACGTCTCCGGGGTCTGCTTTTATTGAGGCGCCCGGACTTCCTACTCGCGAGTACAGGACGAAGATGGCCTCCGCCTACCTCGACCTGGAGATAAAGGTAGATAAGTTGCTGGCCTACGAGGTTCATCGGCGAATAACCTCGCTTGAAGGACGCGTCTCAAATATCGAAGGATTCGAGCATCGACTAGAGATGGCAGAGGGAAAGCACTATCTCATCACCGAGTTGGACAGTCGGATGGTCGGCATAGAACATCGCTACGAGGCGCTGAGGACGGAAGTGCGTAGCCTTAGTGCGAGTATTGGGTCCCTTGGGACGTTGAATCGTATGGAGGAGCACATTCAGCTTGGCGAGGAATTCTTGGCGAGAGCGAATGAGTAGATGGCCTTCGCGCGCCAGCTGGGATTCAACGTGCGGCTTGGTGCAACCTCGGATAGGCGCAGCGACCCTCATGTCAATTAGGATTGCTTGTTGATTTGTATTTTTAGAACATCATTTTGCGAGTATTGTAATAATCTCGAATGCCTGTGTGCTGTGACTTTAAACCGTATTGCTTGATCGCGTTTATGTTGACTTTGTCTTTTGTAGAGTTTTCTTGCGTTTTTGTAGATCGTCGCTTAGACGCGAGAAGTGTGGTCAGCACTTCGCGTATAAGGTAGTTTGTGAGACTTCGAAGTTGGCGAGTAGGTAGAAACCTCGCACAAACTTTCGTCGCGACCCCCCCCCCCCTTTCCTTTCCTGTTGCCGATTTCTATAAATAGGGGGGTAGGGGTCCAAATCGGCGCCCTTTCTCGAACTTCTTCAATTGCCTTTCCTTCTCGTTTCTTTCTTCCTACTCGTTGCGATGACGCCTTCTCTGGAAGCTGAGACCCGTCGCTTGACTTACGCCGAGAATTTTATCGCGCATAAGTTCAAGAAACCCATTACTTACGCGGACGATCTGGAGAGATTCGTCCATCCACACCTCGCGCAAGGCTTCCGGGTCGGCCTTCCCGCTCCCCCACGAGCGGATCAACACTTTCTCGGAGGGCAAGCTCGCCTTCTCCCTGTCGTACTTCGAGGTCGGCCTGCGCCTTCCTCTCTGGCCCGAGTTCTGCCAGATCCTTCGGTACTACGGCTGGGTCCCCGCCCAGATCAATACGAATGGGGTAGCGATCATCATTGGCTACCTCTGTTTCCTTCGCAGCGAGAAGATCGCTTTCGACCTGGACGTCTTCCGAAAGATCTTCTACATGGGAGCGACCAAGGACGGGGTGATTTTCTTCGGCAGCCATCACTGCAAGGTGGTTGGGACTTCGAACAAGGTCCACCGGTGGAGCGAGAAGTTCATCTTCGTCACCGGTGACTTCTCGCACATACCAAATCGCCCTCAGCAGAGACCTTCTGGGGCGCTCGCCACTCCATCGCTCCGGGGCCGGCGCGAGGAACTCTTCCTCGCCTTGAAGAGCAAGAAACTCGATATCGAGTTCTGGCGAAGGAACGTGGACCATCTCGCCTACGTGCAGCCTGGCGAGGGTAACATTCTATAGTTGCCGAAAAAAGTGATCTTACCTTTGTTTCTCCATCTAACAACTGTCTTCAGGTTGCCGGCATCTTCCATCCACGGCTCTTCCTGT
Organism: Dactylorhiza incarnata; assembly: GCA_033032865.1. Taxonomy (NCBI): domain Eukaryota; kingdom Viridiplantae; phylum Streptophyta; class Magnoliopsida; order Asparagales; family Orchidaceae; genus Dactylorhiza; species Dactylorhiza incarnata. The sequence goes on along the minus strand of JAWHQI010000184.1, from coordinate 556,243 downwards.
GGGGGGTCAGACCCCACCTCCTCGATCTCCCACGGACGATCCAGCAACAATGCAACATGGCGAGGAGGAGGAAGGCGAGCAGGGATCTCCTTTTTCGGAGATTCCTCCTGGGGTCGGCGACGCGACCGAGATCCTTCGCGCAGCTGGGTGGCCGGCCGAGGACGAACCACCGGTGATTAAGAAATGGAAGAGGAAGGAAGTTGCTCGGCGCGTCGCGGAGGAGCTAGCTCGCGAGGAGGAAGACAGCGTCCCTGAGAACCATCCCAACTTTGGGTAGGGTTCGCTGAATAGGGGCTTGGATGGCGAGTCACTGATCACCTGGAGCCAAGAACGCAGCGAGGTGACCTTAAGCACTCGCCTGCCTTCGTGGAGCGAGGATGAGGTTCCGAATGACGATGCCTTCAGCGTCTTGTTCGGGCTTTATGGTCGCGATGATGCGAAGGTTCTGCAGGACGTTTCTCCCCGCTTTCTTGCCGACCAGGGATCGCGGGCAATGCTGCGAGCTTCAGAGTTATTTCATCAAACCGCGCGGAATCTTCTCGGCTCTGAATTGGAGATCGCGCTTCATCGGAAGCTCACGATGGAGGCCGAGAAGCAGGAGGACGAGGCTCTAAGGCGCTCCAAGGCGGCCGAGGATAAAGCCGAGTCCAGTCGGAGCTTCGAGGTGGTCTTGGTACTTTACGCGAGCTAAGATTGAAATCCGCTCTCTTTTCTTCATAACTTCTAACCCGTCCTTCTCGCATCTACAGGAAGAGCAGTTGGTGGCGGCGGAGACGATCTTCAAGCTCGAGTGCGACCTGCGGGCGAGCCAAGTCTTGCTGGAGGCGTCGCAGGTTCGTAACGCCGAGTTGGAATCGAGGATGGCTGCACTTTCTTTCTCGGAATTCGGACCTTCTCGCCGAACTCCTGGATCGTTCATGACGTCGCAGGAGCTCTCGTCTCTTCGACGAGAGATTGCCTTAGCCGCCGGGGACTTAGTTTTCGCGAAGCTTTCGGTGGCCGGCTTGCTGGTTCCTGGGGCGGAAAGCTTGATGACGGAGGGGCTTCTGTCAGACATCTTGAACGCCAGCGAGAAGGAAGACGACGAGGAAGAGAACGAGTCAGATTCAGCCGACTATGCTCCCTCGCCTAAGTGAACCTTTTATTATTTAACAGTTTTGATGCTTCTCGCGGCTCTGCGAGCATATTTTTGGTAGATACCATTCCTTTTGATAGTAATATTTATTTGCTTGGTGAATCTTCCTTGTGCTGGTGTGATGTCGCTAGGCTCATAGGCTCGCTTGTGTATGTTTGCTTGTCTTCCTCGTCAGGACGACTTAGGATGAGATCAGATTTGCCGACTATCTACCTTGCTCGCTCCTTCACCCCGCTCGTCCATATCTTGGATACTCGCCAAAACCAGCTACTCGCACTCAAACTCGCGAGTTAGTTTCCTACTCGCAAGCTGACTGCCGAGAAGGGACCGTTGGATAGGAGAAGACGGTCGGGGCCAAGGGGACTCATATTCCCGATAGCCTTCCTTCTAGTGCGAAGCTGGTGCTATTGAAGAGAATGACTTAGTAGGGAATGACTGTCGGGGAGGTTCCAGAGGAGCACCTTCCAAGGGAACACAACATCCCAAGGTCTCCATCCTGCTGTTGAAGGGGTCGACATAGTAGGGAATGACTGTCGGGGAGGTTCCAGAGGAGCTCCTTCCAAGGGAACATAATATCCCAAGGTCTCCATCCCACTTGGATGCTGAATGTCGACCCAACATGTTCCCTGCTGCTCAACAATTGAACGGGGAGTTAAGCACACTTAAGCACATTAACTTATACGATCGGAGGAAAATAATTGGAAATGATTCACTTCGTGATGGGCTCTCAGCCCTCGAGGGTACACAACACCTTTATTCAAGGGTCCCCTGATCGGTTAAGTCGATCATCTCTTCGTCGAATTGGGAGGTCGGCGTCCAGACTTCTTCCTGATAATCTCTCCAGTCGGATGAGAAATGCAGTCAGTGGGAACCGCGGCCAACGTGCAAGGGGGGAGCTGATCTCGGTCGTCATTGCAGAGACTTGGACTTAAGGGAACGCACAACCGAGGCACTGTCCCATCATCCGTTCTGGGTTTTACGAGAATCAAGTCGGAGGCCAGTTTCCCAACCTAACTAGGAGATCGACTTCACATGCTTTCTTCTGTTAAGGCTTGCTATTATGAAAATTTTTCCTCATCCCTTGTTTCAGAGGGTTTTATTTTTAAGCAATCAATTTACAGAAGAGAAGGGTATACATCCCTGCTCAAGGATAATACCTCTTTAGATCATCGCCACTCCATGTATTCCCCAAGAGCTCCCCTTCTTGATTCTGTAAGCGATACCCTCCTGTTGCAAGTGCTTCGTGGACGATGAAAGGTCCCTCCCAATTAGGGTTGAGCTTTCCCACGGCCGCCGATCTCCCAGCTGCGTCCACTTTCTTCAGGACTAGGTCACCTGCTTGGAAGTGCTTGAGACGAACGTGCTTGTCGAAGTGTCTTGCCATGCGACGCTTGATCTCCTCCTGCCTAGCCGAGGCTAGATCTCGGAGCTCTTCGATGTAGTCAAGGGACAGCTTCTGGGCTTCCTCATTCTCTAGTCGCCATTCTTCATCTCCATCTTCTGCCGCAATCACCCTAGGACTTCTGACCTCGAACTCCACTGGGATGAGAGCTTCGGACCCGTGAGAGAGTTTGAACGGGGTTTCCCCTGTGGCTGAGCTAGGAGTGGTTCTCAAAGCCCACAACACCGAGGGGAGCTGCTCCGCCCAATTACCTCTTAGGTTCTCGACTTTCTTCTTTAATAGGTTGATAATTAACTTGTTGGCGGCCTCCACTTGTCCATTGCTCCTGGGATGATGTACTGACGCGAACCGGAGATCAGTTCTGAGCTGCCTGCAAAAATCCTCCATCTCCAAACTGGCGAACTGTGGACCGTTGTCGGTGACGATGGCGAGGGGAATCCCAAATCTGCAGGCGATTTCTCCCCAGATGAAGTTCTTCGCGACTTGAGAGGTGGTTTTGGCCAAAGCGTTGGCCTCAATCCACTTGGAGAAATAGTCAATCATGACGTGGACGAACTTCCTCTGGCCGCTAGCTGAAGGCCCTATCAAATCCATTCCCCAGATAGCGAATGGACATGGGGCGGTGATCGAACGAAGATGCTGGGTCGGCTGCAGATGAAGGGGGGCGAACAGTTGGCACTTCTGGCACTTTTTCGAGAAGGCTTCCGCATCTTTGCGAATAGTGGGCTAGAAGTAGCCATGTCTCAGGATCCTTTGCTCCAAAGTGCGAGTCCCAGAATGACTTCCGCACTCTCTAGAGTGAATTTCCTCCAACACTCGGGGTACTTCGTCTTCAGAGACACATCTAGCCAGAGGGCCCGAGATGGTCTTGCGATATAACTCCCCATCTTGCAATAAGTAATACGCCGCCTTGTACCGAAACCTCCTTTGATCCCCTTCTTCCGCTGGAAGTTGCCCAGAACTTAGAAAGGAAATGAACGGATCCATCCACGAAGGACGATGATCGATCTCCATCATCTCTCCTTCCTCAATGGATGGTCGAAACAACTCCGTGATAGTCCCTCCTGCTCTTGGCCCGTACTTGGCCAGACGATCCGCTGCCGAGTTCTCCTCTCTCGGTACGTGCTCGACGAAGAAGGATTGAAAGCTTCCAATCTATCCTTTCACCTTCATGAGGTACTTTTGCAGGATGGTGTCGCGTACTTCGAACTCTCCCCGAATCTGAGACGCGACCACCATTGAATCGGTGAAAGCCATGACATCTTGGATGCCCAGCTCCTTTGCGAGGCGCAATCCTGCTACGATGGCTTCGTACTCGGCTTGATTGTTCGTCACGGGGAAAAGGATCTCGACTGCTTGCTCGATCCTAGTTCCCTGTGGGCTGACAAGAATGATGCCTACCCCCATAGAGCTCTTGCCTGAAGCGCGGTCCACGAACATCTTCCAGGGGATGGGAGTAGAAGCCTCCTCTCCCGGTTCTGCTTCCACCGAGAAGTCGGCTAAGAAATTCGCTACCGCCTGTGCTTTGATCGCCACTCGGGGCGAGAAGGAAATGTCGAACTCACTGGGTTCTACCGACCATTTCGCCAGCCTCCCTGAATGCTCCACCCCTTCCAGGATATTTCGGAGAGGATGATCAGTTATGACCCGGATGGAGTGAGCTTGAAAATAAGGCCGAAGCTTTCGCGCCGACACCACCAAGGCGAAGGCGAGCTTCTACAAGATTGGATATTTCAACTCCGCCTTCTTGAGCACTTGGCTAACATAGTAAATTGGGAGCTGCTTCTTTCCTTCTTCCCGGACCAGCACGGAACTTACCGCTTCCACCCCTACTCCCAAGTAAATGAGTAGGTCTTCACCTTCTTTCGGGCTCTGAAGGAGAGGTATCTGAGTCAACTGCTCCTTCAGCCTTCCGATCGCCTTTTCGCACTCGTCGGACCATGCGAAATTCTCGCTCTTGCGGAGCGTCTTGAAAAAGGGAGAGCATTTCTCTCCCGCCTTGGATAGAAAGCGGCTGAGACCTGCCAACCTTCCTGTCAGCCTCTGAACTTCCTTCATGGTCTTCGGCGAGGCCATCTCTAGGATTGCCTTAACCTTGTCAGGGTTCGGCTCCACTCCTCCCGGGGTGATGAGGTGCCCCAGAAACTTTCCCCTTCCAGCTCCGAACACGCACTTTGCCGGATTGAGCCTCATCTTGAACTTTCTCAGCGTTGCAAAGGTCTCCACCAAATCCGCTATATGCTCCAGGACTCTCTTGCTCTTGATCAAGAGGTCGTCCACGTACACCTCCAGGTTCCTTCCCTTCTGCTCCTTGAAGACAAGATCCATCATTCGCTGGTAGGTTGCTCCTATATTTTTTAGCCCAAAGGGCATCATTTTATATCTATAGCACCCATCCCCAGTGATGAAGGAAACATCGCGGCAATCGGGGGGATACATCCGGATCTGGTGGTATTCCGAAAATGCGTCAAGGAAACTCATTACAGGAAAACCGACGGCTGAATCAACCAGCGCGTCGATTCGAGGCAATGGATAACAATCCAACTTTTATTTAATAAAGAGAAGTCAACACACATTCTCCAGCTACCTACAGCCTTCTTAACCATTACAACATTGGAGACCCAGCCTGGGTACTGGATCTCCGACACAAAACCTGCGTCCACCAACTTCTTCACCTCTTCACGGATAGGCCCGACCAACACGGTGGCGGTGGACCTCTTCTTTTGACGGACGGGCTTCACCGCGGGGTCGAGATTGAGGTGGTGGCAGGCAACCTCTGGGTCGATCCCGGGCATCTCAGCAGCACTCCAGGCGAAGATGTCAACGTTATGTTGTAGGCACGTTGCCATCTCCACCTTCTCGGTGACCTTCAGCGATCCACCGATCTTCAGCAGCCCAGATACTCCCGCTGCGGAGAGTACCTCGATCTCCTCCACCTTCTCGGATGCCTCCAGCCGGGTCATGCCTCCAGTTACCCTCTCGAACTCCTTCGCGTCAGCCATCTAGCTGATGGTGCTAACCGAGCTGAGGTAGCACTCGCGGGCGGCTCTTGGATCGCTCCTGATCCTCACCTGGACGTCCCCTTGGCAATACTTGAGGCACTGGTGATAGGAGGATGGGACGGCCTTGAAGGTGTTAAGAAGTGGCCTCCCGAAGATGGCCTTGTAGCAGCTCGGGGCGTCCACGATGACGAAACGACACTGGAGAGGGGTGCCCCCGAGTGTTACAAGGAGATCTACTCCTCCCTCCACTTCCTGCTTCTCTCCGGAGAAGCCCAAAAGGGGGCCATCCGGCGCCCGGACCCTTCCTGCGCCGACTCCCAGCCCATCAAACATCTTCTTGAAGATGACGTTTACGGAACTACCGTTATCGATCAGGATTCGATCAACGATAAAGTCTTCTACGCCAGCCTGGATTACGAGGGCGTCATGAAAGGGGTTCTCATTCCCTAGCATGTCTTCTTCGGAGAAGGTGATCTCCTCCAACGGGGACGGTGCATGCGAGGTCGAAGCGACGCTCCTTCAATAGATTTGATGGAGACTTCCCTTACGGGAAGCTCCTATCCCTGCACCCCCGTGCCTCTACCTCCTGGGGCCACCTCCCCTCGACCTTCGTGGTCGACTCGGTCCTCGTTCCTTCTTCGGTCGGCGTCCTGAACCGCCGGTTGCTCGACCGGAGCTTCTATCCTCCGCTGCTCTCCTCCTGCCTCTCCTGCTGCCAGCCTTCTTCTGGCTTCCCAAAAGTCTGGGCAGGCCATCGTGCCATGCCCTTCCACCTGGTGGAGTTCATAGTAGAGGGGAACCTCCTCTACCTGCGGCCTCGTTTGCTTCCTGTTCTTCCGGCCTTGGCGATTGCCGCACCTGGCAACCGCCATTGCTTCCTCTCTTCTTCTCTCCTGACGTCCTTCTGGCCTGTCGAAGCGCCTTCTCTCCGGGGATCTCCTTCCCTGCTCCTGACGCTGAGGTCTCCTGGCCGGCTTCCACGGTGGCCGGTTAGCGGGGACTTGGTAGCGTCTTTCTTCCTCCCGACGCTCTGGAGCCACGATGAGCCTCCTCTCATCGTTCCTTCTCGGCTCCTCCCTCCTGGGTTCTCTTTCTCTCCTTTCTTCCCTGCCTCTTCCCTCTGGCTTCCGCTTTTTCGCCCTCCTGGGCTCTTCCTTCTTCGTCTTCTCGGGGGGACTTTCCTCCTCCTCCTCCTCATCTTCCTTGGTCACTCGGGTGAGCCTAGCTAGGAAGCCGCGGTTGGAAGCCTCACCCTAGACGAACTGGTTGTCCCTTTCGATGAGGTTGGCGTAGGAGTAGGGAGGATTCCTACCGATCTCCAACTTAAAGAGGCCTTCGCGAAGGCCGAAGGTTAGAGCCAATCGCAGGGTGCGACCATCCACCTCCTGGATGAGTAGCACCTCTTCCTAGAAGCGGTCGATGTAGTCCCCCAGCGTTTCTTTCGGTCCTTGGGTCAGATGGAAAAGAGTCGTAGCCTCCTTCTTTAACTTCTTTGCCGTGGCGAACCGCAAGTTCAGGCCCCGACAAAGGTCTTCAAAGCAGTAGATGGAGCCTTCCGGCAACTGGTGGAACCAGTCCCTTGCCTTCCCTCGGAGGGAAATCGCAAACAGCCTACACTTGAAGGCGTCCGACATGGTCCGAAGGGAAGCGACATCCTCAAACCATTGGATATGACGGATAGGGTCCTCTCTCCCCGAGTAGTATTTCATCGAGGGAGCCCTGAACCCCTCTGGCACTAGCGCGGCGAGGATCTCCTCGCAGAATGGGCTCCTCCCGCCAATCTGACGACGATCATCATCTGGCCGAGTATCTCCCCCATACTCGCCTTCTCATCCTCCTCGCGGAACCGAGTTCCGCCAGCTCCTTGCGATGCTTGCAGACCAAACTGCGACCTCCTTGGTCGCTCGAACTCCTCGACGTGCTCCTTCCCTGCTCGCTGAGTGCGAGCACCTTCCTCGGACGGACCCGGGCGATGAGGTCCATGCAAGGTAGAAGAGCTGCTCGCATGGAGCCTTCCATCCTCCGCGCGAATTCCTCGAAGACAGCCAACAATACGAACTCGCCACCTCGGGCTGAGTTTCCCGCCACATCCTCGTGGTCGCTAACTGTTACCATCTCACTTTTCTACCAGACTTTCTTCCTCTGGCCACGATCCATGCTCACCGCACCAAAGTGTTGACGCCCGGAAAATCCTGGCCCCAAAATTCGGATCAATGCAGCCCGAGGCTACTTGCCCAGCGGTTCAGCAAGAAGGTTTGGTTATCCACTAAGGATGAAATGGAGAGATAAGGGACACAACCCCAGGTGATGCGGCAGGGAGGTCCCACCACGTACCCAGAAGCTCAAAAGAGTCTTCTCCTCCAAAACCACGAATGGCCGAGCGTGGTACTAGGTAGGCACTTGTTAGGGAAGATTCTTGATTGTCAAAAGGGGGGGGGGGGGGGGGGGGCAGCTCTGATTTTGACAAATGCCATTCCTGGTACCCCTAGGGGTCTATTTATAGACAAATCCTAAGGGGGGGAGCAGATGGCTATCCCTGATCCCCTAGAGTTGATTTTTTAGACAAGGCAATAGGTTGGCGAGTAGGTGAGGACCTCAGACCTAACTGGCAAGTTGGTCGGCTAAGTCGCCTATAGGCGAGTAGGTCCGAATTCACGATTTCCTTGCCTGGCCGGGTAGTGAACGTCGGGCAGGGCTTTCCTCCTCGTCCTATGCGAGTAAGCACCTTCTCGCACAACCAAAACTCTTGATCTTCCTTCGTCTTCTGGACTATTGACTTCTGCCTTGACCTTTTGACCTTGACCTCCGCCTACGTGGCCTTTAGATGGGCCCACCCTCGGAGAATGAGGGTTGTACAGCACCGATAGATTTATAGGCACTATCGGGTTGCGTTTAAAGGAGTCTCCACTATGGAGAGGTGGAGTTACTGGGGTAAATTCCAACTCATGATCCTGGGAGTGGAGAAATCCGCCGACGCAATCCACGCTTATCAACGCCAGGCACAGTCAAGACTGAACCCCTCATGGTAGGGTGCGACCAAACCACACCCCCATAGTGGGGGTGCGGCCTAACCGCACCCCCATAATGGGGGGGGGGGGGGGGAACCGCACCCCATGGGGATTTGGCCAAGCCTCACCCCACCATGGGGGGTGCGGCCAAACCGCACCCCTATGGTAGGGTGCGGACAAGCCCCCCCCCCCCCCCCTCTCCTTGTGGGGGATGCGGCCAAAATCGCACCCCCTCGGCGAGTGCGATCAGAGCTCATTTTCCCCTTAGGGGACGCGACTTCCCATTTCCCGAGTTCTTGCACGCTCGGAATGCTCTCGCGTTCGTTGCGCTCTCAGAACGCCTTCGTGTTCATTGCGCGCTCAGAACGCCTCCACGCACGCTCAGAATGCTTCTATGTTCCTGACACGCGCGTAGTTAACCTTTCTTAATTTCTCAGATTGCAGTTCTCATTCATCGCCTTCATCACCTTCAACGAAGCTGCATGCCCAAACTGCCCAATCTGCCTGAACTGCCTGAAGGGCGAGACAGTCATTTATGAAAAATGGCGATCTGTGTATTTCGAATCGGCCAACGTGATTCGCCCATCATGTAGTTACGGTGCCTGCCTATGGTTATAAAAAGTCCTCATGGCCTTCATTTCAGGGCACATTGCATTCTGCACCCGAGAGAGCTCCGTTGAAGATTTCCTCTGAGTCCTCCTTCGGCGCTCGAAGATATACTTCGGCCTTCGAAGATCTCCTTCGTGGACTTGGAGATTTCCTTCGCTCCGGAAAACCATCCTCCTAAGTGATTCGGGAATCCTTCGGGTCCCAAAAGGTGACTCAGCGATCTCACTTTCGTTCCCAGAAGAAGAAGTACTTAGCTTTCCGAGAGGTGGCATGTCACCCTCAGAGTTCTCTCTCTACCGTTGTAACGAGCCGCGGCCTGTCGCACTCAAATTCTTAGTTTCCAAATGTAACCCCCCAACATATAGTGGAATTTGGCCAGCACAGCCCCGACCGCGTGGTTTTTCACCATTTTCGGAATTTTCACGTTAAAAGTCCTCGTGTCACTCATCGATTCATTCATTCACTGTTTGTGCGCTCGGTTCGCTTCCGAGCTAAGATGGTTCAATTCGATCGGTCTACCAGAGCACAAAAGTGACCCGCAACATGAGTTTTCCTATAAAACTGTTTTGATGAAATGAAGTTTTCCTATAAAGCTGTTTTGTAAAAACTATTTGGCGAATATAAAGTTTTGTTAGATGATTTTTTTCTAATTTATATAACCTTCATTTTAAATACTAGAAATAGTTTTAGACACCAGAAATAGTTTTCAATACAATTACACACATACATATAACTACAACCACACACTCACACACTCATATTACAACTACACACACATATTACAACCCACACACTCATACATTATGATATTACCAGAATTGAGTTTTTTTCTCTATGGAGATATATTAATAATTGTGAAAGAGAGAGAGGATACCAGAATGGAGTTTCTTCTTTATCGACGATGAGTGTTTGCTCGAGCTCTGGAAACGTCGGATATCAGAATGGAGTTTCTTCTCTTCGAAGGGGGAGATCTGGAAATGTAGAAATCAAGCGAGCATCGTCTGCGTCGAAGACCAACAAAGAAAAGCCAGTGGAGTAGTAGCGGAGGAGAAGGAGAATCGAGAGATCCGGGCGTCGGAGACCTGAGAAGAAACGCCATCGTCAAAGGTGAGTGTCGGAGGCCGGAGAAGAGAAATGACGATATAGGAGTGTAGGCGTCGAATCGGGCGCGGAGGAGAGGGATCGAGAATCACGAGATCTAGAAGTCAAAAGTATAGGGAGAGAATAGCAAAGGAGCGGCGCGGTCGAACTGGGCTTCTCGCTAGCTTTTGGAATAACCGTAAAAATAGCTGAACGCGTAACCAAACACAACTTACTATCAAAACGACGTTTTGGAGCTGCCGCACCGGAGCAAACAAGCTCCCTCAAATGCTACCTGAGGCTCTATTTGGCACATCGGTAGCAATCATGAACGCGGCTGTTATGATTTATGAATCGTCGTTCGTGAACGTCTCGTCTCACCTAAGAAACTCCTTTCACTTTTATATTCAAAACTAATTTTCTTTTCTTGGTTCGTAGCGGTCATAACCGCTGTTATGTCAAACATGCATTATATGTCAGCGGCATTTTTGTCCTAAAATAAATAACTAAAGAGCATTTAAATAACTAAAGAGCATTTGCATTCAAAGGGAGCTTAAATTGTAAAACAAGGATATTAGTATTACACTAAATATGAGATTTCAACATAGCATTACATAATAATAGTACTAAAATAAATAACTAAAGAGCAGAATATCAGCGATCACAAACTAATAATACGATAAAAACAGATCACACATAATTACTAAATATATACTAATAAAAGAGAACCTAGAACCAGCACGATACATATTAATTGGTTTTAAGAAGCTAAAGAGCCGGCGAAACTACTCCACAACACACGGCCATTGCAGCAGAACCACTACGAATCAAACATAGTATTAGTGCTTGAGATGGCCCTCATTGGCCTTCTGAAAGAGCTTGGCCTGCGCCGCCGCCGTCTTCTCCGACCGCGTGGCGCCGCTGAACCCCTCCCTCACCTGCTGCGTGCTGAAGTAAAACCTGCTACTCGCCATAGAGTTCAGAAGCGCCGCCGTCCCCTCCCGGAGCAAAGCTCCGTAGCCGTCGCCTCGAGTGTTCCCTAAAGCTTGGACCAAGCCGAAGCTCCTTCCAAACGGGAAGTTTGCCGCCGGCGGGCCGAACACCTGGCCGACTGTTCCCCAGTAGCCGAAGAGCACCCATATGGCGGTCGGGTGCGTGAACCAGTAGCTGAGAGCGAGGCGGTTTTGCGTTAGATGAGAATATTGCACAGAAGGTGTTCGACGAAATGACAGTCGACTTACTTGCATGTGAAGGGGAAGAACGGCGGCGTGTTCGGCTCAGGCACCAGAGGCGGCGACGGAGTGGTGTAGGTTGGCGGGGTGTTTGGGTCTGTGATAAAAGGGGGAGATGGAGTGAGCGGGCTTGGCGTGGTTGCGATGGGTGGAGATATCGGAGTGGTCGGCGGTGTGTTGTAGTAGCCGCCGCCGCCGCCGCCATGGGATGGCGTCGTTGGTGAAGCGCCATGGTTTCCACCGTCATGAGATGGCGTCGTAGGAGGAGCGCCGTAGCTCCCGCCGCCATGCGACGGGGTGGTCGGGGAAGAGCCGTAGCTCCCACCGCCATGAGATGGGGTGGTCGGAGGAGTGCCGTGGACTCCGCCGTCATGAGACGGCGAGCCTGCGCCCGAGCCACCGTGGGAAGGAGTTTCGCATGAAGGTTTTCTGTGGGAATCTGAAACAAAAAAGAAGATAGCGTGAGTTATAGAAGATGAGATTTAAAATTTAAGTTAATTTTTCAATATTTCCTACGCCTTTGCGGGGGACTGCGTGCATTTGGGTCGGGGGAGTAGTAATTCTTCTCGTCAGCAAGACCTGCGAGAGCCCTGCCGGCGACCGAGGAGACGCCGCTCACTGAGAGGATGAAGAGAAAAAGAGCGATTTTTAACCTCTTCCTCTCCATTCCAATACAGACTCCGGCAGCCCACCGACGAGGAAGAGAGGAGAATCGGAAAACTCTCTCTCTCTCTCTCTCCCTCTCTCACTCTCTCTCAGTTGAACCAGAGCAATGTGAGAGTTGTGCAAGGACATATATTTATAGAGACATTATTGTCTTAGTTGTCTTAACACAAATTAGTCTCATATATAATATTTCGACACGTGTCACATTTTTCTCAAGGAAATTTAATATTTGAATTTTCATGGCAAAGATTTCGAGGTCTGCCCAAAACGAACGTGAACAGGAGCTGCCTAAAGTGAACATAAAACTTAGGGTAAATGAGGGTGAGAGTGCACAATTGATTTAATTTGTATATTTTTTTAATATTTTGATTTAATTTATATATATATATATATTTTTTAATAAGTGTACACTTATTCTTTCAATTTTTGTTTTATATTTGGCTAGACAAAAATTTACAAAGATAACAAACAATGGATGTACAGTCATCTTGAATCTTTTCTATTCCACCTCTTCCTTATTATAACTTAATTTTACTTTGTTTTTTCAATTTTTATTGAGTTTTGTATTTCACGACTCAAAATTTTATGGGGATGACAACCGATAATTGTACTATCGCATCGTGGGACAATGAAACCCGTGCACGCCTACTTGCACATATATATAGTCACACACACACACACACAAATATATAAAGATATCTTTCCCCTTGCGCCTTTTTTGGGGGGTGTAATGGTGTGCACCATCGGGTTCTTATGAACCGTTGTGTCGATCTGAAATCACAAGAACGGTGTAAATTCACCCCTTCCCTCAATCATATTTGGCGCTAGTCTCTTCTCGCTCACCAAGACCTCGCCTCATAACCTCAACCTCTTCCCTCTATCATCTTTGTTGTTGTTCTCGCTCGATCATCCTCCACGACGTTGTCCCCTCAGGTACCCTGATGTTCTCGTGGCATATGCAATCTTTGTCGACTGGCATTCTTCCCATTCCATCTCCGCCTATGGGTATGATCACATTACAAGTTTGATTTCTCGCCCACTGTACAACCCTCATTCTCCGAGGGTGGACCCACCTAAGGCCACGTAGACAGAAGTCAAAGGTCAAAGGGTCAACACAGAGACCAGCTGTCCAAGACAGAAGCAGAAAAGACCCTAGCGAGTATGCAGGTAATACTCGCCAGATAGGCGAGTATTGACCAGAGGAGTTCGTCGAGCGCAGGAAAGCAGCAGAAGACCTAGACGAGTATTGGCCCAGCGTGTGCGAGCAGCACCCAATACTCGCCAGATGGGCGACTATGGCATAATTACTCGCCGAGTATCCCATAGTCGCCGGGTTGGGGGTTGGGCTATAAAAAGCCCCCCTACCCTTTGGTTTTCCTATAAATAGGACCCCAGGGGTACTTGGATTGGCACCTGGACTTGAGCTTTTGGACCCCGATTTCTGAACTCTCGAGCCAGTCACCCTTGCTTTTAGCCAAGTCGGTGCCTTCCCTGTACCATGCTCGACCACTTTGGTTTCGGAGGGGAAGACTCTCTTGAGCTTCTAGGTACGTGGTGGGACCTCCCTGCCGCAGCACCTGGGTTCCTATTTGTTGCTCTTCGAGCTTCTTCGTCGTTGCCAGCCAAGTCATCTCGTTGGACTGCTGGGCGAGTAGCCTCCGGCTGCATCGGTCCGAATCTTAAGGTCAGGATTTTCCTGGCGTCAACACTTTGGTGCGGTGAGCGTGGACCGTAGTCAGAGAAGGAAAGTTCAGTAAGAAGGCGAGATGGTCATAGTTGGCGACCATGAGGAGGTAGTCGGCAACTCGTCCGCGAGCGGCGAGTTCATGACGTTGGCAGTTTTCGAGGCCTTCGCGCAGCGCATGGAAGGGACCATGCGGGCAGCGCTTCAGCCGCGCGCTGAGGTCACGGCGACCTCGCCGCATCGCCCGGTTCTGACCGAGGGAAGGAATCCCCCCTCGGCGAGCAGGAAAGGAGCATGTAGAGGTGGAGACCGAGCGACCAAGGAGGTCGCAGTTCTACCAGCCGACCTCACAAGGGATCCGTTTCCGCGAGACGGAGGAACAGACGAGGTACCAGGATACTCGCCCATATGGCGAGTATGGTGGTGATACTCGCCCCTATGGCGAGTATGATCATCGTCGGGCAGGAGGGAGGAGCCCCTTCTACGAGGAGATCCTTGCCACGCCCGTGCCAGAAGGGTTAAGGGACCCCGTGCTGAATTATTATTCAGGGAGGGATGACCCTGTCCGGCACATCCAGTGGTTCGAGGATATAGTCTCTATCCGAACAATGTCGGATGCCTTTAAGTGCCGACTGTTTGCCATCACCTTCCGGGCAAAGGCCTGGGACTGGTTCCACCAGTTGCCCGTCAGCTCGATTTACTGCTTTGAAGACCTGTGCCGTGGAATGACGACCCGGTTCGACACGGTCCGGAAGCTGAAGAAAAAGGCAACGACCCTATTTTTTTGGTACAAAGGTCGGATGAGGCGTTGGGAGCCTACGTCGAGCGCTTTCAAGAGGAAGTGTTGCAGATCCAGGAAGTGGATAGCAACATCCTGTTGCTGGCCTTGACATTCGGTATAAGACAAGGCCTCTTCAAGTTGGAGCTCAGTAGTAATCCTCCCTATTCCTATGACAACCTCATTCAGAGGGCCAACAAGTTTGTCCGAGGAGAGGCTTCCAACCCTGACTTCTTGGCCAGGCTTGCTAGGGTGACCGGAGGTGAGGGAGAGGAGAGGGATAGGATCCCTGAGAAGAGGAAGAGAGAAGAGCCCAGGAGGGCGGAAAGGAAGAGGCTGGAGCGGCGCGAAGAAAGGAGAGGAGAAGAAAAGAAAAAGGAGGAGCCCTGGAGGGAGGAAGCCAGGAGGAGCGATGAGAGGAGGCCCATCGAGACCCTGGAGCGTCAGGAGGAGGAGAGGCGCTATCATGTCCCCGTCAACCGGCCACCTTGGAGGTCGGCTGGACGGCACCAGCGTCAGGATCAAAGGGGGAGATCCCCGGAGAGAAGACCCTTTCACCAGCCGGAGAGGCGTCAGGAGAGGAGGAGAGACGAAGCGATGGCGGTAGCCGGGCGTGGCCGCCGTCAAGGAAGGAAGAAGCAGCGGCAGAGAAGGCAGCAGGCAGAAGAGGTCCCCCTCTACTGTGACTTCCACCAGGCAGAAGGGCATGCGATGATGGCTTGCCCAGACTTTTGGGAAGCCAGGAGGAGGTTAGCAGCAGGAGAAGGTGGAGGGGAGCAGCGAAGAATCGAATCCCCTGTCGAGCCGCCGGCAGTACAAGCCGTCGCTCGAAGGAGGAATGAAGATCGGGTCGACCAGGGAGGCCGAGGAGACCTAGTTCAGGGAGGCAGAGTCGGAGTGATCCATGGGGGAGCAGGGCTGAAAGCTTCCCGCAAGGGGAGCCTCCATCAGATCTACCGCAGGAGTGTCGCCTCGACCTCGCAAGCACCACCCCCGATGGAGGAGATCACCTTTTCTGAGGAGGACATGTTAGGGAATGAGAATCCCTTCCATGATGCCCTCGTGATCCAAGCCGCAGTAGAGGACTTCACCGTTGATCGGATTCTGATCGATAACGGTAGCTCCGTAAACGTCATTTTCAAGGGAACGTTTGACGGACTGGGAGTCGGAGCAGCAAGGGTTCGGGCAGCCGATGGTCCCCTCTTCGGCTTCTCTGGAGAGAAGAAGGAAGTGGAAGGAGGAGCAGATCTCCTTGTAATGCTCAGTGTCACCTCCATCAGCTGTCGATTTGTCATCGTCGACGCCCCGAGCTATTACAGGGCTATCTTCGGGAGGCCACTTCTCAACACCTTCAAGGCCGTCCCATCCTCCTACCATCAGTGCTTGAAGTACTGTAAGGGAGATGTCCAGGTGAGGATCAGGAGCGATCCAAGAGCCGCTCGGGAGTGCTATCTCAGCGCCGTCAGTACCATCAGCTGAATGGATGACGCAGAAGAGTTCGGAAGGGTGTTGGAGAGCCCGACCAGGCTGGAGGTGGCCGAAGAAGTTGAAGAAATCGAGGTACTCTCCGCAGCGGGAGTACCCGGGTTGCTGAAGATCGGCGGGTCGCTGAAGACGGAGGAAAAGATCGAGATGGCGGCGTGTCTGCAAAAGAACATCGACATCTTTGCTTGGAGTGCCGCCGAGATGCTAGGAATCGATCCTGAGGTTGCATGTCATCGCCTCAACTTGTATCCCGCGGTCCAGCCCGTACGCCAGAAGAAGAGGAGGAACGGCACCATCTTGGCCAAGCCGATCCGGGAAGAGGTGAAGAAGCTGCTCGATGCAGGCTTTGTATCGGAGATCTAGTACCCAGGCTGGGTCTCCAATGTTGTAATGGTGAAGAAAGCAGGGGGTAGCTGGAGGATGTGTGTTGATTTCTCTTTGATGAATAAAAGCTGCCCTAAGGATTGTTATCCCCTGCCTCGAATCGACGCGCTGGTTAATTCAGCTGTCGGTTTTTTCTGTGTTGAGTTTCCTTGATGCGTTTTCAGGATACAACCAGATCCGGATGCATCCCCCCGATTGCCGCGATGTCTCCTTCATCACCGATGATGGCTGCTACAGCTACAAGATGATGCCCTTCGGGTTGAAGAATGCGGGAGATACCTACCAGCGGATGATGGACCACATCTTCAAGGAGCAGAAGGGGAGGAACCTGGAAGTGTACGTGGACGACCTCTTGATCAAAAGCAAGAGCGTCCATGAACACGTAGTTGATCTGATGGAGACCTTCGCGCGCTGAGGAAATTCAAGATGAGGCTCAATCCGGCGAAGTGCGTCTTCGGAGCTGGAAGAGGAAAGTTCCTGGGGCATCTCCTTACCCCGGAGGGAGTAGAGCCTAACCCCGACAAGGTTAGGGCGATCCTAGAGATGCCGTCCCCAAAGACAATGAAGGAAGTTCAAAGGTTGACAGGAAGGCTGGCGGGTCTTAGCCGCTTCCTATCGAAGGCCGGGGAGAAGTGCTCCCCATTCTTCAAGACACTCCGCAAAACTGAAAGTTTTGAGTGGTGCGAAGGATGTGAGAAGGCATTCGAAAGACTGAAGGAGCAGTTTACTCAGACACCTCTCCTTCAGAGCCCGAAGGAAGGCGAAGACCTGCTCATCTACATGGGAGTAGGAGCAGAGGCAGTAAGTTCCGTGTTGATCCGAAAAGAAGGAAGGAAGCAGCTGCCCATCTACTATGTCAGTCGGGTGTTGAAGAAGGCGTAATTGAAATATCCGATCCTAGAGAAGCTTGCTTTCGCCCTGGTGGTGTCGGCACGGAAGCTCCGGCCTTACTTTCAAGCTCACTCCATCCGGGTTATGACTGATCATCCTCTCCGAAATGTCCTAGAAGGAGTGGAGCATTCAGGGAGGTTGGCGAAATGGTCGGTAGAACTCAGCGAGTTCGACATTTCCTTCTCACCCCGGGTGGCGATCAAGGCCCAGGCGGTAGTAGACTTCTTGGCTGACTTCTCGGTGGAAACAGAGCCAGGGGAAGAAGCTCTTAATCCAATTCCATGGAAGATGTTTGTGGACGGAGCTTCAGGCAGAAGCTCTGTGGGAGTAGGCATCGTGCTCGTCAGCCCACAGGGAACAAGGATCGAGCAAGCCGTCGAGATCCTCTTCCCCGTCACAAACAACCAAGCAGAATACGAGGCCGTAGTGGCAGGCTTGCGCCTTGCCAAGGAGTTGGGTACCAGTGATGTCCGGGCTTTCACGGATTCGATGGTAGTCGCGTCGCAGATTCGAGGAGAGTTCGAGGATCGCGACACCATCCTTCAGAAGTACTTAGTGAAGGTGAAAGGGCTGATTGGAGGTTTCCAATCCTTCTTCGTAGAGCATGTACCAAGAGAAGAGAACTCGGCAGCAGATCGCCTAGCCATGTATGGGACGAGGGCTAGAGGAACTATTACCGAGTTGTTCCGCCCATCCATTGAAGAGGGAGAGATGATGGAGATCGAGCAGCGCCCTTCATGGATGGATCCCTTCGTGGCCTTCCTAGTCAGCGGACAGCTCCCAACGGGCGAAGGGGATCAAAGAAGATTTCGGTACAAGGCGGCATACTATTTACTGCAAAACGGAGAGCTGTACCGCAAAACCATCTCAGGCCCCCTGGCCAGATGTGTCTCTGAAGACGAAGTACCCCGAGTGTTGGAAGAGATCCACTCGGGAGAGTGTGGAAGCCATTCTGGGACTCGCACTTTAGAGCAAAGGATCCTGAGGCAAGGTTACTTCTGGCCTACTATCTGAAAGGATGCTGAGACCTTCTCAAAGAAGTGTCAGAAGTGTCAGCTCTTCGCCCCCCTTTAGTTGCAGCCAGCCCAGCAGCTCCGATCAATCACCGCCCCATGGCCGTTTGCCATCTGGGGGATGGACTTGATCGGCCCTTTCCCTCAAGCAAGTGGCCAGAGGAAGTTCGTTCTCGTCATGATCGACTACTTCTCCAAATGGATCGAGGCCAAAGCTTTGGCCAAGACCACCTCTCAAGTCGTGAAGAACTTCATCTGGGGGGAGATCGTCTGCAGATTTGGAATCCCTCTTGCCATCGTCACCGACAACGGTCCCCAGTTTGCCAGCTTATAATTGGATGATTTTTGCAGGCAGCTGGGAACTGATCTTCGATTCGCCTTCGTGCACCATCCCAGGAGCAATGGTCAAGTAGAGGCCGCCAACAGGCTGATCATCAATCTGCTAAAGAAGAAAGTGGAGAACCTGAGAGGTAGTTGGGCGGATCAGCTCCCCTCGGTCCTGTGGGCTTTGAGGACCACTCCTAGCTCAGCCACCGGGGAGACACCGTTCAAGCTCTCTCACGGGTCGGAAGCTCTCATTCCAGTAGAGTTTGAAGTCAGAAGCCCAAGGGTGGTAGCCGCGGAAGACGGAAACGAAGAATGGCGATTAGAAAATGAAGAAGCGCAGAAGCTATCCCTCGACTACATAGAAGAGCTACGGGACCTGGCCTCAGCTAGGCAAGAAAAGATCAAGCGCCGAATGGCAAGACATTTCAACAAAAATGTCCGCCTCAAGCACTTCCAAGCAGGTGACCTGGTCCTAAAAAAGGTGGACGCGGCAGGAAGATCACCAGCCGTAGGGAAGCTTAACCCAAACTGGGAAGGACCCTTCATCATCCAGGAAGCACTCCTGACAGGAGGATACCGCTTGCAGAACCAGGAAGGCGAGCTGCTGGGGAACACCTGGAGCGGCGATGACCTGAAAAGGTTTTCTCCCTAAAGGGAATGTACATGCCCCCCTGTAAATTCATTTACATATAAATAAAAATTTACATCTCCCTGAAACATGGGATGAGGCAGTCCTTCCTATCCCCGAGAAGTCTTTAAAGAAAGGAGGCCAGTGAAGTCGATCTCCACGCTAGGTTGGGAAATGAGCCTCCGACTTAACCCTCATAAAAACTCAGAACGGATGATGGGACAGTGCCTCGGGTGTGCGTTCCCTTAAGTCCAATCCTCTGCAATGGCGGCCGAGATCAGCTCTCCCCTCGCACGTTGGCCGCGGTTCCCACCGACCGCACTTCTCGTCCGACTGGAGAGATTACCAGGAGAAAGTCTGGACGCCGACCTCCCGATTCGGCGAAGAGATGATCGATTTAACTAGCTCAGGGGACCCTTGAATAAAGGTGTCGTGTACCCTCGAGAGCTGAAAGCTCGCAGCAAAGCAATCTGTTTCCTAAATTATTGTGTCCGATCATGTGAGTTGGTGTGCTTAAGTGTGCTTAACTCCCTACTAATTTATTGAGCAACAGGAAGCAGGTTTGATCCACATCCAGCATCCAAGTAGGATGGAGGCCTCGGGATGGTGTGTCCCTTTGGACCTCCCCGACTGCCACTCCCTGCTTGACGTCGTCCTGCATCAACATTCGACTCCGCAAGTTGGAAAACGAGCCTCCGACTTAACCCTCATAAAAGCTTAGAACGGATGATGGGACAGTGCCTCGGGTGTGCGTTCCCTTAAGTCCAAACCTCTGCAATGACGGCCGAGATCAGCTCCCCCCTTGCACGTTGGTCGCGGTTCCCACCGACCGCACTTCTCGTCCGACTGGAGAGATTACCAGGGAAAAGTCTGGAAGCCGACATTCCAACTTGAGAAAGGGCAAGACCGATTCGACCGACTAAAGAATGGAGACATTCTGGCATCCAAGTAGGATGGAGACCCCGGGACGGTGTGTCCCCTTGGACCTCCCCGACCGCCATTCCCTACTTGACGTCATTCTTCGTCGACATCCGGCATCCAAGTAGGATGAAGGCCTCGGGATGATATGTCCCTTCAGACCTCCCAGACTGCCATTCCCTATCTCTTTTCCCTTAAAAATCCCATTATTATTAAAGTGATCCTAATGAACTCTTCATCAGGTGCAAGGCAAGGCCTTGAGAGCATGTGTCCCTCGGGACCCTCCAAGTGCCCCTCATAGCTCGACTCCATCAAAAGGTACCTTTGAAAAGGCGAGTATGCAGGTAATACTCGCCATATAGGCAAGTATACAGGTACGAGTATGCAAGTGCGAGTATGCCTAGCGAGCACTCAATCTCGCCTCGATCCTAAGAGCCTAGCGAGCACTCAATCTCGCTTCGATCCTAAGAGCCTAGCGAGCACTCAATCTCGCCTCGATCCTAAGAGCCTAGCGAGCACTCAATCTCGCCTCGAGCCTAGAATCCTAAGCGACATTCAAGAAAGGAAGCAAATACAGAAGAAACAGGCGAGCAAAAAAACCTTGTCATTTCATTTATATATTTGGTATAAATTACAAAAAATCTTCAAAAAGGTTTACAAAAGGTCGCCGAGCGAGCAAAAGGGTGCCCAGGCGATTAGGCGTCATCCTCGCCATCCATATCTGCATCTGGATCATCGCCACCATCATCCTCGTCCTCAGAATCATCGTCCTCGAAGTCACTGTACAGCTGGGGAGATGCTCACAAGGAGGAGGTGGACTCCTCGGCGAGCAGCGCCGGGATGAGGTCCACCACTGTCAGCTCCATCGCCGCCAGCTTCAGATGGTCGTCTGCCTTCAGTTGGCTTAGATGACAGTCCCCGTGGCTCGCGCGATCTCCCGACGAATGCGAGGCATATCGTCGCCGTACATCCTGATCTGCTTTGCCGACCCTGGAGGGGCCCGCCGCCGCTGGCTGTTGCTCGGCAGGCCGAGTTTCCAGCTCAGCGATGCGAACTTGGGCGGCCTCCAAAGCCAGCCGGGTGTCGTCCAGCTCCTTCTCCAGCTGGGAGGTCTTCTTTACCATCTCCACCTCGGCGGCCTGCAAAAATAAGAAGACGCGGAAAGTAAGCAAACTATTCGGCAAAGTAGCGAGTATCCCAGAAGCGAGTAAAGAAGCGAGGCGAGTGCGAGGCGAGTACCTCATGCTCCTTCTCTTTGAGCCCCACAGCGATCATCTTCTTGCACTGGGTTTTGATCACCCCCTCATATTCAAGCAATCGCCTTGCTGTCGAATGGGCCAGCTCGGCAGATCGCAGCAGAGATCGCGAGGTCTGGTGAGCCAGATACTCAGAAGACTCCTGCAGTCTCTCAGCATCCTCGCGACCGTAGATGGCGTTGAGCACATCGAAGCCCTCGCCCTTGTCCTCCCAGTCCTCCGACCAGGGCGGGAGGTTGGAACTTAGAGACACCACATGGGCGCTCTCCGACCAGGCCACCAAGGGGAGACCATAGGCATCCTCGCCATGCCCGCCGAGGTTGAAATTCTGGTGGGCGTAAGGCTCGCCAGCCTCAGAAGCGTCCGCCTTCTTGCCAAGGTCCCTATGAGCGACCTACTTCTTCTTCCGCTTCTTCGAAGGCCCAGAACCGTCGTCGACGATCAAGGGCTCTTCGCCTCCTGGCGACAAATCGATGGGCGAGTAGACCCCATCCCCGCGAGCGGAGGTCCCCACACCTCCTTGTGTGGAAGCCGCCGCCTTCAACGCCACAGGGAGAAGCTCGCATGGCAGAACGTGGACTGCCGCAACAAAAAGAAAGACATCTCCAGTTAGTCGCCAGATTGAAGATGAAGAACGAGTATAACGAATACTCGCGCAGTAGGTTACCTTCGCCCGGGAACACCTCAGCGAGTTTGTCTATTCGGCTCCTCCAGAACACCACGTCAAGGCGGCGATTCTTGAAGGACTCGAGCAGTTTCTCGCCACCCTCACTCAGGAGAGAAGCCCTGAAGACGCTCTCCGGCGGTTGGAAGGACCTGTCAGGAATGGCTTGGAAGTCGCCATTGATGACGACTAATCGCTCTCCTCAGCGATGATTCTTCTTGTCGTGCCGACCAGCGTGCATACATGGCTGCACAGGAAGATGACGCCCTCGCCTGTCGCCATAAAGTGGAATACCCACCTGAAGACAGAAAGATCGAAGGCGATCCCCTGGTCGCGCAGATAGCAGAGGAATCCCACGATCATCGCCACTCCGTTGGGGTTGATCTGGGCAGGGACTATCCCAAAGTAACGGAGTATCTGGCTGAACTCCGTCCACAGTGGTAGTCGCAAGCCCACCTCAAAGAGGCGAGTAGGGAACACCCTCTCGGTGGTCAAGACGGTGTTTAGTCGCTCGCCCTGGCGAGGAAGTCGAGCGACAAACCCTGGCGGGATGTACTTCGCCGAGAATATCTCCAAGTCCTTCTCGGTTGTGATGGACTTCTTGAAGGTGGTCGCCGCAAAGTTCTTGGCGTGATTGGCACGCAGGATGGTCGCCTCGTCAGTCATCTTAGAGGAAAGAAAGAAAGAAGGGCGAGTATCGGAGAATGCGAGAAGAGGAGAAGAGGACGGAGGATACTCGCGTGTGAGCTCTATTTATAGTAGTCGGGTAGCTTGGCTTATCGAGCACGACGGCGCGATTAAGAATAAGGGGGTGGCGAGTATTAAGACAAGGCCGCCGACTCAGCACCGCGCGTCAAAAAGGTGCCGACTTCGAAAGCACGAAGACCTACAAGAAGAAGCATGAAAGAAGCTCGCCAGGTACAGGCGACATTCAGACACTACTCGCCAAAATTAAAGAAGAGAAAAAATCTGACAAAAAACCATCACAGAAAAAGAAAGCAAAACAAGTAATAAAGGGCGAGTTTCCAATACTCGCCGAATAATATTACATCAGATAAAAATCAAGTGTTCAGAATTACAGGAATGCTCGCCAAGGGCGACATAGCATGAAAGAAGAAAAGAAAGAGAAGACAACAGCTAGGGAGGCGCCTGAAGATTCGCCTGAGGATCCGGAGGCTGAGGATGTCGCCCGACCCAGCCCAAGCTGCGAGCTCGCTTGAAATGCTCGAAGGCTACGGTCATCGCGTCCTCACCCTGCCGCAGCTGGTCTTCAATCCTCGCCAGCCGACCAACCGAGCCCATGCTCGCGCGCATCCCTACCATCTCGTCATGGTGCAGCTGCTGGCGATGTTCGAGCCTCGCAACTCGACGCTCCAAGTCGCTGACAGTATGAAGGCGAGATTCTGCACCAGTCAGACGAGTATCAAACTCTTCCAGCCTTGATACTCGCACCTCCAACTCAGTCAAGCGACGACGAGCGTCGCTGCTCGCCAGGCGCTCAACCCACGACTCCATATCAGTCAGGCGGCGATGAGGCTCACTGACCGCCAGGCGCTCTAGCTTTGCCTCCAAATTCAGGATCGCGCGAGTAGCCCTCTCCTGGTACTCATGATAAGGAAGCCCGACGGTGTCGATCAAGGCTCCTATAGGAGCACGAGCGCGAGCTGCAAAAAAGGTAAGAGTATCAGAGCTTTGACAAAACGAAAGGAACGGAGTGAAGACAGTGGCGACTATCAAAGACAGCGACCAAGTACCTGGCCGAGGACTGCGAGAGTGACGGCGAGGAGAGCCCCTTCCTCGCTGAGGAGACGCGCTGTGATGGTGATCGCCTCGCCGAGCAGGATGGGACCCAGCGGCCTGACCCCGGCTAGGAGGCGCGTTCCCTCGACCGCAACTATCAGATGGTCGCCCTCCCCCCTCGGGGGAAAGAAGCCCGAAGGGCCCTCAGTCCCGCCACGGCACGAGAATTCGCCCTGGTGGGTTGAGGGAGCAGTAGAAGTCGAAGGGCGATGCTCGCCCTGAGTGGTGGCAGAAGGAGGGAAAGGAGGAGGTGGCGGAAGCCCACCCGCGGGCAGCTGCGAACTGCTCGCCAGCCCCAAGGATTGAAGAGGCGGTGGTGGCGGAAGCACGCTACCCGCCAGAGGAGCCCGTTGCTCGCTCATCGGCCTCTTCTCCATCAAAGAGCTGTGGAGAACTCACGTCGAGCGCCGACCACCCCTAGGCGAGATCATGGGCGATGATCTCAGAGAAGGTACGACCAGAGGCTCCTCCTGAGCACCGATGGTAGATGAATCTGCGAGCATAGAAGAGGCATTTAGCGTTACAAACCAAGTTGAGACTAATCAAATAAGGTGGCGAGTAGGTAGCTCCCACCTCGCGTAGGAGCGAGATTCTCCGTCTGATTCTGGGTCGAGGTCCCAGGCATGCTCGCCTCCTCGGCGGCATTTGGACCAGGAGGATCAGCGACCGGCGAGTCGTCCCCGTTGGACAGCCCCAACTCATCCAGCAGCTGCTGGTGTTGGTCGCCCAAAGGGGCGGCGACATCCTCTTCGACGACTTTCTTATTCCCCTTCTTTTTCTTCGCCAGCCTCTTCCTCTTCTTGGTAGTGAGGAAGTCCTCAACCTCGGTACCTAGGCGTGGAGGGAGTGAGGGACCATCGAACAGACCCACAAGACCAGCCAAGGCCGCCTTAGCTTCTGCAGCATAGTCGTGCGCCATCTTGAGCGAGTTCAGAAAAGTCATGCCACCAGAGACCCCTGCCCCTCTATTTATAGAGTTCGATCGTCGGCCAGCGAGACGGCGAGTATAAGCCAATAGTCGCCAGTGGGGAATCTCGTCGAATGAAGGTTGGATGATTCTTTCCGAGCAACTACGTTACTCGCAAAGAGCGAGGATTGTGTACAACCCTCATTCTCCGAGGGTGGACCCACCCAAGGCCACGTAGACAGAAGTCAAAGGTCAAAGGGTCAACACAGAGACCAGCAGTCCAAGACAGAAGCAGAAAATACCCTGGCGAGTATGCAGGTAATACTCGTCAGATAGGCGAGTATTGACCAGAGGAGTTCGTCGAGCGCAGGAAAGCAGCAGAAGACCTAGACGAGTATTGGCCCGGCGTGTGCGAGCAGCACCCAATACTAGTCAGATGGGCGACAATGGCATAAGTACTCGCCGAGTATCCCATAGTCGTCGGGTTGGGGGCTGGGCTATAAAAAGCCCCCATACCCTTTGGTTTTTCTATAAATAGGACCCCAGGAGTACTTGGATTGGCACCTGGACTTGAGCTTTTGGACCCCGATTTCCGAACTCTCAAGCCCGTCACCCTTGCTTTTAGCCAAGTCGGTGCCTTCCCTGTACCAAGTTCGGGCACTTTGGTTTCGGAGGGGAAGACTCTCTTAAGCTTCTGGGTACGTGGTGGGACCTCCCTGCCGCAGCACCTGGGGTCCTGTTTGTTGCTCTTATAGCTTCTTCGTCGTTGCCAGCCAAGTCATCTCGTTGGACTGCTGGGCGAGTAGCCTCCGGCTGCATCGGGCCGAATCTTGAGGTCAGGATTTTCCTGGCGTCAACACCCACGTTCTCTAATTTTCCCATTTGCTGCTGCGTTTCTACGCTACTCTTTCCTCTTGCCCCTTTCTCGGGCTACTATGTTTTATGTCTTTTTCCGTTATAAGAAACTACCATTCGTTTACCTGCCCCACATTTGTTGTTTCCACTAGAATCTACGACTTTCTTCGAAGTGCAGATTCTTTTTCCCCTTTTTGTGTTGACAACCTGCAGTCCAAGAGGCGGAACATATACGAATCTATGATTTGTTGTTAGCTGCTCTCACATTTGTTGCTTCTTCTCGATGATGCTACTACAAGATGGATTTCAAAGACAATAGTGGGTTGCTTAGTGTATATTCTAAATTTTTAATGATTTATGTTATTTTCATTTCTAATTTGGTTTGTTTACGTCCCTCTTTTAAAAGCATTGTTGTTGTATGTAACACCCCAAATTTATAAAATTAAATGTGGTATGCGTATATCGACTATTAGTGTGCGGATAGAAGTTGGTGGGGTGCGGACAACCATAGTGGGTGTGCGGATAGCGAGTTTCATTAGGCTATAAAATAGCAAAACCTAAACCTAAAGCCCTCATACTTGATCCCTCTCCCCATTTCCTTCGGCCGCAAAGCTAGGGCTCGCTCCCCTCTCCCGATCCAATCTCCGCTTCGCACGTCAAGGAGGTCGGCGTCGTCGATCCGTCGTCGATCGTGAGGGAGACCGAGGCTCCCTGCTGCAAGCTTCGTCCAACCAAAGACTTGAAGCTCTGTTCTTACCGTCCAAGCCCCCTCCTGATCTCTCTTCGCTTGCAACCATCGATGAAGCCACCACCCTCTTTACGTCCAAGACTTCCTGCCAACCTTGTCGCCGTCGAGATCTTGTTAGGGTTCCCTAACGGTGTCGTCGATTGAAGGAGGGAGCGCCTCCTTCAACCTGCGTCGCTGGGAGAGGAAAGGGGAGGGTTGCCATTGTTGAGATCTTTGGGTTGTTGTCGTGAAGTTGTTGTCGTGAAGGGTTGAAGAGGGAAATCTTGGCGGAGCCCTCTCTTGCCGAAGAAGTCGAAACCGCGGAGGGCGTTCTTTACCGGGAAAGCTTTTGCCTAAAGCTTTTTCTTTGCCGATCGAGGAAGGGGGAAGAGGAAGAAACGTGTTGCCACCGAAGTTGGAGAGCTCCAACAAACGAGCCGTCACCGCCAACGCAAGGAAACCACGCCGTGACAACTCTCCACCCAAATCCTTGAGGCTTCAATGGCTGGGAAGGATTGGACGCAGGTAACGATCTCTTTCTCCCCGGGTTTAAGATTCGATTGTGCAAGTGTGTTATGATTTGATTCTGTGGCACCCGGTTTCTCTAATTAAAGAACCTGAGGCGACCACGGTTCCTAGTGAACCTTTGGGTTGATTGTGTCCGTCCCCGACATATTTTGCATTAGAAGTGTCCGATGAACGATTGCGGATTAGTCATGCTGTGTGAAGCCTATCTGTGGCGATAAGACCGAATCGGTGATGTTGATTGCATATGTTATACCAGATAATTAACCGTGTTTCTTTTGTCGTGTTCGCTTGCGGGTGTTGAATCGACGTTGGTTGAGGTCGTGAGAATCTGTGTATGGCCTAGGATGATAGTGAGACCGTGTCGATTTGGGAATTGTACCTACAGATGAATGTGAGTGACGATGAAAGAATTGGAATATAAATCAATAATGAGGCTTAGTGGATTTTAGATGTTTTGTCTTACAAATCATTGCCATAATTATCGGCGTTGGGTGAAAAGCTCCAAGTTTGGGATGAATGTCATATAGAGTGATAATGTTTTATAGATTACATGGCAGTAAACTCTTACGCATAATTTTGATCGTGATATTAATGAAATTATCACAAGTGACATTGGAAGATTAATTGGTCAAATCCCTCCTAATAAGGTTTTGAGCAGAGTGTGTTATGTGAGCACTCTTATGGAATCTTTCATATGATATCGAGTCTGAACTCGTAGGTGTTAGATGTCATCTAGTGGCTTAATAGTGTTGAATGATCTCTTGTATGATCTTATGTGAATTTTTAGATCTCTACCCTAAATGTGTGGTAGATGTGATAACACTTGTAGCATGTCACTACAACAAAATAGATCTATTGCGGCGCTTTTTATGCAGCGGCGCTTTCCAATAAAACGCCACCATATATTTGGCGGCGCTTTTTTAAAAAAGCGTCGCAGAGTTTTTCGTGGCGCTTCCAACCGCGGCGATTTAGCGGCGCTTTGAAAAAAACCGCTGTAGCTACCGCGACGTTTTAAAAGCGTCGCAGAAAGTATTAAAAAACGCCACGGAAAGTGTTTTTTGTTGTAGTGTGTTTTGCTTCTGTTTTGATTATGTGATGCTTGTTTCTGACTGAGTGAATGGGACGAGGTAAAGTCTAACCCGCATCATGTTGGTGAAACGATGATCTGAACAACGGGAACGGACTTAACCGAACCCGCACCATGGATGTGGCAGCATATGGTGGATCCCTTTTATATGTTGTACCATGGGAGATACTTAACCGAACCCGCACCATGGATGTGGCAGCATGTGGTGGATCCCTTTTATATGTTGTACCATGGGAGAGACTGTGAGTCTGGCGATAGTCCGGACAGGTGAGATGCTCAAGGGACTTGGAGTTGTGTGCTCCTAGTATTTGTTGGAGTGCCTTGAGTGCATTACTTGTGTAACATCCCCCAAACGACTAGACCTCTAGGACGTTTTTGTCATGACTAGGTCATGACAAAACCCTAGGATGCGCGAAGAGAACATAAGAGTTTAGGCTCGAGGCGAAAATCACCATAGTCTGCGGATAGTGATTTCTGGTTACCAAGCCTAGGGTTGGCCTTAGGGCATCACCGTGACCCATGACCCCACCATGACATGACTAACCCAATAAGATGGTCCCCTCGTAATACCCCAATTATCCAACCATAGAAAGAAGGGAGTGTATTGAATGCGGCGCTAGTGTCGGCGCTAGCGCTAGCGCTTGGCGGTTGCCGAACCGGCGAGCGTTACACCGGTGGGATATTAGCGCTGGAGCTAGTACTAGTGTCAGCGGTAGCTCAACCGATGGGAGGCGGTCGAGACTCATTTTGGTGGCCAAATTCATGGCCAAGGGAGTCCAAAAGTCCTCCCAATTGATGGGGATTCATTCACCCCATCAATTAGGAGAATATTAAAGAGTTGGAATGATGAATTGGGTGACCTTTGGGGATGACCAAAATTTTCACCATGAATGGTGTTAATGGAGGAATCCCAAGCTTCATCTCCTCCCCGCTAGGATTTGGTTCTATAAAAGGGCTCAAGAGGTGGAGGGAATGAGTTTCCCCCATTTTTCTAGGAGAATTTTCCTACCTAAGCACCTACCGACATGACACCCAAGAGCTCTCGACCAACCATGGAGGACCGGTGATCGACACAACTACAAGCCACGCTCCGACGATACATAGTGTGGAGGCTTGCCTTCCGGGTCGTCTCAACCCCCACTCCCCCATGGATCACCCCGATCCCTCCTCTACTCCCCATGCCAGCCCTGACGACGCACCTATCCTCCTCATCTGCTCTTCCGGTCACCTCTATCCTCACCGGTGGCTGTTGCTCACCAGGGCCTCTCGCCCTCCTGATCTCCAAGAACTCGGGACAGGTGGTCGTTGCGTGACCCTCCTCCTGATGGAAGTCACAATATGTCATAGCCACCCCCCTCTCCTCGGCCTTCACGGCTCGATTCCTCCTCCTTGCTCATACTCCTCCTCCTCCTGCTCCTACTCTCCTTCCCCTTGCTCGACTGATCGGCATGGCTTATTGAGGTGGGGGAGGGAGTGGCCTCGGGCTCTGCCTCCACCCTGGGTGGTTGGGTCTCCCTTAAACTCCCTAGAAGTTACCCCCTCCCTGCTGCCTCCACCCCAACTCAGGGGCCCTTGGCTCTTCCCTTCTCCTGACATCCTGTTGCCTGACCTCTGACTCACTCAGCTTCGTCAGCCTTCTCGCGAACTCCGAGTTGGCTGCTTCTCCCTCGATCTCCTCAGTCGCCCTCTCCATCAGCTCTTCGAAGGACAGAGGGACCTTCCGCTTCAGGTTCATCTTGAAGAACCCCTCCCGCAACCCCACCATGAAGGCAAGCTGGAGGGTGAACCCAGGTACATCCTGGACGAGCAGGACCTCCTCCTGGAACCTGTCCATATAGTGGGCCAGCGACTCCCCTGGTCCCTGCTTGATCTTGAAGAGTGCCTCGGCATCCTTCTTCCTCTTCTTCGACGTCGAGAAACGCAGTTGGAAGCTCTGACGCAGATCCTCGAATGCATAGATCGATCCCGCGGGGAGCTGGTGAAACCAGTCCCGTGCCTTCTCCTTTAGGGTTATGACGAAGAGTCGGCATTTGAAAGCATCCGACATGGGCAGAATGGAGACCGTGTCCTCAAACCACTGCAGGTGTTGGACAAGGTCATCCTTGCCAGTATAGTAGACATTGTCCGGCTCCCTGAACCCCTCCAGGACTGGTGCAGAAAGCACTAGCTCGCAGAACGGGCTTCCACCACTCACCACTCTTTCCTTCCCCACTCGCCCCATGAGCTCCCCGACTGGGCTCGCGCTTACCGGGCTGGGGAACAGCTCTCGCCCGGTGAGATCTCACCCTGGCGCCTCGCCGACCTGCTCTTTGTTGAGCCTCTTCCCCGGGGCACTCTCGCCTCCCCTAGTGGCGAGACGACCAGGGCTGCTGGGGTTGAGAACTCGTCTTGCGCTGCGGCGAAAGCGAGGTTGATCGTCTCTATCACCTCCCTTCGGAAGTTTGTCAGAATCCCTACTGTCGCCGACGGGCCGGATGGTAGCGAGCCACCATATCCAGCGCCTTACTCATCTTCTCCAGCCATGTTACCTCCTTGTGAATTTCTTGTACTAGCTGCGTTCCACGCTCGTCGCACCATAAATGTTGAAACTGCCAACAGGCACAATGAGGAGTTCGGACCCCCCAAGAGGGGGTGGCGGGGGGGGGGGGGGGGGGGGGGGGGGGGAGATAGCGCCTACTGATCTCGCGGAAGAACTCATCCGAAGAGTTAGAACTGGATACCGACATTTGGCTGCAGCGTGGAGGTCCCACCACACACCCGGAAAATCTTAGAGTGCTTCTCATCCCAAGCCAAAGCTGAAGTCGGGCACCTTGGAGAGCCTGAGGAGCTAACCAAAGATGTCATAAGGAGGAGGAAGCCAAAAGTTAGGGTCTCTCAAAAAGTGCCCTATATGGTC
Source organism: Dactylorhiza incarnata (assembly GCA_033032865.1). Classification (NCBI taxonomy): domain Eukaryota; kingdom Viridiplantae; phylum Streptophyta; class Magnoliopsida; order Asparagales; family Orchidaceae; genus Dactylorhiza; species Dactylorhiza incarnata. The sequence continues at coordinate 525,281 of JAWHQI010000184.1, read as the reverse complement.
TATATATAGTTTTTCTCTTCTAGTCTGCTAATAGCATAACTCTGTCTTTTGATTATGCTAAACACACCCCAAACTAGTCTGCTAACAGCCAAACTCTGATGTTCTGAAGGGCTATTGGCAGCCCATAAGGGGTATCTAGGTAAATTCACCTCTAGACCCCACTGAGCGAGTGGTCCGTGAAGACACCACTCGCCAGACTTCCCGCGAGTCAGGTTCGCGAGATCTTAATATGTGAGTGGTCGGTGAAGACACCACTTGCCAGATCCCTGGCCTCCCCGGTGAGTGGGGTTCCACGCCTCATTCGGTTGGAGGCCCGCGCATCCAAAAGCCCAAGCGGGCGAGTGCTTGATGAAGAATGTGCTCTCCCCCTCCCCCCTCTACCAGCCTGAGTCGCTTAAGCAGAGCGGCGATCCCCGCTTGCCTAGCTGCTGCTAAGCGCTCCCCGAAGCGGCGAGCATACACTATCCTCGCCCTCGCACTCTGCTCCTCGCAAGGAGGTGAGTCTGGCTCGCCCCGCCCTTGCGATCCGCTCGTCGCGAGGCTGCGAGCCCTTACTCGCTTCGCTAATGCCCAATTCTCAATTTTACCCCTCGATGAACATGAGGTTGTACAAATGGATTCTGGTTTAGGACAAATAATACTCTGAGTAGGTATCCTCTTAGCTTAATCATGAATTCTTAAATTCTTACAGTAGAACTAGATACATGTAATTTTCAAATGTCTGAATTTATCTAAAATGAAGTTCTCTGTTTGAAATTTATAGGAGATGCTGATGATGGAGGAGCACTTATTATTCTGGATCCTGATGAGGATAACCTAATGTACATATGAGGATGATGACAGTCTTGAGTGTTATTTTTGTTCTGTTATATGTTGATATCTATGTTTAGAGTTTGATTTGCTTACATGTTTGCTTGGACTTATGTTTCTTGGTGAACTATTAGACACTAGGTGTGATGGAACCTGTTTTATGGTGTACCTTAAACTTTTAAGTGATGCTGCTTTGATTTAAGTTTATTCTTATGTATGCATACTTTTTATATAGTCTAATATGGTTTAACATGTTTGTGAGACATTGTTGTGAATGATTCATGTTTGGTTGAACATTGCACAAATCGCCTATACCAAAATTGGGTCTGTGGAGGACATAGGAGATGATTGCTGAATATTTCATGAATATCCACACGCATGTCGAGACTGACACACTAGTGACCCGTGAGTTACGTGTCATCCTAGGGCAATGCTCTAAGCTGTAGGTACTATATAAAGTAATTTTAAACTTGATGGGCCAATGTAGAATACTTTGAGCGAAACCTAACCCTAACGCTATGTTCATGCAAGTGATATTGTAGGCTTTTGTGGAGGGAAGGAGAAGAGGGGAGTGAGGTTGAATTATCGAATAAGAATGAGAGATCTCCTATATTCATGAGGGCAATATTATAGGCTTTTATGTAGTGGAGAAGGGGGAGTGAGGTTGAAGAACAGGGAGATGCACAATGGTTAATTTAGGTTGCTAAATAGAGATTTCAAAAGTGATTCTTACGCCAACCTATTTTTCCTTTCTTAAATACATTTTGTATGTATTTTATTAATTTTCCTTTCACGCATATTTACACATGGTATGAAGATCTCTAGTGATTTCATTGATTGAATTATTGAATTAGTATAAGAGTACTCCTTTGTTCATGAAGGCGATATTGTAGACTTTTATGAAAAGGGAGGAGGGAGTGCGATTAAGGAGCAAGAAGAACAAGAACATGGGTTACTTTTGTTTGGAGTGAGATCAAGGCGATACTATAGGACGTCCACCGCTCACAACTCTCTGAGCACAGTACTACGATTGTCGTTTGATTTCCTAACGCGCTCGGAGGGTTGCGAGTGGTGGGAGTTTTGTTGTGTGAAGTATGTACGCCCGAGAGTTGGAGAGTACATGCGAAAGTACTCTCTGAGAGGGAGTGTTGCTCGAAGCATTCAGAGGCACATTAAAGTGGAATGAACTCTCCGTTGCCCCTAGGTGGGTATAAATAGGCAAACCCTAGGAGTATCTACGGGTATTGGGTATCCGTGTACTCAACCGACCCGTTAAGCCTCCGAACACATTATATGTCCAAATATATATTAACAATTTCCTCCTATATTTGTGACAAATAATGTATACGTTTCGAAGTGCAGAAAGTAGTGAGTAACATAAGAGGTGTTTTCAACTTAACGCAATTTCATAAGAGCCATTAAATATCAACAGGAGTTTACACACATCAAAAATTAAACATCCAGAAATAAAGTGCTACTCATGAATATAAGTCTTAAAACATAATGACAATGTATAAAACAAATAACAATTCTACTCGTCTAGTAAATTATCAGCATCCATGTCAAATACTACTTTCTCTCCTCCATCTCCATCATAGCCTGCAAGGAATTTCATGAGTCAGAAACTCTATGAATTCATAAAAATATGCAGTAACATTTTAAAGTAAGCTAGCTCTACCTAAGTAAGCTTAGTACTTGTAGCAATAGTGGAGTAACACTGTCAGCATCTCTATCTGGTCTAGCAAGAACCAGTCAAGTGTTGATTTTGTAAATCAAACGTTGTTATCTTACTCATTAGTGATCATTATATACCTCATCATCAAATGTGGAATGATTTGGCATGACAACATTTGCAACATTATCAGGTGTGAAATAATGTGCATATGATCATTAATATTAGATTAACCGACTACAACGACTTTCTATTCCCAGTTGAATAATTTCCGAATCAACTTACAATGAGAAAGATGCTTGGTTATCAAATGTGGAATAACTGGCATCTAACCATCTTGGGTTTTCATCAAGAAATTATTTGGGGTTTTCAGTCTGTTATTAGATGCTTGAATGTTGTGACTATATATGTTCTCCCTATCAAAACATAAGCAACCGGAGGAAAGTTTCATATTTCTATGATCTTTAGTCTCATCTCCCCCAATGTTTTTATTGTGAGAGCTCTATTCAGGCCTTTGGTCAAGGCGTCTGCAATATTGTCTTTTGATATCACATCAATCAGGGTCATAATCCTTTGACTTGTGAGTGAGGTCAACCAGGATTGTTTCAGCCTTATTTGCCTTCTTTTTCCATTGAACAAAGTGTTCATAGCAATCATCTTATTAGCCTTATTATCACAGTAAACTGCAACAAAACTCAGTTTCAGGCTCGTCAGTGGAATGTCCATCACCAAATCTCTTAGCCACTCCGCTTCTTCTCCTGCTGATGCTAGAGCGTAGAGTTCGGATTGCATAGAAGAGAGCAATACAAGATTGCCTCTTGCACTTCCAGGCTACAACTGCTCCTCCTAGTGTGAATACAAACTCACTAGTGGACTTGCTGTCATTTAATTCCGAGCACCATGATGCGTCAGAATATCCTTCAAGAACCGAAGGATGACCATTGTAACTTAAAGCATACTTTTGGGTGTGTTTTATGTAACGGCCCAAAACGTGAAGTGACCGAAAGTGATAATATTAATGACATAAAAAATTCGTCCCCCCTATGATAAAAATATAAAATCAATGTGAACATTGTCCATCGCAACGAATTTTTGCTTTCGAGTTATTGGCATTGTATAAAAATATGAATATACAGCTTTGTTGTTGGGAGACTTATAAATATATCAGTTCATTAAAGTTGGGTACATTGGTGTGCTGAGAGCGGAAATTTATGAGGTTGGGGTGCTAATAGGCATTTGGCGAGCTACTTGGTGTGCTAATAAAGAAGAAATGAGAGTGTTGGGCGGTGGGCTGTTGGCTCTTATATCCTTATCCACGATAATTGTTCTCGATGGATATTTTTCTTTCTAACCGTCTGGAGCTCTTGACGGGCACGAAAACACTAGGGCTTCTGCGACTCTTCTCCCCTATGCTCAGCGACTACTTCTCCATGGTCGACATAGGGTTGTGGTCTTGTATTTCTTGCACATCTACTACTGTGCTGGGCTATTTTTGGACTTTGGCCAGCAGGTTTTGGGTTGAAATCGTCTGCACTGTGAGCTCCTCCTTCCTCTTCCCCTCTTCTTCTATTTAATTCCTGATTTCTAGTGGATGCTATGGCTTTATCGATTCATGTTTTTTTTGGGGGGGGGGATTTCATGAATGGTGACCTAATAAATATCTAACTCTCTTGCTTTATTTGCCTTGGCCTTGGCCGGCTAGGGTTATGGTAGGGGAATTTTGATTATTATCCAATGTTTTGCTATGGGGTTTTGCTCTGCTTGTGTTGTTTTGTTGTCTTATCAGGGAAATCAAGGGGGTGATTTTACCTTGTTTTCTATTTCGTAAAAATGGAGGATTTTGATGTGCTTGTTTTAATAGTGGTCAACTGCTATATTGGTTTAGATTTTTGAATGGAGTCCTTGCTTACTTGTGGCCAACTGTTGTATTGTTACCTGTTTTGGCCGCCTGAAGATGTTTATTTGGGGGTTTTGGGCTCTCTCCTGCATTCTGATTTGATTTTTTTTATAGAAAAGCTATATAATGCCCCAACCCCACTTCAATGAATTATTGGAGGGGATTGTTGCTGTTGTGGTCGGCTGTTGCTTCTCCTCTTTCCAGTATTGTTGTTAGGAGATTTGGGCTTTGCTTTACTTATTAACCAGCTGCTATTATTTAAAACAATGAGTATACATTGGGTTTTTACTTGGTTAAGAAAGAGTGAGGGTTTGGATTGAGTTTTGGAATTATTTTGCATGTGTCCCTTAGAGGGCTGGTTAAGTAAGCTTCCAAATGATATCATCATAATAGTCAATATTATCGCTATAGCAAGGTGCAACCCCGATATAAATGACCCTAAATGATACGATTTTTATATAGATACCGCGAAGGATGGAACCTCAAAATAGACATGACAATGATATGAGTTACTGATGGTGAGAGCTACCTGTTTTATTTAAAATTTATTGCTTTATTTTCTTTCATTATATGCACTCTTCTTATACATAATGTTAAATGCATAGTTTGATATCACTAATACTTATTATCGCTATATTGTCACCTTGACAAAGGCAAACAAGCGATTCATTTCTGAGAGGCTTAATAAAGAAATAAATCGTAGGTCTAAATGAGAACTGAATATGACTAACATAAATAAAAATGCATCGATGCATGACTATGTTAAGGGTATGACTGAATGTAAATGCGCATGAAAAGTACAGATGATTGTCAAACCAGTCGGCCGAAAGGCATAGACGCGTATTGAACGTACTGGTTTTGGATACTGATGGCCCAGAGGGGTCGGGCCCAAGGACTGAAATACTGAAAATGAATACTGATACTTTAACCGCTACCCTTAACATAACCTAACTGAAAGATGAAAACTGAAACCAAAGATGAGAATTGATATAGAAATACTGATACATTGATTTATTGTATACACTGATATATTGCTACATTGCTACAAATACTGATATGATAACTAGTTCATATTTTGGTTACTTGTACTGTTATACTGATAAAAGTTTGCATAGCTTTCTTACTTACACTGCCACTATGATATAAATACCGTTATGATCCTATAACTGCTTAAATTTTTTTATTTCTACTAACATATTCATACAGTGATATTGTTGTTTCATAAGTTCACTACTGATACAGAAAAAAGGTTAGTACAAAACTATGTTTTGCTATACGTAAGTTTTTCTAATTATATACAGCAATAAAAGAGGTATATCCTCACTTAGTCATATTTTTATGACTAAGCCCGTCGTCAATTTTTGCAGGTAACCGACGTGACTTTAGATACATACAACCAAATGAATTGAGTATGGTAGGACAGAAAAGATACGGGACGAATAATTCAAGGTATGATAGTAATTATTGTTGTTTCATAAGTTCACTACTGATACAGAAAAAGGGTTAGTACAAAACTATGTTTTGCTATGCGTAAGTTTTTCTAATTGTATACAGCAATAAAAGAGGCATATTCTCACTTAGTCATATTTGTATGGCTAAGCTCGTCGTCAATTTTTGTAGGTAACCGACGTGACTTTGGATACATACAACCAAATGAATTGAGTATGGTAGGGCAAAAAAGATACGGGACGAATAATTAAAGGTATGAAAGTAAATTTCTTATTATGTATTTTTATTTTGTATTCACTAGCCTTACTTCAGCCAGGGACATACGTAATGTAAATAGCTTAGATACAGATTGTCGTGGGGTCTAAATGGGTCCCTCACAATTTAGTATCAGAGCCAGGTTTCGAAGAAGTTCGATTGTAGTGAGTACTGAATAAGTACACATGATATGACGTGAGAAGATCACTTATAGAAATTAGTTATGTGGAATTTGTCTAAATCGAATTATGTCGAAAGGTTTTAGAAGGAGGTCACGAAAGTTAAGAAATTAAATGATCTTTACACAAACATAAAGTGAATTGAATCCAAGTAGAAATTGATATTGTTCCTACTGCACGAGTCAACCCAAATATTTCCAAAGAGAAATGTCCTCGTATTGTTTGCGATAGATAGACTAATATGATAAACATGGAATGGTTGAAAGATGAATGTGTTTAGAAATGGAAGAAAGATCATATGTACATCATTTTATCTTTATAGAGTGGGAAGACGGAGATATGTAAACTGATTGAACACGTAACGAAGGGTGTACAAATAACGGGCTCTAAATTTCTACAGGAGACAAATGGTTATTTTTTTTCATGGAGACACATCTAAACATCCATAGAAAAGTGAACTAGCGATATTCACTGTCAAAACTTTGAGACTAATTAAAATGGAGAAAATAAGCAATAGATAATGAAATGAATATGCATTGTAAGTCTACCTTCATTTTATATGGCATACATAGTGTTGAAACAACGTGTTACACAAATATGTAAAAACATAATGAAATAAGGTTACAAATGAAATTGTTTACAAAGTAGGTCGGTTCAATACTATTTAATGACTTCAAGAAATGTGAAAATAAGTGATACGTTATAAGCTATAAATGAAACCGAGATTGAGGTAAAGAATAAACGATAAAAAGGACTTTGCAAATGATAACAACGTGAATATGAAAATACGATGCTACGCAAAAGAAAGTCCACTGACACGTGATGTATTGTAGGTCATTTTGAAAGAAGTGTTACAAAGAGGGAATGATAGGATAATGAGATACGAATCTGAATCAACGATTTAGGAATTTGACGTAGGATATTGCTATGACTAAAGAAAGTCATAATTGTGTATCAAGGGACGAGTAAAAAGACAAGGGAAGTAAATAAAACTGCTAACGGAAAAGGAAAATATGTTAAGCAAGGCGAGATAAAAGTCAATGTGATTACACGAAGATACAATGTCATATTGAAGGAAAGTGTAAAATGCAAAAGAATGTAAGGAACGATAATATTGATGAATGATGCCATGTGCATTAGTAAAAGGGTAACATGAGAGATCGCAATGTGCATATCATGTTGTTATAGTTTACTCGTAGTTACAAATGATAAGGTAAACCGTCAATATTCCTTTAACGTGAAAAGGAAAATACAATTGTAGGAGTTCGAAACAAGGGAAAGCTGGTGAAGGCTTGAAGGAATGGAAAAGTAAGTAATATAAAATTTGGGAATTGATATTATGTCCTATTTTCGAGGACGAAAATTCTTATAAGAGGGAAAGAGTTTGTAACGGACCAAAACGTGAAGTGACCAAAAGTGATAATATTAATGACATAAAAAGTTCGTCCCCTATGATGAAAATATAAAATCAGTGTGAACATTGTCCATCACAATGAATTTTTGCTTTCGAGTTATTGGCATTGTATAAAAATATGAAAATATAGCTTTGTTGTTGGGAGACTTATAGATATATCAGTTCATTAAAGTTGGGCACATTGGTGTGCTGAGAGCGGAAATTTATGAGGTTGGGGTGCTAATAGGCATTTGGTGGGCTACTTGGTGTGCAAATAAAGAAGAAATGAGAGTGTTGGGCGGTGGGTTGTTGGCTCTTATATCCTTATCCACGATAATTGCTCTCGATGGATATTTTTCTTTCTCACCGTCTGGAGCTCTTGAAGGGCACGAAAACGCTAGGGCTTCTGCGACTCTTCTCCCCTATGCTCAGCAACTACTTCTCCATGGTCGACATAGGGTTGTGGTATTGTACTTCTTGCGCAGCTACTGCTGTACTGGGCTGTTTTTGGACTTTGGTTGGCAGGTTTTGGGTTGAAATCATCTGCATTGTGAGCTCCTCCTTCCTCTTCCCCTTTTCTTCTATTTAATTCCTGGTTTCTAGTGGCTGACAATGACTTTATTGATTCATGTTTTGTGTGTGTGGGGGGGGGGGGGGGATTTCATGAATGGTGACCTAATAAATCTCTAACTCTCTTGTTTTATTTGCCTTGGCCATGGCCGGCTAGGGTTCTGGTAGGGGAATTTTGATGATTATCCAATGTTTTTGCTATGGGGTTTTGCTCTGCTTGTGTTGTTTTGTTGTCTTATCAGGGAAATCAAGGGGACGATTTTACCTTGTTTTCTATTCTGTAAAAATGGAGGATTTTGATGTGCTTGTTTTAATAGTGGCCAACTGCTATATTGGTTTAGATTTTTGAATGGAGTCCTTGCTTACTTGTGGCCAGTTGTTGTATTGTTACCTGTTTTGGATGTCTGAAGATGTTTATTTGGGGGCTTTGGGCTTTCTCCTGCATTTTGATTTGATTTGTTTTTAATAGAAAAGCTATATGATGCCCCAACCCCACTTCAATGGATTATTGGAGGGGATTGCTGTTGTTGTGGCCGGTTGTTGCTTCTCCTCTTTCCAGTATTGTTGTTAGGAGATTTAGGCTTTGCTTTACTTATTAACCAGCTGCTGTTATTCAACACAATGAGTATACATTGGGTTGTTACTTGGTTAAGAAAGAGTGAGGGGTTGGATTGAGTTTTGGAATTATTTTGCATGTGTCTGTTAAGTAGCTTCCAAATGATGTCATCATAATAGTCAATATTGTCGTTATAGCAAGGTGCAACCCCGATATAAATGACCCTAAATTATACGATTTTTTTATAGATACCGCAAAGGATAACACCTCAAAATAGACATGACAATGATATGAGTTACTGATGGTGAGAGCTACCTGTTTTATTTAAGCTTTATTGCTTTATTTTCTTTCATTATATGTGTTAGTTTATAGGTTTGTAGTCTAAATCACCTAGAGGAGGGTGAATAGGTTTCTTTTATTTTTCCTCTAAGTACCCTAGATGATTTCTGAGTTAGTTTAAGCAAATCAACAAACACAGAAAGCACACAAGAATTTATAGTGGTTCCCCAAAGACAGTGTGTCTTTGGGTAGTCCACTTTCCCCCTTCACCCGTCTAACAGTGTGTTAAACAGGGCCAACTCCTCCAACTCAGCTCCAAGAGCTTACAACTCAGATCCCTCAGGATCTCTCAGGTTTTCTCAACCCTACCTCAGGCTAAACAGCCCTACAACTCAGATCAGCTCCTGATCCTACAGCTCAGACCTCAGTAGGTCCTACAACTCAGGCTAAACAGCCCTACAACTCAGGCTCAGCAGCCCTACCTCAGATCAGCTCCTGATTCTACAGCTCAGACCTCAGCAGGTCCTACAACTCAGGCTAAACAGCCCTACAACTCAGGCTCAGCAGCCCTACCTCAGATCAGCTCCTGATCCTACAGCTCAGAACTCTTCCAGGTCCTACAACTCAGAGGAATCCTCTCCTACTGCTCAGGCCTTCAGCCCTACAACTCAGAGCCCTCAGGTTCCTACAACTCAGACCAATGGTCATGCAACTCAGGATGTTAAGCCTTACAGATAAAAGATAAATCTTTGTCACTAGAAGACAGAAGAAATCAAGCCTGTTCTTCTTCTACTTCTTAACTGTTGTTGTTGCAGACTTGAACCTTGAAGCCGATCTTCAGCTCCAACTTGTTTTTCTTGATCTTCCCCTCAGATGAGGAACGAGATCTACTGCTCTATCTTGAAGTCAATCAGGAAGAGCTATCTTTGTTCTCCTTGCAGCCTTGAGTATTCAGATGTAGGCTGCCGTCAATGGAACAGTGTTCCTTTTCAATTTTGCGTGCGGGAGAACTAGCGAAGGTTTTTATTCAACCCTAACTTATCTCTTTTATACTCTTCTGAACTCCAACGGATCTTAGCCGACCTTCTGACAAGCATGGGAGAAACTGGTGGACCCCACACAGCTTTTCTGCAACTTGCGCCACGGGCAGAACACGCAATCTGCGTTCGACGAACACGCTGTACTGTGTTCGATGAACTTGCCAAACTCTGTGTTTGACGATCTTGCCAAACTCTGCGTTCGACGAACTTGCCAAACTCTGCGTTCGACGAACTTGCCAAACTCTGCGTTCGACGATCTTGCCAAACTCTGCGTTCGACGAACTTGCCAAACTCTACGTTCGACGAACTTGCCAAACTCTGCGTTCAACGATCTTGCCAAACTCTGCGTTCGACTAACTTGCCAAACTCTGCGTTCGACGAACTTGCCAAACTCTGCGTTCAACGATCGGCACTCTGCGTTCGACGAACACGCCCTTTGTGCCTTCTCAGCGGCTCCTTCTCTGTTCTCGTCTCAGCGGTCGACGAACTGAGTTCTGCGTTCGACGAACAGCTCTCTGCGTTCGACGAACACGCCATTTGTGCCTTCTCAGCGGCTCCTTCTCTGGTCTCGTCTCAGCGGTCGACGAACTGAGTTCTGCGTTCGACGAACGGCTCTCTGCGTTCGACGAACACGCCATTCTTTCCAATCTGCACGCTGCTCCTTTCCCGTCTCAACGGATCCGCTGAGACAGCGATCTCATCTCAGCGGATTCTTGGCTATCTGCAACTCAGCTTGCTTATAAGCTTTCTCAGCGGCTCCTGTTCTGGTCTCAGCGGTTCTGCTGAGACAGTGGGCTCGTCTCAGCGGTTTTGACCCTTCGTCTTAACGGTTCTGCTGAGACATCTTCATCTCCTTGTAGATGAATTCTCCTCATCTAAGGGCATGTTTGGCCCTTCCTTTTGAGTCACCTGTGCCTGTATATCCTACACAAGTATAGCTTAATCAAATACAATATGTCCTTAGCATTGTGAGTGATGCCTCTTCAAATCAAGGTAATATTGAGGGCAATATTCCCAACAATATGCACTCTTCTTATACAGAATGTTAAATGCATAGTTTGATATCACTGATACATATTATCGCTATATTGTATGGCTTTGACAAAGGCAAACAGGTGATTCATTTCTGAGGGGCTTAATAAAGAAACAAATCGTAGGTCTAAATGAGAACTGAATATGGCTAACATAAACGAAAATGCATCGATGCATGACTATGTTAAGGGTACGACTGAATGTAAATGCGCATGAAAAGTACAGATGATTGTCAAACCAGTCGGCCGAAAGGCATAGACGCGTGTTGAACGTACTGGTTTTGGATACTGATGACCCCGAGGGGTCGGGCCCAAGGACTGAAATATTTAAAATGAATACTGATACTATAACAGCTACCCTCACTTATAACATAACCTAACTGAAAGATGAAAACTAAAACAAAAGATGAGAATTGATATAGAAATATCGATACATTGATTTATTGTATACATTGATATATTGCTACATTGCTACAAATACTGGTATGATAACTAGTTCATATTTTGGTTACTTGTACTGTTATACTGATAAATGGTTGCATAGCTTTCTTACTTACACTGCCACTATGATATAAATACCGTTATGATCATATAACTGCTTATACTTTTTTATTGCTACTAACATATTCATACAGTGATATTTTTGTTTCATAAGTTCACTACTGATATAGAAAAAGGGTTAGTACAAAACTATGTATTGTTATGCGTAAGTTTTTCTAATTGTATACAACAATAAAAGATGTATATCCTCACTTAGTCATATTTTTCTGACTAAGCCCATTGTCAATTTTTGTAGGTAACTGACGTGACTTTGGATACATACAACCAAATGAATTGAGTATGGTAGGACAGAAAAGATACGGGACGAATAATTCAAGGTATGAAAGTAAATTTCTTATTATGTGTTTTTATTTTGTATTCACTAGCCTTACTTCATCCTGTGACATATGTAATGTAAATAGCTTAGATACAGATTGTCGTGGGGTCTAAATGGGGGCCTCACAATTTAGGTACCTCATTAGCCTATCTAAGGCGTTCCAATGTTCGTGGCCAGGATTACTAGTGAATCTGCATAACATGCCGACCGTAAAGGCTATGTCAGGTCGAGTGCAGACCATAGCATACATGAGACTACTAATCAGTTTAGAGTAATCTAACTGTCTAACCATAACTCCTTCATTGGGTTTTAGACGGTTAGTGTAGTCGTATGGAGTCTCAAATGCTCTACTGTCACTGTATCCCCACGTGTCCAACATGGACTTTATGTAGTGGCTTTGACTTAGGGAGATGCCATTCTTCTCAAAGCTCGCTTGCATGCATAGTATAGTGTTAGCTACATCTAATTCTTTAATGTTAAATTCTTTTATTTGATCTGACTTAACGTCATCCACTTCGAATTGATCAGATCCTAGAATGAGCATATTATCTACATATAAGCAAATTATGGTGACTTTATCTGATCTATGACATATGTAAAGACATTTATCTGAGAGACTCGACATGAAGTCCATGTTCTTTACACTATAGTCAAACTTCTCATGCCATAATTTCGGTGCTTGTTTTAGTCAGTGTAAAGATTTAAGCAATTTACAGACCTTTCTATCGTGACCTTCTACAATGAAACCTTCAGGTTGATTCATGTAGATCTCTTCGGTCAGATCTCCGTTCAAGAACGCAGTCTTAACATCCATCTGATGAACAATAAAGTTCTCAATAGACGCAATAGCAAGGAGGACCCTAAAGATTGCTAAGTGACACACGGGTGAGTAGATATCAAAGTAATCTACTCTGATTACTTGTGTGAAACATTTAGCCACCAGGTGTGCTTTATACTTAGCTACGCTATCATCAGTATTCAGTTTCTTTTTCAGAATTCACTTACACCCTACGGTTTTAGCCCCTTTTGGCTTATCAACCAACGTCAAGGTGTTATTCTGAAGTAGAGAATTCATCTCTTCATCAATTGCTTCTTTCTAGAGCAGGGAGTCCCTGGATCTCATCGCTTCCTTATAGGTGGATGGATCAACCTCAACGTGGCAGGTGACGAAGTCACTACCGAAGGTTCTGGGAGTTCGCTCTCTTACAGAAGTTCTCCTAGACTCTAGGCCAGAGTTGTCTACGGGAACGGAATAGGAAGTGCTGGTACTGATCCAGGATCTTCTTCAGTAACAATTACTTGCAAACCTGGGGGAGACAGGTTCTTATCCTTGAGGAACTTATCTTCAAAGAACATTGTGTCCCTAGATTCTATAATGATATTATTAGAAATATCTAGAAATCTATCTGCAGCACTATCTTTAACACAACCTAGGTAGACACATGTATTGGTCCTAGGTCCAATCTTAGACCGTCTTAGGTAAGGAACCCTGACATAGGCTATACGGCCCTAGGTCTTAAGTCTAGTAAAAGACAGAGGTCTCTTAAACCAAAGCTCGTAAGGTGTAACCTCTAACTTAGCACGAGGAACTTTGTTTAGAATGTGGTTTGCAGTTAATACAGCTTCTCCCTAATAAGCGGAAGGCATGTCTGCAGTCAAGAGCATAGAGTTTAACATTTCTTTTAACATCTGATTTTTACGCTCAACTATGCCATTAGACTGTGGTGAGTAACGAGCAGTGGTTTCTGCTATGATTCTTTGTTGGGTAAGAAAACGCTTGGACTCACTGGACATATATTCTCCTCCTCTATCACTTCTAAACCTCTTGATTTTCATGTCTAATTGGTTTTCCACCCTGGTTTTGAAAATACAGAATTTTTCAAACGCTTCATCTTTAGTCTTAAGGAGATAGATGTGACAAAACCTAGAACAATCATCTATAAAGGTGATCAAATACTTCATGCCTCCTCTAGTGACAAAACCTTTGAAGTCACAGATATCGAAATGCATTAGTTCTAAGAGTGTTGTGCTCCTAGTAATCTCACTAAAAGGTTTCCTAGTGATCTTAGTCTGAGCACACACTTCACATTTATCTGGTTTTTCTGTAGTGTCTAAAGCAATCTGGTGAGTTCTAGCAAGTTAGAACATTTTCCTATAATTTACGTGTCCTAGTCTCTCATGTAGAGTCTTAGGGCTAACTAAGTTTGTTTGGACTTTTTGAACTAATTCGTTTGCTAGACTTAGTCTGTACATCCTATTTTGGATGTAGGCACATCCAAAAGTAGTGTGAGTTAACTTACATTGTTACTCTACCGCTACAGAAATTAAAAGACATACCAGCATCACAAAGTAAGCTAATAGACACTAAGTTAGCAGTTAGTGAAGGAATAAACTTATGAGAGTTAAGGTTTTACCTGAGGAGAGCAGCAACGTCGCATTCCCCACCTTCAAAACTTCTGCAGTCTCACCGTTCGCAACGGTCACCAATTCTCTCGCATTAGTGAGTCCTGTCATCAGATTAGAGTTGTTGCAAACGTGGCACGTTGCCCCGAGTCAAGGTATCACTCAATACTGGCCTTCTCATTTACAACCAAGACGACAAAGTTGGATGGCTCAGTGAGGCTAACCATATTAGCTTGGTTGCCTTCTTGTGATGCTTTGCCCCTTTCCTTGCGAGGAAGCCTGCAATCGGATTCACTGTGTCTCCACTTGTTGTAGCTAAAACACTTCCCCTTAAACTTTTTAATGTGTTTACTGGGGCCTGCAACCTGGGAGCTACTAGGGTTGGGTTTCGATTTCCTAGGGTTCGACACACGTTTAGAATTTGTAATCATGTTAGTAGCAACCTTCTGTTTGCTAACAACTTCTAAGGCGTGTATGAATCCTGTTTTCATCCTCAATGCGTATAAAACGCTTGAGTTCGTTTAGACCCACCTGCATCTTCTTGCGGTATATTTCAGTTTTGAAATTATACCACGTGGAAGACAACTTAAACACAATTGTGTCTGCAATAAAACTATCTGGCAACGATATATTCTCACTATGCAAAGAATCTACTAAAATTTCAAATTCTGATACCTGAGGGAGAATGGTTTTCTCCTCGTCGAAGGTGAAGGAGTGGAGATTGTCCACTAGGTGCACCTTGGACAGATCCTCCTCTTGCCTGAAGTGCTCCTGCAGTGCGTCCCAGATCTCCTTAGCTGGCTTCATCTTCATGTATGTCTTTGCCAGACTGTAGGACAGGCAGTTCAGCAGGTAGTCGCGACAGAAATCTTCATCAGCAACCCACTGAGCTTCGTCATCAGTCCCGACGACCCCAGCACGATAAGTCTGAACTGTGTAGAACACGTTCAGGTACTTCATCCTGAACTGAGTATTCAACTTCCAGTCGTTGAGCTCAGTCGTCGTGAACTTCTCCAGTTTGATCATCGGAACGGGGGTTGAGATATTATTCACCTTCATCATTGTGCGCCCAATGACGGATTTCCAACTCCAAACAGAAATTGGGATTTTCTGTCACTAGTGCCGGCGGTAGCGGAGATTTAGGGCTGCACTCGGTGACCGTAGACGGCGGCGGCGGGAGGCTGACGGTGGCGACTGGGAGGGATCTGGACTGGGAGGGACCTCCTTGTAGTGATCCGTGAACGATTCACGACGAAACCCTAACGAAAGCGGTGGTGATCCTTCTAGATCCAATCAGATTTAGGCATGGCGGCGCAGAACCACGAACTGTGGCTTCAACAGGACGGCTCTGAATCTTCAAGGTTCCGGATCTTGCAGCCTTCGACCACTTCCCTGAACAGAGATCTTGGAGCCGAGTGGAACAGCGACGACTGTAGCTCCTGGATCCGACCGCGAGTGCACTGCGAGAACGACTGCGGGAACAGGGCAGCGATGACACCGAGCGGCAGAAAGGACGCACACGAGAAAGAAACCTTGCGGTCGATCGGCGGCAGTCCAGAGCAAAAGCCAAGTGGTTACAGGATCGACAGATTCGTGATTTCTTCCTCTGCAGTCGCAGCGAAACAGAGATCGCCGAACTGAGATCTCCGAACTGAGATCTCCGATCGGCTAGAGGAACAGCGAGCGGGAGTCTCGCGATCGAGCGGCAACGGCAACCATCAACGGGCGGTTATGCTATTTCTCTCCAGTCGAGCGGCGGAAACTTCCTCGGACGTGCATACGGGAAAACGAGCGAACAAAGCCTAAGGGACTAGGATTCGAGATTGAGAGGGAGTGTTGCTCGAAGCATCCAGAGGCACATCAAAGTGGTATGAACTCTCCGTTGCCCATAGGTGGGTATAAATAGGCAAACCCTAGGAGTATCTATGGGGTATTGGGTATCCGTGTACTCAACCGACCCGTTAAGCCTTCGAACACGTTATATGTCCAAATATACATTAACACTCTCATGGTGCGTTACTCCCACCTAATTTTTTTCCACTGATAGGCCTAAGATGTCTGTCGGGTTGTGACACCACGCTCAACCCTACCAATACTCTGCTTGTCGTGCATCCACCCATGCCTCCAAGCTTCCGATCGCTCTGCATGATTCACGCGGCGAAAAACCTCCTCAAACAGAGATTTTTTTTCACGTACGGGTAGCGTATGGGAGAACGACGCGGGTGAGAACTTGTCCATCCAATATGCTTTCGGATGACCAGCCAAAAAGCACTTACAAAATCTACGTTCCGATCGGACGGCTGTCAACCAATCGAACGTCTGTCAGTCATCCCTTACTTTTGTACGATTCCCCCCAAACATGACCGAATCTAATATATCTCATAATCGCAACACGTATTAGAGTGAGAGAGAGAGAGAGATGAGGAGACATGGACTTATTGTAACATTACTTTTGGCAGTTTGACTGCATACACCAACATAAATTTCGGCGGGAGTTAGTTGAATGTGCTGCAGGAGCATTTACACGGCCATTAAATCTTCCACTGTACAAAGTTATTTTTTTCCGATGGATTCGAAGAGATGGCCAGGTGTCAGCTCGTTAGATGTTCGGGATCACTTAATATACCACATGCAGTTCTGCGGGACTTCAATTTTATACGGATTCGATGGGTATCAGTCACCCCGATGGACTGTAACTGTACGGATGCGGTCAAAAGGGATATATAAGTTCTATGCGGACTCTCTCATGCGAGGGCGCGAAATGGGTGGTTGGATCGTCGTTCAACCCGGAGTTATGATTTGTGCTGACGATGTGATTGGCTCTTCCTCATAGAAATTGGGTGCGGTCATGAGTTGCACGCACATCTCTTAGCCCTGGTTTGATAAGACCTAGCCTTTCTCTCCTTTACTAGGTGCCTCTCTTTTATTTCTTTTGGACTGCTGTTGAAACCAAAAAAATTTGGTCTTCAAATGTTTGGACTATAGGTCAGCCCGAGGCTACTTATCCTGCGGTCTGATTAATCGGATCCAAAAGCTAGAGCAAAGAAGAGAGAGAAAAATTGCAAATATACATCAGATGCTTCAGCAGGGAGAGCCCCACGTACCCGAAATTTTGGGAGAAACTTTCCCTTCACAACCAAAAATGACTGAGCTTGGTACGAGGAAGACAACTCTTGGCGAGTATCTCGCCAGCAGAGGATGAGGGGTTAAGATTTCAAGAGAACATTGTCTGTCTCCCAAAAGTAGTGCCAAAAGATGTGCAATTAATTCATGGTTCCATTGAGGGTCTATTTATAGACAAATTCTGGGGAAAGGGGGCATGTAGGAGAGTATAATCAACCCCTGCGAGGATGCCTATGAAGATCTGGCGACTAGAACGACTATGAAAGAATATCGCATACTGGCGAGTAATGGAGGACCTCACACACTTGGTGAGATGTCGCTTACCTGACGAGTATGGAAGAAGATACCACATACTAGCCTATGACCTTCAAACGCTCCTGTTGGTTGACTTTGCCTTGGTATTTGACTTTGACTTCCACATACGTGGCATGAATATGCTCCACCCTTGACGATATATGAGTTGTACACAATCTCTGCTCTTTGCGAGCAAAAACAGAGCTTGGAAAGAATCATCAAACCCTTTATCGCCGAGGGGATTTGGCGAGTAACTGACATACTCAACATGTCTCGATGGCCAACCTTCTGATGTCTATAAATAGAAGGAGGAGTTCTATTGTGAGTTATCTTTTATGAACTTGAGCGAGATGCCAGTGATGCCTGAAAAACTCGCGGCTAACAAGCTCACCTTACAGAAGATTCTGAATCTGGGCTCGAAGAAGCTTCATCGCGAAGATGACGATACTGGCGACCATAAGAGAAAGAAGAAGGTCGTGAGGGAGGGGGCTCAAATGCCCGCTCCTGCTGACAATGCTCCACCACCCGCCAACGATTCCTTCATTCCTACAACCACTCAATAGCTGCTCAACCAAATGGGCCTTGGCGAGGATGTTGAACAACTCGCTATTGAGATTTCTCGCATCGCCTCACAACAAGATGATGTTGTCGAGGGTCTGAACGGCTAGCTCATGTTCAACCTGATATTATATATCTCACAGGGGTGGGGTCGTTATAATTTGGTCAGCTTTAGCTGACCGTTGCCCTGTTTTGCCACCGTTTTTGGTGGACTTGTTGTACAGGTGCTGGACCGAGTGGGAACATAGCGGGCTGAAGCCCTTGTGCTGCTGCGGCCTTGAAGGCCTTTTTGATGTTCCTTTTGCTTTTCATGTATGGCCGGCCTGCGCGCCGATGTTGGTAAATTGAAAGGCCGTCGTGCCTAATTTTTGTGTTGTAGAACATTTATTCCTATTTAGTAAAAGTGGACATACCCGGGTACGGGTTTTGGGGTTTATCTTATCTCTTTTCAGCTTCTGCATAGAATGCTCTGGGTTAGGCACCGTTGTATAGTGTCGTTCGATATTTCAATTAAGTGACGTTCCCGTTTGTTTTGTAGTATATGACGTGGGGCCCCGGCCGGACCTTCTGTTATATGCTCCCGAACGGATGGGGGTGTTACAGTAGGTGTGGAGTTTCATCCCCCTCCAGGTGAGGTCGGCTCCCTGGTAGGTGTGGAGTTCCCTCCCCCTCCAGGTGAGCTCGGCTCCCTGGTAGGTGTGGAGTTTCCTCCCCCTCCGGGTGAGCTCGGCTCCCTGGTAGGTGTGGAGTTCCCTCCCCCTCCCGGTGAGCTCGGCTCCCTGGTAGGTGTGGAGTTTCCTCCCCCTCCAGGTGAGGTCGGCTCCCTAGTAGGTGTGGAGTTTCCTCCCCCTCCAGGTGAGGTCGGCTCCCTGGTAGGTGTGGAGTTCCCTCCCCCCTCCAAGTGAGCTGGACTCCCTGGTAGGTGTGGAGGTCCCTCCCCTTCCAGGTGAGCTCGGCTCCCTGGTACGTGTGGAGCTCCCTCCCCCTCCAGGTGAGCTCGACTCCCTGGTAGGTGTGGAGTTCCCTCCCCCTTCAGGTGAGCTCGGCTCCCTGGTAGGTGTGGAGTTTCCTCCCCCTCCAGGTGAGTTCGGCTCCCTGGTTGTTGTGGAGTTCCCTCCCCCCTCCAGGTGAGCTCGACTCCCCGGTAGGTGTGGAGGTCCCTCCCCCTCCAGGTGAGCTCGGCTCCCTGGTAAGTGTGGAGGTCCCTCCCCCTCCAGGTGAGCTCGGCTCCCTGGTATGTGTGGAGCTCCCTCCCCCTCCAGGTGAGCTCGTCTCCCTGGTAGGTGTGGAGTTCCCTCCCCCTCCAGGTGAGCTCGGCTCCCTGGTAGGTGTGGAGTTTCCTCCCCCTCCAGGTGAGGTCGGCTCTCTGGTAGGTGTGGAGTTCCCTCCCCCTCCAGGTGTGCTCGGCTCCCTGGTAGGTGTGGAGTTTCCTCCCCCTCCAGGTGAGCTCGACTCCCTGGTAGGTGTGGAGTTCCCTCCCCCTCCAGGTGAGCTCGCCTCCTTGGTAGGTGTGGAGTTTCCTCCCCCTCCAGGTGCGTTCGGCTCCCTGGTAGGTGTGGAGTTCCCTCCCCCTCCATGTGAGCTCGGCTCCCTGGTAGGTGTGGAGTTCCCTCTCCCTCCAGGTGAGCTCGACTCCCTGGTAGGTGTGGAGTTCCCTCCCCCTCCAGGTGAGCTCGGCTCCCTGGTAGGTGTGGAGTTCCCTCCCCCTCCAGGTGAGCTTGGCTCCCTGGTAGGTGTGGAGTTTCCTCCCCCTCCAGGTGAGGTCGGCTCACTTGTAGGTTTGGAGTTCCCTCCCCCTCCAGGTGAGCTCGACTCCCTGGTAGGTGTGGAGTTCCCTCCCCCTCCAGGTGAGCTCGACTCCCTGGTAGGTGTGGAGTTCCCTCCCCCTCCAGGTGAGCTCGACTCCCTGGTGGGTGTGGAGTTCCCTCCCCCTCCAGGTGAGCTCGACTCCCTGGTGGGTGTGGAGTTCCCTCCCCCTCCAGGTCAGCTCGACTCCCTGGTAGGTGTGGAGTTCCCTCCCCCTCTATGTGAGCTCGCCTCCCTGGTAGGTGTGGAGTTTCCTCCCCCTCCATGTGAGGTCGGCTCCCTGGTAGGTGGGGAGTTCCCTCCCCCTCCAGGTGAGCTCGACTCCCTGGTAGGTGTGGAGTTCCCTCCCCCTCCAGGTGAGCTCGGCTCCCTGGTAGGTGTGGAGTTCCCTCCCCCTCCATGTGAGCTCGTCTCCCTGGTAGGTGTGGAGTTCTGGCCTTTCACCTCAGGTCGAGTTCAGCTCGACCACAGGTGTTGAGTTTTCTTCCACCTAAGGTCAAGTTCAATTCGACCTAAGGTGTTGAGCTTTCTCCCCTCCAGGTGAGCTCGGCTCATAGGAGGGTTGTTAAGTGAAGAAAGGTTCACGTTCCGCCCTAAGTTAGGTTCAGTTGAAAAACTCGGCATGAGCATCCCGTTGGCAGGGCCCTTCGCAGATTCCTATAGGGTCTCACCTACTCGTTCAATAGGTGGGTTGGACTTTCTTTTCGAGCTTAAGACAAGCTCGATAAGAGCGGGGATTGTGCACAACCCTCATATTTTTCGAGTCGGTGTGACCCGACACGGATGAGGTCGTGACAGAAAAGGTGATCGCGACGCAGCAAGCCGAACCAACGAAGGTTGTTAAGACCAAAAAGAAAAGGCCGGGGGGGGGGGGGGGGGGGGGGGGGGGGGGGGCAGATCTCCTTGGGCGAGTGAACCTTGGGTCCACTCGCCCAAGGCCCCGGGCGAGTGGACCCTTGCTCCACTCGCCCAAGGACCCGGGCGAGTGGACCCTTGGTCCACTCGCCCCAAGCCCGTGGGCGAGTGGACCATAGGTCCACTCGCCCGGACAGCTGGGCGAGTGGACCATAGGACACTCGCCCGGGCAGCTGGGCGAGTGGACCTAGGGTCCACTCGCCCGGTGGGTGGAGGGGACCGCGAGGTCCACTCACCCAGTCAGGGTGGTGGACCTCGGTCCACTCATCCGACCCCCGGTAAGGGGGGGAGTGGACGTCTCAAGCTCCACTCGCCCCCTCCTATTTCAGTCGTTCGGGTTGGTTGTTGGGCTGCGGATAGTAGATTTTTGGCTATCCGCAGCCCAATTTTTGGAAAGTCTATAAATAGACCCCCATGGGCACCTTGGGAAGGGATGTTGGTACCCCCCTCCCTCGCGTGTGAGCGAGCACTACCCCTCCCCCCTGCCATTGAAGATGGACGGTGAGGTGATCCTTAGTGCCCTCCAAGCCTAGGCTCAGCATTGGCTTGGGAGGGGAAGTTCCTTGTGAGCTTCCGGGTATGTGGTGGGACCTCCACGCTGCAGCTTAAGGGGCTCGTTTGTGAACTTAGAAGTTTTCCAAGGGTTAGGTTCTTCGATTCTTAGTGACCGGTCAAGGGTCTCGCTCAGGTCAAGTAAGGGTTAGCTGCATCCCCCTTGCGAACGTCGAAACCGGTTCTCTGGTTTCAACAGTATGCCCGAGCAAAAATTTCATGCACTGGCCAAAATAACACGCTCCGGGGCGATAAATGCGCTCCCGGGCAAAAAATTCGCGTCCAGGCCGAAAAACACGCTCCGTGGCAAAAAAGACGCGCCCGGGCGAGAAGGGGCGCCATGGTAAAAAAATTATCACCCAGGCCGAAAACGCACCACCGGGATTAAAACTTGTGCCCAGGCTAAAAAACATGCCCTAGGCGAAAAACATCCGCTCGGGCGAAAAACACTCACCTGGGCAAAAAAATTTCGTACGGGCAGAAAACGCTTGCTCAGGCTAAAAATTCGCCCATGGGTGAAAATTTCGCGCTCGGACCGAAACGCTTACCCGGGCTAAGAATTCGCTTGCGGTCGAAAAACGCGCGCCCGGGCAAAAAGTGAGCCCATGGGTGAAAATTTCGCGTTCTGGCCGAAACGCGTGCCCGGGCTAAAAATTGCTTGCGGTCGGGTGAACAACGCGCTCAGGTGATTTTTTTTTTCAATTCTTGAAAATCAATGTCTTCCATATGAATAATCAAAAGTAACCAATCTCAATTCCCGTGATAAAATATCATCATGCGCATAAATAACAAAATTGAATTTAAACTTAATGTCAATTCCTATATGTATTGATATTTGACTGAAAGTGAATTCTTTAAAACTAATCTTTTACAAACATAGGAAACCTAAGTTATTTGTTGTCTTTTCGTGCTTTAGATTTATGTATTTAATTAGGAAATATTGTTTGTTTGGATTTGTACTCCTTTTGTTTAATTGATATTTTCGTTTATTTTCATTAATTATTATTATTATTATTATTATACTTTGAGCTTATGGTTTAGTCATGAGAATTTTATATATTATTTATAATATCTTACCTATGAGGGTTGTATGTTATAGAACCCGGCCTATTAATATGTTGGGGGCAGACGTGAATGTCTGTAGCATATATGTTGGATTCTTTTATGTCTTGTTATATTTGGTGCATTTATTATACTATGCATTAATAATATTTTGGCCCTTTGAACGTATCAACCGATAAAAACATGTTTGATTTTTGAGACATTTATATGTATATTGTTGTTTAATTACTCTCCGTACATGTTTTTGTTATTACATTTTTGAAGTGTTAATTTGCAGGATGATGGAGTTCTTCGGTATTCTTTAAGATGTCAAGAGAGTCGTTGCACCGTTGTTAGTCAGCTGAAACAGTTGACCTACATCTTAATTTTTATTTGATTTTTTTTTGCAGGACATAGTTTACAAGGCTATGAATAACTAATAAAGAAATATAATTGACGGGGTTCCTCAAAAAGGATTTGGCCGAACCAATAATATTTTCCCGTGACCAAGACCGGCTCGCCGATACAATTCTAACGGGCCCGTTCTCGCGAAATTCTGAGTCCGTTTGGCCCCCCAAATGGACGTCGGACCACTCTTACACCCTTGCGTGCAAGCGGCGCCCGCCAAACACGCCGGTACCTCGCGCAGAACTACGAAAGTGCTGCGCGCAAGACACAGTATCGCGCGACACAGTGCTACACATCATTTTTTGTGCGGCGATTGCCGCGCCAGCTGTGTAACAATAGCCGCACAGGCCGTGCGGCAATTGCGGCATGGCCGCACTGGCCCGGCAATTGCCGCATGGCCAGCTAGCCCATAATGGGCGCTGATTTGACAACGCCCATATGCGGCTCTCCCGAGAGTTGTATGTTACATCACTCCCCAATTGTGGAGTTTTCTCTCGTGCGGCATCTGCCGTGCAACGGCCTCCGCGCGACATTTAATTGTCGCACGTCCCTCCCTCTTATTTGGGCGCCGCTCTCTGTGCGTTCCGTCGTGGCGCTTACCGCCGCGCCTTCTTCACCATGCCCGACACACTCTCGCGCCCGCAACGCATCCGCGCACACGGCGCGCTCGCAGCACCTCCGCGCACACGGCGCGCTAGCAACGCTTCCGCTCTCACGGAGCGCTCGCAGCGCCTCCATGCTCACGGCGCTCGCAGCGCCTCCGCGCTCATGGCATGCTCGTAGTGCCTCCGCGCTCACGACGCGCTCGCAGCGTCTCCACGCTCCCGACGCTCTCCCAACGCCTTCGTGCTCCCGGCGCGCTCCCAACACCTCCGCGCTCCCGGCGCGCTCACACGGTCTGCGTTCACGACACGCTCAGAACGCCTCTGCGTTCACAGCGCGCGGAAGTTAACCTCATTTACTTCTCATGTCCACAAAGATTGTAGGACCCGTTCGTTGTCGTCATCGTCGCCAACCGACCTGCCCAAATTGCCCGAACTGCCCGAGGGGCAAAACGTCCTATCGGTAAAAATGGCGATCCGTGTGGTCAAGATCGTGCAATCTGATTCGTCCTTCCGGTAGTTATGGCGGTTACAACGGCGCAATCACCAAATCGCCCCTGTCAAAAACTATAAGGCCCCGTTCGTTTCGTCGGAATTGGCGGGTCGGAATTGGCATTCATTTGCCAATTCCAATTTCTGCTGTTCGGCATGCCCGAAATGCTGTGGGATCGGCGTTCAATCCAATTCCAATGGAATTCCATTTAGCCTAATTTTTTCCTCCCCCAAGTCCGACCTCAAGAGGTCGGACTTCCCGATTCTCGCTCCTGTCTTTGTCGCTCTCTTCTTCCGCGACTAACCGCAACCTCCTCGACATTTTTCCTCCATGCGAATTGGAAGGAAGGTTGTAGATCTGGTTCCATCCTCCATCTTCTCAGGCAACGGCGGCGTGCCCTAGATTCGCAACAGCGGTGTGCCCTAGATTGCAGCGGCACTGCTCCTCTTAACGCGGCGTGTCCTGGCGCTCCGCTCAACGCGCCGACGTGCTGACGGCTTCACGATGGTTGCGGTGGTGGATCCCCTGCAGTGTTCTCACCGACGCCGATCTGGTTCCATTTTTCTTCCGTCCCGAGTTCACTACAGGTGAGTTCGACAAAGCAGACTGGACTTTCTTCAGATTTTTGGATTTTCCTCTGATTTTTTGATTTTTTCTTTGTTGATTGCTTGTTTGAATGAATTTTGACTTGGCTATTGATCACTTGCATTCAACCTAGTCACAAATTGCTAAAGCTTTACTGCGCCACCTGCATTTTACTGTTGTTGCTTTGAAATTAGCCTTACTTGCTGATTTTTTGATTTTTTTTTCTTTGTTGATTGCTTGTTTGTATGTTGAAATTTATACAGACACACTCATTCTATACCTGTGTATGTTGCAATTTATACAAACACACTCATAAGAGAATATATATAGTTAGCATATTAGTGAATGTGTTTTTATGTGTTCCATCTACTGAATTATAACATCAAATCGAACACCAGAATTATTAATTCCAATTCTTATGATAGAATTTCTGTGTTTAGCCGAACAACAGAATTGGAATTGACTTCAATTCTAATTCCTGTTGGAATTGGAATCGGGTCAATTCCAATTCCTACATCCCAATTCCCGCCAAACGAACGGAGCCTAAAAGAAGTCCAGAGCCCTCATTTGAGGATACATTGTCTTCAGCACCCGAGAGAGCTACTTCGAAGATCCTTTAGAGTTCTCCTTCGGTGTTCCGAAGAATCCTTCGAAGATCTCTTTCGGTCTTCGCAGATCTCCTTCGAAGACGACTCGAAGATCTCCATTTTGCCCTTGAAGATCTCCTTCCCCTTTAGAGATTCTCTCTTTCTCATTCTTCTAGCTATGCACCCCCTGCAACGAGCGGTGGAATATCACACTCGTGCATTCTACTACTTGTAACACCCATAGATATAGTGCAACTTGGTCGGCGCTGATCCGGCCCCGTGGTTTTTCACTATTTTTGGATTTTCCACGTAAAAAAGTCTTCTTGCCAGGTGTTGGTCTCTACTTTGTTTGTTTACGCGCTCGGCTCACTCTCAAGCTGAGACGGTTCAATTCGACCAGTCTATAAGAGCGTCGACCGACCCACAACAGATATATACCCAATTTCATGAACTATTTCGTGTTTTTGATATTTTTACTTTGTTGTATCAGACTTGTGTGCCCCAGACTTACTATTTGATATCAGGTGAATGTATTTGATGTAATGCCTATTTGAGATTATGTTATTAATCATTATAGTTTTATAGTTTATGTTCTCTCTTTAGTTTGAAGCTTATTTGATTATTGAGATAGTATCTGTTATAACATTAACTCATTTTTTAATGTCGTATGATGTGGGACTTCGTCATACACGTACTATATTTTGAATACATACTAAGGCTCTGTTTGGGGGGATTTATTTTCACCGGTCAAGCGGTTACGACCGCAAGAACCGGACCTTAATTAAGGCCTGGTTCATGCGGTCGTAACCGCTTGACCGGTGAAAATAAGTCTCCCCAAACGGACCCTAAGTGTTACAAAACTACTCTTGGCAACATGAAGAAAAATGACAACCGTGTAGTTCAATTTAGTATGATTAATATAAATTAAAGCGGACAATGTTTATGATGTGCGGGTTGAGTCATTACAACTAGTATCCCCCAAAACTAAAGGGCCATTCAATATTTCTAGCAACCCTCGATATTTTTGCATAGGGGGATCACCTCCATCAACTCGCAAACACTTTCTGGGTTGGCATGATCAATTGGCCTTTCGCCAAGAAGCACTGCACCAATATCCTCCCGTTCCGGCGTTCTAACGGAACGTTCTATCAACCTTTGCAAGGTCCGAGAAGTCTAGCTTTCAAATCCTCCCTTAGCCGGCAGGAACGATGCAATCCCGTAAGGGGTCAATCCTGAAAAACCTTGGAAATGTGGGTCAACATAAAATATCCAAGTAGTCAGATCAGATCCGGATGATCACGACCATGACTGGTTCCTCAAATCAATTCCAAAAAGGCCATATTTGGGCGATTTCGAGTCTGTTTGATCTCTCACACACTGCACCAAAGTTTGGAATAAGGGACAGACTCGAACCAGATCGGCCCGGGCCAGTCGCCCAACCTGAATGCAGGCTAGAGAACCGAGCCCTAGTCCTTGTACGAGAGGGTGACATTACCCCTCACTCCTGCCGACGGACGACACCATGAGGCTCACATGTGTCGTCTACACGGTGCCATGGGAAACCCCTACGCTCCTTATTCTTCCTCTCTAGGCACTGATTCAACCATTAATGGCAAGGTGATCAAAAATCTTTGGGACTCATAAATTTTCAACCACTCCATGAAACCGAAATATGAAAGCAACATTACTCCTCTCATAAATATGCACAAGAAGCATATATCAATTGAAGGTTCCCATAAAAGTTTGCAGAGACCATTTCATGAAAAGTCATCATTCACCCTCGATAGCAAGAGCTCCAAACATTTGATCAAGATATCCTTGCAGCAACAGATTTGTGGTGAAGACAGTGATTCGTTGAATTTTAGTTGGCTTTCGAGAAATTTCATTTTTCTGGCAAGACGACCTCCATCGGTGGCCTCCCCAACTCCAGTGAACTTGACAGGGCTAATCGGACCGAGCAAGTCGTTCAACCATCAAAATTGATGATCTGAGGGATCTAAACAGGATGCACATACCCATCTGCGAAATTATAATAATGACGAAATCCCCCATAATATATAAAAGATGGCTTAATCCTTCGTTTGGAGGGATCAAATTTTGGAGTAAAGGAGGAGCTTTTTGAAGCAAAAGAGTGGAGCCTTCCATAGCCAAGGAGCGGAGATTGTAGCTCTATAACCCATAAGATAAACAGAGCCCGCAGAAGATTGCTCCCTTGCGCTTTTTCTCACTACAAACCGCACCGAGCTGGTCAAAGTAGGTGCTACCAACGAACTCTTCAGAGAGACACCCCCCTGAATTGTTCTCAAAAGCACGCACACAAGCCATGCGATTTTCCTTGATTGGTTTAGGCTTTGTAATTTTTTCCTTTCCGAATTTTTCATGTAAAAACTCAGATGTCAATTATATTTTTACTATGTGCAAATTTGATTGATTCTCAAGCTAAGACGAACATAATCAACTGAAACCAACGATCATTAATCGACCATCAATAAAAACTAATTGTGAAATATTTTGAGTCCGAAGAACACATCAACCAACAAGGGAATAGGGACACCAAAAAAAGAACACAACTTTCACAATTAATAACTTTTGGCAGCTAGTTACAAATGAACAGGGCTGAAAACAATTTGCATCCAACTTGATTCACAACAACCAATAGTAGTAAAGGAACTGGTCACGGACAGTGTCCGCTTCTCCTTCGGAGCACACCACGTAGGTGATACTCGCTGCTCACTACCGCCGGCGTTAACTCCTAACGCCCAGCGTTAGCTCTGCTACTCGCAAGCTCGCTGCTCGCACTCAAAGCTCGCTAGTCGCTACTAGTCGAAGCTCGCTACTCGCCACCCTTAACGCCTGACGTTAAATCCTAACACGCCGCGTTAACTCGCGATCAAGAAACTCGCCTAGGTCGCCTGCCGAGCTGACTCCGGGTTCGATGCTCGCTAGGTAATGATGCTCGCCACTTTTTATGCATTACTCTTAGAGGGGGGGGGGGGGGGGTACCCCTCCTATTTATAGACAAAAGAGAGAAGTTTTTGAGAAGGCGGAGCTAACACTGGCGTTAGCTCACTTCACAAAAACTAACACTCCCCCTTGAAGTGAGCTCCGGGAACAACTCCAAGCAATGAGCGAATCCTATAGAATGGTCCCGTAGATATGGGCTTTATGAATATATCCACAAGGTTGTCTTCGCTCCGCACATGCTCCACTGCGATCAATCCACCCAGTACCTTCTCTCTGATGAAGTGAATCTCGATCTCTATGTGTTTGGTTCTTGCATGACACACTGGATTGGTTACCAGTTTCAAGGCACTCTCATTGTCCCCGCGAAGCACAATAGGACCGCTGACCTCCTCGTCCACATCCTCCACTAGTCTCCTTAGCCAGACACACTCCTGAGCTGCTGAGGACGACGCTTTGTACTCGGCCTCTGTGGTGGAAAGGGAAATAGAGTCATGCTTCTTGCTACACCACGAGATAGCAGCAGCTCCACACAAAAATACGTAACCTAATGTCGACTTGCGATCATCAACGTCACCTCCGTAGTCTGCATCCGTGTACCCATGCAGCTTGAAGTCAGACTCCTCTTTATAGGACAACCCCATCTCAAGGGTTCCCTTCACATACTTCAGAATCCCTTTAGCTGCCTCCAGATGAGGCTTCCGCGGCTCCTGCATATACCGACTAACTCAGCCGACAGCAAAGGCGATGTCCGACCTCGTGATAGTCAAGTAGATAAGACTCCCCATCAGTGCCCGAAAGATCTTCGGATCAGGAAGAATCCTCCTTTCTTCCTTCCGAAGCTTCAGCCCAGCCTCCAGAGGAACGAAACTGCTCTTCTCATCCTTCATGCCGAATATCTCGACAATCCTCTCGGCATAAGCCCTCTGGGAAACGTACAGCCCGCCTCTTCTCTTCTCAACTTGGAGGCCGAGGAAATGGTGCAGTTCACCAAGATCCTTCATCTCAAATCGTATGGAGAGCTGCTGTCTCAGCGTCGCGACCTCCTCAGGGTTGTTCCCTATCACGATCATGTCATCGATGTACAGCAGCACCAACACGTGAAGACCACCACTTTTCTTCACGAACATGCTGGAGTCTGAGTCTGAGGCATCATATCCACAGAACTGCAAGTACTCCGCAATCTTCCCATACCAGGCTCTCGGCGCCTGTTTCAACCCGTAGAGGGCCTTCTTCAGCTTGCAGTCGTGATATGGTAGTGACTTGGACACGTATCCAGGTGGTTGCACCATGAATATGTCTTTGTCAATCTCTCTGTACAGGAACGCGTTCTTCACATCAAGCTGCCACAGCTTCCAACCTCGGCACGCCGCCAGAGCAATGTGTTGGAGTTTCTGAGGTGATCTCAAAGCAATCAATAGTTAGTCTTGCTGCCAACGCAATATGAGCCTATAGGGTCGCACATAAAAGCGTTTGGAGAAATTGGAGAAAGGATTGTGTTGGCCTTACTCATATTGGATATGAGTGGAGGACCAATCCTGTGACTGCTTGGAATTAAGTTGAGAATGTCTCAATGGGAAATCGTTTAAAGGGTTTAAACGAACGGATTTACACTAGATAATTCGGCTAAAGACATTAACCGAATTCGACTAAAGGGTTTAGACGAATTCGGCTAATGGCAAATTCGACTAAAGGGTTTCGCCGAATTTATATAGTCGAATTCGTCGAAATGGTTTCACCGAATTCAGTTATAGTGAATAGCCGAATTTATATATAGTCGAATTCGTCGAAATGGTTTCGCCGAATTCGGTTATAGTGATTAGTCGAATTCGGTTAATGTGATTAGTCGAATTCGGCGAATTCAATCTGGACAGTTTTTCCTCTGGTCTGCGGATAGCCTATTTTATACCTTGCCTATAAAAGGGAATGCGATTAGGTCTTCGATAGGACTTAATCTTTTCGCGATTGAGAAGAACTGCCGACCGGAACCGTTCCGCGCGAGGGCACGTTCTTCCGTACGCCGATTGTCCTTCCGCCGCCGCTTGTCGCCGCCGTCAGTCGCCGCCTCCCCTGGGATCAGATCTAGCAGTCCGTGGGGACGTTGAGAGCATCCTTCTCCGACCTAGTTCTTGTGCGACAAGAAGCTAGGGTTCTTCAGAGCTTGTGTGGACTTCTGTAGAGGGATCGATCTATTTCGATCCTTGAAGAACTCAAGGGCAGATTTCTGATTTCATCTTGGAGCACCTTGGTTGAGTATTGACTCAATCCCGCGAAGGTATATTGTATTTCGATTTGCATATTCTCTTGAATCATGAAAAACGCAAGATCCGTTGATCTCTTTTTGGGTTGTTCTTGTTCATTTCCGCTGCGCATATTCGATATGTCATCCTTTGTGAAGGGGTATAGAAAACCCAACAGTGGTATCAGAGCGAGGTTGCGGTCAAGTGCGTGTAAATTGGGACATTTAGAAGCGTTCTAAAAGCCCTAATTGCGAGACCACCGCCAGGGGCGCTGCCCCTTTGACCCCGTTAGGGGCCCTGCCCCTAAGACCCCGCCAGGGGCGCGACCCCTTGGAACCCCGCCAGGAACGCATGAGATTGTGTTGCGATTTTCATGTTTCAGAGGTTGTTTCTCCTCTGCAGTAACCGTCCCTCAAAATGGTTTGTGAAACCAAATGTTTAGATTACTGAATCTGACATGAGAGACGAGCTTGTCTACTGCACTTGTGGAGTTGCTATTCACATGCCCAATGCATGTAAATCTGGAGATTTAGAAGTGTTCTAAATGCTCAGATTTAGCCCTGGTTTGTCAAAGTGTTGATAGACTATTTTTGTGCACATCTGGGATGTATCTGGAATGTGAATTGTACAACCCTTATTCTCCTAGGGTAGGACCCACTCAAGGCCACGTAGGCAGAGGTCAAAGTCAAAGAGGCAGACAAATCAGCCAGCAGGAACAAAAGAGGGCTTGGCGAGTATTGGCTAAATACTCGCCAGATGGGCGACTATGGTCGAAGATACGTGTCGAGTATCCCGTATGTCGCCCCAGGTGCCCGGCAAGCCACAGAAGACCTGCGCGAGTATTGGCCCGGCTTGTGCGAGCAACAACTAATACTCGCCAGATGGGCGACTAAGGTCGGAGATACATGTCGAGTATCCCGTATGTCGCCAGGTTAGGGCTGGGCTATAAAAAAACCCCCCTACCCCTTGGTTGCCTATAAATAGGACCCCAGGGGTACTTGGATTGGCACCTGTGCTTGAGCTTCTGGATCCCGATTTCCGAATTCTCGAGCCCATCACCCCTGCTTGCTAGCCAAGCCGGTGCCTTCCTCGTACCCTGTTCGGCCATTCTTGGTTGTGGAGGGGAAGACTCCTTTGAGCTTCCGGGTACATGGTGGGACCTCCCTGCCGCAGCACCTGGGGTCCTGTTGTTGTTGCTCTCCTAGCTTCCTCGTAGTCGCCAGCTTGACCATCTCGTCGGACAGCTGGGCAAGTAGCCTCCGGCTGCAAAGGTCCGAATTTTGAGGTCAGGATTTTCCTGACGTCAACACTTTGGTGCGGTGAGCGTGGATCGCAGCCAGAGGGAGAAAACCTAGTAGGAAGACAAGATGGTCGTAGAAGGCGACCACGAGGAAGTGGTCGGCAACTCGTCAGGAACTGGCAGGTTCGTGACGATGGAAGTTTTCGAAGCATTCGCAGGCTATGCGAGCAGTGTTCCAGCAGGGTGCGGAGGTCACGATGACCTCACCTCATCGCCCGATTCTGACCGAAGAAGGTGTTCACCCTCGGCGAGCAGGGAAGGAGCATGGAGAGGAACTGGAGCGACCAAGGAGGTCGCAATTCTACTCGCAAGTCTCGCGGGGAGCTGGTAGAATCCGACTCCGCGAAGAGGAGGAGCAGGCGAGATACCAGGATACTCGCCCATATGGCGAGTATGGTGGTGATACTCGCCAGGTGAAGGATCGTCGCCGGGTAGGAGGGAGGAGCCCCTTCTGCGAGGAGATCCTTGCCGCTCCAGTGCCAGAAGGATTCAAAGATCCCGCTATGAATTATTGCTCGGGGAGAGATGACCCTATCCGTCTGGGGAAGAGGCGTAACCGGAGAAATAGCCGAAGGAGGAATAAGGATCGGGTCAGCCAAGAATGTCAAGGAAGGATCAGGGTCGGGGAAGTAGGAGTGAGTTTTGGAGAAGCGAAGCTCGGATCTTTCCGCAAAACTAATTTCCACCAAGCCTACCGCCAAGATGTCACTCCAACCTCTCAAGAGACATCCCCGCTAGAGGAAATCACTTTCTCGGAGGAGGGCACGTTCAGGGATGAGAATCCCTTCCATGAGGCCCGTGTGATTGATGCGATCGTCGAAGACTTCACGGTCAACCGAATCCTGGAGTGCAACAGGGGATCTGTCTGTGTCATCTTTACGTCGTTCTCACAAACACGTTTGACAACCTGGAGGTCGAGACAATCAGGATGATGATCCTGGACAGTTCCCTTTTTTGATTTTTTAGGTAAGCAAAAGGTGGACGCGGCAGGAAGATCAGCCACCGTCGGGAAGCTTAATCCAAGACGGGAAGAACCCTTCATCGTGAAGGGGAGCTGTTGGAAAACACCTGGAACGGCGACAACGTGAAAGGGTTTGGCTCCTGAACGGGAGTATGTACACATCCCACCCCTGTAAATTTATTGTCCATAAATAAAACCATCACCTCCCTGAAACATGGGAACTGGTGAGTCTTTTGTCACTTCCAGCTATGCGTTTTCAAGTAAAAGAAGAAAAGCAGGCAAAGCCGATCTCCACGTTAGGTTGGGAAACTAGCCTCCGACTTGATTCTCGTAAAAGCCCAGACCGGGTGATGGGACAATGCCTCGGGTATACGTCCCCCTAAGTCCAAGCTTCTGCAATGACGGCCGAGATCAGCTCCCCCCTTGCATGTTGGCCGCGGTTCCCACCGGCGGCATTTCTCATTCGACTGGTGAGATTATCAGGAAGAAGTCTGGACGCCGACCTCCCAATCCGACGAAGGAATAATCGACTTCGGCAAAGGTGGTGCTCGCCCTTATCTGCTTCGTCAAAAATGTGTTTTCAAGTAAAAGAAGAAAAGCAGGCAAAGCCGATCTCCGCGTTAGGTTGGGAAACTGGCCTCCGACTTGATTCTCGTAAAAGCCCAGAACGGGTGATGGGACAATGCCTCGGGTATACGCCCCCCTAAGTCCAAGCCTCTACAATGACGGCCGAGATCAGCTCCCCCCTTGCACGTTGGTCGCGGTTCCCACCGGCGGCATTTCTCATCCGACTGGTGAGATTATCAGGAAGAAGTCTGGACGCCGACCTCCCAACTCGACGAAGAGATGATCGACTTAACTGGTCAGGAGACAGTGCCTCGGTTGTTCGTTTCCGAGTTTTTCCTCCTATTGTGTGAGTTAATGTGCTTAAGTGTGCTTAACTCCCCGTTCAAATTGTTGAGCAACAGGAAACAGGTTGGGTCGACATTCAGCACCCGAGTAGGATGGGGAACTTAGGATGCTGTGATCCCTTGGAAGGTGCTCCCATTGAACTCCCAGACTGTCATTCCCTACCGGACGATCTGCTTGTTAATATCCATCACCGCCAGTTGGGAAACGAGCCTCCGACTTGTACCTCATAAAAACCCAGAACGGATGATGGGACAGTGCCTCGGTTCAGCAACCCTCTAAGACCAAGCCTCTACATTGACGGTCTAGATCAGCTCCCCCCTTGCATGTTGGCCACGGTTCGTATCGACTGCGCTTCTCATTCGACTGGAGGGATTACCAGGAGGAAGTCTGGACGCTGATATCCCGACTTGGACAAAGAGGTGATCGATTCGACCGACCGAAGAACGAAGACTTCAAGCATCCAAGTAGGATGGTGGCCTAAGGACGGTGTGTCCCCTTGGACCTGTCCGGGTGCCATGCCGTACTTAACGTCATCCTTTGAAGACACCAGGCTTTCAAGTAGGAGAGAGGCCTCGGGATGATATGTCCCCCCGGGCCTCCCCAACTGTTGAACCCTACTTCTGCCTTCCCTTGAAAAGCTCATTTGATTATTGCATAAATCCTAAACGAGCTCTTCACTAGGTGCAAGGCAATGCCTTGGGAGCAAATAGGCGGTTACAAGTATGCAGGTGCGAGTAGGATGGGGCGAGCATGCATTAGCGAGTATGCAGGAGCGAGCACTCATCCTCGCCGAGATCCTAAGAGCCTAGCGAGCACTCAACCTCGCCCCGAGCCTAGGAGCCTAAGCGACATACAAACAAGGAAGTAAGTACATGAAGAAAGAGGCGAGTAAGACTTGTCAAGTTCCTTTCATTTTTTCAAAAAATGTGTACAAGTTACAGGTATATATAAAAAAGGGTGCACAAAAAGGTCGCCGGGCGAGCAAAAAGGGAGCCCAGACGACTAGACGACATCCTCGCCTTCTATATCTACATCGGCCTCATCAGCAGCACCATCATCGTCATCATCATCGTCATCATCGTCATCGTCGTCCTCATCATCTTCATCCTCGGCATCGCTGGGCTGCGGCGAGGATGCTCGCAAGGGGGAGGAAGACTCTTCGGCGAGCAGTGCCGGAATGAGTTCCCCCACTGTCAATCCCATAGCTTCCGGCTTCAGAAGATCGTCTGCCTTCATCTGGTTCAGGATGACCTCCCCCGTTGCTTGCGCGATCTCCCGGCGAATATAAGGCATGTCATCGCCGTGCATCCTTATGCGCTTGCCCCTAGGAATGGCCGCCTCTGCCGGTTGCTGCTCGGCAGGCCGAGTTTCCAACTCGGCGATACAGATCTGGGTGACCTCCAGGGTCGAGCGAGTATCCTCCAACTCCTTCTCAGCCTGGGACAATCTCTTCGCTGATTCCAGCTCGGCAGCCTGCAGAAGGTAAAAAGGGAAAGGTAAGTTTGACAGCTTGCAAGGTGGCGAGTATCTTAGTAACAAGCAAAGACGCAAAGGCGAGTACCTCGAACTCCTTGATCCGGAGCGCGAGGGCGATCAGCTTCGGACCCTGCACCTTGATCGCCTACTCGTACTCAAGCAGTCGCCTTGCTGTTGCGTGAGCCAGCTCGGCTGACCGCAAGAGGGAGCGCGAGGTCTGGTGAGCCAGATCCTCGGTAGTTGTGTCCTGCAGGACTTCGGCGTCCGCGCGACCATTGAGGATGTAGGTCACGTCGAAGGCCTCCCCCTTGTCCTCCCACTCATCCGACCAGGCGGGGAGGTTAGAGCTGAGGGTCACCTCGTGGGCGCGCTCAGCCCAGGTCACCAATGGGCGACCATAGGCATCCTCGCTGCGGGTGCCCTCATTGAAGAGCGGATGGTCGCTCGGCTCGCCAGCCTCCGAAGGATCCGCCTTCTTGTCCAGATCCCTGTGGGCGACTTCCTTCTTCCTCCTCTTGGGCTCAGAGGCCTTAGCCTTGCCCGTTCGCTTCTTGGAGGTCTCGGCCTCATCGCCGGCGACCTTGGGATTGTCGCCCCCTGGCGACAAGACGATTGGGGAGGAGCCCCCAACCTCGCGCGCCGAGGTTCCCGCACCCCCGTGGGTGGCAGCCGTCGCCTTCACCGCGGGAGGAAGAGCGTCGCGCGGAAGAGTTTGCACACCTGCAAACAAGGAGACCAAAAATTAGTCGCCTAAATCAAGGCTCAAGGGCGAGTATGGCTGATGCTCGCGCAAAAAGTACCTTCCCCTAGGCGAACTTCCGTGAGCTCGTCTACTCGCCTCCTCCAGAATATCACATCGAAGCGACGATGCCTGAAGGAATCGAGCAGTTTCTCCTGACCGTCCTTCAAGAAGGGGACGGTGAAGACATTCTCCGACGGCTGGAGGGGCGAGCTGGAGATGCCCGCGAAGTCGCCTTCGATGGCGACTAGTCGCTCCACCCAGCGATGGTTCTTGTTGGAAGTGCCCGCCAGAGTGCAGACGTGGCTGCACAGGAAGATGACGCCCTCGCCGGTCGCCATGATCGAGAATACTCGCCTAAAGACCGCAAGGTCAAAGACGATATTCTGTTCCCGCAGGAAGCACAGGAATCCCACGATAATCGCCACTCCGTTGGGATTGATCTGGGCGGGGACAATCCCATAGAAGGCGAGTATCTTGCAGAACTCGGGCCATATGGGAAGTCGCAGGCCGACCTCAAAATGTCGGATTGGGAAGATCATCGCCAGGGGCGAGGAGGTGTTTAGTCGCTCAGACTGGCGAGGAAGCCTGGCGACATACCCCGGAGTTGCGAACTTGGCGTTGAAATCGTCCAAGTCCTTCTGCTGGGTAATCGGCTTCTTGAAGATGTTCTCCTCGAAGTTCTTCGCATGATTAGCTCGCCTGATGTTCGCATCGTCAGTCATCTTGGGGAAGAGAGCGAGTATTGGAAGAAGGGCGAAGAGAGGAAGTCTGAAAGATACTCGCTCAAGAAGCCAGAGATCGCCGAAAGCGTATTTTAAGACTCACCCACCCCCCTATTTATAGTAGTCGGGTAGCCTGGCTTGTCGAACACGACTCCGCGGGTACGACTAGGGGTGGCGAGTATCGAAGTAAATCGCCAAAAGCTCAGAGCACGTCAAAATGCCGACCTTCAGCTAGCGAGTATCTGCATCACAGAAACACGAAGAAACTCGCCGGGATGCAGGCGACATTCAACATATGCTCGGCAAACAGCAAAAAGAAGATAGAAAAAATCCAAACAACAACAGATAAAGTAAAGCAAGACAAGAATGAAAGGCGAGTATTCAATTACTCGGCAAATCAATACTACTTCAAATAATAAGCTGTTCAAAGATACAAAGCATGCTCGCTAGGAGCTACGAGATACAAAGAAGAAGAAACTGAAGAAAGGGCAACAGCTAGGGTTGCGCTTGAGTGGTCGCCTGGGGATCCTGAGGTTGAGGATGTCGTCCGACCCAGCCCATACTGCGAGCACGCTTGAAATGCTCGGAGGCCACAGACATAGCGTCCTCGCCTTGTCGCAGCTGGTCCTCGATCCTCGCCAGCCTCCCCACCGAACCCATGCTCGCGCGCATCCCGACCAGCTCGTCATGATGCAGCTGCTGCCGGTGCTCGATCCGTGCCACCCTGCGCTCCAAGTCGCTGATAGACTGGAGGTGAGCTTCAGTACCCGACAGGCGAGTATCAAACTCCTCCAGCCGGGATACTCGCGCCTCCAAATCAGTCAGGCGGCGGTGAGGGTCACTGTCCGCTAGGCGCTCAACCCGCGACTCCACCTCAGTCAAGCGTCGATGAGGCTCGCAGATCGATAGCCGCTCTATCCTGGACTCCAAGTCCAAGATGGCGCGAGTAGCTTTCTCTTGGTACTCGCGAGGGGGGAGCCCAATGGCGTCGATCAGTGCTCCCACGGGAGTATGAGCGCGACCTGCAGAAGAGCAGATGAAGAGTCAGAACTCCACCAGAATCAAAAGAGCGGTGACAACTATCCAAAAGCAGCGACCAAGTACCTGGCCGAGGACTACGGGAGCGTCGACGAGCAGGGCTGCGAGATCGCCGATGAGGAGAAGCCCTTCCTCGGTGCGGGGAGGGAGAGCGATGGACGCCATCTCGGCGAGTAGAATGGCCGCCAGGATGATCCCGGTTGAAGGGCATGTTCCCCCGGCCGCGACCATCTCCTACGCGCCCTCCACCCTTGGGAGGGAAGAAGGAAGAAGAGCCTCCAGTCCCGCCCCTGCGCGAGGACTCCCCTTGGTGGGTAGAGGGAGCAGTTGAAGTAGAAGGGCGCTGATCGCCCGGAGGAGCCACTGAGGGCGGAAGTCCAGGAGGAGGAGGCGGCAGCACGACCCCGGGTAGGTGCGAGCTGCTCGCCGGTTCTGGTCGCAAGGTAGGTGGTGGCGGAGGAGGGTTGATGCTTGAGAGAGGAGCCCCATGCTCGCTCATCAGCCTCTTCTCCACAGAAGAGCTGTGGAGAATCCTCACCAAGCGACCACCCCGAGACCCACCCTCAGGCGAGATCATCGAGGATGATCACAGCGGCAGAGCGTCCAAAGGTTCCTCCCGAACCTCGGTACTCGGCGGATCTGAAAACAGAAGCAAAAAGCGTCAGAAATCTCGCGAGGAGTGGTTATTATAGCAGCATAGTCTTCAGAACAGCGACTAAAGAGCTCACCTCGCGCAGGAGGAAGGTCCGGTTGGGCTAGAGTTTGGGGCCCAGCCCTACTCGCCTCCGGGGCGACCTCTGCCAAAGGAGGAGGAGGAGCAGGAGCAGGCGAGAGCCCCTCGTGAAAGAGACCCAAATCTTCCAGCAGCTGCTGACGCTGCTCGCTCAGAGGATCGGCGACATTCTCCATAGTCGCCCCCTTCTTCTTCTCTCTCTTCTTCTTCTTAGCCGCCCTCTTCCTCTTCTTATTAGCAAGGAAGGCGTCTACCTCGGCATCCATGCGAGAAGGAGGAGTGGGAACGCCGATCAGATTCGTGAGATCAGCCTTGGCCTTTTTGGCAGCCTCAGCAAAAGCTAGCGACATTGTAGGCGAGTGCAGAAAGGTGGTTCCGTCAGAGACCCCCCTATATATAGAGCCCAGACGTCGGCCGACAAGATTCCGAGTATCTTCCAATACTCGCCCAGACAGAAGCTCGTCGAATAAAGGTTGGATGTTTCTTTCCGAGCAACTATGTTACTCGTAAAGAGCGGGGATTGTGTACAACCCTTATTCTCCGAGGGTAGGACGCACTCAAGGCCACGTAGGCAGAGGTCAAAGTCAAAGAGGCAGACAAATCATCCAGCAGGAACAAAAGAGGGCTTGGCGAGTATTGGCTAAATACTCGCAAGATGGGCGACTATGGTCGAAGATACGTGCCGAGAATCCCGTATGTCGCCCCAGGTGCCCGGCAAGCCACAGAAGACCTGCGCGAGTATTGGCCCGGCTTGTGCGAGCAGCAACTAATACTCGCCAGATGGGCGACTAAGGTCGGAGATACATGCCGAGTATCCCGTATGTCGCTAGGTTAGGGCTGGGCTATAAAAACCCCCTACCCCTTGGTTGCCTATAAATAGGACCCCAGGGGTACTTGGATTGGCACCTGTGCTTGAGCTTCTGGATCCCGATTTCCGAATTCT
The DNA here is from genome assembly GCA_033032865.1 of Dactylorhiza incarnata. Taxonomy (NCBI): domain Eukaryota; kingdom Viridiplantae; phylum Streptophyta; class Magnoliopsida; order Asparagales; family Orchidaceae; genus Dactylorhiza; species Dactylorhiza incarnata. The sequence goes on along the minus strand of JAWHQI010000184.1, from coordinate 485,878 downwards.
CGAGCCCGTCACCCCTACTTGCTAGCCAAGCCGGTGCCTTCCTCGTACCCTGTTCGGCCATTCTTGGTTGTGGAGGGGAAGACTCCTTTGAGCTTCCGGGTACGTGGTGGGACCTCCCTGCCGCAGCACCTGGGGTCCTGTTGTTGTTGCTCTCCTAGCTTCCTCGTAGTCGCCAGCTTGACCATCTCGTCGGACAGCTGGGCAAGTAGCCTCCGACTGCAAAGGTCCGAATTTTGAGGTCAGGATTTTCCTGGCGTCAACAGTGAATGTTGTAATTTTATTTTCTGCTTATGTTCCTCGTAGTCGCCAGCTTGACCATCTCGTCGGACAGCTGGGCAAGTAGCCTCCGGCTGCAAAGGTCCGAATTTTGAGGTCAGGATTTTCCTGGCGTCAACAGTGAATGTTGTAATTTTATTTTCTGCTTATGCACTGTGATTAAATGTTAATCATGATTAAATGTTAATCACTTGAAATAAAAATCCCTTATCTAATATTAAGTATTCGGATGCCTTCCGATGGATGACACTCTTCCTGCCTCGATCGATGAAGTGTGGGCTTGCCAAAGTAAGGTGCATTAATCTATCTTGGTAAGGGTGCGAGCGGATAATTGTGATATCCCACTGTCGACATCAGGTCAAACTTAACTAGGTGACCTCAAAGGTTGAGTGCCTAGAGGCATAGGGTTGGCATGCTCCATATGATGGATGCGAATAAAGAGTTATTCACCAACCATACAAGAGTTGCATAGTGATGTAATTGACAAACGTTGTCTACCTAAATAACCGCATTATGAGAGGAACGCCAAAGCGGACTCGTGGTGTTGGTGAAATACAGATCTTGTCCACTAAGAGAGTAGCTCGCATAAACTCTCTGAATCGATATAAAGGGTTATTGATTTGATTAAAATAGTGGGAGATCTTTAATAAAAGTACTTATTAAAATATATATATAATGTATTTTGAAATATACTACTAAAATTTCACTTTGCAAAATTCCTTGTAGAATATCCATGACAAGTGGATCTCACTCCGCCTTGTCCCTGAGAGCGATCCTTGAGAAGGATAAGCTAAATGGGACAAATTTCCTTGACTGGTATAGAAACCTGAGAATTATTATCAGGCAAGAGCGCAAGCTCTATGTCTTGGAAGAAGATCCCCCTGAAGAGCCAGCCTCTAATGCACCACGTGTAGATAAAGATACTTATAAGAAGTATGGAGATGACTCCTTGGATGTTGAATGTCTTATGCTCGCGACTATGAACTCTGAGCTTCAGAAGCAGCATGAGAACATGAGTTGTTATGAGATGGTTGAGCACCTGAAGAAAATATTTCAAGGGCAAGCTCGCCAAGAGAGGTTCGATATATCCAGGGCATTATTTCAGTGTAAGATGGGAGCTCGAGACCCAGTAGGAACTCACGTACTCAAGATGATTGGGTATATAGAGAGCCTTGAAAGACTAGGGTTTCCTTTGAGCCAAGAGTTGGCCACTGATCTGATCCTGCAATCGTTGTCGGACAGTTACGAGCAGTTTGTCTTAAATTACAATATGAATGAAATTGACAAGACACTGCCCGAGCTCCTAGGCATGTTAAGAACTGCCGAGATCAACATGAAGAAGACCAAACCTGCTAGCCTCATACTGATGGTGCATAAAGGCAAGGGCTGTAACACCCCCTTTCAATTTAACACCATATCAGCAGTCCGGCCGGGCCCGCGTTAAAGGGAAAATTAAAAGGCAGTACTAAAATTAGTATTAAATAGCGACTAATACAGAGTTACTTACAACAGAGGAAGCATTTAAAAAAAAGGGTAAGGTGTACCTCGATAGTTGATTCGCAGAGCCACTAGAAGAAACTGTTACATAACTGAATTACTGAAATGTTTATAATAGTCTATTACATTGATACATAATATTAATTCCAAAAGTTCATCTCAAAGGAAATACATAAACTGAATGGAAAAGCAAGTAAATAAGAACCAACTAAGCAGGAGGACTGGGGCGCTTATCCTAAACGTAAATCCCCACCTGTAACCCCTGCAAAAGCAGCCCAAAAATGGGTCAGCCTATTGGTGAATAAGAGACTCAATCTTTGAAGTGGCATTTTAAGGAAAAAGAGAATGGTTTTTGCATGGGAAAAATGACTCAACTATTCTACTTGTTTTCAGCACGTGTAAAAATAAAAGAACTGAAGCTACTACGCATGAAATTATATCTTGACTTCACCGTTGTAAATGACTGTTCTTAAAAATTCTTGATTTCACTGCTAGATGTACTATTGTGTATTCGACCACTCGAAGCTAATACACATGCTATCGTACACTCGAGACGACTTGCTGCTGCTGCATCCCCCAAATCATCAATATAGCTTCCATGACGCGCGATCTAACGGTCCGAGCCTCTACTAACGAACAGAAACGTTCTAATGTCACTAGGACACGGGCTCGAACCTACTGTATGATGTCTGGGTTCTGTTCCCGCATCAAATACCCACAAGATCTACTGTGACTTATGAGTTTACCCAAAGGTCTACTGTGCCTTATGAGTTTACTGAGCGCTGCTATATGACTACGTAGGGGGGAGAAAACTGAATACTGACTACTGTTTAGGCTACGCTTCTTTTAAGCGGGTGGCGCAGGCAATTTAAAAGAAATACATACTCTTGCTTGTCTACGTGAAACTTTGTCTAATTAATGGAAATTTAAATACTGCTGTACAATATCTGTAATGCTTATAAACAAAAAAAAAACTGGGTAGAGTCTCTTACCGCGGTGCTTCGGCGCTCGTATACGTGACGCGGTAGCATGATACCTTTAATTTGCTAGGTTCTACACAATTTTGGTCGTTCTTTGCACCCTTAACTCGCGCAGATACACAACAGCGAGATTGAGCCACGAGGAAACTCCTCCGATCTGCACTCTGATCCTCTTTTACACACCTAGGGTCTTCCTTCAAACCTAAAGAGTTAAATCTTTAACTTTTAGTTTAAGATTTACTCTAATTTCTCAACAAGGTTGGAGAATGATATTAAGAGTAGAAGGACTGCTGAATCAAGACCCGCAAACTAGGGAAAAAGGAGATTGCAAGGTACCTCTACTTCTGGAGGGGAGATCTAGTCCTGAACTTGAAGGCACAATCACCACAAAAAGAATGTGGATCCACGGTTTCAGGCCGCTGCAATCACTGATGAAGGAGAGCACGGCACTGTGGAGACCAAGGCACGGCTGGAAGGGGTGGAGAGGAGACGTCTAGGGCACAGGAGAAGTGGCGAACACATTGCAGTCGGCCGCTGGATGCATAGGAAGGAAGAGGCGGGTGCGCTAGATCCCGTCGAGCCTCCTGGGGGGGGGGGGGGGGGGTTGGATGCGACGGAGGGGGACGCTTACCCAGGGATCAGTCCTCCCGTCGAGAAACTCCTGCGCTGAAGACGACGGAACGAGACCGGCTTCTCCTCTCGCGCGGCTGGCCGAATCGTGAAATCGAATAGGGCAACCGTGGGGAGTTATTTAAAGGGGGAAATTAGGGTTCTTCTCCTAATTACCTAATTGCCACTAGGATTTAATTCCTCATCTAAAGCTATTTATGCTCGCGCATTCTAATCAATTCGCCGAATAAAACTTCTTATTAAGGGACACTACTAAAAAAAATGTCCACGTAAGTGCCCATCACGGGTCAGCGAGCATACCTGGGAATAACGATATCGCGATCAAATCCGCCCGCGATCTGACCCTGCAACAATTTAGTTTTTTTTTTTAAATAAAACTTTAAGTTTTACGGATGCTACAAGGGCAAGGTCAATGGAACCAAGAAGACTAAGGTAGGACCTAAGTCACATCTTGATCCCAAGTCTTCAGCACTGAAAAGGAAAGGATTGGCTAAGGAAGGAAAGTGCCACCATTGTGGTAAGGCAGGGCACTGGAGGAGGAACTGTCCTCAGTATCTAGAAGATCTGCAGAAGAAGAAGGGAAGTATGACTTCCACTTCAGGTATTTTTGTTATAGAAATAAACCTTTCTGCTCCTTCATCCTGGGTATTGGATACCGGGTGTGGTTCTCACATTTGTATAAATGTGCAGGAACTGAGAAGGAGAAGAATGCTGCGTAAAGGGGAGGTAGACCTGCGCGTCGGGAATGGAGCAAGAGTTGCTGCCGTCGCCGTTGGTGTTTACTGTCTTTCTTTGCCCACAGGGCTTGTAATAGAACTAGATAATTGTTATTATGTTCCCTCCATAACTAGAAACATTATTTCTATTTCATGTTTGGACATGATTGGTTTTTCTTTCGTAATTAAGACCAATTGTTGTTCTATTTATAAGAATGATGTTTGTTATGGCGTTGCCCAAATATTTAATGGTTTATATGTTTTGAACTTAGACCATCCGATCTATAATATAGAAAATACTAAAAGACTAAAAACAAATGACTTAAATCCTACGTACCTTTGGCATTGTCGTTTATGCCATATAAACGAGAAACGCATATCCAAGCTCCATAAAGATGGACTACTGGACTCGTTTGATTATGAATCATTTGAGAGATGCGAGTCATGTTTATTAGGCAAGATGACGAAAGCTCCTTTCACTAGTTGTAATGAGAGGGCTAATGATCTCTTGGGTATAATACATAGTGATGTATGCGGACCCATGAGTTCTATGGCTAGAGGTGGGTTCTACTACTTCGTTACATTTACTGATGATTTCAGTAGATACAGATACGTGTTTCTTATGAAGAACAAATCCGAGACCTTTGAAAAGTTCAAAGTGTTTAAAAATGAAGTGGAGAACCAACTGGGAAAAAGGATAAAAGCACTCCGATCTGATCGAGGTGGCGAATATCTGAGACATGAGTTTCGTGATCATCTGAAAGAGTGTGGTATTGTATCACAGCTCACTCTGCCCGGAACACCCCAACATAATGGTGTTTCTGAGAGGAGGAATCGTACCTTGTTAGACATGGTGCGATCGATGATGAATCATGCAGATTTGCCCGTTTCCTTTTGGGGTTTTGCTTTAGAGACTGCTGCTTTCACACTAAATCGAGTTCCAACGAAAATGGTTCTAAAGACACCATATGATATATGGACTGGGAAGCGTCCTACTATGTCGTTCATCAAGATCTGGGGCTGTGAGGCATACGTGCGACATCAAATGCCTGACAAGCTGGAACCCAAATCGGATAAATGTTATCTTGTGGGGTATCCTAGGGAAACCAAAGGATACTACTTCTACTTACCGTCTGATGGCAAAGTGTTTGTCGCAAGGACTGGTGTCTTTTTGGAGAAAGAATTCTTATCCAGAAAGACTGCAAAGGTAGAACTTGAAGAAGTTCAAGAGCCACAAACAATGAACGAACCAGAATTGGATCCTGAGCAAGTACTACAAGAAGTTGTAGCTGGAGAGCCTGCTCAAGAAACACATGTCCTACGTAGATCTGGTAGACCAAGATTTGAACCTGAGAGATATGGATTTCTCATGACTCAAATAGGTAATGTGTTGCTTATGGATCATGATGATGAGTCTGCAACCTACCAAGAGGCTATGAATGGACCTGACTCCGAGAAGTGGCTTGAAGCCATGAAATCTGAAATGGACTCCATGTATGCAAACCAAGTTTGGACCTTGGTGGAACCACCTGAAGGGGTACGACCCATAAGGTGCAAGTGGGTCTTCAAGAAGAAGACTGACATGGATGGGAATGTACAGATATTCAAAGGCCGGCTGGTGGCTAAAGGTTTCAGGAAAATTCATGGTGTTGACTATGATGAGACCTTTTCCCCTGTAGCCATGGTCAAGTCCATCAGAATTCTACTTGCTATTGCTGCGTATTATGACTACGAGATCTGGCAAATGGACATCAAAACGGCTTTCCTTAATGGAAACCTCCTTGAGGAAGTGTATATGACACAACCCGAGGGTTTTGTATCTCCAGATGAAGCCACTAAAATATGCAAGTTAAATCGATCCATTTATGGATTGAAACAGGCTTCTCGAAGTTGGAATCTACGTTTTGATGAGAAAATCAAAGAGTTTGGTTTCATCAAGAACGAAGATGAGCCTTGTGTTTACAAGAAGATTAGTGGGAGCATTGTTGTCTTCCTGATATTGTATGTAGATGACATACTGTTGATCGGGAATGACATTCCGACCCTGCAAGTTGTTAAGAACAACCTAGGGAAGTGCTTTTCTATGAAAGACTTGGGTGAAGCGACTTACATACTTGGTATTAAGATATATAGAGATAGATCAAAGAAGTTGCTGGGTTTGACCCAGAGTACATACATTGACAAGGTGTTGAAACGGTTCAACATGCTTGAGTCCAAGAAAGGATTCTTACCCATGTCACATGGTGTGAGTCTCTCTAAAGACCAGTGTCCTAAATCTTTGGAAGATAAGGACCGCATGAAGATGATTCCATATGCTTCGACAATTGGATCAATCATGTACGCGATGTTATGTACTCGACCCGATGTCTCATATGCTTTAAGCATGACTAGCAGGGTATCAGTCTGATCCAGGTGATGGTCACTAGATCGCAGTCAAGAATATCCTAAAGTACTTGAGAAGGACTAAGGATACATTCTTGGTGTTTGGTGGAGAGGAAGAGCTCGTTGTGAAGGGTTACACGGATGCAAGCTTCCAGACTGACAGAGATGACTCAAAGTCACAGTCAGGTTTTGTGTTTTGCCTTAATGGAGGAGCTGTAAGCTGGAAGAGTTCCAAGCAGGAGACAGTTGCCGATTCTACGACTGAGGCCGAGTATATCGCTGCAGCAAATGCGGCGAAGGAGGCTGTATGGATTAGAAAATTCATCAGCGAGCTTGATGTAGTTCCTAGCATTGTTGATCCCGTAGTTCTCTACTGTGACAACAACGGTGCAATTGCACAAGCTAAGGAACCTAGATCTCATCAGCGCTCCAAGCACATACTTCGGCGCTTCCATCTTATTCGAGAGATTGTCGATCGAGGAGATGTGAGCATATGCAGAGTACCAACTGAAGAAAATATAGCGGATCCACTGACAAAGGCTCTTGCGCAAAAGAAGCATGATGGTAATGTTAGATCAATGGGTATTAGATACCTGGATGATTATCTTTAGTGGGAGCCTTGTGGATTGCATATTTGTTGGTTGTTTGTTCATTGGATGAATTGTAATATGTACTATGTATTTTATTTTATATTTATGGCAAGTTCTTTTATTATGCCATTTATATCTGTCTGATATGATTAATTAGCATAATAAATACCCTTAGAGTGTTTGCTTCCATAGGAATTCAAGTACGTGACTTGAATGTGAGAGTCTATGTTTAAATGAAGCTTCATTCTTAAATGGTCCCTGGTCGAGGTATCATCCTAGAAATTTAGGGCGAGGATGAGACCATAAGACTAGCATGTGCATTGACTGATGACCGGTTCTCATAGGTCATGATATTGTGATATCAAGTCATCACATGAGTACTTGTTGTGAACAAGTTGTACTGGACAGACCCACCATGAGACTACTTTGTGGATTGTTACATGAACGTGTCACAAGTAGGTCTCAAGTGACAATGGTGTTTGTGGTCCTTTGACCTGAAGTCATAACATTCATCAGGTGAGGAAGAGCGTACTTTGATGCCATCTAAAGTCTTCTCTTGAGAAAGGTTGACGATAAGGGTGGTTGTTGGGTATGTTATGAATCATTTGGATGTCTGTGTGTGAGCAGATATGGGATTTGTCCTCCTGTGTGACAGTAGTTACATCCATGGGCCCCTTGATGGAATGAGACTGAGAAATGCATGACCATGCTTGGTTGAGTCAATATATGATATTGAGCTCACCAATTTCAGACAATCTATTCTAGATCAGGAAATTGGGATTGAACAATTATGAGGGTGACACGGTCCATGCCTCTAGTTCTATCCGGATGTAAAGGACAAATGGACATGACAACACTGATACATTGGTCATGACAGGCTTATATGAGTTATGAACTCTTATTGCTTGGGTAGCAATGATGTATTGCTAGATGCCGCTCATTGTTTGTGAGACTTTTGTTGATACTTTGTGATCAAGTGGGAGACTGTTGGAGTTTCTGAGGTGATCTCAAAGCAATCAATAGTTAGTCTTGCTGCCAACGCAATATGAGCCTATAGGGTCGCACATAAAAGCGTTTGGAGAAATTGGAGAAAGGATTGTGTTGGCCTTACTCATATTGGATATGAGTGGAGGACCAATCCTGTGACTGCTTGGAATTAAGTTGAGAATGTCTCAACGGGAAATCGTTTAAAGGGTTTAAACGAACGGATTTACACTAGATAATTCGGCTAAAGGCATTAACCGAATTCGACTAAAGGGTTTAGACGAATTCGCCTAATGGCAAATTCGACTAAAGGGTTTCGCAGAATTTATATAGTCGAATTCGTCGAAATGGTTTCGCCGAATTCAGTTATAGTGAATAGCCGAATTTATATATAGTCGAATTCGTCGAAATGGTTTCGCCGAATTCGGTTATAGTGATTAGTCGAATTCGGTTAATGTGATTAGTCGAATTCGGCGAATTCAATCTGGACAGTTTTTCCTCTGGTCTGCGGATAGCCTATTTTATACCTTGCCAATAAAAGGGAATGCGATTAGGTCTTCGATAGGACTTAATCTTTTCGCGATTGAGAAGAACTGCCGACCGGAACCGTTCCGCGCGAGGGCACGTTCTTCCGTCCGTCGATTGTCCTTCCGCCGCCGCTTGTCGCCACCGTCAGTCGTCGCCTCCCCTGGATCGGATCTAGCAGTCCGTGGGGATGTTGAGAGCATCCTTCTCCGACCTAGTTCTTGTGCGACAAGAAGCTAGGGTTCTTCAGAGCTTGTGTGGACTTCTGTAGAGGGATCGATCTATTTCGATCCTTGAAGAACTCAAGGGCAGATTTCTGATTTCATGTTGGAGAACCTTGGTTGAGTATTGACTCAATCCCGCGAAGGTATATTGTATTTCGATTTGCATATTCTCTTGAATCATGAAAAATGCAAGATCCGTTGATCTCTTTTTGAGTTGTTCTTGTTCATTTCCGCTGCGCATATTCGATATGTTATCCCTTGTGAAGGGGTATAGAAAACCCAACACAATGATCGTCCTCACCGATGTCATCTTCGCGGCAGGACTAAATGTCTCCTCGTAGTCCTCTCCGTAGGTTTGTGAGAACCCCCGAGCGACAAGCCTCTCCTTGTATCGCTCTACTTCTCCATCTTCTCTCTTCTTGACCTTGTACACCCATTTGCAGGTGACAGGTTTGATGCCCTCCACCATGGGAACCGGGTCCCATGTTTCATTCTTCTCTAGAGCCTCCATCTTCTCAATCATGGCCGCGTCCCACTCCTTGATGCCAACTGCATCATCAAAGCAGGCAGGTTCCCTTTCGTCGAGTGGTCCTGCGAAGAAGCAGAAGACCAAACTCACGAAGTTCCCCTCCTTATAGCGAGCAGGCGGGACGATGGTCCGCTTTGACCTCCTCAAGGCTTGGTCACTATCCACCACTCCGGTAGACTCCTCTGCTTGAGCTCCTCTCTGAACTCCTCTTGAAGCAGTGCTCTCCCTGCTTCTAGAGTTTGAAGCTCCCTCTGAGCCAGAAGCTCCCCCTAATCCAGAAGGCGATGGGACACTTGGAGATACCTCCAACTCCACAGTAGAGTCCTCAGTGACTCTCTCTTCTCCCCTGCTAGAATCTCCACTTTCCGACAGCACCACAGAAGAGACTCCCTGGTACGAGATCAGTTTGTCAAACACTATGTCGCACGAGACGACGAACTTGTGGGTCTGCGGATCCATGCACTTCCACCCCTTCTTCTGTTCATCATAGCCGATGAAGACACACTTCCTTGCTTTCGGCTCCAACTTAGTTCTCTGAGCGTCCGGGACGTGCACGAAGCAGGTAGAACCAAATACTCTCATGTGACCCACATTTGGCTTCTCCCCGAACTTGAGCTGGTGTGGAGACACCATCCTGTTAGGACTCAGAGGTAGCCGGTTGATCACATGTGTAACACACGCCATTCCCTACGCCCATAAGGCCTTGGGAATGCTCTTGGCATGTAGCCAACTTCTGGTAGTCTCCACCAGATGGAGGATCTTCCTCTCTGCCACCCCATTCTGCTAAGGGGTGTGTGCGCAAGAGAGCTCCCGCCGAATGCTGAACCTTCTGCAGAAAAAAGCAAACTCATTGGAGGTAAACTCCCCTCCATTATCGCTTCTCAGCTTCTTCACTCTGCGGTTCAGCCTCCCCTCCACAAGTTCCTTCCACTCTTGGAACTTCTCGAATACTTTTGACTTCTCTCTCAGAAAGTATACCCACGTATATCGGGTGTAGTCGTCCACCAGAACCAGTGCATACTTATTGCCTCCATAAGTAAGGGTGGCATACGGCCCCATAACATCAGCATGTACGCATTCAAGAGGTGCCTTACACCTGGTCTCCGACTTGTCAAATGGAAGTCGATGTGACTTTCCATATTGGCATCCGTCGCACACATGGCCGTCGCCGTAGGAAGAGAGATGAGGCAGGCCACTCACTAGGCCCTTTGCCGCCATCATCTTCAGCTTGTCCATCCCTAATGACCCAGCCTCTTATGCCAGATCACCGTGCTGTCGTTAGTCTTCAGCTTGTCCACGTAGGCATTTGCAGACAGAACATACAAATCCTTCACCCTTCTCCCGGTGAGCGTGACATCAGCATCGACCGACGATATGTTCTTTAGGAACTTCACCTCCTTCGGTCCAAACAGCACGTGGTATCCAGCATCCACTGCATTAGCAACCGAGAAGAGATTCTTCTTCATGCCCAGAACATGATACACACTCTTCAGTGTCACGGGCTTCTCTTTACTCCCAAGGGACACCTTCCCTTTTTGCTCCACGGGATTTACCGTATCATCCGCAGTGATGATAACATCAGTTCCTTCATATGCTTCCAAGGAGTCAAACTTCGACATATCTCTAGTGAGATGATGCCCGCAACCGGAATCCACTATCCAGTCGTTCTCGAGGTTGATGAAGGCTAAGACATCGACTGACGTTGTCGTCATCTCTGCTAGGAAACAATTGTCTCCACTCTCACCGCCCTGGTGACCTCCACCTCTCTGGTGATCTTCCCCCTTGTTAGCAACATGACCGGCCTTCAGATTGGACCGACAGTCCATTGCCATGTGCCCGTACTTCTTACAGGCAAAGCAAAGGGATCTCCCCATCTCATCGCGCGCAGGGAGGAACTTCCTCCCATCTCCCTGAGAGTACATTGAAGGTCCATCTCTGGAGTTCTTCTTTATCTTATCCCAGGATCTCCTCTTTCCTGAGAACAAAGCCTCGCCATCTCCCCCTAAGATGGATACTCCCGTCATCTGCTTCGTCAAGCTCTCCTGTGGCGATATCAGGTTCTCTAGCTCCAATAAGGAGGGCTGAGTAGCCCATCCTCGCACAGAAGTAACGAAGGGGACATACTTCTTCCTCAAGCCTCGGAGTATGTACCACTTCAACTTCGCCTCTGAGATTGGCTTTTCAGGGTCTATGGTCGAGATCTCCCCACACAGGTTCTTCACCTTCAGGAAGAAGGTGGATATCGCCATCTCGCCTTGAGTGGACCTTGCCAACTCATTCTCCAGGAACTGTAGCCACGCTACATTCTTCTTGTTGAATAGCCCGTCGAGGGCTTTCCAGATCTCAGTTGCTGACTTGCAACCTATGATGCGGTCGAACAAGTCAAGTGATATGGCTCTCTTCAGAGTGAACTCTGCTTTGGCGTTAGTCTTCCTCCAAGCTCTCACAGCTGGACCATTATCCCCGGCAGCTACTACTTCCTCTTGCTCCCCACCACCAACGACCTCCCAGAGGTCCTCTCCAAGAAGGTAGATCTCCATACAAGACTTCCACTTCTTGTAGTTGGTCTGAGTAAGCAGCTCAATGCCAAGTCCCCTAGCATACCCTCCTCCGCCGTCCATCTTGGTTTCTCAGCCCTTGTTCCCACTATCCCTCTGATACCATGTGAAATATTTTGAGTCGGAAGAACACGTCAACCAACAAGGGAATATGGACACCAAAAAAAGAACACAACTTTCACAGTTAATAACTCTTGGCAGCTAGTTACAAAAGAACATGGCTGAAAATAAGTTGCATCCAACTTGATTCACAACAGCCAATAGTAGTAAAGGAACTGGTCACGGACAGTGTCCTCTTCTCCTCCATAGCACACCACGTAGGTGATACTCGCTGCTCGCTACCGCCAGCGTTAACTCCTAACGCCCAGCGTTAGCTTTGCTACTCGCAAGCTCGCTGCTCGCACTCAAAGCTTGCTAGTCGCTACTAGTCGAAGCTCGCTACTCGCCACCCTTAACGCCCGATGTTAACTCCTAACGCGCCGCGTTAACTCGCGATCAAGAAACTCGCCTAGGTCGCCTGCCGAACTGACTCCGGGTTCGATGCTCGCTAGGTAATGATGCTCGCCACTTTTTATGCATTACTCTTAGAGGGGGGTACCCCTCCTATTTATAGACAAAAGAGAGAAGTTTTCGAGAAGGCGGAACTAACGCTGGCGTTAGCGATAACGCTGACGTTAGCTCACTTCACAAAAACTAACAGAATTGTTCTCAAAAGCACGCACACAAGCCATGCGATTTTCCCGGATTGGTTTAGGCTTTGTAATTTTTTCCATTTCGAATTTTTCATGTAAAAACTCAGATGTCAATTATATTTTTACTGTGTGCAAATTTGATTGATTCTCAAGCTAAGACGAACATAATCAACTGAAACCAACAAGCATTAATCGACCCTCAATAAAAACTAAATGTTACGTTATACTTAACTTATTCTAATTTGTACTGAAAAAAAGTGCCTCGAACCGTTCACTTTTCATTGCTCATATATCCGGTAATAATCACCAAGAAAGTAATAATCACCAAGAAAGAGTGACAGCAAGACACATGCTTCCACTATTAGGCTCCATTTCTTTAGGCATTTTTCGTTGCGGATTTGAAAAATGTAAAGACCGTTTTTTCCCGGTTTGGAACCACGTATATCATCAAAAACTCCATTTTATGTCTACTTTCAGTTGCATTGAGAGGGTCAAGTTTAGACGTATCATTCTATCTCCATATCCAACTGCTCCATCTTCAGCCGCAATCACCCTCCCAAATTTGCCCTAAATAACAAGATCAAGAAAGATAAATTGTTGTGGCTAATGAAATAAAATACAATGGCGCTGAAAAGCACCAATAAGAAAGCGCAAAAAATAATTACTAATTTTACTTATTAATAAACATTTAGTTTTAAATTCATCGCTTTATTATTTATACTAGCTCACACAGAAATCTCACTTCTCCGGAAATCAGTTGACTGGACGCACACATCGCGCCCTCGTACATAGAAGAGCCGAGCGAAAACTAAACTTTGATTGGATAACAACAAATATGTATAGAGTTAATTAGCATCAAAAGATCCACTACATTATGGCTACAAGGAAGAACAAAGTCATGCAATTAATTATAAGCCTTCAAAACAATCACCAGCTAAGCTGTAGGCTGAAACTTCCTTCAGCTATCAGTCCAAACCTGGAGAAATATGGAGAAAAAGAAACAAATCTGTTACAGAAGCAAAAAATAAGTGGTTGAAAATAGCGTTTTGATAATCGGTTTTTGAGAAAGCTGCGTGTACCTAATTTGAGATCTAGCTCATATCCAAACAAAGGTTCTTCTGCAGCTTCATGGTCTCCCGGCGGGGGTATATGTGATTCCTGCAGTTAAAATTGATAATTTTTTACCTAACTTAATAAATCCCATGAAAATTTATCTAAGGATTATATTTTTGTAATGTTAATATATTTTCGCTAAGAAGAGAGAAGATCACAATAATTCTTTTACACTGCTAATGCACATGTTAATGATACAATAGTATTGTTCTCTCACAACATAATATAATATTTCTCCTTTAAAAGGTTGTTACAACTACATTGCTTCAATTATACCGCGCCTAAGCTAATGCACACAATTATGCCTTAGTCATCCACGATATCAATGACTATAGGTAAACAACATAACGGCTATTGTAACAATGCAACTCATAATATAAGTGGTGTTGTCTATTTTGGTTCAGTCCAACTCATACTAGATTGAACCATCTTAGTTTATCCTTTCCCTAGCGTAATCTACGAGTACATCTTAGAAGATCACTTATTCCAGAATTACTCCCACTAGAGCAAGTTTAACTATGAAATTCCTAACGCAACTCCGGTATTTCTTCTGAAAAGATGTCTCAAATATTAGACAATTCAAATTATTGCTTAACCCCGCCGACTTTTCCTCAAACTCTGATGTGTGATTCTGTTGGGTTTTTCTAAACAATAAAGTAGACAACATATCACTATGCGCAACGAAAAAATAACAAGAACAACCCAAAGAGTTAAGGATCTTGCGGATTTCATGAATCAAGAAATAGAAAAGGCAACAAAACGATATACCTTTAAGGGATTGAGTCAATACTCAACCAAGATGCTCCTCACTGATTTCTGGTAGAACCAATCTTGAGTTCCAAGAGGAGAAATGGATCGGCCCCTCTACAGAGATCCACACAAGCGGAGGAAAACCTCAATACCTTGTCGAACAAGGAATGAGTCGGAGAAGAAAAGCTCTCAGCGTCCCCAAGGACTGCTAGATCCGAGACAGGGGAGGCGGCGACTGTCGGAAGAGGAGAGAAGCCCTAGCAGAACACTTCTGACGCTGCTCTCGCAAATCACGAAAAAGGGTCGGTCGTAATCTGTCTTTTCCCACCACGGAACCCTAAGATCGTGAACTGTTATATACCAAAGGCTGCGTTCGACGAACTCAAAGAGATTTGCGTTCGACGAACTCAAAGAGATCTGCGTTCGACGTACTCAAGAGATCTGCGTTCGACGAACTCAAGAGATCTACGTTCGACGAACTCAAGAGATCTGCGTTCGACGAACTCACTACACTAGCCTTTTGCCGTCTCAGCGGTCGACGAATGCCTTCAGTTCGACTATATATAAGTTCGGTTATACAGTATAACCGAATTCGACTATACACTATAACCGAATTCGACTATATAAATTCGACTATATAAATTCGTCTAAACCCTTTAGCCGAATTTTGACTTAGCCGAATTCGTCTAAACCCTTTAGCCGAATTCGTCTAAACCCTTTAGCCGAATTTGACACAGTCCGGTTAAACACTTTAGCCGAATTTGTCAAGTATAAATCCATTCGTTTAAACCTTTTAAACGATTTCCCATTGAGACATTCTCAACTTAATTCCAAGCAGTCACAAGATTGGTCCTCCACTCATATCCTATATAAGCAAGGCCAACTCAATTCTTTCTCCAACTTCTCCAAACGCTTTTATGTGCGACCCTATAGACTTATATTGCGTTGACAGTAAGACTAACTGTTGATTGCTTTGAGATCACCTCAGAAACTCCAACAGATTCAACTCATCCGTACACATCCTTTAACCTAGAAGCTTGTTAGAAGATGTCATTCTTCGGGTTTCACTACCTCAAAGATACTCTTCGCCCTCATCAAATTACCCTCATCGGGTTCAGATGTTTACACTCTATTCTACATTTCTATAGTTATTTGTATATATTTATGCTAACATTCACACATACCTATTATGTAACTGGGTGTTAGGAACTCCACAGTTAAGCTTTTCCGGGTATGAGTGACTCTGGGATGAATGACTAAACCGTGTAGTTCAGATTAGCATGGGATGGATTGAAGTAAATCAGACAATACCTCTGATAATGTGGGTCGTATCGTTATAACATATGCCACGGCAAAATAATAACTATAATTTAATGATGCAACATTGTTGTTCTCTTAGCTGAGAATACACTTTAGAGAACCGTTATTTCTTCCAGTTGGACACAGAAATAATAGTTGTTTCATGTGATATGTTACATTTGTCACCTCCCCAAAATGGGAACAATTGCGCGCGCATTTGAAAGCCAGCAGTGGTATGCTTTAAGGTGTTATATTCTAAGACCTCCCTAGAGTAGGGATACCTTAAATATAATAGAAAGCCAACAATCACATGTCTGAAGGTGTTATGCTCTGATTCCTCCCAATAAAAAAAGGATAGCCTGAAGTATACAATGAAGTCAACAATGAGATGCATTAGGATGCAATATTATGAGACACCTGGCAATAGAGACAGCAAAGGCATACATTAAGCAGCTACACGAGTCTAGGTAATAAGGACGACTCAAGGCACGTCGGGAAGCCATCAATATCGCACTTTAAGCTGCTACAATTGGAGGCGCATCCACTATTTCAACTCGAAGGAAAAAGAAAATTTTGAAGGAGAAGCCATCAATCATGAGCTCCCACTAGGAGTGGGGATATTCTTATACAACATTGTCAACAAGGCAAGCTAATGAGGAAAAAAAAGAAATTTATGACAATTTATATGCAAAATTTCAACACCATTGAAGATCTTTGAGTAGGAAGAAGTTCAAGAATCCACCAAGGGAGATCAACACCTCTGTCCGACAAAGATATTTTTAGCTGGCCTGAAGAAGACTTGTTTTGCGACATCGAGAAGACATTTACGTAAACATCAATGGAGAGTTCAACGTACGGACGCAAAATCATTTGTGTTGTGGAAAGATCAGGCAAATAGAAAATAAAAAATACGGAAGGCAGTTTATTTTTCACTAGATCAATAATAGAGACGGTTACAAGAAGTAGACGGATTTTAAATTTTTGAATACTATTAACCCTAGGACGAAAAAGAGTTTATATAACACTCTATATTTACAAAATACTCCTGATAATTGCCTCGGAAAAATTTCGACCGCGGCCCAGCCCAACACCCTGCGGGTCGAGATCAGCTCCAACTTCGTCTTTGGGTTAGGATTGGAGGCGTATAAATAACAATTTGGGTTGGAGTCCATTTGACCCAAAACTCGGCATTCATGGCTAGTTCTAAGAAAACCGACAGTGCCCGTCCCGATTGCAAGGGCATGGTGCCTTGAGATTAGCAGGGAGAAGTTCAACGCACCACAGCCAGGCCGCTAGCAGCCTTCTATGGCTATTGACATTACCTCTTCTTCCTTTAGATGCTTTGCAGTCTGTTGATGGTGAAATACATCTTGAAGCTTGTTTCATACAGATTTGATTAAGGCTTCATTTGGCGCGGCGGTGGCGGGCGGTGTTTGCGGCAAACGCCGCCGCAAGGCGGGCAAACAAACGCTCGGCGGTGGCGTTTGCCGCGTTTGCACCCGCCGCGCCATGAGAAGCGGAGCAAAAAGCTCAGTTTCGATCCCCCGCCTCCGCCCTCCGGTTCGAAATTCACGTTTGCACCCGCCGGGAGAAACGCCACCGCCGCGCCAAATAAAGCCTAAGGCTCGCACGGCGATGACGGTCGTGAACACGGTGGTTATGAACCGTCGTTTGTGAACGTCCAATCTCACCTAAGGAATTTCATCCACTTTTATGTTCAAAACTAGTTTTCTTATTTGGGCGGCGGTCATAACCATTGTCATGCCAAACATACATTCTATGATCACGGCGTTTTTTTCCAAACTCACCGGAGCAAAACGCCGCGTCAAACGGAGCCTAAATGTTGTGTCATTATGATGTTAATCTTGTTAATTTATTAATCTATGTTTCAAAACTAGTTTTATTTTCTTGGTGGTGGTCGTAACAGTTGTCATGCCAAACATACATTTTATGACGGTGGCGTTTTTGTCCAAACTCATCGGATCAAAAGCGTCGCGCCAAACGGAGCGTAAATCGAAATCCGATCATGGCGGTGTTCTCCTCTTGAAGGGTAGAATACACATACATTGACTGATTTCATGGAGGTTTAGTGGAGTTACAAGTGTAAGAAATTTCGAGGTCCTAAGAACACTCAACCAGTCAAGAAATAAACCACTGACAATGGAAATGGAGAAATAACAACTTGTATTAAATAAACTTCATGTGCAATGATGAGATATACAATCACGAGACATGATTTCACGTTGTATTGGATAAATACTGAAAACAAAATAACCCAGTAGAACAACAGTGGTCGCCCGAACTCCCTCCTAGCCGCAGAAGTCTCACTTGCTGAACTGCTTGAACCGACAAGAGACAGAATCCAGAACCTAGTTGCTTAACCGTTACCGCCGGCGATAAGTCTTACCGTCGCGTGCTAGTCGCCTGATCGCCAAGTGCTTCTCGCAGACTTCACCGTAGTGATCGCTGCTCGCTAGCCGCCTAACCGCTATCGCTGGCGATAAGAGTTACCGTTGGGCGTTAGTCGTTGAGCTCTCAACGTTTATCGTGAATGACTATCCACAACCTCGCCTCCTGATCTGCTGCTCTGTACAACCGACAAGGGTATGGATCCATATTTATAGGATAAGGGGAACTACATCAAGCAGTCCCCGCAATCGCTCAAACAACCCCTTTGAAAGAGACTTCGTGAAGATGTCAAAGACATTGTCATTTCTCTGCACATACTCCACGATCAGAGATCCATCCAGTACCTTCTCCCGAACAAAGTGATACTCGATCTCAATATGCTTTGTCTGCGCGTGACAAATTGTATTAGTAACCAGCTTCAATGCACTCTCATTGTCACCGCGAAGCAAAATAGGTTCTCGCACCTCCTCATGGATGTCCTTCACCCAACCTCCGCAGCCAAATGCCCTTCTGGGTCGCCAAAGCAGATGCCTTGTATTCTGCCTCAGTGGTGGAGATGGACGCAGAATCCTGCTTCTTGCTGCACCACGAGATAGCCGCTGACCCACACATAAAGACGTACTCAGATGTCGACTTTCGATCATCAGCATCTCCACCATAATCAACATCCGTGAATCCGTGCAAAGTAAAGCCTGTGTCTCTCCTGTAGAACAACCCCATGTCCAAGGTAGACTTCACGCAATTCAGTATCCCCTTTGCTGCCTCCAGATGAGGCTTCCTGGACTCCTGCATGTATCGACTTACTCGGCCGACGGCAAAAGAGATGTCTGGTCTCATAATCGTCAAGTATATCAAACTCTCCACCAGTGCCTAGAATACTTTAGGATCTGAATAATCCTTCCTTCATCCCGCCGAAGTTTCAAACCAACTTTGAGTGGAGCAGAGTTGCTCTTCCCCTCCTCCATGCCGAATCTCTACACAATCTGTTCTGCATAAGCCTTCT
This sequence comes from Dactylorhiza incarnata, assembly GCA_033032865.1. Lineage (NCBI taxonomy): Eukaryota > Viridiplantae > Streptophyta > Magnoliopsida > Asparagales > Orchidaceae > Dactylorhiza > Dactylorhiza incarnata. The sequence goes on along the minus strand of JAWHQI010000184.1, from coordinate 466,721 downwards.
GGGACACAAGCACACCGCACCCACCTCCAAACTAATAAAATGATGTAGTTCACCAAGATCCTTCATCTCAAATCGGACTAATAGCTCTGCCCTAAGCTTTGCCACCTCTCCGGCATCGTTCCCCATCACGATCATATCGTCAATGTACAACAACACCAACACATGGAGATCCCCATTCTTCTACTCAAACAGACTCGAGTCTGAGTCAAATGCATAGTACCCGCAGAACTGAAGGTATTCCGCAATCTTCCCGTACCAAGTTCGAGGTGCCTACTTCAAACCATAAAGGTCTTCTTCAACTTGCAGACATGTCCTGAATGAGTCTTGGATATGTAGCCCGGTGGTTGCACCAAGAAGATGTCCTTGTCAATCTCTCCATAAAGAAAAGCGTTCCTTACTTCGAGTTGCCAAATCTTCCAACCATGACATACCGCCAAGGCAATCACCATTCTCACTGACGTCATCTTTGCCACATGACTGAATGTCTCATCGTAATACTCTCCACGCTGCTGCGAGAATCCATGAGCAACAAGGCGAGCCTTGTATCGCTCTACATTTCCGTCTACCTTCTTCTTCACCTTGTGCACCCATTTGCAAGTGACAGGAGTGATGCCATCTACCTTAGGCACATGGTCCCAAGTCTCTTTCTTCTTGAGGGCAGTCATCTCCTCATCCATGGCATCCTCTCACTCTTTCACTCCAATGGCATCTTCAAAGCATGACGATTCCCGCTCGTCCATAGGTTCTACAAAGAAACATGAACACATGCTTACCATGTTCCCTTCTTTGTACCGAGCTGGGGGCGCAATGGTCCTCTTCAACCTCCTCAAGGCTGGACCACTGTCCACCACTTCTGCTGCTTCCTCCGCATCAGCTCTCCTGTCAGAGTTACCAAGGGCATCGCTACACCTACTTCTGGAACCTGAAGCTCCTGACCCTGAGCTTGATTGAGTAGGAGCTCCTGGAGACACAGACAGCTCCGCTAGAAGGTCATCAGAGACCACCTTCCTTCTTTCTTCTTCTCTGCTCTTCTGAAGCTCAACAGTGGAAACCCCTTGGTATAATGTCATCTCGTCGAATGTCACATCCCGTGAGACAATGAATTACCATGTCTTCGGCTCCATGCACTTTCATCCCTTCTTCCACTCGTCGTACCCAATGAAGACACACTCCCGTGCCTTTGCATCTAGCTTGGTCTTGAGAGCATCTGGAATATGCACAAAGAAGGTAGAGCCAAATACCCAAAAGTGCTTCACACTTGGCTTCTCCTTGAACATCAGCTCATGTGGAGATTTCATGTTGACAGGACTCAGTGACATCCTGTTGATGACATAAGTAGCACATGTCATTCCCTCAGCCCATAAGGCCTTGGGTATGCCTTTGGCATGTAGCATACTCTTGCAAGTCTCTGCCAAGTGACGAATCTTTCTCTCTGTCACTCCATTTTGTTGTGGAGTATGTGCATAAGACAACTCCCACTTGATCATGTGCTTCCTGCAAAAGGTAGAGAAATCATTAGAGGTACTCTCCCCTCCATTGTCCGTCCTCATCTTCTTGATCCGCAGCCTCAACACTCCTTCAATGAGTTCCTTGAACTCTACAAACTTCTGGAAGACTTTTAACTTTTCCTTCACGAAGTACACCCACGTGTATTATGTAAAGTCATCAGCCAACACCGGCATGTATCTGTTTCCCGAGTAGGTGGGGGTGACGCACGGTCCCATCAGATCACTATGAATGCACTCCAGCGGTGCCTTGCACCTGGACAAGAACTTGTCAAATGGGAGACGATGTGCCTTCCCAAAATGACATCCTTCGCACACATGACCGTCACTAAAAGAAGATAGGCTATGCAAGCCTCTTACCAGGCTCTTTGCCTCCATAGCCTTCAGCTTAACTATCCCAACATGACCCAGCCTCTCGTGTTAGATAGCTGCACTATCATTAGTCTTCATCTTCTCCACATAGGAGATTGTCGACAGCACGAACAGGTCCTTCACACGTCTCCCAGTGTGAGTAACGTCATCATTTACCGCTGATAAGTTCTTCGAGAACTTAACCTATATATGTTGATCTGAACAACATATAGTAATCAGCATCCATTGCATTGGTCATCGAGAATAAGTTCTTCATCATGTCTGACACGCAATACACTCTCTTCAAGGTGAGTGGTCTCCCATCACTGCCTGAAGACACTGTCCCCTCTTTCTCCACTGCATGCACAGAATCATCTGTCGTAATGATCGCATCGTTACCCTTGTAGACCTGAAGAGAGGAGAACTCTGACTCATCTCCAGTGAGGTGATGACCACACCCAGAGTCAACTATCCAATCTTCCTGGAAGTTAATGGAGGCTAAGGCGTCAACTGACGTTGCCGTCATCTTTGCCAAGAAACAGTTCCCCACTCATCTCCACCTTTAGGTCCTCCTCCTTTCTCCGCTCATGTCCCGGCTGAAGATTCACCTTGCAGCCTTTCTCCATGTGGCCCATCTGGTGGCACCTATAGCACCTGAGTCCCTTCTGACCTCCAACATACTTAGGAGGAGCCTTGCCTCCTTCCTGGTGTAATGAGGTAGAGGTACTCTCACCACCATAGATCTTCTTCTTCTTGTCCCATCTCTTTTTCCCAAAGAATAGAACTTCACTATCTCCCCCTGAGATAGAACATCCAGACATCTGCCTCGCTAGGCTCTCCTAAGACACCAACAGGTTCTCCAAGTCCAGCAAGGATGGTTGAGTAGCCTAACTTTGTACTGAAGTGATGAAGGCAACATACTCCTTTCGCAAACCACGGATGATGTGTCGCTTCAACTTCGCCTCAGATATAGACTCATCTGGATTCAATGCTGAGATCTCAGCGCACAAGATCTTTATCTTCAAGAAGAACACAGAGATTGATAATTCTCCTTGAGTGTCCCTTGCCAACTCATTCTCTAGAAATTGCAACCTTACAACATTCTTCTTGTTAAACAACCCATTCAGAGATGTCCAATTTTTCGAAGCCTTCTTGCATCCAATGATGTGATCGAACAAGTCAGGATAGATCGCTCGTTTGAGCGTGAACTTGATGACTAGCTTTTAGTCATCGTTTTTAGGTTAGTTTAGTTTAAATTTTCTTAGTTTTAATTATATTCTCTTTGCATTTTATGGTTGTTAAGCTTTAATATTGTTATTTTATGATTTTATGTTATTTTATGTTATGTTATGCTTTAATGTTGTTATTTTATGTTTTTATGTTTGTTATAAATAATATTGTTATGTTTGTTATTTTATGTGCTAATGTTTGTTAAGTGTAATGTTGTTATTTTTATTTTGTTGATTTTCTTTTTGTTAAAGTGTTAATGATGTTACTTTATGTTTGTTCTTTTTTATTTTATGTTTGTTAAGTGTTAATTATGTTGTATATTTTATGTTTGTTATTATGTCTTAACTAATGTTTTATTTTATTTTATTTTGTAGGAATGTTGTCGCCGCCACCTTTGCATGAAGTCGTCGCGTTCGCCGTCATGTGCCCGTCCATGCCGCCATCGTCGCCGCAACGCCATCGTCACGCCGTCAATATTCATGTCGCAACGCCATGCTCGCCGCAACGCCACGTCCGCTATGCCGCGCCATCTTCCAAGCTACACTCGCCGCGACGCCATCATCGCCATTTAACTCATCACCTTTCCCATGCAAACCATAATCCTAATTTTATATTATATCCACTCATGCAAAACTCATTCACGTGAAATTCCACCTCATAATTGTAGCCACCTTTTTATTCTCATTCATGCCACCACTTAATATTTCTCTCTCCACCTCTTCTTAATTTATATATTATACATATATAACATTAATAAACCGCCACCTTTGCATGCTCCCATTCATACATGGCCGAACCTCACCTCCCTCTCTCCTCCATCCTCTGTTATTTTTTAAATAAATTCTCTCTCTCCACTTTATTACTCATCCATCCCCCTCTTTTTCTATTTTAACTTTATATGTTATTTTTATTTTTATTTTAAATAAAAACAATGCATTTAGCCTCCTCTCTCTCCTCCCATTTAACACCATTCATGCACCCCCTCCTCCATGCATTGAACTTTCTCCTCCTCTCTCTCCCTCATCAATATGATTCATGCATCTCCACCCCATGTGCCCCTTCATTTCTTCCATCTAGAACCTCCCCCCTCATCTATAAAAGGAACCCTTGTCCCAAGCTTTAGAGAGAGGTTAGAAGTTAGAGAGGAAGTATAGTGCTAGTGGTAATCTTGTTTTTCCTTGTTGTAATTTCTCTTCCTAGTTGTAATTTCTTTCCATTATTGTAATCCCTTTTTTAGTAGTAATCTTGTTCTTTTTCTATCGTTGTAATTCTCTTTTTATATAACTAATGAAAATGAATTCTCTTATCTTCGTCTCAATTTCCGTTATGCGTAGCTAATTTTCCATTAGCGTTTGATCATGATGATCCATGAATTGAGATGAGATTATTCTTTATGTCTTAGTTTTGCTTTTGATAAATTATTCTCGATCCTTCTTTGAAATATTTTGCGTCGACTCCGTATTTCCGGTATACGGTAGTAGGCCCTTGATCTCATTTCATAGTAGTCGAGAGACTCATTGATTTGAAAGATCGCTCAAAGAAGGAAGGAGTTGCACGCACCCCTAGAGATAGGATGACGTAAATCCTCCGGATTGGAGTCAAATCCAATAGTGCGGTTCACTTCGATAATGCGACTGTAGACCTGTTTAATTTTCGAGAATTCATTTTCATTGTAGTCTTTCTTGGTGGCTAGAACTTGCCTCTAGCGATCCTCGAAGCATTTGCATAAGTTTGTCATGGTTTTTAGAAATGATTTAGGCCATCCTTTTGGATAGTTTGTGTTTCTTTTGCCCACCTAAAACATTCACTTTGCAAAACAATTTTGGGCCTTCTTCTTATTTTCTTTGTTAGCTCCACCTCTCATTTTCACCAAAGCCAAATGCCCTTCCTATTATCACACTAAACTACTATTGAGTTTTATTTGAATATCATTTTGTGTTGGGTTGTTATATTGGAAAACGAGGAGGAATTTATTTCAAGCTTATTTTGGAGCTCTTATGAGCAATGAAAAAAAAAAGAATGAAAAAAAAATCATTATTATCCAAAAAGATCATTTGAAAAGTTATTGTTGGCCAAGTATGAAAAAGAAAAAAAATAGCCATGGCCTTATGTCCTTAAATTTTGAGAAATTTGACGTACATCTCTTGTCATTTCTCATTCTCGTGTACTTTGTTTTGAAAATTATTTAAAACTCTCCACTTGGTTTAGTGTGATATTTAGCCACATGTTTATCTTTGAATCCCAAATCCTTATCATTTACCTAAGCCGAGTCTTTATGCCTAATGAAAGTCCTATTAATCTTTAAGCCATGACAATGTACTTGTGTAGTGGAGAGGGTGTGACCGGGCGAGCCTATGGACACCATCATTGATGGATTTCTTTGGAGGTTACCTTGGAGTGTTTGTAGAATAATCGTAGTCTCAGCAACTTGTTGCTTGTTCAATGCACTTATTTCGGTTGAATTGCTATTCATGTTATGTCTGTTAGCTTAAACCTTTTGATGCCTTTTTGTTATTTTAGTAGGAAATTTGCAATCTAGTCCTATGCCTAAGTAATGTTTTTAAACTCTTCTCTATTCTTCTCTACATCGATTTCTCGCCGCACTCATTGGGAGCATATTAGTTTTGATAGCTTAATTTTTGTTTGGGCTTCGCAATTAAAAAATCTGGGTAGTATAACTCTCATATATTTTAATTTCTATTTTGCTTGAGGGCAAGCAAACTCTTAAGCATGGGGGAATTTGATAAGTTGTTTTTAGTTATATTATTTTATGTTATTTTAAGCATTATCTTTTTAATCTTTAATAAAACTTTGATGATTTTATTATCATTTTGCTTAACTTTATATTTTTGTTCAAACTAATGTGGTTTTATGTTTTGTTTTGTAGGTGGAGTTCACCTTGGTGAGCTCATGCTCACCTTGATCAAACTCAAGTTTTGTACACTTCAATTCATGTAGCAGCCCGGCTACATTTGCGGCCAAGACGAAGCCAATTTCAGCACTAATGCAGTCCAAAACTAGCCCTCCAAATGCTGCCCCAAAACCAGTCTAAGTGCAGTCCAAATGCAGCCTTATTCCAGCTCAAAACAAGCCCAAATTCAGCCTCATGTTGCTGTCCAATTCCATCCATGTTGCTGAATTCCTGCAGCCCACATTGGTGCAACGTGAGCTATGCACAGCAGCCCATTGATGCAAACCGGGCCCATGCCATCCACACCAAGCAATGCAGCCCACTTACTTCTTTAATGCAGCCCACTTCACTCTCCACTCCCATAACCGAGCAGCTCTTCCTCTACCAGCCCGCCACCTTGACATTTCTCCCCATGCATGCATTTCCAATGCATTGACCGGCTGCTCTCTCTCTCTCTCCTTTCCTCTTTACTTCACATTCACCCCCTTCTTCCTCTCTCTCCTCTTTCAACACTCATCCATCCCCCCTCTTTTATTTTAATTTTCTATTTTATTTTTTAAATATCATTCATGCATGAGACCCCCTCTCTCTCATCTCCTCTCTCTCCTTTTTTTTTTATTTCTTCTCTCCTCTTTATTTCTTATTCATCTCCCCTCCTTCTATTTTCTATTTTCTATTTTTATTTTATTTCCTTCTTAAATAGAACACAATGCATTTGGCCACCTCTCTCCTCCTCATTTAAACCCATGCATGCATCCTTCCATTCATGCATTTCCCTTCTCTCTCCCTCATAAATCTCATCTAGAACCTTCCACCTCTTCTATATAAGGAACCCATGCTTCATGCTTTGGGAGGTTGGATTTTGGAGAGAGCTTTGGAGAGAGCTTTGGAGAGTGCTAAGTTTAAGAGTGCTTTTTACTTTATTGTTGTAATTTTTCCTCCTTGTAATCCCTTTTCATTTCAATAGTATAGTATTGCTCTTTAAATATTTTGTACTCCTTTATTTGTTTTCAACTAATGAAAATGCAAGCTTTCTTTTCTATCTCCTTCTCAATTTCCATTATGCGTAGCTAAATTTCCGTTAGCTTTTGATCATGAGGATCCATGAAATGAGATGAGATTTCTCTTTATTTCTTAGCTTTATTTTTTTGTTAAATCTTCACTCGATCCTTCTTTGGTACTTCTTTTTGTCGACTCCGTATTTCCGGTATACGGTAGTAGGCTTTTTGATCTCATTTCATAGAAGTCGAGAGACTCGTTGATTTGAAAGATCGCTCAAAGAAGGAAGGAGTTGCACGCACCCCTAGAGATAGGATGACGTAAATCCTCCGGATTGGAGTCAAATCCAATAGTGCGGTTCACTTCGATAATGCGACTTTAGACCTGTTTGATCTACGAAGAGATTCCGATTAAACCGTCTTTAAGTTAGGAGATTTAGTGCTCTAGCGAGACTATCTCTCATTTTCGGAACTGTCACGGTCGGGTTTGATTTGCAATTATAAAGCTATATTTTTATCCCTATCATCTCTTTTCATGGTGAATCTTTGATCAAACGCTATTTTCTTAATCTGATTTTATCATTTTAATATCGTCTTTAATATTGTCTTAAAAATTCTCAAAATCACCCAACACTTGTACGGTAGGATAATAGTTGAAAGCGTGAGTAGTAGTACTTGCCTGCCCCGAGTTTAAATACGACCTTGATATATTTTATATCCTATGCTATATTTCGATAGGTACACTTGCCTTAATCGAGTATAGATTGGAGAACACAAATTTCTCTATCAAGTTTTTGGCGCCGTTGGCGACCTTGATATATTTTAATGCGACTGTAGACCTATCTCTAGGGGTGCGTGCAACTCCTTCCTTCTTTGAGCGATCTTTCAAATCAATGAGTCTCTCGACTACTATGAAATGAGATCAAGGGCCTACTACCGTATACCGGAAATACGGAGTCGACGCAAAATATTTCAAAGAAGGATCGAGAATAATTTATCAAAAGCAAAACTAAGACATAAAGAATAATCTCATCTCAATTCATGGATCATCATGATCAAACGCTAATGGAAAATTAGCTACGCATAACGGAAATTGAGACGAAGATAAGAGAATTCATTTTCATTAGACTTGCCTCATCGGGTTGATAGTAAATTAATCATCAAGTTTTTGGCGCCGTTGCCGGGGATATTTCTTTGGCAATATTACGAAAGCTTCGAGTTTATTACTTCTACTAAAATTAAAAAAAAATATTATTATTATTATTATAAATTATAATTAACCCACATCATCATTTTTCTACCCCACCTAAATTCCTGGAAAGGACGCTTTGGGCTTGAATTCCCATCACAGCCTCTAGTATCGTTGCAAACCCCTCACAGGGTAGATCTCGGGAAGTCCAGGACTAACATAATCCGCCAAAAAAAAAAATCAATCAAAAAACAAATTTAATTTTCTCTTTCTTTTTTGGTAACAACTTTTTTTATCATGGAATCATCTTCTTTTTGCGCTCTTTGTGGGTCGCCCGACCACTTTAATTTTGCATGTTTTTCGGGAACCCCTCCTTCATATGATTTCAATTTTTCTGGAGTAAGTCAAAGTGGCCAATTTGACCCTTACTCTAATTTTTATCCTACTTGGGAGATGGGGAACCCGTCATATTTTTCGCATGATTTTGCCCCGCAAAGCGCCGCGCCTCAAATTTTTAATTCTATCGATAATGGGTATCTTGAATTGCAAACTTCTTTAAATAATATCAATTCGCATTTTAAGACCATTATCGATTATTTTTCTCGTGAGGCCGCATCTTTTTCTTCGTCTTCTTCTCCGTCTCCTCCAATTTCTTTATGTAATGAGTCACCGGATATCCCAGCTTGTCTTATTCCTCTCGAGGAAGATAACTATTCGGATGTTCCGGATTGTTTCCTTCCTCCTTTGGATGACACACATATGGATATTCCGGCGTGCTTCTTACCTCTTGAGGATGACGAGAAGTCTCATAATTCTCTTTCTTTTTCCGATGACGTTGGTGATTCCATTTCAGTCTTAAATTCATCTGTTCCAAATTTTTCTATTTTTAGCGAATCTTCTTTTTCTTCTTCTTCTATTTTAGATATTTCTCCTTCTTTTATTTTAGATAATCCATCTTTAGTTCTTTCAACCCCTTTTTCTTCTCCCGAAATTTCACAAGTCTCTCATTCTCCTTGTGAAATTTCAGTTAATGAAACTTCTTTTTCTACTTCTTTTATTTCTCTTTCTATTTCTTCTTCTTTTTCTTCTTCTACTTTTGACGACCCCTTCTTTCCCATTCTACATGCGGCGAAGTTCTTCTATAACTCCGTCCGTACATTGTTGGGCGTCATTCCTTTGAAGATTCCACCGCATGTCGGTGCGATTCTTCATTTCTTCTTTTTTCTTATTTACTCTCCTAAGCGCATACTTAGGGAGTTACCACTTCACTTTAGTTTTTATTTTCCATTTAGCTAACCAATAACGTCGGGCTCAGACGACGTTAAACAAAGAGCGCTCTTGGGAGGCACCCCTTGCTTATCCTTTTCTTTCTTTTTGTTTTTGCTTTTTTTATTTTGCAGGAATAAAACCCCCGGCGGTTTGTTTGGCTCCATCATTCTTCTCTTCCTTAGGCCTGAGTCGGTTTCCAGCTCAAGCATGGGGGAGCGACATCTGCATTCGGCCTCACGAATCCGGGGAAGTTGTTTTTTTTTTTATTTTTTTTTATTGCACCCCCCCCCCCCCCCCCTCTTCTTTTCTTCTTTTCTTTTTTTCCTCATACTTACTATTCAACATTGGGGACAATGTTGAACTTTAAGCATGGGGGAGTGTTTTCCCTTTCTTTTTAAGTCTTTCAAAAAAAAACACACAAAAAAATTTGAAAACAAAACAAAATAAAAAAAAATTATTATAGTTCTATTTTGTTTCTTTAGCCTTATGAAAAAATCCAAAAAATTTAAAATATATATATATAATATATTTGAAAATCAAAGTCAAAAAAAATTATTTTCTATCTTTATTTTTATGCGTCTTCTAGTGATGTGTATGCCCGAGTGGTTCTTTTGTCCTATGTAGAATTTTCTTGAATAGGTTTTCTAAACTTATTAGTTTAACATATTTTAGTTTTACGATTTTCTAATCTCTAAATATAGACATCAGTCCTTTAAGGACTATAAGTTAGCAAAGTGTAGTTTTTCTTTTTATTCGGTGTTATTGCCTAGGAACGGTTGCTAAATAGCGTTATCACTTTTTCATTTAGGAATAATTCTTTCTTGGTGTCTAGAACTTGTCCCTAACTACTCTCGAAGCATGTGCGTAGTTTTTGATTTTCACGAACTTTAGAAATGATCTAGGCCACCCTTTGACCCGTTTGAGCCTTTTGCCCACCTAAACATTACACCATTGCAAACTATTTTGGGCCTTTCCCTTTTTCTTTGTCTAAGCTCCACTTTTCACTTTTTCACCAAAGCCAAAATGCCTAACCCTTTTTCCACACTAAACCTTGAGCTTTATGTTTACTCATTTTTGTGATGGGGTTTATATTTGAAAAATGAAAAGAAACTTGAAAGCTTACATTTGGAGCTCCCATTTAGAAAAAGTAGTACCAAAAAGAAGAAGATCATCATCAAAAAAAAAATTGTGTGAAATCAAAAGAAGAGAAAAAATGAAGTTTATTCGTAGCCAATTATGAAAAGAAAAAAATTACATGGCCTTGTTTTTATTTTTGAAATGAAAAATGTTGTACCTCTCAATTCTTGTTTTTGTGCTCAACTTTGGTTTAGTGTGTTTAGTTTTCCTTTTTATCGATCTTTGAATTATCACTCCTAATCATTTACCTAAACCAAATTATTACGCCTATTAAGTCCTAGTGATCTTTAGAACGTGTTACAAATCTGCGTAGTGGAGAGAGTGTGAACGGACAAGCCTATGGACACCATCATTGATGGATTTCTTTGGAGGTTATTTTGAGGTGATTTAGGGGTAGTCGCTATTTTAGCAACCTAGTAATTCGTCTAATGCACCGTTTATTTAGAAACTCTATATTTTTGTTTTTCTTGTTTTCCTAAACTTTTGGATGTCTTGTTTTAGGGATTTAGAAATGTGTAATCCTTCTTTATGTTTTAATAATATTTTTAGGTCTCCTATTTTCAAGTTGTCTATTTTGGATATCTCACCTCACTAGTTGCTAGCATAGAAATTAGGATAATTTAATTTTCCACATTTTGGTTTTCTTAATTATGCAACTTAAAAAATATTTTCCTTTTTTGTTTCCCCTCTATTTTGATTTCCATTTGCTTGAGGACAAGCAAAGCCTAAGCATGGGGGAGTTTGATGACTAGCTTTTAGTCATCGTTTTTAGGTTAGTTTAGTTTAAATTTTCTTAGTTTTAATTATATTCTCTTTGCATTTTATGGTTGTTAAGCTTTAATATTGTTATTTTATGATTTTATGTTATTTTATGTTATGTTATGCTTTAATGTTGTTATTTTATGTTTTTATGTTTGTTATAAATAATATTGTTATGTTTGTTATTTTATGTGCTAATGTTTGTTAAGTGTAATGTTGTTATTTTTATTTTGTTGATTTTCTTTTTGTTAAAGTGTTAATGATGTTACTTTATGTTTGTTCTTTTTTATTTTATGTTTGTTAAGTGTTAATTATGTTGTATATTTTATGTTTGTTATTATGTCTTAACTAATGTTTTATTTTATTTTATTTTGTAGGAATGTTGTCGCCGCCACCTTTGCATGAAGTCGTCGCGTTCGCCGTCATGTGCCCGTCCATGCCGCCATCGTCGCCGCAACGCCATCGTCACGCCGTCAATATTCATGTCGCAACGCCATGCTCGCCGCAACGCCACGTCCGCTATGCCGCGCCATCTTCCAAGCTACACTCGCCGCGACGCCATCATCGCCATTTAACTCATCACCTTTCCCATGCAAACCATAATCCTAATTTTATATTATATCCACTCATGCAAAACTCATTCACGTGAAATTCCACCTCATAATTGTAGCCACCTTTTTATTCTCATTCATGCCACCACTTAATATTTCTCTCTCCACCTCTTCTTAATTTATATATTATACATATATAACATTAATAAACCGCCACCTTTGCATGCTCCCATTCATACATGGCCGAACCTCACCTCCCTCTCTCCTCCATCCTCTGTTATTTTTTAAATAAATTCTCTCTCTCCACTTTATTACTCATCCATCCCCCTCTTTTTCTATTTTAACTTTATATGTTATTTTTATTTTTATTTTAAATAAAAACAATGCATTTAGCCTCCTCTCTCTCCTCCCATTTAACACCATTCATGCACCCCCTCCTCCCTGCATTGAACTTTCTCCTCCTCTCTCTCCCTCATCAATATGATTCATGCATCTCCACCCCATGTGCCCCTTCATTTCTTCCATCTAGAACCTCCCCCCTCATCTATAAAAGGAACCCTTGTCCCAAGCTTTAGAGAGAGGTTAGAAGTTAGAGAGGAAGTATAGTGCTAGTGGTAATCTTGTTTTTCCTTGTTGTAATTTCTCTTCCTAGTTGTAATTTCTTTCCATTATTGTAATCCCTTTTTTAGTAGTAATCTTGTTCTTTTTCTATCGTTGTAATTCTCTTTTTATATAACTAATGAAAATGAATTCTCTTATCTTCGTCTCAATTTCCGTTATGCGTAGCTAATTTTCCATTAGCGTTTGATCATGATGATCCATGAATTGAGATGAGATTATTCTTTATGTCTTAGTTTTGCTTTTGATAAATTATTCTCGATCCTTCTTTGAAATATTTTGCGTCGACTCCGTATTTCCGGTATACGGTAGTAGGCCCTTGATCTCATTTCATAGTAGTCGAGAGACTCATTGATTTGAAAGATCGCTCAAAGAAGGAAGGAGTTGCACGCACCCCTAGAGATAGGATGACGTAAATCCTCCGGATTGGAGTCAAATCCAATAGTGCGGTTCACTTCGATAATGCGACTTTAGACCTGTTTAATTTGCGAAGAGATTCCGATTAAACCGTCTTTAAGTTAGGAGATTTAGTGCTCTAGCGAGACTATCTCTCATTTTCGGAACCGTCACGGTCAAGAATTATTTTGCAATCGTGGAACTAACTTTTATTTCTCTCTCGTCTCTTTTCATGGTGATTCTTTGATCGAACGCTAGTTTTCTCTTCTGAATTTCTGTTTAAGTAATCTCGTAGTTTAATTTAAAAATTCTCAAAAACTCATATCTTTATTCGGTAGAATAATAGAATCGTTGTGAGTAATAGTACTTGCCTGCCCCGAGTTTAAATACGACCTTGATATATTTTATATCCTATGCTATATTTCGATAGGTACACTTGCCTTAATCGAGTATAGATTGGAGAACACAAATTTCTCTATCAGAACTCAGCCTTCGCATTGGTCTTCCTCCAAGCACTCACCGCTTGGGCATTACCTTCGACTGCTGCAACCTCCTCCTTTGCATCTCCTCCAACTACCTCCCAAAGATCCTCCCCAAGCAAGTAGCTATCCATACATGACTTCCACTTCTTGTAGTTTGTTTGAGTCAGCAACTCAATCCCAAGTCCTCTTGCGTAACCTCTAATGCCTTCCATTCTAGTTTCCCGGTTTATCTCTTCCAAAGGAACTTAGCACGTGACGCTAAAACCATTGTGACTCTGATACCATGTAAGAAATTTCAAGGTCCTAAGAACACTCAACCAGCCAAGAAATAAACCACTAGCAATGGAAATGGAGAAATAACAAAAACTTGTATTAAATCAACTTCATATACAATGACGAGGTATACAATCGCGAGACATGATTTCGCGTTGTATTGGACAAAGAATAAAAACAAAATAACCCAGTACAACAATAGTGATCGGCAGACTCCCTCCTAGCCGTAGAGTTCGCTCCTTAATCACCTGTTGAACTGCTGGAACCGACAAGAGACAGAATCCAGGACCTAGTTGCTTAACCGCTACCGCCGGCGGTAAGTCTTACCGTCGTGCGTTAGTCGCCTGATCGCCAAGTACTTCTCGCAGACTTCACCGCAGTGACCGTTGCTCGCTAGCCACCTAACTACTACCGCTGGCGATAAGAGTTACTGCTGGGTGTTAGTCGCTTAGCTCGCACTGTTAACCGCGAATGTCTAACCGCAACCTTGCCTCCTGATCTGATGCTTTGTACAACTGACAGGGGTATATGGACTCCTATTTATAGGATAAGGGGGAACCTTCCGAAACCAGACTACCGCCTGGCGGTAGCAATACCGCGGGCGGTATAGCTCACTTCAATTTTAACAAGTTCATTATTTTCGATCATCCAGATCCATTAGTAGAGATTTGATAGCCCGACTGAAAATCTATCACACATCAGATATTTATATCTGCTAGATGGTATAAAAATTCAAGCTCAGTCAGAGATGTTTTTTTGACTTGCTGAAGAAAAGCGTTGATTCAATAAAGTCATATTTTCCTATAAAAAAACAAGCCTTATATTGTATTACAAGGCAAGGGCTTGTTGAATTCAAGCTATTTTTAACACTCTTGATTCACGGCAAAAAGGTGTTAGCACGCCCAAATCACCCAAACTGACTAAGTGCCTCGACAAAGTACAAACATAACTGGGCGGCGCTTAAACTAGGTGAATGTCTGAAATGGGCAAGCGCCCAAACTGGACAGGATTAAGCTCTATGTGATCACACGGCACAAACAAGAGAGAGATCCCGATTATTTTATTATTAGACGAGGTGGTCGTGTTACATTAGTGTAGGCGTGCACAAAAGGTCTGGCAGGCCCCGGACTTTCAGGTCCTCACGCCCTGACCTCCCTTCCTAAAGCGGGTCTGGGAGGGCTTGATGGTCAGGCTTTTACCAGGCCTAGGCCTAGGCCCGACTAAAATCTATTTATATTAAATTTATTTTTAAATTTAAAATTACATAATCAAAAGATACTTTTTTTGTATTTAAAATATTTTATCCCAAAGGTAAATCGTGCACTCTGCAAAGTAAAATCCCGCCCTGGCCTTTACCGCCCTGGCCTGGGCGGGATTTACCTGCCCCAAGCGGGATTTATTAAATCCCGCCCTGCCCAAGGCGGGATTTACCAAAATCCCGCCTAGGAAATCTCGCCCAGGTGGGATTTAGCTCAGGCGATTGTGGCTTGGCGCTCAGGCCCGAACAGGTCAGGCCTATGCTAGGCCCAGGCCAGGCCTGGGGCCTGAACTAGGCCTGTAACAGATCAGGCTTCTGGCTAAAATGGGGTCTTACTTAGGCCCCCAAGGCCTGGCCTGGGCCTGGAATGTCTGTCTGGATCTGGCCTGGTTAGGCTTGGGCCCGGGCAGGCCTAGTCCAGGCCCAAGGTTTTGGAACACCTCTACATTGTAGAAGTCCAGGCCAGGAATATCTGAGGACCGTCGTAGTGAATACCTGAGGCCCGCCGAGCTGAATACCTAAGGCTGGACGAGGTGAATACCTGAAACCCGCCGAGTTGAATGCTTGAGGCCGCCGAGCTGGACTCCTGAGGTGTCTTCCTTATGCATTCCTAATCTCGACGAATTACGGGTTATACCATTGCGACGGTGGAAAGACGGTGATGTGGATTCCTTGAATCCGCACCAAACACAGCCTAAAGCTGCCATAAAAGCAATTGCAGGAAAAATAATTGGAGGAAAACCAAATGCCTTCCAAAATAGTGGTGGCGGTGGGAATTGCGCTTTTCTTTTTTGACGGTACAATCCCAAACAAAGCCTATGACCACACAATTTGTGGAATACTCGCAATTGACGACAATACCCCGTGTTACCTAAAAATGTTCATTGCCCACCATTATAATTGCGACTTGCACGCCGCTTACATTAATGTACAATGTGTCACTTCCATCAGCTCCTTATGTGTCACTTCCTTCATGCCCCGCATACGTGTAGGGTGACAGCTCCTTATGTGTCACTTCCTTCATGCCCCGCATACGTGTAGGGTGTGGTTCCTATCCGATACTGAGAAAATCATATGGGTCGCTCGTAATTTTTATTTTGAGCAATTTTGTTGGGGGGGGGGGGGGGGGGCATTTACACTAGAGAGAATCTCATTTTGAACCAGAAATAAAAAATGGGGGATTAGGAAGTCTTAGACACATACCCATGTCATTGCAATCAAACAAAAAAGAAGAAAAGTTTGTTTTTGCTTTTTGGCAAAATTCATCCATTAGTCAAAATTGAGGGCCAAGCAAAGGCGAACCTACATAGGGTCAAGTGTAGGCGGTTACCTACACTGGAATTTAAAAAATATTTTTCAATAATAGAAAACAGGTTATTTGTCATGATAAATAAAGTATCAGCGAATATATAATATGAAAAATATTATATATAGAGTTGCCTTTGTAGCTTAGTTGGTGGAGTGCTTGATTCATGTGGTCTTTGGTTCTAATCCTAGAGATGAATATATACTTAAAGTTTTATTTTTTTTATAAATAAACTCATTATTATGTCATTGTTTTTAAAAAAAAATCATAAACAAATGCATTGCTATGTTCTTACTTAAAGTATACTTTTTATAAACAAGTTAATTAGTATGTTGCCAATTAAAGTTTTTTTAATTATAAAAAAAATATGTCAATATTTAATGTTTTTTTTGCAATATGTCTATAGACTATATATGGAAAATATTTATATTTTTAATAAATTTTGTTTGAACAAAAAAATCTGCAAAATTATGATGACATGAAAAATTGAACTTATGACCTTTTATTCTAAAACATAAGACCATACCACTATATCAATCCTAATTTATTCAACATTTTATGGACAGTAACAATTTATATTATATATATAACGACAGTTTTTTCTTAATTTTTATCCATAAACAATTTTTTTTACCTTAATTTTTATCCATAGATAATTTTGTTTAAATTCAGTGTGTACGGCCGCCCACATTGAGCCTTATATAAGTCCGCCCCTATGTACACCATGTCGACAAATATCAGTTGTCCTAAGCCAATGACAACAACAACATCGCAACCAGGGCGCCCTCTCAACCCTGCTGCAATCAAAATATTGTGGACAACTCTTTTGTCAACTTTTTTTTACTAAGGCTCAATTTGGCGTGGATGTGTGGCGTATTTGGGAAATAAGAAATAAGGTTGCACAAAATTTTTTTAATAGTGCATAAAATGTTCCAAATTAGTTTTGGGGGTGCACATAGCTGAGTTTGATCTACGAATATCCAAATTTGATGTGCGAATAGCTAAATTTTGATGTGCTTATAATAAATTGAAAAACAAAAATGGGGGTGTCGGTGTCCCTTTGGCCCCCCTCTAAATCCGCCCCTGGGCGTGGTGCGGAGGTCGTGTTTGTGACCGCGCGAGTCCCGTCCTCACCCAAAGAACTTCATTCATTTTTATCTTCAAAACTAGTTTTTTCTTGGCGATGCGCGGTCATAAACATTGTCATCCAAAACATACATTCTATAATGGCGGCTTTTTTGTACGTCCAAACTCACCGGAGCACGGTGAGCAAAAACGCGGTGCCAAACAGAGCCTGAGTGTGCATTGATTGTCATTTGAGGACTCATGAGAATAATCTTAGTTAGATCGAAATAATTATATTGATGATGATTATAGTTAATGATTATTTATTTGTTGAAATGAGAAATAGTTTTGAGAATTTGAACTTCAAAATTAAAGTGAATAATTTAGATCTTAACAATTTTAGGGATGATGACGTACACAGTTGATCCATCTAAGTCAGCTCGGGTCCATGCCCAAAAATGCATCTGATATTGGTACTGTTCGAGGATCTCAGCGATCCCACCCCCAAATTGTAAAGGCGAAAATACATCTAGTGCGTCCGAGCCAGGTCCGATTGCTTCTGTATTTTATTTTCGTTGGATGTGTTGTAGAGATGTATTACATTTGATTTAGGCTCCGTTTGGGGGGACTTATTTTCACCGGTCAAGTGGTTACGACCGCATGAACCGGATCTTAATTAGGGTCCGAT
Organism: Dactylorhiza incarnata; assembly: GCA_033032865.1. Classification (NCBI taxonomy): domain Eukaryota; kingdom Viridiplantae; phylum Streptophyta; class Magnoliopsida; order Asparagales; family Orchidaceae; genus Dactylorhiza; species Dactylorhiza incarnata. The sequence continues at coordinate 448,735 of JAWHQI010000184.1, read as the reverse complement.
TCATGTGGTCGTAACCGCTTGACCGGTGAAAATAAGTCCCTCCAAACAGAGCCTTAGTTAGCAAGCATTAACTTAACCGAAGTTAGACGGAGACACGTAATCATTTGACTTGATCAGGATGAGTTTTGTTTTCTTCATACTCCCATTTTGAACATTAACATTAATTCGGAGCCTAACTACCCATATTTTATTATTCCATTAAAATTATTTTATTATTATTTACTTTGGTGTGAACCAAAGCCCTTCTTCCTCCCCACATTTCCATTTCCCCACAAATTTTTTTAGGGGTGTGCAGTGTTCCTTCCACGCACATGAGCGCCGCCGCTATGCCCGCCTTCCGCGCGCCGTCCATCGCCGTCGTCGTAGCCGGTAAACCTGCTCGGACCGCCCGAGTTGCTCGGGCCGCCCGAGGGGCATGGTCGTAATATTCCAAAAATCAGTGATCCGGGTGACCAGAATCGCGCGTTGTTATTCGTCTGTTCAATTGTCAAGAGGGCGCAATTACCGGCGTGTCTCCCAAAAAACTATTAAGACACTCAGGACATCATTTGTAGAGGACAGAAAAACAGAAGGGGGCAAAGCTCTGAGGTTTTCCAGCGAAGAGTTGCAGAAGTTCAACTCAGAGACGGGAAGACTTTACTCATCACTCATCTTCCCACTCTGACAACGAGTCCGTTCCAGTGCGTGCATCTACGCACTGCTCAGCACGCGCTCCCTGCGTGTTCCACTATACTCTTAAGACTCCACCAGAAGGTGCTCTGTGCCATGCTCCAGAAAGCGCTCCGCTTCAATACCGAGACTGCTCCAGTGCCTCCGAGCTCCACTCAGCCCGTGCTTCCCAGGTGTCTGCTCAAGTGCGTGCCTCCGGCTCCGCTCAGCACGCGCTTCTCGCGTGCCCGCTCTGATACCGAGACTGCTCCAATGCGTGCCCCCGCGCTCTGCCCAGCACGCGCTTCCCGCTTGCCCGCTCTGATACCGAGACTGCTCCAGTGCGGCTTCCGCGCTCCGCCCAACACGCGCTTCGCGCGTATCCGCTCAAATACCAAGACTGCTCCAGTGTCTGCCTCCGCAGTCCGCCCAGCACGCGCTTCCTGTTGGGGATAGCGCGGAATCCATCCCTCAGGCACAACCAAATTAACAGAGGGCGACACAAGAAGGGCACAAAAATCCTGAACCATGTGCACTGCATATATAAAATATATAACTACAATATTCATATACGAAGAAGTATACCAACGCCCGTTACAGAAAACGCCGCGGAGAAGCCGGACACGCTCGATCCGCGGGAGAGAAAACAATCTTGACTGCAATCTGCTAGCACATCGAACGCACAAGGTTCGTGACAGAACAAACCTTCGTCGTCGTTAGACGACCCACTACCACCGGAGAAGCACCCCACGGTCCCCACCAATACTTGGCCTTGCTGGCGTCTATGCAGCTCGTCACCGTCTCACCGCCCACCATAAACTCGCCGCACCCACTGTAGTCCGCATCAGCCTTGTCGCACTTGTTGCCGCCAGCCACGGCCTTGCCGCACTCATTGTAGCCCGCCGCCGCCTTGCCGCACTTGCATCCGCTGACCTATTCCCGCTGACGTACTCCGACATTCGACGGGGCCCATGGCCGCACTTGGTGTCGAGTCCAAAAAAAGGAATCGCACTCAATTTCTTCTCGGGAGCTTACTTCCTCTGGTTGGCCATTTCAAGGTGATGTCAGTCAAAGTTTTAATTCCTCCCTTTTTTTCTTTATTATATGTTCACGTGGGTTGCATGGAGAGGGAGGTAGGTTAGCTTTTTTTTTTTTTTTATGATGGTGGGGTGTTGAAGAGTCAAACCAACGTAACAATCATCACTTTGGTTTGAATTTCAAACACCACATTCTACACAAAACATTAGTTTGCATGTAGCACCGTCTGCACATAACACTAATCTGTACGAAGAATCAACTACACAAAGCACTGGTCTGCACGAAGCACCACCTCAAGTTTGAGGTGTCAGCCGACTTACCCCAGTCGACTCCATCTCTGCTCTGGTTCATATAAGGGATGTCGACGCACCCGGATCGCAAAAGCTGACTCACTGAACCGAGTCACAGAAGGAAGATCCACTGCACCACCACGACCAACCACCATGTCACCCGCAGAAATTATGGGCACACCACATCGCATTGTGGTTCCCATCATCTGGTACAGGCTACCGCACTGCACAACTCACCTGAGCACGGTGCGCCCTCACTTCACGGTCAGGACAATTCACCCAGGCCACCCAACTGTAGCCACTTAAGTCTAATATGCTTAACGACGTCGAATCCCTACGTAGCTTGGGCACTATATGCGCCCTCTCAAGTTTGCGCACCACCTTATCATGCATCCTCATGTTACTCATCCCTGTCTCCGTGACCTCGTACCTCGAGTCGTCACTTCCAGATAGGCCTGCAAGCGGGTCGGTTTGGTTCGATTTTATGCAAAACCGAAACCGAACCGAATAGCCTCGGTTTTTACTCACCCAAAACCGAAACCGAACCGAAACCAATCGGTTCGGTTCGATTTTTTACCTATCGGTTCGGTTTATTCATCATAAGCAGTTATACATCAAACATATGCTGATGTTAAGGTACAAAACAAAAATAGCATAACTAATGACCACTATAAATCGTGCTACTTTTTGAAACTTCTAAAGATAGCGATTTCACTACACCCAACGACAATTAAACTCGGAATCAACTATAGTTCATAGCTAAAATATTACAGGAATTAAACCTATAATATTTTAGCAATCTAAAACAATTTATCTTTTAATAATGTAGAATTTCTCTATTCATAAACTTGGAATCAGCTACAGTTATTAGTTGCACAACTTTAGATGATAATCTCAACCAAATGATGCTTCATAAAACATCAACGTGGTAGATAAAAACTATTTCAGTTATAGAAATTCATAATCACAACAAAAGTCAATACTACAAATTTTAAACAATAACAAAAGTCAATCCTCAAAATTTAAAACAATAACAAAAGTCAAATGAATAACGTAATGCAAAAAACTGAATGTAATGCCGCTCACTAAAAGCCACGTGAATTTCACGCGAACAACCCGCATAAATTAATGTTGCTCCCTCGGTTCGGTTCGGTTCAATCGGTTTTCCCATGGGGAAAACTGAATCGAACCGAATGGGGGTCAGTTTTCGACCCCTGAAAAGCCAAAACCGAACCGAACCGAACCGAGGGAGCAACATTAATTTATGCGGGTTGTTCGGTTCTGTTTGGTTGGTTCGGCCCGGTTCGGTCGGTTTCGGTTTTTGACGCACACCCTTACTTCCAAAGAACAAAACATCGATGCATCAGAGCAATTGTGTTGCGTCACACCTGGATCCAATATCCAGCTGTCAGAGTCACTCTGACTCTCAATGATGGAGAGGGCATCATCACTCTGCACCCTGACCCAGGGTCACTCAGTCCGCATCCTGGCCACAAGGCCTTTTCGTATGCAGCGAACTCGCTCTCATGTTTGACCACACTGTTTGTAATGAGAATATACCATACCCTCTTTCGGACTTGATTGAGATCGTGCTCTCTCAATCCCTTACCGAACTACCTCACCTTACCCTTCGCTGCTACCAAGATGTGACCGCTCACAGGAGTAGGGCCCTTTGACATCTGTCTGGATAGCACCACGATCGTGACCTCCTCTAGCTCCATTGTATCATTCTCATACAAGAGCTTTGTCACCAAGGATGATAAGTCTTTGTGAGCGAGGTAAGAAGTGATAGAGTCTTCACGTCTTCCTATGTATCTGCGCCAACTGCTTTAATTGACACAGAAAACCTATGAACACATTTTGGTGTTCCCAATTATTGTCTCCTCCTTGTAACATATCAATAGACATCATGACCCTCTCATGGACTTGCACATGTCATAGGTCAAACTCGCAATTGCCGTTGAACTTCACTGAAAAAACTGTTCAAATTCACGTTCTTCCCTATCACAGTTGTCCTCTGACATTATTAGGAGACTTGATTAATTCAAAGGTTGAATTTGAAATGATGGGGGAGCGGATCTAGTTGTCACCCACCAATCAAATCTTTCCATGAATGTCCAATCAGTCTCCTACAGAACCTAGGTCTAATAGCACTTGTTGGGGATAACGAGGAATCCATCCCCAGGCGCAACCAAATTAATACAAGACGACACAAGAAGAGCACAAACATCCTGAACCATGTGCACTGCATATATAAAATATATAACTGCAATATTCATATACGAAGAAGTATACCAACGCCCGTTACAGAAAATGCAGCGGAGAAGCCGGACTCGCTCGATCCGCGGGAGAGAGAGTAATCTTGACTGCAATCCGCTAGCATAGCGAACGCACAAGGTTCGTGACAGAACGAACCTTCGTCGTCGTTAAACGACCCACCACCACCGGAGAAACACCCCACCGATACTTGGCCTTGACGCGTCTATGCAGCCCGTCACAGCCTCACCGCCCACCATAAACTCGCCGCACCCGATGTAGCCCGCATCAGCCTTGCCACACTTGTTGCCGCCCGCCACGACCTTGCCGCACTCATTGCAGCCCGCCGCCGCCTTGCCGCACTCATTGCAACCCGCCGCCGCATTGCCTTGATACTAGTGAATTTCATCAGAACTGGGTCTTACCCTGTGATTTTTCTCCTTTCCGGGTTTTCCACTTACAAATCTTGTTTTCTGTTGTTGGTTGTACATTTTGACTGTTCACGCGCTTGACTCACTCTCGAGCTAAGACGGTTCGATTCCTCCGGTCCATAAGAACGCTAAGCGACCCACAACAAAATCATATTGTCGGCATATATATATTGTCTAGATTCTTCACCTCTAAAGAATGTGCTAACTACAAAGATACTCAATCACCAAAAATAGAAAACTTTGTAGGAACAATTTGATACTACATTGTACACACTTAAAAAGACTTTAAAAAGCCCACCTAAAATGAGAAACTTTGCATTTACTGCTTCATAAATGCATGCATTATATAAACATCCCTCAATCTTCAATGAAATACGGAAATACAAAAAAAAATAAAATCGCTTACGTCATATATATATATATATTCTAAGAAATTAAAATTATAACAGAAAATCGTATATGAAATTTAGCAAATGTTTAACATAATTACCTTCCCACAGAGTCCACATCCTTCCTGCTGCTGAACATTCACCTTCACCTTCACCTACAGATTGAATCAAGTAGATTTTATTTAAAAAAAAAACAATTTTGATGCAAGAGAATTTTTTTCAGTCGAACAGTTTAGATCAAACAGACCATCTTGTGGAGAGTTTCCAACTCATCGTGAATCTTCCTGTCTTTCTCCATGCGAACCTTCTTAATGGCGACCTCCAAGTTCTGCTCGACCACGTGCAGAACCGGAAGAGTGTATTCTTCCCCCTCGTCAATCTTCAAAAACCTCAGCTCTCTCTCCAAAATCCCGCACATTCTCTCCACCTCTTCAACATTCTCCCATCCTCCCCCCTGCACACAGAAGCCAAAGCCAGTTCAAGAGGAAAGCAGAAAACACTCTGTTTCGAAAACAGAGTCTCACCTCTCCCCGTTCTTTCGAAATCCTGGTCCGAGTGGCCGCCTCGTACCTCCTCAACAGTTCCTGCGCACTGCAACAATGGAAGAGGATCCAGCATTGATCAGAAGAGGAAGAAGAGTAGAATATAAGGACGAATATTAAGAGTGGAGTGCGCGCGTACTTGGGAACAGAGGGGGAGTGGTAGTGGTAGAGTTTGCCGGAGGAGGAAAAGAGGAGGAGGAGGAGGTCGGCGTCGCAGAGGACGGCGAGCTCTCTGGCTTTCTTAAAGAGACCGTCTCTTCTCTTATAGAAGGTGGACTGCCGCTGCGTCGAATTCTCGATCCGCTTTATCTCCATCCTCCCTCTCCCCATCATCACACCACTGCAGCTCAGAACGGCCTTCAATCCCGGCTTCGGTTTGGCAACGCAGGGGGGCTCAAGGAAGAAACTTGACATAAATATGGAAAAGCGGTGCAGATGCCCTCCGGGTTTTCAGAAAGAGAAAAAAGATTGTGGGGGGTTTGAGCATGGAATCGCATGATCTTTTCTGCACGCAAAAGTCACAGCAGAGTAGGCTCTCTCGGTTGGGAAAATGACATCAGGTTTGAGAAGTGGGACACCATTGTTGCAGCGTACATCCATGAAACGTCAATCGGGCTCTCTGCTTGGAGAAGGTGGCGGTAGGAATCAATCTTGCAGGTTCATAACTGGGAGGCAATGCGGTGTGGCCGCTCTCATCAGTTAACTGGAACCGCCATTGCCATCTCTCTCTCTCTCTCTCTCTCTCTCTCTCTCTCTCTCTCTCTCTCTCTCCTCTTCTCTCTTTTGGGGCCTGTCTTTATTTCTAGGAGTACTTTTATCTCGGGAGAAGCGAGTCGGGGGGAGAGGGGTGATGAAGCAATCATCTGCTGTTTTAATGGCGTTTCTTGTCACCTTGTTACGTTAGGCAAGTGATGTTATATGCAGGCCTGTTTTGGCTCCAAACTCCACCGCTCATCCGAAGCCGCCTGGGCCGCCATCCGCTCATGCGCCGCCGGGCTCCCTCTCGGAACCCGATAACCTCTGCGTGACCTAGCCTTCGCAGCATCGAGCAGGAATCGAACCAAACAAATGGCTATCCGCCCTTAAAATTTAATTTTAGGACTTAACATGCAAAGCCTTCCCTGTATTCGCACTTCATCCTTTCGCCCGTGTCGCAACCGGAGAGCCTTCTCCATTTTCTGGCGATGCGCGCTGTCTCCTTGCTCCGGGGGCGGCCATTCCTTCAGTTCTCTGGTCGGTTTGAATAGCATTTGAAATGTGTGATCTCGTATCTTTTTTCGCCATGATCCCGTGTTTCCCCTTTCCAAGCTTTTTTTTTCTTATTCCGATTAGAAGAGAATAACTAGACAACCATGGCGAAAAGTTCCGTCAAGCTCGAATGTCCTATTGGTTCGTTCTTTTATGTAGGGAAATTTTGATTTTCTGCTTAGAACTAAGACAGTGCGAGTCTGAATTAAATTAATGTTTGAATAGATGATTTCTTACCAGCTTAGAGCTAAGATCTCCGGCGCATCGAGCAGGAATCGAACAAAAATAATTGGCCTATATGTATTAAATTTGGCATGCATGAACAATTTTTTGGCCTGCATACATCCACGGCCTGCATAAAGCCAAAACAGGCCTGCATATAACATCAGATTTTTTTGGTAGGAGTACCGCATTCTCTCCCGCGTGAAATGTATAGTATCCATTTAGAGTTCATTTGGTTCAGCGTTTAAGAGGCGCTGTTGCGGTCCACTCAAGGTTCCGGTAGATCAGACTAAATTGAACCGTCTTAGCCCGGGAGCGTTCGAACGTGCACACAGTCACAGAAAAGGAAAAGCTGACAAGACAATTTTTTTAACGTGAAAAACCCGTCAACTCGGTGAAAAACCACGCGGACGGGCCTGGTGCCGACCAAAACTTCCACTATTTGTTGGTTGTACAGAGCTTTTTCGAAGAACTCGAGGGCGACAGACCGCCTCTCGTTACAATTGTTGAGAGAGAGAGAGAGATGTGTTCGGAGGGTGACAGGCCACCGCTCACGGAGCTAAATCTTCCGCCTGCTGCAGAGGGGAATGCTGCGCTCTAAGTGCTTTTGAGGCTTTGAATGCTGCTCGAAGGTTGGATCGATGCGCTCTGTGTTTTTTTGTCTTTGTGGCTTGTCTCCTGCTGCGCGAGAGGAGTTTGGAGTGCTGGTCTTGACGTTGGCTGACACGTTTGTTCTTGAGCGCACAGAGGCGTGCTTGTTCTTGAGCGCACGGAGGCGGGCTTGAAGTGGAGCGCACGAAGGTGCGCTTGGAGCGGAGCGCACAGAGGCGGGCTTGAAGTGGAGCGCACAAAGGTGCGCTTGGAGCGGAGCGCACGGAAGCGCGCTTGGAGCGGAGTGCACGAAGGCGCGCTTGTGAGCGCGCAAGGAGGAGGCGCGCTTGGGAGCGCGTAAGGAGGACGCGCAAGGAGGGCGTGCGCTTGGGAGCGCGCAAGGAGGACGCGCGCCTGGGAGCGCGCAAGGAGGAGGCGAGCTTGTGAGCGCACAAGGAGGACGCGCGCTTGGGAGCGCGCAAGGAGGACGCGCGCTTGGGAGCGCGCAAGGAGGACGCGCGCTTGGGAGCCCGCAAGGAGGACGCGCGCTGGTGAGCGCACAAGGAGGACGCGCGCTTGGGAGCGCGCAAGGAGGACGCGTGCTTGGGAGCGCGCAAGGAGGAGGCGCGCTTGTGAGCTCGCAAGAAAGAAGGAGGAGAGAGAAAATTCGTAGGAAGATTTTCCCGGCCGGAGAGAGAGAAAATCTCAAAAGAGGGGAGAGATGGAGGAGGAGAAGATGGAAAAAAGAGAAGCCTTGTGGTTCTATTTATAGTTTTTGAGGGTGACACTTTCGTAATTAAATTGGTGGTTATGGTAGTTATGGTGGTTATGCGGCTACCCGCACACCATAACCAATTTATGTGTTATACGCACACTTATCATGAATATAGCTACGCACACACAAGTTTGTATAGTTTTGCGGTGATATGTATTCATATGAAGGATATGGTTATGCGCACACCATAACCATATTATTTGATATACGCAGACCGTATTGAAGGATTTTACTATTTGCACCCTATGATGGGGGATTTTACTATTTGCACCCCATGATGGGGGATTTTACTATTTGCACCCCATGATGTGAGATTTTACTATTTGCACCACATGATGGGGGATTTTACTATTTGCACCCCATGATGGGGGATTTTACTATTTGCACCCCATGATGTGAGATTTTACTATTTGCACCACATGATGGGGGATTTTACTATTTGCACCCCATGATGGGGGATTTTACTATTTGCACCCTATGATGTGAGATTTTACTATTTGCACCATATGATGAGGGATTTTACTATTTGCACTCCATGATGGGGGATTTTTACTATTTGCGCCACATGATGGGGGATTTTTACTATTTGCCCTCCATGATGGGTGGTTACGGGGATAGTGGGGTTTATCTTGGTCAACCTCATTTCCTCCACCAAATGAGGCGAGTGATGTTCATTAGCGCACTGCCCGAATGCACTGCCTGAACGTTTTGTGAGACCACATCACGTATCATCTTCACGGGTGCACATCATAAGCCCCCCAAACCTTCGGAGTCCGAATTATTGTGCGGAGGAGTTCGGAGGTTTTGATTTTTTCTGCGGCGGCTTCGATCATTGTTATCTTCGTGGCGCCTTGGGTAGGAATTGCTGTTGTAGGATGAGTGTGCAGTTTTTCACATAATAGAAGATAAGTTTACGCGAGTCTGAACTCACATCTTTTTACATAATAGAAGATAAGTTTGCGCGAGTCTGAGCTCGCGGCTTTTTACATTGTAGAAGATAAGTTTGCGCGAGTCTGAGCTCGCGGATTTTTACTTAGTAGAAGATAGATTTGCACGAGTCTGAGCTCGCGGCTTTTTACATAGTAGAAGATAGATTTGCGCGAGTCTGAGCTCCCAGCTTTTTACATAGTAAAAGATAAGTTTGCGCGAGTTTGAGCTCGCGACTTTTTACATAGTAGAAGATAAATTTGCGTGAGTCTGAGCTCGCGGCTTTTCACATAGTAGAAGATAGATTTGCGCGAGTCTAAGCTCCCGGCTTTTTACATAGTAAAAGATAAGTTTGCGAGAGTCTGAGCTCGCGACTTTTTACATAGTAGAAGATAAATTTGCGTGAGTCTGAGGTCGCGGATTTTTACATAGTAGAAGATAGGTTTGGTCGGTGAAGAGCGTATGTATTCAAACCGTGTACGGACGTAGGAGGGGCAAACACTTACGTTGTCGGGACCTTACTGCGGTGGAGAAGGGCGAATCTTCAATCGACGACAGTGAGAGATTGCCGTGAGCGCGCTGCCCGGAGGCAGTTGGTGTTCATTAGCGCACTGCCCGGAGGCAGTTGCTGTTCATTAGCGCACTGCCCGGAGGCAGGTGCTGTTCATTAGCGCACTGCCCGGAGGCAGGTGCTGTTCATTAGCGCACTGCCCGGAGGCAGGTGCTGTTCATTAGCGCACTGCCCGGAGGCAGGTGCTGTTCATTAGCGCACTTCCCGGAGGCAGGGGCTGTTCATTAGCGCACTGCCCGGAGGCAGGTGCTGTTCATTAGCGCACTGCCCGGAGGCAGGTGCTGTTCATTAGCGCACTGCCCGGAGGCAGGTGCTGTTCATTAGCGCACTGCCCGGAGGCAGGTGCTGTTCATTAGCGCACTGCCCGGAGGCAGGTGCTGTTCATTAGCGCACTGCCCGGAGGCAGGTGCTGTTCATTAGCGCACTGCCCGGAGGCAGGTGCTGTTCATTAGCGCACTGCCCGGAGGCAGGTGCTGTTCATTAGCGCACTGCCCGCAGGCAGGTGCTGTTCATTAGCGCACTGCCCGAAGGCAGATGTTGTTCATTCAAATAGACGTCCTGGAGGTATTGAGGGGCGTGTTTCTTTGGTGCTGCCGAGGTCGTGGATTGCCATGACATTCATTGTTCCTCCTGAGGACTGATGAAGCATCTTGCTCCCTTTTCCTTTTCACGTCTCTATCAAACTGTTGTTGATGCGCTTCAATTGCTTCGTCGGTGACGATCTGGGCGTCGATCCGTCGAATAAGATCGAGATAGCTTGGCACGGTTTCCCGCATCAGTGCGGAGTGGAAGCCACCAGGGCGGAGCCCTCCGAGGAGAAAACCTCGCAAGAGCTCCGGTCTTATCCCAGGGATTTGTCGTGCCTCGGTGGTGAAACGACGGAAGAAATCTTTAAGGGTTTCCCTTTCGCCTTGACGGATCCCGGATAGGTGGGAAGGATCTTTGACTATCCTGCGGCTAGGGATGAACTGGTCCGTGAATTGTTGAGTCAGTTCTGCGAAATCCTTGATTTCTCCCTCCTTCAGGGATAGGAACCAGGTGCGAGCCTGTCCTTTCAAAGTCGACGGGAATGCCTAGCACAACAATGGATCTGGGGCATTACAGAGTTGCATCATGATTGCGAAGTGCCTGACGTGCTCCGATGGGTCGCCCGCTCCATTGTACGTCTCAATCTTTTGGAGCTTGAAGCCAATGGGAATCGGATGTGCCAGAACCTCTGGTGAGAACGGTGAGCGACGATGGAGAGGGCGAGGGGCCAAAGCGGCACCCCTGCATTGCTTGTTCGTGCTCTTCGAAAATTATGTCACGAACTTCTTCACACGCGAGCCTTACGTCTACGGGCTCACGGTATGCTGCTTCAGGGCGGTCATGGTGATACTGAGCATCAGGTCCTCCGTTAGGATGGGCCCCGCGGTCTTGGACACTCGTACTGGTGAGTTCTCCTTCGGGTTTGCTGCTAAGAGAGTGGAGGGGAGCTAGATCAGCCTGACCCCCGGGGGGATTGATCCTTCACTTGTGCGGACGACTTTTCCTGCCATGATCTCTAGTCACAAGTACCGTTGTGCAGTGGGTACTGTCTTCAGAATCTTCTTCAAGCTTTGGGGGAACTCCGTTCCCACAGACGGCGCCAAACTGTTGCAGTCCACTCAAGGCTCCGGTAGATCAGATTAAATTGAACCGTCTTAGCCCGGGAGCGTTCGAGCGTGCACACAGTCACAGAAAAGGGAAAGCTGACAAGACAATTTTTTTAACGTGGAAAACCCGTCAACTGGGTGAAAAACCACGCGGGCGGGCCTGGTGCCGACCAAAACTTCCACTATTTGTTGGTTGTACAGAGTTTTTCCGAAGAACTCGAGGGCGACAGACCGCCTCTCGTTATAATTGTTGAGAGAGAGAGAGAGAGATGTGTTCGAAGGGTGACAGGCCACTGCTCACGGAGCTAAGTCTTCCGCCAGCTGCAGAGTGGAATGCTGCGCTCTAAGTGCTTTTGAGGCTTTGAATGCTGCTCGAAGGTTGGATCGATGTGCTCTGTGTGTTTTTGTCTTTGTGACTTGTCTCCTGGTGCGCGAGAGAAGATTGGAGTGCTGGTTTTGACGGTGGCTGACACGTTTGTTCTTGAGCGCACAGAGGCAAGCTTGTTCTTGAGCGCACGGAGGCGGGCTTGAAGTGGAGCGCACGAAGGTGCGCTTGGAGCGGAACGCACAGAGGCGCGCTTGGAGCGGAGTGCACGGAGGCGGGCTTGAAGTGGAGCGCACGAAGGTGCGCTTGGAGCGGAGCGCATGGAAGTGCGCTTGGAGCGGAGTGCACAGAGGCGTGCTTGTGAGCGCGCAAGGAGGAGGCGCGCTTGTGAGCGCGCAAGGAGGAGGCGCGCTTGTGAGCGCGCAAGGAGGAGGCGCGCTTGTGAGCGCGCAAGGACGAGGCGTGCTTGGGAGCCCGCGAGGAGGACGTGCGCTTGGGAGCGCGCAAAGAGGACGCGCGCTTGGGAGCGAGCAAGGAGGGCGCGCGCTTGGGAGAGCGCAAGGAGGACGCGCGCTTGGGAGCGCGCAAGGAGGACTCGCGCTTGGGAGCGCCCAAGGAGGACGCGCGCTTGGGAGCGCGCAAGGAGGAGGTGCGCTTGTGAGCGCGCAAGGAGGAGGCGCGCAAGGAGGAGGCGCGCAAGGAGGAGGCGCGCTTGGGAGCGCGCAAGGAGGAGGCGCGCTTGGGAGCGCGCAAGGAGGACGCGCGCTTGGGAGCGCGCAAGGAGGACGCGTGCTTGGGAGCGCGCAAGGAGGACGCGCGCTTGGGAGCCCGCAAGGAGGACGCGCGCTGGTGAGCGCACAAGGAGGACGCGCGCTTGGGAGCACGCAAGGAGGACACGTGCTTGGGAGCGCGCAAGGAGGAGGCGCGCTTGTGAGCTCGCAAGGAAGAAGGAGGAGAGAGAAAATTCGTAGGAAGATTTTCCCGGCCGGAGAGAGAGAAAATCTCAAAAGAGGGGAGAGATGGAGGAGGAGAAGATGGAAAAAAGAGAAGCCTTGTGGTTCTATTTATAGTTTTTGAGGGTGACACTTTCGTAATTAAATGGGTGATTAGGGTAGTTCTGGTGGTTATGCGGCTACCCGCACACCATAACCAATTTATGTGTTATACACACACTTATCATGAATATAGCTACGCGCACACCAGTTTGTATAGTTTTGCGGTGATATGTATTCATATGACGGATATGGTTATGCGCACACCATAACCATATTATTTGATATACGCAGACCGTATTGAAGGATTTTACTATTTGCACCCTATGATGGGGGATTTTACTATTTGCACCCCCCATGATGGGGGATTTTACTATTTGCACCCCATGATGTAAGATTTTACTATTTGCACCCCATGATGGGGGATTTTACTATTTGCACCCCATGATGGGGGATTTTACTATTTGCACCCCATGATGTGAGATTTTACTATTTGCACCCTATGATGAGGGATTTTACTATTTGCACCCCATGATGGGGGATTTTTACTATTTACACCCCATGATGAGGGATTTTTACTATTTGCCCTCCATGATGGGTGGTTACGGGGATAGTGGGATTTATCTTGGTCAACCTCATTTCCTCCACCAAATGAGGTGAGTGATGTTCATTAGCGCACTGCCCGAATGCACTGCCTAAACGTTTTGTGAGACCACATCACATATCATCTTTACGGGTGCACATCAGACGCGTTTTGAGGAAACGCTACCGCACGACGGCAAAACAAATGGAACGTCGGCTCCGTTTGCCGCGTTTCGCCCCGCAGCAAGGAGGAAAAGCCACAGAATCGCTCCGTTTCCAGCCTTGGCTCGTCCCCTCCAGTCCGACCGCGCGTCTCCACCCGTCTTCTCTGCCCGCCACCGCCGCGCCAAATAAAGCCTTAGTTAGAGAAGCTTATTGCCTCCGGTGCGGCAACCCTAAAACTCGGTTTCCACCAAAAGCTGTGTTTGGTATGCAGAAGCATGTATAAGCTGTTTTTAAAATCAGCTGTTATTAGGGTAAATTGGGCACCTCTTTTTTCCTCCTTTCTGACCGCGCCGCAAGCCCGCAAGCACGAGCCTACTTCCCATTGGAGACGCAAGCGCGATTCCTCCTTCCGAAACCTTACCTAGTGCGCAGATCCTTCAATTTCCTCCTTTCTGACCGAGCCACAAGCTCGCAAGCACGACTCCTCCTTCCCGTTGGAGACGCAAGCGCGACGGATCCTTCTGAAACCCTATTCGAGTGCGCAGATCCTTCAATTTCCAGAGTTAATTCTCCTCCTACGAGCTCCAGAATACCTCGACGTGTGGCCGACGCCTCTAGAACCCTCACCGAGCGCCGAGATCCCCTTCCTGCGAGCCGTTCGTGCAATCACCGCCGTTTCCCCTGATTTTGGGTAACTCCTCCATAGTTTTTCCGTTTTTTCTTCTCTTGGCTTGTTGGTAACTCCTCCATATATCTTTAGAAGATACATGGATCTCTTCTATAGTTTCATGTTTTTTTTGTTGAATGTTAAGTATCTCCTAGATCTCTTCTATAGTTTCCCCTATTTTTTTGTTGAATGTGTGTATGTATATGATTGAGTGTGTGTATGTGTATATGAGTGAGTGTGTGTATGTGTGTGTGTGTGTGTATGTGTGTGATTGTATATGTGTGTGGGTGTGTGTATGTGTGTGATTGTATATGAGTATGTGTGTGTGTGTTTGTATGTGTGTGTGTATATGTGTGTGGGTGTGTGTATATGTGTGATTGTATATGAGTGCGTGTGTATGTGTGTGATTGTATATGTGGGTTTGTGTGAAGTTTGTGTATGTGTGATTGTGTTTGTATATGAGTGTGTGTATGTATGTGTGATTTTATTTGTGTGTGAGTGTGTGTGTGTATGTGTGTATGTGTGTGTGTGATTGTGTTTGTGTGTATGTGTTTGTATATGAGTGTATGTGTGATTGTGTTTGTGTGAGTGTGTGATTGTGTTTGTATATGAGTGTGTGTATGTATGTGTGATTGTATTTGTGTGTGAGTGTGTGTATGTGTGTGTGCGTGTTTGTGTGTGTGTGATTGTGTGATTGTGTTTGTATATGAGTGTGTGTATGTATGTGATTGTGTTTGTGTGTAAGTGATTGTGTGATTGTGTGTGTATATGAGTGTGTGTATGTATGTGTTTATGTGAGTATGATTGTGTTTGAGTATGTAGTGTGTTTATGTGTGTATACTAGTATGTGTATGAGTGTGTGTGTGTTTATGTTGAAATACAATGAGTGTGTGTATGTGGAAATAGTATGTGTTTATGTGGAAATAGTATGTGTTTTTTTTAAGTTTAAGGTTTTTAAAAAAATGTGTAGATGAGGAAACCAAAAGATGGAGGGGTATCAGTAATATGAGGTCAAAATGATATTTTTATCTTCTGCGATCTATGTATTACTGAAATTGAACTCGGGAATCGTCCGACTACACATTTCAATAAAGAAGGCTGGAACAACTTAGTTATAAAATTTGAGCAGAGAACCGAAAAGAAGTACGACAGAATTCAAATGAAAAATAAATGGGACCACCTGAAAAAAGAGTGGAAGCTGTGGGTTGAGCTCAAAAGAGGGGAAACTGGGCTAGGTTGGAACTCCTCCAGGCAAACCATCGACGCTTCAGACGAATGGTGGGATGAGAGGTTGAAGGTAAACATTTTAAATTCAAATTCCTTTATCTTTAAAATTTTTTCCTTTTATTTAACTATTTTCTTGTATTAGGTTGTTCCCGCAGGGAAGAAGTTTCGGTATACAGGCATAACACCAGAACTTGAGGAAAAACTGAACATGATGTTCAGTTCAGTTGTCGCCACTGGAGTTCATGCTTGTACCACGAACAGTATGTCCCAAGCCCGAGAGTCTATTGATGAGCGAGCTATGTCTGAGGAGGACACTGATCCGGTTGAGATCAGTGGAAATGCAGATAGTATTGATCCGTCCATGGCATCTGGATCTTGTAAACGACGGAAGAAGGGGAAAAAAGGCAACTAACTCAGTCTTAATTGATTTGGTGGAATCTACTAAGGATATCGATTTATCTCTCCGAGAGCCGCCGAGGACGACTTGCCCATTTACTATTGCACAAGCTTTGGAGAAACTTGAATCCTATCCTAAAATATGCAATGAGTATGATTTTTTCGATTTTGCTACAATGTTGCTGATGGATAAGAACCATAGGGAGACCTTTATGTGTCTCAGGGAGGAGATCAAGGTGAAATGGCTGCGTACCCTCTACGAGAAAGGGTCCTAGTGGGAGACCTTTATTACATGTTGCTTTCATATTATGTAACTTTCATTGTTATGTGTATCCTTTCATCCTGATACATCACATATGTCTATCTTATGTTTTTGTCAAGTTGTTTTTATCGGTAGTGATTTATCTATGTCTATCTTGTGTACCCTTTGATCTTATGTAACTTTCATTGTTATGTTAACTTTCATTGTTATAATTCATTTTGTAATTTATTTTATTTGTATGACGCAGAGAATGTCGAGTGAAGACTCTGAATATTCTAGTGATGAGTATGAAAGAGTTAAAAGATGTCATGTTGCTGCCTACCATCACGTTCTCAGTTCGACGATATTTGTGTTAGCTGAACACACTAGTGTTTTCAATTCGAGCACACCATGCATGACATCATAACAAACTGGTGATAAATGACTGAGTGAATTAGTTGGTGGGCATCCGGGTAGATTTCATAATGCTTTCAGAATGCCAAAACGAATTTTTTTATCTACTACAAACGTTAGAATAAAACTGATGAATCCGTGCGTCGAGAGTTTAAAATGTTTTTTTGTAACGTTGTTTTATAATATCTGAAAAATATTGAAATTTTATTTGGTATGTAGTGTGATGTTGGTTTTAATTGTTTAAAACGATTTCAGGTATGGAACAAAGAAATTAAATTAATAACAAAAAATTAACCTAAAAAAACTCCATTTTTGCCAAACAGTTTATACAAAATAACTTATCAAAAGCTCTGCAAACTCCATTTCACACAAACAATTTTTTAACAAAACTCAGTTTTCCAGAAATCAACACTTTTACTATCAGCATCTATTCATCAACAGCTTTTCATCAACAACAGCTCACTAAAACTGGCCCTTAGTGGTGTGGATGCATTCTCACTTGATTTAATGGTGGAGAATTATTAGAATAACAACAAAATATAAAAGGATGAGATTAGTGAATCTGTCGGATCAGCAAGAAATAGATCTTGACCGTGAAAATGGATACTATCTTTTCACTCTAAATGGAGAGGATCCCCATGACATGTTTTTAATGTCGGGAGTGTGTTTTTAGTCGGAATTTCTTCGAATTCAGTAAGGATTTTATAGAATCCATTTGCATTAATTACATTTCAATTTCTGTCGTAATTTTCAGTAATTTTTTTATAGTTGCGACTGTAAACACGCTCTCCGCACGAGAATGATGGTACGCTCACCGTACGATAAAAACGCCTATTTTTACGGGAAATATTGAATTATTTGTTCTTAGGTGAGATTATGGGTCTGTTTGGCATTGCGGTGACGAGCGTGAATGCGGTGGTTAAGAACCGTCGTTCGTGAACGCTCGATCTCACTTAAGGAATTCCATCCATTTTTATGTTGAAAATAACTTTTTTCTTGGTGGCAGTTATAATATTGTTATGTCAAACACATTCATGGCGGTGACGTTTTTGTCCAAACTCACCGGAGCAAAAAATTGCAGAAACGGACGACGGTTTGTAATCACTACGTTCACAACCGTCACCGCCGTGCCAAACGGACCCTATGAGTAGTCAGTTTTTCGGGTCCGGGCCACAAAATTGTGGCAAGCCGTGTTGTGTCCGAGCGGCATGTGATGTTGACACCTGGCAAGATCTATATTAGACAATAGTTATTCGAGATGTGTATGATCTCTCAAATCAATTATTAATCTTTTAACAGATTATGGCTTTGTCTGGTGGCTTCTTTGCTCCGGTGAGTTTAGTCGTGACCAAAAAGCCCCCCGGACTCGGGCTTCAACCGGGCTTACCGGGCCCTGGTTTTTTGGAGCCGGGCTCGGGCCAGGCTTTTTTGCAACCGGGCCGGGCCGGGCTTTCGCCCATGGAAGGGGCCTGTCTAGGCCCCCAAGGCCGGGCCAGGCCGGGCCAGGCCGGGCCTAGGGCCCGGCCCGGTTTTTATATATTTTTATTTACTTTTTTTTTAATATTTATTTGTTTTAATTTTTTATTAAAAATATAAACTATAAAATATAAAAAAAACATGAGTAATATGAGGTAAAAAAATTTATTAATGTTGGACGAAAATGAATTACACAGAATTATACATATGCGTATTTAAAAATTTGAATTCTAAAATATAAAATAATAATTATCTGTATAAAATAACTTTGCAAATACAATTATTAAAAAAACTAAAATTACATATTTCGTCCGCTTTCCAAAATCCGGCTCGCCACTTTTGAGGTTTTGAGCTTTAAGCTTTTAACTAATTTAGGTTGATTGCGTCCATCTCGTCTTCCATTTCGGACGAGCTATTCTCCAAATTTGAAGTATGCTACTTCCTCCTCATTGTATCTAAGTGATCCTTGTAGCATATGCAGATTTCGAGCGATTCTTCGTTCAGACGACTTCTCCGCTCGTTCAACACCCTGCCACTAAGAGAAAAAACAGACTCCGAAGCTACCGTGCTAGCTTGGATCGTTAGTAAATCTCGGGCCATATAGGCAATAATAGGATAGGTATTTACTTTACCTTTTCACCATTTTAAAAGATCAAAATTTTCTATTTCGTCCGTACTCATAAAATCACGAAATTGGGCCTTTGTGTATAAACCTAATTCATTTAAACTACTAGAAGTTGTGCGCGCTTTTTTCCTAGATACTAGCTCAGACATTTTTTTTTAAAACTATCGCGTGTTTTTTGTTGCGACACATCCTCTTGGGGTCGCGATCCGTATAAATTATCATAATAATTATAACATTCAGTAAAAATAGTGTTAAAATTTAAAATACTAATGTTATCCAAATTTGAGTAACTAATATTTTCGCATAAATTATTATTTATTTCTTCTATTAAATTTTCAACGCCTTCTACGCCGAATAGAAGATTCAAAGCGGCGCATGAAAACATCGCTGACATTTCTTTATAATATTAAAAAAAAATTCATTAATTCTATTAAATCTTACCATCCGATATGTTGTTTAAAATAATTTAATTTTTGTGTTATATTAACAAAATTTTCAATAACTAGCGGGCTAGTAGGATAATATACGCCCGATAAATAATTTGTTGTCGTGTAAAAAACTTTTAATAATTCCATATAACTTTCTAAAACTGCCCAATCGGACTCAGTTAAATCGAACATACCTAACGTAGTATAATATTCCATAAGTAGTGATTTTTGACGAATCGCCCGTTTTAACATTGTGTAGGTCGAGTTCCATCTAATTGACATGTCAAATAAAGGTTTCAAAAAAATTTCACCTTGTGCGTTTACGATTTTTTTAAGATCTTGTCGTCGTTGTTTAGAACTATAAATAAATTGTAACATTAAACGAATTTTATTAATGCATGGTTCCATATAAGCTAAACTATCATGTACGACTAAATTTAAAACGTGACATACACAACGAGTATGAAAAAAATGCACCGTTTAACATAAGTTTTAAATCACGTTTTATCCACTCAATTGCAGTGATATTATTTGCGGCGTTATCGAAAGAAATACTCATAATTTTATCTTTAATTTTAAATTCCCGCACACATTTTAAAATAATGTGATAAATCGCTTGACAGGTGTACGAGACTTTAAAACTTTCAAAACATATTATGCGCTTATTTAGATCTTAGGAAACGGGATCAACCCAGTGACAAGTGATACAAATATATGATAATCCTAATTTTATACTACTTGTCCAAACGTCGCTCATTAAACTCACTCGACCCTCAAAATTTTCAAAATAATTTATTAAAGATTATTTCACTTCTAAATAATATTTAAGTGCGCCGCGCTTAATGGTGGATCGACTTACTTGATGATATTTGGGTTGAAGCCCTTGATGTATGTACTCGGTCTCCTCCGCGTTATCATAGTGGTTGAACGACAACCCACGTCTGATGACGTTCTTCACCTGCAGCTCCCGCTGCCGAGCTTGATCGTATGTCCATATTTGTCCGGATCCCGATAATTGCGCCTGACTGGACTCGGGAGCTTGCTTCGCCATGCATGACTTAATGTGTCGTGCGAGTGTTGAGTTGCCACTGAGGGTGAGCAGTTTTGCGCAAAGTTTGCACTTTGCCTTGTGTTCGTTGCCGACTTTGACTTTCTCGAAGTGCTCACACACTGGAGCCGTGTGTTTGTGCTCCACGATTTCGTGCGCCAACATTGATGACGATGAGGCCATGTTCGACGACATCGAATGAGAGAGAGAGTGAGAGAGAGAGAGAGAGAGAGAGTAAGAGAGAGAGAGAGAGATAGTGAGAGAGAGAGTAAGAGAGATATTGAAGGGAGAGGAGGGTATAAATAGATTTTTTTAAAATAAAAAATTAAAATTTAATTTTAAAAAACTTTTTAAAAAATAAAAAAATAAAAAGTGGTTGCTGCCACTTTAATAAAGTGGCAGCAACCACTTTAATGTTGCTGCCGCGGTGCCGCTTGCAGCAGCATTAAATGTTAGCCGTTGGATTTAATGGGCCGGGGCAAAGCCCGGGCCTAAAAACCGGGCTTTGCACGGCCTGACCCGGCCCGGTTTTCAGGCTGGGCTTTGTGCTTCATACATCCAGACATACAAGCCTGAATGGCAGGTGTACTCGCGAAGGACGCGCGCAAGAGCTGGCGTCGAACCGGGCGGTGAAACAGAGGCTGCATAGGGGGGGGGGGGCAACCGACCCAAGTATCTTCAGCTTTCAGTTATTTATTATGTTGTATTTGCTTGTTTATTAGACTCTTGTTATGAGGTGGGTTCCCCCTATATAAGGGATCACCTTAGGGTTTGAGTTTCATCTTTGGATCAAGGAACTATTGGGGCTGCTCCCCTTTCTCTCTCTCTATCTCTCGTTCTCTCTAATTCTCTCTCCCCGACTATCTCTTTCTTGCACACTACCACATCCCTCCTACCGCCCTACCGTTCGCACACTACCGCCGGCTACACCGCCGTGCGGTACTCCATCGCAGCCCCTCTACCGCCTCTTGATACCCTAGCAGGTATCATTGGTCTAACCTGCCGCTCCGCCCGCCGCACCGCTCACCGCCGCCAGAATTTCGACATGCCTCCGAAGGGCGCTGCACGCACCGATGATGACGTCCTCGGCGACCGACTCGCCACCCACGACAACCACCTCTCCTCCCTTCAGTCCACCGTGGAGGCACTCACGGACAGCCAAGCCACGATCCTCGCACGCCTCGACGCCCTCCTCTCCGCCGCGAACCCCGCGCCCATTTCCGCACCGAATCCGCTGCTTCCGACCCAGCTGGGCAGGTGCGGGATACGACGCCGGATCCGCATCCCTGCTCGGAACCCCGCCCAGCCCGCTGCCGCCGGGGCTTGCTCGGATACCTGTCGGGAATCCCGCCCAGCCCGCTGCCGCCGCGACCAATTCGGTCAGACTCCAGCCGCCGCCCGGGAGTTTTCCCGCCGCGCTCCCGCCGTTTCAGGCACCCGGCCGACCGCCCTCTCCTTGGACATTCCTGGTTTCTCCGGCGTGGATCCTTTGGGGTGGATCGCACGCGCGGAGCAGTTTTTTGACCTCAACGCCATGCCCGACACGGATAAGGTGGCCACGACCATCGTCGGCCTGGAGGGCTCGGCGCTCCATTGGGCTCGGTGGCTCCGACAAGTCCACCCCGACATTTCCTGGACAAAGTTCAAGCGTGAGATGGTTACCCGCTACGATTCCCGTTACACCGGCTGCGATGGAGTACCGCACGGCGGTTGTGCACGAATCGCCAATCCACCACCGTGGACGCATATATAGACGAGTTCGTGGCACTCATGACTCAACTTCCGGGACTTCCCCCCGAGCACTATTTGGGTTTCTTTCTCCAAGGCTTGAGCCCCAACATCCGCTCACGCATACGTACTCACCAGCCCTGTTCGGTGTCGGAAGCCCTCAAACTCGCCCGGGCTGTGGAGGCGGACATTGAACCTCGCCAAACCAGCCTCGCACCTTTCCGACCACCACCACCACGACACACCGGCTACCGGCCGGCCGTCGCGCCGCCCGTCTGTCCTGCGCGGCCAGAGGGGGCGCACCGCGTATCCAACGACGACTACAATGACCTACGTCGCCGCGGCCTATGCTTCCGCTGCCGCCAGCCGTACTCCCTGAAGTATCTCGTTGCCAACCTAAATCACCTAGAGGGGGGTGAATAGGTGATAACTACGTCTTTTGCGGAATTAAAAACTTGAGGAAATAGAACACACAGAAAGCAAATCATAATCACAGATAACACAAGAAATTTATAGTGGTTCCCCATTCTTGGGTACTCCACTTGCCGGCCTCGCCAATATAGCACCACATCTAGACTTGACTACTTCACTATAACTTGGATCAATAATGATCCAACAATCTCGGAGTCAACACTCATACAACTCGGAGACAAATCTCCTACAATCTCAGAGAAAACCTCTCTTACAACTCGGAGAACACCTCTCCTACAACTCGGAGAACACCTCTCCTATAACTCGGAGAACACCTCTCCTACAATCAAATGTAATAAAGAATTGATACAAAATGATCAATACATAACCAGATCTGAAAGGCCTTGAGATCTTCTTCCTTCTTGAGGCTTGTAAAGCTTTGACTAGTTGTCGATGAGGAAGAACAATAAAACTCAGATCTGACCTTCTTTGATTCGATTTGATCCAATAGAAACTGTAGATGATGGAGTATTGATCAATCGAACATATACATCCACTTGAGACAACTGATTTAGAACAGCAAATCGATCTCCAGCTTTTCGACAGGAGGCGGCACTTTCACGTTCTTGGAACGACAGGAGAAATTAGGGCTTGATCAGAATAATGAATTATTATCTTTGGAACTTAAGAACGAGTGCCTTTTATAATAAAAGACTTAACGACATCAGTTAAGGTAGAATGAACCTTAAACGAAATCAAAAGAGTCGTCTGAAAAGACACAGTGATTTAACGTCCCGTCAAAAAGATTAGAAAAGATTTCAGGAAAAAGACAGATTTCTCGAGAACTAGAAGAGCTTCCGAGAAAACAAAATACAGAACAAAGGAATTAATCTCTCGAAAACAAAGAGCTTCTCGAGAAAAGAATTAAACAACAGAGAACACAGAATTCAAAATGAAGGAATTAACTTCTCGGGAACAAAGAACTTCTCGAGAAAATAAATTCAGAACAAAACAATTAATTTCTCGAGAGCAAAGGATTTCTCGAGAAATAAATAGGCTTTGGCTTCAAGAAGAACATAGAAGAATTTTACAGGAGAGAAAATACTTTCTCGAAAGATAGAAGAACTTTTCGAGAAAAGAAAATAGAGAACAAGATAAAAACAGAGTAAAATTGGTCGGCCAGCTGGTTCGTCGAACTGAGCTCAAAGAAACAATTTAACTTCAACAAAACAGCATACGACGAAATAATAAGAGTTCGTCGAACGGAGATCAAAGAAATCAATTCAATCTTACAGCTAAACTGCGCTCGACGAAATGTCGTCACTTCATCGAACGGAGATCGACGAACGACGAAAGCGCTTTACTTTAGCAGAAACTGAGATCGGCGAAACTAAATTCAGTTCGTCGAACTGAGATCGACGAACGCGGTCGACGATAACAAATTCAACACAGACGCAACAGCGGTCGACGAAAACTTCTTCTGTTCGTCGAACGGAGGTCGACGAATGCGGTCGACGAAATAGCTTTCAGCTTAGGCAGAACTGAGATCGACGAATTTTATTCAGTTCGTTGAACTGAGATCGACGAACGCGCCAACTTTCGTCGAACGCAGAATTTACTTAAAAAAATACCTGTTTCTTCCTTGAACATAGAACAACAGCACCTTCCTTTAGCTCTTCCTTTGTGTTTGAATAAAAAGTACATCCCAATAGAGAGATTTCACATGTATCAACACCTTGGTCCATACAATGAGGAATTACATTGCATAGACCTGTGTTTGATGACCCATTGAAACCTGACATTGGTTTGTACTTAGCCATTTAAAAACCTGCAAACACATTACTAGAGAGCAACATCAAATACAAACTCAATTCAACTTAGTTCAAGGGGACTTCTTCAAATCAATGTAATTGTGGATACAATTCCCAACAATCTCCCCCTATTTGTAGAAGTCAGAACCCTAAATATTAAGATGAATTGCAACAAAGTATAACAGATATACTACACATTACAGAAGAAAGAATATGAAAACAAAATGAGCATTAAAATCAAAAACTATATATGATTAAGATTGTCAAAATAATTTAATGTTCACACAATAATATTGAAAGAGAGTTTTTGATGGTCTTCATAATCTTTTCTTCAGGCATTGTACTTTCTCTTCTGCTCTTGTCTTTCAAAATAAGTATAAGGCTTAGTATAGTACTTTGGAGGAGGGGCTGGAGCTGTAGGATTATTGTAACCATAAGTCCTGAAGTGAATCCTTCTCTTTGTCTTGCTTGTGTCATACTTTTTCCATTCAGAATAACTGTAATATTCAGAAGATTTCATGCCACCTTCTTCAACTAACTTTAAAGTATCAAGAATAATGATTTTTGAAACTGGACTCCATATTTAAGGAAAAACTTCCTCAGCAACTGCTTTACTAGAACCTGCTGTGCTTGATCTTGGAACTGACTTGCTAGCAGAAGGGCCTTCACCATACTTCCTTTTTCTAGAAGTAGGCACTGAGGAATAAGCTTCAACTGATGGAGTATCATCATGCAACCCTGCTGGCCTGGGAGAGAACTGAGGAGCATCATCTTGCAGCCCTGCTGGCCTGGAAGAAAACTGAGGAGGAGGCTGAACAGGCTCAATACCCAATTCAGGAAAGATCTCATGATGGAGCCAAACTGCAGTCTTGGAGGTGTAATCATTGATATCTGCAATCTGCTTTTGAACACCATAAGACCACTGCTCTAACTGATTTCCCAAATTCCTTTGAAATTTAGATAAAGAGTGATCTACAAATTCTGTCATCTTGTCCTCCCCCTTTCTGACTTCTACAGTAAGGGTTTGGATAACAGATTCTTTGAACAGTCCTACCTCATCAATAATCTTAAAATTATTCTCATCAGCTTTGGATTGTCATGGATTCCTGAGTTTTTCTGACTGCAAACACTTCTTCCAGAACTCTTGCTACACATGCAATGGTGTGATCTATAGCCTTTCCACCCCGAAGGACAACTTCTTTGAGTTTGTCAGTACTGGCTTTAGATTCAGCTAGCTTTCTATTCATTTCTCTTTCAACATCAGTTATTCTAGCATGAATTTCTTTAAAAGAGTAATCAAACTTGTCACTTTGCCTCTTAAGTAACATCTCAATCTTGCCAATAAGGGAGTCTTCTTCAAACAAAGGAGGAGGTATATAAGCAGGTTGGATCTCTTCAGGAGGTTCTTCAATAACCACAGAACTTACAACTTTAGGAGAAGACACTTTACCCTGAGCACCTTCTTCACAAACTAGCTCCCCTTGAGCATCCTTGTTTGTTTCCAACCACAATTCTTGCTCCCCCTCAACATGTACTGGGGAAGGAAGTGATCCATGAACTGAATCAGCATCAGACTCATTGCAAAAATCAAAATCAGCACCAGACCCTGTCCTCTGGCCACTGGGACTGTGCTTTTCAAGGTTATCTTGTTTAATATCACTTACTACTTCTGCAATGAAGGTAGCAACAGTATCTGTCTGAGCATTTTCAATGCTAACATCTGGAGGAGGAAGAGGTGATAGATCAACATCATCTTATATGAGAAGGAAAGTATCTTCCACTTGAGTATTGAGAACCTTTTGAGCATCAGAATCAACTAGATCAGTTGAAACCTGAGCTGATATAGGAGGAAGAGCTGGCTCTGGAGATTGAATGGTGTCTTGTGGAATTGATGATTGAGGTGGATCTGGAATTTGTTGCTGAACTGGTGGCTCTGCTGAACTGGTGGTTGTGCTGGAGTTGAAGTAGCAACTAGAGGAGGTGTATCAGAAGGAGGAGCTGGATTTGGAGTCACATTCTGATGTTCAGAATTGACAGTGGGAAGAGGCTCCCCCTGGGAACTTGCACCTGCAGTGCCAGGCTTTGTTATCCTGATGTCCCACCTCTGAATTGTGGAGACATTTATCTTCTTTAGATGATGAATGATTGCACCTTTAGACATGTCAAACACTACTGAGTTCATCTGATTCAGATACAAAGAAAGTATCCTTGCATAGTTTGGAGCAAGGAGACTTGCTTTAATCTTAATAAGAAGAAGAGTGGCCCAGTCACACTTCTTCCCAGTCACAATAGCCATCATCAAACAAAACACATCTTCAGAAACATATCCTAAACTGCCTGTCCTGCAGGGAAGGACCTTAGAAACAATGTCTACCAATAGCTTTCCAACTGCATTCATCTTCTGTCTTCTAACAGTAGTATATCCCTTTTCTAAACCACAAAACATCATAGTTCTGTCCCAATCAACATCATCTAGGTCATCTTCAGTATCTATCACTGGAAGCCTTAGAAAATTTGTCAAAGATTTGGTGGAAATCTTAATCTTCAGATTATCTACAAAGGAGATTAACATTCTCCCTTCTTTGACAACTTTCACATTTAGAAAGAAATCCTCTACCTCTCTGAACAGAATACGACAAGGATGTTCCAAAATAAAAGATAACCCAATGACATCTAAGATATAGAAAAGATTCTGAAATTCGTCTGAAAGATCGATCAGACCTAACCTTTCGAGCTCACATCCGACGCCAATCTTAGCCCTAAGACACGTGGCCATCGAGACAAAGCTGTTGAACTTGCGTTTGCTGGGAGAAATCGCGAGATGAAATGAAATGGAGACTGAATGTCGCGAGAAGACAATGAACAGTAGAGGGGGTTTCGAGAAGAACGAGAAAGGGTTTGCGTGAACATTAAGTCATTCTTGATTTTCTATTTATAGTTTTGATTTTTATTTAACAATTTATGAATTTACTTAATATCTAAAAATAAAAAAAAGCGTATATACCTGCCTTTTTGACTTCTCGAAAGTAGATATTTCTGATTTCTGAGAAAAACGATCCATTGCGTGAGAGATAATTGATTTCTCGAGAAATCAAGGATTTCAGCAGATTCTTCTGAGCCTTATTATTTCTCGAGAAGTTAATTCTTGACTTGATCATTACACCATGTTGAGCATTCCAAGCTCTGTCTTGAAGAAAGAGAACTTGGCCTCATCCAGCGGCTTTGTGAAAAAATCTGCAACTTGCTTATCCGTATGGACATAGCATAGATTGATGCCCCTATTGTTTATGGGGTGTCTACTTTATCACCTAGAGGGGAGGGGGGGGGGGGGGTGAATAGGTTTTTCAAATTGTATTATCCCCTTTTTGGTGTTCTTGATTCTTGATTAACAGATATGTAAAGTAAAGAACAAACCACAGAAAACACACAACGATCTATAGAGGTTCCTCAAGACCGGGTGTCTTGAGTAATCCTCTCTCCCTCTGCGCCTACCTAGCATTGTGCTAGGCTCGGCAAACGCCGCCAAATGTTTCAGGCCCTCAAGCCTTACAACACGGACCCGCAAGTCCCAACATCCTAGGCCCGCAAGCCCCTACTGCCCCCGAGCCCGCAAGCTCGACACTCAGGCCCTCAAGCCCTACAACACGGACCCGCAAGTCCCAACAGCCTATGCCCGCAAGCCCCTACTGCCCCCGAGCCCTCAAGCTCGACAAATCGCAGCCGCAAGTGCATTGCCCTGGCCCTCAAGCCTCACAGCTCTCCAGCCCTCAAGCTAGACAAATTTGGCCCGCAAGCCTTACCAGAAAGTTACAGTAATACAACCGTTCTTCTGCCTGATGAAGATTGGCAACTTAGCCTGATGATGATTGGCTTCTTACGATTGAAGAAGATTCTTCTGATTCAGATCTTTGACAGCGCAGTTCTTCTTCAATCTCTACTTTTTGCCTGATGTTGAACGGCCACTTCTCAGTCAATGAAGATGACTGATTCTTTTTAGAATTCTTGAATCTTGTTCTCTTTCTTCTCCACTGAATATACTGTTCTATTGAAGAGCGGCGGGATTCTTTTTCTCTTTTTTTTTTCTTGCACAACAAGCTTCTACTTTTTCTAGGACAACACTGTTCCCTTTTATAAGATGGACAAGCCGTATAACAGTCACATACAATTTCTTTTACTGTCAGACGCCCATCTATCAAAGCATGCGCTGATTGGACGATCAGGTGGCGACATTAATTGCTGACATCACGTCCGCAAGATTTGAATTCTGTCTTGAAGATATTTGCATCATTACAACGACAAGCTATCTCTGACTATGTCGTCGCGATCTTCCTTCTTGCATCATGTCGTCGTGATCATATTGTTCTCTCGACGACATGCGTTCTTTACGACGATGTTTGTTCATTCTCGATGACACGACCACTTTGGTGTAGTCGACGATACTGTGTCTTCTCTGCGTTCGACGAACAGCATTCTGCGATCGACAAACTTGCCATCCTTCGTTCGACGATCTTCCTGAGTCTCAGCGGTCGACGATCTTCCTTCCGAGTTCGACGATCTTGCTTCTGCGCTCGACGAACAAGCCAAATCTCAGCGGTCGTCGATCTTCCTTCTGAGCTCGATGATCTTCCTTATGCGCTCGACGAACACGCCAAATCTCAGCGGTCGTCGATCCTCCTTCTGAGCTCGACGATCTTCCTTGTCTCTGCGTTCGACGAACGCGCTATTATCAGCTGTTTCTTTTATCTTGTCTCAGCGGTTGCTTTGCTCATCATTACAGCGACAAGCATTCTTTGTCGACGATGTCTCCTATCCTTCTCGACGATATAGTACTTCGTGAAGTCATTAAAGTACATGACATATTGTCGATCTCTGCAAGCATAAACTAGATGGATTGTTAAATACAACTTGCATTTATCATTGAGCTGAGCACTTCTTCAAATCAGGAACATTGCAGGGCACTGTTCCCAACAATCTCCCCCTATTTGAAGAAGTCATAACCCACTCAATGATAAATGTCATTCACATAATAGACTTTAACATTTGAGTAGATAAACATGTAAGGATGACATTTTAGCAAAATTGAGTAAACACGGAATCTTGACCATTTTATAAATAGTGCCAAATGTTTTCAAAAGTTTTGACATTTCTACATTTAGCCCCCTTAAGGTTTTAGCCATCTATTTCTCTGGTGCTCTTATATCAGCATCACCCTTTGCTTTCTTGCTACCGACTTTCTGCTTCTTATCAGCTTGCTCTTCAGTAGGCTCATCATAGTATAGTGGAGGAAGATTATCGCTTCCCGGATAGCGTTTGAGGTCCAGATGGCATAATTACTGCTGGCCTGTATCACTGATTTCTCCCCCTTTATGACTTCTTTAGATATCCCCCTTTGGAGATTCTCCTCAGAGGCCAGAATCTTGTTTTTGAGCATGTGAATTCCTCCTTCCAAGTGTTTTGTGGTTTTAAGAAGGTGACTATCTAGAACTTTATTGTGCTGATCTATGCTTTCTGTGATCTCAGTCTTGTGTTCAGTCATCCTTTTGGTGGACGCAATGTAGGCCTTTTCTATGCTTTTGATAATCAATGATTGATTACTCCCTAGGTTGGATAAACCCTTGTGAGAACGGGCAGTGAGTTCTTGTAGACTTTTCACATCATTTCTTAGGGTTGATGTTTCAGCAGACAGCTCCCTTCTTAGATTACTGATAGCAGAAGTGACATGACCTTCCAGTTTTAATCTTTGCTCATCCAGGAGCATCTTTATTTGAGATAAGAGTAGGGGCTCCTCTTGTCTACTCTCTGGAGATGAGTTCTCTTGTTCCTCTCATTCATTCCCTTCCATTATTGGGGATAGAGATTTGCCTATTGGTGAGTAGCTTGTCTCACCCTCCTTCTCAGGACCTTGCTGATCATTGCCAACTTCTTGGTTGTCCTCTTGCATTGCTGATTCAGAATAATCAGCTTCCTCAGCCCCTATGATCTTATTGATTACTGCTTCTATTTGAGCAGGGAGCTCACTGTTCTTCTCCCCCTCCGTTTCAGCACTTCTTGGATCCGTTTCTGCAGATATCCTGGATCCTTACTTAGATCAGAGGTCCGGGGACGACATTCGTTGTTTCTGCAGCTGCCTCTGATCCCGATGGAGGTGAGTTGTTTCCTGACTCACTTCCTTCAGACATGCACTTTCTTTTTCTCTTCGCGTCTTCCATAGTTTTCAACTCAGTGGGGGGTTTAATTAGAGTTTTCTCCCACCTTTCAATGATTTTGATGTCCATCCTTTTCATGTGATGTATTTTTACTCCATACCTTTTCTTGAAGCTTTCAGGGTAGGATTGCAGGAGGTATAATGATAAAATTCTTCCAAGATTTGGAGCTTGACAGCTTTCTTGTATCCTTTTGAAGATATGCTGACCCCAGTTGGTCCTTTTACTAAAGATTATCCTTGCCATTATTTCGAACATAGGCTTGGATATTCTATCATACGATCCAACCTTGCAGAGAAGAGCTTTACCTACTATGTCGGCCATCGGTTTTCCTTATTGAATAAGGTTCTTCCTTTCCATGGACCCATAGGTCTTGCTAGAATGCTCGCACCATGCCAGAGCCTTATCAAGGTCTTCTTGGGTGACCTCTTCATCGGCTTCTCCTTTTGCGAAAGTCGGAACTGAAGTGCCCTAGCCAATCTTTTAGGATTTACTTTGATCTTTGTCCCGTTGATTATGCTAGTCACGAACGTTCCTTTTGAGTTACTTTTGGCATTTGAGTAGAACTCCATCACTTCTCTTTTGAGAATCACTGTTGGTTTGGAGAGAACAAATTCTATGCCGACGATGTCTAATAGCTTAATGGCATCTTGAACTTCTTCTGGTCCTTCTATGAAACCATTCCTTACCACCTCACTTCCTTCGAAGATGAATCCTTCCTTCTTTGGCGGCATTTCTTATGTGTTCCAGGAGGGTTTCAGCACGATCTACTCATTCACTCTCAGAGGGCGTGGAGAACACGACTGCTTTTTAGGGCTAATGTAGAGAATGTTTTAATTTTCGAAACATTTGATCTTATTTATACTCCCAGAGTTGGAAGTCGAAGTGTCATTTAAATGTCTAATCAACTCGAGTTTAGCTGTAGACATTGTGCTTAGGTCTAATTAAGAGACCGCTGATGATTAGATATCGTCCTGATGCAGATCTTTCGACGATACCAATCATCATTCCGATGATATGGTTTTTGAAAATTACTTTTACAATTTTAGATGAAGATGAGTTTAAACATTACCATGGTTACCTTCACCTTAGCCTCTAAGTCTCCTTGATCTAGTGGCTCCCCCTCGATGGAACGTCCACTTATCTTTACTTCTAGCTCCCCCTAGATTAGTGCACATTGGTATGTGGTAAGCTTTTCTTAGTCCAGAGCTGAGCCTGGAGCACTTACTGTCCATTAGCCTTGTTTGCTTTTTAATGGCTAAATGGACTACCCTGCAAGACAGATTTAATATCCCTTAGGAACCCAAGGTGACCTGGGTCCTAGGTTCTTGTTAGCATAATGGGAAATCCTTCTACTCACCGCAGCCCTTCCAGGAGGTCTCTCCTTTGCATTAAGCACACTAGTGTTGTGCCAACAGTCGATGACAAAGTGTCCCACTTTGCCACAACACCAACATTCATGGATGTTGTACCTTCTTTTCTGAACAATTTTTGAAGTATGTTCAGTAGAGAAGGCAACAACATTCTTCCTATCTCTCGCAGCCAAGAGCTGACTAGCTGCTCTAGTATCATTGTTTCTTCTTGATTTTATCTGTTTGTCAGCAACAGATGTCAGCTTGGTAGCTGACAGGGTGTTGATGGCATCAGATATGTTCAAGTGAGAATTGATCATACTGGGGCTACTAGTCTGCTTCTTATCTGGAAGTGATTGAGAAAATATTGCACCTTTATCTTTGAGAGTGGGGGCTGGGCCACCAAATACAAATGGTCCATGATGAGCCATTTGAATTTCCTCATGGGAAGCCTTTAATGCACTCATCCCCATGCCCTTTCTCTTTTCATAGTCAGGAGCTTTTTCATAACTAGTGGAGCTTCCATTCATCCAGTGACCATGGACACTGTCCTGATCATACCTATTTGAGGGAAGCACTACCTTCTGAAAGGTGGTATGAGGCTCTGCTTTAGTTTTGCCCCTTTCTCCATTCCCAACATCTATTGCCCCTTCATTGTAACCCAATCCCCTCCTATTTCCATAGGAGGAGAAGGTGTCAATGATGGGCAGTACAGTTTTGGGCATAGAGAATTGAGCCACCAAGCATCTTTCCTTAAGAAGGTCATTCTTAAGTTTCTTGATAAGTTCTTCCCTTCGGCTTCTTTCATCATAAAGCTTGTCTATGATTTTGTTGAGCTCATTCAGATCGGTGTACATGTTGTAGGACATTCCCAGTTTCCTATCTGATTCAACCTTAAAAGGTCTGAGAGATTCTAGCTCCCTAGCTTGTTCCTTAACAAGCCTTTTGCTCTTTCTCAGAGCCTCCAAGAGATCACCAAACTGCTCTAATAGATCAGTATGATTCTTATTGTTGCAAGATGAGCAGTCTTCTGCATCATCTTCAGATGATGAACAATCACCTGATGTACTCTTGGTCTTCTTAAATGAAAATGAAGCAGGTAGTAAAGGTGTGTGAGTGGTGCATACCTGATCATGATGCAATTCATCATGATTTTCTTCATCTGATAGAGCCATCAACCCATGAACCTCTTCATCCTCAGAATCACAATCTGCAGGAGACAGGGGTGCTCTTATCCTTTCTCCTGCTCCAGAGCATTCATCATCTTCTGATTCATCGTCTGAAGTAGTCAGTGGTGCTCTGATGCATACCTCTTTATGAGAGGTCTCTTCTTCAAGGTCTTCCCCTGATCCTTCCATGAGGACTTCTAAGAGGTCCCACATGTCCTTTGCTGTTGTGCAACGACTCAGCTTCTAGTGTGTTGCTAGATCTACTGCACCAGCTAGAATGCTTCTTGCTTCTTTGTCCAGGCTGGCAAGAAGAGTCTCCACTTTTAACATCGTCATAGAGGGACCTCTTTGAACAACCAAGAACATTCTTGGATCCATTGCCTCCATGAATATTCTTGCTCTAACTTTCCAAATGGCAAAGTTCTCCCTGGAACAGATAGTTATTCTTGATTCCATAGCTTTGACACTTGGACACCCAATGACAGATCTGTTCAAGATGTTAAGCTTTTCTTTGAACAACCTCGCTTTGATACCACTTGTTGTTTATGGGGTGTCTACTTTATCACCTAGAGGGGGGTGGGGGGGGGGGGGGGGGGGGTGAATAGGTTTTTCAAATTGTATTATCCCCTTTTTGGTGTTCTTGATTCTTGATTAACAGATATGTAAAGTAAAGAACAAACTACAGAAAACACACAACGATCTATAGAGGTTCCTCAAGACCGGGTGTCTTGAGTAGTCCTCTCTCCCTCTGCGCCTACCTAGTAGTGTGCTAGGCTCGGCAAATGCTACCAAAAGCTTCAGGCCCTCAAGCCTTACAACACGGACCCGCAAGTCCCAACAGCCTAGGCCCGCAAGCCCCTACTACCCCCGAGCCCGCAAGCTCGACACTCAGGCCCTCAAGCCCTACAACACGGACTCGCAAGTCCCAACAGCCTAGGCCCGCAAGTCCCTACTACCCCCGAGCCCTTAAGCTCGACAAATTGCACCCTCAAGTGCACTGCCCTGGCCCTCAAGCCTCACAGCTCTCCAGCCCTCAAGCTAGACAAATTTGGCCAGCAAGCCTTACCAGAAAGTTACAGTAATACAACCGTTCTTCTGCCTGATGAAGATCAGCAACTTAGCCTGATGATGATTGGCTTCTTACGATTGAAGAAGATTCTTCTGATTCAGATCTTTGACAGCGCAGTTCTTCTTCAATCTCTACTTTTTGCCTGATGTTGAACGACCACTTCTCAGTCAATGAAGATGACTGATTCTTTTTAGAACGCTTGAATCTTGTTCTCTTTCTTCTTCGCTGAATATACTGTTCTATTGAAGAGCGACGGGATTCTTTTTCTCTTTCTTTTTCTTGCACAGCAAGCTTCTACTTTTTCTAGGGCAACACTGTTCCCTTTTATAAGATGGACAAGCCATATAACGGTCACATACAATTTCTTTTACTGTCAGACACCCATCTATCAAAGCATGCGCTGATTGGACGATCAGGCGGCGACATTAATTGCTGACCTCACGTCCGCAAGATTTGAATTCTGTCTTGAAGATATTTGCATCATTATAACGACAAGCTATCTCTGACTATGTCATCGCGATCTTCCTTCTTGCATCATGTCGTCGTGATCATATTGTTCTCTCGACGACATGCGTTCTTTACGATGATGTTTGTTCTTTCTCGATGACACGACCACTTTGGTGAAGTCGACGATACTGCGTCTTCTCTGCGTTCGACGAACAACATTCTGCGATCGACGAACTTGCCATCCTTCGTTCGATGATCTTCCCGAGTCTCAGCGGTTGACGATCTTCCTGTTGGATCGTATAACGCCCTTAGAGGGGGGGGGGGGGGGGTGAATAAGGGTGCGTTTAAAAATTAAATTTTTACTTAGTAAATTTTTAAAGAGATTTTACTTTACTAAAAAATTACTTCTAAATACTTTCAAACCAATGCAATTTTAGTATTAAACCAAAACACAAATTTCTAAGATAAAGATTATGCCATCAAATATGTAATTAAAGAAAAAGACATAATTATATTAATCATGAAATTTGAGTACAATAAAAATGATCTTAACAATGCTTAAGATCAAGGCACAATTATATTAATTAAAAATTCTATAATTTTGGTTTACCAATCCTTCTCCCAAGGATCGGAAGGCTATCGCTTGTCTCTCCCAAGACCAAGCCCAAGCCTATCCTCTAGATCTTCCCAAGATCTAGACGTAGCACACAAGGCCACGATTTCCCACCAAGCCACGCAAGGACTTGGACGCTCCGCACAAGGAAGCGATTTTCCCCTAAGCCGCGCAAGGACTTAGACGCCGCACGCAAGACGATGATTTCTCTACCAATACAAAATGAAAAGTATGTGAATGAAAACACAATATGAAAAGAACAACTCCCTAGAAAATCAGATCTCTGAATGGATTGGTGAAGCCTCGAGATGATTGATGATGTAGAAGCGCGTCCGATCTCGTCTTCAATCTTCAATCCTTCTTTGCACAAATGGGAGTTGAGGAGGTTTTGGAGCTCTCTGGTTCGTATGCACTCAGGAAGGGACTGGAATTCTCAAAAGCTTGGAATGCACGAACCAAAGGAACCAATTTATAGAAATTCACTGTCGCCTGGGCGACAGTGACTGTCGGAATTTTCCGACAGCGCTAAACTGTCGCTGGAGTGCCATCGTGGGTGGAGTCGTGGGCAGTTGTTGTAACCTCCGAGCTGTCGCCTGGGCGACATTGCTGTCGGATTTCCGACAGCGCAAAACTGCCGGTCGTGGGTGGAGTCGTGGGCAGTTGTTGTAACCTCCGAGCTGTCGCCTGGGCGACATCGCTGTCGGATTTCCGACAGCGCAAAAACTGCCTTTCGTCGATCTGCCGTGGAGGGAAGTAGTTGTAACTTCTCTGCTGTCGCCTGGGCGACAGTGGCTGTCGGAATTTTCCGACAGTGAAATTTTCCCACATTCAATTTTAGCTCCAGCAGCAATGTGAACATCTCATACCTGTTATCTGCACACCATTAATGAAAATAGAATCAAATACAAATGGGACTTTGTTATTATCAAACCGGAGGAGTGCGAAACGCATGCTCCAACAATCTCCCCCTTTTGATAATAACAAATCCGTATAAAAAGAAATCATGTCTATTTAGATTTGATTTTAACCTTTGGTGTGTGCACAAAAAATAACATGATATATTTTTCTTAAAAATAAATAATCTATCTCTAGATGAAAGCTCCCCCTAAATGAATGCTCCCCCTAAATATATGCTCCCCCTAAATATGATGTATTGTGTAGGTGGAATATTTAGGTGTAATAGATTTGTGATTGTTCTTTTTATACCTTTAATTCTCCCCCTTTTGATATTAGCAAAAGTTAATATTAGATAAAAGAGTAGTTCTTAAGGGAATGGATATAGGATATAGAAAGAAAGAGTAAGCGGAAGTACTTTTTTGTGGAAATGATTGAAGTCCATGAAATAATAGGAATATGCCATAGTATGAATAAACTCATGAAGTGACGATAAAGCCATATGAAGTAATGAAAGAAAATAACTTAAACATGAGTAAGATCATTTGAAAGTATCATAGAAAGACACAATAGTGTATAGAATTATGGAATATTTTTGATCCAATTCTCATGAGATGAATATTTATATAACATAATGATGTGTACATGTGATACTTAGATCAAACATATGAAGTTATTTAATTTACATGATCATTGAAATGTAGAACATAATAAAAGCATATAAAGTCAACTTTGACTTTGAAGATATAGCACAAGATGATTAGAAAACCATTTTTCTTTTGCACAAGATACTTTACAATTCTGTCCAAGGTGTTTAACCTCACAATGCTCATTAAGACTTATCAGGAGGGTAAGTAGTGCTTGGTGGAGTATCCTTGTCTTTATTTTAAATTTTTTGATCACAGATGTGATATCTTAATTTTGATATATGGATATTTTTTTTGTAATTGACCAAGGGTCTCCGAATTCACTTGAATCGCAAAAGATGGTGTAATTTTGTTGTGCTAACAAATCAAGGGTGAAAGTTGTATTTAAGAAGTGCTATTTTATTATGTTAAAGCAAATATGATCCATGTATATATTAAAGAAGTAGACATATGTATTGATCAAAAGAAGTGAACGTGATAGTTCATTATGATAGATAAACAATTTCTCATACTTAGAGGCATGCGAAAACAATTTCCAATGGTCGAAACAACTAAGTAGAAGTGTCAATACTGTTGAGGCTGAGATCGCTCCTCCGAAGGAAACCGGAGGCTGCGGGTTGTCGGTTACTTTTTAAGTAGAAAAAAGGGAGACCGCTGGCAGCGGTCAAAACCAGACTTCGCCCGCCGCGGCGAATGCCACTCTTGCGACGGGCTTTCCTTTGACTACAAAAAAGAGGTTACAGCGGGCTGCAAGTGCAGGAAAAAAGAAGCCGGCCGGTCAGACAGTCCGCAAGACGGGAAACTTGAGTCCGCAGCTCAAACAAGCGAGCTCCAAGATTCAAGTGTGCGTGTCTTGTGAACAGTGTCGCCCCCTATTTATAGGCTTGGGGGCCTGCCCGAGCGGGCAGGGATAAAATAACCGCCTGCCCGGATACAGGAGAAACGGGCAGGCGGTGACGGGATACACAAAAAGGAGAAGTAAATAAGCCGCGCGACTTGGCGGCTTGCCCTTCCGACTTGTCTGACCAGTAGCTAGAGATGAGGAGGCCAAGGCGATGAGGCTACCCGCTCGGTCTCTGCTATGAAACCGCGGCTTGTTCTTTGACTTTGGACCTTGGCTGCCTCTATTGCATAGGCCGCGCGACTTCCGACTTGAGACCGCGGCTTGTCCTGTTGGACTTGGGCTCTGATTACCTTTAGTACTTGGAGGCGGCCTGAGTTGTCACAGACCGCCCGGCCTGTGCTAGCCGGAGCCGATAGACCTCGTTTGACCTGAACCGGGCGACTTAGACCCTCAAACCGCGCGGTCTGGGAGTAACTCTCCTGGAAGCGGTTTCCCGGGTAAACATAATCCCCGCATATTTTTAAATTTCCGTGAAGATTTCGAAAATATCAGTGCTAGCCGGAGATCGCGCCGACTTCACCCTGTTGGTTATAAATGCTCCAGAAGCTTCGACTCTGGCATAACTCTATTGTTACCACGAGTCACTATTCGCCTGTTGCGGTTAGAACTTTCGGTTTGCTCAACTCGAGAAAGATGGTGAACCTGATGGCTGAACTCGAGCTTCTTGAGAAGTCCGGAAAGAACCGTGATAGAGACCGCTCGAAAGAGAAGAAGAAGAAGAAGACGAAGCGGCCTGATAAGACGGTAACAATTGCCTTTACGAATAAACCGACCGACCTGCCTGTAGGTTTAACAATTGCTTTATCATCTAAACAGGAGGATAGACCGACCGAACTGCTCCCTGAGCCAGCAGTTGTTCCGCCGACTAAGGATGGAGCGGGCAGCTCGAACCCGCCCCCAATCTTCTCTGTCCAGGGAAACAACCCGCCTTCTCCACCGGGTAGGACAGACCTGGAAGCTGCTTCCCCGAAAGGCGACGGGGATGAGTCCTTCAAGATGGAAGTTACCCCGTCAGGGGTCTTTCATTTGAAGATAAGGGATGAAGCGGGAGAAGCAGTTGACTCCCCCAAGCCGGACGGTCTGGATTCTCCCATAATCAATGTTGAGGACAGCCCGGACAAGCCAACTGTCCCGAAGTCGAAGAAGAGGAAGATGGAGGAGTCCGCTGCGGACAGGCTCCTCCAAAAAATGAAGAAGCTTAAGGCCAAGAATAAGGCGGCCTCTGGTAAATCGAGAGCGGTCAGGCTGCAGGGCAAATCGCGTGAGAATGAGGTCTCGGAAGGCCTGACCACTCCCTCCCCTCAGCCGAACGAACAGGCTCTGGTTGATGTGCATAGTATTTCTGTGAGCGACCTTCTCAAAGATTTTGACTCTTTTCAGAAGCAGGATGACCAGCTGGGAACTTCCGCCGAACTGCAGGCTGCCAACCCGCCAGGGGAAAAAAGATCCGCTCTGTCCGAGGATGCGACCAGCCTTAAGGAGACCATCCTCCCTAAGGTCGCGGCTGCAGAATCCATACCGGCCTCTGTCGATCCCGTGATTGCCGGTCTGCGATTTATGCAGGTGAAGGCGGAACGGGTAAGAGATCAACTCGCCAGGCCGCCCCCGCCGCAGCCCAACCTCTTGCTTCAAGGTAAAAAGGCAGCGGATTTCCATTCCGTTCGTTTTTTCATGCCGCGACCTCGAAACAAGTCGCGCGCTGCGTTATTGAATCCATCGCCTAGCTTCTTTCCCTCCGCTACTCAATTCTCTGCTGCTAAGCGGAGGCAAAGTGAAAGATCGTGGAGAGAACAACGCAGGAAATTCGATACCGAGTTAACAAGGCGACCTGCCCGCCCGAGTTCAATTCAAACCGCCGCGGCTCGTAAGCGAGGAAAATTTAATGAAAGCGGTTTCATGTTGAACAATTTTTGACTGTTTCTCTTTTTGTAGATGATCGTGATTCCATCCCGGAGTCGGGCGAACTGGTGTCCTACCTTCCTCCCTTTGAACCACCTCTACTGCGCTCCCCTCTCCCGGATACTCGGATGGAGACCGAGATGTCCCAGCTTCAGAAGAATCTGGAGACGCTTGCCAAGCAGCTGAGGGCAGTGGAGGAGAGGGAGAAAGTCGCCCAGGACGAGAAAGCCGCGATTCGGGTAGAGCTGGAAGCCGAGCGGAGAGAGCGCCGGGAGAAAGAGAAGGAGCAGCAGGACCAGGTGGCAGTGCTGACCGCCCGGATTGATCGCGGGAAGAAGGAAGTCCGCAAGCTCGAAGATGACTGTGCCTACTATAGGGACAAATACCTGCATCTGGCCAAGGAAGCCGGCGGAAGTCGGCGCCCTTTAAACACGGTTGATGAAGGCCGGCGAGGGTCAATCCGCCCGGATGCAGGGACGAGCTCGTCTCTTTCTGCAGCCGGGACAATCCGCCCAGTTGCTAGTGTTCATGAGTCCGCAGCGAACTTACCTACTCGCACGATTCCTGCGTCGCGAGTGGAGAGAGACGCCGCGCGGATTCATAGCATGATCAACCGCCTTAATCATAATATGAACCAAATGCAGGGGACTGTCCTTCAGATTGGCGATCATGTCGCGCGGCTTCACAGAGAGGACGAACCGAACGATACCCGCCAGTAATGAGCGGTGTTGGGATACAACTTTGTAATATGGTTTCAATTCGGTCCTTTGGATAATTCGCCTGAATCTGATTTTGTGATATTCGACCTGTTTACTCAGGCCGTGCGGCTTCAATATTCAATTTTACTTTTTTAGCCTTCATGCTGTTGATTGATGCCTGAGTTATTTTTCATAAGCCGCTCGGCTTGCCTTCGTGGCTTTGTAATTCGCTTTTTTCAATTTATGCAATCTATCGCTGACTTTTGTGATGATATATTCGCGCGGGTTGATCATCTAGCCGCGATTTGACCTTTGCTAAGTGCAGATCATCCGTTCTTATAAGTAGCGTCCTTCCGAAGTTCTTCTTACCAGAATTTCGAGATGGGAGCAAAGCGCCAGTCGAAGCGACCTGCGAAGACCCCAGCTACCCGCTCTGAAGCCGCCGTTGCCTTCCACTCTGCTGATCTTGAGGAGTGTCGATTAACGAAAGCCGAATTGGACGAGTTCGTTGAAAAACATATGGTCGACAGCCCGCTGCTTGCGCGACTTCCGCTCCGTGATGAGCGGATGAACTCGTCCGGTCCAAACCTCATCGCGATCCCAATCGATCACTTCGATTGCGGATTCAAATTCCGGATCCCAATGGAGCTCGCCATGGTCTTCGACCACTATGGAGTTGTTCCGGGCCAGATTTCTCCCAACTCGATGGCCGGGATATGCAGCTTCATCTCTTACCTTCGATCTGAGAGAGTCCGCTTCTCCATGGATCTCTTCAGGAAGATATTCTCAGTTCGGGCCATCCCGGACTCTGAATCGGACGTCTTCAAAGGCCACCTCTACTTCGGTTGCCGCGGGTTGAAGATGGTCAACCTGGCGAACAAGGTAACTGCCTGGTCGGAGAGGTACCTGATCTTCGAAGGCCGGCTGGGCCTTTTGAACCCGAACCCGCAGGTGCGGCCTGAGGAGGCTTTTCAGCCAGTGCCAATCAGCGAGGTGGAGAAAGGGATCTGTAAGCTCCTCAAGGATGAGCGGCTTAACATAAGCTACTACATCCCTCTGCTTGCCGAACTGGAGAACGTTCGGCTTGAAGATAGTAAGCTTCTCTTTGCCTCCGACTTGAATGCTAACCGCTTGATTTCTTGTGCTGACTCTTCTTGTTTTATAGCCCAAGCCGTGGTTCCTGTTAACAAGCCGGTCAGTCCGGCCGGTTTGGTCCTGACCCAGACGGAGAAAAGAAAGAGGCAAGCCAGGAACAAGCCGCTGCCATCTGATGGGGAGGATTCGGGCTCCTTGGGCGACTTCGCCGCCCTCCGATCTTTCAGCAAGGTGAAGGACCTGAAGGGCTGCCCGGTTTTGACCTGGCACCCGAACGGCGACAGCGTCCAGATCTCTACCGCGCTTCCCCACTGGGCGAGCGAGAAGTCGGGTCGGCATGCTGAGGCCGCCAGCATTGGCATGTTCGGCCGGCGGAACTTCAGGAGGCTAAGGAAAGTTCCTGTGGAGGAGCTCGCCAGGGAGGCCGCGCGGGTAGCTGCCGAGAGTTTTACCACAAACGCCTTTATGGGGATGACCCTGAAAAGGTTGACCAGAGATAACAGCCTTCAAGAGAAGGAAATCGCCGAATTAAAAAAGGAGAATGAGCGGTTAAAGGAAGCCGAGTTGGTAAGTTATCACCTGGGTCTTACCTTACTCTCTTCTTTTGCAGGCTAAATATGATGAGACCGACCCGGTTTATC
The DNA here is from genome assembly GCA_033032865.1 of Dactylorhiza incarnata. Taxonomy (NCBI): domain Eukaryota; kingdom Viridiplantae; phylum Streptophyta; class Magnoliopsida; order Asparagales; family Orchidaceae; genus Dactylorhiza; species Dactylorhiza incarnata. The sequence continues at coordinate 407,006 of JAWHQI010000184.1, read as the reverse complement.
AGCAAGAACTCTTCCCTCATGTCGCCGAGGGAATTGAAAATGCTTTTAACCGCTTGCGGGAGCTCAAAGGGTTCGCGCCCGGTTTTGAGCATTTCACCTTTTCGGATGCTTATCCGACCTTGCAGAAGAAGCTGGAAAAGATCAGGCGGAAGGCCAAGGGGAAGAACAAGGTCGATGGATCCAGCTCGGAAGAGAGTGAAGATGAGGACGTCGAGGCCGAAGAACCCGAAGCGGCCAAGAGTGGTGAAGGTAGCTCAGAGTCCGAACCCAGCGATTCTGAAGAAGATGCTGGTCGCAAGTCGGGCGAGTTGAGCAGCTCATCCTCGTCGGGCAGCGAAGGCTATTCTCCCGATGTTTCGGTCGACGGCAGCGAACATTCAAGTGCTCCTGCATCTAAGAAACTCAAGTCGCACGATCAATAGATGTATTTTGTTTTTTATTTTGAATAGCCGCCGGCTTGATGTTGTTAGCCGGACGGCTTAAAATACAATGTAAACAGCGTTTTATTGAAATGAAAAGTTTTTACTTATCTATCCGTCTACCTTCTGCGACTTATTTGTATTTGCTTGTGATTTCTCTGTATTGAATCTTACCAAGCCGTGCGCCTTAGTGTTTAATCTATCCGGTTTGGATAGCGATCTCCCAGAGACTCCGTTAAAGTATCTGAAAAATACTGGCACAGCCCGCTCCTGTTAATCCGCGTCGAATTTATTTGATTCGTTCTGAAGAAGAGCCGACTTATTTCGAATGTGTACATTCCGGAAACCGGGCGCAATCAAGCCGCGTGGTTGCTACTAGACCCGGCATACTTGCTTTCCGGGATAGAGGGCAAGTCTTCGCGAATGCAATCAGATAACCGATCCAGTATTTTGAAATAACCAAGTCGTGCGACTATAAAGAGAATATCCGATCTCAAGAAGACCAATCGATAGATCGTGCGGTTAGTACTTAATCCGCAAATTGCATATTAAATTTGTACGATTAGCAGGCATAATACTTGCAGTGAAAATTATAACCGTCTTGAACAACAAGCCGCACGAACTGTGCATTAAATTCGTATGATGAGCAGGCATAATACTTGTAGTGAAAATTATTACTGCCTGATTTAAAAGATCCTGTGATTATCCGATCGGATTGAATGGAAACCCATAAGGATGATAAAATTCATAATCCGGATGATAAGATCGGCCGATCATGATTATGCTTGCTCCCCTGATATTCAGCTTGATACCTTAATGATACCCAGTTTTATTTCAAGCCGTCCGGTTTGAAAGATTGAGCCGCATGACAACCTTGGAACCTGCTAATTTTGAGACCGCCTGGTTTAATTACCAGACCGCCTGGTTTATTAACCAGACCGCCTGAAAGGCTTGGTATCTGCTTATTTCAAACCGCACGGTTTGATCATCAAGTCGTCCGGTTTGTGCTATATGTATAGGAATCCTGCTTTCTTCTCCAAACGGTCTATAGTGACCATATGGAATGAGATAATCTCTTATAATGTTATAAAGATGACTACAGACTCAGATGACCAAGTGGGCAGGTGGGCCTAGGCGGCGAACATTGCTTTCCTCAAGCGGTCATAAAAGCTGTATAAATAAAGAGAAGAAAGTACAGACCCAGACGACCAAGTGGGCAGGTGGGCCTAGGCGGCGAACATTGCTTTCCTCAAGTGGTCATAAGGGCTGTAAGCGACTCGGCTGCTCTCTTGCCTAGGGTTACAAGCCGAGTTGATCAATTGGGCAGGTGTGGTTATGCCGCGGGGGCTATACCGACATTGCTTTCCTCAGAGAGATCAACTTAGTTGTGGGTCCCGCCTAGGCATCGCTCGAGAGTACCTTGGAGTATTCGATAGTCACAGACTAAGATGATCAGTTGGGCAGGTGTGGTTATGCCGCGGGGGCTATACCGACATTGCTTTCCTCAGAAGGATCACCACAGCTGTAATTATATCCCCTCGGGGCATGATAGAGCCAACATTCACCTAGACCTCCCTTGATGCAGGGGTGTGTCGGATATCCGCCGGGATCCAAGGTTCTGAAGACCACCGCTCGGGAATTGGCAAGCCACCACTACATGTGTGCGAAAACTCCCCGCTACACACGATCTTTATGGTTTTACGCTAATGACTACAATCCGAGGGAGTTCAAGCAGAACTTGGCGATGTCTCCGCGGTTCAGTGAGTTTGATAGATATGAGAGAGTACAAAGAGGAAAATATTAGACATGGAGAAGTGTCAGTATGGTGCTTTTTTATTAAAATATCTCAAAAAACTGCAGGAATAAAAAGGACATTTCAAGGATAGAACCGTTTGAGGTCGTCGCCACTCCAGGTGCGCGGGATGTCTTCTCCGTCACTTGTTTGGAGGTGATAAGCTCCACTTTTTAGTACCTCCTTGATGATGAAAGGTCCAGCCCAATTCGGATCTAGCTTCCCGACGCTACCCGTTCGGGCCGCTGCATCAACTTTCTTTAACACAAGGTCGCCGACCGCAAAATGTTTTACCCTGACATTTTTGTCAAAGTACTTTGCCATCCTTCTTTTAACCTCTTCTTGCCTGATTGTAGCCTCATCCTGAAGTTCTTCGATTAGGTCCAAACTACACTTGAGAGCCTCGTCATTGCATTCTACCCATGCTTCTCCTCCTTCTTTTCCGAACATAACTCTTGGAGTGACCACCTCAAACTCTACAGGAACGACGGCCTCCGAGCCATGAGACAACTTGAATGGTGTCTCCCCTGTGGCTGAGGACGGGGTAGTACGAAGAGTCCAAAGAATGGAAGGAAGCTGATCCGCCCAGTTTCCTTTTTGATTTAGGACTCTTTTCATCAAGAGTTGTCGGATTTGCCTGTTTGCTGCTTCTACTTGCCCATTTGTTCTCGGATGATGTACCGAGGCGAACCGAAGATCAATCCCGACCTGATCACAAAAATTTTTCATCTCTGGATTATTGAACTGTGGACCATTATCGGTGACGATTGCCAACGGTATTCCATGCCGGCAAACTATTTCCCCCCAGATGAAGTTTCTGACAATTTGGGTAGTAGTTTTCGCTAATGCTTTGGCCTCGATCCACTTACTGAAATAGTCGATCATTACAATGATAAAGCGTCGCTGACCACTGGCCATTGGAAAAGGCCCCATAAGATCCATCCCCCATACTGCAAAAGGCCATGGCGCGGTTATTGATCTGAGTGACTGGGCAGGCAAATGCTGAAGAGGAGCGAACTTCTGACACTGCACACACCGCTTAGCAAATACTTCGGCATCCTTCCTCATAGTTGGCCAAAAATATCCCTGCCGCAGGATCCTTTTTTCTAAAGTTTTGGCCCCTGAATGGCTACCACATTCCCCAGAATGAACTTCTTGAAGTATAATAGGGATCTCTTCTTCCGGAACACATCGTGCTAAGGGGGAAATCAAAGTTTTTCTATAGAGAACTCCTGTTATCAGATAATAATAAGTCGCCTTTCTTTTGAACCTTCTTCGATCTTTGATAGAATGATGAAACTCCCCCTTTGACAGGAACAGCTCGTAAGGATCCTTCCACGAAGGGTTATGATCGATTTGCATTAGTTCTGCCTCATCTATTGCCGGGTGAAAAAGTTCAAAGGTCACTCCCCCTGATGGAAGACCGAACTTTGACAATTCATCTGCCTCCTTGTTTTGTGCTCTCGGAATATGCTCAATGATAAACGACTTGAATCTTCCGATTTCCTTTTTGGCCAATATCAAGTATTTTTGCAGAGTCGGCTCCCTTGTTTCATAATTTCCCAAGACCTGAGAGGCCATTACTAATGAATCAGTTCTGACACGTACATATTCTATGCCCAGCTCTTTCGCAAGCCTTAGCCCAGCTAGAAGTGCCTCGTACTCTGCCTGATTGTTGGTAACCGGAAAGAAGAATTTGATAGCTTGCTCTAGCCTGATGCCATTTGGACTGATCAGAACCACTCCGGCTCCCACGGAGTTTCTGCCAGAAGCCCCATCCACATAAATGATCCAAGCCAAGGGAGATTGTACTCTCTGTTCTGGATTAGGCTCCGTCGTGTCCACCAAGAAATCTGCCAATACTTGTGCCTTTATTGCCGTTCTGGGAACGTATGATATTTCGAACTCGCTTAGCTCAATTGCCCTTTTAGCCAACCTTCCTGAATGATCCGGCTTTTCTAAGATACTTTTTAGTGGATGATCCGAGACCACCTGAATGGGATGAGCCTGAAAATAGGGGCGGAGCCTTCGTGATGACATGACCAAAGCCAAGGCCAGCTTCTCCAGGATCGAATATCTGGTTTCCGCATCTTTAAGGATGTGGCTAACGTAATATATTGGAAACTGCTTCCTCTTTTCCTCCCGAACGAGGACAGAACTTACTGCATCTGGTCCGACTCCCAGATATAAGAAAAGATTCTCCCCCTCACGGGGACTTTGAAGTAACGGAGTTGAAGTTAATTGCTCCTTTAACTGCTCGAAAGCCCTGTCACATTCTTTGCTCCATTCGAATTTCGATCCCCCTCGTAGTATTTTGAAGAATGGGGCACTTTTATCTCCAGATTTAGAGATAAACCTGCTCAATCCTGCCAGTCTTCCCCCAAGTTGTTGAACTTCTTTAGTATTTTGAGGAGGGGTCATATCCAGGATAGCTTTCACTTTATCCGGGTTTGGCGCAAGGCCATCAGGAGTTAAAAGATGCCCGAGAAATTTTCCTTTGCTTGCTCCGAATACACATTTTAATGGGTTTAGTTTTAACTTGAACCTCCGTAGAGTAGCGAACGTCTCTACGAGGTCTTCCAAGTGTAACGAGAATGTTTTGCTTTTTAGAAGAAGGTCATCAACGTAGACTTCGAGGTTCCTGCGCTTTTGATTTTTAAAAACGGTATCCATCATTCGTTGGTATGTTGCGCCCGCATTTTTGAGACCGAAAGGCATTACGAGATAACAGTAACACCCATCGTTCGTGATGAATGAGGTATGCGGGATATCAGGTTTATGCATTTTGATTTGATGATACCCAGAGAAGGCATCGAGGAAACTCATAAAACCATACCCAACCGCGGAATCAACCAAAACATCTATCCGAGGCAAAGGGTAACAATCTTTAGGGCATGCTTTATTGAGTTTGGTGAAGTCTACGCACATGCGCCACTTCCCACCATATTTTTTGACCATTACAACGTTCGACATCCACGTGGGATATTGAATCTCAGAAATAAAACCAGCTTTTAGGAGTTTGGAAACCTCCTCTCTGATGGGCAACGCCAGCTTGGTCGCCACTTCTCTTTTCTTCTGCTGGACGGGCTTGAACTCAGGAGACACATTGAGATGATGGCAAGCCACGTCCGGATCCACCCCTGACATGTCCTCCGCTGACCAAGCGAAGACATCCATGTTGAGGCTGAGATCGCTCCTCCGAAGGAAACCGGAGGCTGCGGGTTGTCGGTTACTTTTTAAGTAGAAAAAAGGGAGACCGCTGGCAGCGGTCAAAACCAGACTTCGCCCGCCGCGGCGAATGCCACTCTTGCGACGGGCTTTCCTTTGACTACAAAAAAGAGGTTACAGCGGGCTGCAAGTGCAGGAAAAAAGAAGCCGGCCGGTCAGACAGTCCGCAAGACGGGAAACTTGAGTCCGCAGCTCAAACAAGCGAGCTCCAAGATTCAAGTGTGCGTGTCTTGTGAACAGTGCCGCCCCCTATTTATAGGCTTGGGGGCCTGCCCGAGCGGGCAGGGATAAAATAACCGCCTGCCCGGGTACAGGAGAAACGGGCAGGCGGTGACGGGATACACAAAAAGGAGAAGTAAATAAGCCGCGCGACTTGGCGGCTTGCCCTTCCGACTTGTCTGACCAGTAGCTAGAGATGAGGAGGCCAAGGCGATGAGGCTACCCGCTCGGTCTCTGCTATGAAACTGCGGCTTGTTCTTTGACTTTGGACCTTGGCTGCCTCTATTGCATAGGCCGCGCGACTTCCGACTTGAGACCGCGGCTTGTCCTGTTGGACTTGGGCTCTGATTACCTTTAGTACTTGGAGGCGGCCTGAGTTGTCACAGACCGCCCGACCTGTGCTAGCCGGAGCCGATAGACCTCGTTTGACCTGAACCGGGCGACTTAGACCCTCAAACCGCGCGGTCTGGGAGTAACTCTCCTGGAAGCGGTTTCCCGGGTAAACAATCCAGATTCTTCAGCAGGCAGGAGATTAGCTCCGCTTTCTCCTCCTCTTGTAATTCAGCGTTGATGACTAGTTTCTTTTCTGTCTCCTCAGCAACAGGAACTTCTTGGGTCGCTTGGGCAGGTTCCAAGTGAGCCCCTTCTTGATCCTTCTCTTCCTCTGCAGGCCCTGAAGATTCAGCAATCATCAAAACCTCAGCCTCGGCCTCGGGAAGTGGAACGTCAGTGATCACGTTGACAGTTCGGACGTAGCACTCCCGAGCCACCTTTGGGTTGCTCCTGACCCGATATTGTTTCCCTTCTGCGGCGAACTTGAGAGCGAGGTGAAAAGTAGATACTACCGCTCTGTATGCGTTGAGAATCGGCCTCCCGAAGATAGCACAGTAGTTGCTCGGGGCGTCCACCACCACAAAATTGACCAACTTTATCACCCCTCCAAGAGAGACCAGGAGCTTCACTGAACCCTCTACTTCCTTCTTCTCCCCAGAAAAGCCATAGAGGGGCCCATCGGTGGAAAGCAGCTGCTTTCCAGTCTTCAGGGCCTCGAAAGTTGGGCGGAAAAGGAGGTTGACGGAGCTGCCAGTATCAACCAGAATCTTGTGGACCGTGTAGTTTTCGATGACGGCCTTGATGACCACCGCGTCATCGAAAGGATTAGCATTAGGGGGAAGGTCATCCTGACCAAACGTGACGACAGTGCTTTCGGGAGGAGAACTTGTTGTGGCTGCCACTTCCTGTTTTAGAACTCTTGCAATACTGGATTTGCGAGATGATTCCGCTCCAGCTCCCCCATGGATACAATAGATGTCCCCCAAGGGGCCCACATCATTGACTTCGATGCATTCGGTAGAGGGATGGATGTCACCATAACAGCCGGCGTCCTCGACGTCGGCACACTCCCAGGTCACTTCTACTGTTTCTTTCTCCTTTCTCTTCTCGGTGGCTGGCTCAGCAATTTTATCTTTCTGAATCAGACCCCGGAGCTTTCCTTCTCCCAGGAGCCTTTCTATAAGCAGACGAAGGGCCCGACAATCATCAGTCAAATGTCCCCTCTCTTTATGGTATTCACAATAAAGGTTCGGATTTCGACCATGAACATCCGACTTCAGAGGAGCAGGCCTTTTGAAATCTGGCCTCTTTTGCAGAATTTGGACTACCTCGTCCATGGTGACATTCAGGGGGGTGAACGAGTCTTGCGAATTATCGTATTGAGTTGATGGAAGGACTGGAGGTGGCTGCGCGGCATACTGTGGTAAGTATACCGGCATGATCTGCGGAAGGAGAGCGGATGGAGCGGGAGCGATGGCCAGCGGTGGTTTCTGATCTTGAAATCGCTGATGGCCCATAAATGGTTGTTTATTTTTGAAGTTCCTCCCCCTTTGGGAGCGGGGTTCGAAGTGGGACTGATTTGATGGTGGACGATGGAAGGATGTATTTGATGGCTCCTTGTCGCTTACCAACTTCGCGACGTAATCTGGATTGCTCTTTTCTCCTCTGATAAACATATTTGCCAGACTTATCATCTCTTGATAAGTCCTGGGCTCCCTTATATTTGCTTCAAACTTTAGGGGGCCCTCCCTCAGGCCATGGATGAGGGCAACCCTATACAGTTCCGGGTCCACATTCTGGATTTCCATGATCTCTCTTTGGAATCGATCCACAAAATGGGCCCATGTTTCGCCTTCCCGTTGTTTTATATCAAAGAGGGCCGCCGGGCCACTCTTTCTTTTCTTCGAGGTGGAGAATCTTAGCAGGAATTCTTTTCGCAGCTCCGCGAAACAATGGATCGACCTGGGGTGCAATCCATAGAACCATTCCCTCGCTTGTCCTTCAAAGGAGGTTACGAGAAGCTTGCATTTGGTGGCATCGGTCAGGGTTCTGAGAGCAACGGCTAACTCAAAAGCCTGCAAATGAACCGTTGGGTCAGTCTCTCCATTGAACGCTGGCAGGCGAGGTTCCCTGAAATTATTAGGGGCAGGTTCCCCCCTGACTTCGTCCACAAAGGGAGAGGTCTCTTCCATGTCTTCATATTGAGGTGTAGGGTAATAAGCCGCTGGAGCTGCGGCTATTTGCGGACAGGCCGCCTGATGAGAAGACCGGGCGGCTGCTTCTGGCGGGTAGGAAAGACGAGCCGCGCCCTCCGGCGGGTAGGAAAGACGGGCAACATGGGAAGTCGCTCCCTGGAATTCGAGGATTCGAGCTGGCATGTTGTGCGCGGCTTGATAGAAGTTTTCCCTAGCCACAGGGTCTTCTTGATGGAGCTGGAAGTTAGCGACTTGCGGTAGCGAGTAGGGAGGAGGTGGGGGAAGGACCGGGGTACCCGCCCGATTAGTCGCGGCCTGTTGCGGGACTAATCGCTCAGTCAGTATTGCTAAAGTCCGACTGATCTCTTCAAGTCGCTGATCAGTGGCCCGCTGAGCCCGCTCGGCTTCTCTCTTTGATTGCTCCAGGGCTTCCCATAGAGAATCCTCGCTATGATCGGAGCGGTCTCCAAGGGGGAACTGACGGTCTGACATTATGGTGGAAAAGGGATTTCGCCGACAATCCGCGATCTGAAGGTCGCGTGTTTCTGTTGAGGCTGAGATCGCTCCTCCGAAGGAAACCGGAGGCTGCGGGTTCTCGGTTACTTTTTAAGTAGAAAAAAGGGAGACCGCTGGCAGCGGTCAAAACCAGACTTCGCCCGCCGCGGCGAATGCCACTCTTGCGACGGGCTTTCCTTTGACTACAAAAAAGAGGTTACAGCGGGCTGCAAGTGCAGGAAAAAAGAAGCCGGCCGGTCAGACAGTCCGCAAGACGGGAAACTTGAGTCCGCAGCTCAAACAAGCGAGCTCCAAGATTCAAGTGTGCGTGTCTTGTGAACAGTGCCGCCCCCTATTTATAGGCTTGGGGGCCTGCCCGAGCGGGCAGGGATAAAATAACCGCCTGCCCGGGTACAGGAGAAACGGGCAGGCGGTGACGGGATACACAAAAAGGAGAAGTAAATAAGCCGCGCGACTTGGCGGCTTGCCCTTCCGACTTGTCTGACCAGTAGCTAGAGATGAGGAGGCCAAGGCGATGAGGCTACCCGCTCGGTCTCTGCTATGAAACCGCGGCTTGTTCTTTGACTTTGGACCTTGGCTGCCTCTATTGCATAGGCCGCGCGACTTCCGACTTGAGACCGCGGCTTGTCCTGTTGGACTTGGGCTCTGATTACCTTTAGTACTTGGAGGCGGCCTGAGTTGTCACAGACCGCCCGGCCTGTGCTAGCCGGAGCCGATAGACCTCGTTTGACCTGAACCGGGCGACTTAGACCCTCAAACCGCGCGGTCTGGGAGTAACTCTCCTGGAAGCGGTTTCCCGGGTAAACAAATACGAAGATAGCTTGGAAATGAAATCATATAAACATGTAAGTCATTTTTTTTAAATAAATAGCACATGGTTTGTCATCAAGTCATGAGGTGAAGCATTAATAATGACATATAACTATTGTAAATCATCAAAGGGACCCAAAATTGAAGTTTTGTCAAAATGGGAGCTGTCGGAAATTTCCGACAGTCACTGTCGCCTGGGCGACAGTGAAAAATATAAATAGGGCTGGGGACCGAGTCAAACCCTATTGTGCATCATTTCCTGGAGTTAAAAACGAGAGGAAGGCTGTCGGAAGTTGGCGACATCCCTAGATCTAAGGTATGGATTTTTGATTTTGATATTTTTAACTCAAAATTTTTAGGGATTTGTGATTTTTATAGTAGAGAAGAAGGAAAATGTAGTTTTCATTTTGATTTTTGATGAATGGTGTAGGTTTTGAAAAAAAAAATTTTGATTTTAAAAATGTAGATCTAGTTTAAAACAAGTGGATCTTGTTGGATCTTTGTTAAAAATGTTATGATTGTTTGATTCTTGTGGTTGAAGGTTTCCATTTGTTCATTCTCTAAAGGTTTTTTGTAGATCTAGTTTAGTGAAGAAGGTTGAAGATGATGAATAGTAAAGGATTTGGAGAATATTTTGATTTGAAAAAGATATATATATATTTTTTAAAACTTGATGTTGAAATAATATTGATTTTGAGTAGATCTGGAAGTGTATGTAAAAATTTTCGAGAGTAGTTCACTTGGAGAGCTGTCGGAAATTTCCGACAGTCACTGTCGCCTGGGCGACAGTGTTCCAGTGCATAACACATGTGTAATAATTTTTTTTTTGTTATTTGCAGAATGACTTCCAGTTCCAAAGCTCGAAGGAGTACTTCGGAAGATGCACATAGTTCATATCAAGTTTTTCCTGGGGTGGAGAAAGCTATTGTTGGAGTTGCGAAATATATTGATTTTGATTCGCCGAAGCATGATCATATCTATGATCGGCTTGCAAATGCAGGTATTCTCTTAATAATCTCACCAGAGGGGTTTTCTTCCTTTTTCATTCGTGAATTTTATAATCATTTGGAAGACCCAAATTTCACTGAATTGGATGGAGGAGTGAGATCAAGGATCCAAGGTCAACATGTGGAAATAACACATGTTGATCTAAGAGAGGAATTCGGACTAGTGATGTGTGAAAATATGCCTGATATAGTGGAGAATTATCGAAAGGATAGAGATTGGACCCTTGTAAACATGAGTTTACATGGGAATCAAAAGAAAACTCTTACCACTGAAGTTACATCACTCACTCCGGATGCTTTCTTAGTTCAAGATATATTAAGGAATTCAGTGATGTTGAAGAGTGGAGATACAAGAAGTATTACGGCTCAGTTGACCCTCTTTACATAATACATTATGGAGGATGAGCTTTTTGATGTGGCGTACTTCATACTCTCCCAGATTAGGTATGCGTATAGATTAAAGCATCCAAGATGGGTGAAGGTTCATACGCTGCCAATGGGGGCGGTAATTCAGCGTGTACTCTATAAGAAGTACGGATGGATAGTGCAAGGTTCTTATTTGGATGATTGTTATCCGGAGATATATTATACGGGTTCAATGAAAGTGAAGAAGCCGCAGAGAAAAGCCCATCCGGGGATTGAGATTAGAGAGCCGCCATTGCCTAGGGCAGGATCACTACGAGAGTCCATTGATGATTTACGTGATTCACTAGAGGATCACAAGAGGGAAGTGAAGGACCGTAGTCGAATGCAGAAATTTATGAAGTTTCTCGTCAAAAGTCTGAAGTTAAAGCCAACTCCGGAGGAAGAGGCCGAATGGCAGGTTCCGGATGAAGAACCGCCACGCCAATCGGTGAGGCGGACTCGCCGTGGTAAAGCCGTGAGACGAGGACCTCCAGAAGATTGTCCAGAGAGCAGCGGGGCTGGTTATGAAGATTCAGAGTAGTTTCTGCAGGTTGCTGCTGCTGGGAGATGTCGAAAATTCCCGACATCCACTGTCGCCTTGGCGACAGTGAACTTCTGCAGATTTCTATGAATTTGATCCTTATGTTGTTCTCTACTGTTTTAATTTGAACAATATTGATGTAATATTAATGATGTTTGAATTTTGTTAACTCTTTTGAATTTCTATTGTTTGATTTTTAAAATTTAGGCTTTTGCTTTTTAAATTGTTTAGGTTTTGTGATTTTTATTTTATTTTATAGGCTTTAAATAGTGATATATTCATTGTGAAATGTCTAAAATTCCCAATTCTAGCCTAAGCATAGAAAAACGGGAATCCGGTAACGGCTTAGTGAATATATCCGCTAGTTGATTTTCCGTGCCTATAAAGTTGATTTTTATATTACCCTTCTTAATATGATCCCTTATAAAATGATGTCGGACATCTATATGCTTAGATCTAGAATGTAATACGGGATTGTTAGTTAAGTCTATAACACTTTTATTGTCACACTTTAATTCTACACTACTTTGTTGCATGCCAAAATCGTCTAATGTTTGTGACATCCAAAGAGCTTGGGCACAACAACTACCTAGTGCAATATATTCGGCCTCGGTAGTAGAGAGGGCAACAGAATTCTGTTTCCTACTCGACCATGAAATAAGTGAAGGGCCGATAAAGTGACAAGTGCCACTAGTGCTTTTCCTATCTAAGGAACATCTCGCATAATCCAAATCCGAAAAACCATGTAAAATAAAAGAATCATTATGAGGATACCATAAACCTAATTTTGATGTGCCTATGAGATATCTAAAGATACGTTTCACCGCTTTTAAATGTGACTCTTTAGGATTAGCTTGAAATCTAGCACTTAAACAAACGGCAAACATAATATCAGGTCTAGATGCGGTTAAATACAATACAGACCCTATCATACTTCTATAAAGGGCTTGTTCAATTGAAACACCACTTTCATCTTTTGCTAATTTTAGTGAAGTACTCATAGGAGTGTTTGCATGCTTAAGATTTTCAAATCCAAATCTTTTTAACATATCATGAATATATTTGGTTTGACATATAAAAATACCATCATATTTTTGTGTAATTTGAAAACCTAGAAAATATGAAAGTTCTCCAACCATGCTCATTTCAAATTCATTTTTCATAATTTGAACTACTTCATTACACAACTCTTCATTAGTGGCTCCAAAAATAATATCATCAACATAAATTTGTAAAATAACTAAATCATGATCATTTTGCTTAATGAAGAGAGTAGAATCAGCACTTCCTATTTTATAATCATGCTTTAACAAATATTGAGTTAATCGATCATACCAAGCACGAGGCGCTTGTTTTAATCCATAAAGCGCTTTATCTAATTTATAAACATAATTTGGATATTTCTCATTTATAAAGCCAGGGGGTTGTTCTACATAAACCTCTTCTTTTATATACCCGTTTAAAAATGCGGTTTTGACATCCATTTGAAATAATTTAAAACCTTTAAAACAAGCAAATGCAAGAAATATTCTAACCGCTTCTAATCTTGCTACGGGTGCAAAAGTTTCATCAAAATCTACCCCTTCAATTTGTGCATAACCTTTTGCAACTAATCTGGCTTTATTTCTAACAATTCTAGATTCATTATCCATTTTATTTTTAAAAATCCACTTAACACCAACTACAGGACGATTTTTGGGTCGTTCTACAAGATTCCAAACCTTATTATGTTCAAATTGATTAAGTTCTTCATTCATAGCTAAAAACCAAAATTCATCATTTAAAGCGGTGGAAACATCTTTTGGTTCTATTTCAGAAACAAAACAAAGGTTTGAAAATAAAACATGTAGCGATGAACGAGTACTAACCCCTTTTTGTGGATCTCCAATGATAAGCTCCTTTGGATGATCCTTTGAGAATTTCAAATCACTTGGAGGCACATATCCTTCTCTTTCTTCTTCTTCTCTATCTTCTTCTCCTCTTTCTTCTTCTCTTTCTTCTCCTTTTTCTTCTTCATTTTCTCCAAGTTCTTCTTCATCATTCTCCACCGTGGGAAGGAGTTCATCTTCTTTTCCTATAATTTTCTTTTCTACACATGAAGCAAACTCATCAAACCTAACATGAATAGATTCTTCAACTATTTTTGTTCTTTTATTAAAAATTCTATAAGCTTTACTAGTTGAAGAATAGCCAATAAAAATACCTTCATCACATTTTTCATCCAATTTTCCTAAGGAATCTTTAGAATTCAAAATAAAACATTTACAACCAAAAACTTTGAAATAAGAAACATTTGGTTGTTTACTAAATATTAATTCATAAGGAGTTAATTTTAAAATAGGGCGAAGCATTACTCTATTAATTACATAACATGCCGTGCTAACCGCTTCAGCCCAAAAAGATTTTGGTAATTTAAATTCAGATAACATCGTACGGGCTAACTCTTGAAGAGTTCTATTTTTCCTTTCCACTACACCATTTTGCTGTGGTGTGCGTGGAGCGGAAAATTCATGTTTAATTCCTAACTCCGTACAAAAAGAAATAAACTTTTCATTTTCAAATTCTCCTCCATGATCCGATCGTATGCGTTTAATTTTTAACTCCAATTCATTTTGAATACGCAAACATAATTTTGAAAATTCTGAAAATGCTTCGGATTTGGAGGTTAGAAATAAAGTCCAACAAAAACGAGAATAATCATCAATCAAAACAAATGTGTATTTTCTACCTCCTAAGCTAGAAATTCCAATTGGCCCAAATAAGTCCATATGTATTAATTGAAGTGGCCTAGTGGTAGAAATAATGTTTTTACTTTTGAAAGATGATTTTGAAATTTTTCCTTTTTGGCAAGGCACACATAGTGAAGAAGATAAATTTTCATTTAGCAAAGGTAAACCTTTAATTAATTTATCTTTTGAAAGTTTTGAAATTAACTTGGCACTAGCATGTCCAAGTCGCCTATGCCATAAATCTAATTCATCATTTTTTGATAGAAAACATTTCATAGTAGAATTTGAAAAATCAAGAAATTTAATCATATATACATTATGACATCTAGGTGCGGTAAAAACAATTTCATTTGTTTTGGAATTAATAATTTTGCACAAATTTGTAGAAGATTCAAATAAAACATTTAAACCCTTATCACATAATTGACTAATAGAAATCAAATTATGCTTTAATCCTTCTACAAATAAAACATTTGAAATTGAAAAATTTTCGTTACCCACAACACCGATGCCGATGATTTTTCCTTTTCCATTGTCACCGAATGTAACAACTCCTCCTTTCTTCATCTCCAGGCTAAGGAACTTCTCTTTATTTCCCGTCATGTGCTTTGAACAACCCGAGTCCAAGTACCATACGTCTTCTTTGTCCTTAGCCTGCCAACACACCTAGAAAGAAGAGGTGAGTAAAGATCTGGTTACCCAAGTGGTTCCACCCATAGTATAGGTAGAAGCCTTAGGCACCCAGATTTGTTTAATTTTGCTTTTTCCTTCCTTCCAGCAAGAGTCCGTAGTGTGACCAAATCTATTGCATTTGGCACAAGTAATGTATTTAGAAGAGTATAACTTTTCTGGACTTTTACTAGATGAGGATGCAGTATTTATCAGTTCATTAATTTTAGAATTTTTAAAAGTGAATTTTCTGGACTTTTCACTATCGCCGGCGACAGTGGTTGTCGCCGGGCGACAGCTTCCAGATGTGTATCCGAGCCCAAACCCTCCAGATCCATGGCGTTGGTATCCTAAGATCATATCCAGTGATCTTTGGCCCATTCCAAATTTTTTCATGGCTAGTGTTAAGTCATGAATCTGGTGTCTCATTTTTGTATTCTCGGATACTAGATTTACGCATCTCCGTTCAAAAGATTTCTTTCCCTCATGGACTATGGAAATTGAAGATTTCAGATCTCTCTCTAAAATCTCATTCTTCTTAGTAAGAACTTTTATTGTAGAATGAGATTTGGAAAGAGATTCTTCAAGTTCTTTAATTTTTCCCAAAGAGTGATCACACTCTTGGCAAGAAATATCTCTTTTTCCAATAGTCTTAATTTCCCTTAACAATTTTTTGTTTTCCTTAAGTAAAATGTCATTTTCAAATTTAAGAAGATCATTGTCTTTTAAGCTTTTTTCAAAAAATTTGCAAGTCTTTAAAAATTCAGAAAATAATTCATCATAGGTTGGAGGAGTTACCTCAGTGTCGCTTTGGACACTACATTCGTCATCAGATATGACGCTCTTTCCCATTAAGCATATGTTTGCCTCCTCTTCTTTACTTGAGTCGGAACTGCTTGCATCCTCAGAAGTAGTATCATCCCAGGTTTCCGCCTTCAACACCTTCTTCGACCCTTTGTGCTTCTTTTCTTTAAGTTCTTTCAAGTACTTTGGACACTTGCTTCGAATGTGTCCTAACTTCTTGCAGTGATAGCACTCCGGTGGCGGTTTCTCTTCCTCCTCATCGCCTCCCTTCCCTTTTTTCTTCCTAAAGGTCTCCTTTTTAAAATACTTCTTAAACGAATTCCTTCTCTCCGGATTTTTCATAAATTTTCTAAATTTTTTAACAAATAAACTTTCCTCATCTTCTTCATCCTCCTCAGAATCACTAGTTTCTTCTTTCTTTGATCTTAGAGCCAATCCCTTCTTCCTTGGCTCCATATACTCTTGTTGTTGAATTTTCAATTCAACTTCATGAGTTTTCAAGTTCCCAATGAGGCTCTCCAATTGTAAGGTCTTAAGATCACGTGACTCGGAAATTGCAGTCACTTTAGGATTGAACTTCGGGGGAAGTGATCTTAAGATTTTCCTTACTAAATCTCCATTTGAGAACACCTTTCCTAGCACCTTTGAGTCGTTCACGATTTTTGTGAATCGTGTGTACATCGTATCAATCTCTTCATTTACCTCCATTTTGAACCTTTCAAATTCAAACTCCAGTTGAAATAGCTTTGAATCTTTTACCTGCGAAGTACCTTCATGAGTGATTTCTAACAAATTCCAAATTTCAAATATAGAATTACAAGCACAAACTCTATTAAATTCAGTGCGATCTAGTGCGCAAAATAAAGCATTCATGGCTTTTGCATTGTTCTTACATCTTAATTTATCATTGTCATCCCACTTGTCTTTGGGCTTATCCATAGTTACATCTCCTACAACAACTGTTGGAGAAGTATAACTAGATTCTACCATATTCCAGACTTCTATATCTAGCGCAATTAGAAAACAACGCATACGTGTTTTCCAATAATTATAGTCTGTGCCCGTGAATAAAGGTGGTCTACTTATGCCTTGCCCCTCAACGAACGCATGATCGTTGTGCGCCATTACTCCCGGTGGTAAAACCGTTTTGGAGTAACCTCCCTCTGATACCACTTGTTGGATCGTATAACGCCCTTAGAGGGGGGGGGGGGGGGGGGTGAATAAGGGTGTGTTTAAAAATTAAATTTTTACTTAGTAATTTTTTAAAGAGATTTTACTTTACTAAAAAATTACTTCTAAATACTTTCAAACCAATGCAATTTTAGTATTAAACCAAAACACAAATTTCTAAGATAAAGATTATGCCAACAAATATGTAATTAAAGAAAAAGACATAATTATATTAATCATGAAATTTGAGTACAATAAAAATGATCTTAACAATGCTTAAGATCAAGGCACAATTATATTAATTAAAAATTCTACAATTTTGGTTTACCAATCCTTCTCCCAAGGATCGGAAGGCTATCGCTTGTCTCTCCCAAGACCAAGCCCAAGCCTATCCTTTAGATCTTCCCAAGATCTAGACGTAGCACACAAGGCCACGATTTCCCACCAAGCCACGCAAGGACTTGGACGCTCCGCACAAGGAAGCGATTTTCCCCAAAGCCGCGCAAGGACTTAGACGCCGCACGCAAGACGACGATTTCTCTACCAATACAAAATGAAAAGTATGTGAATGAAAATACAATATGAAAAGAACAACTCCCTAGAAAATCAGATCTCTGAATGGATTGGTGAAGCCTCGAGATGATTGATGATGTAGAAGCGCGCCCGATCTCGTCTTCAATCTTCAATCCTTCTTTGCACAAATGGGAGTTGAGGAGGTTCTGGAGCTCTCTGGTTCGTATGCACTCAGGAAGGGACTGGAATTCTCAAAAGCTTGGAATGCACGAACCAAAGGAACCAATTTATAGAAATTCACTGTCGCCTGGGCGACAGTGACTGTCGGAATTTTCCGACAGCGCTAAACTGCCGCTGGAGTGCCGTCGTGGGTGGAGTCGTGGGCAGTTGTTGTAACCTCCGAGCTGTCGCCTGGGCAACATTGCTGTCGGATTTCCGACAGCGCAAAACTGCCGGTCGTGGGTGGAGTCGTGGGCAGTTGTTGTAACCTCCGAGCTGTCGCCTGGGCGACATCGCTGTCGGATTTCCGACATCGCAAAAACTGCCTTTCGTCGATCTGCCGTGGAGGGAAGTAGTTGTAACTTCTCTACTGTCGCCTGGGCGACAGTGGCTGTCGGAATTTTCCGACAGTGAAATTTTCCCACATTCAATTTTAGCTCCAGCAGCACTGTGAACATCTCATACCTGTTATCTGCACACCATTAATGAAAATAGAATCAAATACAAATGGGACTTTGTTATTATCAAACCGGAGGAGTGCGAAACGCATGCTCCAACACTTCCTTCCGAGTTCGATGATCTTGCTTCTGCGCTCGACGAACACGCGAAATCTCAGCAGTCGTTGATCTTCCTTCTGAGCTCGAAGATCTTCCTTCTGCGCTCGACGAACACGCCAAATCTCAGCGGTCGTCGATCCTCCTTCTGAGCTCGACGATCTTCCTTGTCTCTGCGTTCGACGAACGCGCTATTATCAGCTGTTTCTTTTATCTCGTCTCAGCGGTTGCTTTGCTCATCATTACAGCGACAAGCATTCTTTGTCGACGATGTCTCCTATCCTTCTCGACGATATAGTACTTCGTGAAGTCATTAAAGTATATGACATATTGTCGATCTCTGCAAGCATAAACTAGATGGAATGTTAAATACAACTTGCATTTATCATTGAGCTGAGCACTTCTTCAAATCAGGAACATTGCAGGGAACTGTTCCCAATAGTCCCCATTCTCCACATGCTCTCAGATGAAATGATATCGTAATTCGATATGCTTTGTCCGGCTGTGCGAGACTGGATTATTTGCAATTGCTATAGCACTGGAGGAGTCGCAAAACATTGGAATTTCTTTGAACTTCAAGTTATAATCTTCAAGCTGATTCTTTATCCAAAGAAGTTGTGCGCAACAACTGCCTGCAGAAATATATTCTGACTTGGCGGTTGAAATTGCAACACAATTTTGCTTCTTGCTGCTCCAGGAAATAAGTCTTCTTCCGAGAAATTGGCATGTCCCGGAAGTGCTTTTCCTGTCATCTCTGCTACCTGCAAAATCAGCATCTGAAAAACCCATTAGCTCGCTATCATTACTTCTTGGGTACCATTTAAGATATCTCAAAATTTGCTTTGCAGCAGTATAGTGAGATTCCTTAGAGTTCACCTGATATCTAGCACATACACATGTAGAGAATATTATATCAGGCCTACTGACAGTAAGGTAGAGCAGAGAGCTAATTATGCTTCTGTACTTGGTTTCATTAAAAGGTTTCCCTTTCTCATCCTTGTCCAGAGACATAGCTAAGCTCATTGGTGTCCTCATAGAGGTTGCACTCTCCATTCCAAATTTCTTAACCAACTCCTTGGTGAACTTTGTCTGTGAGATGAAAATTCCATCTTCAGATTGTTTCACTTGAAGTCCTAAGAAATATTTCAGCTCACCCATACTGCTCATTTCAAACTTCCCTTGCATAAGTTTTGAGAACTTCTTACAAAGGTTGTCGTCCGTGGAGCCAAAAATAATGTCATCGACATAGATTTGCACTAGCAAAATCTTGCCTTTTACTTCCCTAAGAAATAATGTCTTATCTATCTTTCCTCTTGTGAACTTGTTCTCAAGAAGAAAGTTAGACAACGTCTCATACCAAGCTCGAGGAGCTTGTTTCAAACCATACAAAGTTTTTTGCAGTAAATAAACATAATCAGGATGTTCAGAATCTACAAAACCTGTAGGTTTTTCAACGTATACTTCTTCTTTTATATTACCATTCAGAAAAGCTGACTTGACGTCCATTTGGTATACGGTGAATCCTTTGAATGCAGCATAGGCTAAAAACAGCCTGATCGCTTCGAATCTTGCTACTGGAGCATAAGTTTGATCGAAGTCGATCCCTTCTTCCTGTCTGTAACCTTTTGCTACATGTCTGGCTTTGTTCTTTATGATTGTTCCGTCTTCATCCAACTTGTTTCTGTAAACCCACTTCGTTCCAATGATATTTTTATCCTTGGGTTTTGGAACTAGAGTCCACACTTTGCAACGCTTGAATTGATTCAACTCTTATTCCATTGCAATTATCCAATGAGGGTCTTCATTTGCTTCTTAAAACTTCTTCGGTTCAATCTGTGAAAGAAAACTCAAATACATATTTTCGTTAGTAGTACCTCTTCTCGTTCTTACTCCGACTTGAGGATTTCCTATGATCTGATCAACTGGATGATCCCTCATATGTCTGAATTCAAGATTCCTTGCATGAATTTGGACATCCGGAACATCTTCTACTACAGGAATGTCTTCTTCCACTTGAATTGGCTCTTCATCAATATGATCTTCTTCTACAATTGAGGTTGGGGGAGAGATCTTGACGAAGGTTTGAGCATCGTCTTTGACTGGCTCATCCAAGCTTGTATCTTGTAACTTTGAACCTGCAACTTCAATAAAAGCACTAGAAGAGCTGCTATGTAGCATACTCGTTTCATCAAATACACCGTTAATGGATTCTTCTACAACCAGGGTTTTCTTATTAAAAACTCTATAAGCTCTACTATGGCTGCTATAGCCTACGAAAATACCTTCAAAGCTCTTTTCACTAAACTTGGTTTTGTAATGCTTTCCATTATTAAGTACAAAGCATTTACAACCAAAGATTCTAAAATAAGAGATGGTTGGTCTCTTGCCTTTTAGTGGTTCATAAGGAGTCTTTTCATGGTTCTTGTTTATGAGTGCTCTATTTGCACGTGGCAAGCTGTGTTGACGGCTTCAGCCCAAAGGTATTCGGGCAGTGAAGTGTCACTCAACATTGTTCTGCACGCCTCAATGAGTGTTCTATTCCTTCTCTCAGCTACCCCATTTTGTTGTGGAGTTCGAGGAGAGGAAAACTCATGAATGATACCAAGGCTTTCACAAAATTCTGTCATGGCCCCAGATTCAAATTCTGTTCCATGGTCACTTCTGATGTTGACCACTGAACATTCAAATTCATTCTGGATTTTGAAAGTGGAGGTCAGATCTTAAGTTACTCTAGAGAGGGGGGGGGGGGGGGGGTGAATAGAGTATTAAAACTTTTTTGTTTAGTTTTATAGCGGAATTTAAAATACTGTGTAAGTATATGTGTAATCAGTGAGAGTTAAAGATAAAGACAGAAATAGTAAAAAGCACACAGCACAAACACACAGAAATAAGCAAGCACAGAAGACACAAGGAGCTATAGTAGTTCCCCAAAACCCGGGTACATCTACTCTTCTACCCACTGGTAGGAATCCACTGGAGGTTGTTGATAAGGTGCCCTCACACCAAGGTGATTTTGATAAAGTGTCCACACACCATTGGGAGTTTTGATCAGGTGCCCAATTCACCTATAAGCTTTTAATAAGGTGCTTATAAACCAAGCTGCAGGTTTTTGCTAAGGTGGCCTGTCACCGGGATTAAACTTTTGAAGGGAGTTTTAACCCTTTACAAGATGGGAAGGAGAAATAAAGAAAACAAAAACAGATGTTGTTCTTCTCTTTTTGCTGAGAAGACACTTGAAGATCCTGATGAGATGTTCAGTTGGATCTTGATGAATATGTTGAAGAGAGCTCCCCCTGTCTGATGTAGTTTGATGATAGCTTGTGGAGGCTCCTTTTCTTGATTCCAAATCCTCTGTTCTTCTTCTTCTTGCAGTTTGTGATCCCTGAGCAAATGATAGTGTTTGATGTCTCAGGTTGTATATGATCTGCAAGAAAGAAGTTAAGCAAAAAGAAGATATAATAATATGTTTGATATGATCTTCTTTTTGCTCCTCTGTTTCTCTTCCTGTTCTTTACTTCTTCTTCTTCTCTTTTTCCTCTTTTTCCTGTACAGAGAATGTAATATCAATTTTGTATATTATATGAAATCTGTACAACAATATATATATATATATATATATATGATCTGTCTGATTTGAATTCTTGCCGACAGAAGAGGAAAGAATATAATATCTCTTTTATTTAGCAAATCCTCGAGCTGTCCTCTTTCCTTCTTTTGCTTGCTGCAATGGCTATAACATTTAATGCTTTCTGCCAATGGCTATATTAATTAATGCTGCAACAGATGTATTGTTAAATCAACAATATATATAGCAATATATAAATAGGATAAATAAAATATTGCTCTAATAAAGTCTGACATAATATTTAATGATATAAAAATAATGCTGCAGAAATTCGTCGACCTCAACTCGTCATTCGTCGGGCTGAGCTCGCCAAATGATATTCTGAACATTTGATTAACTGCAGAGGACTTTTGTCGAGCGCTGCTGGGATTTCCTCGACCGCCGTTCATCATTCGTCGACCGCTGTTCGGAGTTCGTCGACCGCTGCTTCCCTACTATAATCTGTCGAGCGCTGCTGAGATCTGTCGAGCGCTGACTGTCTGTTCGTCGGGTGTCGTTCGACGTTTGTTGAGCGCTGTTCGACATTCGTCGAACGCCAGTGAACTAAATGAAATATATTCATTTCTCTTCTTATTTTCTGCCTATTATTTATATGTCTATTTGCAGCCTTCTTAATGATAATTAATCTAAGTTATAATATGAGTTATGATATAAGCATAGATACTAAAGGTGGATCCTAACTCAAATCAAAACTAAGGTTCCAACAGATTTGCTTGACAAACTTAGTGAAAATATCAAATGTATCTGACTTGTGTTTTAGAAAGAATACCCATGCAAAACGTGAGTTATCATCTACAATAACTAATGTGTAAGACTTACCTCCTAAACTTCTAATTTGCAAAGGACCAAACAAGTCCATATGAAGTAGGTATAAACACCTAGTTGAATCTTTGCCAATTATGCTCTTAAATGTAGCTCTTGTTTGCTTGTCTTTTACACAAGCATGACAAGGTCTATCTTTAATGCACTTAATATTTGGCGCATCACGCACTAAGTTTTGTGAAAATAATTTATTTATAGTTTTGAAATTTATATGTGCTAATCTCTTGTGCCATTGATCAGCAAAAGATGCACTATCTTTTGCTAAAAGACACACTGGTGTAGAAGAGGATAAACAAAAAAAATTTAAACAAAATATATTTCTACAACGAGTGCCTGATAAAATCATTTCTGAATTTTCTGCCGACTTTATCAAACACTTATCTTTACGAAAATCAACTATGTATCCTTTATCACAAAGTTGACTTATGCTTATCAGATTATGTTCTAATCCATCCACATAAGCTGCATCTGAAAAGGATACATTACCATTAGAAATCATACCGTAGCCCTTTGTTATTCCTCTGTCAGATCCGCCAAAAATAACTTTTGGTCCGTTCTCAACTGGAATAAAATTTTGTAAGAGGCTTCTAGTTCCGGTCATATGCCGAGAACAACCACTGTCCAAATACCAGATAGGATTTTTGTTGGCCTTTGGACATACCTGCAAAAACAAATTACTTTGCCTTAGGAGCCCAAACTAATTTGGGTCCTTGGTCCCTCGTTAGTTGAGCACCACGATGAACAATAACATTGCGAGCGGTCTTTCTTGCATTGTTAACTTGTGGTCTCTTGGAATAAGTGGAATTGAACCAACAATCTACGACAAAGTGACCTATTTTGCCGCAACACCAACAGTTAAACCTGTTGTACCTTCTCTTAATCTTCTCCTGCTTAACTTTTTGAACGTTAGTTTTGGCAGGAGCAATCCTTCTAGATGAGGACGCCACATGAGTACAACACACACATGGTGGTGCTTTCTCCTTAGGCTTGGGTGCAATAGCCTTCACTATTGGTGCTCTCATAGCACTCGGACCATGAACATAAGGACCATAATCTCTCAGATTTATTTCTTGATAAGGTGCTTTGAAAGCACTTTGACCGAGGTTTTGAGGACGAGCCCACCCCTTATAGTCATTGACAGGCGCAAAATTAATTGGTCGTGTCAAGTGACCATAAGTGCTTTCTATATCATAGACATTTGTAGGAAAGAGAACTTTCTTAAATTCCACTTGTTCTTGATGGGCTTTCCCTTTCTCTTCGATGGTAGCTTTCTTAGCATTCTTATTTTTCTTCTTGGAAAGGGTGCCCTTAGAAGAATTACTTGGACCAGCCACATGACCTAAACCACTGCTACCTGCTTTAGCAGAGAAAGTATCAATGATTGGAAGAATGGTTTTCGGTTGTGAAAACATTTCAACTAGCTTCTTCTCAGCGACTAGCTGTTCTTCCAGAACTTTGATGGAGTTCTCTCTCCGATCAAGCAGCTCATCCGAGCTTTTGATCTTGTCTTTCAAGACTTGGATTTCCTCTCTGAAGGAAGAAAGTTGTTCAACTTCCTTTCTCAGATTAGATTCCACTTCTTTGAGAGACATGATCTCCTTGACCTGAATTTTGACTACCTTTCGGCATCTGTCAAAGCTTTTAAGCATTTCAGTATATTGGGTCATGAGGTTTGAGTCATCCTCTGAGGGGTAATCCTTTTGTTCAGCTGAGGCATAATCAGAGTCGGATAAAATGGTGTGAGAATTTACCTTCCGGGTATATGGGGGTGCTTCTTCATCATCAGTCATGGCCATCAGCCCGAAGTAGGCTTCTTCTTCAGTATTTGATTTCTTTGAGTCACTGTAGCTTAAAGTTTTGGACTTTTTAGCGACTAGACTTCTTTTAGTCTTCTTTTTCCACTGGGTGGATTTCTTTTCTTCTTTTCTTCCACCCTCTTTCTTCTTATAAGGGCATTCAGCGATCATGTGCCCAGGCTTATTACAACAGTAGCAAACTATGTCAGAAGAAATATGTTTACTAGGTTTAGTCTTATACCTTTCATGATTGCTTGACCCCTTTTTGTGATGATCACCATCACGTCGAGAATGTCTAAAGTCAGAGGAGGAAGACTTGTTCTTCATATGCCTTCTTTTACTAAGCAGTTTCTTGAACTGACGAGAGATTAAAGAAAACTCCCCATCAGAAATTTCAGAACTAGAGGAGCCGGCTTCAGATTCTTTTTAATCATCAGATTCTTGTGTTCTAATTGGAGACAAGGCTCTGCATTTTCTGGAACTCTCAGCCTTCATAGCCAAGGTCCTTTCCTTGCTTGAAATCCTATTCCCGTCTTCTTCTGTTTTGCGAATATTCATTTGTAGCTCATGGGATAATAACTTCCCAAACAGATTCTGTGGGTCTAGGTTTGATAACTTTCCAAACTCCCTTATTGCAACTATCTTGCTATCCCAGTCTTTCGTCAGGGATCGCAGGAATTTGTCATTCAGTTCACCATTAGTAAATTCCCGACCATAATTTCTTAGGCCGTTAACGATTTTGAAGAATCTTTCATATGCATCGGCAATGCACTCCTTTTTACTTTGCTTGAATGCCTCGTACTCTTGATTTAGAAGAGAACTTCTGTCATCCCTTACTTCTTCAGTACCTTCCATAAGAACTATTAAGGATGTCCACATATCTTTGGCTGACCTGCAGTGGATTAGATTTTGTAACATGGAGTCGTCCACCGCACTAGCAATTATATTCTTCGCCTTTTTATCAAGGGCAACGAGAGGGATATAACCCTTTGTTAAATCCATTATTTTCTTTGGAACTTGAATGGTAGGGTCAATTGTTGAGGCAGTCATTGGCACATGAGGGCCTTCTTCCACAACTTGTAAGATTCTTGGGTCTGCGGCTTCCATATAAAATCTGACTCTTTCTTTCCACATAGGAAAATTAGCCTTTGTGCATATTGGCAATTTCAACGATGATGATTCCTTGCTTCTTTCCATGATTTGCTAGCAACTAGATTGAATAGATCCTATTCAAGGTGTTAACCTTTAAAGAACAGCGACCCTCTGATACCAATTGAAGTATCTAGTTGCCAACCTAAATCACCTAGAGGGGGTTGAATAGGTGATAACTGCGTCTTTTGCGGAATTAAAAACTTGAGGAAATAGAACGCACAGAAAGCAAATCACAATCACAGATAACACAAGAAATTTATAGTGGTTCCCCATTCTTAGGTACTCCACTTGCCGGCCTCGCCAATCTAGCACCACAGCTAGACTTGACTACTTCACTATAACTCGGATCAAGATGATCCTACAATCTCGGAGTCAACACTCCTACAACTCGGAGACAAATCTCCTACAATCTCAGAGAAAACCTCTCCTACAACTCGGAGAACACCTCTCCTACAACTCAGAGAACACCTCTCCTACAATCAAATGTAATAAAGAATTGATACAAAATGATCAATACATAACCAGATCTGAAAGGCCTTGAAATCTTCTTCCTTCTTGAGGCTTGTAAAGCTTTGACTAGTTGTCGATGAGGAAGAACAATAAAACTCAGATCTGACCTTCTTTGATTCGATTTGATCCAATAGAAACTGTAGATGATGAAGTAGTGATCAATCGAACATATACATCCACTGGAGACAACTGATTTAGAACAGCAAATCGATCTCCAACTTTTCGACAGGAGATGGCACTTTCACGTTCTTGGAACGATAGGAGAAATTAGGGCTTGATCAGAATAATGAATTATTATCTTTGGAACTTAAGAACGAGTGCCTTTTATAATAAAAGACTTAACGACATCAGTTAAGGTAGAATGAACCTTAAACGAAATCAAAAGAGCCGTCTGAAAAGACACAGTGATTTAACGTCCCGTCAAAAAGTAATTAGAAAAGATTTCAGGAAAAAGACAGATTTCTCGAGAACTAGATGAGCTTCCGAGAAAACAGAAAACAGAACAAAGGAATTAATCTCTCGAAAACAAAGAGCTTCTCGAGAAAAGAATTAAACAACAGAGAACACAGAATTCAAAATGAAGGAATTAACTTCTCGGGAACAAAGAACTTCTCGAGAAAATAAATTCAGAACAAAACAATTAATTTCTCGAGAGCAAAGGATTTCTCGAGAAATAAATAGGCTTTGGCTTCAAGAAGAACATAGAAGAATTTTATAGGAGAGAAAATACTTTCTCGAAAGATAGAAGAACTTTTCGAGAAAAGAAAATAGAGAACAAGATCAAAATAGAGTAAAATTGGTCAGCCAGCTTGTTCGTCGAACTGAGCTCAAAGAAACAATTTAACTTCAACAAAACAACGAACGACGAAATAATAAGAGTTCGTCAAACGGAGATCAAAGAAATCAATTCAATCTTACATCTAAACTGCGCTCGACGAAATTGTTGGACATATGTGTCACATCCCTTTATTTGAGAATAACAAACCTCATATTGTATTTGATCTAGTCTTTTGTGTGTTTATAGTGTCCAAGTTGTACAGGTTCAATAAGGAGACAAGTCCTCGTTCATGGGCATGATCCGAGAGTGTGTACACATTAGAAAAAGCAAAAGCATGAGTTTTGTGTGCTGATCTTAAAATGGCCATAACTTTCAATCCAGGAAGAGTTACAGAACGTGCCACCCCATTTCGGAGATGAGAACGACTCAATCTACAGTCTGAAGAAGTTTCGGACGGCAAAAATGAAGAGGAGCTGTCAGAATTCCGACACTCGATGTCGCCTGGCGACAGCGCTACCGCCAGCGCTAGCGATACCGCCCGGCGGTATCTCGATTTCGTGCAGAGCGCTACGCCGCCGACGGTTGTGCAACCGCTGAGACACGTACGCTACCTCCAGCGCTAGCCACTACCGCAGGCGCTAGCGAGGAGTTCTATAAAATGGAGCTTTGCTTCTCGTTTTGGTTAATCCATCCAGAGAGAGAGCTTGTGCCACAATTCTATATCAGTTATGCTGCCGAAGATGGATCTCCCACAAAAAGCTTAAGGAGAATTCTGGAGGAGGGCAATGTCACGCTACATCCGAAGGACGATCGCTTCGACCTCACTCATGCTACAGCGATCCTTCAGCCTCATCTTCAGAAGATCTCATATAAGGAGTTTTATTATTGCTTTTCATTATTTCCATTCCATATTACTTTGTAACCGTGTAGTGAAATCGCCTTGTTTTTGGCGACTAGGTCCTTACGCGGCTTAGGGGGAATTCGCCGCGTGAGTTGGCGACTAGGTCTAGGGGATTAGATCTAGGGGATGCTCGAGGCCATATCTGGGGAAGGATAGGCTAGAGCGGCTTGAGGCCTTATCCGGGGAAGGATAAGCTAAAGCAACCGGTTTGTGGGGATACAAGTCGGTATTGAAAAGGAAAAGAAATTTGCTTTTGTACGCCTCCGATTTCTAGCGTTATTGAAATCAAATTTTGTAAACACCTTTATTATATAATGCAATCATGTTTCCATTTGTGTTTATTTGATTTCTCTCAATTGACGTAAATTTCATTTTTGCAAAATTGTTATTACTAAATTGTCATCTAATTTCCTATTAATCATAAACAACTTAGTAATTATCTTAAAAATTATAAAAAAAAATTTATTCCCTTATTCACCCCCTCCCCCTCTAAGGGCGCCGTAAGATCCAACAAGTGGTATCAGAGCCAGGTTATTCCAAACGGTTTAAAAACAAAGAATAATGGCGTCTCATGATCTCGCTTCTACTAGTAGGGGAAATTTTCTTATAAATGAAAAATCTTTAGCACCACCTTTATTTGAAGGCAAAAATTATAATGTGTGGAAATTTCTTATGAAAAAATTTCTTAAGTCTTTGGATATGGAAGTATGGAATATTACTATTAAAATACCCCCAAGTACTTTAAATAAAAATGAAATGTTTTTAAATGTCAAATCAATGAATAGTCTATATTGTGCATTGCATCAAAATATTTTCAAACTAATTTATACACTTCCTACTGGTTATGAAGTTTGGAAATTTCTTGAGAATACTTATAGTCTTCCTTCTACAGATGATGAACAAGAGGAATTCCTTATGGATCCAAGAGAAGAAATCGATAAGGATTCATGCTTGGAGGAAGAAAAATACAACGTCACAATGTTGGACTCATTTGTTGGCAACACATCAAGCAAAAGAGAAGACAGAAACTATAGCAAGGTAAGAAAATCTAAATCTTCTCTTTTTGTAACAAATTCTATTTCTACTTCTCGTATGCTTAAAATTGCTAAACGTAAAATTTTAAAATTAAAACTTGCTAATTCCAAATTACGTTTAGAAAATAAATCTTTAAAAGCAAACGATAAAGTAGAAACAAATATTGATGTGTTAAATTCTATTTCATGCTCTTTAGTTATAATTCCTACTCCTTGTTTTGATTGTAATTTATTTACAGAAAAATTCAAGGAAATTGAAAAAGGGCTCTTAATTTCTAAAAGGCATAATGAAAAATTGTTAATTGAAAATGATGTTTTATCTTGTAAGTTAATACAATTAAAATCTTTTGTTGAAAAATTTCAAATGTCATCTAATGAATCTCATCATAAGATTTTGAATAACAAGGATAAATTAACTTACAAAATCATTTCTAAAAATGATCATTTTCATACATCAACTCAAAAGGAGTTAAGTTTCAAAAAGAATTATGACCCTCACAAAATTCTTAAGAGTCACTATTATAAGTCTCAATATATTTTCAATCATGACTCAAACTTAAAAACTCCTTTTCATGAAAATCAAAATATAAAATATTATCCTTTATATTATAAGAGTATGTCTATAAGAAAGAGTGGAAATGAAAATCATCAAAATAATGATCAATCTTCTAAAACATATTGTAATCCACTCTTTCAACAATCACTTCTAAAGAAAGACAATCACTCTTATAAAATTTTAAACAATCCATATAATAAAAATCATTATGATTATCAACATCAAGCTATTTTGAAAAATAATTTAAATAAACATAAACCTCCAATGAATTATTTTTCAAACAATTCACATAATCATTATATGGATTTAAGTAATAAACAACCAATGTATGAATGGAGACCCATAAAGAAAAATGACATATCAACATTA
This sequence comes from Dactylorhiza incarnata, assembly GCA_033032865.1. Taxonomy (NCBI): domain Eukaryota; kingdom Viridiplantae; phylum Streptophyta; class Magnoliopsida; order Asparagales; family Orchidaceae; genus Dactylorhiza; species Dactylorhiza incarnata. The sequence goes on along the minus strand of JAWHQI010000184.1, from coordinate 377,340 downwards.
ATTAAAAAGACTCATTCATCATTATCTTCTCAAAAGCCATCACGCCATATTTGGGTGCCCAAAGGAACCATTACACATGGTCAACTTTGGATGCCTAAATCTCTTATCATTTAGTATCTTTCATTTGCATGAAGTAGAAATAATTAAAAATGAAATATCAATACTCTACTTCATGATGTGCTTTATTTCTTTTTCTTTTGTTTGTTTTTGTATTTATTGATCCAAAATGCTTATGGTCCCTCTATATTTTATGAAATATGACTTTCACATATTAAGCCTAATGTTTATCAAATCAAATTGAATTAAAATTGAACATAAAGTCATATGATTTTAAAAGAGACCTACCTATCATTTTTTTAATTGTTATATATATCCTTTTAAATCCTTTACCCTTAATTGTCTTGAATTATCATTAGAAATTGAATATTGAAATTATTATCAAGACTAGTGAAACTATTTTAAAGATTGGATTTAAATGGTTTATTTAAGAGCTTAAACTAAAAATTAAAATGCGCAACATTTTTGATTCCTTTCTATTTGTTGCATTTGATAGCCCTTATAATGAAAAATATTATCAAATAAAATCGAAAACAAACATTCATCTAAACGCATGTTTCAATCTTTCAAAAATACGAGTTTTAAATCAAAACTTCAAAAGCCATATCTTTTGATCCGCTCGCCTGATTTTCGCGTTTAATATATTTTCGGAAAGAGCACAAAAATCTCCATCCAACGGCGAACTAGGCTTGCCTATTTGAGTTCGTTTGGTGCTGTCAATTTGCCCAATTTTAACTCCGTTTTAAAAAGCTATCTTAGTTTGCTTGATTCGGAAATTTCTGTGCCTATGGATTTTATTTTCATCACATGCTATCCTAAGTATAATTGTTTCATATATTAATTTAGATATTATGTGTGTGATGTGTGTCACCATTGTTTGCATGTAACTTAGACCTTAGAATCATCTTGTATCATTAAGATCAAATCAAAAGTTTAATCATTTCATTCTAGGTCTAAAAAAAATTAATTTGAAAACTTCTCATATTACATGCAACATAATCTCCATTAATCCTATGTAATAACATTGCATTCAAACTCATCATCCTAGCATTGCTTCTTGGTCTATGCTTATATATTTATGCTGGGCAGAACACTTACAATGTTATTCAACTTTCATGATAACTATGTGATTTTGAAATTATAATAAAAAACCAAAATTCCAACAAACACATAGTTTATGGATTAATCATTAGTATATATATATCATCATGGAAAACCAAAGATCAATAAATCTAATTATCCAATGCAATTTTATTATAAATTTTAAAATGTTATATATGTGATCTTTGTCTTTGATATGATTACATGATCATCAATTTCTAGACTTAAAAATCAAACATGCTTATTCAAAAGAAAATCACCAAATCATATTATCATAAGTCTAGAAGGAATAGAAATCACATACATCATGATGATCTAACATATATTCTATGCAAAATTCTCTATAATGATAAATCATAATTCATATTCTATCAAGAAAAATCTCAAAAACAAATTGGAATTATGAATTTTATGATAAAGATATGAATATTATTTTCTTTACATTAGTTGGTGTATGAATATGCGTTGCTATTGATTGAATGTATCTCACATATATATAGATTCTAGAATCAATTGTGTAATAATAAGAATAAATTAAAATCATCACTTTATTCTAGATCTATAATTTGAAACTCTAGTTTGGAATACATGCAATATAAATGTTAAACTTATGACATGACATTAAACCTAAAACTCATCATACTAGCATTACCATTTATCTCATATTAGTAATTGCGCTAGTTATCTCATATCGTCATCTCATAAGAATAGAAAAACTATGCGCCTTTATAACTCTTCACAAAAGCCCATAGTTTATATATCAACCCATAGATTTAAAAAGCATAGGTTGTCCAAAAGATTATTCACCTATGACTTCATATCTCACAATAGCGAGGGCGTAGGGGTGTATGCATTAGAGACCTAACCTCTAAGTCATGTCTTGTCCTTAACCGGGGAGGGTTCCAGTGGGGCCTTGCGAGGCACTGGGGGGAAAGAGTGCTAGGTTGAGCGTTCTTTAGTGTGTGCATATGGGATTAACACCCCAACCTACGGCAAGTGTGCAGCTCCTCATGCCCATCCGTCACTTAGTACGGGGCTAGGGTGTAGACATTTAGTCGGGGTAGTCTTTAATCTTAGGACATACTTATATTACTCTTTGCATGATCATTTTATTTACTTATCACTTTAATCATGCATATTTTGTGTTGTTTAATAAAAAAAATGTTATCTTGTGTCTTCATAGTTTATATCTTCATGTTTAAATGGTTTTGTAAAACACAAGAATTTGAAAAGCCAAAGTTTCATGCAAATTTGATCTACCTAGAGATCTCAAAAAATTCTGAAATTTCAGCATGGAACTACTCTAAGGACACTTAATCAAAATCAATAATAAAAAATTTAAAATTCCTAAAAAATTGTGTACTGTTTGCCGCGCTAGCGCTAGCGCCGGCGCTAGCGTGAGTGTTTGATTTTTCTGATTTTTAAAATTTCTGAAAATCCACAAAAATATGTTGGTTCATATTTTCTACTTATTTGTTGTGTTTCTGACTTTTGTTATTTTTGTTTTATTTATGTTATGAAAAATCAACTACAAAAGATCAAAATTCAAAAATACAAAAATATTTTTTGTTATTTGTGTTTTAATCATATTATGAAAAATCTATTACAAAAATTCAAAATTCAAAACTTACAAAAATATGTTTTTGTGATTTTTCTGTTTTTATTTGATTTTAAAAAAAAAATGATAAAACAAAAAAACGATATGATCTTTATTGTCAATATCAAACATGTATGAATTCTATTATTTAAAATTATTTACAATGTTAAACCTTATTTCTTCAAATTACTATGAACATTGTTTTGCTTATCATGCTTTGATATATCTATTTAAAGTGCATCAATTGTATTGAAAAATGTGTAGAACCAAGCTTAGCATGCCTCTAAGTATGAGTAAATGTTTTATGATTGATAATGATACATTTCACTCACTTATTTTGGTAATCAACATGTGTGTCTAAATCTATAAATGCTTGCTTGTGTATTGTATTTGTACAATGAATTAAAACTTGCATAAGTTTATTACCTACACTACATTTTAATTGCACTTATGAAATTTAGAAAAGTGGTTAAGTTAAAAATTTTGGTTTGCAAAACAAGTGTATTCAGAGAATGTTGTCTCACAAATATCCAAAAAAAAATTATATATGTAGACAAATATAACTCCACCAAGCACTACTTGAACCTCCTGATAAGTCTTCATAAGCATTGTGAGGTTGAGCATCTTGGAAAGAATAGTAAAGTTACTTGTGCAAACCTTGGTTATTACACCACTTTGTTAAAAATTATGTGCATTAAAAGTGTGTGAAAGTAATTTACTTATGTTTTATTGTGCAGTTTACTTTACATATGTCTTGTATTTTGGTGATTTAAATCAATTGTTAACATTGCCCAAAATACACTTATGTGCACATCATTATCTTTCATAACACTTCTTCTCATGAGTATTGGATTCTAATGCTTTTTTTATACTACTCTTTATATAAGAAATGCACTAGATAACCTAGCATGATCTCTACAATGTTTTGGTATTTCTTGAATTTACAAATTGAGTAACATTGTAGTTTAATCTCTCTTTTTGATATGTTCATTTCATGCTTGGTATGTTTATGAAAAACTTTGAGATTTCAAAAAGGTTAAAACATCTTTCAATTTTGAACCAAAACTCATATTTCTACTTATGCTTTTCATGCTTACAAAAAGATGTTTATTATAATCTGCCGCTATGCTAAAACTCTTATCTATTTATTTGAAATCTCTTCAATACTATGCTTAAACTCTTTATCATTTCATATATTAAAAAGCTCGATCATGATTAATAAACTAGCCTAAAGAATGCCTCCTTACTACCCTCACACCACCTTCTTTTGATAATACCAAAAGGGGGAGATTAATTGAAGAAATCTATATAGGTGGACTATCGAAGAATAAGGGGAGACTAATTCATGAATTCTATCATGTAGGGGGAGTAAAACATAAAATGCATTTATGTAGGGGGATCATTAATTTAGGGGGAGTATGCACAATTTTATCATGCTAATCATATACTATAGTTGCACTTTTTATCATGCTCATCATATACTATAGTTGCACTATTTATCATGCTTATCATATACTATAAACACTAATGTTGATTTCTTGCTAAAGAGGATTTGTTATTATCAAAAGGGGGAGATTGTTGGACATGTGTGTCACATCCCTTTATTTGAGAATAACAAACCTCATATTGTATTTGATCTAGTCTTTTGTGTGTTTATAGTGTCCAGGTTGTACAGGTTCAATGAGGAGACAAGTCCTCATTCATGGGCATGATCTGAGAGTGTGTACACATTAGAAAAAGCAAAAGCATGAGTTTTGTGTGCTGATCTTAAAATGGCCATAACTTTCAATCCAGGAAGAGTTACAGAACGTGCCACCCCATTTCGGAGATGAGAACGACTCAATCTACAGTCTGGAGAAGTTTCGGACGGCAAAAATGAAGAGGAGCTGTCGGAATTCAGACACTCGATGTCGCCTGGCGACAGCGCTACCGCCAGCGCTAGCGATACCGCCCGGCGGTATCTCAATTTCGTGCAGAGCGTCACGCCGCCGACGGTTGTGCAACCGCTGAGACACGTACGCTACCGCCAGCGCTAGCCACTACCGCAGGTGCTAGCGAGGAGTTCTATAAAATGGAGTTTTGCTTCTCGTTTTGGTTAATCCATCCAGAGAGAGAGCTTGTGCCACAATTCTATATCAGTTATGCTGCCGAAGATGGATCTCCCACAAAAAGCTTAAGGAGAATTCTGGAGGAGGGCAACGTCACGCTACATCCGAAGGACGATCGCTTCGACCTCACTCATGCTACAGCGATCCTTCAGCCTCATCTTCAGAAGATCTCATATAGGGAGTTTTATTATTGCTTTTCATTATTTCCATTCCATATTACTTTGTAACCGTGTAGTGAAATCGCCTTATTTTTGGTGACTAGGTCCTTGCGCGGCTTAGGGGAAATTCGTCGCATGAGTTGGCAACTAGGTCTAGGGGATTAGATCTAGGGGTGCTCGAGGCCATATCCGGGGAAGGATAGGCTAGAGCGGCTTGAGGCCTTATCCGGGGAAGGATAGGCTAAAGCCAACCGGTTTGTGGGGATACAAGTCGGTATAGAAAAGGAAAAGAAATTTGCTTTTGTACGCCTCCGATTTCTAGCGTTATTGAAATCAAATTTTGTAAACACCTTTATTATATAATGCAATCATGTTTCCATTTGTGTTTATTTGATTTCTCTCAATTGGCGTAAATTTCATTTTTGCAAAATTGTTATTACTAAATTGTCATCTTATTTCCTATTAATCATAAACAACTTAGTAATTATCTTAAAAATTATAAAAAGAATTTTATTCCCTTATTCACCCCCCTCTAAGGGCGCCGTAAGATCCAACAGAAATGTCGTCACTTCGTCGAACGGAAATCGACGAACGACGAAAGCGCTTTACTTTAGCAGAAACTGAGATCGACGAAACTAAATTCAGTTCGTCGAACTGAGATCGACGAACGCGGTCGACGATAACAAATTCAACACAGACGCAACATCGGTCGACGAAAACTTCTTCCGTTCGTCGAACGGAGGTCGACGAACGCGGTCGACGAAATAGCTTTCAGCTTAGGCAGAACTGAGATCGACGAATTTTATTCAGTTCGTCGAATTGAGATCGACGAATGCGCCAACTTTCGTCGAACGCAGAATTTACTTAGAAAAATTCCTGTTTTTTCCTTGAACATAGAACAACAGCACCTTCCTTTAGCTCTTCCTTTGTGTTTGAATAAAAAGTACATCCCAATAGAGAGATTTCACATGAATCAACACCTTGGTCCATACAATGAGGAATTACATTGCATAGGCCTGTGCTTGATAACCCATTGAAACTTGACACAGGTTTGTACTTAGCCATTTAAAAACCTACAAACACATTACTAGAGAGCAACATCAAATACAAACTCAATTCAACTTAGTTCAAGGGGACTTCTTCAAATCAAGATAATTGTGGATACAATTCCCAACACTCCCCGCAACATGTTTGCGCAGTCAAGGAATTCCATGCCATTTTCAGTGATGGCGAGGGGGACTACATGGCCACGGAGCCCCCTGCGTTGGACATCTCACCGGATCACACCACGGAGGAGTTAGAGGATGCTCCCCTCAATGTTCTGGAGCTGCCCTTTTATTCGGAGGGGGGGACTCACCGGACCCCACACGATGAAACTGGCCGGCATGATCCAGGGTCGGCCCATCATTGTGATGGTCGATAGCGGGGCCAGTCACAACTTCCTGTTGGCCCAACTAGCCGGCGAGCTCGCATTACCGGTTGATCCGTCGCCCGACTTTTCGGTGTGCCTCGGCGACGGCTGCCGCCGCCCGACGCTGGGACAGTGCCGAGACGTGACCGTGTCTCTCGGCCCCTGCGCGGTCACGACTGATTTCTGTATGTTCGAGTTGGGTGGCCTGGATGCGATCTTGGGGGTGGCCTGGCTCGAGATATTGGGGGACGTCCGCGTCAATTGGGCGTCGATGACCATGGACTTCTAGCACCAGGGCCAGCCATGCCGCTTGGCGGGAGATCCGACACTTCTACGCTCACTGATATCTTTCCGCGCGATGATGCGCATTACAGATGTTGTCTTCTTGGCCTGGCTTTGGCCTTTGCTGACCGGCCCTTCCGCGATGGCCGACCCCTTTGCCCCCGCGATGTCCTTCGTGCTTGCCGATTTTGAGGATGTGTTCACTACACCGGCGGGCCTTCCCCCACCTCGGCCGACTGATCACGCCATTGTCCTCCACCCAGGGTCGGCGGCTGTGTCCGTTCGGCCATATCGTTATGGGCATGCACAAAAGGACGAGATGGAGCGGCTCGTTCGGGAGATGTTACTTGGGTGCCTCATTCGGCCCAGTGCTAACCCTTTCTCCAGTCCCGTCTTGCTGGTACGCAAGAAGGATGGAAGTTGGCATTTCTGCGTGGACTACCGGGAGCTGAACAAGGCGACCGTTCCCGACAAGAACCCCATCCTAGTGATCTAGGAGCTTTTGGACGAGCTGCATGGTGCGGCTTTCTTCACCAAGATGGACCCCAGCGCCGGCTATCATTAGATCCGAGTTCGGCCAGCGGACGTGCCCAAGATGGCCTTCCGCACACACGACAACCATTTTGAGTTTTTAGTGATGCCCTTCGGGCTCACTAATGCTTCGGCTACCTCCCAGGCTACCGTGAACGACATTTTCAGACCAGTGCTTCGTAAGCATGTACTTGTCTTCTTTGATGATATACTTGTCTTTAGTCATTCTTGGCAGGAGCATCTCAGACACGTGCGCGAGACCTTCACCACCCTCCGCCGACACCATCTTACGATCAACCGTAAGAAGTGCACTTTCAGCACCTCGATGGTCAGCTACTAGGGTCATACTATCTCCGCCCACGGGGTGGCCATGGATGAGGACAAGATCCAGGCGGTGCTGCGTTGGCCAACTCCACACTCTGTTCGGGACGTGCGAGCATTCCTTGGGCTGACCGGCTATTACCGGCGCTTTATCAGAGACTACAACGGGTTGGACCGCCCCCTCACCCAGCTGCTGAAGACGGCAGAGGACAGACTGTTCGAGTGGCCTCTTGCAGCGATGGCGGCGTTTGCCACGTTACAGTCGGCCTTGGTTTAGGGCCCGGTATTGGCAATGCCGGATTTCAGTCAGCCGTTCGTGGTGGAGTGTGACGCTTCTGGGACCGGCGTTGGCGCCGTGTTGATGCAGGCGGGCCGACCTATCGCCTATTACAGCCAGGCATTCTCCACAGCCGTGCGGAGCAGATCCTCCTACGAAAATGAGCTCATGGCCCTCGTTTTGGCGGTCCAGCATTGGCGCCCCTACCTTCTCGGCCGCCCCTTTATCATCCATACAGATCACCACAGTTTGCGTTACCTTCTACAGCAGAATATTGCCACGCCGACACAGCAGGTGTGGGTGGCGAAGCTCCTTGGCTACGATTTCACGATAGAGTTTTGGTCGGGCAAGACGAACCGCGCGGCCGACGCACTATCCCGTCATCCTCACCCCCCCAGAGTTGACCGCCATTTCGAGACCGGTGTGGGACGACGCCACCGGCCTCCAGCAGGAGGTGGACAGAGACCCGCAATTGGTGGGCATTCGAGCGGCCTTACTAGCCGACCCCACGTCCCGACCTCCCTACACTCTCATAGGGGGGCCGCTTCTTCCATCGGGATCGCTTAGTTCTGTCGGCCTCATCCTCGCGGATTCCCCAGCTACTTGCAGAGTTTCACTCCACACCATCGGGTGGCCATGCGGGCGCGTTCTGCACCTACCGCCGCCTGGCCGCGTCTCTGTTCTGGCCCCACATGCTCCGCCAGGTGAAGGCTTATGTGGCGGCATGTTTACCCTGTCAGAAGGCAAAATATGAGACCATGTTTCCTAGTGGCCTACTCCAGCCCCTCCTGATTCCAGAGCGAGTTTGGGAGGACATCGCGATGGACTTCATCACTCGCCTGCCGCGCTCCAACGGTTTTGACTGCATCCTTGTGGTAGTCGACCGACTGACGAAGTATGCTCACTTCGTGCCTCTTCGCCACCCATACACAACGGTGACCGTGGCAGACAGTTTCATCGCAGAGATCGTGCGGCTCCATGGGTTTCCTCGCTGATCGTCAGCGATCGTGATCCGCTCTTCCTCAGTAGCTTTTGGACATCGCTCTTCCGCTTACAGGGTACACACTTACGAATGAGTACAGTTTACCACCCGCAGTCAGACGATCAGTCCGAGGTCTTGAATAGGTGTTTGGAGACTTACTTGCGCTGCTTCATTGGAAAGCGACCGGGCTCGTGGGCAAAGTGGATGTGTTGGGCTGAGTATTCCTACAACACAGCCTATCACTATTCCGCGCATACTTCGCCGTTTGAGATAGTCTACGGTCGGCCACCACCATCCATCCTCCGCCACCTTCCGGGGGAATGCCCGGTCGCCAGTTTGGCGGACCACCTCCATGATCGGGACGTGATCTTGGATAGTTTGAAGCACCATCTGCGGCGTGCCCAGGCGAAGATGACTTCGTTTGCCAACAGGAAACGCCGAGACTTATCATTTCAGATCGGTGAACGGGTGTTCATCAAACTACATCCTTATCGGCAACTTACGGTAGCCTGTCGACCATGCCCCAAGCTAGCACCCCGTTTCTACGCGCCCTTGGAGATCATGAGCCGCATCGGAGCCGTGGCCTACCGGCTCCGCCTACCGGAGAACAGTCGAATCCACCCCGTGTTTCATGTCTCGCAACTTCGCCGGGTTGTCGGCGACCATCCGGTCACCGACCACATCCCAACGGATTTGGATTTTTCCGGCTCCGCCCCCCTTTACCCAGAGGCCATTGTTGACCGGCGCCACTACACGCCGGGCGAGGCAACCCCAGAGGAGATACGTGTGGCTTGGCGTGGCCGGCCCGCCTCCGCCGCGACATGGTTACTTCGTGAGAATTTCCGGCGCCAGTTCCGAGATTATTGCCTTGAGGACAAGGCCAATTTTCCAGATGGGGGTATTGTTACCGACATCCAGACAGACGAGCCTGAATGGCAGGTGTACTCGCGAAGGACGCGCACAAGAGCTGGCGACGAACTGGGCGTGAACTGGGCGGTGAAACGGGGGCTGCCTAGGGGGGGCCGACCGGCCGAAGTATCTTCAGCTTTCAGTTATTTATTATGTTGTATTTGCTTGTTTATTAGACTCTTGTTATGAGGTGGGTTCCCCCTATATAAGGGATCACCTTAGGGTTTGAGTTTCATCTTTGGATCAAGGAACTATTTGGGCTGATTCCCTTTCTCTCTCTCTCTATCTCTCGTTCTCTCTAATTCTCTCTCCCCGACTATCTCTTTCTCGCACACTACCGCAGCCCTCCTACCGCCCTACCGCTCGCACACTACCGCCGCCTACACCGCCGTGCGGTACTCCACCGCAGCCCCTCTACCGCCTCTTGATACCCTTGCAGGTATCACTTTGCCCCAAAATCGGGGCCCTGCAAGGGCCCCGTAGCCCGGCCTGGCCCGGGGCGGGCTTAGCCCGCCATCGGGCCTACTCGGGCTTTTGCCAGGCCGGGCCTGGGCCGGCCCCCCAGGCCCGGTTTTAAAGCCCACGCCTAGGCGAGTTGCGTCAAAAATGTCATTATCATAGAGTGTATGTTTGGCAAGACAAATGTTATGACCGCTATCAAAAAAATAAACTAGTTTTGAACATAAAATGCATGAATTTTTTTAGGTGAGGTCGGGCGTTCACAAACGATGGTTCATGACCACCCTGTTCACGACCGCCACCACCGCGTGCGCCAAACGAAGCCTATATCGATCTCCCCTAAATCTCGCCTTTTTCCCCTTCACAGCTTCATTTAACTTTAAACCTTTTCGGTCAGGATAAATTGATTTAGTTTTGTATCATTTCCTGGCAGATTGGAACACAGAACAGCCTTTATCTACAGCATGTATTCCGTGTCACAAACCCAAAAATTTTGCACGTCCAATACAACATGTTCTTTATATATACAACACTTTGATTTGAAGATGAAAAAAAAGATATAAGTTGAGTTTTTCCTAGATTTAGAGTTCTAATGCTTAGCCTTCCCATTGTGAACTGGCAGAGGCTGATAGAATTAACCTTTGTATTTTTATCATGTATAGATGCATCCGCCTTACCGGAGAAAATCAAAAATTTTTAATTAAGCTCACCTTTTCGAGAACGAGGTTTCATCTTATCAATAGGAAGAAAAAAGCTGACGGGTTGCGGATCGTAGATTAGATCCAGTTATATTCGGCTAATTTCTATCGATGCCGGAAATGAAAGAATTTAATCTCCCTCCATTCTCTATATTGGAATACTTTCAGTTGACACGCACCTTGATCTATTCTTTCGGGGCAGAAACTCTTTGAAGAACATTCAACCATTAATGAAAATTTGAAGTTCCCACACATTCATTCCAAATACCATGTTAAATCACCGCAATCACTTTCTATTCCAAAACCCAGGTCAAGGATAGAAGAGGCCGGGCTATTATAAGCACGAGCGGACGCATATGGGTAGGCGGTGTGAGACTAATCTTCACATCCTTTTGTTGGTTCATGCTAGACCGTCCAACATGCCCCATCAACGTGAACCTGACTCTTATACTACGTAAACAAATCAAAATTAAGATGAGAAGAAAGCAATTAGAAATATAACATCACACATACATTCATCCTAAATAAGCTGCTTACAAATCACACACACCCTAACCTCAACATTGCCGCCTTATACAGGCAGAACAGGGCAAATGGCAAAACAGACGAAGTACAATGCATTTACTTAAAAATAATGAGACGGATACAGGGTTTGCTACGACGCAAGTTATAATTAGGCGTCTTGCTTTTGGCGGGTTAGAAGCATGGCAATGGCACGAACATCATCCTCCCGAGCTTCTCTTCCTAATTCATTGTCTTTGATCTCTTGCAGACATTTGCCAAATGTTGGGATTATGGTTCAACAGAGGAAAAGAGTACAAGGAGATGAATGATATGTCAGGTTGCAAGTCATTTGAGAAATGTTAGCCCTACAAGTTGGTACCATCAATGTTTGGATTTTGGCTTGTGATAGGGATTGCATTTTGGTGAGGCAATTGAGTTGTCAATTTGGGTTGGCAATATAGTTATTAAGGAAGAAAGGGCGTTGTGTTGCATGCACATGCAAGGATGCTTTAATTAAATTAGGGCGATGCTATTAGCAGTCCTACGATATGGCTATTTACAGTCCTAAAACACTTAAAACGGCTATTCGCAGTCCTAAAAAGCACTTATGATTTTCACTTTATGACATAACTATAGTAGGGATACATCCCGGTAGTAAAGATTAAGGGTCCGTTTGGGGGCGGCTTCGGCGCTCCGGCGAGGCAGCGAACGAAAGCCAATTGTGATCGGAGGTGGGGATGATGGTGAATGGACAAACAAAATGATACAAAGAAAGGTAAAGGAAATAGAAGTATTATCACTACAACAAATTGATCTATGACGGCGCTTTTTATGCGGCGTTTTATAAAAAGTCGCAATTTGTTTTTTGTAATTGCGGCGTTTGAAGTTAGAAAAACGCCGCAAAAACCATAGGTATAGAATTAACGGCGTTTTTAATAACAAAACACCGCGAAAGATAAATTAATAAGCACTGTTGCTAGGGTTTTCTTTCTCATTCGATGTTTCCCTCTCTCTCAGTCGTCTCCCGCAAGAATCTCGCCGAAAGCACCGCCCGTCCCTCGTTGGACTCTCAACGCCGGCGACCTACTCGCCGGAGCTCATATCATCGCCGGCGGTGTGTTTCTTGTCTCCTCTGACCTAGCTTCAGTCGACCCCTTCGGTATTCCTTCCACTCCTCTGCCGCCGAAAGCACCGCCGTGCCCTTCAGTATTCTCTCTCCTCCTGTCTAATTTGTTGTAGTATATAGTTTTCTCCTTCTCATAGGCTATCTTAGCTTCTGCTGCTAGCATTGCTGACACATATTTGCCAAGATTCACAAGGTGGCTTGCTTCTCCTTCATCAAACCAACTCCAAGCACACTGTCAGGAAAACCCATGTGAGCTCTTCGTCATTTGCAAGAAAATAAAATCCATTCTTCTTTAAATACTGCCAAGGGTCAAACTGTGCTCTCCAATAGTAAGGAATAAACGATATAGCTTATGCCAAGTCTCTAAAATGAGTAGTGGTTATGCAATTTCCAAAGGCGCTTTTAAATATAAACGTCCGCCAAATTTTCGGAAGCTTTTAAATATAAACGCCGTCAAGTCTTTCGCGGCGCTTTTTTCCACGGCGATTTCGCGGCGCTTGGAAAAGCGCCGCCGAAGATACGGCGGGGTTTTAAAAGCGCCGCTAAATGTCTTAAAAAACGTCACAGTAGGTCTAATTTTTTGTAGATTCTTCGGGAGAATAGGGTCTGCGGGGGCCGGGGCTAGAGGAACTAACGTTGTCGCCCGCACGTGACGTGAGTTTCTTTTCGGCCTTGCGGCTGCGGTTGCTCCCGCTCCGGCAGCCCGACGCCGCCCCAAACAGAGCCTAACATGTAAACGATTGTAATTAATCCATATTGAACTTCTGAGTTCATCCTCTCATCTTCCCAAAAGTTAGCACTTTGGTTTTTTATAAGCCCGATTACTTTATTTTGAATAAATAATTACATAAGTTAATATGGGCATTTACCATGGTGATGATTGTTGGATCTGTAGGCATCCGTAGAGGGGGGGGGGGGGGGGGGGGGGGGGTGAATAAGAGTTTTAAGAAATTTAATATTTTAGTAGAACTATGGTTGTTATTAAAAGAAATTTCAGAATATTTTATAGAGGAGTATATTTTAATATCTCAGAAAATAATATATTGAAGATTACTTTTAAAAGAGAGAATATCAATCTTTTTTCGCTACCGCCTACGGTAGAAACTACCGCTCGGCGCTAGTAACAGAAATTGAATCCAAGAATTTCTTTCTTATGAAAAGTGAACTTTCCAATATATTTTGCGTTAAAGATTTTGAAGAATGCTATTCAAAATATTTTGGTGCATGGAAATAAAATCTAGATAATTAGACAAAGAGAAACATGATTTTATTTCTTTAGAGATTGAATGCAAAAATATTTAATTTCAATGACGCTTGAAATCAAAGCGAATAACATGAAAACTCTTTTTGTTTTCTATACCGACTCTTCTTCCTGAGAACCGGTTGGTTTTAGCCGATCTATCCCCAGATACGGCCTCAAGCCGCTCTAGCCTCTCTATCCCTAGAAAGGCCTCGAGCACCCCCTAGATCAAATCCCAAGACCTAGTTGCCACACCCACGCGGCGAATTCTTTCTAGTCCTCGCAAGGCCCTAGTCGCCAACCATGCGGCGAATTCTCTACTGACGATAAAGAAGAGTTACAAATAATAAAAACTAAAACATCAAAGAAACTCCCTCAAAAGATGAACTTGAAGATGAAGTCAGCATGATTGATCTTTCTTCAAGTCCTTAGCGTTCACGAACGTTGACGGAGTTCTCTTGGCTTTGCAAAGAGGAGGCTTCTCACGAATACATGAGTTGTGGCTTCAATATCTTCTCAAATCGGCAGATCAAAACAGAGGCGGACCGCTCTTTAAATTGTTAGAAGATAAAGAGTGTAACTTTATTCATCCCAAAGAGGGGTATTTATAGGAGAGGAATAGAGTACAACAAAGAGGATAGGAGATGTGGGACTAAAGAATCTAAGTGGGCTATACAATAAATGGGCCTAAACAAATGGGCCTTTACACATAATATAAACATTACTTTAACACCCCCCCTCAAACTTATAACTGTTGAAGTTGAAGTTTGAAGAGCAGCGGAACAATCAGGGAACAGCATTGTCACATGTGTCGATCAAGGAGAGCTGGCGAATCAGAAATTCATGTCGCTGAACTGAGTGAGACTTGGTAAAGAAATCAGCTATCTGAGAAGCAGACGAAACATGAGGCAGCGAGATAACGTTGTTGAGGAATTGCTGTCTAACATAATGACAATCTATTTCAATATGTTTGGTGCGCTCATGGAAAACTGGATTTGAAGCAATCTGTATAGCACTAGTGTTGTCGCAAGTAGAGTGGTGTAGCGCCAGGGACGGTGGTATGAAGCTCCTGCAGCAAACGACGAAGCCAAGTTATTTCTGCAGCAGTGGTAGCCATGGCACGGTACTCAGCTTCAGTACTAGAGCGAGATATGACATCTTGTTTCTTGGATTTCCAGGAGATCAGAGAGTTGCCAAGAAAGATGCAATACCCAGTGGTAGACTTGCGATCAGATATGTCACCAGCCCAATCAGCATCAGAATAGGCACGAAGTTCCAGAGGAGAGGTTGAGTCAAAAAATAGTGATCGTGTTCTTGTACCCCGAAGGTATCGCAAGGTGCGCAGAAGAGCTGCATAATGGGTGCCTCGTGGTTGCGCAACAAACTGGCTAAGAATGTGAGTAGCGTGAGAGATGTCCGGTCGACTGATGGTGAGATACACTAGCATCCCAACTAGCTGTCTGTATCTGGAGGGATCAGGTAGAATCTCCCCTTCCTGAGGACTCAGTTTAACATTTAGTTCAATAGGAGTTGCAGCAATGCGGTCATCTGTTAGAGCAGCACGGTCAAATATCTCAGTGATGAACTTCTGTTGAGATAAGACGTATCCTCTGGGAGAATGATCAACTTCAAGACCTAGAAAATATCGTAATGGTCCAAGGTCTTTCATCTCGAATTGTGTATTTAGATAAGTCTTGACTTCTTGGATATGCCGAGAGTTTCCTCCTGTAATAATCATATCGTCAACATATAGAAGCAAGATAGTGCCAGAGACATGAGTAAACAATGCCGGATCAGAGAGACTAGCAGTAAAGCCAAAGGCCAACATAGCGGTTGCAAATTTTGAGAACCAAGCACGAGGAGCTTGTTTGAGACCATAAAGAGCTTTGCGAAGATGACAGACTTGTCCAGCTGAGTGTTGAAATCCCGGTGGTGGTGTCATATAGACATTTTCAGAAAGGTCTCCATGTAAGAAAGCATTCTTGACATCAAGCTGAGAGATGTTCCATGAGTGAATAGAGGCAATAGCGAGAATGGTACGAATGGTGGTCATCTTGGCAACTGGTGCGAAAGTTTCATCATAATCAATACCATATTGCTGTTGGAAACCACGAGCAACCAAGCGTGCTTTATATCTGTCGATGGTGCCATCAGCCAGAGTTTTAATTTTGTAAACCCATTTGCAACTGATAGGTCGAGTGCCCTTAGGAGGCACAACAAGATCCCAAGTATTTGTTTTCTGCAAGGCTTGTAGTTCTTCATCCATTGCATGCTGCCAAACAGGTATAGAGGCTGCCTCATGGTATGTTTGGGGTTCCTGATGATTAGAGGTAGTTGAAAGAAACGCTTGGAGAACAGGAGTGAGAGAGGAGAACAGGCTAAGACGGTTTGGAGGCTTGTGGGTGCGAGTAGACCGACGAAGAGGGATTGGAGATTGTGATGATTCACTGTTATTGGGGGGTGAGTCAGGAATTTCGGAGAGGGCCTGATCGTTTGTTGGGTCGAGCTCACTAGTTCGAACATCAGGAGGAGCAGAGATGGGTATTGAAGATGTAAGAGGTTGTGAAATGTCAAGAAAGATGAGATCTTCAGGAGTGGATGGTGTTAATGGGACAGGTGGATTTGGAAAAGCATAGTAGGGAAGATGTTCAAGGAACACCACATGCTGGGAGATACGCATGCGTTTGGCAACAGGATCATAGCATCTGTAGCCCTTGTGTTGTTCGCTGTAGCCCAGAAAAACACAAGCCACAGAGCGAGGTGATAGCTTATCTCTTTCAACAGAGGGGAGTTTAACAAAGCAAGTACACCCAAACACTCTTAAGTGAGAGTATGTTGGGGTCTTGTGATAAAGTCGCTCGAACGGGGAGATGTTTTGCAGGTTTGGAGTAGGAATTTTATTTGTTAAGAAAACACTGGTAAGGACAGCTTCTGCCCAGTATTGGACAGGTACCGAAGAGGTGAGGAGAAGGGATCTCGCTACTTCCAAAATGAGTCTATGTCGACGTTCGGCTACTCCATTTTGTTGGGGAGTATGAGCACATGAGTATTGAGCAAGAGTTCCTTGAGACCGAAGGAACTGCTGAAAGGGGTGTGAGAGATATTCCCCCCCAGAGTCGGTACGCAAAGTTTTAATTTTACAGGCAAATTGCGTAGCTACCATAGAAGTAAATTCAACATACTTAGAAAAAACATCAGACTTAGCATTCAATAGGTATAACCAAGTAAAGCGAGAGTAATCGTCAACAAAAATGACATAATATTTGTTTCCTCCTTTGGAAATGTGAGGAGAAGGCCCCCAAACATCGGAGTGAACTAACTCAAACGGGGCTACAGTAGCGGAAGTGCTAGTGGGAAAAGAGGAGGCAATTTGACGACCTCGAATACAATGAGTACAAGGGTTAAGCATTTTTGTAGTGACAGAGCCCAGAGCACCGGAGGAGGCCAGGAGTTGAAGCCGAGGTAGCGAGACATGAGCAAGTCGTCGATGCCAGAGATCACACGAGGAGAGAACAGCAGGAGAAGCAACAGCAACAGTTGACTGAGGAAGTGGGAGATGCAGACTGGTGAGGTAGTAGAGACCGTTCTGACGAAGACCCTTACCAACAACCTTCCCCGTAGTGGAATCCTGTATAGAGCAGTTAACAGTATTGAAAGAAACAGAGAAATTATGATCAGTAAGTTGAGAAACAGATAAGAGATTCATGGCCAATTTTGGAACAAAATAGACATGAGGAATGACGAAGTTAGGGTGGTCTAGGAGATGTCCACGACCCTGAATTGGGAGTAAAGTGCCGTCAGCAGTGCGAATAGAGGAGGATGAGGAGAGTGGTGTAAGAAAAGAGAGGTGGCTATCATCATTCGTCATATGGTAGGAAGCACCCGAGTCCAAAATCCAAGAGGCAGGAGCAATACCAGCGGCAGCAGCAGCGGAGGAGGAACCTATGTCAGAGGGGGAACTGTTGACCTGCATCATTGCCATAAGTTGCTGCATCTGTTCTGTAGAGAAGGTTGGGGTGAGAGTAGTAGTAGCGGCCTGAGGAGCGGGGCGATTTGCGGGCCGGTGGCCTGCAGCTTCTTGAGCCTTGCGGTTGGCAAGAGCAAAACACTCTTGAGTGGTATGAGATCCATAGCGTTTGTGCCAGTTGCACCATTTTTGCCCAGGGGAAGTAGCCGGCACTGCCCGAGATTGACGATTTCCAGAGGAGGAGGGTGATGACCGGGGAGGAGGCCGAGAGGTAGCAGCCATAGCAGGTTGGACCGGGGTAGCCAAAACAGTGGGTTCCAGAGAGGAACCATTCTCAAGAGCAAGGCGGCGATTTTCCTCTGCAGTTAGTTCATTCACCGCGACATCTAAGGAGGGAGTCGGCGATCGTTGAAGAAGTATGCCAGCAAAAGTTTGAAATTCAGGTCGGAGATGCATAAGGAACTGCAGTAGGCGACGACGGTCGCGAAGAGCAAGGTACTGTTGATAGAAAGGACTTGTGTCTCCGGGAAGCGGAGATGGCTCCATGATGCTAAGCTGATTCCAGAGGTCAATCATGGTAGCATGATACTGACGAATGGAGAGATCCCCTTGACGGGTGGTCTGGATAGTTTGAAGAAGCTGGAACTCATGCGCACTGTCAGTTAATGTGAAGTAGGTACGGAGGTGATTCCACATTGAGGCTGCAGTGTCATAGGGTTCAAGTTGCAGCATGATTGAGGGCGAGACGGATTGAAGGATGACATCGATTGCCCGATGTTCATCATAGTGCCAGGTATCAAGAAGACTGAGGAAAGCCTTGTCAGTGGCTTTGTCAGCTGTTGACGTAGGGATGGGGGTGGTGCCATCGATATGCCCCCAGAGACGGCGACTGCGAAGATGACTTTTGACGGCTAACGACCAAATCCGGTAGTTGGTGCTATCAAGAGTGATGCGGAGACGGGACTCAGAGGTAACAGTAGAGTCGGCCATCAAGACAATAAATGGAGGAGAGCTCGGATTCTCAGCGAGGGGTCTCAGCTAGGTGGCTCGGCGAGAGGTAGGGGAGGTTGGGCGAGTGGAGTTGAGGTGGCTGGTTGGGAGTTTCGGCGAGAGGTAGAGGGCGAGTGGCTGGATGGGGGGGGGGGTACGGATGGTAGTGGGGTTGGGTTGGGCGAGTGGTAGTGGGGTTGAGCGAGTGGAGGGAGGGGGGGGCGAGAGGTAGAGGGCGAGTTGGGTGCGGGCGAGTGGGTTGGGCGAGTGGTAGAGGTCGAGTGGGGAGGTTGGGTGCGGGCGAGTGAGTTGGATTGCTGGAGTGATTTGGGCGAGTGGGAGAGTGGGGGGGGGGGGGGGGGTTTGGGCGAATGGTATAAGAGGGGGTTTGGGTGCGGGCGAGTGGGGTTGGGCGAGTGGTGTTGGACGAGTGGTTGGGTGAGTGGGGTTGGGCGAGTGAGGTCGGACGAGTGGGGTGCGGGCGAGTGGGTTGGGCGAGTGGGAGAGTGGGGGGGGGGGGGGGGGGCGAGGTAGGAGGAGCTAAAAAAATCCCTAGCTGAGAGTGTGCGAGCAGAAGGAGCTAAAAAATTTTAGAGTGCTCTGATACCATGTTAGAAGATAAAGAGTGTAACTTTATTCATCCCAAAGAGGGGTATTTATAGGAGAGGAATAGAGTACAACAAAGAGGATAGGAGATGTGGGACTAAAGAATCTAAGTGGGCTATACAATAAATGGGCCTAAACAAATGGGCCTTTACACATAATATAAACATTACTTTAACATAAATAGGCTCGGATTCTAACGTCAGCGGAAGTGCTACCGCCGGGCGGTAGACTCTTTAGGCAACATTCTGGTATGCGGATCGAGCCATTTTGGCAACCTTCTGGCTCCAGTATATATCATTCCCAGTCGTCAGATCTCTTCCTTTTCTGCTCCTCAATCAACATCGTGATCGCGGGACTACCATAAGTTACCCCTGAGTGTTAACCTTAACGCTCTGCGGTAAGAGTTGTCATATTCAGTCTCGACGACCTTCCTTTCTCGACGAATGTTTCCTTTTCGACGAAGTTTCAAATCTGCACATGCTACCGCCAGCGGTAGCGTTAGCGTGTCACGCTAGCACCAGAGCTTTGACCTGGTAGGGAATTTTTCGTCTTTTTTTCTCGTAGTCATAGAGGCTTGAACGTAAAATTTTCTGCACACTATAAACACATGACAAGTATAATCAAATACAATGAGATTTATTATTCTCAAACCAAGAGATGTGAAAAGCATATTCCAACAATGATGCAGATAGTCATGATAAACAAAAAAAAAATAGATTGAAATAAATTGATCATCCAAGTGTTATACTGCTAGTAACCAGCCCATTGCAAAATCAGAGCCTTTAAAGCAAATTTCCTGAAAAATCACGGGCGTTAGATGGGCATACTCTTTTGCGTGTGCGGTCGGCTGAAAACTTGTGGCCCGGATAGGTCCGCTTCTTCAGACAGAAAAAAGTTCACCTGTTTGGGAGTGCGGTAGCGATTGGAGATGGAGATGAAACCGCGTTTTGAAGGCTCGGTTTGTTTGCTCGTTTTTTCTCCATCTCCATTAGGGGGGAAAACCCCAATGCTAAAAAATACTGTTTGGTAATCCTTCAATTCTCACAGCCACCACCCCCTCCATTTCCACCACTCCATTGCCAATACTCCCATCCCACCGCTCCAATTGTCACCGCAGAAACAAACAGACCCTCCTCCATATGGTTATCCAAATGGGACAATTTACAGCTTCTTCGTTTTTAACGCCCATTAATTATCAACTCAGCGTGAGGGCCAAGTCATCATCGTCTTCCTCAGAAAGCGCCATAAGAAAGCCATCAAAATCTTTGCCAACGTTTGAACATTTTATATAATTCCACGCATACAATCTGAAGACGAATGTCGTCAATCCGCAGTTCAAACAGCAACCTGACAATGCGATCAGGGTATATATAAATATACATATTTGTCACTGACTTCGGCCCCGGCGGAATTGAGAATTTAAATATAGACTCCAACGGATATTTTTTTTTAAAAAACAAAGAAAGGAGAGCGACGCCGAGAAGAAAAGTCATCAAGTGGGCGTTGAAACTGCGGAAACTTTCTTATTTGCTTCGCTTTTGGTTTGTTGGCTGATCATGAGGATGTAGAAGTTTGGGAAGACGCCGGATTCGGAAATTAAAATAAGAATTCATCGTTAATGCATAATCGCCTCTCCGGCAATTGCGACTGACCTCTTCTTCTTCGTGTTCATGCCGGCCAGCCCGCATCCAGCAATTTATTATAATTTTAGCAGAGGATATTGAGATTTATCGTAATTGCACAATTAGGAAGCCATATACATCAATGACACAAATGGCTATGGTGGAAATCCGCGGATTTCCAAGGGCGGGCCGGGCGGTTCCCCTTCCCCGACACGGCCCGCCAAACGAGCGGAGGCCGCCACGACCATGCGGGTGCCACAGGCGGAGCTGTGAGAATGAAGCTGTGAAAAATGAAGAAACAGTCTGGTAAAATAACGTTGGTTGGCAGAGCTGTTCAGAACTGAAAAACAGTTTGGTAAAATAACGGTGACTTTTTTATTATAATTAAATTTGATTGTAATTAATATTCATTATTGATTAATTAATAAATTTAATAATATTTCCTGTAATGAGTAGTAATAATGATAATAATAATAATAATAGCCATTGCCGGAAAATGAAGCGGAGGAGAACATTGCTCGAAAAGGGTGGAGGAGGACGGCGGTTGATGAGAAAGAGGAGATGTCATTGCCGGAAAGCTCCTCTCGGAAAGCCATTGCCGGAAAAGGGTGGAGGAGGAATATGGTCGTTGATAAGAAAGAGGAGAAAGGTGGAGGGGGAGAATGGCGGTTGATCTCCGGCAGCCCTTGTCGGAAAGTCATTGCCGGAAAAGCTAAGATCAACAAGCCGGAAATAGGATTTTCTGTTGCGATGGGAATGCTGCGCGTTGGAATGGAGCTCCGAGCTCCTGCCGGAAAGCGCCGATGGGAACACACTCTGCCTCTGTTGGCGACGGGACTTTTTTTGCCAAACTGAAATCGGCGAGCGATGTAGTTTTCGCTCCAACGAAATGTAGCAAAAAAGGCAAAACAGGAACCTATTACCTATGTAACACTCATTCCTCATAATGGATGATACCAAAAAAATATTTGTGTAAAAAAATATTCAAGAGATTTCAAAAGGAAGCAATGATTCAATTAATTAGTTGACCCAACAATCATAAGACTCGAACAGTTGGGTTGGAATGCGTTTTAAACAATAATGCAAAAAGTAAGAGAGGGGAGAAGGACAAAGAGAGGGATTCATTTCGTCAGAAATGGAGAGGATTCATTTCATCATCTAATGAACAAAAATACTTTAACATATATCCAGTGGTGGAGATTTTTTGGGATTAAAAAAACTATAAAAAGATGGGAAAAGGTGAACCCATCGGATCAAGAGACATTCGATCTGAACCGTGAAATTGATCCTGATCTCAAAGGGATAGGGATTGACTGAGGCTTCATTTGGCGCGGCGGTGGTGGGCGGCGTTTGCGGCAAACGCCGCCGCAAGGCGCGTAACCAAATACGTGGCGGCGGCGTTTGGCGCGTCTGCTCCCGCCGCGCCCTCAGGAACGGGCGAAATTTTTCAATCCGCGTCCCGGAGCGTGATTTCGGTCCGGGAATAACATGATCTTGACACGTGGCAATAATAAAATTTGAATATATTCGAATTTATTCTGTGTTTCTTTTCCTCGCCTTCTTTGAAATCATCATAAAATTTACTATACATTGTACGCGTGTACAACTTTGAAACTTGTTTCAAAATTAAATAATTGCGTACATCAACTTGTATACTCCCTTGTTTGCATCTAAAATCTTCTTCTTTCTCTTTATCACGATAATTGCTAACCATTTTTTCCATTTGATTGAAACAATCAACTAAAGTGAACGTCGACTTTGTGATGACATGACATACATTATTTAAGGACTCACTCCTTTGCGTGGACAAAATGTCATGATTAAGAACCCCCTTATTAAAAGCTATGACCCACTTTTGCTTAATATTGTATAGGTCGTTCAACCACCTGTTATCTTGTAGGTTGCCACGAACAATCATCGAACTCCAACATCCTTCAAATTCTTCAAATGTATCACATTTGCTCAAACATTGGTAAAATAAAGAACGTGTGTCATGATCCACATTGAATGAATGAACCTTAGAAGAAGCTTTTTTAGCTATATGCCACTGACATAATCGATGTCGGCTCTTACACAAAACTCTCTCAATGGCTACAGCCATTGCTTGATCTTGATCAGTATAGATTGCCAATGATTGCTTTCCGGAGATGAATTTTAAAAAGGTT
This sequence comes from Dactylorhiza incarnata, assembly GCA_033032865.1. Taxonomy (NCBI): domain Eukaryota; kingdom Viridiplantae; phylum Streptophyta; class Magnoliopsida; order Asparagales; family Orchidaceae; genus Dactylorhiza; species Dactylorhiza incarnata. The sequence continues at coordinate 354,229 of JAWHQI010000184.1, read as the reverse complement.
TGAAAGAGCCATGTAAATGATTCGATGGTTTCTTCATCTATAAAACAATAGTAATTACGACATTCTGCCAATGGTGATTAACTGCAACAAAGGGTGCACATACAAGATTATATCTGTTCATTCTATATGTCGTGTTGAATATTAACACATCACCAAAACACTCATAATCTATTTTGCCAGGGCCATCTATCCATACAAAATTTGTCAACCTATTCAGATCATCAACTTGTACATCGAAAGAAAACATGTTATCAGATACCTGTCGTTCCTTAAGCAGTTCTAATAGATTAGCGGCGTCGCCTCCATCGATTTTTGATTTTCTGTGCTTATCAATAAAATTATATGCGTCTGATTTAGTAAATCCCAGATTCTGGGAACCGCCAACTTCATCAGCTAGGTAACAATAGGCATCAGAGGTTCTGATACCCGCTTCCTACATTGACTTTAAAATAGTACCATTCTCCATCGCAACATTCCTATGTGATCGGAGCAGGTGTTGCTCATTTTTAGAAGCAAGAGGATGGTTATGTTCCTCCACAAATTTGCCAACTGTCAAATGTTTGCCTTCTCTATCGGCATTGAAAACAATAACTGCTGGACAATTAGTTCTAGTCTCTAAACGTCGAAACTTGAAATTTGAGGAAGGAACCTTATCCGCTTTTTTAAATCCAACCCTGGAGCAACAATATTCACGCGCCTTACGCGTTTTTGTGCCAGGCCAGCAAATTTTGTGTTCTTTACGCACGCTAAAACCAACTTTACTTGCATACATACAATACTTCTCATAAGCTTCAACTTCATCATCGGCTACTGTAAATTCAAAATTGTTTGTTTTGCTTGCACCCTACCAAAAGATTGATATGATATTACAGAATATTCAAATTTGAACTCTATGGATATCAAATTTGATCTCCATAGAGATTACAGATTTCTATGGAGACTGAATTTGATCTCCATGACAATCATCTTCTACAAAGACTGTAAATGAACTAAGGAGATGTTGATTGCTACCAGGGGAAGTGAAGTTTGACAATCTAAATGCATATACAACAACAACAACAAATATTGATAAATCAGTACCTGGTCTTCCATTTGGGAGCTCTTCACGTTCCTCTTCGAACAGGCGAAAAACTGAGAAGATATTGTCGAGTATTGCGAGTTGCTTCCAGAATAAGGAAGCTTGGGAGGAGAAAATGGCGAAGTATGAGGAGAAAAGAAAATGGCTCAACAGTCGCGTATAATAGGGACGGGATTAAATTTTTTTTGCCGCTCGGTTTAGTTGTCTTTGGCGTCAAATAATAAATACCCGATATACACACGAGATTTCACCACGTGTTAACACACCGGTGCACCCGGACCGAGATTTAGGAACGGGACGCGGATTGAAAAATTTCGCCAGGAACGGAGCCAAAAGCAGCGGCTGGAAACCCTCCTCCCCACCTCCGGTTGGAGCAGCGGCCCGGTCTCCTCCCGCCCCGTCTCCTCCCGCCTAATCAAACGAAGCCTGAGAGAGAGAGAGAGAGAGAGGAAGAAAGGAGGAAGAAAAGGGCGGTGACAATCATATGTAAATGCAACTAATAATATGTCTTTGATGCAACTTAATATTAAATTGAGTCAATCATATGTAAATGCAACTAATAATATGTTCTTGATGCAACTTAATATTAAATTGAGCCAATCATATGCAAATGCAACTAATAATATGTCTTTGATGCAACTTAATATTAAATTGAGCTGACCTTGCTAATTGTTAGAGAATACAAAGACGGGTATTTGAAGATTCAACCATCCATGTAGCATCAATAAAGTGTTAGGTAGGAACTAGTGTTATGGCTCCCCACTCAAGATATTCTACTAAGACTCATCAGTGCGGAATGATCTTATATAGTATCTCTAGCGTAGAGCCCTTAACCCTAGTGACACAAAACTCGTTGGGTCGTTCCGAGTCGGTCCTGATACGCGCGGACATATTAAACCTAATACCTAACAATCTCCTCCTATGTCTGCGGTAAACTCGGCGCCGGAAAGGGGTTGGTGTGTGTAGTGTTCAACCAAATTCGACTCACAATCATGTCCACAACACCTGTCATAACATATTGGACTGAAAGGAAAATAGAAGTATGTATGCACGCATGAGAATAAAACATAAACTCAGCAGCATCACATCATAGTCAAAAGTATAATCAGAAAAACAGGTACCAGAACATCTAGTGTCTCATGACCAAAAAAAGAGCAAATAATATAGTCCAAACAGACAGATGAAAAGAAGAGAGCTAAAAACAGTGCTCTAAGCCAAAGAAAGAAACCAAACAAACACTCTAGAGGCCATCGCTCAGCAGATCATCCTGCTCTGGATCCCAAACTGCACGGGCTCCTCCATCAGCAACAGCTCCTGTAATTTCCAACAGAGAACTTCATTCAGAATGAATTCAAACATGGAAAATATACATGTATCTAGTTCTACTTATAAGAACGTAGTACTTTAATTAGCTAGGAGGACACTTATCTAGAGTATTTTAGGTTCAACCGCGGAATCCATTATCGGTGTCCTATAGGAATGTCACGATTACTATTCTTCTAAAGTTAATTGGGACTCATCAAATGTGGAATGACACTAATCAACAGAAGAAGGGTCAAAACAAGTCAGATCGTGTTATCAAATGTGGAAAAACACTCTTCTCTAAGTTAAGGAAGACAAATCTGATGAAGTTGTTAACATCAAATGTGGAATGAAACAACTCATTAGATTCGTACTCAGCAACCCAGAACATCAACGGAGCACAACATACTTGCTTTGACAAAGGAAAGTGAAGTCATCAAAACATTTGGACTAAGGCGGAACTGAATCGGCTAACCTTGAACTAAGGCAGATCTCAAATCGCCTTGAGTCTCATTTCCCTCACTATTTTGATTGACCGGTCTTTGGGATTTCCATTCGTCAATGGATCAGCTAGATTATCCTTCAATCGCACATCGACCAAAGTGATAATGCCATGTTCTTTCAGATAATTCAAAAGAGTGTGTCTCAGTCATACATGTCGTCTCTTAGTGTTAAAAAGAACATTCTTAACAACTTGGACTGCTGCCTGATTATCACAGTACATGCTTAAAGAATTGACTTGTAGTCTAGACAAGGGAATGTCTAGAATCAAATTCCTGATCCAATCTGCCTCTTCACTAGCTGAAGCTAAGGCAAACAACTTGACTTCCATAGACGATAGGGCTATACAAGTCTGTCTTTTGGATTTCCAAGTAACGGCAGTGTCACCCAAAGTGAATATAAATCCACCGGTAGACTTTGAAAGACTTTAATTAAGGGTAGCTAATCACATAAAGGGGGGGGGGGGGTGAATAGGTTATTTAAAAAAAACTATTGCAGTTCTTAATTATAACCTAAAAGACTGATCAGAGCTTTCAAGAATAAGAGCACACACAAAAAAGACACACAGAATTTTATAGTGGTTCCCCTTATCTTGGGTAATCCACTTTCCCCCTTCTCCCTTCTAGCAGTGTGCCAGATAGGGTTTATATCTCCTCCAGATTTCAGACCACAAACAGGTCTTACAGCTCAGATCACAACAGATCTTACAGACTCAGATCTCACAGATCTTACTCTCTCAGATCTCAGCAGATCTTACAAACTCAGATCTCACAGATCCTACCTCAGCCTTTATAATTAGGCTTACAGCTCAGATTCACCCCTAAATCCTACAACTCAGATCACACCTGATCTTACGACTCAGATCCTTGACAGATCCTACACTCAGATCTGACAACTCAGACCCTACAGGGATTGATAAAGAAAATAACAATACTTAGACTCAGATTCTTCAAATTGTTGAGTCTTCTTGATTTGCCTGAATGATCAGATAGAAATATTCAATAGAACAACAACAACAAATGATCTTCTTGATTCGACAGGCTGTGATGACTGTTCTTCTTCCTAGGAAGACAAATTCTTCCTTCTTGATCTTCTTCTTTCAGAAAGATGTATCAGCACCAGATTGCTGAACGAAATCTTCAAATTAGATCAGTTCTGATAGAGAAGATGACTTCTACAGATTCTTTCTCAGACTTTCCCACAAAATGATGGAGACGATAATGGCTTTTGAAAGATAGGAAAAACTGTTTAACCCATAAGTCATGCCTTCTATTTATAGCCCGTCATCTGCAACATCTGTTATGCTCCTCCACGTCAGCACGACACTAAGTCTTCAACGGTCTTTAATGGCTTCAGAATAAACAAAGGCTCAGCTAGCTGTAGAAGAAATTTCTCAGCTCAGAGTATCTGTAGAAAAGGCGTTGAGCACTGAGCATCTCTGTCGACGCTTTTTCCATTAGGCGTCGAGCGATATGTAGAAACTCGACACATACTTCTTAGACTGAAGCTCTCGACTCCTCCTTCTTAGGCGTTGAGCAATCATCAGTTAGTCGACGCTTTTAATCTGTAGAAGTCAAACAACGTACAGGGGCTCGACGCTTCTTAATTAAGCCTTCATATCTAGACTCCTCTTGTTGGCGTAGAGCTAACTGAAGTTTGGTCGACACTTCACTTTCCACGGCGTCGAGGGATATAACTTGGCTCGACGCTTCCAAACTTGGTCTCATAACTTCAGCGGCGACCTTGTCTATCTGAGCAGTAAACATGAGTCAACGCTTCTGGGTCACAGGCGTCGAGCGATGTATGATGTCTCGATGCTTGTGAACTTGGATGAATTCCTTGAGCACTTTGCCTGACCTGATCTCCTGCACATTGATTCTAGAGAGTATATCAAATATATTCTGAGATATATCTTTGACTTAAGAATGGACTTCTCCAAATCTAAGACATTGTGGACAATGATCCCAACAATCTCCCCCTATTTGAAGAAGTCATAATCTCAGTCAATGATATATCCCTCTTTTCAAAGATAATCAATATTTTCCAATTTCTATACAGATAATCAACATAAAGAGTATAATACCTTATAAAATTAGATTATCAAAACATTCTATCCACAGAAATTATCTCAGACATGATTTCTCATATAAGCACACAAACACAAGCAGTTCAGAATAAGAGATGTCATGAAGAGAAAAAGGATCACATCACAGGCATATATATATGATCATGAAAAATAGTTAGCACTGGGAGCTCATTAAGATTGTTCAAAAATATATCAATTACATTTCTCTGAAAATACTTAGTAAAGATTAAAATCCTAATGATGCTCAGGTTCCTTGATCTCTATTCCTCTTTTGGCTCTTTTGGAAAGGGCTTCAGCAACTTCTTTTCTTCTCTTGAAATAGCCAAATGGCTTTGGAAAGTATCTGATTGGCTCCTTATCACCTGCCTGAACCTTCCCAGCCAATTTGTCAGCCTTGAATTTTATCTTTAGTTCCTCTCTATCACTATGCTTCAACCATTCAGCTTCAGAATGCCATTTTCCTCTTTCATCTGGATTACCTTTCACAGCTTCCCATGCTGTCAGAATCATTTCTCTTGAAGAGGGAGACCAATGTTCAAAATCAACCCTTGATTGAACCTCTTCTCTGAACTTTCTTTTACTAGATTCTACTTGCTCACTAGTAAAGTTCTCTCTTTTGCTTTTATCCTCAGGACTATACATTTTAGCAATTTGCTTTTGAACCTGTGTAAGAGAAGCTGGCCTGGTCTCAGAAACTTGATCATTCTCATAATCTATGGGAGGATATCCAAAAGTTTCTCATATAGTATTTGAGGTCCACACAGCATGCTCAGAGCTGGCTTGAATCATTGACCTCTCCCCTTTTAGGACTTCTTCAACTATATGATCTCTTATAACATTCTTCTGAAACCTGACTTGCCCCTCCAAATGATGAATTCCACTTTAAATGGTTTTCTTTACCTTAAGGAGATGGTCATCTATGGTATCTGCATTCAACTTTGCTTGATCTTTTAGAATTGTAGAGATCTCATCAATTTTAGCCAAAATAGCAGTATCCTGCTGTCGCAGTCTAGCTTCAATCTTATTTGTACCTGTAAAGACTTGTGCAACCTGTTCTTTATACAGAACTTGCATGTTGTTACTTAGAATTCTTGATTTGTTTGAACATATCCACTGTCTTTGTAATTCCTGCTTGTGACTCTTTAAGAACCTTTGATGTCTCTTTGATTGCATCAAGTTGTTCAGTTGTATAGTCAACTGAAGCACCAGCTCTTTTGAAAAACTTTACCATTTCCTTTCTCAAAGCAGTCATCTGATGATTAACTTCAAATCTAACCATCTTTATCTGGAAATCTACTTCATTTTTCATTTTTGTGTTATTATCTTCAATATATTGTTCTAATAATCTTCTTTGATTATTAAGCAACACTTCCAGTTGAGGTAGTATAGCACTTAGATCCACATTGATTTCCTTTTCCACTCCATTACCTCTACTGCTCTCTTCTCTGATGAAAGAATCATTTCTCTGGCTCATATGTGAGCTAAAGGATTCTATCTTGATCACCTTCTCAACATGTTTCTTTGTTGTTTCAGGCTCTCCTTCCACATCCATATCATCAACTACAGAATTCACTTTAGCAGGGATCTCAGCCTGAGACTCCCCCTCAAATGGTGCATTGTCTTGAGCTGGAATTTCATCTTGAGGCTCCCCCTCAATCTCTGCATTGATCAGATCAATTTTGTCTTGAGCAGGGATCTCATCCTGAGCCTCCCCCTCAACTGCTGCTTTGCTCATTTCAGAATTATCCTGAGCAGGAATCTCATCTTGAGCCTCCCTCTCATTTTGAAAAATCCCTTCTGTTGGACATGTGTGTCACATCCCTTTGTTTGAGAATAACAAATCACATATTGTATTTGATATTGCTTGTAGTGTGTTTATAGTGTGCAGGAACTATAAGTGCAATACTCCACAGGTAGAAAGCAGCTTGGAACAATCTTTTGAAAGGAGCAACGCTACCGCCAGCGCTATCGCTAACGCCAGCGCTATCTCTAGCGCTACCTCTACCGCCAGCACTACCGCCAGCGCTATCGCTACCGCCAGGCGCTATCTCGAGTTCGTGCGCAGCGACGGTTTCGCAACCGCTACCGCTACCGCCAGTGCTATCTCCCGCTACCGCCAGCGCTATCTCCCGCTACCGCCAGCGCAATCGCTACCACCAGGCGCTATCTCCAGTTCGTGCACAGCGCCACGCCGCCGACGATTGCACAACCGCTCCACACGAACGCTACCGCAGGCGCTAGCCACTACCGCCGACGCTAGCTCCATGTTCTATAAATTGGACCTTTGCTTCTCGTTTTGGCTAGAGATCCCAGAGAGGTTGCTTGTGCCACAATTCTAGTGCTGTTATGCTGCCGAAGATGGATCTCCCACAAAAAGCTTAAGGAGAATTCTAGAGGAGGACTACGTCACGCTACATCCGAAGGACGATCGCTTCTACCTCGCTTATGCTACAGCGATCCTTCATCCTCGACTCCAGAGATCTCATATAGGGAGTTTTATTATTGTTTTTCATTATTTCCATTCCATACTTCTTTGTAACCATTTAGTTAATTCGCCTTGTGTTGGCGACTAGGTATGGGTAGGACTTAGGGGGAAATTCGCCTTGTGTTGGCGACTAGGTCTAGGTGATTAGATCTAGGGGTGCTCGAGGCCATATCCGGGGAAGGATTGGCTAGAGCGGCTTGAGGCCATATCCGGGGAAGGATAGGCTAAAGCCAACCGGTTTGTGGGGGTACAAGTCGGTATAGAAAAGGAAAAGAAATTTACTTTTGTACGCCTCCGATTTCTAGCGATATTGAAATCAAATTTTATAAACACCTTTTTTATATAAATACAATCATGTCTTTATTTGTGTTTACTTGATTTCTCTCATTTGGCGTTATCTTTAATATATTGGTTACAAAGTTTTTCAATTCAAATTACTTTAACTAAATTGTTTATTTCAATCTCTTAATCATAAAACAATTTAGTACTTATTTCTAAAGATGAAAATTATGATATTCTCACAAATTAGCTAAATTGGTATTTTGCCTTTCTCATATTATAAAACAATTTAGTAATTTCCATAAAATTATAAAAAGATTTTTTATTCCCTTATTCACCCCCCTCTAAGGGCGCCGTAAGATCCAACAAGTGGTATCAGAGGTAGGTTATTCCAAACGGTTTAAAAACCAGGAATAATGGTGTCTCATGATCTTGCTTTTACTAGTATGGGAAATTTTCTTATAAATGAAAAATCTTTAGCACCACCTTTATTTGAAGGCAAAAATTATAATGGGTGGAAATTTATTATGGAAAAATTTCTTAAGTCTTTGGATATGGAAGTATGGAATATTACTATTAAAATACCCCCAAGTACTTTAAATAAAAATGAAATGTTTTTAAATGCCAAATCAATGAATAGTCTATATTGTGCATTGCATCAAAACATTTTCAAACTAATTTATACACATCCTACTGCTTATGAAGTTTGGAAATTTCTTGAGAATACTTATAGTCTTCCTTCTACAGATGATGAACAAGAGGAATTCCTTATGGATCAAAGAGAAGAAATCGACGAGGAATTCCTTATGGATCCAAGAGAAGAAATCGACGAGGAATTCCTTATGGATCCAAGAGAAGAAGTCGATGAGAATTCATGCTTGGAGGAAGAAAAATACAACGTCACAATGTTGGACTCATTTGTTGGCAACACATCAAGCAAAAGAGAAGACGGAAACTATAGCAAGGTAAGAAAATCTAAATCTTCTCTTTTTGTAACAAATTCTATTTCTACTTCTCGTATGCTTAAAATTGCTAAACGTAAAATTTTAAAGTTAAAAATTGCTAATTCCAAATTACGTTTAGAAAATAAATCTTTAAAAGCAAACGATAAAGTAGAAACAAATATTGATGTGTTAAATTCTATTTCATGCTCTTTAGTTACAATTCCTACTCTTTGTTTTGATTGCAATTTATTTAAAGAAAAATTCAAGGAAATTGAAAAAGGGCTCTTAATTTCTAAAAGGCATAATGAAAAATTGATAGTTGAAAATGATGCTTTATCTTGTAAGTTAAAACAATTAAAATCTTTTGTTGAAAAATTTCAAATGTCACCTAATGAATTGCATCATAAGATTTTGAATAACAAGGATAAATTAACTTACAAAATCATTTCTAAAAATGGCCATTTTCACACATTAAATCAAAAGGAGTTTAGTTTCAAAAAGAATTATGATCCTCATAAAACTCTTAAGAGTCACTATTATAAGTCTCAATATATTTTCAATCATGACTCAAATTTAAAAACTCCTTTTCATGAAAATCAAACTATAAAATATTATCCTTCATATTATAAGAGTATGTCTATAAGAAAAAGTGGAAATGAAAATCATCAAAATAATAATCAATCATTTAAAACATATTGTAACCCACTCTTTCAACAATCATTTCTAAAGAAAGACAATCACTCTTATAAACTTTCAAAGAATCAATATAATAAAATTCATGATGATTATCAACATCAAACTACTTTGAAAAATAATTTGAATAAACATAAATCTCAAATGAATTATTTTTCAAACAAATATAATCATATAAAGATGTCACATAATCATAATATGAATTTGAAATATAAACAACCAAAGTATGAATGGAGGCCCAAAATTAAAAACGAAACACTAACTCCACTTGTAAAGGCCCATTCATCACTATCTCTCCAAAAGCCTACACGATGTATTTGGGTACCCAAAGGAACCATCCCACTTGGTCCCCTTTGGATACCTAAATCTCTTATTAATTAGTATCCACTCATTTGCATGAAGTAGAATCAAATAAAAATGTAATATCAATACTCTACTTCATGATATGCTTATTGTCTCTTTCTCTTTTGTTTATTTTATATATTTTTTAAAACAAACATGCTATGATCATATATCATGTAATATGACTTTCATATATTAAGCCTAATGTCTATCAAATCAAATTAAAATTAAAATTGAACATTAAGTCGTATATTTTTTCAAAGTGATCTATCTCTCATCTTTGATTGTTCTTTATCCTTTTAAATCCTTTACCCTTAATTGTCATGAATTATCATTAGAAATTGAATTTTGAAATTATTATCAAGACTATTGAAACTATTTTAAAAAATTGGATTTAAATGGTTTATTAAAGGGCTTAAAACTAAAAATTAAAATGCGCAACATTGTTTATTCTATATTTGTTTGCTGCATATGATAGCCCTTATAATGAAGAACGTTATCTAGAAAAATCGAAAACAAAAAATTCATCTAAACGCATGCTTAATCTTTCAAAAAGCGAGTTTTTGATCAAAACTTGAAATAGCCATATCTTTTGATCCGCTCGTCCGATTTTTGCGTTTAATATCTTTTCGGAAAGAGCACAGAAATCTCCATCTATCGGCAAACTAAACTTGCCCATTTAAGTTTGTTTGGTGCTGTCAATTTGCCCAATTTTAACTCCATTTTTAAATGCTATCTTAGTTCGCTTGATTCGGAAATTTCTGTGTTTATGGATTTTTCATCACATGATATCCTATGTATAATTGTTTCATATATTAATTTAGATATTATGTGTGATGTGTGTCACCATTGTTTGCATGTAATTTAGACCTTAGAATCATCTTATATCATTAAGATCAAATCAAAAGTTTAATCATTTCATTATAGGTCTAAAGAAAATTAATTACATGCAACATTATCTCCATTAATTCTATGTAATAACATTGCATTCAAACGTATCATTCTAGCATCACTTCTTAATTTGTGCTTAAATTTATATGCTAGGTATAACACTTACAATGTTATTTAAATTTGATGATAACAATGTGATTTGAAATTATAATAGAATACTAAAATTCCAACAAACACATAGTTTATGGATTAATCATTAGAATATATATATGAATATTATATCATAAATCATATATTATCATGCGAAACCAAAGATCAATAAATTCAATTATTGAATGACATTCTATTTCAAAATTCTATATGTGATCTTTGTCTTTAATATGATTACATGATCATCATTTTCTAGACTTACAAATCAATCATGTTCTTTCAAAAGAAAATCACTATATCACTATATCATAAGTCTAGAAGGATTAGAATTCTCATACATCATGATGATCTAACATTTATTCTATGCAAAATCTCTATAATCATAAATCATAATTCATGTTCTATCAAGAAAAATCTCAAAACAAGAATATCACCTAGGAATTATGAATCTTATGATACAAATATGGTTTTTTTTTCATTAGTTGGTGTATGGATATGATTTGATATTGATTGCATGTATCTCACATTTATATAGATTCTAGAATCGACTTTGTAATGAAAGCATAAATCAAACTAAATCATCACTCCATTCTAGATCTATAATTTGAAATTCTATTCTGGAATACATGCAATATTAATATTAATCTTATGACATGACATTAAACCCAAAACTCATCATACTAGCATTGTCACTTATTGAATATTAGTAATTGTGCTAGTTGTCTCATTTCGTCATCTCATAAAAAGTAGAAAAACTATGCGGATTTATATAACTCATCACATTAAACAAAACCCATAGTTTGTAAATCAACCCATAGATTTAAAAGCATAGGTTGTCCAAAAGATTATTTCACCTATTACTACATATCTCACAATAGCGGGGGCGTAGGGTTGTATGCATTAGAGACCTAACCTCTAAGTCATGTCTTGTCCTCAACCGGGGAGGGTTCCAGTGGGGCCTTGCGAGGCACTGAGGGGAAAGAGTGCTAGGTTGAGTGTTCTCGAGTGTGTGCATATGGGAGTAACACCCCAACCTACGGCATGCGTGCAGCTCCTCATGCCCATCCGTCACTTAGTACGGGGCTAGGGTGTAGACACTTAGTCGGGGTAGTCTTTAATCTTAGGACATACTTATATTACTCTTTGCATGATCATTCTATTCACTTATCACTTAAATCATGCATATTTTGGGTTGTTTAATAAAAAATGTCCTCTTGTGTCTTCATAGTTTATATCTTCATGTTTAAATGGTTTTGTAAAACACAAGAATTTGAAAAGCCAAAGTTTCATGCAAATTTGATCCACCTAGAGATCTCCAAAAATTCTGAAATTTCAGCATGGAACTACTCTAAGGACACTTAATCAAAATCAATAATAAAAAATTTAAAATTTATAAAAAATCGTGTACTGTTTGCCGCGCTAGCGCTAGCGCCGGCGCTAGCGTAAGTGTCTGATTTTTTTGGATTTTAAAATTTCTAAAAATCATTAAAAATATTTTAGTCTATATGTACTACTTTGTTTTTGTATTTCTTACATTTTGTATTTTTATTTTATTCACATTATGAAAAATCAAATACAAAAATATGTTTTTTGTTATTTTTGTTTTATTCATTCTATGAAAAATCAACTATAAAAGTTAAAAATCTAAAAATACAAAAATATGTTTTTGTTATTTGTGTTTCTATCCATATTTTGAAAAATCAACTACAAAAGTTCAAAATTCAAAAATACAAAAATATGATTTTGTGATTTTCTGTTTTCTTTTTCTCATTAAAAATGATAAAAAAAATGGTATAATCTTTATTGCTAATATCAAGCATGTATGAATTCAATTATTTAGAATTATTTACAATGTTAAATCACATTCTTTCAAATGACTATGAACATTATTTTGCTTATCATGCTTTGATATATCTATTTAAAGTGCATCAATTGTATTGCAAAATGTGTAGAACCAAGCTTAGCATGCCTCTAAGTATGAGTAAATGTTTTATGATTGATAATGATACATTTCACTCACTTATTTTGGTAATCAACATGTGTGTCAAAATCTAAAAATGCTTGCTTGTGTATTGTATTTGTGCAATGAATTAAAAATTGCATAAGTTTATTGTCTACACTACATTTGAATTGCACTTATGAAATTTAGAAAAGTGGTTAAGTTAAAAATTTTGGTTTGCAAAACAAGTGTAGTCGGAGAATGTTGTCTCACAAATGTGAACAAAAAATTATATATATGTAGACAAATATAACTCCACCAAGCACTACTTGAACCTCCTGATAAGTCTTCATAAGCATTGTGAGATTGAGCACCTTGGAAAGAATAGTAAAGTTACTTGTGCAAACCTTGGTTATTACACCACTTTGTTAAAAATTATGTGCATTAAAAGTGTGTGAAAGTAATTTACTTATGTTTTATTGTGCATTTTACTTTACACATGTCTTGTATTTTGGTGATTTAAATCAATTGTTAACATTGCCCAAAATACACTTATGTGCACATCATTATCTTTCATAACACTTCTTCTCATGAGTATTGGATTCTAATGCTTTATTTATACTACTCTTTATATAAGAAATGCACTAGATAACCTAGCATGATCTCTACAATGTTTTGGTATTTCTTGAACTTAGAATTAAGTAGCATTGTAGTATAATCTCTCTTTGATATGTTCATATCATGCTTGGTATTTTTTATGAAAAACTTTGAGATTTCAAAAAGATTAAAACATCTTTCAAATTTGAACTAAAACTCATATTTCTACTTATGCTTTTCATGCTTACAAAAAGATGTTTATTATAATCTTCCGCTTGCTTACAACTCTTATCTTTATATTTGAAATCTCTTATATATGCTATGCTTAAACTCTTTATCATTATTTATATTTCAAAAAGCTCGATCATGATATATTAATGCCTCCTTACTACCCTCACCCCACCTTCTTTTGATAATTCCAAAAGGGGGAGATTAATTGAAGAAATCTATATAGAAGAAATATAGAAGATTAAGGGGAGAATAAATTCATGAAATCTATCATTTAGGGGGAGTAACACATAAATTGCATTTATGTAGGGGGAGCATTACGATAGGGGGAGTATGCACATTATCATGTATATCATTTACTATAGTTGCACTTTTATCATGCTTATCTTATCTATAAACACTATTGTTGATTTCTTGCTTAGAGGATTTGTTATTATCAAAAGGGGGAGATTGTTGGACATGTGTGTCACATCCCTTTGTTTAAGAATAACAAATCACATATTGTATTTGATATTGCTTGTAGTGTGTTTATAGTGTGCAGGAACTATAGGTGCAGTACTCCATATGTAGAAAGCAGCTTGGAACAAACTTTTGAAAGGAGCAACGCTACAGCCAGCGCTATCGCTAGCGCTACCGCTACCGCCAGCACTACCGCCAGCGCTATCGCTACCGCCAGGCGCTATCTCGAGTTTGTGCGCAGCGACGGTTTCGCAACCGCTACCGCCAGCGCTATCTCCCGCTACCGTCAGCGCTATCGCTACCGCCAGGCGCTATCTCCAGTTCGTGCACAGCGCCACGCCGCCGACGATTGCGCAACCGCTCCACACGAACGCTACCGCAGGCGCTAGCCACTACCGCCGGCGCTAGCTCCAAGTTCTATAAATTGGACCTTTGCTTCTCGTTTTGGCTAGAGATCCCAAAGAGGTTGCTTGTGCCACAATTCCAGTGCTGTTATGCTGCCGAAGATGGATCTCCCACAAAAATCTTAAGGAGAATTCTGGAGGAGGATTACGTCACGCTACATCCGAAGGACGATCGCTTCTACCTCGCTTATGCTACAGCGATCCTTCATCCTCGACTCCAGAGATCTCATATAGGGAGTTTTATTATTGTCTTTCATTATTTTCATTCCATACTTCTTTGTAACCGTTTAGTTAATTCGCCTTGTGTTGGCGACTAGGTCCAGGTGATTAGATCTAGGGGGTGCTCGAGGCCATATCCGGGGAAGGATTGGCTAGAGCGGCTTGAGCCATATCCGGGGAAGGATAGGCTAAAGCCAACCGGTTTGTGGGGATACAAGTCGATATAGAAAAGGAAAAGAAATTTACTTTTGTACGCCTCCGATTTCTAGCGATATTGAAATCAAATTTTGTAAACACCTTTTTTATATAAATACAATCATGTCTTTATTTGTGTTTATTTGATTTCTCTCATTTGGCGTTATCTTTAATATATTGGTTACAAAATTTTTCAATTCAAATTACTTTAACTAAATTGTTTATTTCAATCTCTTAATCATAAAACAATTTAGTACTTATTTCTAAAGATGAAAATTATGATATTCTCACAAATTAGCTAAATTGTTATTTTGCCTTTCTCATATTATAAAACAATTTAGTAATTTCCATAAAATTATAAGAAGATTTTTTATTCCCTTATTCACCCCCCTCTAAGGGCGCCGTAAGATCCAACACCTTCAAGTCTAGCAGGGGATCCATGAAGACTTCCTCTCTCTTCTTCTTCTTTCTCATTCTCATCCTTTTCTTTATAGAACTTGTCAACCCCTTTCAGTAATGGATCAGTACCTGTTGGTGTGTCAAGAGTACTGTCCCTAGGTTTGTTCCCTTCTTCTTCTTCAGATGATGTGAGGTTAGGATCATGAATTGGAGAGGATCTAGATTTTCTTTTGGAAGAGGATGAGCTTGATGAGCTTGAAGAAACCTTCTTCTTCTTTTGCTTCTTAGCTTTCTTCTGCTTGGGAGAAAGATCTGCTGGTGGAAGATTTGATAAAACTCTTTCCCATCTCTCTATCATTCTAATGTCCATTTTCTTCATGTGATTAATCTTGGATCCAAGTTTGTTATTTAAAGAGTCTGGAATGACTTTTACTAAATATAGAGATAATATCCTACCCATGTTGGGTACTTGGATACATTCAATTATTCTGTCAAACACCACCCTCCCCAATCTGTTCTCAAAGAATGAATAATCCTGGTTAGTAGAATAAACATTTTCCTAGAAATTTTATCATGAGATCCAGTCTTGCACAACATGACCTTTCCGATCACATATGTTAGTAATTTTCCTTTTGAATTCATTCGTTTCCTAAGAATACTTCCAGTGATTTCACGTGATGTTTCAATTCCGCACCAGATTTGTGCTAATCTAATCTGTTCAGAGCTTACTTCTTCTTCTTCTTCATTGATTTTTAATCTCGGCAGTTCTAGTGCCTTAGCGAGTCTTGAAGGAGTGATCTTAATCTTCTTACCATTTACAGAGGTCTTAAGCTTCGAATTGACTGAGTCTATTACTATATTGGAGTAAAGTTCTAAGACCTCTCGTTTCCAGATGAGAGTCGATTCAGATAGTACGAATTCGAGTCCTGCTTTGTAGTTTAACTCGATGGTTGATTTGATTTCTACTGGAGCTGATTGAAATCCATTGCGAACAAGCTCGCTTCTTTCATAAAGGTAATCACTGCTCTTGGGAGGCATTGTGGTTGATGATCAAAGAGAGAAAGAATTGATGGAGAAATTTTCTAGGGCAAATAATTTCGAACTTAGAGATCTAGGGCATATGTACTAACGAAGTGTCTTCCCTATTTATAGAATTTCTAATACAAGAAGATGAATAGCCGCGCGCCGAACTTGTTTGACAAGATTGATCAAATGGTTCAAATTTACCCTGTCGAGAAGGCCTAGCTATGTTCGCTCAAGCGTTGAGATAGCTCGACGCCATTTTTCTTCGGTCGACGCCAGGTATCTTCTCGACGTCAGGTATCTTCTCGACGTCAGGTATCTTCTTTCGACGCCAGGTATCCTTTCTTGACGCCAGGTGTCTTCTTTCGACGCCTGATAACCTCTCCACTCACCTTTTAGGACACAATCATTATCTTCATTTATTTATTTCAAGACAACTTTAATCCATTTTTAGCATTCCTAATTCAATTTTAAAGTTATTGAATTTTGTTTCATCCAAGGGTTTAGTAAATATATCAGCAACTTGTTTGTCAGTGGGAACATATTCAATTATGATATCTCCATTTTCTATATGTTCTCTAATGAAATGATATCTAATTTCTATGTGCTTAGTTCTGCTATGTGATACAGGATTATTAGCTATAGCAATAGCACTAGTTGAATCACAATATAGAGAAGATTTACTTAGCTGAACTTTATAGTCTTGAAGTTGGTGTTGAATCCATAGTAGCTGAGCACAGCAGTTTCCAGCTGAGATGTACTCAGATTCTGCTGTAGAAATAGCCACACTGGTCTGCTTCCTGCTACTCCAAGATATTAGTCTTTTGCCAAGAAATTGACATGTTCCTGATGTACTTTTTCTGTCCTCCTTGCATCCTACAAAATCAGCATCTGAAAAACCAATTAGTTCAAAGTCATTGCTTCTAGGATACCAAAGGCCAAGATTAAGAGTGCCCTTCAGATATCTCAGGATTCTTTTGACAGCAATATAGTGAGATTCTTTAGGGTTCACTTGATATCTAGCACACACACATGTTGAGAACATAATGTCTGGCCTGCTAGCAGTTAGGTAGAGCAATGAGCCAATGATGCCTCTGTACAAGGTTTCATCAATAGGTTTCCCTTGTCATCCTTGCCTAGTGACATATTTGCTGCCATTGGTGTCTTCATGACAGTGGAATTTTCCATTCCAAACTTTTTGATAATCTCTTTTGTGTACTTGGTCTGAGAAATGAAAATTCATTCCTCAGACTGTTTCACTTGGAGTCCTAAGAAGTATTTAAGCTCACTCATGCTGCTCATTTCAAATTTCCCTTGCATAAGGTTTGCAAACCTTTTGCAAAGGTTATTATCAGTTGAGCCAAAGATTATATCATCTACATATATTTGTACTAGAATAATGTGACCTTTAACTATCCTAAGAAACAATGTCTTATCTATCTTTCCTCTTGAGAATTTGTTCTCAATGAGAAATCTAGATAATGTCTCATACCAGGCTCTAGGTGCCTGTTTCAGACCATACAATGCTTTTAATATTAGATAGACATGATTTGGATGCGTAGAGTCAATAAAACCTGGGGGTTGTTCAACATATACTTCCTCCAATATTGTTCCATTAAGAAATGCTGACTTTACATCCATTTGATAAACTATGAATCCTGTGTGTGCTGCAAATGCCAGGAATAATCTGATTGCCTCCAATCTTTCCACAGGAGCAAACACTTGATCAAAATCCATGCCTTCCTCTTGTCTATATCCTTGGGCAACCAACCTTGCTTTGTTTTTGATAATCACACTATTTTCATCCAGCTTATTCCTAAATACCCATTTGGTCCCTATGACTTTGTGTTTCTTTGGTCTTGGAACCAATAACCAGACTTTGCACCTTTCAAATTGATTTAGCTCTTCTTGCATAGCTAATATCCATGAAGTGTCCTTATTAGCTTCATCAAACTTCTTAGGCTCTATTTTGGATAGAAAGCTGTGAGGTAAGGCCTCATGTATTGAGTTTCCTCTTCTAGTTTGCACACCATCATTTGGATTTCCTGTGATCTGTACTTTGGGATGATCCTTCAGATGTTTGGTTGCATTCCTCCACCTTTCATTTTCCCTTTGAGATTTTAGTGCATCTGTTTGAGTAGGTTCTTCTTCAGGTTCTGGATGTGGTGGTTCTTCAACAGCAATAGGTTCTTCATAATTGTCTTATACTTGAGGTTCATCCTCTCTAGTTACAATTACAGTCTCATTAGTTTCTTCATTATCCTCATTGTGTTGTTCATTGATATTCATCTCCTTCAATTTCTGTGTAGAACCTGCACAACTTGATAAACTTCCCAGATCCTTATAAATAAGGCTGGTTTCATCAAATACAACATGTATAGATTCTTCTATCCTATTTGACCTTTTGTTGAAAATTCTATAGGCTTTACTTTGAGAGCTATACCCAACAAAAATTGTCTCATGTGCTTTTTCAACAAATTTAGTGTGATGATGCTTTCCATTATTTAATACAAAGCATTTACTACCAAATATTTTGAAATAGGCTAAAGTGGGTTTTCTACCTTTCAACAACTCATATGGGGTTTTATCCAGTCTTTTATTGATAAGAGCCCTATTCTGCACATGGCATGCTGTGTTTATAGCTTCAGCCCAGAAAAACTCAGGAAGAGAAGAATCACTTAGCATACTCCTGCTAGCTTCAATAAGGGTTCTATTTCTTCTCTCAGCAACCCCATTTTGTTGGGGAGTTCTAGGAGATGAGAACTCTTGAGAAATGCCTAGATTTTCACAAAATTTGGTCATTGCACTGGACTGAAATTTAGTCCCATGATCACTTCTAATTTTGGCTACTTGATTTCCTATTTCAATGATGAATTGCCTAACAAAACTGGTAAATATTTCTAAAGTGTCTGACTTATGTTTAAGGAAGAATACCCATGTGAATCTGAAATAATCATCAACAATTACAAGGGTGTACGATTTTCCTCCTAAGCTATGGATTGACATTGGTCCAAATAGATCCATGTGAAGTAGGTATAGACATCTAATGGAATCCTTCTCACCTATTGGTTTGAAGGATGACTTGGTCTGCTTACCCATTTGACAAGCATGACATGGACCCTCCTGCACACACTTCCACTTAGGCTCAACTCTCACTAGGACTTTTGAGATAAGCTTATTTATAGTCTTATAGTTTATGTGGGCTAACCTTTTATGCCATTGAACACTACTAGAAACTTTATTCTCTGCTACTAAGCATATGGAATTAGCTTGATCAGAACATATAAAGTTTAGGCAGTAAATGCTGCCACTCCTAGTGCCTGAGAGAATTATCTCATTCTCTTTCTTAATCAGGCACTCATCCTTGTGGAATGAAATGTCATACCCAATATCACACAATTGACTTATGCTGATGAGATTGTGTTGCAATCCATCAACATGAGCAACTTTGGTGATGGTGACAATTCCATTTGTGATTTTACCATAACCTTTAGTTTTACCGTTTTCAGACCCTCCAAAGATAACCTTTGGTCCATTCTTCACAGGAGTGTAATCATTCAGCAGACTTTTTGTTCCTGTCATGTGCATAGAGCACCCACTGTCCAAGTACCAGATAGGAAGTTGATTGGTCTTTGGACAACCCTGCAAAAAGAAATTACCTTTTCTTAGGAGCCCACACCAAGTTGGGTCCTAGAACCTTGTTAGTATGAGCTGGAACATTTAGTTGTTGAATAATCCTTGGTGCTGTGAGAGTTGCCATACGTCTGAGTATGGTCTCCCAGAGTTGAATCTTGGAACAGTTGGGTTGAACCAACAGTCAAGAGCAGAATGTCCAACCCTTCCACAGCACCAGCATTCATATCTGTTATATCTCCTTGGAGGACTTCTCACTTCTTTATGTTGACTCATATTTTGCTTAATTGCCTTATTTAAAGGAGCTATGTAAGTTGTTTTAGTAAATTTTACTGGTTCAGTTTTCTTGACAGCAGTAGTTTTCACTTCAGGTCTTAGTTCCTTTCTTTTGAATTTTGTGTTTGCTTTAAGTACAAATGAGTCATGATGAGTTAATATTTTTTCTTTGCATAGTGATTTAGCATTATTGTTACTTGGTTGAATTGAATCATCTTTGTTATTAGAACACTCACCCTTATAAAACTTATGCACACCTTTTTGATCATGCTTATTTGTGATCGACATGGCTTTGTTGAATTGTATAGGTTGCATAGGTGCCTTGTCATTACTTTTAGGGTTATTATCTGCATTCCTATCATATCATATGCCAGATCTATATTGTGCAGAAAATGTGTCTATTATGGGAAGGATAGTTTGTGGTTTTGAGAACTTTGTTACAAGTTTCCTTTCTGCTAGGAGTTTTGCTTCAAGTTCTTTTATTAACTTCTCCTTAGTGCATAAAGTCTGTATGTGAATAATAGACATAACTTTTAGTTTGCTAAGTTCTTTGCTTGTCTGATTCAGCCTCTCAGCTGCCTCAGAGTTTTGGGAATTAGTTTGCTTTAATTCAGATATTTCTTTTTGTAACATTTTATTATGCCTTTTGCTCTTTGTAAGTACTTTGAGAAGTAATTGATATTTCTCAATAATTTCATCTTCATGAAGGTTAGATTGTGAGTCATTTTCATCAGAAGAGAATGAATCTATTTCAGGTTCAGAATCAGAATCAGATAAATGAGTTTTATCAAGTACCTTTACATTAGTAATTGTCTCCTGATCCTCTTCATCACTCAGTGCCATGAGTCCTGCATTTTCTTCTTCATCCTCTTCACTATCAGACCTTGATAGTGGGGCTCTTATTATAGATCTATGATTTAGACTATCTTCACTTTCATTTGCAGCCATCAGAGCTATGAGTGCCTCCTCACTATCTGAGTCTGATGATTGAGATTCACTGTCACTAAGAGTGACTTTGCCCTTCTTGGCAATTAGACTCTTCTCATGTCTCTTGTCAGATTTGTGCCTCCTTTCATCAGATTTCTTGTTGTTCTTTCTCTTTGAAGGACAATCAGCAATCATGTGTCTTGATTTCCTGCAACCAAAACACACAATTTCTTATGAATTAAATTTATTGTGTTTAGAGTTGTACCTGTCCTTCTTGGAGTCTTGTTTGAATCCCTCTGAAGAATTTGAGTGCTTCTTAGATCTGGATGACTGAGAGGGTCTAGTTTTCCAGTGTTGTTTTCTTCTTAGCATCCTCTTTAGTTGTTTGGTGAAGAGTGCCAGTTCACCATCTGATATTTCAGAATCAGAATTACTGGTTTCTGATTCTTCTGATTCAGATGGTATCATGGGGGATAATGACATTCTTTCTTTGCTTTTCTTGGAACTTTCTGCTTTCAGAGCAATAGGATTTTCCCTGCTGTGTCCTTCCTCGGCTTTTCTGGTATTCAGATGAAGTTCATGGGACAAGAGTTTCCCATATAAATTCCGTGGCTGAATATTTCCCAGATTTCCCATTTCCCTGATTGCACAGATTTTGATATCCCATTCTTTGTTCAGTGATCTTAAGAATTTATCATTCAGCTCATAATCTGTGAAAGTTCTTCCATAAGTTTTTAGACCATTTACAATTTTGAAGAATTTTTCATAGCAGACTGCTATTGAATCTTTCTTGTCTTGTCTGAAAGCTTCATATTGCTATTTAGAAGAGACTTCCTGTCATCTCTGACTTCTTCAGTTCCTTCCATATAGACAATGAGAGATACCCACATTTCTTTGGCAGTTTTGCAATGAACTAAGTTTTGGAAGGTTGAGTCCTCAATAGCACTAACAATGATGTTCTGAGCTCTCTTATCCATGGAGGCCAGAATCACTTCATCTTTGGTTATTTCAGAATAAGTTTTAGGAGTCTTGATACTTCCATCTATAAATGAAACCTTCATAGGAACAAAAGATCCCTCTAGAACAGTTATGTATATCCTAGGATCAGAGGCTTCCATGAAAAGTCTGACCCTTTCCTTCCAAATCCCAAAGTTTTCTTTTCTGCAAATTGGTAGCTTCATAGATGTGAATTCTTTGTTTCCTTCTGTATTAGCCATCACGACTTAAGAAATCTACCCTTAGAAGATCTTGTTTAGGCTGTTAAACCTTTTCTTGAACAACAACCCTCTGATACCACTTGAAAGACTTTAATTAAGGGTAGCTAATCACCTAGAGGGGGGGGGGGTGAATAGGTTATTTAAAAAAAAACTATTGCAGTTCTTAATTATAACCTAAAAGACTGATCAGAGCTTTCAAGAATAAGAGCACACACAAAAAAGACACACAGAATTTTATAGTGGTTCCCCTTATCTTGGGTAATCCACTTTCCCCCTTCTCCCTTCTAGCAGTGTGCCAGATAGGGTTTATTTCTCCTCCAGATCTCAGACCACAAACAGGTCTTACAGCTCAGATCACAACAGATCTTACAGACTCAGATCTCACAGATCTTACTCTCTCAGATCTCAGCAGATCTTACAAACTCAGATCTCACAGATCCTACCTCAGCCTTTATAATTAGGCTTACAGCTTAGATTCACCCCTGAATCCTACAACTCAGATCACACCTGATCTTACGACTCAGATCCTTGACAGATCCTACACTCAGATCTGACAACTCAGACCCTACAGGGATTGATAAAGAAAATAACAATACTTAGACTCAGATTCTTCAAATTGTTGAGTCTTCTTGATTTGCCTGAATGATCAGATAGAAATATTCAATAGAACAACAGCAGCAAATGATCTTCTTGATCGACAGGCTGTGATGACTGTTCTTCTTTCTAGGAAGACAAATTCTTCCTTCTTGATCTTCTTCTTTCAGAAAGAGGTATCAGCACCAGATTGCTGAACGAAATCTTCAAATTAGATCAGTTCTGATAGAGAAGATGACTTCTACAGATTCTTTCTCAGACTTTCCCTCAAAATGATGGAGACGATAATGGCTTTTGAAAGATAGGAAAAACTGTTTAACCCGTAAGTCATGCCTTCTATTTATAGCCCGCCATCTGCAACATCTGTTACGCTCCTCCACATCATCACGACGCTAAGTCTTCAACGGTCTTTAATGGCTTCAGAATAAACAAAGGCTCAGCTAGCTGTAGAAGAAATTTCTCAGCTCAGAGTATCTGTAGAAAAGGCGTTGAGCACTGAGCATCTCTGTCGATGCTTTTTCCATTAGGCGTCGAGCGATATGTAGATACTCGACACATACTTCTTAGACTGAAGCTCTCGACTCCTCCTTCTTAGGCGTTGAGCAATCATCAGTTAGTCGACGCTTTAAATTTGTAGAAGTCGAGCAACGTACAGGGGCTCGACGCTTCTTAATTAAGCCTTCATATCTAGACTCCTCTTGTTTGCGTAGAGCTAACTGAAGTTTGGTCGACACTTCTCTTTCCACGGCGTCGAGGGATATAACTTGGCTCGACGCTTCCAAACTTGGTCTCATAACTTCAGCGGCGACCTTGTCTATCTGAGCAGTAAACATGAGTCAACGCCTCTGGGTCACAGGCGTCGAGCGATGTATGATGTCTCGACGCTTGTGAACTTGGATGAATTCCTTGAGCACTTTGCCTGACCTGATCTCCCGCACACTGATTCTAGAGAGTATATCAAATACATTCTGAGATATATCTTTGACTTAAGAATGGACTTCTCCAAATCTAAGACATTGTGGACAATGATCCCAACAGACTTGTTGTTTCCAACTTCTGAACACCAAGAGGCATCAGAGTATCCTTCCAAAGTAGGAGGGTGACCAGTGTAGCACAGAGTGTGATCTTTACTACCTTTGAGGTACCTCATCAGTCGGTCTAAGGCATCCAATGTTCTTTGCCCGGACTACTGCTAAAACGGCTCAGCATGCCTACTGAGAAGGCAATGTCTGATCTAGTGCAACTTGTGTCATACATGAGACTTTCTATGATCTTTGAGTACTTTACTTGTTCAACGCTTGTCCCTTCATTCAGACTCAGCTTGACGGTCGGATCAATTGGTGTTTCAGTAGACCTACAGTCTATATAACCTCAGGTAGAGAGAATTTGCTCTATATAATGAGCTTGACTTAGAGTGACACGTCCCTTGTCTACTATAACTTTCATACCTAGTAGGGTATTGATACGCCTGAAACAGGTATACGTATTACACGCAAGTGCACGTGCCAGATCAAGTAATAATTAGTGAGTAAAGATCGTTTCCACGGAGAGGTGATGAATTTAGTGCTTGCAAATACCAGTTGTGCTCTTTCTTTAAATCCAAGTTAAACAAAACGGTGGTTTGTAGAGCATTCAAATTAGGAATAATAAAAACTACTAATTAAGATAAATTATGGGTTATAAAGAAAATTACTTGGTTATCAGTTGAGAAAGATAATCAGTTGTACCGTGATTTCCTAAGCCTAGTGTGATGAATTTATAAATGTGACTTTATGAGATGTGTGGTGGAACGTCTTGCAATGATTTTATGGTAGAAGATCTGTATCTCTCGATATCGGAAATCTCTAGCCTTTATTTCCCCCATGGGAGAGTCAAGTACTGCATAATGATCGAAAACCTAAGTTGTTAATACCAAGGGAAAATTTCTTTCTCCCTTCAAATACTATGTCGGATCTATAACACACTTACGCAACTCCCCTCTCGAATTATGGAGCGTAGTAAAAAGACAAAACTTGGCCAAAAATTTCAAATAAATATTATAGATTCGATAAAGATGTCCAACAAACATTCATAAAGTAAAATTCAAGCATTCATCATCACAAAAGATAAAGTATTCTCACAATACAAGATTAAAAAAGAATTAGTTCATGGCGGCGGAGAGAACAAACAAAATAGTTGGGAAAATCTTACAAAACATGATTGGATTATCAACTAAATGACGGAGGATGTTTCCGCTGAAGTTCCTCCTTCGATCAGCCCTGTGAAATTCTACAATCCTCTTGTCACCCCCGTCCAAGTGAAAGTCTCCAATGGCAATTTCGAATATGGAATGGAGAAGAAGATGAAGAGGAATCCAATAGAAATCTCAATAATAATCCCTTAAGCCCTCTCTCCATAACTGCCATTATTTTCAAAAATTCTCTCTCTAAAAACGTGCAACTTCTGCCCAAGAGACGTCTCCTTTCAGATTTGCAAATGGCGGTTAATTTGATTTAAAATTCTGAAATTCGTCCAGAAAAGGTTGCAACCTTTTTCAGGATCCTGCAACTCTTTTCCCAGGACAACATATTTGAACAAAATCCTTCTTCCAAATCGTTCCTTTTGACTTTTCTTGCAACAATACCTAGGAAAAATACCAATTTAGTTATAAATAAAATAACTATGCATTTACTTACATTATAACTTCAATTAAACTCGTTTTCCCCAAAAACGTTAAGGAAATGGTATAAAACAAAGGCTAAATAACTTCTTTTTGAGAAGTTATCACACCTCTACACTTGAACCTTTACTAGTCCCTAGTAAAGACAATTCCAATCATCAAATTGAGTGAGGTGATATACATCAAAAGTTAAAATTATCCAAGATCCTTTTTTCTCAAGAAAGACTAAAAGAAACCCAGCCAAGAGTACCGATAAAACTACTTTAGGATATGTCAATCATTAAAAGTTCAAAACATTCAAGAATTCATTAACTTGATGGAAGAAAAATCTCAATTAAAATTTCTAGTGTGGTGTGTGAAATCCTTTAAAATCATTTACTTCCCTTCAACTTTCCATCGAACTTCCTATAATGATTAAGAAAGGATTAGCATAGGCCGAGTCTTCGACTTAACCTTCGCAAGATTTAGTAGTTAGGTATGAAAAACGTCATGAAGTTTGGTGGTGAGAATGACTTTGGTTTGGTTAGAGTATGTATGGATGGTGGAATGTGTCTCCCTAGATGAAACATTCTTAGCATCTCTCCAAACTATGAGGGGAATTTGGGTCTGTAGTTGGGATCATTCTAAGTAGATGTACCCACACTTAGGTCACATATCACTATGACTCTTTTCTCTTATTTTAGTCAAAAATTAGAATCATAGTTGGGATCATTCCAGGTATAAATACACATACCTAGGCCGCATATCACTATGACTTGTACATTTTTTTTCTTTTTGATAGAGTCTATAGTTGGGATCATTCTAAGTAGGTGTACAGACACTTAGGCCACATATCACTATGACTCTCACAATTTTTAACAACCAATCATAATTGAAGAGCATACTAAGAATTACCAAATAGAAGCCTAGAGAATTTACGCATAGAAATTCAAAGCTCAAAGTCAAAAGGGTATAAATGATGATAGAATTGAAGAAGTATGGCGTAAAATGATCAAAGAGAAGTACTAATCATCATAATTATCTATCATCAATGCTTTGGTTTTTATCTCCAATTCGGTTATCGCTCACCCTTTCATTATTATTTTTAGAAGTCCATACGGGTCTAATTTTTAGGAAGAAAACTATTTTAAAGAGTAATGCGGAAAAGGAAATCCTTAAAAGAAATTTGACCCATCTTGCTAACTTCAAATCGAAATTGTGTGAACCCTTAGGAATGACTATCCTTATAAGTTGTATTTATCATGTACTCTAGAATAGATTATCCACAAGAACTAGGATCGATAAATAAAATCAGAAAAATTCATCCTCACTCAATTGGTAGGGGTTAAACTACCCCCACCTCCACACTTTTGCCTTTTGCTAGTCCCTAGCAAAGCGACCATACTACTCATAACAATATATTTTTAACAAAGCATGTGATCAAATATAGAAAAGCTAAGGAATGCAAATAAAATTTGAAATCTAAAGACTCCCCTGAAATCCAAATGGCCGAAGAAATGTCCAAAAATTTTTGTTGATGTATCCATTGATCGCCTTCCTGAGATGGTTCATCATAAAACCTTCACATGTATGGAAATCTGCAAACTCATATATTGGACTAGAAAAACATGTTAAAAACAATTTTATAGTTGCACCATGTCATTATCTTGAAGGATGTTGCACTATGAAAATTCACAATCTTCATTTGTTTCATGCAATCCAAACAAGGAATGAAAAGTGTTTACTAATCAACTGAGCTTGGTGCTAGCATTCAACTCCATAATGAATAAGTCTAACATGGACAAAAGCTTCCAGCTCAGAAATCAACCTTAAGCTAGCTCATTTATAGATTGATAGCAAATGAACTGAGCCGGCAACAATCCAAGTTCGTTGTTGTTTACAAAAAATGATAAATTGCAAGGCAATAGCTATAGTCCTTTGTGCGAATCAACATGTTATAAACAATAAATATTGCAATTGTATGAAGAAGATAGATATAAATAACTCACAGCATCTTCAGGCGAGATAAGCAAATATTTCCAACAAATAACCAAAAATTTCCATCAACAAACCACACAGCAAAGAAACAATCCAATGTCATTTTCATGTGGTCCACAATTGTGTTTATCTTGAGCATTTAAGGTATTGTCGATTATCATCAGAAAATGTTACTAACTTCAAATCTTAATTGAGTTTATCCTCAATCTTACTAACTTCGGATCTAAAGTATGAACTCTTAAGATTGATCTCTCCTCCCAAATTTCAATTGCTAAATTTTAAGAGTGATCATTGGCCCAATCAGTCATTGTGAACATAATCAGGCAAGCAATTTTCAATAATATGAAGCGACCAACAAAAATAGTGCGGCTAAAATGGGAATATAGTAAAGGCGCCATCAAAAGAAGAATACATGTATCCATTCCATCCACAATAAGTTGGTCATCAGAAAATCAAAACACAGTCTTCCACATTACCATAAGCATATTGTTCAAATTAGCGTTATAATACCAATAAAGGAACATGATGATACACGAAGCATTGTCGTCGTCGTCCTCCGCGCTTTCCTCTTCATTGTTTGAGTCAGTGTCAACGTACTCGGTTGGGTGCAGGTTGTCCCCATCTTCATCCAAGAGATTCCCCTCCTCGTCGAGCTGTGACTGGAATTCAAAAACAGCGTCTTCTACATGTATCTTTGCTTTCCGTAATAGAAGATCCTGCTTTTTCTGCATCTGATCCATGGGGGATTTGAAATATAAATATTGGCATCTTTGATACGCCTTCATGAACTTTAACACTGTCCATCACATCCTCCAACGTAGCATCCTTGCCAGATGGAATCTTCACCTTCCTGAGTCTGCTGCCAGACGACGGACTAGCGTCCCGGAAACTCACCACCCTCGGTTTTTTCTTTGCTTCATCAAACTCATCTGCCACCTTTATGTTGACTTCCACAACAGTTTCTGTGATATGCCTCGCAACGGGTGTGATCAAATCCCATCACCATGTGCCACTCCAAACCTCCGACATAGCTCTGTTATCAATGTTGGAAACCAAAGTTGCTTTGACTTATCTTCCCGAGCTCTCATTTTGATGTGCATGCTGATTAC
The DNA here is from genome assembly GCA_033032865.1 of Dactylorhiza incarnata. Classification (NCBI taxonomy): domain Eukaryota; kingdom Viridiplantae; phylum Streptophyta; class Magnoliopsida; order Asparagales; family Orchidaceae; genus Dactylorhiza; species Dactylorhiza incarnata. Next base: position 325,623 of record JAWHQI010000184.1, on the reverse strand, counting down.
CTCACCCACATTAAACTTAATTCTTTTTAGTATTTAGTAGATGAGAACAAGCCGGTTATAAGTGACATTGTTCAAGTGACGAGTCGGCATGAGGCTAGCGTTAATGAAGAGGAGCCAGACCTTGGCCTCCCGCGATAATGAAGTAGACTTTAATGCCTTCATGGGTGCCCTTGACCACTTTGGCTCGAGAGAATTGCAAATAACGGGCACCAGGTCAGTCGGATTAGTGGTGGCATCTAACTTAGCGTAATGTTCATCGTTGTCTAACTCGAAGAAATCATTGATAGAATTTGCAGAAATATCAACATACTTTCCCCGAACTATGACCTTCTCCTCCTCAATGCTTACTGCATTGGCGTAAAACTAAAAAACCCAAGGAAGAATGGCTTCCGTTCGCGGGTGGCAGAATGTTTCCCAATGGAGTTCCCTGATACGTTCGACATACTTACGACTCCATTCTCAAACTTCCATTTTATATCCTATCTCGTAGATGAGAGGGGTAGACTTGAGAGCTTCGAAGCGATGTCATGCCTTTTCCGATCATGCGATGCTGGAATCACAGTTTTGTCATCGTCGGACGAGTTCAGCGGATCTGCCGCTTGGGGCTGCGGTTGGTGGACTGGCGGGTATCTCGCAGGATATAACCTACTCTGATACCAACTGGAGTAGTACAGCGGAGTAGAACAGCGGAATGGAGAGGGGAAATCACGGCTAACGTCGGTGATTTGGAGGTTGACGGGAACCCACCTGGAGATTGGCTAGGTACCGCCGGCTGCTACCAAAAAAGGCTCTCTGTTTCTTCCAAAATCAAAATCTGCCCTAAAACATTAACCTTAAGTCTTATATATTGGCTACACAAAAGACAAATACCCTCAAAATAAGAAAACATAAAATAACTGTTAAATGAGGGTGATGTCCCGATGAGCTACTCGCCGTCTAGGTGTGCTGCTCCTCCAACGCCGGTGGTGTTCGTCCCCGGTGCTCCCACGCCAGAATTTTTTAGCAAATTTTGAGCTTCATTTCGAAGCCCTTAAACTTGAAATCAAAAAGTTCACGAGAGAGAGACAAAGTTGCATATTTTTATTAAATATACAATTTAACCGACCCCACTATGGTGGGATAAAGACTTGAGTGTTGTTGTTGCATGCAATTTTGCTGAAGAACTATTCTTCATTTGAAATTTCTAGATAGGCTAAATTAAATCTGTTTTGAAGTTTCTCTCAAAATGTTAAAATTTTGTTGGCCTAAATATGAAATTTTCAACAAATTTTGAGCTTCCTTTTGAAGACCTTAGAAATCAAATTTTTAAAAATTACCACAGATCCAAATTGTAGATTTAGATTAAATTTACAATTTTGCCGAAGAAAAATTCTTTATTTGAAGTCTCTAGATAGGTCAAAATGAGTCTTGAAGTTATCCTCAAAATGTTAAAATTTATGTTAACCTAAATATAAAATTTTCAGCAAATTTTGAGCTTCAATTTATAGTCATTAAACTTGAAATCAGAAACAATACCAGAGAGAGTTGTAGATTTGGGTTAAATCTACAATTTTGGTGAATAAAGATTATTCATTTTAAGTCTCTATATATGTCAAAATCAGTCTTGAAGTAGTACACGCAGTTATGGTAGTACTCGTGTCGCTCGCTTTCTCCAATGCGCACATGCATCGATGATCGGATCCCAGCCTCGCTCGATGTTATTGTCATTGTCACAGCATGTTAGAGAAGGCAAGCCGTGTGAGCATTGTCGTGCGAGTCCCTATGTGAGATTGCTTGTTGATGCCAGGAAAATCCTGACCTCAAGATTCGGACCGATGCAGCCGGAGGCTACTCGCCCAGCATTCCAACAAGATGACTTGGCTGGTAACGACGAAGAAGCTAGAAGAGCAACAAACAGGACCCCAGGTGCTGCGGCAGGGAGGTCTCACCACGTACCCAGAAGCTCAAGCGAGTCTTCCCATCCGAAACCAAAGTGGCCGAGCTTGGTACAGGGAAGGCACCGACTTGGCTAAAAGCAAGGGTGACGGGCTCGAGAATTCGGAAATCGGGGTCCAAATGCTCAAGTCCAGGTGTCAATCCAAGTACCTCTGGGGTCCTATTTATAGGAAAACCAAAGGGTAGGGGGGCTTTTTATAGCCCAGCCCCCAATCCGGCGACTATGGGATACTCGACGAGTACTTATGTCATAGTCGCCCATCTGGCGAGTATTGGGTGTTGCTCGCACACGTCGGGCCAATACTCGTCTAAGTCTTCTGCTGCTTTCTTGCGCTCGAAGATCTCCTCTGGTCAATACTCGCCTATCTGGCGAGTATTACCTGCATACTCGCCAGGGTCTTTTCTGCTTCTGTCTTGGACTGCTGGTCTCTGTGTTGACCCTTTGATCTTTGACTTTTGTCTACGTGGCCTTGGGTGGCTTCACCCTCGGAGAATGAGGGTTGTACACAATCCCCGCTCTTTGCGAGTAATGTAGTTGCTCTGAAAGAATCATCCAACCTTCATTCGACGAGATTCCCTATTGGCGACTATTGGCTTATACTTGCCATTTTGTTGGTCGACGCTCGAACTCTATAAATAGAGGGGCAGGGGTCTCTGGTGGCACGACTTTTCTGAACTCGCTCAAGATGGCGCGCGACTATGCTGCAGAAGCTAAGGCGGCCATGTCTGGTCTTGTGGGCCTGTTCGATGCTCCCTTGCTCCTTCCACGCCTAGGTCCCGAGGTTGAGGACTTCCTCGCTACCAAGAAGAGGAAGAGGCTTGCGAAGAAGAAGAAGAAGCAAGAGAAAGAGAAAGCCGCTGGAGAGGATGTCACCGCCCCTTTGGGCGACCAACAACAGCAGTTGCTGGACGAGATGGGGCTGTCTAACGAGGGCAACTCGCCGGCCGCTGATCTTCCTGCTCCAAATGTTGCCGAGGGGGCGAGCATGCCTGGGACCTCGGCCCAGAATCAACCGGAGAATCTCGCTCCTGCACGAGGTGGGAGCTACCTACTCGCCACCTCCTTGATTAGTCTCAACTTGGCTTGTAATGCTAAATGCTTCTTTTATGCTCGCAGACTCGTCTACCATCGGTGCTCAGGAGGAGCCTCTGGCCGTACCTCCTCTGAGATCGTCGCCCATGATCTCGCCTAGGGGTGGTGTGCGCTCGACGCGAGTTCTCCACAGCTCTTCGCTGGAGAAGAGGCCGATGAGCGAGCAACGGGCTCCTCTGGCGGGCAGCGTGCTTCCGCCACCACAGCCTCTTCAATCTTTGGGGCTGGCGAGCAGCTCGCAGCTGCCCGCGGGTGGGCTTCCGCCACCTCCTCCTTTTCCTTCTTCTGCCACTACTCAGGGCGAGCAGCGCCCTTCGACTTCTATTTCTCCCTCAACCCACCAGGGCGAATCCTCGCGCCGTGGAGGGACTGAGGGCCCTTCGGGCTTCTTTCCCCCAAGGGGGGAGGGCGAACAGGGGATAGTCGCGGTCGAGGGAACGCGCCTCCTAGCCGGGTCAGACCGATGGGTCCCATTCTGCTTGGCGAGGTGATCACCATCGCAGCGTGTCTCCTCAGCGAGGAAGGGGCTCTCCTCGCCGTCACTCTCGCAGTCCTCGGCCAGGTACTTGGTCGCTGTCTTCGATAGTCGCCACTGTCTTCACTCTTTTCCTTTTGTCGTCAAAGCTCTGATACTCTTACCTTTTTTGCAGCTCGCGCTCGTACTCCCATAGGAGCCTTGATCGACGCCGTCGGGCTTCCTTCTCGCGAGTACCAGGAGAGGGCTACTCGCGCGATCCTGGATTTGGAGGCGAGTTAGAGCGCCTGGCGGTCTGTGAGCCTCATCGCCGCCTGACTGAGATGGAGTCGCGGGTTGAGCGCCTGGCGAGCAGTGATGCTCCTCGTCGCTTGACCGAGTTGGAGGTGCGAGTATCGCGGCTGGAAGAGTTTGATACTCCCCTGGATGGTGCAGAATCTCGCCTTCATACTGTCAGCGACTTGGAACGTCGAGTTGCGAGGCTCGAACATCGCCAGCAGTTGCACCATGACGAGATGGTAGGGATGCGCGCGAGCATGGGCTCGGTTGGTCGGCTGGCGAGGATTGAAGACCAGCTGCGGCAGGGCGAGGACGCGATGACCGTAGCCTTCGAGCATTTCAAGCGAGCTCGCAGCTTGGGCTGGGTCGGGCGTCCTCAGCCTCAGGATCCGCAGGCGAATCTTTAGGGGCCTTCCTAGCTGCCGTCTTTTTCTTCTTTTTTCTTTGTAGTCGCTTGATCGCCTATGGGCTAGCATTCCTGTAGCTCTGAACCATTATTTACTGATGTAATATTATTTTGGCGAGTATTGGAAACTCGCCCTTTATTACTTGTTTTGTTTTCTTTTTCTGTGATGGTTTTTTGTCAGATTTTTTCTATCTTCTTTAATTTGGCGAGTAATATCTGAATGTCGCCTGCACCTGGCGAACTTTTTCATATTTCTTCTTGTAGGTCTTTGCGCTTTGGAAGTTGGCACCTTTCTGACACGCGCTGCTGAGTCGGCGACCTTAACTTAATACTCGCCACCCCCTTATTCTTAATCGCGCCGTCGTGCTTGATAAGCCAAGCTACCCGACTACTATAAATAGGGGGTGAGTGAGTATTAATTACGCTTTCGGCGATCTTCTAGCTCACACGCGAGTATCCTCCATCCTCTTCTCTTCTTCTCGCATTCTCTGATACTCGTCCTTCTTTCCTTCTTTCCTCGAAGATGACTGACGAGGCGACCATTCGGCATGCCAATCACGCCAAGAACTTCGCGGTGACCACCTTCAAGAAATCGATCACAACCGAGAAGGATTTGGAGATATTCTCGGCGAAGTACATCCCGCCGGGGTTTGTCGCTCGACTTCCTCGCCAGGGCGAGCGACTAAACACCGTCTTGACCATCGAGAGGGTGTTCCCTACTCGCCACTTTGAGGTGGGCTTGCGACTACCATTGTGGACGGAGTTCTGCCAGATACTCCGCTACTTTGGGATAGTCCCTGCCCAGATCAACCCCAATGGAGTGGCGATGATCGTGGGGTTCCTCTGCTATTTGCGCGACCAGGGGATCACCTTCGACCTCGCTGTATTCAGACGGGTGTTCCACTTCATGGCGACTGGCGAGGGCGTCGTCTTCCTGTGCAGCCAAGTCTGCACGCTGGTCGGCACGGCGAAGAAGAATCATCGCTGGGGAGAGCGATTAGTCGTCATAAATGGCGACTTCCAGGCCATTCCTGGCAAGTCCTTCCAGCCGCCGGAGAGCGTCTTCGGGGCTTCTCTCCTAAGTGAGAGCGGCGAGAAACTGCTCGAGTCCTTCAAGAATCGCCGCCTTGACGTGGTGTTCTGGAGGAGGCGAGTAGACGAACTTGCTTAGGTGTTCCCGGGCGAAGGTAACCTACCGCGCGAGTATTCGTTATACGCGTTCTTCATCTTCAATCGGGCGACTAACTGGAGATGTCTTTCTTTTTGTTGCAGCAGTCCACATTCTGCCACGCGAGCTTCTCCCTGTGGCGTTGAAGGCGGCGGCTTCCACACAAGGAGGTGCGGGGACCTCCGCTCGCGGGGATGGGGTCTACTCGCCCATTGATTTGTCTCCAGGAGGCGATGAGCCCTTGATCGCCGGAGACGGTTCCGGGCCTTCCAAGAAGTGGAAGGAGATGGGCGAGCCCTCCGAACCCTCGCGGAAGAAGAAGGAGGTCGCTCATAGGGACCTTGGCAAGAAGGCGGACTCTTCTGAGGCTGGTGAGCCTTACGCCCACCCGAATTTCAACCTTGGCGGGCGTGGCGAGGACTCCTAAGGTCGCTCCTTGGTGGCCTGGTCGGAGAGCGCCCACGTGGTGTCTATAAGCTCCAACCTACCGCCATGGTCGGAGGACTGGGAGGACAAGGGCGAGGGCTTCGACGCGCTCCACACCATCTATGGTCGCGAGGATGCTGAGAGACTGCAGGAGGAGTCTTCCGAGTATCTGGCTCACCAGACCTCGTGATCTCTGCTGCGATCTGCCGAGCTGGCCCATTCAACAGCAAGGCGATTGCTTGAATATGAGGGGGTGATCCGGACCCAGTGTAAAAAGATGATTGCCATGAGGCTCAAAGAGAAGGAGCATGAGGTACTCGCTTCGCTTCTTTACTCGCTTCTGGGATACTCGCCATTTTGCCGAATAGTTTGCTTACTTTATGCGTTTTCTCGCCTTTGCAGGCCGCCGAGGTGGAGATGGCGAAGAAGGCATCCCAGCTGGAGAAGGAGCTGGACGACACCCGACTGGCTTTGGAGGCCGCCCAAATTCGCATTGCCGAGCTGGAAACTCGGCCTGTCGAGCAACAGCCAGCGGCAGGGGGCCACTCCAGGGTCGGCAAGCAGATTAGGATGCATGGCGACGATATGCCTCGCATTCGTCGGGAGATCGCGCGAGCCACTAGATTGTCATCCTGAGTCAACTGAAGGCAGACGATCTTCTGAAGCCGGCGGCGATGGAGTTGACAGTGGTGGACCTCATCCCGGCGCTGCTCGCCGAGGAGTCCACCTCCCCCCTGCGAGTATCTCCCCAGCTGTCCAGTGACTCCGAGGACGATGATTCTGAGGACGAGGATGATGATGATGGTGGCGATGATCCAGATGCAGACATTGATGGCGAGGATGACGCCTAATCGCCTAGGTACCCTTTTTGCTCGCCCGGCGACCTTTTGTAAACCCTTTGAAGATTTTTTGTAATTTATTCCAAACATATAAATTAAAGGACAAGGTTTTTTGCTCGCCTGTTTCTTCTGTATTTGCTTACTTTCTTGAATGTCGCTTAGGCTCCCAGGCTCGAGGCGAGATTGAGTGCTCGCTAGGCTCTTAGGATCGAGGCGAGGTTGAGTGCTCGCTTTTCGTTAGTGTTCGCATGTGGATACTCGCTTTTGCATACCCGCACCTGCATGCTTGCGTGTATACTCGCCTAAGTACTCGCTCCTGCATACTCGCCTTTTTTCAAGGGTACCTTTTGATAGAGTCGAGCTGTGAGGGGCACTTGGAGGGTCCCGAGGGACACATGCTCTCAAGGCCTTGCCTTGCACCTGGTGAAGAGTTCATTAGGATCACTTAATAATAATGGGGTTTTTAAGGGAAAAGAGATAGGGAATGGCAGTCGGGGAGGTCTGGAGGGACATATCATCCCGAGGCCTCCATCCTACTTGGATGCTGGATGTCGACGAAGAATGACGTCAAGTAGGGAATGGCGGTCGGGGAGGTCCAAGGGGACACACCGTCCCGAGGCCTCCATCCTACTTGGATGCCAGAATGTCTCCATTATTTGGTCGGTCGAATCGGTCTTGCCCTTTCCCAAGTTGGAATGTCGGCTTCCAGACTTCCCCCTGGTAATCTCTTTAGTCGGACGAGAAGTGCGGTCGGTGGGAACCGCGACCAACGTGCAAGGGGGGAGCTGATCTCGGCCGTCATTGCAGAGGTTTGGACTTAAGGGAACGCACACCCGAGGCACTGTCCTATCATCCGTTCTGAGTTTTTACGAGAGTTAAGTCGGAGGCTCGTTTTCCAACTTGCAGCGTCGAATGTTGATGCAGGATGACGTCAAGCGGGGAGTGGCAGTCGGGGAGGTCCAAGGGGGCACACCATCCCGAGGCCTCCATCCTACTTGGATGCTGGATGTGGATCAAATCTGCTTCCTGTTGCTCAATAATTTAGCAGGGAGTTAAGCACACCATCTCGCATGATCGGACACAACAATTTAGGAAACAGATTTCTTTGCTGTGAGCTTTCAGCTCTCGAGGGTACACGACACATTTATTCAAGGGACCCCTGAGCTAGTTAAATCGATCATCTCTTCACCGAATCGGGAGGTCGGCGTCCAGACTTTTTCCTGGTAATCTCTCCAGTCGGACGAGAAGTGTGGTCGTGGGAACTGCGGCCAACGTGCGAGGGGGGAGCTGATCTCGGCCGCCATTGCAGAGGCTTGGACTTAAGGGAACGCACACCCGAGGCACTATCCCATCATCCGTTCTGAGTTTTTACGAGGGTTAAGTCGGAGGCTCATTTTCCATCCTAGCGTGGAGATCGACTTCACTGGCCTCCTTTCTTAAAATACTTATCTGGGATAGGAAGGACTGCCTCATCCCATGTTTCAGGGAGATGTAAATTTCTATTTATACATAAATGAACTTACAAGGGGGGCATGTACATTCCCTTTTAGGGATAAAACCTTTTCAGGTCATCGCCGCTCCAGGTGTTCCCCAGCAGCTCGCCTTCCTGGTTCTGCAAGAGGTACCCTCCTGTTAGGAGTGCTTCCTGGATGATGAAGGGTCCTTCCCAGTTTGGGTTAAGCTTCCCGACGGCTGCTGATCTTCCTGTCGCGTCCACCTTTTTTAGGACCAGGTCACCTGCTTGGAAGTGCTTGAGGAGGACATTTTTGTCGAAATGTCTTGCCATTCGGCGCTTGATCTCTTCTTGCCTAGCTGAGGCCAGGTCTCGCAGCTCTTCTATGTAGTCGAGGGATAGTTTTTGCGCTTCTTCATTCTCTAATCGCCATTCTTCGTTCCCGTCTTCGGCGGCTACCACCCTTGGGCTTCTGACTTCAAACTCTACTGGAATGAGAGCTTCCGACCCGTGAGAGAGCTTGAACGGTGTCTCCCCGGTGGCTGAGCTAGGAGTGGTCCTCAATGCCCATAGGACCGAGGGGAGCTGATCCGCCCAACTACCTCTCAGGTTCTCCACTTTCTTTGTTAGCAGATTGATGATCAGCTTGTTGGCGGCCTCCACTTGACCATTGCTCCTGGGATGGTGTACGGAGGCGAATCGAAGATCAGTTCCCAACTGCCTGCAAAAATCATCCAATTCTAAGCTGGCAAACTGGGGACCGTTGTCGGTGACGATGTCGAGAGGGATTCCAAATCTGCAGACGATCTCCCCCCAGATGAAGTTCTTCACGACTTGAGAGGTGTTCTTGGTCAAAGCTTTGGCCTCGATCCACTTGGAGAAGTAGTCGATCATGACGAGAACGAACTTCCTTTGGTCACTTGCTTGAGGGAAAGGGATGATCAAGTCCATCCCCTAGATGGAGAACGGCCATGGGGCGGTGATCGATCGGAGCTGCTGGGCTGGCTGCAACTGAAGGAGGGCGAAGAGCTGGCACTTCTGACACTTCTTTGAGAAGTACTCAGCATCCTTTCGGATTGTAGGCCAGAAGTAACCTTGCCTCAGGATCCTTTGCTCTAAAGTGCGAGTCCCAGAATGGCTTCCACACTCTCCCGAGTGGATCTCTTCCAACACTCGGGGTACTTCTTCTTCAAAGACACATCTGGCCAGGGGGCCTGAGATGGTTTTGCGGTACAGCTCTCCATTTTGCAGTAAATAATACGCCGCCTTGTACCGAAATCTTCTCTGATCCCCTTCGCCCGCTGGGAGCTGGCCGCTGACCAGGAAGGCCACAAAGGGATATCCATCCATGAAGGGCGCTGCTCGATCTCCATCATCTCTCCCTCTTCAATGGATGGGCGGAATAGCTCGGTAATGGTTCCTCCAGCCCTCGGCCCATACTTGGCTAAGCGATCTGCTGCCGAGTTCTCCTCTCTTGGCACATGCTCGACGAAGAAGGACTGGAAGCCTCCAATCAACTCTTTCACCTTTACTAAGTACTTCTGCAAGATGGTGTCGCGCACTTCGAACTCTCCTTGAATCTGCGACGCGACCACCATCGAATCTGTGAAAGCCCGAACATCACGGATCCCTAACTCCTTGGCAAGGCGCAAGCCTGCCACTATGGCCTCGTACTCTGCTTGGTTATTTGTGACGGGGAAGAGGATCTCGACGGCTTGCTCGATCCTTGTTCCCTGTGGGCTGACGAGCACGATGCCCACTCCCACAGAACTTCTGTTCGAAGCTCCATCCACGAACATCTTCCATGGAATTGGATTGAGAGCATCTTCCCCTGGCTCCGCTTCCACCGAGAAGTCAGCCAAGAAGTCTGCTACCCGCCTGGGCCTTGATCGCCACCCGGGGTGAGAAGAAAATGTCGAACTCGCTGAGTTCTACCGACCATTTCGCCAACCTCCCTGAATGCTCCACTCCCTCTAAGACATTTCGGAGAGGATGATCAGTCACAACCCGGATGGAGTGAGCTTGAAAGTAAGGTCGGAGCTTCCGCGCCGACACCACCAGGGCGAAAGCAAGCTTCTCCAGGATCGGATATTTCAATTCCGCCTTCTTCAACACCCGACTGACATAGTAGATGGGCAGCTGCTTCCTTCCTTCTTCTCGAAACAATACGGAACTTACTGCCTCTGCTCCTACTCCCAGGTAGATGAGCAGGTCTTCGCCTTCCTTCGGGCTCTGAAGGAGAGGTGTCTGATTCAACTGCTCCTTCATTCTTGCGAACGCCTTCTCACATCCTTCAGACCACTCGAAACTTTCAGTTTTGCGGAGTGTCTTGAAGAATGGAGAGCACTTCTCCCCGGCCTTCGATAGGAAGCGGCTAAGACCCGCCAGCCTTCCTGTCAACCTTTGAACTTCCTTCATTGTCTTTGGGGACGGCATCTCTAGGATCGCCCTAACCTTGTCGGGGTTAGGCTCTACTCCCTCCGGGGTAAGGAGATGCCCCAGGAACTTTCCTCTTCCAGCTCCGAAGACGCACTTCACCGGATTGAGCCTCATCTTGAATTTCCTCAGCGCCGCGAAGGTCTCCACCAGATCATCTACGTGTTCCTGGACGCTCTTGCTTTTGATCAAGAGGTCGTCCACGTACACTTCCAGGTTCCTCCCCGTCTGCTCCTTGAAGATGTGGTTCATCATCCGCTGGTAGGTAGCTCCCGCATTCTTCAACCCGAAGGGCATCATCTTGTAGCTGTAGCAGCCATCATCGGTGATGAAGGAGACATCCCGGCAATCGGGGGGATGAATCCGGATCTGGTGGTATCCTGAAAACGCATCAAGGAAACTCATCAAAGAAAAACCGACGTCTGAATCAACCAGCGCGTCGATTCGAGGCAGGAGATAACAATCGTTAGGGCAGCTTTTATTCATCAAAGAGAAATCAACACACATCCTCCAGCTACCCCCCCCCCCCCCCCCCCCCCCCCGCTTTCTTCACCATTACAACATTGGAGACCCAGCCTGGGTACTGGATCTCCGATACAAAGCCTGCATCGGCAGCTTCTTCACCTCCTCCCGGATCGGCTTGGCCAAGATGGTGGCGCTCCTCCTCTTCTTTTGGCGGACGGGCTGGAGCGCGGGATCCAAGTTGAGGCGATGACATGCAACCTCAGGATCGATTCCTGGCATCTCGGCGGCACTCCAAGCAAAGATGTCGACGTTCTTTTGCAGACACGCCGTGTCACAACCCGCATTTTCTCCGTATTAAATAATACGTCAGAGTAAGAGAAAATACGCGTCATGATGCCACGTCATGCAGGGGACAACTGCAGACGCTCAGGCGGCTCTAACTTCACACTTTTCTTTAGAAAGTCATGAACTTTATGTTTTAAAACATAACTTAAGTTTAAGGTTTTCAATTACTGTGTCCCTCGGTTTAATGGATCAACTAGTCCATAAATAAGAAAGTATAGGTTTACGCAGCGGAAAATACATAATTTACTTTAATTTAACTTACATGAGCACGATGAACTAACCAGCATTCTAATGATATGCAACTTCTATATTAGGTATAAGTAAAAAGAATTTCTTTTACGGGCTTCAAAAATAGAGTGATGATGGTTTTAAAAGGGATGTCATGTAGGAGATATTATGCAGTTTTGTATATAAAATAACTACTATGCATCCTAACATAAAACCTTCCCAGGGAGCAATTGCATAAAAAGCAAACAACGGTAGTAGCATAAAAACAGCAAGATAAGTCTAACATAAAAGATCTCAGGCTATGGGCGTCAACAACCTGACACAAACCCATAACCTTAACAAGTCTCAAAAGAAACCAGCAATCTACCTCTCAAAACAAAAGCAAGAAAACAACAACTGCAAGACTGGAGAAACAGAACTCGGTCAGCTCCACCTACTACTGGTCCGAACCTGAGGCATTCTTTTCTTTTAAATGCCTCAGCACAAGGCATAAAAATCAGAGAGTAAGGGAAACTCAACCAAAGGAGGTTTTCCAACCCACCAGGAACAGCTGTAAACGTCAGCACATCAAATAAATATCCACAAGTAAGGGAAAATCTGGCACGAAGTGCGGTCAAAGTTGTGCTACAACAATATCCTAAGAAGGAAAAATATTGAATTGCCCAAGGAGTGAATCACTATCCCAACCAAAAACAGTACTGAGGCGGAGGCATTCTTTCCAACCAACCATCAGACTAAAACCCCCGAGGAACAAAAAACATTGCGGCGGTGGTTTACAGTCCACCAACCAACAGTCTACCCGTCCACGGAAAAACAACCCGGTACTAGTGGTGGCCATTTCGACCATCCACCGTCCAAAACAACCAACTGGGAAATAGGGACTCACCAAACCCTGACCAAGACAGACACCACCGGAAAAACCCGGAAACAATTCCGTGAGGAAACCCAATCTTATCGACGAATTCGTCGAAATACTATCGACGAATCGCAAAGACACTTAGCGAAGATACAATCTAAGGCACAAGACGACGTTGGCGGAAGCCTAAACCTATCGGAGAATTCGACAAACTTAACTATAACGAAATCGGCGAATCTACCTTAAGGGTATCTTGATGATTTTGACAAATTACGCGACTAGCCGGCCGGATACACGATCTTTAGCCGAAAATAATCTCTACATATAGTATATTCTGTCTAAATTAGATGGAAGCAATAACGGTGAATAAATAAAAGGAACAATAACGTGGCAAGGGGGAAGAGTCCACCACTTGCCTCAACTTTTCGAAGAAGACGGCCTCCGACTCGCTCCTCGTCGCAGATCGACCGCTAGAACTCCTCGAGGAAGATTTTCTGAAACTTTTGGGGCGAAAAGGAGGGTTAGGGCTACCGGCACTAACCTCAAAAATCTACGAAACTCGAAATAATTACCGCACACGCGAAGAGCTCGGCGAGAGCTTTCCAGATCTATGCTCCGGCGACGATTTCGTGCTCCGGAGCTCCGGTGGCGGTGATCTGAAGATTCACGGCAATGGCGCCTCCGCTCAGGGTTTCGCAAACGATCGGGAAGAAGATGAATAGGAATAGGGCTTTTCGATTTTATCTTTTCACGGGGAGAAGAGGAGGCTATTTATGTAAAAGATAATTATAATAAAAAAAAATAATAGTAATAATAATACAACTAATAATAATATAACTAAAGAAGAGCTCTTCACGGGAAATAAAAAGACGCCAATTATTAGGCCACCTCTCGAGAACCCCCTTTCACGGACCCTCGAACCAAGAAATATCTCGAGAATTTCGTAAGTTCTCGTGAACTTCACCTCACGCACAGGGCAGAACTTCATTTTCTCGAGAAGTGAAAGCTAGTTATTCGAGAGATATCTCATCTGACATGAATATATAGTATACGATTATAAAAAAATATATATATTCATATACATATAATATCATTATAGTAATACCAAAATTAAACGAACGCCGAAATCGACGAAATTCGCACCGTAGGTGAACGGCGGCGCTACGAATCCAACGGCGAAGTTGGAATCAACATCCGACGTACCGTTTTCGAGATAAAATTTTCTGAAGCTTTACGGCGATGGATAAAATATACAAAACTTTGAAAAAATCACCGAGACTTTAAATTTGCTCGGAACGCCACGGAACTTTAACACTTTATTTCTAAAATTAAATACTCTAATTTCCTAACGTAAAATTTTCCAATTCCGGGTCGATCCAAAATTTGGTCGCCTTGACCGAACGGACGCTAAAACGTGCAATGACGGCGCACCGCTAACTCCGCACTAACGTAACGCCCTACGTCATAATGACGTCAACAATAAATTTAGATTAATATTCGAAAATTCAGGGGCGTTACAGCCACTCCCCCTAAAAAGAAGTTTCGTCCCGAAACTTTAACAAATATCGCGATTACAAAAGATAGAAGCGAGAAATAAAACTTCGAATGAAAACACTTACCAGAGGTAATCAAGAGAAAAGATGAGGATGAGATGTCCTCATAACAGATTCCAATTCCCAAGTCGCGCTCTCGACGTCCTGGTTTCGCCAAAGGACCTTGACCATAGGAATTGTCTTCTTCCGCAACACTCGATCCTGAGTCTCTAATATACGGACAGGCTCCTCAACATAGGACAGATTAGGTTGCAACTGGGGCACCGAGTCAAGGACATGACGATCACTACGCACGCATTTTCTCAACTGACTCACATGAAACACATCGTGAACACCTGGGAAAGAAGCGGGCAAATCCAGCCTATAAGCTGACACTCCGATGCGCTCAACCACCTGGAAAGGTCCCACATACCGGGGATCCAACTTGTGGTTCCTTCCAAATCTTCTAACACCTGGCATCGGAGAAACTTTCAAGAACACCATGTCCCCAACTGCGAACTCCAGATCGACCCTTCTCCGATTAGCATACTTCTCATATCGCTCCTGAGCAATGCGAAGCTTCTCGCGGATATGCGTCACGGCAACATTCATTTCTTCGAAAGCTTCTGGACCTAACAACAGTTTCTCACCAACTTCGGCCCAAAATAGGGGAGTCCTACAGCGCCTCCCATACAAAGCCTCAAAGGGAGCCATCTGCAAGCTCTCCTGATAACTATTATTATAAGCAAACTCCATTAGTCCAAGACGCTTATCCCAAGCTCCACCATGATCCAAAATATAACACCTGATCATGTCCTCCAAAATCTGATTCACTCTTTCCGTTTGACCATTTGTCTGAGGGTGGTAAGCGGTAGAGTATCTAAGGTCAGTGCCCAAAGCTCCCTGCAAACTCTGCCAGAAACGAGACATATACCTGGAATCTCGATCTGACACAATGCTTACTGGCACACCATGCAATCTAATGACCTCATCCAAATAAAGCTCTGCTATTTTCTCCATAGAATACCCGATCTTAAAAGGCACAAAGTGAGCACACTTTGTCAAACGGTCTACTATGACCCACACCGAATCATGACCTCCGGGAGATCTCGGCAAACCGGTAATGAAGTCCATTGAAATACTCTCCCACTTCCAGCTTGGAATATCCAAATGGTTCAATTTACCTCCAGGCCTCATGATCTGCCTTCACGTGCTGACATGTATAACATTCAGAAACATACTTAGCAATATCATTCTTCATACCCGACCACCAAACAATCTGCTTCAGATCTTTATACATCTTTGTGGAACCAGGATGATAAGAAACACTAGAATCATGCGCTTCACTACAGATCTTTGTTCGAATATCCTCAAATGCGGGAATACAATATCTACCTCGATACTTCAAGGTATCCTGGTCATCAATTGAAAAATCTGGTAATTCCTCCCTCTCGGTTCTCTTCCGGAGATGCTGCAAATCAGGATCATCCTTCTGATGCAGTCTAGTAAGTGTAATCCAGGAAGGCTCTTCAACTTCTAAACTTGAAGGCGCGGTACCACTACCGACTGAAATATCCATCAACATAAATTCCTCCACCAAGGATTGCACAGAAAGGTTGAAGACATGTGCGGTCTTTCTACTTAAGGCATCAGCCACTACATTAGCCTTACCCGGATGATATAGGATATCAACTTCATAATCCGCAACATACTCCAACCATCTGCGCTGACGCAAATTCAGTTCTTTCTGGGTAAAGACATACTTCAGACTCTTGTGATCCGTAAAAATCTTGCATGACACTCCATAAAGAAGATGTCTCCAAAGCTTTAAGGCATAAATCACTGCAGCAAATTCTAAGTCATGCGTAGGGTAATTCCTTTCATGAACTTTCAATTGTCTTGACCCATAAGCGATCACCTTTCCTTCTTGCATCAAAACACAACCTAGTCCAACATGAGATGCGTCCACATAAACGGCATACTCTACTCCTTCGGTCGGTAAAGCCAAAACAGGAGCGGTGCACAATCTTCTTTTCAATTCCTGAAAGGCTTCCTCGCACTTATCACTTCAAACGAATGTTGTACTCTTTTGGGTAAGCTTAGTCAGAGGTGCTGACAACACCGAAAATCCTTGCACAAACCTTCTATAATAACCTGCCAACCCTAAGAAACTCATTATCTCCTTAGGCGTTGTAGGCGTCTTTCAATCCAAAACAGCAGAAATCTTTGCTGGGTCTACAGAAATTCCATCTTTGTTTACCACATGACCCAGGAAAGACACTTGCGAAAGCCAGAATTCGCACTTACTCAACTTCGCATACAACTTGTGCTCTCTTAGAGTAGACAATACTAAACGCAAATGCGTAGCATGCTCCTCCGCACTTCTTGAATACACCAACACATCATCGATGAAAACTACTACGAAATGGTCTAAGAAGTCCTTAAACACTCGATTCATCATATCCATGAACGCAGAGGGTGCATTTGTCAAACCAAACGACATCACTAGGAATTCAAAGTGACCATAACGGGAACAAAAGGCAGTCCGAGGGACGTCCGACTCACGGATCCTCAACTGATGGTAACCCGAACGAAGATCAATCTTTGAAAACACCGAACTACCACGCAATTGATCAAACAAATCATCGATTCGCGGCAACGGATATCTGTTCTTAATGGTTACCTTATTCAATTCCCTATAGTCTATGCACAACCTCATAGAACCATCTTTCTTCTTCACAAACAACACTGGAGCACCCCAGGGAGAAGAACTTGGTCTAATGAATCCACACTGCAACAATTCATCTAACTGGGTACGCAACTCCTCCAGCTCACGCGGGGCCATACGGTACGGTGCTTTAGCAATCGGGCGAGTACCAGGCTCAAGATCAATAACGAACTCCACATCTCTCTCAGGTGGAAGACCAGGGAGTCTTACAGGGAAGACATCAGAAAATTCTCGCACCACAGGAACATCCTCGATACACGGCAAACCGCTAACAGTTTCTAACACAGAAACAAAGTAAGCAAAACAACCGGAATCTAAGAGTTTTCGAGCACATACCGCAGAAATAATCGGGGAATCCTGGCGTGGAAAACCATACACACTCATGGGTTGACCGTTGTCCATCTTGAAGTCCAAACGCTTAACCTTGCATTGGATAACCGCATCATAACTGGACAACCAGTCCATGCCCAAAATCACATCAAAATCTTCCAGGTCTAGCACCTTTAAATCCGCAAAAGCTAAGAAGTCACCTAGGAGAATAGGGCATTTCTGGATACCCTGGTCCGACACCACGGAGTCGCCAGAAGGAAACTTAACGCGAAACGCATCGTCAATCCGATTGAGGATCAAATGATGACGCTCTACAAAAGTCCTAGCCACGAATGAGTGGGTAGCACCAAAATCGAACAGAACGCGCGCCCGACGGTTCTTTACCTTAAATTCTCCTATAAAATCGAATACATAACTAACCGCTCGGAAAATGAGACTAAGGATAAAGGCTAAGAGTTAAATTAAAGTCTAACCTGAAATAACTTGGGTGGAATTCTGAGCTTCTTCCCTAGTCATCACGTTCAACTTGTCGTTTCCTCTATCGTGATGTTGCGGCGGCGGCAAGGCCTGAAGCGGCACCGGCTGTAGAGTAGGCTGAAAACGCGGGCATTTAGTCTTAACGTGCCCCTTCTGTCCGCACTGAAAATACACTTTATCTTTAGACCAGCAATGAGCAACATCGTGCCCCTTTCGCTTACAGAAGGTACATGTCAAATCTCCTCTGGGAGCGCTCTGTATTGCCGACACTTGCTGCTGTTTCTTAGCTCCCAACCTTTTGAAGCATTTCTCAAACGGATGGCCAGGGCGACCACAGAAACTACAAACTTCACCACTCCTCTTCTTTGGGGCAGGGTCAGATACCTTGGGGCTTTCCCCCTCTTCGACCTTTCTCTTATCCTTCCTCATCAATGCGCCTCTATTCTTGGCGTTGTCGATAGCCTCGGCTTTCAACGCTGCTTCTACTACTTCAGCATAACTTTCAGATCTGTGTGCGCTAGCCAATTGCTGAACGTCGCTACGAAGTCCTCCGAGAAATCGCTTCACTCTCCCTGCCTCAGAAGCCACTAAATCTGGAGCAAATCTGCTTAGCTTACTGAATTCGATCTCATACTCACTAACCGTGAGTTGCCTTTGCTTTAGGTGCAGAAAATTATCCATCAGACGGTCTTGCTCGACCGACGGCAGGAACTTCTTCATCACCATCGCCTTAAATGACTCCCACGAACATCCGTCTACAAGATTTTCTCTTTCTCTGATCCACCAGCTCTTAGCAAGTCCCTTCAGCTGGTAAGCGGCGACCATCACCTTTTGGTCAGCAGAGATTCCCGAGTACGAAAACATCTCCTCAATGGCAACGAACCAGTCATCCAACGCCATGAAATCAGCCCTTCCGTCAAACGTAGGGGGTCCTAATCTTTGGAAATGCGATATGAAGTTCATCTCTGGTGGCAGCAGAACTGGAGGCACCAAAGGAGCGGGAGGAACAGGCACAGTCTGACCCACTGCAGGGTCCTGCACCACAGGCTGCTGCGCTGCGGCTGCAGTCATCAACGTCTCAATCTGCGATTGCATCGCAACTAACTGCCTTGACAGAGCCTCATTACTCAGTCGCAGACTCTCCATCATGGCTTCACTCTGCGCACCCGAAGACTCACCCTCTGATTGGGGAGTCGATCTTGTCGCAACACGTCTCTTCGACATCACTATAAACACGAACAAAAGGCTCATCAAAACCCTAACTTGGAATTAGAACTACTCAACTGAGCTCTAACCAAACAGGAAAAACACTTGCTCTAGCTACTACCTTGCTCTGGGATTTTATACAAATGATGTTATGCTTTAACTTAGGATGATATACTGTCATCCTTTGACTCTTGTGCAAGACACATGGATGTATGAATGTTTAAACCTTCTTTTCAAATCATGTGTGTACGAATGTCATCATGTAAATCTTTAGCTTGGCACGTGTGCTTTATGCTATGTTATGATATGTATGTTGTGCTATGCATTCTAAGAAAAGCCTTAATGCATGTTATGAGCGGCGTACACATGAAATATTATGCATCCCATACTACATAATATCGCATGTAACGAAAAAGAAAACGTGCTAATGGGCATCCATGTGATGATGGTTATGCATCCCATACTACATAACCGTCACATGTTGCCACCTATGGTGGATCCATATACAAACACATATTATGCATCCCATACTACATAATATGCCCCGTATACTTCTTATCATGCTATGAGTGTAGTGTTCATGCTTCAGCCAAGACGTACTGATGACACATCGGTGTGTGTATGCAATGAAACCAAATAACTAAACTATATCAGAATTAGTCGCTCGACCAACTTGTCGAACAAACCTACCTCTGATACCAACTGTCACAACCCGCATTTTCTCCGTATTAAATAATACGTCAGAGTAAGAGAAAATACGCGTCATGATGCCACGTCATGCAGGGGACAACTGCAGACGCCCAGGCGGCTCTAACTTCACACTTTTCTTTAGAAAGTCATGAACTTTATGTTTTAAAACATAACTTAAGTTTAAGGTTTTCAATTACCGTGTCCCTCGGTTTAATGGATCAACTAGTCCATAAATAAGAAAGTATAGGTTTACGCAGCGGAAAATACATAATTTACTTTAATTTAACTTACATGAGCACGATGAACTAACCAGCATTCTAATGATATGCAACTTCTATATTAGGTATAAGTAAAAAGAATTTCTTCTACGGGCTTCAAAAATAGAGTGATGATGGTTTTAAAAGGGATGTCATGTAGGAGATATTATACAGTTTTGTATATAAAATAACTACTATGCATCCTAACATAAAACCTTCCCAGGGAGCAATTGCATAAAAAGCAAACAACGGTAGTAGCATAAAAACAGCAAGATAAGTCTAACATAAAAGATCTCAGGCTATGGGCGTCAACAACCTGACACGAACTCATAACCTTAACAAGTCTCAAAAGAAACCAGCAATCTACCTCTCAAAACAAAAGCAAGAAAACAACAACTGCAAGACTGGAGAAACAGAACTCGGTCAGCTCCACCTGCTACTGGTCCGAACCTGAGGCATTCAAAAGAAAAGAATGCCTCAGCACAAGGCATAAAAATCAGAGAGTAAGGGAAACTCAACCAAAGGAGGTTTTCCAACCCACCAGGAACAGCTGTAAACGTCAGCACATCAAATAAATATCCACAAGTAAGGGAAAATCTGGCACGAAGTGCGGTCAAAGTTGTGCTACAACAATATCCTAAGAAGGAAAAATGTCGAATTGCCCAAGGAGTGAATCACTATCCCAGCCAAAAACAGTACTGAGGCGGAGGCATTCTTTCCAACCAACCATCAGACTAAAACCCCCGAGGAACAAAAAACACTGCGGCGGTGGTTTACAGTCCACCAACCAACAGTCTACCCGTCCACGGAAAAACAACCCGGTACTAGTGGTGGCCATTTCGACCATCCACCGTCCAACACAACCAACTGGGAAATAGGGACTCACCAAACCCTGACCAAGACAGACACCACCGGAAAAAACCCGGAAACAATTCTGTGAGGAAACCCAATCTTATCGACGAATTCGTCGAAATACTATCGACGAATCGCAAAGACACTTAGCGAAGATACAATCTAAGGCACAAGACGACGTTGGCGGAAGCCTAAACCTATCGGAGAATTCGACAAACTTAACTATAACAAAATCGGCGAATCTACCTTAAGGGTATCTTGATGATTTTGACAAATTACGCGACTAGCCGGTCGGATACACGATTCTTTAGCCGAAAATAATCTCTACATATAGTATATTCTGTCTAAATTAGATGGAAGCAATAACGGTGAATAAATAAAAGGAACAATAACGTGGCAAGGGGGAAGAGTCCACCACTTGCCTCAACTTTTCGAAGAAGACGGCCTCCGACTCGCTCCTCTTCGCAGATCGACCGCTAGAACTCCTCGAGGAAGATTTTCTGAAACTTTTGGGGCGAAAAGGAGGGTTAGGGCTACCGGCACTAACCTCAAAAATCTACGAAACTCGAAATAATTACCACACACGCGAAGAGCTCGGCGAGAGCTTTCCAGATCTATGCTCCGGCGACGATTTCGTGCTCCGGAGCTCCGGTGGCGGTGATCTGAAGATTCACGGCAATGGCGCCTTCGCTCAGGGTTTCGCAAACGATCGGGAAGAAGATGAATAGGAATAGGGCTTTTCGATTTTATCTTTTCACGGGGAGAAGAGGAGGCTATTTATGTAAAAGATAATTATAATAAAGATAAAAATAATAATAATAATAATAATAATAGTAATAATAATACAACTAATAATAATATAACTAAAGAAGAGCTCTTCACGGGAAATAAAAAGACGCCAATTAGGCCACCTCTCGAGAACCCCCTTTCACGGACCCTCGAACCAAGAAATATCTCGAGAATTTCGTAAGTTCTAGTGAACTTCACCACGCACAGGGCAGAACTTCATTTTCTCGAGAAGTGGAAGCTAGTTATTCGAGAGATATCTCATCGGCCATGAATATATAGTATACGATTATAAAAAAATATATATATTCATATGCATATAATATCATTATAGTAATACCAAAATTAAACGAACGCCGAAATCGACGAAATTCGCACCGTAGGTGAACGGCGGCGCTACGAATCCAACGGCGAAGTTGGAATCAACATCCGACGTACCGTTTTCGAGATAAAATTTTCTGAAGCTTTACGGCGATGGATAAAATATACAAAACTTTGAAAAAATCACCGAGACTTTAAATTTGCTCGGAACGCCACGAAGCTTTAACACTTTATTTCTAAAATTAAATACTCTAATTTCCTAACGTAAAATTTTCCAATTCCGGGTCGGTCCAAAATTTGGTCGTCTTGACCGAACGGACGCTAAAACGTGCAATGACGGCGCACCGCTAACTCCGCACTAACGTAACGCCCTACGTCATAATGACGTCAACAATAAATTTAGATTAATATTCGAAAATTCAGGGGCGTTACACGCCGCCATCTCGATCTTTTCCTCCGTCTTCAGCGACCCGCCGATCTTCAGCAACCCAGGTACTCTTGCTGCGGAGAGTACCTCGATTTCTTCAACTTCTTCGGCCACCTCTAGCCTGGCCGGGCTCTCCAACACCCTTCTGAATTCTTCCGCGTCAGCCATCCAGCTGATGGTACTGGCGGCGCTGAGATAGCACTCCCGAGCGGCTCTTGGATCGCTCCTGATCCTCACCTGGACATCCCCCTTACAGTACTTTAAGCACTGATGGTAGGAGGATGGGACGGCCTTGAAGGCATTGAGAAGTGGCCTCCCGAAGATAGCCCTGTAACAGCTCGGGGCGTCGATGATGACAAATCGACAGCTGATGGAGGTGCCACTGAGCGTTACAAGGAGATCTGCTCCTCCTTCCACCTCTTTCTTCTCTCCGGAGAAGCCGAAGAGGGGACCATCGGCTGCCCGAACCCTTGCTGCTCCGACTCCCAGTCTGTCAAACGTCCCCTTGAAAATGACGTTTACGGAGCTACCGTTATCGATCAGAATCCGATCAACGGTGAAGTCCTCTACTGCGGCTTGGATCACGTGGGCATCATGGAAGGGATTCTCATTCCCTAATATGTCCTCCTCAGAGAAGGTGATCTCCTCCATCGGGGGCGGTGCTTGCGAGGTTGAGGCGACGCTCCTGCGATAGATCTGATGGAGGCTTCCCTTGCGGGAAGCTTCCAGCCCTGCTCCCCCGTGGATCACTCTGACTCTGCCTCCCTGAACCAGGTCTCCTCGGCCTCCCTGGTCGACCCGGTCTTCATTCCTCCTTCGAGCGACGGCTTGTACTGCCGGCGGCTCGACAGGGGCTTCGATTCTTCGCTGCTCCCCTCCACCTTCTCCTGCTGCTAGCCTCCTCCTGGCTTCCCAAAAGTCTGGGCAAGCCATCATCGCATGCCCTTCTGCCTGGTGGAAGTCACAGTAGAGGGGAACCTCTTCTGCCTGCTGCCTTCTCTGTCGTTGCTTCTTCCTTCCTTGACGGCGGCCACGCCCGGCTACCGCCATCGCTTCGTCTCTCCTCCTTTCCTGACGCCTCTCCGGCTGGCGAAAGGGTCTTCTCTCCGGGGATCTCCCCCTTTGATCCTGACGCTGGTGTCGTCCAGCCGGCCTCCAAGGTGGCCGGTTGACGGGGACCTGATAGCGCCTCTCCTCCTCCTGACGCTCCGGGGTCTCGATCGGCCTCCTCTCATCGCTCCTCCTGGCTTCCTCCCTCCGGGGCTCCTCCCTTTTCTTCTCTTCTCTTCTCCTTTCTTCGCGCTTCTCCGGCCTCTTCCTTTCCGCCCTCCGGGGCTCTTCTCTCTTCCTCTTCTCAGGGATCATATCCCTCTCTTCTCGCTCACCTCAGGTCACCCTAGCAAGCCTGACCATGAAGTCAGGGTTGGAAGCCTCACCTCGGACAAACTTGTTGCCCCTCTGAATGAGGTTGTCATAAGAATAGGGAGGATTCCTACTGAGCTCCAACTTGAAGAGGCCTTGCCTTATACCGAATGTCAAGGCCAGCAACAGGATGTTGCAATCCACCTCCTGGATCTGCAGCACCTCCTCTTGAAAGCGCTCGACGTAGGCTCCCAACGCTTCATCCGGCCTTTGTACCAGATAGAATAGGGTCTTTGCTTCCTTTTCAGCTTCCGGGCCGTGTCGAACCGAGTCGTAACTCCACGACACAGGTCTTCAAAGCAGTAAATCGAGCCGATGGGCAACTGGTGGAACCAGTCCCAGGCCTTTGCCCGGAAGGTGAAGACAAACAGTCTACACTTAAAGGAATCTGACATGGTTCGGATAGAGACTATATCCTCGAACCACTGGATGTGCCGGACAGGGTCATCCCTCCCTGAATAATATTTCAGCACGGGGTCCCTGAACCCTTCTGGCACGGGCGCGACAAGGATTTCCTCGCAGAAGGGGCTCCTCCCTCTTGCCCGGCGATGATCTTCCACTTGGCGAGTATCACCACCATACTCGCCATATGGGCGAGTATCCTGGTACCTCGCCTTCTCCTCCGTCTCGCGGAAACGGATCCCTTGCGAGGTCGGCTGGTAGAACTGCGACCTCCTTGGTCGCTCGGTCTCCTCCTCTACATGCTCCTTTTCTGCTCGCCGAGGGGGACTCCTTCCCTCGGTCAGAACCGGGCGATGCGGCGAGGTCGCCGTGACCTCGGCGCGCGGCTGAAGCGCTGCCCGCATGGTCCCTTCCATGCGCTGCGCGAA
This sequence comes from Dactylorhiza incarnata, assembly GCA_033032865.1. Taxonomy (NCBI): domain Eukaryota; kingdom Viridiplantae; phylum Streptophyta; class Magnoliopsida; order Asparagales; family Orchidaceae; genus Dactylorhiza; species Dactylorhiza incarnata. The sequence goes on along the minus strand of JAWHQI010000184.1, from coordinate 301,361 downwards.
GGCCTCGAAAACTGCCAACGTCACGAACTCGCCGCTCGCGGACGAGTTGCCGACTACCTCCTCATGGTCGCCAACTATGACCATCTCGCCTTCTTACTGAACTTTCCTTCTCTGACTACGGTCCACGCTCACCGCACCAAATTGTTGACGCCAGGAAAATCCTGACCTCAAGATTCGGACCGATGCAGCCGGAGGCTACTCGCCCAGCAGTCCAACGAGATTACTTGGCTGGTAACGACGAAGAAGCTAGAAGAGCAACAAACAGGACCCCAGTTGCTGCGACAGGGAGGTCCCACCACGTACCCAGAAGCTCAAGAGAGTCTTCCCCTCTGAAACCAAAGTGGTCGAGCTTGGTACAGGGAAGGCACCGACTTGGCTAAAAGCAAGGGTGACGGGCTCGAGAATTCGGAAATCGGGGTCCAAAAGCTCAAGCTCAGGTGCCAATCCAAGTACCCCTAGGGGCTTATTTATAGGAAAACCAAAGGGTAGGGGGTTTTTTATAGCCCAGCCCCCAATCCGGCGACTATGAGATACTCGGCGAGTACTTATGTCATAGTCGCCCATCTGGCGAGTATTGGGTGCTGCTCGCACACGCCGGGCCAATACTCGCCTAGGTCTTCTGCTGCTTTCCTGCGCTCGATGAACTCCTCTGGTCAATACTCGCCTATCTGGCGAGTATTACCTGCATACTCGCCAGGGTCTTTTCTGCTTCTGTCTTGGACTGCTGGTCTCTGTGTTGACCATTTGATCTTTGACTTTTGTCTACGTGGGCTTGGGTGGGTCCACCCTCGGAGAATGAGGGTTGTACATTGCTAGTATCACAATAAATTTTATTAAAAATTGTCTATAAATTTTACTAAAAAAATTGCAATAAGTTGTGCGTCAATCGCCGATCCGGGCTTGGCCAGTCGGCGTTCGCCGATCGCGGCCGACCCGAAGTAAGGAGCGATGATTGCCGATCGCCGACCAAGATGAAATAGAAGAGGAAAGTTCTAGGAACATGCAGCTTCCATAATTTACTCCAATTATTTTATATTTATACTATATATTAAAGTTTTAAGCAGAGGTTTGTCCTTACACCAGCAAATTGATCATAGTTGTTGAATTTATGTTCAAATCAAATATTTTCTAAATGAAAATTAAATTATTTCTTTATGATTTTTTGTTAAAAATATTAAATTAATATTTTAAATAAAAATATCAAATTGATAAGTTAACAAGGCGGGGCTTGGAGCCTAAAACCGAAAGTGTTTCACAAAATTCTTTACTAACCACATTATATATTTTTATTAGAAATTATGTAATAAATTTATATATGTAAGTACGAGTGACAATACTAGTATTGTCAAATACTATGCAATAAAAATATCGAGCGAAGTAGTGGTATTTTCGCTATCTCACATTTCCTAGATAAGGGGAAAATGATGATTTATCACTTGTTGCGGATCGCTCGGGGTCTTCGGTAGATTGAGCAATTTGATCGCCTTAGTCTGCTAGCAGTCGAACGTGCAAACAGATAAATGGGTCTTCTGAGAAGACCGAGTTCAAGAGCTGATGACGTGGAAACTCGCAATTATGGTGAAAAAACCACGCGGTCGGAGTTGTGCCGGTCTAACCTTCACTATGCTTTGAGTTCTTCTACAGATTCGTTCTTGAGCGAGCGAGGGCGACAGGTCGAGCTTCATTACAATGATGGGGGTGAGAGAGAGAGAGAGAGAGAGAGAGAGTCTGCTACCTTGCTCCAATGCGGGTTTGCCCCCCGGGTCCAAGCTTCGTCCATACCATTGCGGGCCTTCGGCTACTTGACTGGTCTGTCAGTAGCGAGCTCCAAGCGATTTCCAAGCGGTCTGTTGATAGCAAGTTCCATGTCTCCACGAGGTCTGCTAATAGCAAGTTCCAAGTCTCCACGCGGACTGCTGATAGCGAGTTCCAAGTCTCCACGTGGTCTGCTGATAGCGAGTTACAAGTCTCCAATCTCTAGAGAGAGAGAGGAAGAGAGAGAAAGAGAGAGTCCCCCCACCCAAAAGTAAGTCAATGGGAGAATAAATGTTAGATTTTGTGTTGCTACCATGAACAAGAACATCAACGATGAACAAAGACAAATAACTCTTTATAACTAGACAATTGATTACAAATAAACACGCTGAATACAAGGTGCATACACCTTGATTCACAACAGCAGAGATAAAGATAAAATAACTTGTCGCGGACAAGGTCCGCTTCTCCACTAGGTGTCGTTGAGCTTGTCAACGCACTCTTCACTCCTCAACGCACTCAACCCTGCACTCTGGACTCTCCACCTCTCGCTGAGGTGCTGGTTGGGGTTGGACACTCTTGGGGTGTATGCACACTCCCACTCACTAGTTCAACACTAGTTCTCTCTCTCTCTCTCTCTCTCTCTCTCTCTCTCTCTCTCTCTCTGTTCTCTTGTCTCACACCACATCAACCTCACAAGGGGGGGGGGGGGGGGGGGGGGGGGGGGGGGGTATTTATAGGCAACCACAAATATAGGCTAGAGAGGGGGGATGCACTCACCACCCATGCATGCACACGTCAACATCATTCTTCCACTCGCCCCCATACATGCACTCGCCAACTCCCTTTAGGAGTACTCGCCAACACCCTTCTTCCACTCGCCCCCCATACAGGCACTCGCCAACCCCCCCCCCCCCCCCCCCCCCCCCACTCGGCAAGCCCACTCGCCTAGCATAGGTGCACTCGCCCCCTACATAGGTGCACTCCCCCCCCCCTCTTCCTTCCACTCGCCCAGCCACCTGCATAGGCTCCACTCGCAACTCCCACTCGCCCACTCCTCTACTCGCCCCCCCCCCCCCCCCTCTTCTCACTTCAACATTCAACACTCCCCCGTGAAGTGAGCTTCAGGGACAACTCCAAGGCAAGCGCGTAGCTTCTTGAACGACCCCGCAGATAGGGGCTTTGTGAAGATGTCCGTCAGGTTCTCTTCACTCCGCACGTGCTCCACCGCAAGCGAGCCACCCAACACCTTCTCTTGGATGAAGTGGTGCTCGATCTCTATATGCTTTGTCCTTGCGTGACACACTGGGTTGGTTGCCAGCTTCAGAGCACTCTCGTTGTCTCCACGCAGCACAGTAGGTCCGCTGACCTTCTCGTCCACGTCTTCCACCAGCCTCCTCAGCCAGACACACTCCTGAGCTGCTAAGGATGACGCCTTGTACTCAGCCTCAATGGTGGAAAGGGAAATGGAGTCCTGCTTCTTGCTACACCACGAGATGGCAGTGGCTCCACACATGAACACGTAACATGATGTCGACTTGCGATCATCAGCGTCACCTGCATAATCTGCATCTGTGTAGCCATGCAGCTTGAAGTCAGTCCTCCCTCCATAGAACAACCCCATCTCAAGGGTCCCCTTCGCATACTTCAGTATCCTCTTGGCTGCCTCCAGATGAGGCTTCTGCGGCTCCAGCATGTACCGACTCACTCAGCCGACAGCAAAGGCAATGTCCGGACTTGTGATGGTCAGATAGATAAGGCTCCCCACCAGTGCCCGGAAGATCTTCGGATCAGGAAGAATCCTCTCTACTTCATGCCGAATCTCTCTCTTCTTCATGAACAAAGCTGTTCTTCCCCTCCTTCATGCCGAATCTCTCGACGATCTTCTCGGCGTACGCCTTCTTGGTCACGAGCAGCTCGCCACTTCTCTTCTCCACTTGAAGTCCAAGGAAATGGTGCAGTTCACCAAGATCCTTCATCTCAAATTGTATGGCTAGCTGCTGTCTCAGCGCCACGACCTCTTCACTGTTGTTCCCTGTCATGATCATGTCGTCGACGTACAGTAGCACCAGCACGTGAAGGTCTCCACTCTTCTTCATGAACATGCTATAGTCTGAGTTTGAGGCATCGTAACTACAGAACTGCAGATACTCTGCAATCTTCCCATACCAGGCTCTCGACGCCTGTTTCAACCCATAGAGGGCCTTCTTCAGCTTGCAGACATGATGTGGCTGAGACTTGGACACATACCCAGGTGGTTGCACCATGAATATGTCCTTGTCCATCTCTCTGTATAGGAATGCGTTCTTCACATCCAGCTGCCACAACTTCCACCCTCTGCACGCTGCTAGGGCAATGACCGTCCTCATCGACGTCATCTTCGCCACAGGACTGAATGTCTCCTCATAGTCCTCTCCATAGGTTTATGAGAAACCTCGAGCGACAAGCCTAGCCTTGTACCGCTCCACTCCTCCATCAGCTCTCTTCTTCACCTTGTACACCCACTTGCAGGTGACAGGCTTGATGCCCTCCACCATGGGAACAATGTCACATGTCTCATTCTTCTTCAGGGCCTCCATCTCCTCATCCATGGCCACGTCCCACTCCTTAGTGCCAACAACATCTTCAAAGCGGGCAGATTCCCTCTCGTCGAGTGGTCCTGCGAAGAAGCAAGAGACCAAACTCACGAAGTTCCCCTCCTTATAGCGAGCAGGCGGGACGATGGTCCGCTTCGACCTCCTCAAGGCTTGGCCACTTTCTACCACTCTGGTAGACTCCTCCTCTCCAGCTCCTCTTTCAACTTCTCTTGAAGCAGCGCTCCCCCTGCTTCTAGAGCTCGAAGCTCCCCCTGAGCCAGATGGCGATGGGGCACTTGGAGATACCTCCAACTCCAGCATAGAGTCCTCAATGACTCTCTCTTCTCCCCTGCTAGATTCTCCACTTTCCGGCAGTACCACAGAAGAGACTCCTTGATACGAGATCAGTTCGTCAAACACCACGTCGCGCGAGACGATGAACTTGTGGGTCTGCGGATTCATGCACTTCCATCCCTTCTTCCTCTCGTCGTAGCCGATGAAGACACACGTCCTCGCTTTCGGCTCCAACTTGGTTCTCTCAGCCTCTAGAACGTGCACGAAGCAGGTAGAGCCAAACACCCTCATGTGACTCACATCTGGCTTCTCCCCGAACATGAGTTGGTGTGGAGACACCATCCTATTGGTACTCAGAGGTAGCCGGTTGATCGCATGGGTAGCACATGTCATTCCCTCCGCCCATAAGGCTTTGGGAATCCCCTTGGCATGTAGCCAACTCCTGGTAGTCTCCACCAGATGGTGGATCTTTCTCTCTGCGATCCCATTTTGTTGAGGGGTGTGGGCACAGGAGAGCTCTCGCCTGATGCCAAATTTCCTGCAGAAAGAGTTAAAAGCGTTAGAGGTAAACTCCCCCCCCCCCCCATTATCACTTCTTAACTTCTTCACCATCAGGTTCGGCCTCCCCTCCACTAGTTTCTTCCACTCCTGGAACTTCTCAAACACCTTCGCCTTCTCCCTCATGAAATAAACCCACGTGTAGCGGGTGTAGTCATCCACCAAGACCAGCGCATACTTGTTTCCTCCATAGGTCAGGGTGGCGCACGGCCCCATCACATCAGTGTGCACGCACTCAAGAGGTGCCTTACACCTAGTCTCCGACTTGTCAAATGGAAGTCGATGTGACTTTCCAAACTGACAGCCCTCACACACATGGCCGTCGCCGCAAGAGGAGAGATTGGGCAGGCCAGACACCAGACCCTTCGCCGCTATCATCTTCAACTTTTCCATCCCCACGTGACCTAGCCTCTCATGCCAGATCGATGCGCTGTCATTTATCTTCAGCTTGTCCACATAGGCACTTGCAGAAAGAACATACAAGTTCGTCACCCTTCTTTCGATGAGCGTGACATCAACATCAACTGAAGACAGGTTCTTCAGGAACTTCACCTCCTTCGGTCCGAACAGCACGTGGTATCCTGCATCCACTGCATTCACAACCGAGAAGAGGTTCTTCTTCATGCCCGACACGTGATACACACTCTTCAGTGTCACGGGCTTCTCTTCACTTCCCAGGGATACCATCCCTTCCTTCTCAACTGGATGCACTGTATCATCCGTCGTGATGATAGCATCAGTTCCACCATATGCCTTCAAGGAGGCAAACTTAAACACATCTCCAGTGAGATGATGCCCGCAACCAGAGTCCACTATCCAGTCGTTCTCAAAGCTAACAGAGGCTAAGGCATCGATCGACGTTGCCATCATCTCAGCCAAGAAGAAGTTGTCTCCGCCTTCACCACCCTGGTGACCTCCACCTCTTCCTCCACCTCTTCTTCCACCTCTCTGATGGTCTCCACCTATATGATGGTCTCCCTCTATCAGCAACATGACCGGACTTGAGATTTGACCGACACTCCTTTGCCACGTGCCCGTACTTCTTGCAGGCAAAGCATATGGGTCTCCCCCTCTGGTCATATGGAGGGAGAAAGTTCTCCCTAACTCCCTGAGAGGACGTTGAGGGTCCATCTTCAGAGTTCTTCTTCTTCTTGTCCCAAGACTTTCTCTTGCCTGAGAACAGCGCCTCGCTATCTACCCCTGAGATAAACACTCTCGCCATCTGTTTCACCAAGCTCTCCTGTGACGACAACAAGTTCTCTAGCTCCAGTAAGGTGGGCTGAGTAGCCCATCCTTGCACAGATGTGATAAATGGAACATACTCCTTTCGCAGACCTCGGAGTATGTGCCTCTTCAGCTTCGCCTCAGAGATCGGCTCATCAGGATCCAAGGCCGAGATCTCTGCACATAAGTTCTTCACCTTCAAGAAGAAGGTGGATATCGACAACTCTCCCTGAGTGGACCGCGCCAACTCATTCTCCAGGAACTGTAGCCGCGCTACGTTCTTCTTGATGAATAACCCATCAAGGGCTCTCCAGATTTCTGACGCTGACTTGCACCCCAGGATGTGGTCGAACAAGTCAGGTGAGATAGCCCTCTTTAAGGTGAACTCAGCTTTGGCGTTGGTCTTCCTCCACGCCCTCACTGCTGGACCATTGTCTCCGGCAGCTACAACTTCCTCTTGCTCAGCTCCTCCAACGACCTCCCATAGGTCCTCTCCAAGAAGGTAGCTCTCCATGCATGACTTCCACTTCTTGTAGTTGGTCTGGGTGAGCAGCTCAATGCCTAGTCCTCTCGCATAACCTCCTCTGCCGTCCATCTTGGTTGTCAACCTTGAACCTTGATAGCACACTCCTCTTCACCAACCTAGCTCTGATACCATGTTAGATTTTGTGCTGCTACCATGAATAAGAACACCAACGATGAACAAAGACAAAGAACTCTTTATAACTAGGTAATTGATTACAAATAAACACGCTGAATACAAGGTGCATACACCTTGATTCACAACAGCTGAGATAAAGATAAAATAACTTGTCGCGAATAAGTTTCGCTTCTCCACTAGGTGTTGTTGAGCTTGTCAACACACTCTTCACTCCTCAATGCACTCAACCCTGCACTCTGCACTCTCCACCTCTCTGAGGTGTGGGTTGGGGTTGGACACTCTTGGGGTGTATGCACACTCCCACTTACTAGTTCAACACTAGTTCTCTCTCTCTCTTCTCTTCTCTTGTCTCACACCACATCAACCTCATAAGGGGGGGGGGGGGGGGGGGGGGGGGTATTTATAGGCAACCACAAATATAGGCTACAGGGGGGATGCACTCACCACCCATGCATGCACACGTCAACATCATTCTTCCACTCGCCCCCATACATGCACTCGCCAACTCCCTTTAGGAGTACTCGCCAACACCCTTCTTCCACTCGCCCCCCATACAGGAACTCGCCAACCCCCCACTCGGCAAGCCCACTCGCCCAGCATAGGTGCACTTGCCCAGCCACCTGCATAGGCTCCACTTGCAACTCCCACTCGCCCACTCCTCTACTCGTCTCCCCCTCTTCTCACTTCAACATTCAACAATAAAGGGGTCTATTTATAGGCTTTTGAAGTGGCGGTCCGGTAATTATACCTGCTAATTATTAGACCGGCCAATAGGATCGCCTGAATTCTATCACGCGGATCGCCAAATTCCCAAAATAATGACCATACTCCCAAACCCTAAACGGGCAAAGCCGGAAGGTGGACGACGACCGGGACGGAGGGCGGCCAGCCAGGCCTTGGGAGGCGGCGCCCTGGGCTGCCGCGGCCTAGGGCGGTCGGGCCCTAGGCCGGGACGGCGGCCTTGGGTGGCCTCGCCCAAGGCTGGTGCGGCCTCGGGAGGCAGCGGCCTCAACGGCCGCGACCTAGGGCGACCGAGCCCTAGGCCAGGGCGGCCTCGGGCGGCCGTGCCCAAGGCCGGCGTCACCCTGGGCAGCGACGCCCAAGGCCGCCGCGGCCTAGGGCGGCCGCGCCTTGGACGAGGCGGCGGCGCCCTAGGCGGTCGTGGCCTAGGGCGGCCGCGCTTTGGCCGGGGCGGTCGGCCCTTGCGTGGCCGGCCGCGGGCGTGAGGGGGCCGCGTGGGGATCGCGGCTTGCTTGCGGGATCCGATGCGCCGATCGTGCACGGGGCGGAGCTTTCCTTGCGAGGAGGATTCCATGAATATTGTGTTTCCTTATTTGTTCATCTTTCCAAAAATGAGGATCTCCTACTTAATGGGCTCGACCCTATCATCACTCTTATTTAATATATATTTTTAGCACTATAACTTAATTAATTTTTTTGTTTTAATAATACTGAATTAATTTTACTTTAAATTGCCGAAATTACAAAGGCTGCCTTTGGCATGGATTATTTGGAACTGCACGTTGTCGCTTTTCAAAAATCCGTGCCAAACCACAATTATGTGTGCCTCTACTCCCACCGCCCACAACAAAAAATAGTTGTGTGCCGCTCTTTTCTCACAGCTGGGATCAGGTCACGACACGCCGCGCCTCTTTTCACCGCGCAGTTGCACATCCACCTCCCAGCTTCTCCTCCACGTGAATCACAACCATGCCGCTGCTCCTGGTTTCAAACCCCGCCGGTGGTGGGGGAGGGTTCTGGCAGGGAAGTTGGTTCCCCCGTCAGGTTCGCCAAAGGCCGACGACCACATTAGTGGTGGTCTGGTGGCTAATCGCCATCAGATCGCCAGTCGGGATTGCTTCACGTGGGCGAACGGAGAGCTCCACCGCCTGGATTGCTTCCCGTGGTTGCTCACAGTTGGAGAACGGAGAGCTCCACCGCCTAGAGCTCTGTTTTCCGGCATTACTCTGACGTTCCTTGTTCGCTTCTTTCACAGCGCCGGAGATGTTATCACTTCTTTTACGATGTTGAAACTCTTATATAACACTAAAAATGCATCGAGAAAGCATATATTTCAAGCAGTTTCATTGATTTTCTCATCACTCTGCAAAACAGCTAATTCTTCCACGCCGGCATTCCACCACTTCTTCTCCCACCGCCTCAAGTGAGTCAAACAGTGCCTAAATAATTTAAGTCATTTTCATTTTTCTTGAATCATTAGAATGTAATGGCATTTAGTATTATTAAATTAATAGATAATACCCGGCCGGCGACGGCGGGCTTCGCCCCCCCCCCCCCCCCCCCGGCGCGATGTTGTCGGGCGGCCTTCGGATGCATCCAGGCGCCCGCCTCAGCACGAAGCCCGTGCTCAATGCGTCTGCGGGCTGCGCCCGCAACATATGCATATGAGTACTCAAAATGACCGTAAAAAATATACATTAATATTATAATATTTATTTTATAAAAAAATATACATAAATATTACAGTATTTTAATATGTATATTATTTTTTCCCTCTATTTCTTTCACAGCCGCACTCTCTCTCTCTCTCTCTCTCCTCTCTCCCACTCTCTCTCTCTCTCCCATAAGTTTATTTATAATTTTTTATATTAAAGAGATTTCGGATAAAAATTTAAAAGATTCAACGGTGAAAGAGAACGGAGAATGCTATATTCATGTATATATATATAATATATATTTATTCTTTATCATATTAAATTGTTCTTCTGTCAATTCATTTTTGTTGTTTTCATTACCGTGGAATGCTGCTCTGCTTTTTAATTTCGGTTTTATTGGTAGTAGCTATGATTTAAATAGAACAACTATAGCTTTATTGATAGCACCTATGATTTAAGAACATATTCTAAACAATTTTATGTGTTGTGGGTCGCTGAGCGCTCTCATGGACAGATCAAAATGGATCGTCTTAGCTCGAGAGTGAGCCGAATGCGCAAATAATCAAATTAGAGAACTAACAACAGACAGTAAGATTTTTACGTGGAAACCCAAAAAGGGAAAAACCACGGGGTGACATCCAGTTCTGACGAAATCCACTAGTAACCGTTGAGTACAAACATCAATTTTCCAGAGCGTGACAGATCACCTCTCGTTTACAAAATATGTCAAGTGTTCGGGCGCTTGGTAAAGCGGAGCGATGTTGAGGGCATTCTGGAAAGGTGCGCGGAGGTGCGCACTGGAGTGGTCTTGGAACTGGATCGGGCATGCAGGGAGCGTATGCAGATCGGCGCGGAGGCGTGTACTGGAGCAAACTTGACGTCGGTAGGCCTGTAACGGTTCGGTTTGGTTCGGTTTTCAAGCAAAATCGCAAACCGAACCACCCCTATGTGGTTCCAAAATTTTGGAACCGAACCGAACCGCTCAAACATTATAACCGAACTGAACCGAGCCAAATGGTTCGGTTCGGTTCGGTTCGGTTTGGTTTTGGTGGTTTAAATAATATGTAATCTAAGAATGTCTTAAAATCACAACTACATTCACAAACAAGAGTTTATACTTAGAAATAAAAATAAATGCAAAACTTGCAAATTACTCTATATGAAGCACAACATGTCAATTTAAATGATATGCAAAAGCTCCACAAAGTCCGGGATTCTTATTTGGTATTTGCTGTCCTCTAAAAGCCGTGAATTGAAATAGGGATATAAATATATAATCAATTAATCATATAATAAAAATTTAAAAACACTAAAACAGTGTCCAAAATATGATATACTATGAACCATAACTAAATCAAAATATGGATATTGTTGCGGAACGCTTAGGGCTCTTGGTAGACTGGTTCACTTGAACCGCCTCAGCTCGTGAGCGAGCTAAGCGCGCAAACAGTCAATTAGAGGTTCGTTGAGTACGCAGAGACTTTTTAACGTGGAAAACCCGGAAAGAGTAAAAAACCACGCGGTCGGAGCTGTGCCGACCAAACTTCACTATCTTCTGGAGGAGTTACAACTTGGAAGCTAGAACTCGAGCGCGACAGGCCGTTGCTCGTTACAATACTTGGTGAAAGAGAGCTTCGAGGGTGACAGGCCACCTCTCGAAAAAACTAAGTCCTTTTCCCTTCTGAGACTGCTAGTCGCCTTTCGGAAGCGGGAATGCCAGTCGCCTTTCCCTTCTGAGAATGCTTGTCGCCTTTCTGGAAGTGAGAAGGCTAGTCGCCTTTTCCTTCTAAGAAATGCTGGTCGCCTTTCTGGACTTGAGAAGGCTAGTCGCCTTTCTCTTCTGAGAACGCTGGTCGCCTTTCTGGAAGTGAGAAGGCTAGTCGCCTTTCTCTTCTGAGAGCTGCTCGTCGCCTTTCTGGAAGATGAAGATCTTCAAGTCCCGAAGGAGATCTTCAAGTCCCGAAGGAGATCTTCAAGTGCCGAAGGAGAATTCCGCAAAAGTCTACAAGGAGCTCTCCCGAGTCCAGAAGTCAAGGTCCTTTCAAATGAAGCCACGGGGCTCCTTTTATAGTTTTTGCCGGGGGCGGCCCGGTAATTTTGCCGTTGGCAGTTTCCATAAATGCTTGGTGGACGAATCATGTTCTCCGGTTCGGGGCCCTCGGATCACTATTTTTCGTAAATGACCACCTTGCCCCTCGGGCAGCTTGGGCAGTTTGGGCAGTTCGGGCAGTTCCGTTGGAGGTGAAAAAGGCGACTAACTGTTCTTGAAAAGTGAGAAGCCTGAAACCCAAAATGTGAGAAGCCGGAAAGACGAAAAGCGAGAAGCCGGAAAGACAAAAAGTGAGAAGCCGGAAAGACAAAAAGTGAGAAGCCGGAAAGACAAAAAGTGAGAAGCCGGAAAGACAAAAAGTGAGAAGGCTTCCCGACTGCGCTCAGAAACGTTCTGAGCGCGGGTTAGCGCTGAAGCTCCCCGAATGCGCGACGGGCCCCGGGAGATGCCTTGGACGGACGGTGAATCGAGGAGCCGCTCCCTAGCGAGCGGTTGAAGTCCTCCGGAGGGGAGCGGGCGTCGGACCGCACCCCTAGAAGGAGTGGGCACGGCCGCGCACCCCCGAGCGGGGAGGGTGCGGACTGGCCGCACCCCTAGGGGGGGTGCGTCTTGGCCGCACCCCAAGGGGGGGTGCGGCCCGGCCGCACCCCTTGGAGGTCTATAAAAGGGGAAGACTCCCTCATTTGTAATCATCCAAGCTTTGGAGAAACAATAAAGTTCTTTGAGTTTCCTTTACAATTGTGAGTTCTCTTGAGTTCTGTTTTGCATTTTTTCTTTATCACCACCTAGTTCTTGCATGAGAGATTGACTTAGCTTGGCTACGCGGAGTGGCAAGGAGGAGCTAAGGCCGCACATGAGCTTGTAAGAAGACAAGTCCATGACAGTTGGTATCAGAGTCAGGTTGCTCAAGTTCGTGGTTGGTGTCAGAGAAGACTAGATGGCTGGTGAAGGGAACAACAACTCAAGCGTAGTGGATGAGCGCGGCAGGGAGACGCTGCCCCAATCCGAGAAGAAGAGGTGGTGCCATAGCAAATCTCGGGATGAAGCACACGTGGACCGCATGTTAGCCGAATGGGAGGAGCGCATGACGGCGGTGGAGGAAGGCCACTCACATGTTCACGAAGAACTAGAAGCTGTCAAACAAGTGCTACCGGCTCGCGGTGAGCTGGAACTTTTGATGACCAAAGTTCAAGCATGCCTGGATGCTCATGCGGAGCTGAAACAAAGGTACGATCAGATGGAAGATGACTATGAGGAGCGGATCGCATTCTTAGAGGAGGAACTACCTGTATGCAGAAAGGCTAGTGCAAACGGTGGCAATGGTGGGGTTGTGACCAACCCAAGAATATGTCCCGAAGCCCCAACCCTTTGCAAGAAATAGAGATGACAAGGAGGTTGAGCACTTCCTTTTATCAACTGGAGACGTACTTTGAGGGATCAATCTCACGGAGGAGGCACTGAAGGTAAAGACTACAAGTTATTACCTTTCTGATATTGCCTCGTTATGGTGGAAAAGAAAGATGACAGACATCAAGAAGGGAAGATGCACCCTAGACACTTGGGAGGCATTCAAGACTGAACTCAAGAAGCACTTCTACCCATAGAATGTTGCCAATGAGGCAAGGAAAAAGCTGAAGGAACTTAAGCAAAAAAGGGTCAATCACGGAGTATGTAAAGGAGTTTCAGAACTTGATGTTGATGGTGCCAGTTATGTCCGAAGATGATCAAGTGTTCAACTTTAAGGATGGTCTGTAGAATTGGGTAAAGCAAGAAGTGCATCGGCGGGATGCCAAGACATTGGACGAAGCTATTGCGGCAGCCAAAGCGATGACGAAGTTCCAAAGACCATTGGATGTGACAGCTAGGAAGGGCTATAGGAATGACAACACCAAAAGGCGGGGGAGAAAGGCCTGGGACACGAATACCAAATAGAAGAGATCGAATTCCTACTCATGGGAAAGAGATCGATGGAGGAAACAAGGGCTTAACTCCAAAAGGAGGATGCTACATATGCAAGGGGCCGCACATGATGAACAAATGCCTAAAGCTTGGTTCGGTTACGGCACTACAGGAAAAGGATGTCATTGAATTTGAATGTGAAGAAGGTACCAATCACATGTGTTCTTTACAACTTCTTAATGCTTTAAAGGTAAAGCCTACAAAGAAAGTGGCAAGCAAATGACTTATGTATGTGGAGGCGGTGATCAACAATAAGGCTACCAAAGCCTTGTTAGACGCGGGCGCAACCCACAATTTCATAACGGAAGAGGAAGCTAGGAGGCTTGGATTGCAAGTAACCAAGTGCGAGGGTTGGATCAAGATGGTGAACGGGAAGGCGAGATTGCTAATAAGAGTGGCTTGCGACGTAGAGCTTCGCTTGGGTACATGGAATGGACAAGCGAATTTCTCGGTCGCACCGATGGATGATCATAAGTTGGTGTTGGGCATGGAATTCTTTGATACGGTGAGTGTTATTGTCAATCCAACATGTCATTCAGTTTGTATTATGCAGTATGGTGCAACTTGCTTGGTCCCTACGGTGGAGGGGCCACCAAGCATGGACAAATTGTTGTAGAAGTCCTTCAGGAGAAAGTTGGAGAAGTCCTTTCTTCACACCTATCGGCGATGTAACTAGCCAATGGTGTGAAGAAAGGAGAGTCGACTTTCTTAGCAGCTTTGAAGGAGGAAGTTGGAGAGACGGTGGAGGAGGTGCCTCCACTTGTTGTAGAAGTCCTTCAGGAGAACAAGGACGTAATGCCCGCGGAGCTACCAAAGAAGTTGCCTCCCCGCAGGGAGGTAGACCACAAGATTGAGTTGGAGGTTGGAGCCAAGCCACCGACGAAGGCACCATATCAGATGGCTCCACCCGAGCTCGAAGAGTTGAGGAAGCAATTACAGAAGCTGCTTGAGGCTGGGATGATCAGATCGTTGAAGGCACCATTCGGCGCACCGGTGCTCTTTCAGAAGAAGAAGGATGGAACCTTGCGTTTATGCACAAACTACCAGGCGTTGAACAAGGTAACCATCAAGAACAAGTACCACGTAACATTGATTGGTGACTTATTTGATCAATTGGGGAGTGCAAAGATATATACGAAGATAGATTTACAAAAGGGCTACCACCAAGTATGGATTGTTGAAGGGGACGAGCCTAAAACTACATGCGTAACAAGGTACGGATCATTCAAGTGGTTGGTAATGTCATTGGCCTAACCAACGCGCCCGCTACATTTTGTACATTGATGAACCAGATTTTTCATCCCTACTTGGACAAATTCGTGGTAGTATACTTGGACGACATCGTCACCTATAGTAACTCAATGGAGGAGCATGCTAAACATCTTCGCATAGTGTTCCAAGTGCTGCGGAAAAATGAAATCTATGTGAAACGATCAAAGTGTTCGTTTGGGCAAGAGGAGGTACACTTTCTTGGGCATGTCTTCGGACATGGACAACTAAATATGGACATGGACAAGGTGCGGGCGATTGTTGAATGGGAGCCGCCGACAAAGGTGACGGAGCTGAAATCATTCCTTGGATTAGTGAACTACTATCGACGGTTCATCATGGGGTATTCAAAGAGAGCAGTGCCACTTACAGAGCTGCTCAAGAAGGAGAAAGCTTGGAGCTGGACTGAGGAATGCCAACAAGCTTTTGAAGACTTGAAGAAGGATGTGAGCATGGAACCCATGCTTGCACTCCCGGACTTTGAGAAGAAGTTTGACCTACACATCGATGCATATGACTTTGCTATCAGAGGAGCATTGATGCAGAAGGGACATCCACTTGCCTTTGAAAGCCGCAAGTTAAATGAGGCGGAGCAAAGACACACGGTGCAAGAGAAGGAGATGACAACCATCATACACTGATTGCATGTATGGAGACATTACTTGCTTGGAGCACCGTTCCTAATCAAGATCGATAATGTGACGACCATGTACTTTCAAACCTAGAAGAAATTGTCGGCTAAGCAAGCTAGGTGGCAGGATTTCCTGGCGGAGTTTGACTTTGTCCTGGAACATAAACCAGGCAAAGCCAATGTGGTGGCGGACGCACTAAGCCGCAAGGCAGAGCTGGCAACAATCTCAATGGTAAAGAGCGATCTCTTGGAACGGGTGAAGAGCCGACTGAATGAGGATTCAATGGCTAAGGAACTCATGCTCTTAGCTAAAGAAGGTCGAACAAAGAGATTTTGGGTGGAGGATGGGCTACTCCACACCAAAGGAGGAAGGTTGTACATCCCAAAGTGGGGAAACCTGCGGAGGGGTTTGATCAAGGAATGCCACGACACCAAGTGGGTTGGACATCCGGGGCAAAAATGCACTCTAACGTTGATGGAGGATCCTTACTATTGGCCGTAGATGAGGGACAACATTGAGTTGTACGTGAAGACATGCCTTGTTTGCCAACAAGACAAGGTTGAGAACAAACAACCGGCGGGACTCTTGGAGCCACTACCGGTACCAGAGTATCCATGGGAGGCGGTGACGTTTGACTACATCAATGCATTGCCCAAGTCTGAAGGTTGTGCTTCTATCTTTGTAGTGGTAAACCGCTTCTCTAAATACGGTACTTTTAGAACAAAGAGATGGCGCGACTGTTCTTCAAACATGTAGTGAAGTATTGGGGGTTGCCGGAGAATATTGTGAGTGACCGGGACCCTCGCTTCACGGGGAAGCTATGGATGGAGCTTTTCAAATTACTTGGGTCGGAATTAAACTTCTCCACCAGCTTCCACCCACAATCAGATGGGCAAACGGAGAGGGTAAACGCCTTGTTAGAGTGCTACTTACGGCACTTTGTGAGTGACAATAAAAAGATTGGGCAAAACTTATGAATGCGACACAATTTTCCTACAACCTGCAGCGGAGTGAAGCCACGGGGCAAAGTCCATTTGAGCTTGCCACAAGGAGACAACCTCCCACACCACAAACGTTGGCGACTACCATCGCTGATGGGAGAGGCCCAGGAGCTTGGAGGATGGCTAAGTCATGGGAGGAGCATGCCGACTTAGCTAGATCATGCTTAGAGAAGGCCCGCAAGAGGATGAAGAAGTGGGCCGATGCAAAGCGAAGAAAGGTGGAGTATACAGTGGGAGACATGGTGATGGTAAAACTTTTACCCCAACAGTGTAAAGCCTTGCGCAGTGTACACAAATGCTTGGTGAGGAAATATGAAGACCCATTCCTGGTAGTGGCAAAGGTGGGTAAGGTTTCCTATAGCCTTGACTTACCTAGCTCGTTGAAGATCCATCTGGTTTTTCATACAAGTATGCTCAAGCCATACCATAGAGATGATGAAGACCTTCAAAGAGGAGGGTCAAAGAGGGCACCTCCAGTGGTGATAAAGTCTTTTGAAAAAGAAGTAGAAGAGGTGCTCACAAAGAGAGTGGTTCGAAGAAGAGGAGTGCCACCATGCACACAATATCTGATCAAGTGGAAGGGCTTGCCAGAGTCCGAAGTTGCATGGGACACATTAGAAGACTTATGGCAATTCAAGGACATCCTTCAGCAGTACGAGGTGACGAGGATGTCACCAGGATAGGTGGGGGAGGATGTCACGGATCTGTATTTGGGTGCATTTGGGGGTTAATGCCAGAGAAGATTCCAGAGAAATACAGAAGCTTGTACATGGGAAGATGATAGGAAGTTCTAGATAATTCATGATCATGTATTTATTATCTAGATTTGTATAAAACACTCTAGAATAGTAGTAGTCTAGAATCTTCTGTGTTTTGCAGGGAAACCTCTTTGGGGCCTATAAAAGGGGAGGACCCCCATATTTGTAGTCATTCGAGCTTTGGAGAAGCAATAGAGTTCTTTGAGTTTCCTTTACAATTGTGAGATCTCTTGAGTTCTGTTTTGCATCTTTTCTTCATCACCACCTAGTTCTTGCAGGAGATGCTGACTTAGCTTGGCTACGCAGAGTGGCAAGGAGGAGCTAAGGCCGCACAGGAGCTTGTAAGAAGACAAGTGTGTGACAGTGCGCTGAGCTGAGCACTGAGGTGTGCACTGGAGCAGACTTGATGTCGGTGCGGACACATGGGGAGCTAGCGGGGCGCAGAGGTGCGCACTGGAGCATACTTGACGTCGGAGCAGACACACATGGAACGTATGCTAGAAGAGGAGGAGGAGAGTTGGAGCGGAGTCTTCCAGACTCTGAGTTGAACTTCTCTGCAACTATTCGCCGAAAAACCTCAGAGCTTTATCTCCTCTTTATTCTTATGTCCCCTTCTAATGAAGGTTCGCCCCCCCCCCCCCCCCCCCCCCCCCCCCCCCGGATCTCCAAGATCATCATCATTTCTATTTTTTGGAAACTCCATCGGTATATATGATTCATTTTTCCTCAAATAAAACAAATTAAACATTTTCTTATATGATCCCTACTTTATGGTCTTTTCTCATGAGAAGGCATAACGAGGGAGGTAGGGAATATAGTCTTCACCGCACATTACTCCTGGGGATGAAGAGCGGCAAGGATGCCGCCACCGAACCGTGTGAATCGCTCTAGAGTGAGTTAAGCGTACAAACAGTAAAAAAACAACGAGACAACGAGATATTTTTACGTGGATAATCTAGGAAAGCGAAAATATCATGGGGCTTGACGCAGTTCTCACAAAATTCACTAGTAGTAGCAGCCGGTTACAAGTGTTAGAGTTTCTAGGAGGATGACAGACAGAACGAGCTTTGAGCAGGAGGGGGACGAATAATGAGCCAAGTCTCCGCCCGAAAAGTTCAGAGATTTGTCTGCTCCTCTTTTCTCTCCTTGAAAATGAAGGTCTGAGCACCTTTTGTAGTTTTTTTGGGTGACATGTTGATTTCGTCTTCTTGGAAATCGAACAGACGAATGAGAGCGTGCGATTCTAGTTACCTAGATAACCAATCTTTGGAAAATGAAGTTATGCCCCCAGGGAGGCCCGGGCAATCCGAGCGGCCCGGGAAGGTTCGCCGATGACGCGGCGGCGGCGACAGAGACGCGCGGGAAAAGGAGCGCGGGAGAGGCGTGCATAGCCTGCACGCGCACGATGGCGCGCGTGAAGATGTGCGCCCGCGGCACGAGCTTGCGCACGGGCGCGCGCACAGCCTGTGCGCGGGCGGCGTATGTGCGTTGCTGTGCTTGCGTGCATAGGGGCGTGCTCTCTCCCGCACGCTTGCGTGCCCCATAAGGGTGCGCCCGCACGCGGGTTTCTACTGATGGCCTTGCTCTGGTTGGGGCTGGATCCTCCAAGGTCGAGGCGAACCGTTCCAATGATCCGAGCTGGGTCGCGACCTTGAAATTCCGGTCTAACTCTGAAAGATTTAGGGGAACCCTATCAAGTCAGGTGATAAAATAAAAATACAAAATTCAAATTTGTAAAAAAAAAAACCATAATCAAATACCACATTACCACCCATAAAATTAAAAATTCGTAGATAATTAAGGCTTCTAGAAGAATGAAGTCAAAATGTCGTCCATGAAAGCTACTTACAACTCGGGTATTTGAACAAAAAGATTTGGCTTTAAAATTATATCAATAAAGAAGTCGCAATCAAACTACAAAAATACCTTTTATAATATAATTTTGGAAGAAATTAATCATGCATTTATCTTATATACAGTATATTAAAAGCGGGTTGAGAATGGAGCAGTAAGGCTCCGTTTGGCGTGATGATGGCGGTCACGAACACAATGGCTATGAACTGTCATTTGTGAACTTCATCTAAGAAATTTTGTCCACTTTTATGTTCAAAACTAATTTACTTTTTTGATAACGATCATAATCATTGACATACCAAACATACACTCTATGGCGGTGCTGTTATTTTCAAAACTCACAGGAGCAAAAAAGATGTGTTAAACGGAGCCTTCAGCTTTATTAGTTTGGGAGTTTTTGTTCCATCTCCGTTGAGGGAAAACACCAACGCTAAAAAAAATGTTTGGTGATCCTCAAATTTCTATTGACACAGCTCCAAAACGTTGTTTTTGACCTTTTTCGAAACCACATTCACTCCCTCCATTTTCCACCGCTTTATTGTCAATGCTCTCATTCCCACAGCTCACATTCCCGTTGCTCCAATTCTCACCGCCAAACCGAACCGACCCTTCATCTTTACTACAAATAACAACGGAGAGAACACATAATTTATAAACAACTTTGACTTAGCTAATTCAAGAAACACTTGAATGATATGAAACAAACAAGAGACATGACTTTCGAAGCAGGCGTCGGTAGACGGTCAAAGATCAGTAGCATCACCAAGTGTTAGCAGTTATTTGTTGAACAACATGACAGTAGAGGAAGAAAATATTTGCAACGGCAAGAAGCGCTAGCGTCGACGGCGAAGACAAATGAGGCTCCATCTGCGCTTTTTCGAAATTTTATACCCGGGCACGTGCCCGGGTCTGCCTCTACATGCTTTATCTATGTTTTTTGGTGGGTTAATTAGGTATGATGAAGATCATTCATGCTGTGCTTTTGACATTCAATTTTTAATGTTTATTTGGTTTTACAACGGTCTTCAAATGCCTACTATTTTCTACTGTGTAACTGTGTTCCGTTGGCATGTCACGGTCTGTCTATTTGGTGAAGAATCGTGAACAAGAGAAGAAAATATTTGCAACGGCGAGAAGGAAAAAAGACGAGTTGGGAAGGGAGGTGTTGCGGATCGCTTGGGGCCTCCGGTAGATCGGGCAATTTGACTGCCTTAGTCCGCTAGCGCCCGAACGTGCAAATAGATAAATGGGTCTCCTAAGAAGACCGAGTCCAAGAGCTGATGACGTGGAAACCCCGCAATCGGGGTGAAAAACCACGTGGTCGGAGCTGTGCCGGCCTAAACTTCACTATGCTTTGAGTTCCTCTACAGATTCATTCTTGAGAGAGCGATGGTGACATGCCGCGCCTCGTTGCAATGATGGGGGCGAGAGAGAGAGAGAGAGAGAGTCTGTTGTCTTGCTCCAATGCCGGTTTGCCCCCCGAGTCCAAGCTTCGTCTATACCACTGTGGGACTTCGGCTCCTTGATTGGTCTATCAATAACGAGCTCCAAGTGATCTTCAAGCGGTCTGTCAATAGCAAGCTCCAAGTGATCTAAAAGCGGTCTGCCAATAGCAAGCTCCAAGTGATCTTCAAGCGGTCTGCCAATAGCGAGTTTCAAGCCTACAAGCGGTCTGCCAATAGCGAGTTCCAAGCCTCCAAGCGGTCTGCCCATCGCGAGTTCCAAGCCTCCAAGCGGTCTGGCGATAACGAGTTCCAAGCCTCCTTGCGGTCTGCCCATAGCGAGTTTCAAGCCTCCAAGCGGTCTGCCTATAGCGAGTTCCAAGCCTCCAAGCGGTCTGCCCATAACGAGTTCCAAGCCTCCAAGCGGTCTGCCAATAGCGAGTTCCAAGCCTCCAAGCGGTCTGCCGAAAGCGAGTTCCAAGCCTCCAAGCGGTCTGCCCATAGCGAGTTCCAAGTCTCCAAGCGGTGTGCCGATAACGAGTTCCAAGCCTCCAAGCGGTCTGCCGATAGCGAGTTCCAAGCCTCCAAGCGGTCTGCCGATAGCGAGTTCCAAGCCTCCAAGCGGTCTGCCCATAGCGAGTTCCAAGCCTCCAAGCGGTCTGCCGATAATGAGTTTCAAGCCTCCAAGCGGTCTGCCAATTGCAAGTTCCAAGCCTCCAAGCGGTCTGCCCATAGTGAGTTCCAAGTCTCCAATCTCTAGAGAGAGAGAGAGAGGAGAAAGAGATAGAGAGAGAGAGAGAGAAAGTGAGAGAGAGAGATTGGGAGAGAGAGAAAGAGAGATCCTCCCGCCACCCAAAGGTGAGTCAATGAGTGAATAAAGGGGTCTATTTATACGCTTTTGAAGGGGCGGTCCGATAATTATACCAGCTAATTATCGGACCGGCCAATAGGATCGCTCGGATCCTATCACGTTGATCGCCAAATTCCCAGAAATGACGGCCCTACCCCCAAACCCTAAACAGACATAGCCGAAAGGAGGAGACGGCGCGCGACCACCATTAAGACGGCGACTGGGACGGAGGGTGGCCGCGCCGACCCGGCCTAGGGAGGCCTTGTCCAGGGCCGGCGCGGCCTTGGACGGCGACGCCCAAGGAGGCCACGGCCTAGGGCGGCCTCGTTCAAGGCCGTTGTGACCTTGGGCGGCGGCGCCCTAGGGTGGCCTATGCCAAGGCCGGTGCGACCTTGGGTGGCGGCGTCCTAGGAGGCCGCGGCCTAGGGCGATCGAGGAGTCGGCCTTGGGTGGCCTCTCCCAAGGCCGGTGCGGTTTTGGGCGGTGGCGCCCTAGGCGACCGCGGCCTAGGGAGACCGGGCCCTAGGCCGGGACGGCGGCCTTGGGGGCCGCGCCAAGGTCGGCGCCGCCTTGGGCGGCGGCCTCCTAGGCGGGCGCGGCCTAGGGCGGCCGCACCTTGGCCGGGGAAGCCAGCCTTGGTCGGCGCCGGCCGGCCGGCCCTTGCGTGGCCGACCGCGAGCGTGAGGGGCCGCGCGAGGATCGCGGCCTGCTTGCGAGATCCGGTGCGCCGATCGTGCGTGCGGGGCAGAGCTTTCTTTGCGGGGAGGATTCAATGAGTATTGCGTTTCCTTGTTTGTTGGACCTTTCATATGCGGGGACCTCCTATTTAATGGGCTTGACCCCATCAGGAGGGATGATGGAAAATAAAAGGATGATGATGCAATCTCTTGCGCAACCTAGTTAGACGAACGGCCCGAGAAGACGATCAACACGAGGACTTATTTTAGCCATCTTTAAGATATCAACAATAATCGAGTGATCCAACGAAAAGGGCGCCACCCCCTCCGCTAGATGTCCAACCAACATAGCATGGAAAATAAAAGGATGAAAGACAAGTCGCGAAGGGAGAAAGACGAGTCGTGAATGGAGGGATGATGGAAAATAAAAGGATGAGGATGCAATCTCATGCGCAACCTAGTTAGACGAACATCTCGAGAAGACAATCAACATGAGGAATCATTTTAGCCATCTCCAGGATATCAACAATAATCGAGTGATCCAACGAAAAGTGTGCCACCCCCCACAGCTAGATGTCCAACCAATATAGCACAATCTCCCTCCACAAACACAGAGGTCCATCCAAACTCGAGAGCCGCCTCCACCGCCAACCGGGCCGAACACGCCTCAGCCACCATAGGAGAAGACACGTCATTCAAAATCCCTGAACGCCAAGCTAAACATCGGCCAGAAGAATCACGAGCAATAATGTTGGCTCCAACCAAAGATGGTCCCTCCGGAACAGTACCATCAAAGTTACTTGATAACACTATGGGGAGGAGAGTATCAAACGCCCGAAGAAGAGGAAACAAGTGTCCGAGATTCGACCCGAGTCGGCACAGATGATGAATGAATAAAAGATATTGTCTCCTCCAATGGATGAAGAACACCCCCCCCCCCCCCCCCTCCCCCAACCACCAAATGCATATGATTCTGACGCCACCACAGAGCCCAACAAGCCATCGAGAAGAGGCAAAACCCTTCAGATGGCAAGGACCCATGGATTGCACGAATCCATCCAAACCAAAGCCCACAGTCCCATCCGAGGCAAAGTTATGAAGCTCAAGTGAATCCCAAATCGGAGTCACCAGATGCCAACCCTAAGAACGTGCTGAAAGTCCTCGTCAAAAGAGCCACAAAGAGGGCAACCCAACACATTCAAGCAATGTCGTCGTCGTAATGTAGAGGTCGTCACACACACCAAAGCATATTACTAATCACTTGAGTGCGCACGAACAATGTCTGTGCATAACCAAAGCATGCAACCATAGACGGGCAGAGCCTTATGCCCCCAAAAGTGGTCATGCATGTCACTCTGCCTATAATAGTAGTATATTATTGGTCCGACCGGGGTCCACACTGTACCACAAATTGAAGTATAACGTTATAAGTTGATAAACAATTACCAGAATTTCAGAGTAAGCGACAATATAGCAGAAGTTTACTACCAAAATGTTATATGAATGTCCACAACTACAAAAAGGAGAGAAACGTGTGTACTCGGCCTTATGGACATTATATGACATTATTCAAAGTTCATTCATACAAAATCACTTCGGCATGCGTGCTGAAACTAAATGAAAAAATAGAACTAACATTTGGTGATACTTTTTATTTCAACTTTTGTTTTTTGTTTTATGGCACTAGCGAGAGCCTGCTTGCGATCCTTGACATGCAAGCAAACACGGATGAGAGATAAATGAGGGTCATCTATGAGAGACCACAAATCGCATAACAATCCCTCTCTTCCTGGTCGTCCTAGTGGATCCCAAGAAAATAAATCACTCTTTGTAACACCCCAAATTTCTCCCATAAGACTTGTTAATACTTGCTCAGGGCATGAAACACATGAAGAGTTCAAAGAATCGACCTCATGAAGAAAACCTAAGGTTTTCCTTCGTGCATGACTGTGTGTTTTTGCTATTTTGAAATATTCAATTTTCCAAAGTCTTGTTTGAGATCGTGCATCTGGGCACACGGCTGTGCGTCAGGTCATGCACGAAGAAAGCTATAGGTAGTAGAATTTGCACATGATCGTGCACATCTGACACGTGATCGTTCAATCTATATGAAATAAGATTTAAAATCTGAGGCATGAATCCAAATCCAATGACCAAGATCCTTTCTAGGGTGGTCCTTAGGTTCTGAGAGGGACAAAGAATGCTCATTTAGTCCATTTCCTTCTCTCTCTCTCTTAGAGTGAAAAAGTAAAGAGAAAATGAGCTTGGGGAGGAAGAAGGAGGCGTCGGTGGAGATCCGTGATCCCTATTGACGATCCGTCTTCGACATCGATTAGAGCTCATTTCACTGATCGTGTTCCTCTGATCTTTTCAAGGTTTCCATGGAGGGAAGGAGATCGAGGAAGGTAACGACTCCCTCTTCCCGGTCAATAGGATTACACTACTTTCTTGCTTTCTCGTAGCATTTGTTATGAATGTGACACGTAGTTTCTCTACTTAGAGGACTTATGGTGGCCACAGTTCATTGTGAACCATCACAACGTGTGATTGCGACTCCAACATGTTGTATTATAGATTCGATGTGCGATTTTAGATTATGCAATGCAAAGATGGGTGGAGATATATGTGAATATGTGTATACGTTAGGAAAGCTTAAACAGACTCAGGTGTAAGAAGAAGAGCCCAAAAAGGGTAATCATCCTTTCCCATAGCTAAACAGACTCAGGATTTTGAAGAAGGGCCCAAAGAGGGTGATCATCTTCTCTTGTAGCTAAACGTACTCAGGATTTGGAAAAAAGTGCTAAAAGGGTAATTGTCCTCTCCTGTAGCTAAACGAACTCGGGAATGGGAAGAAGGGCCCTAGAAAGGGTAGTCATCCGCTGCCGCTAATATACGAGTTATGTCTTTGTAGAATGTCTCGATGAAAAATGGGTGTAGCCACCTAGACTATTGTTTGTGAATAGAAACGACGTAAATGACATCCCTCAGATGACATCTCAGACGACGAAAATTGGGCCCGGACATAGAAACTTCACCGCTAGACCTAGATGGTGGAAGAGCGGTGCGTTTTTTAAATTATTGTTGTAAGAAATTGTCATAATTATGTTTGAAGCGTGAGATTCCCCCGTGTTAGGCTGCTAATTATTTTATTAGAGTTATATTGGATTTACCTTTCTTTTAACCAAATTGCAAGATATGAATAAATGTTAAAAGTATAATTAAATTCAGAAGGACGAGGCAAATGTGCAGAACACACTTTATTTTATTTTATTTTGGATAATTTAAGGGTTCTTTGGGAAGGCGGCGGCATTTCGGTGACGGAGGAACGCCACCGGCGGTTACCTCTCCGTTTCGCTTGCAAAAATAGAAGCAAATGTCACCGGTGACGGAAAATAAAAGCCCGAGGGCATGCCGCCGGTTGCATTTGATCCAGCCCACCAGCCTCCCAAACAGAGCCTAAGTGTGAGATTTTCTATTTGAATTATATTTGGAAGGGTATTTTGCGTATATTATATTGTTCCTATTCTAGGGTTATGGCATAGGAGAAAGACTGAACTGGAGTGTTTTTTACATATGGGTAGTGTATGGGAGAATCATGCGGGTGAGATTTTGTCTGTCCGATCTGCTCTCAGACAGTCAGTAAAATTCACAAAAAAAGCCACGATGTCCGGCAGGATTTTGGTTTTAAATTAATTATTTTTTGGATAAATAGGATCCGAAAACATTTGTAAAAAGTCTCTAATTAATATTATGTAATTCTTTTTTATAAAAAACAATAATTTTTTTAATAAAAAATATTTTTTCACATATCACTTGTACCATACGCTACCCGTATGAAAAAATTAACCCCTCTCTTCTATATGAATGTTTTCATCTAGTGAATCACGTGAAAGGGCGACCAACTTAAGCATGCACGTGTGTGTGTGCGTGCGGCGGGGTGGGGGGGGGGGGGGGGGGGGGGGGGGTCATCTGCTGGCATATGGCCGCGCCGTAGTTTTTGTTGTATATAAATACGACCCCATGTCAAAGGGGAAGAGGACCGTCGCTAACGAGTCTAGCTACATGAGACCTCACCCGAAAATGCGACCTCCTCCCTGCACGTAGAACAACGCTTGGTTTAGGAGGGAGAATTCCTATACACTACCAGGTGTGTGGTGGGACCTCATAGCTACGACTAACCAACATTGGGAGTTGTTCTGACGATCAGTCCCACATCCTATCAATTCTCGCTATTGGGCATGTGAGTTTTGCTTTGGTGGGACAGTAACCTCAGCTCATACCCAAATCCAATCACAAAGGCAGAGCTCTCGGCATCAACAACATGGCCAACGAGCCTGCACTTAATCCACTTGGCGATCTTCAAGCATCTCTTTAGTGTTTTGTAAAATTGTAGCAAGTAATTATTTTTTTAATGTTATGTAAAATTGTATCATTTGCTTTGATTTGGGGAGAGCTTGAGCAACGAGGTACAAAGTAATCTCCACGTGTATCATTTGCTTGATTTGTCACCCTTAAAGTTCTCTTTAGTTGCCAAGTAATCTCCAAGTGCATCATTTGTTTGATTGATGAAATCAATGGTTCGTGTCAATCATTTTTTTTCTACATCAATAGACGTGTATATGACTATAACGGTTTGATTTGGTTTGATTTGTAAGCAAAATCACAAAGCGAACCATAATACGTGGTTCCAAAATTTTGGAACAAAATCAAACCGCGCTGCCATTGGAATGATCAAACCGAACCGAATGGTTCGGTTCTGTTCTCTTTTGGTGATTTAAAAAAAGAAATATGAATACGTGATCATCTTAGAGAAAATGTTTAAAAACAAAATTTGGCTAACAATTGTGCAGAGAAAGAATGGATAGATTATACAAACATTTTGATCAGTTCACCAACATTCCGCTTACATGTCATAGACTATTACACAGCTAGGTCGAGAATCAGCAAAAGCCCTTAAAATTGTGACTGAACGACGACACCAAAAAGAAAAACTGGCGGACAGGCGGAGCACGGGAGAAGAACTAAATTCAGAATTTATGCTCTAATTTTAGCGTCGCGTGAAGAGCAAAAGGTCACGTGAAGCCCTAAATTCAAAATGAGACTTGGATGACTGAGTCAAGGTCGGGAAAACTGGAAGAGTAAAACAACAGGAAGTTCGCGTCTTCAAACGACGTGACACAAATTAAAATTTTAGGGGAGTAATGCTTCAATCAAGGTTGACGATAGGTTGAAGAAGAATCACATACACAAATTAAAATGGACTGGCGTATCGACAAGTCATTAGACATGTAAAAGTAAAACAAAATAAAATTTTATTAAATTACTACATAACACTAATACGTTTCGGCTCGGTTTGATTTGACATTTAGAACCGTGAACCGAACCACGTGTTTTCTTTCAAATTGGAACCACGTGTTTTCTTTCAAATTGGAACCACGTGCTATATGATTTGATTTGATTCGATCCGGTTGGTTCTGACTTACACCCCAAGACATGAAGAGAAGATTATAGTTCTTATTGTTTATGGTGATGGCATAATTGTTATTAGTAATGATCCTTTAAGAGATGTCAAAATCATCCTTTAGGGCTCAACTGATCTTTTGTTGAAAAACCTAATTAATGGCATTGAATGCATATCTGGTCACCCACCTATAAATAGAAATCTTTTAAAAAATTTATATTTTAAAATAGCTCTAAATTTTGAGCTCGGGATCTATAATACTATATATATACTTGTTGCGGGTCGTTCAACGCTCCCTTAGGTTGGTCGAGCTGAACCGCCTTAGCTCGAGAGTGAGCCGAACGCGCAAATAGTCAAAAGTGAGTACCAACAGTAGACAACAAGATTTTTACGTGAAAAACCCGGAAAGGGAAAAAACCACGGGGCCTAGCCCAGTTCTGAACGATCCACTAGTTTTGTGAGTTACAGATAGAATTGTTTTTCGAGGGTGACAAACCACCGCTCGTTACAGAGATTTTGTTAAGTCCTTCGAGGCCTCGGGAGCCGAGCGTAGTGAAGCGAGCTCGGGGACAGCCTTGAGCGCTGCGGAGCGGCCTGGAGAGGAGCACTGCGGAGCGGCCTGGAGCGGAGCGGCCTGGAGCGAAGCGCTGCGGAGCAGCCCGGAGCGGAGCGGCCTGGAGCGGAGCGCTGCTGAGCAGTTTGGAGTTGTGCGCCGCTGAGTCGCCTGGAGCGGAGCGCTGCAGAGTAGCCTAGATCCAAGCCACTGAGATCCTCCCAAGTTCTTGAAGTAAAGCTGGAGTGCTGAGGGAGATATCTGAGGGTAGCTTGAGGGTCGATGAAGATCATCCAAGAGTCCTCGCCGGAAAACTCAAAAGCTCCTCCTTATTCCAGAGCCAAAAGATCTCTTCAAATGGAGGTCTGACCCTCCTTTTATAGTTTTTTGAGGAGGGCGTTCTGGTAACTGCGTCATGCTGATTCTTGGACAAGCGAATGAGGATGGTTGATTCGGGGCACGCGGATTGTCAACTTTGTGATTATGACGAGTTTGCCTTTCGGTCACGCTGGGCAGCTTGGGCAGCTCAGGCAACCTCTCTGGTGGTGACGGTGGCCGGTGATTGTCTCCGGCGATGGACGGTGGCGGCGCGGCTTGCGGAGCAGGGGGAGCGGAAGCGCCTCTTGCGGACCATACGAGAGCGGAAGCGAGCGGGAGCACGAGAGCGGAAGCGAGCGGGCGCACGAGAGCGCTTCCCGCGGAGCAGGAGCGAGCGGGAGCGCTTCCCGCGGAGCAGGAGCGAGCGGGAGCGCTTCCCGCGGAGCAGTAGCGAGCGGGAGCGCGCGAGCGCTTCCCGCGGAGCAGGAGAGAGCGGGAGCGCTTCCCGCGGAGCAGGAGCGAGCGGGAGCACTTCCCGCGGAGCAGGAGCGAGCGGGAGCCCGCGAGCGCTTCCCACAGAGCAGGAGCGAGCGGGAGCCTGAGAGCGCTTCCCGCGGAGCAGGAGCGAGCGGGAGCGCTTCCCACGGAGCAGGAGCGAGCGGGAGCCCGAGAGCACTTCCCCGCGAAGCAGGAGCGAGCGGGAGCGCGCGAGCGCTTCCCGCGGAGCAGCAGCGAGCGGGAGCCCGAGAGCGCTTCCCGCGGAGCAGGAGCGAGCGGGAGCGCTTCCCGCGGAGCAGGAGCGAGCGGGAGCGCGCGAGCGCTTCCCGCGGAGCAGGAGCGAGCGGGAGCTCGAGAGCGCTTCCCGCGGAGCAGGAGCGAGCAAAAACACTCTTACGGAGCAGGCGAGAACGGAAGCGCTCTCGAGGCTGCTTAGCTGCAGGATTTAGACCAGGCCTTAGAGCTAGAGTCGCCTCACGGGGCCGGGCGAGGCTGCGATGAGATACATTCGGTCCGACTCAACCCGAACCCTTTTAAGGGAACCCCATCAATAATATATATATACTATCAGTGATAGGCACGGGGTTCTGCTCATATGACCAACAGTGACAACCTCTATCAATTAAATAAGGGAATTGTTAACCGTAGATCGAAAATGGCTATTCGCAGACCAATAATAGCCCAGTTTTTGGGGTGTCCGAAAATGGCTATTCGCAAACCAATTATAGCCCTTTTTGGGTGTCCAAAAATGACTATTCCAGATTTGTTTTCACTGATTTCTTCTTGCTGGAGGATATATTAGCAATTAACATTGTCGATGAAAAAAGATCTCATCTGTTCATCTGATTTCGCCGGTGAGTAAAACTTTCGTCGTCGTCTCCTTTAAAAGCTTCCGCCCGCCAACAATAATCCAAAATTTTTTCACTGATTTCTTCTTGCAGGAGGATATATTTGCGGCTAACATTTCAAAAGTTTTTTTTTTATTTTTTTTTATGTTGGTCTGCGAATAACAATAATCTCTGCGAATAACAAATTTAAGTTCCTTTGGAGCTGCGAATAGTAATAATCTGCGAATAGCCATTTTCGGTCTGCGGATAACAATCCGCTTAATTATTCCAGCTTAAAATAACGCACTTTCAATTAATTATTGTGCAAAGCATTTATACACAACTTTTCATTTTTTGTTTAAAAAATTCTCATTCAGATGCATATATTATTGTGTATGTCAAATCAATTTTAATAAACTTGATGAGTTTAATAGCAGCTCGAAAATATTGTTGACATGCTTAATGAGAGCCTTCCTCAAAAAAATACTATGAATTTTCATCAATTCTTTTAATTTAGGAATATGGTGTAATTAATTGAATGAGCATTATAAATTTTTTTATTTTTTTTAAATAGATCATAATATATGTTAAGCTATTAAATTAAAATAATAAAAATATATTTGAAAATTTTGATTGTTTCGTCGAAAAGTAAGTTCTCTTTTAATATTGTAAAGATGGAAATTTAATAAAATAAATTTAAATATATCAGATCAATTAAATTTTGTAATTACTTTAAAATAATTGTCCTTTTATATTATAAAATTAGGGGCCGTGTAATGGTTTCTTATGGTCATATATGCCCCTCTTAATATATGCGGTAAGAAAACTATTTAAGGTAGCGTTTGGGGCAGTTTGTCGGCTCCGGTGCGGCAGCCTAAAAATGGAGTTTCTTTAAAAAGCCGTGTTTGGGTGACAAAAGCTGGAAACGGAAGTTTTAATCACCCGCTGTTTCTAATATAGCAGCCAGACGCGCGCGGGTTCTCCAGTTTGACCGCGCCGCAGGGAGTTCGCCTTTTCCTTTTCTTTCCGCCCTAATCGCGATCTCGGAGGGCTTCTCCGCTCCCGATCTCCGACGGCGTCGACTACGCCGGCCATTCATCTTCCCTCCTGATCTTCGACGGCCACGCCTCCGCCGCCGCTTTACTTCCCTCCTGATCTCCGACGGCCACGCCTCCGCCCTTTTCCGCCGGCACATTTCCAGATCTATACCAAAAGGGCTCTCCAAACTCAGGTATATAATCTCATCTACCTCTACTACTCCTTCATTTGCCGATTCTATGATTTCCAATGTTTTTTACTTATTTTTTAATGCATTAGTCCGATGTTTTTCACTTATTTTTAAGGAATAAGCAACACAGATTCATAAAGATGCATGGTGTGGGGGGTTTATAGAGTCATTAAGGTACTAGTACAGTAAAGTATTTCTGAGTGTTAAGTGTTGTTGAATGTCATAAGTCGAGTTTGGTGTTGGTGCAGCTCTGGACATTGGCAGGTCTGAACCTCTACTTTTATCGTCTTGGTGTACAGGAAGCGGAGTGGGCTCACAGAGACAACATGATACATGCACTGATACATCAAGTGGTGTAGACGAGATGTTAACACTGCGTGAGTCTATAGCGCAACAACTCTATGATGCAAGAAGGTAAGATTCATTCCTCATATTTTAAATTTTAAATTAATATAAGAATCTAATATAAAGTATTTTCAATTATGCAGGTGATACACTGAAATACTTGCATGCAGAGCTGATGGATCCGTGCGTCGGGGGTTTAAAATATTTTTTTGTTATGTTGTTTTGTAATATCTGAAAAACATTGAAATTTTATTTGGTATGTAGTGTGACGTTGGTTTTAAATGTTGAAAATGATTTCAGGTATTAAACAAAGAATTTAAATTAATTACAAAATATTAACCTAAAAAAACTCAATTTTTGTCAAACAGTTTGTACAAAACAGCTTATCAAAAACTCTACAAACTCCATTTCACACAAATAATTTTTTAACAAAACTATATTTTCCAGAAACAGCACTTTTACTATCAGCAGCTATTCATCATCATCTTTTCATCAGCAACAGCTCACCCAAACTGATCCTAAGAGATTGTAGTCGAATATTATTGTCACCGCACACTGACATATTGGGGACGCAATTAAATATATCAAGAAATATATGGCCTTCGACAGTTTTTTAATTTTTAGACCCGGCTAGAATTATTACAAAATTATTGCTTGAAAACATTAGGCTGCGTTCGTTTCGCGGATTTTACACTGAGGGTTTTGGTTTTAATCAAAAACCAAAAATTTTGTAGGCTTTGGTTTTGGTCCAAAACAAAATTTTTTGTTCGATTGCACCCATGGTTTTGCAGGAAGATTTTGAATAATAAATTTTGAAAAATAAATTTTACCAAATGAAAAATAAATTTTTTGTTCGTTTGCACCCATGGTTTTGCAGGAAGGTTTTGATCAATCATTTTTTCTTCATTTGCACCCATGGTTTTGCGGGTAAGATGATCGGACATGAAGGAAAACCTACCAAATTTGGTGGGTTTGGGGGATAGGTAGATTTCAAAAGTTCCAAAACCTATGAGTTTTGGGCAAAAGCCAATCCCGTCCATAAAAAGGTTCAAACGAACAACATAATTGTTTTGGTCCAAAACCTTCCTTCTAAAACCGATCAGATCAATTCCTTCCTCTAAACACACGAAACAGACACAAATATTGGTTTTGATATACCCAAAACTAATTCCTTCCTCTCAAAACCCGCGAAACGAACGCAGTCTTAGACTTCTGGAGGCCGGGCGTGTAGCTAAACTCTAAATCCTTAAAAAATACTTTTAACCATGGTTAGTTTGACCAAGTAGCTAACCTGAATGGTTGTTATATTAACTAAGAGCACCGTGGTTTATGTAATCACACATGGATAGTGTTGACGCCTGAAAAAATCCCGGCCCCAACAATTCGGATCAATGCAGTCAAAGATTACCCGTCTAGCGATCCGGCTCGACGACTTGACGGGCAATGATGAAGGGACTAAAAGAGCAACAACAGGACTATAGGTGTTGCGGCAGGGAGGTCCCACCACATACCCAGAAGCTCAGAAGAGACTTTCCCTCCACAACCAAAGATGACCGAGCAGAGTACGAGGATGGCACCGACTTGGCGAGTATTTAGGATGAAGGTCGATAGTGACGGTCAAGATTTCATGTAACGGCCCGTAGTCCATTACAATTATCGGTAATATCATCACATAAATTCATGAAGCTTTGAGCGCGCATTAACATAACAATTTACATTTCACAATGAGTAAATACATACATACCATAACAAAGGAATTAATCATATTCTATTAATTATAACAAGGCTTTAACTATTTAAGCACAACATAGTTCCATAAACATTTTACATATGTCACATCTATATATACAACAAGTGCAATACTAAGACAAAAAGACAGGCACAGTTTTTATTCTTTCATATACTTCGTCGAATATAATGCAATTTCCCTAGCGCTGCCCTGCATATGATTTGCCTTTACCTAAAAATTTAGATTTGGAAACCGTTAGTCTTTAATAAAGACTAAGTGAAACATTACCTTTTTACCTTGCTATACATGCAATCAAAAAGGATTAGAAATAACAATATGCATAATCGTTTACCTTTATTTTCTAAGCAGATAATCATTTTACAACAATAATAACATATAAGATGTTCTATAAACAGTAAGACACAGTGTTATAATATTAACACATCATCATGTAGCTACAAGAGTGTGAGCATTCATTAAGTAATCAACTATATCATTATCATACTATATGATTTTCATATCTTTAGGAAATATTAAGGGCAAGTGAATCTATTCATCATTTCATTTCATTCTTTGGGCCCACCCTTTCGGGTCATCATTTTCCCAAAACCAGTACGGTCAACCAGCGTTTATGCCTTTCGGCTCGACTGGTTTGGTACATCATCAGTATCATATCATTCATGTGCATGCTATTCAAATTGTCCTTAACATAACCTCGTGTCGACACGCTTATGTATATAACATATATGAATGATTTACTTTAAATTCCCCTCAGAATTTCTTTGTCTGTTTGCCTTTTTCAAGGCCATACATCTTAGCAAGACTTTGATTCAGTGATCATAATATATTCATGATGATACATGCCACATAAGTTTCATTTTCTCTTTAAAGTAGTGCAATAATGAAAGTACTTCATTTAAGCATAAAATAAAAAGATAGGTCTCACCGTTCCTTTGCCTTTCCCTAAGTCACGCCCCAAATCACCGTCATCTCTACCGGTGGATGCCATCCTCCGCGATATCTGTTACGGCATTATTTAAACTTAATAAGCATTCTATCGGGGTTGCATCACATCTATAGCGTTGACGTTGACTCCTAGGGGTGACTCAAACATCTATGGATTTTCTTCATAAGGAACAGCAACATCTAATTAAAGAAAACAATAGAGAGTAGACTGCATAAGGATAACCCAACAGCTCTCCCTTAATGGACTGCAGCACTAGAGATAAACAGCAACAGCACAAGTGCTGTATCAATCCAAAATATCCAATAAGACAATAGAACAAGCAGCCGGCCAACAAGATCCCCTCTCCCCCATCACATAAAA
The DNA here is from genome assembly GCA_033032865.1 of Dactylorhiza incarnata. NCBI lineage: Eukaryota > Viridiplantae > Streptophyta > Magnoliopsida > Asparagales > Orchidaceae > Dactylorhiza > Dactylorhiza incarnata. The sequence goes on along the minus strand of JAWHQI010000184.1, from coordinate 267,119 downwards.
CATCACTAAGACAGCAGCTAGCCGATGGAGGTTCTCCTCCATAAATCAAATCAACAGTTGCTAGCAAAAAGGAACCCCTTAACAACAGCTAACTGGAAGGGGCCAAAACAGGAAAGAGTACTACAGGTATCCTCAACAATTGAAGAGGATAATATAATACAATAACAAAAATCCCCACATACATACCATAGAGCAATTGACCAAAACAAATTCTAAAACCAGGCATGCACCAAATCATCCACAACTGGCACAGTCATAGGAAGAAATAAAAGATAGCAGTTGATAGTTTCTTCTCCCTAAAACAGTGAACTGAAGCAAGAAAACCCCCCACCATCAGCCAAATCAAAACCAGTAGGGTATCATCAATATAACTAGTACTGCATATACTTTCCTCCCATGAATCCAACATCAACATAAAGGTTAAGAGGAGAAGAAAGAGAGAGACGAGAAGCTCACAACGATTTAGGGTAAAACCGAGGTCCTGCTTCGGCAAAAAGGAAACCCCAATCCAACAAAGCTCCAGTTCAACCAAAGCCACAAACGACTAATCCTTGAACAACACAAATTCCTACAGCTTTTGTTTTCTCAGGGCGATGAAGAGGAGAAAATTAGGCTGGAGAAGAAGCTCGGCACCGTGCCTTAAGGCGACCCCGTCGAGAAAGAACGAAGAAATGAAAGGATCGGGAGGTTTAGATAAGAGGAGTGAAGAGAACGCTGCTTATAATATGCCTCCACAGCTTAAACCCGCCGCTTAACCCAATGAAACCTTTTCTTATCCGCAGCCCATTTAAGCCAAGCCCTCTTTAATATTAAATGCCCATAAGCAGCTCATATACAAGCCTCTATTAGAATCCCAAATATTTTCAGCTATAAGGCAACCTCTTTATTAACTCCCCACATTATTACACTGAATTTAATATTTCATCATAGGGGATATTATAAAAATAAACTATAAGTGTTTTAAAACGAAATAAATAACTTACTAGGAAAAGGTGAACGTCACATCTCACAGGGACAAGTCTTCGAAAATGGGGTTTGGAAAGCTCAGCCAAAGGTGTCAATCTAAGTGCCTCTGGGTAAGGGGAGGGGGGGGGGGGGGGGGTCTTATTTATAGCTCAGCCTAACCCGACGACTATGCGACATTTGAGGGGATCTCGCCTGGCTTCGACGAGCATCGCCTATGTTCGCCCACCTTGGTGAGTATGAGGGGCTGCTCGCACATGCTCGCCTATACTCTCCTAGGCCTTCTACTGCTCCTGCTAGTCGAAGTGTCTTTAACCTCTGACTCCTGGCTTATGCTTTGACCTTTTGACTTTGACTTCTGCCTATGTGGCCTGAATCGGGTCCCACCCTCAAAGAATATGAGTTGTACAGATAACAAATCTGATCATGTAATCCAGTGCTCCATGTCAAATTTCATTTACAAAAAAGTTGTCTGGCAGAGCGGATCTCTGTAGTATCCATATCAAGGTCCAGATTAATTCGTGGCTAATCTGAAAGATTCATTAATTAATCTCATCCTTTTATATTTTTTCTTTAATAAAAAATTTATTCACCTTTAGATAAATTGGGAATCAATCCTCGAAGAGGACGCCAATCCGTTCCCCGAGTAACATTACTCTTACATCTCGCATTTTCAGCTGGGGACGACGGGCATCGAGGATATTGTTGCGCATGGTATTATTAAAACTTAAAATTGTTCATATTATGTTGTTGAGAACTTAAAAGTCATAAAATCTTTGTAAAATGTTAAGAAAACACGTGAATCGGCTACTCATACAACTCAGTCATCAATTTAATCGCAGTCGTCGGATTTCATCAAACTATGCATACATAATTCCAGAAAACTCAGCCAAGTTCATATCCTGCAACAACAACAAAAACCCAAAGTCGGCTAATTATGTTTGTTGAGTATCTTGCATTAAGAAGGAATTGAGCTGCATGTCGATAGATTGTTAGCTTTTCTCATGGCGGACCCCTCCCCCCAGGGGCGGATCTAGGGGGGGGGGGGGGGGGGGGGGGGGCGGAGGGCCCCCCCCTAAGAATTTTGCAAAAATATTATGAGATTTGGATTCCCCTCATCGAGCCAATGAATTTTGACTACTTATACGTCAAAAACGATGTCCGAATGAGGGAGAAATGTCTCCAAGAAAATAGAGATTTTCATTTTTTACGAGAGAAAAACGATGCTTGACCCCCCTTCTACGAAGCCGCTGCCATTTTGATCCTCCCTGCTTCGATTCCCGCAAGCGTGCAGCGGACTCTACGCCAGTAGACGAACACAAAAACGTTTGCGTCATCTACAACAAGAATGTCGACGTCGGCCTCCCAGCAAGGCCGACGTGTCCGTTCCCTGCATCTGCCATCTCCTGTGCCTCCACGATCCTTATCGTCATCGACGAAGACATCCATTTGGTAAACAACACATTTGTCAAGGGAAAGCAACAACGCTCGTCATTCTGTTTTCATTCTATCGTGGTCCTGTCGTCCCCAGCCACAGCTGAAGCCTCCATCAATCTCCCCTTTCGGCGCCCAACGACTCTTGCTCGCTACTCACGAGATCATTTATGATCGAATCCGCTCAATCACTTGCGTGTGTCGTTCTTGCTGACCGCACGGGGAAGAACTGTCATTTCTTCATGAGCCGCCCGCTACTCGTTCCATCGAGCTCAGCCCCTTTTGGGAAACCGTGTCAACCCATCAATCGGCCCGCAGTTTTCTATCACGGACGCACTACCACCGCGACCCATTATAGCTCTGACCCTTGTTCTGCCGGCCTTGTAAAACTACTTGTTTCAAGCATAATCAGGTATAGTAGGAAATTTAACAAAGCTCAGGTCATCCGCTCTGTTGCAGCCTTGTAGGATCCGCAGAAATCCGGCTCCTTTACTACTTCACCTCGGGTAAAAACTCACTTCAATTGAAATTTTTGTTGATTTCTCTATGCTCAGTTTTTTTATTGCAACAAATTCATTATTGTTTGATCAATTTTTCATTGTAATTTTAATTTGTATATTGAAATAACATCTATATGATTGTTTGTCTCGTTTTTTTATTAAAAATAGAGGTTTTTTTTATCAAAAATGTATTTTTTATATTTAATACATTACAAACAACAACAACAACACTCAAAGCTTTTATCCCGCTATAGTGAGGTCGGTTATATGGATCCTTTGTCGAGCTTCTACCATCTAAGTCGAGCTTCTCCCATCTTCTCTGCAATTGGTGCTACTCCTGTCTTCTCCCTGATACATTCATTCCTAATTTTAACCAGTCTTGGGTGTCCACACATACACCTAAGCATTCTCATCTCCGCAACTCCCATTTTTTGCTTATGTACACAATTCACTGCCCAACACTCAGAATCATAGAGCATCGCTGGTCTAATTGCAGTACGGTAAAACTTGCCTTTAAGTTGTAATGGTACGATCACATAAGATCTCTGACGCGCCTCTCCATTTCAACCAACCCGCTTTGATTTTATATTTAATACACTATATTAAAAAAAATTTGCTTCACCTTTTGATTGAGCCCCCTATTCAAAATTCCTGGATCCGCCCCTGCTCCCCCCTTGAATCGTTCCTGTGTAATCTGTCATTGTCACGTGCCACCCACTCAACGCGGCGTCGACCAACAGATGCTCGGCTTTGCAACACCGCCCTCTCCATCACATTCTTCCCCGTTCTATATTGATTCCCGACCGATCGGCATTTTCCTTCGCACCCGAACCCCATATATATATATAGAAAATACCAAAGGATTGGTTGGCACAATTTTTGGCATGATTCAATAGAGGTAGAATAAAAGACTCTTTTCAAATTTGATATTGAGAAATAACCATCTTATATAATTAAACAACACGCCCCAAGTAAAATTAGTATTTATTTTTTCGAAAAAATAAAATAACCAAAAATATCTAAAAGCTATATAGATGCCAAAATATTTAAGCCGTAAGTTCGTTAAAGACAGGGTAAAAATCGTATCAGTTTCTGAGGTTTCCTTGAACTTCTCATATAGGGGCTTTGTTTAGCCCTTAAATTGCACTAAAAATGAAATCGGATGTTGACCAAAAAGATGAAAATGATGCAACTTAAAATTTTAAGAATTAAACTGACATTACCTTGTAACCTAGCTTAGATGATTGAAATGATTTTTACCCATTAAAGATATATTATTTAATAGAAGAAGAATATTTCAAAAAACATAAAGATAAAATCTCTTAATCAAATTTAAAATCAATTAGTTATATGAGAAAATTAAAGGTTCCAGATTAATGTTAAGTTAACAAGGGTTATTAAGTTAAAAAGGAGTTCATGAACTCCTTTTTTTTGAACAAAGTGTTGTGAGAATGAGTTGTTGAGTCAAAACTCACTTTGATACCATGCTAAAACATAAGAATGCAACAAGATAAATGATCCCAATAAATTCACAATGGTCAGTTCGGACCAACAAAACCATGACCTCAATTGTCCCGCCGAGATCATTCCCCATCAAGTCCAATTTCGCACGATTCTGAGTCTGTTTGACATCCAAACAAGCGTCGGAAGGTTTCTCGTGTAGGGAGTGGCGCCTACCAACTATATATCCCAAAACCCCGGAGTGTCAGAAAAGACACTACTAACTCCTTTATTATTATCAAGCAGGACAGGTCAAATTGTTCTCATGGCTCCATCGCACTAAATCGTGCCCGAAACTCCCATGTACTCATGCCCAGAGCTAACCCGAATGCGCCCGGGAGGCACCACATCCAACACCTGGATGGCAGGCCACACCCAACAAACTCCTCCTGGAACGCCATCCAGGGGGATCGAACCCATGACCTCTCCCCCGACTCTGATACCAATGTAGGGAGTGGCGCTACCAACTATCTAAAAACCCCGGAGTGTTAGGAAAGGCGCTACCAACTCCTTTATTATTATCAAGCAGGACCGGTCAAATTGTTCTCATGGCTCCCTCGCACTAAACCGTGCCTAGAACTCCCTGTACTTATGCCCAGAGCCAACCCGTCTCCCTTGCACTAAACCATACCATGGAGTTACCATGCACCAATGCCAGGAGCCATCCCGGGTGCGCCCGGAAGGCACCACATCCAACACCTGGATGGTGGGCCACACCCAACAAACCCCCTTGGAAGGCCATCCAGGGGGATCGAACCCATGACCTCTCCCTCGGCTCTGATACCACTGTAGGGAGTGGCGCCTACCGACTATCCCAAAACCTAGGAGTGTTAGGAAAGGCGCTACCAACTCCTTTATTATTATTATCAAGCAGGACCGGTCAAATTGTTCTCATGGCTCCCTCGCACTAAACCGTGCCCGGAACTCCCCTGTACTCATGCCCAGAGCCAACCCGACTCCCTTGCAATAAACCGTACCATGGAGTTACCATGCACCAATGCCAGGAGCCAACCCGGGTGCGCCCGGGAGGCACCACATCCAACACCTGGATGGCGGGCCACACCCAACATCTCGGGGTTCCCGTCCTTGGCCAGTCATGCACCCTGATCGAGCGCAACTGCAAAAGGGGTGGCGGGCTCTGCAAGTGCCCCTCATTCTGACGGCCTTTCGGCCACCAAAAATACTCAGGAGAGCACCCCAGGCCGCTGATGCCTGTGGGTGCCCCCTTTCTCCTTCCATCTTCTCTGAAATGCCTCCAAATCGCCATTGATAGTGATTTGGATCCATAATTTTGGGAGTTCATATCTTCCTCATTGTTTAGCAAAACTTTGATATGAAAGAGGCGTTTGATTGCCTCTGAAAAATGTTACGAAATATGTTATTCAATTGAAGGTTTTGGTGGAGCTTCCATTCCACCCAAACGAGCCTTTAATTTGTTAGTGCGTGCCAGATTTCTGGACCTCTGATCGAGAGAATGTCATGAACATCAGAGTCTTGGTGACCAGACGAAGCTTCGCTGAAATTTTCGTTAAGTTTTGAGAATTTTCATTTTTTCTGCAAGGCGACCGCTGTCACCACCCGCCCCAACTTCGGCGAACCTGATCGGGCAGCAGGAGGGGGGAAAACTTGTACAACCCTCATATTTGCCGAGTTGACGTGGCCCGGTGCAGCTAGAGGGCGCAGTCGATTGACCCATCGGAGGTCGTCTAGACCGAAAAGAGAAAGCCCGTGGTGGCAGACTTCCTTGGACGAGTGGACCTTGGGTCCACTCGCCCAAGGCCCCAGGCGAGTGGACCATTGGTCCACTCGCCCGAGTGGGGGGGGGGGGGGTGTTGAAATTGTTGAAGTGGAAGTGAAGGAGGCTTTTGGACCTGGGCGGTCTGGGAGGAGGTCGGGCGGTCTGACGTGACCGCACGACCTGGCGGTCTGCATCTGCGGTCTGGCTGATCTAAGCCTAGCTGCGATCTCCTGGCTTGATCGCTGGTATGGGTTCAAGGAGGCTGAAGATGGAGGTTGCGCGGTCTGTGCATGACCGCGTGGCGCGCTGTCCTCCTCAAGGCTGTGGTGGTCTGGTGTGACCGCACAGTTGATCCAGGTTCTCTCCGGAATGCGGTCTGGTAGCTGACCGGGCTTTCTGCGGGTATTCGCGGACTAAGGGTCTTAGTCGCGCGGTCTCAGTTCGCGGTCTCAGGAGGAGACTGGTATGCGAGCTGGTTGCTGTTCGCGGTCTCAGAAGGAGATCAGCATGCGGGCAGGAGTTCGCGATCTGATGGCGAACTGACTGTGTTCGCGGTCTCGTACAAACACAGGTGGTGAATAGCTTCGGGCGGTCTGGCGAGCTCTTTGTGGAGTCGCGGTCTGCTGTGAGAGTGGCGGTCTCTCATGGCGACATTGAAGCTGGTGGATTCACCAAAAATGAAGCAGAAGTTATGTTGCTGATCGCGCAGTGTGACCGGTCAGGTCGCGCGGTCTGGGGGGTGGTGATCCTATCTCTAGGGTGGTGACCAGATCAGGTCTCACGCCTATAAATAGGAGCCACTGTTGCAGCAAAAAAAAGACACACCAAGTGTAAGCTGAGTTCGCTCTTGTTCTCGCGGTCTGTTTATTTCTGACCGGGCGGTCTCTGATTGAACTCTTATTGTGCAGCTTCTGCGGATAGTGTGGGCAGCAGCGATCACCTCTTCCTCTGAAAGTGTTCGGGCGGTCTGCGGCTTGGAGTTGTGGTGCTGGAGTTCGGGAGAATCAGGAGGTCGGAAGAAGGGAGCGGTCTGCGCAGCGGTCTGGTGGTGTTCTGTGGTCGGCAGAGAGTTGCGGTCTTGCAACTGGCAGAGATCGCAGGGGAGGTCGCGCGGTTTGGGCGGTCTCCAGTTATCCTCAGTTCTTTGTATTTCTCTTTGGAGTTTTGTGCTGACGAAATCATGTCTCGTCAAGCATGTCTTGCCCTGTAATTGAAGTTTGCTATCAATAAAGATCGTTTGTTTGCCTAAGATTGTTTCTGGTTGTTTTGGCTTGTATCTCTAGTTGTTATTCCTGCTTGCTCTCACAAGATTCGAGAAATTTTCACATGGTATCAGAGCCAGGTTGGAGTGGATAGAGCAGTGAATAACTTAGAGTAGCCATCGCCTTTGTGAAGAAGGAACCAGAGGAAGAACAATGGAAGGTAGATTTGCAAGAGGTCTTGGGATTGAGATGCTTACATCGACTAACTTTAAGAAGTGGAAGTCGTTTATGCAGAGCTATCTTCTAGGGGAGGACCTCTGGGAGGTTGTTGGAGGAGATGCGACAGAAGAGGTGAAGGCAACAAAAGCGGGTGACAATGGTCCGGCCGTGAGGGCGTGGAGAAAGACCAATGCTAAGGCCGAGTTCACTTTGAAGCGTGCCATTTCACCTGATCTATTTGATCACATTTTAGGATGTGGATCAGCTGCCGAGATCTGGAGAGCCCTGGATGGGTTGTTTAACAAGAAGAATGTAGCGAGACTACAGTTCTTAGAGAATGAGCTGGCAAGGTCGGCTCAGGGTGATCTTTCTATCTCAAGTTTCTTTCTGAAGATGAAGAACCTCTGCGCTGAGATATCAGCACTGGATCCTGATGAGCCAATTTCTGAGGCGAAACTGAAGAGGCACATCATCCGCGGCCTGCGGAAGGAATATGTGGCCTTTGTGACGTCGGTGCAGGGTTGGGCTAATCAGTCGTCTCTGATAGAGCTGGAGAATCTTCTAGCATCGCAGGAAAGTCTGGCAAGGCAGATGGCGGGGGTGTCCGTGTCTGGGGGAGATGGCGAGGTTCTCTTCTCAGGGAAGAAGAAGAAGTGGGATAAGAAGAAGAAGACCGATGGAGGCTATGGGCCTTCAACTTCTGGACAGCAGGAGAGGGGCTATCCTCCTAAGGCTGAGGAGAAGAAGAAGAAGGAAGGTTTCAAATACTACAAATGCGGGAAGGTTGGGCACTTCAAGAAGGACTGCAAGCTGAATACTCAGCCAGGGCATGCTGCTGAGAAGGAGGAAGCACCGACCAGGCAGGTTGATGGAGGATGGGGAGGAGCCTTCTCGGCTTCTATTGGAGCCTCGGTTCCTATCAACTATCAGGAGGACTGGATCGTGGACTCGGGGTGTGGTCATCACCTCACTGGGGATGGGTCGAAGCTTTCTTCAGTGGAGCCCTACACAGGTAATAATGCTATCATTACTGCAGATAATACTGTGCATGCAGTCGAGAAGGTCGGGGTTGTTTCCTTGGGCAGTGATAGAGGGCCATTAACCTTGAAGAGTGTCAATCATGTGCCCGGTATGAGGAAAAACCTCTTCTCCGTGACCAACGCTGTTGACGCTGGGTATCACGTTCTGTTCGGCCCAACAGAAGTGAAATTTCTACGTAATGTAGAGGCTGTGAAGGCCGAGGTCGTCCATGTCGGGAGGAGAGCGAAAGACTTGTTCGTTTTATCGACAAGTTCTTATGTCGACAAGATGAAGACGAATGATGGTGCCGTGATATGGCATGAGAGGTTGGGGCACGTAGGGATGGATAAGCTGAAAGCTATGGCGGTGAGAGGTCTGGTCAAGGGCCTGCCAAATCTATCTTCCTACGGTGAAGGTCATGTTTGCGAGGGATGTCAGTTCGGCAAGTCTCATCGAATGCCGTTTGATAAGTCGCAGACAAGGTGTAGTGTGCCGTTGGAGTGCATCCACGGTGACTTGATGGGACCAACTGCTACCCCAAGCCTCGGAGGCAGCAGGTATATGCTGGTGTTGATCGATGATTACACCAGATATATCTGGGTTTATTTCCTGAAGGAGAAGGCGGAGGCGTTTGCCAAGTTTGTGGAGTTCAAGGAGCTCGTGGAGGGTCGGGTGAATCTGCGGATCAAGAAGCTGAGGACGGACAACGGAGGGGAGTTCACCTCTGCTGAGTTCTCCAGTTTTTGCAGGAAGGCAGGCATCCGGAGGGAGCTCACTTGTGCTCATACTCCACAACAGAACGGAGTTGCAGAGCGGAAGATCCGTCATCTGACGGAAACCTGCAAGTGTTGGCTGCATGCCAAGAGTATCCCAAAGTCCTTCTGGGCGGAGGGAATGTCTTGTGCTGCCTACGTCATCAACAGGATGCCTCTGAGCCCCATCAACATGTTAACCCCGCATGATATGATGTTCAAGGAGAAGCCAAGCGTGGCACACCTTCGGGTGTTTGAATCCACCTGCTATATGCACGTTCCAGATGCGCTTCGTACGAAGCTAGAAGCGAAAGCAAGGAAGCTAGTCTTCGTGGGATACGATGAGCGCAAAAAGGGATGGAAGTGCATGGACCCGGAGACGCGGAGGTTTGTTGTATCTCGCGACGTCGTGTTCGATGAGGTGACATCTTACAAGGGGTCTTCTGATGTGGAGCTACCAGAAAGCAGGATGGAAATGCTAGAGAAAGCTGTGGAGGATCTTCAGGTGGAGCTACCTGTGTCACCAGGTGGTCCATCAGTTTCTAGTTCTGAGACGGAGGCTTCTGGTTCAAGGAGCAGGGGGAGCGGTGCTCCTAGCACGTCTGTAAGGGGAGCTAGAGAAGAAGCAGCTGGAGACAATGCGGTTCAGGGGAATGAGCTGAGGAGGTCGAAGCGAGCGATCACCGCCCCTGATCGCTATACAGGAGGAAACGCAGTGAGCTTTGTCTCATGTTTCTTCGCTGGTCCCTTGGATGTGAGGGAGCCGTCGAGCTTTGAGAAGGCCAGAGGTGTGAAGGAGTGGGATATTGCGATGCAAGAGGAGATGGAAGCTCTCGAGAAAAATGAGACCTGGTCTCTAGTGCCCAAGCCAAAGGGCACCACTCCGGTGACATGCAAGTGGGTCTACAAGCTCAAGAAGAAGGCTGACGGCAGTATCGAGCGGTACAAGGCTCGCCTTGTGGCTCGGGGGTTCTCGTAGCAATACGGTGAGTACTATGAGGAGACATTCAGTCCGGTGGCAAAAATGACTTCAGTTCGGTTTATCATTGCCTTGGCGGCATTCAATGGATGGAAGATTTGGCATCTCGACGTCAAGAACGCCTTCTTGTACGGCGAGATCGACAAGGATATCTTCATGGTCCAGTCGCCAGGCTTTGTGTCTGAGGATTTTCCGGAGCATGTCTGCAAGCTGAAGAAGGCCCTGTATGGGTTGAAGCAAGCGCCGAGGGCATGGTACGGGAAGATCGCAGAATATCTCCTATTCTGTGGATTTGTTGCTTCAGACTCAGACTCAAGCTTGTTCGTCAAGAAGAGCGGGGAGCTTCAAGTCATCGTGCTGCTTTATGTCGACGATATGATCGTGACGAGGAACTCGAAGGAGGAAGTAGCACAGCTACGGGCCGAGTTGTCTATCAGGTTCGAGATGAAGGACTTAGATGAGCTTCACCATTTCCTTGGACTTGAGGTGCAGAGGAAGGAAAGTGGAGTGCTGGTGTCCCAGGCTGGATATGCGGAGCGAATCGTGGAGCGATTCGGCATGAAGGAAGGGAAGTGCATCTCTACACCTCTGGAGAAGGCTATGAAGCTTCAGAAGGATGAGGGGAGGATTATGCAAGATCCGTTGGTGTTCCGAGCTCTGGTTGGGAGCTTGATCTATCTGACGATCATGAGGCCGTATATTGCATATGCAGTAGGCAGAGTGAGTCGGTATATGGCGGAGTCACGGGTACCTCATCTGCTAGCGGCCAAGAACATTCTAAAGTATGTCAAGGCGACCTCGGACATGGGTCTCTTATACAGGAGGGATGCGGGCTTCGAAGTGCATGGATACATGGATGCTGATTACGAGAGAGATTCGGATGATCGGAAGTCGACATCTGGATTCGTCTTCATGGCGGGCCCTACGGCTATATCATGGTGCAGCAAGAAGCAGGATTCCGTATCGGTCTCCACCACAGAAGCGGAATACAAGGCTTCGACCTTGGTAGCTCAGGAAGCCATCTGGCTTAGGAGGTTGGTGGGAGACGTCCACAAGGAGGTTTGGGAGCCGACTTTGCTACGCGGTGACAACGAGAGTGCTCTCAAACTGGTAACCAATCCAGTTTGTCACGCGAGGACCAAGCATATCGAGATCGAGCATCACTTCATACGGGAGAAGGTGCTGGAGGGATCTCTTTCGGTCGGGCATGTGCGGAGTGCGGACAATGTCGCAGACATCTTCACAAAGGCGCTGGCAAAGGGTCCGTTCACACGGCTAAGGGAGCTACTTGGGTTGGTTTCCACTTCCCACTTCAAGGGGGAGTGTTGAAATTGTTGAAGTGGAAGTGAAGGAGGCTTTTGGACCTGGGCGGTCTGGGAGGAGGTCGGGCGGTCTGACGTGACCGCACGACCTGGCGGTCTGCATCTGCGGTCTGGCTGATCTAAGCCTAGCTGCGGTCTCCTGGCTTGATCGCTGGTATGGGTTCAAGGCGGCTGAAGATGGAGGTTGCGCGGTCTGTGCGTGACCGCGTGGCGTGCTATCCTCCTCAAGGCTGTGGTGGTCTGGTGTGACCGCACAGTTGATCCAGGTTCTCTCCGGAATGCGGTCTGGTAGCTGACCGGGCTTTTTGGGGGTATTCGCGGACTAAGGGTCTTAGTCGCGCGGTCTTAGTTCGCGGTCTCAGGAAGAGACTGGTATGCGAGCTGGTTGCTGTTCGCGGTCTCAGAAGGAGATCAGCATGCGGACAGGAGTTCGCGATCTGATGGCGAACTGACTGTGTTCGCGGTCTCGTACGAACACAGGTGGTGAATAGCTTCGGGCGGTCTGGCGAGATCTTTGGGGAGTCGCGGTCTGCTGTGAGAGTGGCGGTCTCTCATGGCGACATTGAAGCTGGTGGGTTCACCAAAAATGAAGCAGAAGTTATGTTGCTGATCGCGCAGTGTGCCCAGTCAGGTCGCGCGGTCTGGGGGGTGGTGATCCTATCTCTAGGGTGGTGACCAGATCAGGTCTCACGCCTATAAATAGGAGCCACTGTTGCAGCAAAAAAAAGACACACCAAGTGTAAGCTGAGTTCGCTCTTGTTCTTGCGGTCTGTTTATTTCTGACCGGGCGGTCTCTGATTGAACTCTTATTGTGTAGCTTCTGCGGATAATGTGGGCAGCAGCGATCTCCTCTTCCTCTGAAAGTGTTCGGGCGGTCTGCGGCTTGGAGTTGTGGTGCTTGAGTTCGGCAGAATCAGGAGGTCGGAAGAAGGGAGCGGTCTGCGCAGCGGTCTGGTGGTGTTCTGTGGTCGGCAGAGAGTTGCGGTCTTGCAACTGGCAAAGATCGCAGGGGAGGTCGCGCGGTTTGGGCGGTCTCCAGTTATCCTCAGTTCTTTGTATTTCTCTTTGGAGTTTTGTGCTGACGAAATCATGTCTCGTCAAGCATGTCTTGCCCTGTAATTGAAGTTTGCTATCAATAAAGATCGTTTGTTTGCCTAAGATTGTTTCTGGTTGTTTTGGCCTATATATCTAGTTGTTATTCCTGCTTGCTCTCACAAGATTCGAGAAATTTTCACAGGGGGGCGAGTGGACCTAGGGTCCACTCGACCCAGGCAGCTGGGCGAGTGGACCAAGGGTCCACTCGCCCGGAGGGTTGAGTGGACCGTGAGGTCCCCTCGCCCAATCAGGGTGGTGGACCTCGGTCCACTCATTCGACCCACGGCAAGAGGCGAGTGGAGGTCTCGTTCTCCACTCGCCCCTCCTCCAGTTCTGGTCGTTCAGGTTCGTGGTTGAGATGCGGATAGTAGAATTTTGGCTATCTGCGGCCCAATTTTGGGAAGTCTATAAATAGACCTCCATTGGCACCTTGGGAAGAGTTGGTCTCCCCCTTCCCTCGCGTGTGTCTTGTGAGCAAGCACTAGCCCCCCCTCCCTCCCGTTAGTGAAGGTTTACGGTGAGGTGGTCCTTAGTGCCCTCCAAGGTACCCAGGCTCAGCATTGGCTTGGGAGGGGAAGCTCTCTTTGAAGTTTCGTGTGTGTGGTGGGACCTCCACACTGCAGCTTAAGGGGTTCGTTTTTGGACTCAAGTGTTCTTCAAGGGTAAGGTCTTTCGGTTCTCAGCAACTGGTCAAGGGTTCTAGCTCGGGTCAAGTAAGGGTATGCTGCATCCCCCTTTCGAATGTCGAGACCAGTTATCTGGTTTCAACATTCTGGTGCGGTGAGCGTAGAGGCAGCTAGTTCGAAATACCCTAAGCAAGTCTCATGGCTGGAAGCGATGAGCCGGGGAACTCGCCCCCACCAGCGAGTACGTGAAGAAGAGTAGCCTTGAAGAGTTCAAGAAGTCGGTTCTGGAGCTTATGCGAGTCGCACTCCCCCCTCACGGTGAGTGCTCGACACCACCCGCACCCGTGCTCGCCTTGCCATCTCCGATGGAGACGGGGCAAGCACATCGGCAAGAAAAGGGGTTAGCCCCAGAGGAGGGCTTGGGTCTCCAAGTGAGAGTGCTCTTCAACAGCTCTCCTGGGACCGGCTATCCTAGTGAGGAGGCAGTGAGAACGCCTTCGATTCACCAGGGAGGATGAGGGAGTCCCTTCTGCGAGATGATCACCTCGGCTCCCATTCCAGACTGGTTTAGCGAGCCCGCCATGTCTTACTGCGTAGGGAAGGACGGCCCTCTCCAGTACCTCCAGTGGTTTGAAGACATGGTCTCGATCAGGCAGATGACGGACGCCTCCAAGTGCAGGATCTTCGCCATCACTTTCAAGGGAGAGGCAAAAGACTGGTTCCACCAGCTCCCATCAGGTACCATCTACATCTTCAAGGACCTGCGTCGGAGTTTCTTGTTGAGGTTCTCCACCTCGAAGAAGGGGAGGAAGGGGCGGAGTCCCTATTCTTGATTCAACAAAAGCACGGGGAGACGCTGGGAAGCTACGCAGATCGGTTCCAGGAGCAGTTCCTCCGCCTCCAGGTTGACCAGAGAAGCAGGAGGGACTAGGAGAAAGAGAAGGAATAAGAATACAAAGAAGATGGAGGAATTAATGAAGGAGATGACCAAGGTGCATGTGGCCGAGTAAGCACGAGAAAGCGCATTGTAATGGTATGTAATCTATTTATAATGTATCGAAAGTAGTTAAAGATAACATCTAGGTCGAGTCCCCGACTAGAGACCATTCACCGGGCTCAATAACACCGGCAGATGGGAGGCTCATCGGGTCGACTCGCTATGTGCTAATTGGTTTGGGAAAGTGTTGAGTTCCTCTGCCTCTAGGTAAGCTAAGCACTTAGGACGTGGACGGGTACTCCGCTACCCATTTGGTAAGATCCCCAACTAGAGACCATTCACCGGGCTCAATAATGCCGGCATATGGGAGGCTCATCGGGTCGACTCGCTGCAGGTAAAACCTCAGGAAGGATGATTGGTTTGGGAAGGTGTTGAGTTCCTCTGCCTCCAGGTGAGGTAAGCACTTAGGACGTGGACGGGTACTCCGCCCTCAATTGGTAAAATCCCCGACTAGAGACCATTCACCGGGCTCAGTAATGCCGGCAGATGGGAGCCTCATCGGGTCGACTCTCTACGTGCTAATTGGTTTGGGAAGGTGTTGAGTTCCTCTGCCTCCAGGTGCTAAGCCCCTTGGACGTGGACTAGTTCTCCGCCCCCAATTGGTTTGGGAAGTTGTTGAGCTCCTCTGCCTCCAGGTAAGCTGAGCACCTAGGACGTGGACGGGTAGTCCGCCTCAACTGGTAAGAACCCCAACTAGAGACCATTCATTGGGCTCAGTAATGCCGACAGATGGGAGGCTCATCAGGTCGACTCACTACGGGCAAGACTTCAGAAAGGGTAATTGGTTTGGTGACGCGCGATTTCAGCACCGCTAATTAGCAAGCGCGAATGCGGTACGACGACAGTGCACCGGTCATTGTCAAGTAATAAAAGTAGGGAGGAATTCCCCGAATATCGTTCTCAAAGGAATGCAGGATGTGGTGATAAGAAAATAGAGTGAATCGATTGTTACACGAGCGAATAGAACAAGGGCGTTGTGATGGTGTCCTAAGCTATTGCAGAAATAAGAAATGCGGGTCAAAACTCTGCTTCGCAAGGCGGGATGGATGCAACGGCCGCGATGCCGTGCTTCAGAAGGCGCGTGGACGGAAAGTAACTGTGACGATTGAGGGTCGCACACACCTCTTCGCAAAGTGGGGGTGAGTGCAGCGGCCGCGATGCCGTGCTTTGGTATGTGGGTGAAATGGCTACAGTGCGGGGGTTTGTGAGGGTCGAAGGCACCTCTTCACTCTCACTTCTAGCTTTTGCTAGAGTGAGCTAGCTAGAACGCGTGTGTGGAAGTGGAGTGGAGGCGGAGCGCATCACAACAAAGCATCAAATGAAGAACGAAACAAGAAAAAGCTTCTATTCATAGACAAATAGAAAGCAATCAAGTTCATTACAACAATCAAAAGTACATTTCCAAAAAGAGAGAGGGTAGAGGAAACCACGAGATGAGAAGCCTCGCCGTAGATCTTGGTCGGAATAGGGGGTCGTCACGCCTCCTCCGAGCTCAGTCCTTGATTGCTTCCGGGGTTCAGAGGCTGTCACTGCCTCTAAACATCATCCGTCTTCTTCTCAGAGCTGGGTCTCTTCCACTTAGCTCAATGGAGATGTCTCACCTTCAAATGCTTGTTGTAGATGGCGGAGAATGCTTCTAGGACCCTTGATGGAGCTTCGGATCGATGGATGAAGCTTTCCCAAGGAAGTGGATGGATGGATGGAGCTTGGAGAGGGAAAATGGCGGAAGCTTGCGGAAGAATCCGCGCCCAACTGTGCTGGCTTGCCCTAAAATCGCGGAGCCGGTCTTTAAATACGGAGCAGAGAAAATACAGCGCACGATCAGGGGCGCACGACCAGTGGTCGTGCGCGAAGGGATGCTTATGATCGTGCGCGGCCAACCTGCAGCAGAGGGAAAGATAGGGAATTAATGCACGGGCAGTGGCGCACGACCAGTGGTCGTGCGCTTGATCGTGCGAACAGCTTTGTCTGGTAAGGGGAATTAACGCACGGTCAGTAGTCGTGCGCCTGATCGTGCGCGAAGGAAAACGCACGATCAGTGGCTTTTTAGGCTAAAATTCCCCCCAAACCATTCCGAGCGTTCACATGATCATTGCACCTGCAGCAAACTCAAACATACCCGCTGGGGTATAGAAACAAAGCTCCCCAACGACATAAATATGCACTAAAAAGAATAAAAGGAAACCATCCAAGATAACACACAGAACTAGGCTATGGAAGGTACTATCTACGCAAATGAACAACTAGACCAATATGATCAATAATCATCCTAATATGCAGTACCTATGCATGATAATAAGCCCAAATGAGTTCTAAAACATGTATATAATGGAGACTCATCACACCCCAGACTTAACCATTTGCACGTCTCGGGCAAACTACTCAGCTCTCATGTCGGAACAATTGGATGTTAGAGTGTGAATGAGCGGTGGAGACTCATGCGAAGTCGCATGCTCACGTGCGTAGAAATACATTAGAATAGAATTTAACTCAAGATTATATTTAACTATTTCTAAAACAGTAATTTAAAATCTATTTTACTTGGATGGTGAATCTCGGTGAATCTTTCGGTCGCGCATAAGGGAAAATAGCGTGACTAATGAGTAGAGTATTACTTGAATCAGAGCTCGGGACAATCTCCTAAGAAATCCATCAAAGTCGGTGTCCATAGGCTTGCAAGTTCGCACTCTCTCCACTGCGTGAGATGACTCATATCTAAAGTAAACAGGACTTATAGGTTAAGATTTGGCTTAGGTTGAGTTTGGGCTAGATGAGTAGAAGGACGATGGGAATCGCACTCAACATAACCCGAGCACTCAAGAGAATTACAATCACCAATTCAACATTTTCAAGAACTACACAACACCCCCAGACTTCAACTGAACACTAGGTGCGTGCTAAGCCAAACATAATTTGTTTTTGTCGAGAGAAAGTAATTGAAAGTTCTTTTTGAACAAAATTTTTCTTTTTTTTCTTCTCTTTTCTCTTCTCGACAGAATTTCTTTTTGTAGGCACAATAAAAACTTCTCCTTCAGCTATTCCAAGGCTACCATACACCACAGAGATAACACCAAATGTGATCGATAAATAAATTTCTTTCAGCTCATTTGTTGGTGCGAACATAGGTTTGGCCTTATGGCTTTGGTGAAATTTTAGTGGAGCTAAACAAGGAGGAAAGTTAGGCTCAAGTGGGCTTGCAAAGGTGATTACGTTGGTAAGGATTTCAAAAGCACAAACGGATCAAGAAATGACCTATATCACACTTTATAACGAGTACTTCAACGCAATCGTTTCAAGAGTCGCCTAGTGCAAGTTCTAGCCACCGAGAAAGGTTGTCCTTCCTTCCGACCCTAGTAATAAGCTACTACTAGTCCAGCTACACTCGACCTTATGCTACCGTTAGATTCACCGGATTCACCACTAAAGTAAAATAAATTGCAGCTACTATAATAGAAATAATTAAATTATAACTTTGAATTTTATTCTACTATAATTGAATTTCTAGGCGTGACGGGAGCACTCGACTAGAGCACTACTCGAGTCGACATTTTTCTCTACTCCTCACTCATACACTAGCAATCCAATTCTTACGAGCGGGGAACCTCGCAGCAATATCCAAAAAGCGCGCGTGATCAAGTGCGCGTGAACTAGGTGCAAACGGATGCAATGTGTGCAAATTTTTTTTTAAAAATCCTAACTCAGCACATTCTAACATGCTATGCAAAGTGCGTGCACATGCACAGCTCGAACTCTCCCCCAGACTTGATCAAAACTAAATAAAATAGAGAATTCAGGAATACGAAAAATAGGGGTAGAGAGGACCTATGCTCATAAATGAGCATGCCAGAAGTGCGGTAATTCCTTCTTTAAATTTTCTCCTTCCTCAACTATCACGCGAGAGCTTCAACCTATGATGTTAGCAAAAAGGAAATAACAGAACATAAAAGAAATTAAAAGGCAAACGGAACCGGGTGGTTCCCATGGGTTGTCTCCCAAGAATCCCTTTTGCTTAACTGATGGAGACGACGACCCACAGCGGGACGACGATGATAAAGATTTGCCAACCAAAGATTTGCGTCGCAACAAACATTTTGATGAATGCCTGTACCGTTACAACCTCCGCCCGCGGGGCAAGAAATAATAAATTAATAATTATAATTATCTAATTATAATTATTAATTATTTTAGTGACATATTTATGTGGTATTTTATTTCATTCTTATTGTGTTTTATTTGTTTTGTCTTAAACATTTAATGACGGGCTGCATGTAGCCGTTTATTTTTTATTTGGTAAGTATTGTCATGTAGGCCTATAAATAGGCCTCCTTGTAAGAGCATTAAGTATTGATGAATGAAATAAGATTTGAAATCTCCTAACTATTCTCCCCTCTTGAAATTTTCGAATTTCCTCTTGCCTTCGTCTCTTTTCTTTCCAAAACTTCTCTCTCTCCTTTTCTCCCTAGGGTTCGGTCCACCCTCTCCCTCTCTTTGTTCTAGCCGACCACCCCCCTCTCTTCCTCCAAAAACCGAGCAGCACCCCCCCTTAAGGAGTCGCCGGCCACCACTCTCCTCACCAAAACAGCCCGACCATCATTCTCCTCGAGGATAGCCGGCCGATTGCAAGGAACAAAACACGCTAGGCTACGTGGAACTTGTTACGACGTGAAGCGGACAAGGCGATTAAGTTTTCCATCCAACGACGCAACTCCGGTGGATCCGGGAACGAGCGATCCGAGCGGCTTGAGAATATTATCTCTCAAGCGGGGTAACGAATTTCCACTCAAAGAGATTTCTTTTCCCTAGATATTCTTGTGGTGGACAGCGTTGGCGTGATTTTCGACAGCAGCGAAGCTTCGTGGTTTTCTACGAACGATTTGTGAATTTTCTTTTTAATTTCATTTAAGTTCGAGAGGATTGGCGAGCCTCGTTTTCTTTTGTTGGGAGAGATCTACCATTTTTTGATCGCACGTTTTCGGTAGATCTCTTTTGGTACAACATCGCTCGATCGGGTCGGGTGGATCCTTTTAGCCTGAGAAGATATTGGCCCCTAGCCTTTATTGTATCTTAATACTGTGTGGCTACCCGCTCTTAGCATCTTTTGATAATTTTGCATAACGTGCGTAGTGAATATTTGGGAGTGCCCATAATTATTTTGAGCGTAGCAAGGGGAAATTATCATCTTATAACGTTCACGCGCACAAGCCTGCATCATTAACGTCCTTAAGGTGGACTAAATACTTGTATTAAAGCATAGTTCATAAAGTCTAGGAATAAGCAAAAGCTAATAAATCCTAATTATTATTACAAGCTCAAAACAAATCAGCTATAAGCTGATTTGAAGTAGTAACAACTGGTGAAAGAAAAAGGTCCGGGGACCTGGTAGTAGGGGTGGAAATTAAGTAGGATGCTCAGCCTCCAACCCCAAATCTCCTCCTTTTTCCCTCTCTTCTTCTCCTCCAGTATTATGTCTTCAAAGAAGAACCGCTTGCCCCCTTGTAACCAATCCTCAAAGGGAAGCACCAACGATGATGAGGAAACAAGATGTTTCTTCACAGTACCTTCCTCATCCCGCCAGGCTTTCGGCTCTTCCATGCATAAGGTCTGATCAACCGGAGGAGGGGCATCCTGCATCGTTGTATATAAAGAAAGGGGGTCAGGAAATAAATTTGAAGAAAAACTAAAAGAAATCTCATCTGAGGGGATAATCCCGGCTTCATCCCCCATAGGGTATGACAATGACAAACTGATGATATCATCGAAGATTTCACTAGACTCAACAACGCACGCAATGACCTCCTCTATAACTTGGACTTCCTCGCTCTAGACCGAAACGGTTGCTTCAGCACACTCGAGACTATCCTCCATGAGAGTGGGCACGACACTGCGCAGGTCTGCAACATCCTGCAAATTGACCTCTATGATAACATCGGAAATAGATGTAGTGTCGTGTGTAGTGGGAGAAGACGTGCCACTTCAGAGTTCGGGCTCACTCTCCACACAAGGGCACAAATCCACGCAAAGTGGTACGTGAACCGAAGAGGTATGGGGGGGGGGGGGTGCATCAGAAACGGAGTCATGAGGGATACTGATACACGTGTCGATTCCAGAGACTTCAAGCAGTGAAGGTGGAAGGGGCACGTAACCAGAGGAAGGAGTTGTGCTCGCCGAATTCGAGGATGGGACGATCCGGATATCCGGCTCATCATCATCTGCCAATTGGCGAAGATAATTCGCACAGTCCTTTAAGGCGTGCTCTACTTTTGCAAAATAAACACTGCTTTACCGGCTTCGCCGGCACCCAAGGTGCGGCAGCCGAGTAAAGTGTGACAACAGAGGCGCAGTAGAGGAGCCAAGAGATTTATGGGACCCGTACGGTTTCTGAACGACACCATACTCTTTGGGACACCTATCACTAGCGTAGAATGTGTCCCCAAACCAACGACATCGGATATTCAAATGTGCCCACATGATACAGAAGAAGAAAATAGCATAATAAAGAATAAATTGAAAAGAATAAAAGACTCAATCGAAAACAATCGATTCACAACCAAAATCTCATCACGCCTGCATTCCCCGACAACGGCGCCAAGAATTGATGTGCAATTTCAACACCGCTAATTAGCAAGCGCGAAAATGCGGTACGACGGCAGTGCACAGGTCGTTGTCAAGTAATAAAAGTAGGGAGGAATTCCCCGAATATCGTTCTCAAAGGAATGCAGGATGTGGTGATAAGAAAATAGAGTGAGTCGATTGTTACACGAGCGAATAGAACAAGGGCGTTGTGATGGTGTCCTAAGCTATTGCAGAAATAAGAAATGCGGGTCAAAACTCTGCTTCGCAAGGCAGGATGGATGCAACGACCGCGATGCCGTGCTTCAGAAGGCGCGTGGATGGAAAGTAACTGTGACGATTGAGGGTCGCACACACCTCTTCGCAAAGTGGGGGTGAGTGTTGTAACACCTCCCCTGTAGTGACCATATAATATGGGTCCGGCCGGGACCCCACAACATATAACCGCCACAGCTTTGGTATTAAAAGATGATATTAACTACCCAACTCAAAACTCAGATAACACACAGCGGAAACAACCAAAAAAACACAGAGATTGTCTGTATAACCCGTAATTCGTCGAGATCAGAAATACAGAAGACCTCCCCCACCTAGGCGAGTACAGGAGACCTCCCCCACCTGGGAGAGTACATGAGACCTTCCCCCACCTGGGCGAGTACAGGAGACCTCCCCCACCTGGGCGAGTACAGAAGACCTCCCCCACCTGGGCGAGCACAGGAGACCTCCCCAACCTGGGCGAGTACAGGAGACCTCCCCCACCTGGGCGAGTACAGGAGACCTCCCCCACCTGGATGAGTACAGGAGACCTCCCCCACCTGGGCGAGTACATGAGACCTCTCCCACCTGGGCGAGTACAGAAGACCTCCCCCACCTGGGCGAGTACAGGAGACCTTCCCCCACCTGGGCGAGTACAGGAGACTTCCCCCACCTGGGCGAGTACAGGAGACCTCCCCCACCTGGGCGAGTACAGAAGACCTCCCCCACCTGGGCGAGTACAGGAGACCTCCCCAACCTGGGCGAGTACAGGAGACTTCCCCCACCTGGGCGAGTACAGGAGACCTCCCCCACCTGGGCGAGTATAGGAGACCTCCCCCACCTGGGCGAGTACATGAGACCTCTCCCACCTAGGCGAGTACAGAAGACCTCCCCCACCTGGGCGAGTACAGAAGACCTCCCCCACCTGGGCGAGTACAGGAGACCTTCCCCCACCTGGGCGAGTACAGGAGACCTCCCCCACCTGGGTGAGTACAGAAGACCACCCCCACCTGGGCGAGTACAGGAGACCTCCCCCACCTGGGCGAGTACAGGAGACCTCCCCCACCTGGGCGAGTATAGATTTTCACCCCGTCAAAAGGCGGCATCGGCTATCCACAACCCATTTCAGAAGGCGGGAGCAGCTAATCGCAGTCCATTTGGATTTGCCTATAAATAGGACCCCGAGGCACAAGTTGAAGGCACCTTCACCCCCCCTATGGTGGACGAGTATCTTGCCTGCCTCTCTTGTGCCAAGCTCAGCATTGGCTTTAGGAGGGGAAGTTCCTATTGACTTCCGGGTATGTGGCGGGACCTCCTCGTTGCAGCATGCGGGTCTTGTTTATAGGCAGGTTGGAGTGATTTTGTATGCTGTCTAGCTTCTTATCACCTTGTCTCGCATGGGTCGATCACTAAACGAGTAGCCTTTGGTCACCCCCAAGTCTCGAACAGTTGGACCGGTATCCGGGTCCAACATTTTTGGTGCGGTGAGCGTGGACTGTGACCGGAGTAAGAAACTTTAGTGTGAGACCTCACGGTGAGCCTTGATGATAAGGGAGCGAGGCGAGTACCTGGTCAGGCGAGTTCCAACTGAGGCGAGTACCAGTTCAGGCGATATCCGGCTAGGCGAATTCTGCTCGCAAACGTCCTACTCGCGAGATGCGATGTGGCCAGGAAAGAGGTATTCTACCCGCAGATATTCTGCGCGCATGAGTCCTACTCGCAGATATTCTGCCAGCAAGCATCCTACTCGCGAGATGCGAGGTGGCCAGGAAAGAGGTATTCTACCCGCAGATATTCTGCGCGCATGAGTCCTACTCGCAGATATTCTGCCAGCAAACGTCCTACTCGCGAGATGCGAGGTGGCCAGGAAAGATGTATTCTACCCGCAGATATTCTGCGCGCATGAGTCCTACTCACAGATATTCTGCCAGCAAGCGTCCTACTTGCGAGATGCGAGGTGGCCAGGAAAGAGGTATTCTACCCGCAGATATTCTGCGCGCATGAGTCCTACTCGCAGATATTCTGCCAGCAGACGTCCTACTCGCGAGATGCGAGGTGGCCAGGAAAGAGGTGTTCTACTCGCAGATATTCTGCTCGCATGTGTTCAACTCGCAGATCTTCTGCCCGCAAGTGTCCTACTCGCAAGATGCGAGGCGGTCAGGAGAGAGGTGTGAGGCGACCCAATGCAGGTGATCTCCTCAAGGGAAACTTAAGGCCAGGCGAGAAGAAATCAAGCTCGGTGAGGAGTGATTTCAGGCGAGTTGGAGCATAGAAAATAAAAAAGTTCCTGGGGCGCTGCCGCCGGACCCCGCAAGGGGCGCAGAACCCTCGACAACTTTGCGTAGGGAGTCATAAGATCAAAGGTGACACTTGTATTGCCCTCATTTTCACCTCTTTTTATTGCTAACATATTTTCATACATAGTACATATTATTACTCATGGGTGCTTTGGTAAAACCCATGAGTGCTTTCACCTGATTTGCAAAGTGTTACTTTGACATCTTGACCACTATGACAACCGTCACAGAGGGATCCATATGACAGGGTCATGGTGTTTTCCTCTATATCCTGTGAGTCCGTACTCGCAAGGTCATCACTTCAGCAACTATGGTGTTCTATTAATTCCGCGAGTCCGTACTCGCGAGGTCATCACTTCAGCAACTATGGTGTTCTCTTTAGTTCTAGCTCGAGAGCGGATACTCAGTGAGTTCATATTTTCATGGTATTCTCTTTCGTTCCGCAAGTTCCTACTCGCGAGGATGTATCCAACTACTCATCCCTACCAGATCCAGAAGAAACCTATATTCGGCGAATGCTTACTCACGTTGGGTGTTCTTATTTGGGATGATCTTATTCAACAACTCATACTTCCTGATGAAAACTCAAAGGACAATTATTCATAACTCACCTTGGCGAGGAAAAGACATCATGAATCAGGTCACGTAAAACTTATTCCTCTTCTTCTTATTCACTACATATAGCAATATTGATCTTTCTATTGCAAAACTCTTAAAAGTTAGATCGAGAATCCACTCGAAGTAGTATGATATATTCAAAAGCATTTTAGGATGTGTGATCTCACCTCTCCCCTTGAAACTTTTGGTCGATCAATGAGATGACGTCTCGGGTTCAGTGCACCATCCTAAGTCCAAGCCTCTGCATTGCCGGCCGAGATCAGCTCCCCCTTTGCATGTTGGCCGATCTGCCCCTCGAGTACCGACTCTCTTTGCCCGTGCACTATTTACTAAGGGAGAGAATGAAACTATATTCTCAGGCACTCTAAGTAAGTTGAAGTCCTCGAGATGAGTTGTTGTCGTAGACCAGGTCACTGCATGAGCTCCCCTCCTGCATACCGGCTACTTGCCCCCTCGAGTGAGTTGAAGTCCTCGAGATGAGTTGTCGCCGTAGACCAGGTCATTGCACGAGCTCCTCTCCTGCATACCGGCTACTTGCCCCCTCGAGTGAGTTGAAATCCTCGAGATGAGTTGTTGTCGTAGACCAGGTCACTGCACGAGCTCCTCTCATGCATACCGGCTACTTGCCCCCTCGAGTGAGTTGAAATCCTCGAGATGTGTTATTGTCGTAGACCAGGTCACTGCACGAGCTCCTCTCCTGCATACCGACTACTTGCCCCCTTGAGTGAGTTGAAATCCTCGAGATGTGTTGTTGTCGTAGACCAGGACGTAGCACTGGGCTCCTCCTCTGCAGGCTAGCTACTTGCCCCCTCGAGTGAGTTCTATGTCCTCGAGAAGAGAGTTGCCACCTAGTCAACCCTAAAAGCCTAAAATGTTTGGCACCTCCACCCCCAGTTGAGCTCGCTTGTTTAGCGAATGGCCTGGAGGGTGTCGAATCTTCTCCACCTCCAGTTGAGCCTCGCTCCTGGATGGTGTTGACTCATCTCCACCCCCAGTTGAGCTCGCTCGTCTAGCGAATGGCCTGGAGGGTGTCGACTCTTCTCCACCCCCAGTTGAGCTCGCTCGCCTAGAGAATGGCCTGGAGGGTGTCGAATCTTCTCCACCTCCAGTTGAGCCTCGCTCCTGGAGGGTGTCGTCTCTTCTCCACCTCCAGTTGAGCCTCGCTCCTGGAGGGTGTAGACTCTTCTCCACCTCCAGTTGAGCCACGCTCCTGGAGGGTGTAGACTCTTCTCCACCTCCAGTTGAGCCTCGCTACTGGAAGGTGTCATCTCTTCTCCACCTCCAGTTGAGCTCGCTTGTTTAGCGAATGGCCTGGAGGGCGTCGAATCTTCTCCACCTCCAGTTGAGTTCGCTCGTCTAGTGAATGGCCTAGAGGGTGTCTAATCTTCTCCACCTCCAGTTGAGCTCGCTCGTCTAGCGAATGGCCTGGAGGGTGTCGACTCTTCTCCACCTCCAGTTGAGCTCGCTTGTTTAGCGAATGGCCTGGAGGGTGTTTAATCTTCTCCACCTCCAGTTGAGCTCGCTCGTCTAGCGAATGGCCTGGAGGGTGTCGACTCTTTTCCACCTCCAGTTGAGCTCGCTTGTTTAGCGAATGGCCTGGAGGGTGTCGAATCTTCTCCACCTCTAGTTGAGCTCGCTTGTTTAGCGAATGGCCTGGAGGGTGTCGAATCTTCTCCACCTCCAGTTGAGCTCGCTAGTTTAGCGAATGGCCTGGAGGGTGTTTAATCTTCTCCACCTCCAGTTGAGCTCGCTCGTCTAGCGAATGGACTGGAGGGTGTCTAATCTTCTCCACCTCCAGTTGAGCTCGCTCGTCTAGCGAATGGCCTAGAGGGTGTTGACTCTTCTCCACCTCCAGTTGAGCTCGCTTGTTTAGCGAATGGCCTGGAGGGTGTCGAATCTTCTCCACCTCCAGTTGAGCTCGCTTGTTTAGCGAATGGCCTGGAGGGTGTTTAATCTTCTCCACCTCCAGTTGAGCTCGCTCATCTAGCGAACGGCCTGGAGGGTGTCGACTCTTCTCCGCCTCCAGTTGAGCTCGCTTGTTTAGCGAATGGCCTGGAGGGTGTCGAATCTTCTCCACCTCCAGTTGATCTCGCTTGTTTAGCGAATGGCCTGGAGGGTGTCGAATCTTCTCCACCTCCAGTTGAGCTCGCTTGTTTAGCGAATGGCCTGGAGGGTGTTTAATCTTCTCCACCTCCAGTTGAGCTCGCTTGTCTAGCGAATGGCCTGGAGGGTGTCTAATCTTCTCCACCTCCAGTTGAGCTCGCTCGTCTAGCGAATGGCCTGGAGGGTGTCGACTCTTCTCCACCTCCAGTTGAGCTCGCTTGTTTAGCGAATGGCCTGGAGGGTGTCGAATCTTCTCCACCCCCAGTTGAGCTCGCTCGCCTAGCAAATGGCCTGGAGGGTGTCGAATCTTCTCCACCTCCAGTTGAGCCTCGCTCCTGGAGGGTGTCGTCTCTTCTCCACCTCCAGTTGAGCCTCGCTCCTGGAGGGTGTAGACTCTTCTCCACCTCCAGTTGGGCCTCGCTCCTGGAGGGTGTAGACTCTTCTCCACCTCCAGTTGAGCCTCGCTACTGGAAGGTGTCGTCTCTTCTCCACCTCCAGTTGAGCTCGCTTGTTTAGCGAATGGCCTGGAGGGCGTCGAATCTTCTCCACCTCCAGTTGAGTTCGCTCGTCTAGCGAATGGCCTGGAGGGTGTCTAATCTTCTCCACCTCTAGTTGAGCTCGCTCGTCTAGTGAATGGCCTGGAGGGTGTCGACTCTTCTCCACCTCCAGTTGAGCTCGCTTGTTTAGCGAATGGCCTGGAGGGTGTTTAATCTTCTCCACCTCCAGTTGAGCTCGCTCGTCTAGCGAATGGCCTAGAGGGTGTCGACTCTTCTCCACCTCAAGTTGAGCTCGCTTGTTTAGCGAATGGCCTGGAGGGTGTCGAATCTTCTCCACCTCCAGTTGAGCTCGCTTGTTTAGCAAATGGCCTGGAGGGTGTCGAATCTTCTCCACCTCCAGTTTAGCTCGCTAGTTTAGCGAATGGCCTGGAGGGTGTTTAATCTTCTCCACCTCCAGTTGAGCTCGCTCGTCTAGCGAATGGCCTAGAGGGTGTCTAATCTTCTCCACCTCCAGTTGAGCTCGCTCGTCTAACGAATGGCCTGGAGGGTGTCGACTCTTCTCCACCTCCAGTTGAGCTCGCTTGTTTAGCGAATGGCCTGGAGGGTGTCGAATCTTCTCCACCTCCAGTTGAGCTCGCTTGTTTAGCGAATGGCCTGGAGGGTGTTTAATATTCTCCACCTCCAGTTGAGCTCGCTCGTCTAGCGAATGGCCTGGAGGGTGTCGAATCTTCTCCACCTCCAGTTGAGCTCGCTTGTTTAGCGAATGGCCTGGAGGGTGTCGAATCTTCTCCACCTCCAGTTGAGCTCGCTTGTTTAGCGAATGGCCTGGAGGGTGTCGAATCTTCTCCACCTCCAGTTGAGCTCGCTTGTTTAGCGAATGGCCTGGAGGGTGTTTAATATTCTCCACCTCCAGTTGAGCTCGCTTGTCTAGCGAATGGCCTGGAGGGTGTCTAATCTTCTCCACCTCCAGTTGAGCTCGCTCGTCTAGCGAATGGCCTGGAGGGTGTCGACTCTTCTCCACCTCCAGTTGAGCTCGCTTGTTTAGCGAATGGCCTGGAGGGTGTCGAATCTTCTCCACCTCCAGTCGAGCCTCGCTTCTGCACGGTATCGACTCTTCTCCATCTATTTTAGTTGAACTTGCTCAGCTAGCGAAGGGCTTGAGAGGGATACTGAGTGACATGTCATCCACTGTCCATCTCTCCGAACCACGGGTCCTACATTGTTTTTCCGAGCTCGTATCGAGCTCGAAAAAAGCGGGGATTGTGTATAACCCGTAATTCGTCGAGATCAGAAATACAGAAGACCTCCCCCACCTGGGCGAGTACAGGAGACCTCCCCCACCTGGGCGAGTACATGAGACCTTCCCCCACCTGGGCGAGTACAGGAGACCTCCCCCACCTGGGCGAGTACAGAAGACCTCCCCCACCTGGGCGAGTACAGGAGACCTCCCCAACCTGGGCGAGTACAGGAGACCTCCCCCACCTGGGCGAGTACAGGAGACCTCCTCCACTGGGCGAGTACAAGAGACCTTCCCCACCTGGGCGAGTACATGAGACCTCTCTCACCTGGGCGAGTACAGAAGACCTCCCCCACCTGGGCGAGTACAGAAGACCTCCCCCACCTGGGCGAGTACAGGAGACCTTCCCCCACCTGGGAGAGTACAGGAGACTTCCCCCACCTGGGCGAGTACAGGAGACCTCCCCCACCTGGGCGAGTACAGAAGACCTCCCCCACCTGGGCGAGTACAGGAGACCTCCCCAACCTGGGCGAGTACAGGAGACCTCCCCCACCTGGGAGAGTACAGGAGACCTCCCCCACCTGGGCGAGTACAGGAGACCTCCCCCACCTGGGAGAGTACATGAGATCTCTCCCACCTGGGCGAGTACAGAAGACCTTCCCCACCTGGGCGAGTACAGAAGACCTCCCCCACCTGGGCGAGTACAGGAGACCTTCCCCCACCTGGGCGAGTACAGGAGACCTCCCCCACCTGGGCGAGTACAGAAGACCTCCCCCACCTGGGCGAGTACAGGAGACTTCCCCCACCTGGGCGAGTACAAGAGACCTCCCCCACCCGGGCGAGTATAGATTTTCACCCCGTCAAAAGGCGGCAACGGCTATCCGCAACCCATTTCGGAAGACGGCAACGGCTATCCGCAACCCATATCCGGGTTCCAACATTGTCCACAATACATAGGAGTCCAATTGGCCTTAAGGCCTTACAAAATAGCAGTCCAAATCACCAAACATTCAACACGACAGGACATCCCAACAAAAGGGGAAAATAGTAGTTTTACCTAAACTACCTCGGCATGCAAGCCGGTTAAAACATAATGCAATAATAGAAGTGCATGGAAATAAAGACAAGCACTTCATGAGGCTCTAGGCCTTTTTGGCCGGCGCGCTAGGTCCAACCTGCGATTCTTGCCCTGCAACCAAATCACAAAGAGCGGTAAACGAGGGTCAGCTATGGCTGACCACAAACGGTGTAACAACATCCCTCCTCCCGGCCGTCCTAGCGGACCCCGGGGAACTACTTCACCCTGCAAGTCAGCACTTCGTATGCAAATGTACATATAAGAGAACAGCATAAACACAGGTGTGAGTGTCACATACATCATCCACATTTCTATGTTGAGCAGATAATAAAAAGGGGTCTACCAATGCAAAATGAATGCAAACCCGGGTTTCACCCAAGGCACCCTAAAGCGTATGAATCTATCACATCATCATACATCATCATCACATCACAAACGCAGGGGTACTCGTCATTTCCCCGCAAGGGCATCGTAGCCCAAGTCCAAAGGCTCTCGCTGAGACCCACCTCGCCTGGCTCGCCATGCCATCGGGCTTGTCTAACAGCTCACACGCTCGGGCCGCCAACAACACACAAGACCGATACTAAGAATTCTTGCTAACAAAAACATCCCAAGGCCCTGGACTTACTCTCGGGACAACGTCCACCGATTGCCTCGCCTGGCGACCGTCAACGGACTCATCCGTAGCACAGACATTCTCGTCAGTCAATAATCGAAGGGACTAATCTTGCCCGGACACTCTCCACATGTGAATCTCAGTCTTCACGGGATAGCCAGCCGACCACAAAGACCAATCGCGCCTTCGCACAACACTAGGCATCACAAGCCCCATATTCCACACATTATTTCTACGCCCTGAACCCAACATTCGTTACAACACGAAGCTACAAGGGCATCACAACGACGAGTTCGCCGTATTCGGATTTCTAACAAAGCCCCTAAAATGCGCGTAAATCAACATCACCGAATCGGACCAACGACCACAAATCCGGCTTCACCCACAATGCCTAATCCGCTAACGGAGCGGATCTCTAGTGCAAATCATGTCGGGGACAGACTCAATTAACCCGATGGTTCCTTTTGAACCAAGGCGACCCGGACCCCTCTCACTCGACGGATCCGTTGCCAAAATACAGAAATTAAAGGGATGCCATGCACGCATCCTAAAGACCGGGAGGAGAAATGTCGTTATCTTTTGAGATCTCCTCCTAGCCATGAGAAGCTTGCAAACAAACAGTGGAGAAGAAGCGCCTCATCGCCCTCTACGCGCTGCCGGTCTCGGATCGGCGAACGGAGCTCCGAAGCTCCGACAATGGCGGATTCCCCTTCTTCTTCCTCCTTGCCTCCTCCTCCTTTCTCCAACCTAAGAGAGAGAAAGTCTTGGAAATAATGAGGGTTTAACTCCTCTACCAAGCCCTAAAACCCCCCAGCCATCCATCGCAGCCGTTGGATCAAATCCCAACATCTTTGGACGGCCGGATCATCTTCCCCGTCACTTTTCGCGGAGCAGAATAAACAGTGCGCATGAGCAGCGACGCACGGTCAGTGATCGTGCGCGGCCAACATCCCCTGATCGTGCGCTCTACACAATCAACCGACCTTCAACCCTTGTGAATTAACGCACGATCAGGCGCACGACCACTGGTCGTGCGCTAAGGAGGCCAGTGAGCGTGCGCGAAGAACCTGCTATGGAATTTTCAGCCTATTCCGAGCGCGACGCTACCACTCCGCCTACCTCGCTGGACTACGATTTTTGGGGTGTTACAACTCCACCCCCCTTAAAAGAATTTCGTCCTCGAAATTTCAGAATTTAAACAGGAAATTCATAAAGCATACCTGGAGCAAAAAGTTCCGGGAAATCCTCCCGCATCGCTTGCTCACGCTCCGAAGAGAATTCGTCTCGCCCGCGGTTGTCCCATCGCACCTTTACAAGTTTGACTTCCTTGTTGCGCAACTGCCGGACTTCCGAATCCTCCACGCCAACTGGACGAACCCTCGTCCCCAAATCCTCCATCACCGGCACCGTTGCCGCTTCGACTACGACGCTCGGCTCCACCAGAGCTTTCCTCAACACAGAGACGTGGAAGAAATCATGTAATACACTCAGCTCTGCGGATAACGCCAAACGATAGGCTGCTTCGCCTATATGTTCCGTAACCTCGAACGGACCCAGATACCGTGGACTCAACTTCTTGAGTCGCCGCACCCGCGAAACACCCTTGAACGGCTTGATCTTCAGGTAGACCATGTCGCCCACTGCAAACTCCACATTTCTGTGGCGCGCGTTGCAATACTTCGCTTGTCGATCCTGAGCAACCTTCATGCGCTCCTGAACCGTCTGCACAATCTCGCAAGCATCGTCCACCACTTACTTCCCCAATAGCTTAGTGTCTCCCACCTCCGCCCAAGACATCGGCGTTCGACACTTCCTTCCATACAAAGCTTCATAGGGCGCCATTTTGATACTCGCCTGGAAGCTATTGTTATAGGCAAACTCCACCATGAAGAGGTGGTCTTCCCAACCTTTACCAAAGTCGAGAGCACGCATTCTCAACATGTCCTCCATCGTACGGTTCGTTCGCTCTGTCTGACCATCGGTCTGCGGATGGAATGCGGTACTAAACTTGAGCTTTGTGCCTAAGCTCTTCTGTACTAGCCTCCAGTCCTTCGAAGTGAAACGCCCATCGCGATCACTAACGATGCTCTTCGAAATCCCGTCCAACCGCACAATGTTTCGAACATAGAGCTCCACGAGCTTCTCCACGCTATCGCCCTTCTGATTCGGAATGAAGTGAGCCACCTTTGTACAACCCCCATATTTTCTGAGCTGGCCTGATCAGCCCGGACTCAGGCAGATCAAGGTGAACAAGGAAAGTGCCCGCTCGGGAGCGCCCAAAATCAGCCAAGGCACAAACGGATCTGGACAAGAGGAAAAGGGTGCGGCAGGACCGAAAGGGGAGCGCCCACTCGCCCGTTGGGGGCGAGTGGGGAAGCGCCCACTTGCCCCTTAGGGACGAGTGGGGGAACGCCCACTCGCCCCATGGGGGCGAGTGGCCACTCGCCCCTTAGGGGGCGAGTGGGGGAGTGCCCACTCGCCCCTTGGGGGCGAGTGGGGGAGCACTCCATAAGGGCGAGTGCCCACTCGCCCCCTTGCGGGCGAGTGGGGTGAGCACCCGCTCCCCTCTCCTCTTTCCCCTGCGCGTGAGTGGGAGTAGTGCCCACTCGCCCCCTATTTTTGGGTAAAGACCCTTATCACCTCTCTCTTCACCTGCCCGGATGTTTTCGCAGGGGTGCGGATAGTATTTTCAAACATCAGGATTGCGCTATCCGCAGACCATTTCCAGGAATTCTATAAATAGACCCCCATGGGCACCTTGGGGAGGGTTGGCATCTCCTTACCCCCACCTCCCTTAGTGTGTTCGGTTAGCTAGTGACCCTGCCTTCCGTTCGCCAAGTCTTTCAGGCCAACGGTCAGGTGTTGCGAGTGCTCTCCGAGGTGCCCAGGCTCAGCATTGGCTTGGGAGGGGAAGATCTTCGGGTCTTTCGGGTTAGTGGCGGGACCTCCTCGCTGCAGCTCGCGGGGTCTGTTTTCACCTGAATCCACCAGCAGAGAGGTTCTTAGGCTCTAAGTGACTAGACGTTCGACTTTACCTGAGATAAGTAAGGGCAAGCTGCCTACCCCTATTTTCAAACGCTGAAGCCGGGAAACTGGTTTCAACATTCTGGTGCGGTGAGCGTGGAACGCAGCTTGTTCGGAAAAAGCCCAAGTAGGTCGAATGGCTGGAAGTGAAGAGCTGGAGAACCCACCCCCTCCCGGCGACTACGTAAGGAGAAGCGACTTCGATGAGTTCAAGAAGACGATCATGGAGACCTTGCGCTCTGCACTCACCCCCACAGGCGAGTGCTCGACTCCGCCGGTACCTATCCTCACCTCACCTACCCTAGGTGAGATGGCACCAGCAGGGCGACTTGATAAGGAAGCGCGGGTGGAGGAGGATAGAACTCTTCAGGCGAGGATGTTGTTTCCTAGCCCGGCGAGTGCTCTGCACCTAGGGGAGGAGGCACGGTGAGTGATGCCCATCCGCTAGGTGGGAAGGGGAAGCCCTTTCTGCGAGTTGATCCTGACCCCCCCCCCCCCCCCCCCCCCCCCCCCCCCCCCCCCCCCCCCCCCCCCCCCCCCCCCCCCGATTCCGGAAGGGTTTAGGGAGCCGGTTATGTCCCACTACACAGACAAAGATGACCCTCAGGAGCACCTCCAGTGGTTTGAGGATGCCATGTCCATCAGGCAGATGACGGACGCCTTCAAGTGTAGGTTGTTCGTCATCTCCTTTCAGGAGAAAGCTAGGGATTGGTTCCATCAACTTCCTCCCGTATCCATCTACAGTTTCGGGGACTTGAAGCGGAGTTTCCTGTTAAGGTTCTCGACGTCCAAGTAGAGGAGGAAGGGGGCGGAGGCCCTCTTCCTGATCAAGCAGAGGTCGGAAGAGTCTCTAGGAATCTACGTGGATCGGTTCCAAGAAGAGGTCCTTCTCGTCAATGAGGTCCCTGGACACACTTTGCAACTTGCGCTTACCCTCGGGTTGCGGTAGGGGTTGTTTCGCATGGGCTTGTCCCGGGACCCTCCCCTGTCCTACGAGGAGTTGATGGAACGGGCAGGACGGGAGATCGAAGTGGAGGCAACAAACCCGGAGTTCGCGGCCAAGATGGCCAAGTGGGCGGAAGGAAGAGGAAAGGAGAAGGAACCACAACAACAGCTAGCGTGGAGGTACCCAGAGCAAAATAACAGGCAGGGTCCGAGGCCACCCCTCCCCCCACCTCAACAAGCTATGGGGATCAGCCAAAGAAGAAGAAGGAATCGCGCGGGAGGAAGAGAGGGTATCCGAGCGGAGTTGCCCTTTTGTGACTTCCATCAAGCGGAAGGTCACGCGACAGCCACTTGCCCCGAGTTCTTGGAAGTCAGGGAAGGGAGAAGAGCCCCTGCAGGGGGAGAGTTATTGCTGCTGGGAGACGGAAGAGAAGAAAGAGGAGAGGAGGTGAAGAAAAAATAAGACATCAGCAACGAGGGTAGGAGGCCGAAGAAAATGCAGGACAACTAAAGGCTGAGCAAGTAGGACCCAAAGAAGGTCCGAGAGTGTATCTGGCAGAGCATGAATGTCTGCTTGCTTGTCTATAATGAACAGTGAGCATCTTATCTCAATGAATTTTGTTTCTACTAAGTACAGTAAAAATATTTTGCAGGGTCCCGGGATGGTTCCGCTGACCAGGCTCTCACTAGCTGGCAGGACAGGTTAACCTCTCGGAGAGGCCAAGTAAGTTTTGCCCCGGGATGGTTCCGCTGACCAGGCTCTCACTAGCTGGCAGGACAGGTTGACCTCTCGGAGAGGCCAAGTAAGTTTTGCCCCGGGATGGTTCCGCTGACCAGGCTCTCACTAGCTGGCAGGACAGGTTGACCTCTCAGAGAGGCCAAGTAAGTTTTGCCCCGGGATGGTTCCGCTGACCAGGCTCTCACTAGCTGGCAGGACAGGTTGACCTCTCGGAGAGGCCAAGTAAGTTTTGCCCCGGGATGGTTCCGCTGACCAGGCTCTCACTAGCTGGCAGGACAGGTTGACCTCTCGGAGAGGCCAAATAAGTTTTGCACCGGGATGGTTCCGCTGACCAGGCTCTCACTAGCTGGCAGGACAGGTTGACCTCTCGGAGAGGCCAAGTAAGTTTTGCCCCGGGATGGTTCCGCTGACCAGGCTCTCACTAGCTGGCAGGACAGGTTGACCTCTCGGAGAGGCCAAGTAAGTT
This sequence comes from Dactylorhiza incarnata, assembly GCA_033032865.1. Lineage (NCBI taxonomy): Eukaryota > Viridiplantae > Streptophyta > Magnoliopsida > Asparagales > Orchidaceae > Dactylorhiza > Dactylorhiza incarnata. Next base: position 232,327 of record JAWHQI010000184.1, on the reverse strand, counting down.
TTGCCCCGGGATGGTTCCGCTGACCAGGCTCTCACTAGCTGGCAGGACAGGTTGACCTCTCGGAGAGGCCAAGTAAGTTTTGCCCCAGGATGGTTCCGCTGACCAGGCTCTCACTAGCTGGCAGGACAGGTTGACCTTTCGGAGAGGCCAAGTAAGTTTTGCCAAGTAAGTTTTGCCCCGAGATGGTTCCGCTGACCAGACTCTCACTAGCTGGCAGGACAGGTTGACCTCTCGGAGAGGCCAAGTAAGTTTTGCCCCGGGATGGTTCCGCTGACCAGACTCTCACTAGCTGGCAGGACAGGTTGACCTCTCGGAGAGGCTAAGTAAGTTTTGCCCCGGGATGGTTCCGCTGACCAGGCTCTCACTAGCTGGCAGGACAGGTTGACCTCTCGGAGAGGCCAAGTAAGTTTTGCCCCGGGATGGTTCCGCTGACCAGGCTCTCACTAGCTGGCAGGACAGGTTGACCTCTCGGAGAGGCCAAGTAAGTTTTGCCCCGGGATGGTTCCGCTGACCAGGATCTCACTAGATGGCAGGACAGGTTGACCTCTCGGAGAGGCCAAGTAAGTTTTGCCCCGGGATGGTTCCGCTGACCAGGCTCTCACTAGCTGGCAGGACAGGTTGACCTCTCGGAGAGGCCAAGTAAGTTTTGCCCCGGGATGGTTCCGCTGACCAGGCTCTCACTAGCTGGCAGGACAGGTTGACCTTTCGGAGAGGCCAAGTAAGTTTTGCCCCGGGATGGTTCCGCTGACCAGGCTCTCACTAGCTGGCAGGACAGGTTGACCTCTCGGAGAGGCCAAGTAAGTTTTGCCCCGGGATGGTTCCGCTGACCAGGCTCTCACTAGCTGGCAGGTCAGGTTGACCTCTCGGAGAGGCCAAGTAAGTTTTGCCCCGGGATGGTTCCGCTGACTAGGCTCTCACTAGCTGGCAGGACAGGTTGACCTCTCGGAGAGGCTAAGTAAGTTTTGCCCCGGGATGGTTCCGCTGACCAGGCTCTCACTAGTTGGCAGGACAGGTTGACCTCTCGGAGAGGCCAAGTAAGTTTTGCCCCGGGATGGTTCCGCTGACCAGGCTCTCACTAGCTGGCAGGACAGGTTGACCTCTCGGAGAGGCTAAGTAAGTTTTGCCCCGGGATGGTTCCGCTGACCGGGCTTGTTCATGCCGGCAGGGCAGGAGAACTCACTCGGTGAGGCGAGATGTTCATATTGATTAAGGCCCCGAGAAGAGACCGCTGACCAGGCTAGTTGAAGCTGGCAGGGCAGGAGAACTCACTTGGAGAGGCAGATGGAATTTCAGTTAAGGCCCCGAGAAGAGACCGCCGACCAGGCTAGTTGAAGCTGGCGGGACAGGAGAACTCACTCGGAGAGGCAGATGGAATTTCGGTTAAGGCCCCGAGAAGAGACCGCTGACCGGGCTCTCACTAGCTGGCAAGGCAGGTTGACCTCTTGGAGGGGGTAAGTAATTTCTGCTCTGGGATGGTTCCGCTGACCGAGCTAGTTGATGCCGGCAGGGCAAGAGAATTCACTCGGAGAGGCATAAAGTCGAAAAGTCGAAAAGTCGGAAAGACGGTTAAGGCCTCCACCTCCAGCTGAGCTCGACTCCCTGGAAGGTGTTGATTTGTATCCACCTCCAGCTGAGCTCGACTCCCTGGAAGGTGTTGATTTGTATCCACCTCCAGCTGAGCTCGGCTCCCTGGAAGGTGTTGATTTGTATCCACCTCCAGCTGAGCTCGGCTCCCTGGAAGGTGTTGATTTGTATCCACCTCCAGCTGAGCTCGGCTCCCTGGAAGGCGTTGATTTGTATCCACCTCCAGCTGAGCTCGGCTCCCTGGAGGGTGTTGATTTGTATCCACCTCCAGCTGAGCTCGGCTCCCTGGAAGGTGTTGATTTGTATCCACCTCCAGCTGAGCTCGGCTCCCTGGAGGGTGTTGATTTGTATCCACCTCCAGCTGAGCTCGGCTCCCTGGAAGGTGTTGATTTGTATCCACCTTCAGCTGAGCTCGGCTCCCTGGAAGGTGTTGATTTGTATCCACCTCCAGCTGAGCTCGGCTCCCTGGAGGGTGTTGATTTGTATCCACCGCCAGCTGAGCTCGGCTCCCTGGAGGGTGTTGATTTGTATCCACCTCCAGCTGAGCTCGGCTCCCTGGAGGGTGTTTATTTGTATCCACCTCCAGCTGAGCTCGGCTCCCTGGAAGGTGTTGATTTGTATCCACCTCCAGCTGAGCTCGGCTCCCTGGAAGGTGTTGTTTTGTATCCACCTCCAGCTGAGCTCGGCTCCCTGGAAGGTATTGATTTGTATCCACCTCCAGTTGAGCTCGGCTTCCTGAAAGGTGTTGATTTGTATCCACCTCCAGCTGAGCTCGACTCCCTGGAAGGTGTTGATTTGTATCCACCTCCAGCTGAGCTCGGCTCCCTGGAGGGTGTTGATTTGTATCCACCTCCAGCTGAGCTCGGCTCCCTGGAAGGTGTTGATTTGTATCCACCTCCAGCTGAGATCGGCTCCCTGGAAGGTGTTGATTTGTATCCACCTCCAGCTGAGCTCGGCTCCCTGGAAGGTGTTGATTTGTATCCACCTCCAGCTGAGCTCGGCTCCCTGGAAGGTGTTGATTTGTATCCACCTCCAGCTGAGCTCGGCTCCCTGGAAGGTGTTGATTTGTATCCACCTCCAGCTGAACTCGGCTCCCTGGAGGGTGTTGATTTATTTCCACTTCCAGGTGAGCTCGGCTCCCTGGAAGGTGTTAAGATATTTCCACTTCCAGGTGAGCTCGGCTCCCTGAAAGGTGTTAAGTTATTTCCACTTCCAGGTGAGCCCGACTCCCTGGAAGGTGTTAAGTTATTTCCACTTCCAGGTGAGCTCGGCTCCCTGGAAGGTGTTAGGTTGTTTCCACATCCAGTTGAGCTCGGCTCCTTAGAAAGTGTTGAGTTCCTCCACCCTATGCTCCGACTACTCGCATCACTTCCCGAGCGCGCAGTAAGATCAGCAGTCCTCGGCCCCGCAACCTATCTCACCACATCGACTCGCTCAAGTGTATTCGAGAGACTAAGACCTCGATGAGCAGCCATATGTGAGAGGTTGGTTGCGCAGGAGCAAAGCATGCGAACTTATGCAGGCATGATCGTGCGTGGCAGCCCTCTTAAAAGGAATTCGGATCCTTACGGTCGTATGAGCCGAAGGTAAGGTCGCACGCGGTGTCGCCAAGGGATCCGCCTTCGACCCAAGAGAGACGTTGAACGAAAAAAGAGTTTTCATTCTTGTGTATAACTTAAGGCAATGTATCTTTTACAATAGTCACGCGACACACGCGAGAAAGGGTGGAGGGAATGTTTCCTGGCCAGAGCAAGGGGCTCCTCCAGGTCACCCCGACTCCTCCCAAAGAGAGCCTTAAAGCAGATCTAGAAACCCTAAGGAGGGATCGTTTTGTTCAAGAGGTAGGAAGGGGAAAAGCTCTCAAAGAAGGTGCTCCCCTCCCCCCTTTAGGGGGTTCTTTGTTTTCAAGTTCTCTAGTAAAGCCCCTCGGAGACTCTCGGGAAGGTTCACCTGCTCGTCAAATACGCGGGTTGGACTTTCTTTCCGAGCTTGAGGCAAGCTCGAAAAGAGCGGGGATTATGTACAACCCTCATATTTTCCGAGCTGGCCTGATCAGCCCGGACTCAGGCAGATCAAGGTGAACAAGGAAAGTGCCTGCTCGGGAGCGCCCGAAATCAGCCAAGGCACAAACGGATCCGGACAAGAGGAAAAGGGTGCGGCAGGACCGAAAGGGGAGCACCCACTCGCCCGTTGGGGGCGAGTGGGGAAGCGCCCACTCGCCCCTTAGGGACGAGTGGGGGAACGCCCACTCGCCCCATGGGGGCGAGTGGCCACTCGCCCCTTAGGGGGCGAGTGGGGGAGTGCCCACTCGCCCCTTGGGGGCGAGTGGGGGAGCACTCCATAAGGGCGAGTGCCCACTCGCCCCCTTACGGGCGAGTGGGGTGAGCACCCACTCCCCTCTCCTCTTTCCCCTGCGCGTGAGTGGGAGTAGTGCCCACTCGCCCCCCTATTTTTGGGTAAAGACCCTTCTCACCTCTCTCTTCACCTGCCCGTATGTTTTCGCAGGGGTGCGGATAGTATTTTCAAACAGCAGGATTGCGCTATCCGCAGACCATTTCCAGGAATTCTATAAATAGACCCCCATGGGCACCTTGGGGAGGGTTGGCATCTCCTTACCCCCACCCCCCTTAGTGTGTTCGGTTAGCTAGTGACCCTGCCTTCCGTTCGCCAAGTCTTTCAGGCCAACGGTCAGGTGTTGCGAGTGCTCTCCGAGGTGCCCAGGCTCAGCATTGGCTTGGGAGGGGAAGATCTTCGAGTCTTTCGGGTTAGTGGCGGGACCTCCTCGATGCAGCTCGCGGGGTCTGTTTTCACCTGAATCCACCAGCAGAGAGGTTCTTAGGCTCTAAGTAACTAGACGTTCGACTTTACCTGAGATAAGTAAGGGCAAGCTGCCTACCCCTATTTTCGAACGCTGAAGCCGGGAAACTGGTTTCAACAACCTTGGTCAAGCGATCCACTATCACCCAAATCGCATCGTTACCCTTCTGCGATCGAGGAAAACCATGTACAAAATCCATGGAGATGTCATCGAACTTCCATTCGGGAATAGGGAGAGGCTTCAAGAACCCACCGGGCCTTTGGCACTCAGCCTTCACCAAGGCACAAGTCTGACATCGGCTCACGTACTCGGCTACATCCCGCTTCATTCCAAGCCACCAAAAAGATTTCTTCATATCCACGTACATCTTTGTACTTCCTGGATGAACGGAGTACTTCGTAAAGTGAGCTTCAAACATCAACTCCTCGCGAAGCTTGCCAAAGCGTGGAATACAGATCCTTCAGTCTCTCTTCAGAATCCAACCAACCATCTCCAAAGCCGTGCCTTCGCTTTGTTGATCCTCCAACACCCACTGTTGGCACTCTTCATCTGCGCTCGTCGCCTCTCGGATTCGATCCGTTATGTCATACTGCATTTCCATCTAGTTCAAATGAGCCACGCCAGACTCGCCTCTTGCCACACAAGAAATATCCAGGGACTCCAGGTCTCGTATCAAACGCTCATCATGCGCCTCCATCCAATTTCCTTGCCCGGAGTACTTCCTACTCAAGGCATCTGCCACCACATTGGATTTACCCGGCGTATACTGAACCTCCACGTCGTAGTCCCCAAGGAACTCGACCCACCTACGCTGGCGCATATTCAAATCCTTCTGGTCCAGGAGATACCTCAGGCTTTTGTGATCCGTGAAGATCTCCACCTTCGCACCATAAACGTAGTGCCGCCACAATTTTAGCGCAAAATTTACCGCCGCCAACTCCAGATTGTGGACGGGATAATTCCTCTCATGAGTCTTTAACTGCCTTGACCCATACACTATCACCTTGCCGTGCTGCACCAGCATGCAACCCAACCCGCAACCTGACGCGTCGCTGAAAATCTGAAATCCTTCCGTCCCACTAGGAAGACTAAGGATTGGAGCAGACATCAACCTTTCCTTCAAATTCTCAAATGCACGGGCACACTCCGGTGTCCATACGAACCTTTGGTCCTTGCGAGTGAGAGTGGTGAGGGGCAACGCCATCCGCGAAAAGTTCTCCATGAACCTTCTGTAATAACCGGCTAGTCCAAGGAAGCTCCGGACTTCCGCCACGGTTCTCAATACAGGCCAATCCCTAATGGCTTCAATCTTCGCTGGATCTACTGCCACCCCATCTCCACTAATTACGTGACCCAAGAAAGCCACCTTCTCAATCCAAAACTCGCATTTTGAGAACTTAGCATAAAGCTGATTCTCCTTTAGAGTCTGCAATACCATCCTCAAGTGAGACTCATGCTCTGCCTCTGTTTTTGAGTACACCAAAATGTCATCAATAAACACCACCACGAACGAATCTAGAAACGGTCGAAAAACCCGGTTCATCAGATCCATGAAGACGGATGGCGCGTTCGTCAGTCCGAACGGCATCACCGAAAACTCGTAATGGCCATACCGAGTCCCAAACGCTGTCTTAGCGATATCCTCTTCTCGAATCTTCAACTGGTAGTACCCCGACTTCAAGTCTAACTTGGGTTACACCACTGACCCTACTAACTGGTCGAATAAATCATCGATTCGCGGAATCGGATATTTATTCTTAACGGTAAATTTATTCAGTTCACGGTAGTCGATACACAACTGCATACTTCCGTCTTTCTTCTTCACAAACAATACCGGCGCGCTCCACGACGAAGAGCTAGGCCTAATGTACCCTTGCTCTAACAACCTGCAACTGAACCTTTAACTCGGCCAGTTCCTTCGGTGCCATCCTAAACGGAGGACGCGACACCGGCCTCGCACCCGGTACCAACTCGATCGAAAAATCGATCTCACGCTGAGGGGGTGCTCCCGGAAGCTCCTCGGGGAATACGTCCTCAAATTCTTCCACCACCGGAACTTTTCCAATGGCCAACTTTGTGGAGTGAGTCTCCAACAAAGCCAAAAACGCCTCGCCTCCTTGGTTTACCGCACGCCTCATTTGCACGGCGGAAATCAGGGAGCAAGCAACTCCGCTTAGGCCTTCAAACTTGACCTCTGCTCTACCTTCTCCTCTTAGGGTTACCACCTTCAACTGGCAATCGATACTAGCTCGCTGCGCGGCAAGCCAGTCCATCCCTAAGATAACGTCGAATTCGGCTAGTGGCAGAATCACTGCTACCAACACGAAATCATAATCGCCAATTTGCATCACAATGCGTCCCTTCCTCATGGTAGTCATGAAAGACCCATTCGACATACGCACACTCAGCTCCACTTTTGCCTCTACGGACTCAGCACCAATCTTCCGGATAAAACTTTCCGCAAGAAAAGAGTGTGACGCCCCCGTGTCGAACAACACTCGAGAGGGGTAGCCCGAAACTAGCACGAAACCTAACCACGTGCAAAAATAAACATAAAAGGCCGCAACCTACATTATAGTAACAAAAACCAAAACTTAAACTTTTCGTACCTGTCACCACGTCGGGTTGACGTATCGCTTCCTGTTGCCCAAGATTATAGGCTCTAGGCTGCACTGGAGGGAACCGCGAAGCACTCGACTCCGCCGCTTTCCCCTTCTCTGCAACACCGGGACCCGAACGCACCGATTGTTCCTGTCTCGGCTCTGGCTCAGCTCCGCCCTCGGTACAAAACCGACTAATGTGACCCACCTTGCCACACTGGTAACAAGTCAACGGACCTTTGAATCGAAAATCTCCCGAGGGTGCGCCACTTCTCTCCCCAGTCCTATTAGGACGGGGTTTCTTCTTGTATCGGTTTCCCTCAGACTTCCACTGAGATTGGGACTGAGAAGGCTTTCCTTCTCCCTGCTTTGCCGCAACACCCTTTCGCCGTTGGGTTCGCTCCAAGTCGCTCTCCAGTGTGCGAGTGGCTTCGACCAATTGATTGAATCCCGCATTCTTCAAGGCTATGAGTGGTTTCCTTAAATTTTCTCTCAACCCTTGATAGAAGAGATTATCCCTCTCTTCATCATCTGCCATGGTCGTTCCCGCATAACGACCCAAACGAGTGAACTCTTGCAGATATTCATCCACTTTCTTCTCCCGCTGCACCAAATGCAGAAACTGCCGCTGCAGTGCTAACCTTGTCGAAGCCGGAATATAACGCTTTAGGAAAGCGTTCCCGAACTCCTCCATGGACGGAACACGCCCAACAAAAAAACGACCGTTATGGTTCACCCACCACAACTTCGCATCGCCCTCTAACATGAAACTCGCAAAGTGAGACTGCCTCTCAGCTGGGGTCTCAGCTGCCTTCAAGAGCTCCTGGATCCTCGAAAGCCAATCCTTGACATCCGTTGGAGTGCCCACTCCCTTGAATGTCGGAGGGTGGAAACTCAAGAAGTATTTCATGAATCGATCACCCATCGGAATAGCTCTCTCCGCTATTGGCTCTGCTTGCCTCACTTCGACATCCGGTGTAGCCGGCGTAGCCGCCGGAGTAACAGGAGTCGCAACTTGCACCACCGGTGTCGGAACCCGTGGCATCACTCCAGCTTGGGCCGCTACCATTGCTTTCGCTAGCATGCGACAGAAATCAGCCGGGGACATGCCCACATTCACGAGGCCCGGAGCAGTCGCACTGCTTCCCGAAGGCTCCTCTTGCCTCCTCGACGTCCCCGCATCGTCGCCAACATCCTAGCATAAGCAAGAAAGAAGACTTATCAAGCTCTATTTGCAAGACTCAAACGCAGGGATACTCATGATCCCGCACAGTCTCCTATGTGGACAATCTCTTTCGCGATCCAAATACACTAGACCTCGCAAGAATACTCTAACCTAGCTTTGATACCAAATTGTAACACCTCCCCTGTAGTGACCATATAATATGGGTCCGGCCGGGACCCCACAACATATAACCGCCACAGCTTTGATATTAAAAGATGATATTAACTACCCAACTCAAAACTCAGATAACACACAGCGGAAACAACCAAAAAAACACAGAGATTGTCCACAATACATAGGAGTCCAATTGGCCTTAAGGCCTTACAAAATAGCAGTCCAAATCACCAAACATTCAACACGACAGGACATCCCAACAAAAGGGGAAAATAGTAGTTTTACCTAAACTACCTCGGCATGCAAGCCGGTTAAAACATAATGCAATAATAGAAGTGCATGGAAATAAAGACAAGCACTTCATGAGGCTCTAGGCCTTTTTGGCCGGCGCGCTAGGTCTAGCCTGCGATTCTTGCCCTGCAACCAAATCACAAAGAGCGGTAAACGAGGGTCAGCTATGGCTGACCACAAATGGTGTAACAACATCCCTCCTCCCGACCGTCCTGGCGGACCTCGGGGAACTACTTCACCCTGCAAGTCAGCACTTCGTATGCACATGTACATATAAGAGAACAGCATAAACACAGGTGTGAGTGTCACATACATCATCCACGTTTCTATGTTGAGCAGATAATAAAAAGGGGCCTACCAATGCAAAATGAATGCAAACCCGGGTTTCACCCAAGGCACCCTAAAGCGTAAGAATCTATCACATCATCATACATCATCATCACATCACAAACGCAGGGGTACTCGTCATTTCCCCGCAAGGGCATCGTAGCCCAAGGCCAAGAGCTCTCGCTGAGACCCACCTCGCCTGGCTCGCCATGCCATCGGGCTTGTCTAACAGCTCACACGCTCGGGCCGCCAACAACACACAAGACCGATACTAAGAATTCTGGCTAACAAAAACGTCCCAAGGCCCTGGACTTACTCTCAGGACAGCGTCCACCGATTGCCTCGCCTGGCGACTGTCAACGGACTCATCCATAGCATAGACATTCTCGTCAGTCAACAATCGAAGGGACTAATCTTGCCGGGACACTCTCCACATGTGAATCTCAGTCTTCACGGGATAGCCAGCCGACCACAAAGACCAATCGCGCCTTCGCACAACACTAGGCATCACAAGCCCCATATTCCGCACATTATTTCTCTGCCCTAAACCCAACGTTCGTTACCACACGAAGCTATAAGGGCATCACAACGACGAGTTCGCCGTATTCGGATTTCTAACAAAACCCCTAAAATGCACGTAAATCAACATCACTGAATCGGACCAACGACCACAAATCCGGCTTCACCCACAATGCCTAATCCGCTAACGGAGCGGATCTCTAGTGCAAATCATGTCGGGGACGGACTCAATCAACCCGATGGTTCCTTTTGAACCAAGGCGACCCGGACCCCTCTCACTCGACGGATCCGGTGCCAAAATGCAGAAATTAAAGGGATGCCATGCACGCATCTTAAAGACCGGGAGGAGAAATGTCGTTACCTTTTGAGATCTCCTCCTAGCCATGAGAAGCTTGCAAACAAATGGTGGAGAAGAAGCGCCTCGACGCCCTCTACGCGTTGCCGGTCTCGGATCGGCGAACGGAGCTCCGAAGCTCTGGCAATGGCGGATTCCCCTTCTTCTTCCTCCTTGCCTCCTCCTCCTTTCTCCAACCTAAGAGAGAGAAAGTCTTGGAAATAATGAGGGTTTAACTCCTATACCAAGCCCTAAAACCCCCCAGCCATCCATCGCAGCCGTTGGATCAAATCCCAACATCTTTGGACGACCGGATCATCTTCCCCGTCACTTTTCGCGGAGCAGAATAAACAGCGCGCACGAGCAGCGGCGCACGGTCAGTGATCGTGCGCGGCCAACATCCCCTGATCGTGCGCTCTACACAATCAGCCGACCTTCAACCCTTGTGAATTAACGCACGATCAGGCACACGACCACTGGTCATGCGCGAAGGAGGCCAGTGAGCGTGCGCGAAGAACCTGCTATGGAATTTTCAGCCTATTCCGAGCGCGACGCTACCACTCCGCCTACCTCGCTGGACTACGATTTTTGGGGTGTTACAAGTGCAGCGGACGCGATGTCGTGCTTCGGTATGTGGGTGAAATGGCTACAGTGCGGGGTTTTGTGAGGGTCGAAGGCACCTCTTCACTCTCACTTCTAGATTTGGCTAGAGTGAGCTAGCTAGAACGCGTGTGCAAAAGTGGAGTGGAGGCGGTGCGCTTCACAACAAAGCATCAAATGAAGAACGAAACAAGAAAAAGCTTCTATTCATAGACAAATAGAAAGCAATCCAGTTCATTACAACAATCAAAAGTACATTTCCAAAAAGAGAGAGAGAGGGTAGAGGAAACCACGAGATGAGAAGCCTCGCCGTAGATCTTGGTCGGAATAGGGGGTCGTCACGCCTCCTCCGAGCTCAGTCCTTGGTTGCTTCCGGGGTTCAGAGGCTGTCACTACCTCTAAACATCATCCGTCTTCTTCTCAGAGCCGGGTCTCTTCCACTTAGCTCAATGGAGATGTCTCACCTTCAAATGCTTGTTGTAGATGGCGGAGAATGCTTCTAGGACCCTTGATGGAGCTTCAGATCGATGGATGAAGCTTTCCCAAGGAAGAGGAAGGATGGATGGAGCTTGGAGAGGGAAAATGGCGGAAGCTTGCGGAAGAATCTGCGCCCAACTGTGTTGGCTTGCCCTAAAATCGCGGAGCCGGTCTTTAAATACGGAGCAGAGAAAATACAGCGCATGATCAGGGGCGCACGACCAGTGGTCGTGCGCGAAGGGATGCTTATGATCGTGCGCGGCCAACCTGCAGCAGAGGGAAAGATAGGGAATTAACGCACGGGCAGTGGCGCACGACCAGTGGTCGTGCGCCTGATCGTGCGAACCGCTCTGTCTGGTAAGTGGAATTAACGCACGGTCAGTAGTCGTGCGCCTGATCGTGCGCGAAGGAAAACGCACGATCAGTGGCTTTTTAGGCTAAAATTCGCCCCAAACCATTCCGAGCGTTCACATGATCATTGCACCTGCAGCAAACTCAAACATACCCGCTGGGGTATAGAAACAAAACTCCCCAGCGGCATAAAATATGCACTAAAAAGAATAAAAGGGAACCATCCAAGATAACACACAGAACTAGGCTATGGAATATACTATCTACGCAAATGAACAACTAGACCAATATGATCAATAATCATCCTAATATGCAGTACCTATGCATGATAATAAGCCCAAATGAGTCCTAAAACATGTATATAATGGAGACTCATCACATAAGATGGTTGAGTTCCTCCGCCTCCAAGTGAGGTAAGCACCTAGGACGTGGACTGGTTCTCCGCCCCGAGTTGGTTTGGTAAGATGGTTGAGTTCCTCCGCCTCCAGGTGAGGTAAGCACCTAGGACGTGGACTGGTCCTCCGCCCCGAGTTGGTTTGGTAAGATGGTTGAGTTCCTCCACCTCTAGGTGAGGTAAACACCTAGGACGTGGACTGGTTCTCCGCCCCCAGGCGGTTTGGGAAGGGGTTGAGTTCCCTCCATCTCAGGTTGAGTTCGGCTCGACCAGATATGTTGAGTTCCCTCCATCTCAGGTGGAGTTCGGCTTGACCAGAGATGTTGAGTTCTCTTCATCTCAGGTCGAGTTCGGCTCGACTAGAGATGTTGAGTTCCCTCCATCTCAGGTTGAGTTCGGCTCGACCAAAGATGTTGAGTTCCCTCTATCTCAGGTTGAGTTCGGCTCGACCAGAGATGTTGAGTTTCCTCCATCTCAGGTTGAGTTCGGCTCGACCAGAGATGTTGAGTTCCCGCCATCTCAGGTTGAGTTCGGCTCGACCAGAGATGTTGAGTTCCCTCCATCTCAGGTTGAGCTCGGCTCGACTAGAGATGTTGAGTTCCCTCCATCTCAGGTTGAGTCGGCTCGACTAGAGATATTGAGTTTCCTCCATCTCAGGTTGAGTTCGGCTCGACCAGAGATGTTGAGTTCCCTCCATCTCGGGTCGAGTTCGGCTCGACTAGAGATGTTGAGTTCCCTCCATCTCAGGTTGAGTTCGGCTCGACTAGAGATGTTGAGTTCCCTCCATCTCAGGTTGAGTTCGGATCGACTAGAGATGTTGAGTTCCCTCCATCTCAGGTTGAGTTCGGCTCGACTAGAGATGTTGAGTTCCCTCCATCTCAGGTTGATTTCTGCTCAACTAAAGATGTTGAGTTCCCTCCATCTCAGGTTGAGTTCTGCTCAACTAGAGATGTTGAGTTCCCTCCATCTCAGGTTGAGTTCGACTCAACTAGAGATGTTGAGTTCCCTCCATCTCCGATTGAGTTCGGCTCAACTAGAGATGTTGAGTTCCCTCCATCTCAGGTCAAGTTCGGCTCGACTAGAGATGTTGAGTTCCCTCCATCTCAGGTTGAGTTCGGCTCGACCAGATATGTTGAGTTCTCACCATCTCAGGTTGAGTTCGATTCGACCAGAGATGTTGAGTTCCCTCCATCTCATGTTGAGTTCGGCTCGACTAGAGATGTTGAGTTCCCTCCATCTCAGGTTGAGTTCGGCTCGACTAGAGATGTTGAGTTCCATCCATATCAGGTTGAGTTCGGCTCGACTAGAGATGTTGAGTTTTTCTCCACCACAGGTTGAGTTTAGCTCGACCTAAGGTGTTGAGCTTTCTCCACCTCCAGTTGAGCTCGGCTCACAGGAGGGTTGTTAAGTGGAGAAAGGTTCGCCTTCCACCTCAGGTCGAGTTCGGCTCGACTAGAGGTGTTGAGTTTTCCTCCACCTCAGGTCGAGTTTAGCTCGACCAAAGGTGTTGAAGTTTCTCCACCTCCAGTTGAGCTCGGTGATAACTTCTCTAAATGAAGTTATCTAGGCCCTATTTTTGACTTATCATTAGTTAAAAATGTTGAAATAGTGTTTAAATAATATTAAAATGAAAGTAAAATTTATATTTATGATTGTATGACTCATTTGGTCCTTTTGCAATGTATTTTTGCTAGATTCATCAAAGGAATTCATTGGACGATGGAAAACTGCTGAAAATATTGATCTAGACAAAAAAGTATCAGAAGTCAGAAAAAGAGGTTGCAACCTTTTTCTGGGCGAATTTAAAAACGTAAATTTTTAAATTAGTGTCTTTTCAAAAATGAAAAGACACCTCTAAGGGAGGCGGTTATGCTCGTTTTTTGAGGAGGTTTAAGGGGAGTTTTCAGACAAGAAGAGGGGGAGACGAAGGAGGAAAAAGAAGAACTTTAGAGAACTCATCTTGGAGAAGAAGGACTAGGGCTATTTTTCCGGATCTTGAAGAAGGGCGGCTTCGGAAGCGTGCGGAGTTCAAATTTCTGCATTTACTGAACTTTGATCATCATGTGCTGTAAGATCTACCTTATTATGTGGTTTTCTCCCATTATCATGGGCTAATTTTTCTAGATCTTGTATTGTGAAAGTACCTAATCTTGTGTGATGATAAATTCTTAAGACTATTCTTGGTGATTTTGTAGTGAATCTCTTTTATCGATTTCATGATCCTTATTATGTGAATCTCGGTTCTTCATCTTTTTGTTGCGTTTCATAATTCGAGAGAGGAGCTACGTAACAAGTTTATGAAGATTTTACTTTCATGCTTCAGAATTCGAGAGAGGAGTTGCATGAATATTTTACCAAGATTTTTATATTTTTACTGCGCTTCATAATTCGAGAGAGGAGTTGCGCAAGTATATCGTGATTTCGTTATGGCATTTTTAGTATGCTTCATAATTCGTGATTTTAATAAAAGTTTTTCTCCAAGCATTCGTAGTTTATTCTAATTAGATTACTTCTATAGTTATCTTTACATATCACAACCTTTATAAAGACTCACTTGGATTTAAAGAAAAAGAATAACTAGTATTTGCAAGCACTGAATCACCCACCTCTCCGTGGAAACGATCTTAACTCTCACTTTATTACTTGACACGGCACGTGCACTTGCGGTTAAATTATACACCGGTTACGGGCGTATCAAGTTTTTGGCGCCGTTGCCGGGGAGGTGCGACGTATTTAGTGTTTATTTCTTGCAATATTAGTGAAACTTTAGTAATTAAAGCTCAAGTTTTATTTTCTTTTGTTATTTACTCTGCTTTCATTGCTGCTGTACTGCTTGTTTGTTTTGTTTATTTGCTGATATTATTGTGTTACTTTGCTGTCTTGCTTAGTGTATGTCCAGACATCGAACACCAGAACTTTTGTCGTTGAACCTAGAGATCGAACGAACGTGTAGACGGAATAGAAGAGCGATTCGATTAGAACGTAATAATTCTACAACCATGAATCCAAATAATCAGAATGCTCCCAATGAAAATGATCAGGATGGTTTAGGACAAGAGGGTCAGGTAGAACATAATGGTCAACCTGCTGAGATTAGGAGAACTTGTAGAGAGTGCAATATGCCCTTTAGAGGAGGTCTACACTATAGTATCATTAAGCCGGCCATTGAAGCGAATAATTTCAAAATTGACTCCATGACAATGAACTTAGTGCAACAAAAACAATTTAGTGGACTAAATCATGAGGACCCAAACTCTCATTTACGGACGTTCAGGGATGTGTGTAACACCTTTAAGATAAATGGCGCGTCAGATGAAGCGATTAGACTTCGCTTATTTCCATTCTCTCTGTCGGGCAGAGTGAAGGAATGGCTTGACTTCCAAAATGGTCTCACCACTTGGCAGCAAGTGGTTGATTTATTCTTAGCTAAATACTTTCCACCTGCTAAAACGGCTAAACTGATGCGTGATATCAGTACGTTCACGCAAGGGAATGGGGAGACATTGTACGACGCTTGGGAGAGGTTCAAGGAACTTCTTCGAAAGTGTCCGCACCACAGTTTATTGATGCACCAACAAGTATGGACATTTTATAATGGCCTCCAGACTTCTACAATGATCCAAGTAGATGGAGCTGCAGGAGGATCCCTCATGAACAAGTATCCCGAAGATGCATATGCTATCCTTGAAGATCTATCGTCAAACAATTATCAATCATTTGATCAACAAGTTCCTTCTTCTTCGGTAGGTGGTCTTCACCAAGTAGATCAACTAACCTCGTTCGCTGCGCAAATCACAGCCCAATTTAACACTATGAACAAAAGGTTAGATGCGCTGACATTAAATCATAATCAAATGAACCCACAGGTGAATAGCATAATGGCGGCCCCTACTATGAATCCATCATTCAATATGGAACAACTTGTCGATCACTCCATTCCTAGCTATAATGAAGAAATTAATTATATAAGAGGGCAACCTAGATATAATAATAATAATTTAATTCCAAATTATTATAATCCAGAGTTGCGTAACCACCCTAACTTTTCATGGAAGAACAACGTCGGTGCGGCACACCCACCCGGTTTCAACTCAAACCCACGTTCAACTCAAAATGTTAATTACAATCAACAAGGACCTTCTAGAAAGTTAACCGATGAGATTCTTATCGAATCTATGCAAAAGAACGATACACGCATTACTAGTTTGGAGGGTTCACTACGTGTAATTGAGTCTCAATTGGGGCAAATTGCGGGTGC
Organism: Dactylorhiza incarnata; assembly: GCA_033032865.1. Classification (NCBI taxonomy): domain Eukaryota; kingdom Viridiplantae; phylum Streptophyta; class Magnoliopsida; order Asparagales; family Orchidaceae; genus Dactylorhiza; species Dactylorhiza incarnata. The sequence continues at coordinate 216,435 of JAWHQI010000184.1, read as the reverse complement.
ATTGAACCATAGACCTCAAGGGACACTCCCAACAGACACCACACCAAATCCGAAGTGAGATAATCAACATTGTAAGGTAGTCACTCTGCGAAGTGGTAAGGAGTTGGGTAGTGCGCCGATAAAAGAGCAAGTTAAGGAGAATAGTGAAAAAGAAGTAGAGGAGTTGACTCCTTGTATCACCAATGAGGGGGTAATACAAGCAGATGAAGGTAGGGAAAGAGAAGTAGAAGTGCTAGGAGAAAGAAAGAAAGAACCTAGTGTTGAAGTTAAGAAGAAAAAAGAAGACATAATAATTTATCCACCACCACCGTTTCCACAACGGTTAAATAAAAGTAAACTCGATCAACAATTTCAAAAGTTTGTGGAGATATTTAAGAAATTACAAATCAACATCCCATTTGCCGAGGCGTTAGAGCAAATGCCTAGCTACGTAAAATTCATGAAAGATATCCTCTCTAAAAAGAGAAAATTTGAAACGAATGAGACAGTAGCACTCACTCAGGAGTGTAGCGCTATTCTTCAAAAAAGACTCCCACCAAAGTTAAAAGATCCTGGGAGCTTTACGATACCGTGTTCCATAGGATACAAATTTGAAGGCAAAGCGTTATGCGATTTAGGGGCGAGTATCAATCTAATGCCATTGTCAATATTTAGGAAGTTAGGTTTGGGGGGAGATTTCCAAGACCTCCATAACCTTGCAATTGGCCGACGGACCCTAGCCTACCCAAAAGGGATAGTTGAAGACGTGTTAGTAAAAGTGGATAAGTTCATATTTTCTGCGGACTTTGTTGTTTTAGACATGGAAGAGGATAGAGAAGTGCCGATTATTGTGGGGAGACCATTTCTAGCGACGGGTAGGACCTTGATTGACGTGCAGAAGGGAGAGTTAACGATGCGAGTAAATGATGAACAAATCACATTTAATGTACTCAAAGCGTTAAAATTTACCCACCGAGAGGAAGATAATATGGAAGCGGTCAATCAAGTGTCTATATGCGATTATATGCCAAGTTCATTTTTGGACGACCAAGATGATTTATTGAATTGTTTATTGACGGAGGATGAACAATCTGAAGAAGAAGAAGTGATTCAAGAATGCTTACAAGCATTCGAGAAGCAAATTGCGTGGTTTCGTAAGCCGGAACCGTTAGAGATGCCCGGTAAATCCATGTCAGTTAAACCTTCCATTGTAGAACCACCATTACTAGAGTTAAAACCTCTACCCGATCACCTTACTTATGCGTATTTAAGGGATGACGATACATTGCCGGTTATCATTAATTCTAATTTATTATCTGATCAACGAGAAAGATTAATAGAATTACTTAAGCAATTTAAAATGGCCATAGGATGGACCATCGCTGATATCCGGGGAATAAGCCCCTCATTATGTATGCATAAGATTCTTTTAGAAGAATCATTTAAGGGGTCGATAGAGCCTCAACGTCGCTTAAGTCTGCAAATGAAAGAAGTTGTTAAGAAGGAGATTATTAAGTGGCTAGATGCAGGTATTGTATACCCCATTTCTGATAGTCCATGAGTATGATCACCTGTGCATTGTGTACCCAAAAAGGGGGGTATGACGGTCATAATGAATGAGAAGGATGAGTTAGTTTCTACTAGGACGATCACGGGGTGGAGAATTTGCATAGACTATAGGAAGTTAAATAAAGCCACCAGAAAAGATCATTTCCCTCTTCCTTTCCTCGACCAAGTCCTAGATAAATTGGCGGGGAATGATTTTTTCTGTTTTCTTGATGGGTATTCAGGTTACAACCAAATTACTGTCGACCCCGCTGATCAAGAAAAGACCACATTCACGTGTCCATATGGGACTTTCGCATTTAGGAGAATGCCCTTTGGTCTATGTAACGCACCTGCTACTTTCCAGCGTTGCATGATTGCTATTTTCTCTGACATTATGGACCAAGGCATTGAGATTTTCATGGATGATTTTTCCATCTTTGGTAAATCATTTGACGAATGTTTAGGGTGTTTGGAAAAGGTACTTACACGTTGTGTAGAGACGAACCTAATATTGAATTGGGAGAAGTGTCACTTCATGGTTCGAGAAGGCATAGTTTTGGGTCATCATATTCTAGGAATGGACTAGGGGAGGACAAAGCTAAGTTAGATGTGATTGAAAAACTACCTCCACCCACAAATGTGAAAATGCTGCGAAGTTTCATAGGACACGCCGGTTTCTATAGAAGATTCATCAAAGAATTCGCGAGAATAGCTAAACCATTGAGTTGACTTCTAGAGAAAGACGTAAAATTTTATTTTAGTGATGAATGCTTGAAGGCATTCAACGAACTTAAAAATCGTTTAACCACCGCACCTATTGTAGTGACACCTGATTGGGAAGAGCCATTTGTTATGATGTGTGATGCAAGCGATTACGCGGTAGGAGTTGTTTTGGGACAAGTGCGGGGTAAGTTATTTCACACTATTGCTTATGCTAGTAAGACCCTAATCGATGCCCAAATCAACTACACTACCACCGAGAAGGAACTATTGGCGGTGGTTTTCACATTCGAAAAGTTTCGCTCGTATCTCTTATGCACAAAGGTAATAGTGTACACCGATCACGCTGCGATCCGTTCTCATGGATAAGAGAGACGCAAAGCCTCGGTTGATTCGATGGGTGCTTCTTTTGCAAGAGTTTGATGTCGAGATTAAGGATAAGAAAGGAACAGACAATCCGGTAGCGGATCACCTATCTATGATTGAAAGTACATATCCTTCGTTGAATTCTGAAGTGGATGAAAGATTTCCCGATGAGTAGCTTCTTGCAATATCTGAGGGTGATGTACCGTGGTACGCTGATTTTGTGAATTACCTAGTGAGCAATATCATGCCTTCTGAGTTTACATATCCGCAACGAAAACGATTCTTACATCAGGTGCGTTCATACTTTTGGGATGATCCTTATTTGTTTAAGCTTGGAGCCGATGGATTTTTGCGACGTTGTGTTCCCGAAGGGGAAATGAGAGTGATCCTGGAGAAATGTCATAATTCACCGTATGGAGGTCATTTCATGGGCACTAGGACGGCCATGAAAGTATTAGAGGCCGGATTCTTTTGGCCTAACTTATTTCGGGACTCACATTCTTTTGTTCAACAATGCGATAGATGCCAAAGGGTGGGGAACATACGAAAGAATGACTCGATGCCTATGAACATCTTGTTAGAAGTTGAGTTATTGATGTGTGGGGTATAGACTTTATGGGGCCGTTTGTGAACTCAAGCGGAAATGTTTATATTTTGTTAGCAGTCGATTACGTATCTAAATGGGTAGAAGCGATCGCCACATCCAAAAATGATGCCAAGGTAGTCTTAAATTTTCTTAAAAATTAAATATTCAATGGATTTGGAGTACCGAGGGCAGTTATTAGCGATGGAGGAAGTCACTTCTGCAATTCACAGTTCGCCTCTTTGCTAAGAAAATATGGGGTGGCGCATAAGGTTGCTTTAGCTTACCACCCTCAAACAAATGGTCTAGCGGAAGTATCGAATAGAGAGATTACGAAAATTCTAGAAAAAACGGTGAGTGTCAACCGTAGAGATTGGTCTCAAAAGCTGAATGGCGCATTGTGGGCATACCGCACCGCATTCAAAACACCAATCGGCCTAACCCCTTATAGGCTAGTTTATGGGAAATCATGTCATTTACCCCTAGAGCTAGAACATCGTGCCTTTTGGGCGATAAAAAAAATTAACTACGATTTTCTAGAAGCAGAGAAGAAGAGGTTACTACAACTGAATGAATTGGAAGAGATTAGGATGCAAGCCTATGAAAATTCGAGAATCTATAAGGAGCGTACTAAGAGATGGCATGACCAATGGTTGAAAGAAAAACACTTCGAGTCGGGCCAATTAGTTTTATTGTTTAATTCACGTTTACGACTATTTCCCGGAAAGCTTAAATCACATTGGTCGGGACCATTTATGGTCAAAGAAGTGCACCCGTATGGAGTGGTGACTATTCTGAACGAAAATGATGGCACCGAGTTTAAGGTGAATGGAGAAAGATTAAAAATATATCTGAGAGAGGATGACAACCGAGTGGTGTCGTGCTTGACGTTTCTGTGACTTAGTACCGTCCTGCCGGGACGGTAAATTAGGCGCTTGATGGGAGGCAACCCATCGATATATTAGTCATTTATATATTTACTAATGTTATTTATGTAATTTGTTATTTTATTGTTTGTTAAAAAGTTTGTATCTGGGAGAAAAGGCGGGATAAGATATCTTAGAAGTACACATTTTGGATGTTGCAACCTCATAAATTTGAGGTAGCAACCTTTTTACTGCTGCACATTTATGAAGGAAATCACACGCTAAAATATTTCCCGGTTCAGTGGACCGGTTCATTTCAATGGGTCAAAATGCTTGGGTTGCAACCTCGAAAATTTGAGGTTGCAACCTGATTACTGCTGCACTTTTGTGAAGAAAAAAATAAACCGGAACAGTACCCCGGTTCATCCTATTCCTTCTTTTAAACAAAAGTCGGTTCAGCTTTTCTTCTACATGCCTATTCAGCAACCGGTTCAGCCTTGCTCTTAATCCGCACCGCCTAACCCTACCGAACCAGTTTCTCGTGTGCCGTTACCGCCTCGCGCGATCGTTGGTGCTCCAGCCGCTCCTGTCCCTTTTAGTGCAGACGACGGCGATCGGTGGTGCCCTAGTTTCTCGCATCCCTGTGCGCAGGCCTCTCGCGTTCCTTTACCGTCGGAGCTCCCTATCGAGAACTGCGACATCCTAGTTAGCGAGGACGACATCCGGCGATCCGCCGCCTCCTCTCCTCGTCCAGGCGAGTTCTCTGCTACCGGCGACCATTCCTCTCACATTTCTGTCGGCGTTTGCTGCTACTACCCAGAACAGTGTCATCTTTGTTAGCAAGTCCAACGACCGTCCAACCCTAACCTCACCCTTCTCCCCAAATTCTGCATATTGAAAGGTAATCCCCTTCATCTTAGTCTTCATTTTCTAGTCCTGTCAGCATTTGCGATTTTGGGTATTCAGAGTTTTGGGTTTTACCCATTTCTGTACCAGTGATGTCTTCGAAACGGAAAGGGAAAGGGAAACTGAAAGAGGGGGCACGACAGGATATGAAATTTGTGACCAACGATGCTTTGGTGAGATTCGAAACTCTCAAGTCTTCCTCTCTCATATATGAGAGAGGTTTCAAAATAGAAGTTTGTGCATGGAGTCGTGAGTATGCCATACGAATCCAGGAATTCCAGTGGGAGACGCTCTGCCATCCGCGACCTGAAGCTATTCTGCCATGGGTTTTCGAGTTTTACGTGAATGCCTTAAGCATTGAGGAGGAGAAGGTTAAGGTCCGGGGAAAACACATTGACATATCTGCAAGAGCTATAAATGATTTCTTTGAGTTGGACAATGAGAGACATTATGCTCGGTTAGACGCTACTATTGATCCGACTGAACTAGTGTCCGTAGTTTGCAATTCTTTTGAGGAAAAGGGGTCAAGGGCTCCCATGAAGGCGCTAAAGTCGACTTCATTAAGGCGGGAAGCCAAGGTATGGCTCCTTTTTATTAATGCTAGTCTAATGCCAACTCGCCATCTTAACAATGTCACATATAATCGTCTTGTTCTAATATATTACATACTGAAACAGATTAAGTTTAATGTGGGCGAGGTAATCAGTAAGCACATTAAGATGCGAGCTCAAGATGATACATCAAAACCACTTTGGTTTCCAACCTTGATTACGGACCTTTGTCGGAGGTATGGAGTACTACCGGGAGAGGGGGATTTGATCACACCGGTTACGAAGCATATCACAGAACATGTGATAAAAGTCAACATTAAGGTTCCCGATGAGTGTGATGGCGGAAAGGCAAAGGCGGGAGAGAGGAGTAAACCAAGGAAGGTGAATATTCCATCGGGCAAGGCTGCGACTTTGGAGGATGTGATGGATAGTGTTGAGTTCATAAAGGCATATCAAAGGTGTCAACATTTATATTCCAAATCCCGCCTGGATCATATGGAGAAAAAAGTGGATCTTCTATTACGGAAAGCGAAGATACCTGTAGAATCCACTGTCTTTGAGTTTCAGTCACAGTTCGACGATGAGGGGAATCTCTTAGATGAAGAAGGAAACAACCTGGACCCAACCGAGTACATTGAATCCGACTCAAACAGTGACGATGATGCAGACGAGGAAGAAGCTGATGATGATTAGTGGCACTGTACTATGATCACTTATTTTGTTATCGTTTACATTTAGATGCGAACATCTTATTTTGATATCTGGGAGGATGTGCATGCTCTTATGACATGGCTTGCTGTTACTATATTTTGTTTGTTGCTCCACTCTTTTTAATGCTGAATGCTACATCTATTATTCATATTTTCTGACTGGTGTTGTTGGTTGAAAGCACGACGCTTTATGATATTAATCTTTCATACATGTTGTTTCATTGATTGCACATATCATAATGTCCCGTATTCTATTTTTTCAAAATCTGTGAAACATCTTGATTGAACTTTTGGTGAAATGCTGGACTTTATGAATCTACTAGATATTTCCTGAAGTAGTTCTCTTTTCATTTCTTCCTATTTTAATGATGGATGTTGGTTCATTGATGATATCGGGGCTTATGACATGGTGCAACCACAATTTGCACTCAATTTTTTTTTAGAACACATATGGGTTTGCAGATTGCAATATTTAGGACAGATTTCGGATGAGCCATCTCAGGACGGTGCTCACTGGATACATCAACACAACAATTTTGCTCCTTACTTCCGTCCTTCGAATTTCAGGGGAGTATTTAAATTTCAAATCTTCTGCATTCCGTAGATTTATTGTGTTCGTTTCAAGTTCTCACATTCTAATTTCCTGAGTAACAAAAAACAAAAACAAAAGTCGCTTTGCTAGGGACTAGCAAAGGTCATAAGTATGGGGGTGGGGGTAGTTGATCCCTACCAATTGAGTGAGGTTGATTTTATTTATCTTATTTTATTTAACGATCCTAATTTTTTTTATTATCCTATTCTAGAGTACCTGATAAATACAACTTATGAGGATAGTCACTCCTAATGGTTCACACCATTTTGATTTAATGTTAGCAAGATGGGTTAAATCTCTTTTAAGGATTTCATTCAGCCACATTATTCTTTAAAATAGTTTTCTTCCTAAAAATAGACCTGTATGGACTTCTAAAAACAATAATGAAAGGGGAGTGATAACAGAGTTAGAGATGTAAGCCAAAGCATTGATGATAAATAGTTATGATGATTAGTACGTCTCTTTGATCATTTCACATCATATTTCTTCAATTCTATCACCATATACCCTTTGAGTTTGAACTCTGAATTTCTATGCGTACATTTCATAGGCTTCTATTTGATATTTCTTAGTATGCTCTTCAATTATGATTGGTTGTTAAAAAAAATGTGATCGTCGTAGTGATATGTGGCATAAGCGTGTGTACACCTACTTAGAATGATCCCAACTATAGACTCTATCAAAAAGAAAAAGAAAAAAATGTATGAGTCATAGTGATATGCGGTCTAGGTATGTGCATTCATATCTGGAATGATCCCAACTATGATTCTAATTTTTGACTCAAATAAAAGAAAAGAGTTGTAGTGATATGTGGCCTAAGTGTGTGTACACCTACTTAGAATGATCCCAACTACGGACCCAAAATCCCTTCATAGTTTGGAGAGATACTAAGAATTTTTCATCTTAGGAGACACATTCCATCATCCATACATATTCTAACCAAACCAATGTCATCCTCATCACCAAACTTCATGTTGTCTTTTCATTCATAACTACTAAATCTTGCGGAGGTTAAGTCGAAGACTCGGCCTATGCTTCCCCTTTCTTAATCATTATAAGAAGTTCAATGGAAAGTTGGCGGGAAGTAATTTATTTTAAAGGATTGCACACACCACACTAGAAATTTCTAATTGAGATTTTTCTTCCATCAAGTTAATGAATTCTTGAATGTTTTGAATTTTTAGTGATTGACTTATCCTAAAGTAGTTTTATCGGTACTCTTGGCTATGTTTTCTCTTAAACTTTCTTGAGAAAAAAGATCTTGGACATTTTTAACTTTTGATGTATATTACCTCACTCAATTTGATGATTGGAATTGTCTTTGCTAGGGACTAGCAAAGGTTTAAGTATGGGGGTGTGATAACTTCTCTAAATGAAGTTATCTATGCCCTATTTTTGACTTATCATTAGCTAAAAATGTTGAAATAGTGTTTAAATAATATTAAAATGAAAGTAAAATTTATATTTATGATTGTATGACTCATTTGGTCCATTTGCAATGTATTTTTGCTAGATTCATCAAAGGAATTCATTGGAGGATGGAAAACTGCTGAAAATATTGATCTAGACAAAAAAGTATCAGAAGTCAGAAAAAGAGGTTGCAACCTTTTTCTGGGCGAATTTAAAAACGTAAATTTTTAAATTAGTGTCTTTTCAAAAATGAAAAGACACCTTTAAGGGAGGCGGTTATGCTCGTTTTTGGAGGAGGTTTAAGGGGAGTTTTCAGACAAGAAGAGGGGGAGACGAAGGAGGAAAAAGAAGAACTTTAGAGAACTCATCTTGGAGAAGAAGGACTAGGTCTGTTTTTCTGGATCTTGAAGAAGGGCGGCTTCGGAAGCGTGCGGAGTTCAAATTTCTGCATTTACTGAACTTTGATCATCATGTGTTGTAAGATCTACCTTATTATGTGGTTTTCTCCCATTATCATGGGCTAACTTCTCTAGATCTTGTGTTGTGAAAGTACCTAATCTTGTGTGATGATAAATTCTTAAGACTATTCTTGGTGATTTTGTAGTGAATCTCTTTTATCGATTTCATGATCCTTATTATGTGAATCTCGGTTCTTCATCTTTTTATTGCGTTTCATAATTCGAGAGAGGAGCTACGTAACAAGTTTATGAAGATTTTACTTTCATGCTTCATAATTTGAGAGAGGAGTTGCATGAATATTTCACCGAGTTTTTTATATTTTTACTGCGCTTCATAATTCGAGAAAGGAGTTGCGCAAGTATATCGTGATTTCGTTATGGCATTTGAAGGGAGACGGTGATCTTTCCTTGATGTTAGCAACTTAGGTTTTCGTTCTTCAAGCGGTTCTCTATCTCACCGTCTGGGGGATAAAAGAATTAGGGACTTCCGTTATCGAGAGATACGGATTTCTTTTCATAAAATCGTTGCAAGGATTTTCACTTCATTCGTTTCACAAAGACACTTTCATATTGTCATCGCACTAGATTTGGGAAATCATGACACGAGATTATTTCTCCAATTCGTGATTTTAATAAAAGTTTTTCTCCAAGCATTCGTAGTTTATTCTAATTAGATTACTTCTATAGTTATCTTTACATATCACAACCTTTATAAAGACTCACTTGGATTTAAAGAAAAAGAATAACTAGTATTTGCAAGCACTGAATTACCCACCTCTCCGTGGAAACGATCTTAACTCTCATTTTATTACTTGACACGGCACGTGCACTTGCGGTTAAATTATACACCGGTTACGGGCGTATCACTCGGCTCACAGGAGGGTTGTCAAGTTGAGAAAGGTTCGCTTTCCACCTCAGGTCGAGTTCAGCTCGACTAGAGGTATTGAGTTTTCCTCCACCTCAGGTCGAGTTTAGCTCGACCAAAAGTGTTGAGCTTTCTCCACCTCCAGTTGATCTCGGCTCGCAGGAGGGTTGTTAAGTGGAGAAAGGTTCTCTTTCCACCTCAGGTCGAGTTCGGCTCGACCAGAGGTGTTGAGTTTTCCTCCACTTCAGGTCGAGTTTAGCTCGACCAAAGGTGTTGAGCTTTCTCCACCTCCAGTTGAGCTCGGCTCGCAGGAGGGTTGTTAAGTGGAGAAAGGTTCGCCTTCCACCTTAGGTCGAGTTCGGCTCGACTAGAGGTGTTGAGTTTTCCTCCACCTCAGGTCGTGTTTAGCTCGACCAAAGGTGTTGAGCTTTCCCCACCTCCAGTTGAGCTCGGCTCACATGAGGGTTGTTAAGTGGAGAAAGGTTCGCCTTCGCCTTAAGTTAAGTTCAGCTGAAAAGCTCGGCAAGAGTAACCCGTTGGCAGGGCCCTCCATGGATTATTCTAAAGCCCCGCATACTCGTCAAATAGGTGGGTTGAACTTTCTTTCTGAGCTTAAGATAAGCTCGAAAAGAGCGGGGATTGTGTACAACCCTCATATTTGCCGAGCTGACGTGGCCCGGTGCAGCTAGGGGGCGCAGTCGATCAACCCGTCGGAGGTCGTCTACACTGAAAAGAGAAAGCCCTGGGGGGAGAGTGTACCTAGGGTCCACTCGCCCAAGGGTGTGGGCGAGTGGTCCTATGGTCCACTCGCCCCAGGCAGCTGGGCGAGTGGACCAAGGGTCCACTCGCCCGGAGGGTTGAGTGGACCGTGAGGTCCACTCGCCCAGTCAGGGGGTGGACCTCGTTCCACTCATTCGACCCCCGGCAAGGGGGGAGTGGACGTCTCGTTCACCACTCGCCCCTCCTCCAGTTCTGGTCGTTCAGGTTCGTGTTTGAGCTGCGGATAGTAGAATTTTGTCTATCCGCAGCCCAGTTTTGGGAAGTCTATAAATAGACCTCCATGGGCACCTTGGGAAGGGTTGGTCTCCCCCCTCCCCCCCCCCCCCCCCCCCTCGCGTGTCTTGTGAGCAAGCACTACCCCCCTTGTCAGTGAAGGTTGACGGCGAGGTGGACCTTAGTGCCCTCCAAGGTGCCCAGGCTCAGCATTGGCTTGGGAGGGGAAGCTCTCTTTGAACTTCCGGGTGAGTGGTGGGACCTCCACGCTGCAGCTTAAGAGGTTCGTTTTTGGACTCAAGTGTTCTTCAAGGGTAAGGTATTTCGGTTCTCAACAACTGGTCAAGGGTTCTAGCTCGGGTCAAGTAAGGGTTAGCTGCATCCCCCTTTCAAACGTCGAGACCAGTTATCTGGTTTCAACAAAACTTATCCAACCATCAAAGTTAGTGATCTGAGGGACATAATCGAGTGTTTCTATTCATTCGTCAAATAATTAAAAAGACAAAATTCTCTAAGCGCTCATATTGAAATATATATAAAATGGGGATATTCCTTCATTTGAAAGGACCAATAATTGGAGGAAAGAATAAATGTTGCAACTTTTGTGTTGCAACATTGGAAAACCTCCAACGAGTGCCCTCTTGCGCCTTCGTGATGCCCACATACGACTGCGCCGAATGACTCATGACAAGAGCGTAGGAGACTGTGAATTGAAGGCGTGCCCACGCACATAGATCCAAAGAGCGCGCCCATGCGCGCAGTTCCCTACTTCGTGTCCTTCGACACAAAATGCCCATAAAATCATTGTAAAATGAGTGGTAGTATGTCACCCTTGCAAAAGCAACCGTATAGTCAGAATTCTATCTAGTGGTTGTCATGCACTAGGTCAAACCCCGTAGGTTTTTCCCTTTTTGTGCAAAAAAATTGTTTTCAGCTCTCTTTACCTGTTTGCGCGTTCGACTCATTCTCGCGCTAAGAAGATCCAACCCAATATGTGCTAGATGAGGATCGAGATCCACTCCAAATCATCTGCATCTACAATAATCAATCGTCGCAAGTCGAAAGAAAGAACGTCGTCAAATTACAGACGACGGATCTTGTCCGTTCAATGGATACTGTACATTTGCTTTGAAAGCGAGAGATCTCAGTAGATGGAGGGGCTCATAATCTGCATTAAATGAGAATGCCTACCTAAATTTCCTAAAATGTTACTATATTCTTAGCCCATATTTAAAAGAATCTCTATCATATTTGAGCACTAGGATACAACATTACACCCTTTAACTCTTTGAGGAATGAGAGTTTTTATTATTTTGATCTTCTAGAAGATGCAACTCCTTTCTTCGGTACTCCGCGTAAAAATGTATGACACTTGTACTCTTAATTTGTTTTGAACAAAATTTAAAAAACGAAGCCCGATTCACAAAAATTCTCCACTTATTGAGCCTACATAAAATACATATAGAACTTAAGTTGTGCTCTACTGGACATTTGGAACTCTCAAAGAGATCTACAATTTTCGTGTTGAACACTTTTCCTAAGAATGCATGTACAAAGCGTATTTTCAAAAGGCGCGTAATAACTCATAGAAATTGGTTTGCCAATAGCCAATTCTGATTTGCCTTTAACACCACCCAGATTATTTCATGGTTTATGAAATAAAAAATAATAATTTTGCTTATGAAAGTTAATCTAATAGGAAGATTTAAAAATTCCCTCGTAGAACACTCATATAACCCTTCTAGAAATAGAAAGTCCAAAAAAGATAGCACTCCTTCCGAGAAAAAGAGGACATATTTGGTAAGAAAAGTAGAATATAATGCACGAATATTAATTAAATAAACTGGCTTTCATTTTAACATGAAGTTATCTATCTATTTCAATCCTTTAAAATAAGGGTTTTTAAAAAAAAAATTCTTATTATATTGTATATTGACAGTATATATTACAACATTATATGTAGATAAATAATTAAGAAGCTAAATAAATACTATTATTGTATGTTGTTTGATTATGTATAAAATAATGCAATGTGGAAAAAAGAAGACAACATTTTCCTCCCACATTGCTAATATATATGTTGCCTATTTAGTATTCATAAATCATAATGCATTCTTTTCTTGCTTTTGTGGTTGAAGTCTAGTGTGTTGGTCACGGACGAACGTACACACTAATGTTTCGTTTGACACAGTGGTGACGATCATGAACACGGTGGTTATGAACCGTCATTCATGAATACCCAACCTCACCCAAGGAATTTCAACCAGTTTTATGTCCAAACTAATTTTCTTTTCTTGGTGGCGATCATAACCATTGTCTTGCCAAGCATGCATTTTATGACGGCGCGTCAAACGAAGTCTAAGTGTCATGCCCCACCATGCCACGACAGGCTATATTTCTTTTTTATTTTTGCTTTAAAGATGCATATATTAGGCTCCTAAATTCGGCCATTAGCTATGCTCAAATATATTTCGTTAATCTTCATTCTACCAGTGGAATTTTGTGTGCAATGATAGCTCTGGGTTCTCGACTACATTCGGCAACCACTTCTCGACTACACTCGTTTACGGCCACCACTATTTTCGTCAATTGATTGCAGTCAATCAAACATATGTTTTGTATTCTTTCCTCCTCCCGCTTATTGAGCATCTACTAGCCAATTAATTTCAGATGATTACAACGACTTTTCTTGTTGAAATTTAGGATGGGATGGGGGACGTCATGCCCTGAGATAAATAAGATTGTGTGCGCACATACGCGTATATATTCAATCGTAGAAGTTGCGCATGATACGCCACAATTTTTCCAACTACATAATAGAGCTCCGCAACATCATACTCCGATCCCTCAAGTAAATTCGAATTTGCATTGCATTGTAGTAGTAAGTTCTTTATGATGTACACGCTCCTGAGTCCATGCACACAAACACAAGAGAGACGAAGGGTCAGATAATAAGGTTCCAACATTTGATTTTTTGTGTTCTTCTGTCAAGAAATCTTTTTACGTTTGATATTTATTATTATTTTTTGAGTAAATTATTGATAACTCCTTTTATCTTTTTCACTATAGTCAATATATACCCCTTTATTCTTTCGAAATAAGTGTATAACCTCCTTATCATTTTCACTATAGTCAATAACCCACAATCTTCTAAAATAGTTATCTTTTTAATCATTGACAATAACCCCCCGTAATCTTTAGGAATAGTTATATAAAATATTATGTAGCTTAGTAATTGATTAAAATATGCATTATTGAAATATTTGGTTAGCATTCATAGCAAAGAAAAATTAAAATTAAAATACACACACATATTATGCAATACAAATATATTTTGGCCAAATGATTCCTGTAAATATGCATTTCTAAGAGAAAGGATAAGCATGCAATATATATTTTCAAATTTCTTCTGACTTATTTATTTTATTTAAATTTAAATGCATTTTTTAGTGTTCTACATGTGAAATTAATGAGTTTTCCGATAAATGAGCACGTTTATCTATTCTTTTCTCATCTTTTTGAAATATGTGAAAATGCATTTAAATATAAACAAATTATAAAAAATATTTAATGACATATTACATTAATTTTATTATTCCTTTTAAAAATATTCATTTATCTGTCTCATTTAATCGCAATATATCTTTATTAAATAATGTGTAGGTATATATTTTAATTATTTTTGTATTTTTACCATTAACTAATTTGAAACAAAGATTTTTATAATACCTGATGGGTCCTCAATTATTATAAAGAGAAAGTCGGGTTGCATTTAACCGAAAATCTCACTCCCCGCTAAGATAGTGGGGTCATAGATGAGAAATGTAAAGGTATATTCGGACGAATAATGGGCTCGGGGGCTTTGCGTGTGGAAACCTTAGGTATTCTGCTATATATACCTAGCTGGAGGCAACGGAGAGATAGTTCCACTTAGACTTTCCTCTGGATGTTTCGAGCTCCCTCTACATTCTCGAAACAGCCCTAATCGCTCGTCCGTCCGAAGGATTGCGGTCGCTGCCGCCGTCGCCGTTCGCGAGAGAAGGAAGGAGATCGCGCCTGCTCCTTGCCGTCGCGCTGTTCGTCCGCGATTTCCTGCAGACGCGTTGCCTTCGCGATCCTCCGCTCCCGTCGCAGTTTATCGCGCCTCCCGTTGCTGCTGCCTGCTAGCCATCGCAGAAGGAAGCTCCAGTCGATCGCTGGTTTCGCTGTCGGTCGATTGCGAGGCCCCGCTCGCCTCCTTCCAGTTCGTCCTCGCCGCCGCGTGGTAGAAGGAGGAGATCGGCCGCTGTTGCTTGCCGTTCGCCTAGAGGAAGAAGCTCCAGATCCGCTGCCGCCGTCGCCCTAACCCGCAGATCCAGGGCTGCTGCTGTGTCGCCTCCGTTGTCCAGATCTGCTGCTGTTGGAGTCGAAGCCGTGCCCTAGGACCGCCGCTCGTGCGAAGAAGACGAAGTCGCTGCTAGCAAAAGAGGAGTTCGCGCACGACCGCTGATCGTGCGCTCGACCCCTCATGCACGACCGCTGATCGTGCGCTCTTCAGCAGCCAATTCCTGCACGACCACTGATCGTGCGCTTAGCAGTTCACGCACGATCACTGCTCGTGCGCTCTTCTGCAACAGTGCCCGTGCGCCACTGTTCTCCCGTGCCTCCAGATGCCCCTCAGCCGTCTTCCGCCTCTTCCCGTCGCCGCCGTCTCCAAGCACAATGATGAAGGGGAACTCCATGGCGTCCCCCATTCCGATGATAAAGCTGGAGAAGTTCACGGCGATTGAGTTCAACGCCTGAAAGTTGAACACTCAGTTCGGGATGAAGTTTCTGAACGTGTTCTACACAGTTCAGTCTGATGGTGCTGAGGTCGTTGGGACTGCTGATGAGGCATATTGGTTTTCAGATGAAGACTTCTGCAGGGACTACCTGCTGAACTGTCTGTCTTCCAGCCTGGCCCAGACCTACATGAAGATGAGCACCGCAAAGGAGATCTGGGATGCGCTGCAGGAGCACTTCAGGCAGGAGGAGGACCTGTCCAAGACGCACCTAGTGGACAAGTTCCACTCTTTCATCTTTGATGAGGAGAAAGCCATTCACCCTCAGGTATCTGAATTTGAAAATTTAATTGATTCCTTGCATAGCGAGTCTATTAGTCTGCCCGATAGTTTTGTTGCGGGCACGATTGTGTATAAATTGCCCTCCTCGTGGTACAATTTCAAAACGGAAATGTACCGCAAGAAGATGCAGGTTGGTCTGAACGACCTCAAGCGTTTCATACGCATTGAGGACGAGAACAGGACGAAGCACGCTTTGGAAGCTGTTGGCAAGCAGAAGGCTGCTGCCAACATGATTTTAAGCTCCAAGCGGCCTCCTCCCCCTCACAAGACCAAAGCGTCTCGTAGTATCCCCCAGGTTGCAGGCCCAAGTAAACCCTCTAAGAAATTTAACGGTAAATGTTATAACTGCAATAAGTGGGAACACTGCGCATCTGACTGCAAGCTACCGAGGAAAGAAAGAACTCGGGCACCACAAGAAGGCAACCAAGCCCATCTGGTTAGCCAAGCTGAGCCATCCAACTTTGTTGCCATGGTCGGACCCGTGCCGGCCAGCACGGAGTGGTACCTGGATTCTGGGGCAACGTGCCACGTTTGCAACAATGCTAATCTTATGACAGAGCTGAAGTATGCAAAGGAATCAGTAACTGTGGCAAATGGAGACACAGCTGACGTGATGAAGGTGGGGAACGCAACACTGCTGCTCTCCTCAGGTAAGTCTTTATTTTTAAAGAATGTTAAATTTATTCCTTCAATAGCTGCTAACTTAGTGTCTATCAGTTTATTATGTGATGCGGGTATGTCGCTTAGCTTCTGTAGCGGCAGGGTAACTTTGTCAGTTAACTCGCACTATTTTGGATGTGCTTATGCCCAAAATAGGATGTACCGTCTGAGTCTAGCAAGTGAGGTAGTCCAACAAGTTCAATTGAACTTAGTTAGCCCTAGGACTCTACACGAGAGACTAGGACACGTAAACTACAGGAAAATGTTTCAAGTAGCTAGAACTCAAAATATCACATTAGACATTAAGTCTCCACTTGATAAATGCGAAGTGTGCGCTCAGACTAAGATCACTAGGAAACCTTTTGGCACGGTTACTAGGAGCACAACACCTCTTGAGCTTATACATTTCGATATTTGTGACTTTAAGAGTTTTGTCACTAGAGGTGGGAGGAAGTATATGATCACGTTTATAGATGACTGCACGAGATTTTGTCATATTTCGTTGCTTAAAACTAAAGATGAAGCGTTTGAAAAGTTTTGTCTTTTCAAAACCAGGGTAGAAAACCAACTAAGCATGAAAATAAAACGTTTTAGGAGTGATAGAGGAGGAGAATATATGTCCAGTGAGTTCAGATGCTTCCTTGCTTCACATGACATCATAGCAGAAACCATTGCTCCTTACTCCCCCCAATCTAACGGCATAGCCGAGCGCAAGAATAAAACGTTAACAGAGATGTTGAACTCTATGCTGCTCACTGCAGGCATGCCTTCCGCTTATTGGGGCGAAGCAGTCTTGACTGCGAACCACATTCTGAATAAAGTTCATCATGCTAAGTTAGAGGTTACTCCCTACGAGCTTTGGTTTAAGAGACCCCCGTCGTCTACTCAACTTAATACTTGGGGTTGTATAGCCTATGTCAGGGTTCCTGACCCTAGAAGGCCTAAAGTTGGACCTAGGACCAATACTTCTGTCTACCTAGGTTGTGCTGAGGATAGTGCTGCAGATAGGTTCCTTGATATTTCTAATAATATCATAATAGAATCTAGGGATGCAGTGTTCATCGAGGATAAATTCCTCAAAGATAAGAACTTAACAATCTCAGGTATGCAAACAACTATTACTGAGGAAGATCCTGAATCAGTACCGAGCACCTCCTATTCCGTTCCGGTAGATAACTCTTGCCTAGAGTCTAGAATGACTTCTCTAAGAGTGCGAATTCCCAGAACCTTCGGTAGTGACTTACCACGTTGAGGCCGATCCATCCACCTATAAGGAAGCGATGAGATCCAGGGATTCACTACTCTGGAAAGAAGCTATAGATGAAGAGATGAATTCTCTTCTTCAGAATAACACCTGAACGTTGGTTGATAAGCCAAAAAGGGCTAAAACCGTAAGGTGTAAGTGGGTTCTGAAAAAGAAATTGAATCCTGATGGTAGTGTAGCTAAGTATAAAGCATGCCTGGTGGCTAAAGGTTTCACACAAGTCAGCGGAGTAGATTACTTTGATGTCTACTCACCCATGTATCACTTGGCAACCATTCGGGTTCTCCTTGCTATTGCCTCTATTGAGAACTTTATTGTTCATCAAATGGATGTTAAGACTGCGTTCTTGAACGGAGATCTGACCTAAGAGATCTACATGAGTCAACCTGAAGGTTTCATTGTAGACGGTCACGAAACGAAAGTCTGTAAATTACTTAAGTCTTTATACGGACTAAAGCAAGCACCAAAATTATGACATGAGAAGTTCGACTATAGTGTAAAGAACATGGGATTCATGTCGAGTCTCTCGGACAAATGTCTTTACATACGTAATAGATCGGATAAAGTCGCCATAATATGCTTGTACGTAGATGATATGCTCATTCTAGGGTCTGATCAATCCAAAGTGGATGACGTTAAGTCAGACCTAATAAAAGAATTTAGCATTAAAGACCTAGGTGTAGCTAACACTATACTAGGCATGCAAGTGAGCTTTGGGAAGAATGGTATCTCCCTAAGTCAAAGCCAGTACATAAAGTCCATGTTGGACACGTGGGGATACAGTGTCAGTAGAGCATCTGAGACACCATACGACTACACTAACCGCCTAAAGCCCAATGAAGGAGCTATGGTTAGACAGTTAGATTATTCTAAACTGCTTGGTAGCCTCATGTATGCCATGGTCTGCACTAGACCTGATATAGCCTTTACGGTCGGCATGTTGTGCAGATTCACTAGTAATCCTGGTAATGACCACTGGAACGCCTTAGACAGGCTAATGAGATACTTAAAGCACACTCAAAAGTATGCTTTAGTTTACACTGGTCATCCTTCTGTTGTTGAAGGTTATTCTGATGCATTATGGTGCTCAGAATTAAACGACAGCAAGTCCACTAGTGGTTTTGTGTTCACACTAGGAGGAGCAGCTGTAGCCTGGAAGTCCAAGAGGTAATCCTGTATTGCACTCTCTTCTATGGAATCTGAACTCTACGCTCTTGCGTCAGCAGGAGAAGAAGCTGAATGGCTGAGAGATTTGGTGATGGACATTCCTTTGTCGAGCCTGAAAATGAGTTCTGTTGCAGTTTACTGCGACAATCAGGCTACTAAAACGATTGCTACGAACTCTTTGTTCAATGGCAAAAGAAGGCATCTCAGGCTGAAACAATCCTGGTTGACCTCTCTCACAAGTCAAGGGATTATGACCCTAATTGATATGAGATCGAAAGACAATGTTGCAGACTCCTTGACCAAAGGATTGAATAGAGCTCTCACAATAAAAACATCGGGGGAAATGGGACTAAACTTCATAGATGTATGGAACTTTCCTCCGCAGTTTATGTTTTGACAGTGAGAACCTATAGTCGCAATATTCAAGCATCTAATAACAGACTGAAAACCCAAATAATTTCTTGATGAAAACCCAAGATGGTTTGATGCCGGTTATTCCACATTTGATAACCAAGCACCACTCTCATTGTAAGTTGATTCAAGAGTTATTCAACTGGAAATTGAAAGTCGTTGTAAAAGTTAATCTAAACATTATTGGTCACAACACATTATTCCACATTTGATAATGTTGCACGTGATGTGTGCCCACATGTGTTGGTGAGACACATAGTGATCAGTAATGAGTAAGAAAACGTGACTAGTCCTAATTAGACTGGATGAGATGCTGACAGAGTTACTTCACCGTTGCTAGAAGTGCTAAGCTCATTTAGTAAGAGCTAGTTTACTTTAAACGTTACTGCATATGATTATGAATTCATAGAGTCTGACTCGTAAAATTCCTTGCAGGCTACAGTGGAGATTATGGAGGAGAAGTAGACTTAGACATGGATGACAATGATCTACTAGACGAGTAAAACCATCAAACGCTTTAGTTCATGTTGTTTTGTAATAACTATTCATACTATGTTTGGGATAGAATCTGTGTTTTTTGGTTTGCCGTTTAGGTAAAAACCTTTTTATGTGTTAATTAGTATGATCTGTCCTGAATGCTTTGTTTAGTCTGAATTATTATTTTTGTCTACTCTCCAGCACCCTGAAACATTACCATTATTTATCACGAATATAGGAGGAGATTGTAAAGGTATATTCGGACGAATAACGGGCTCGGGTGCTTTGCGTGTGGAAACCCTAGGTATTCTGCTATATATACCTAGCTGGAGGCAACGGAGAGATAGTTCCACTTAGACTTTCCTCCGGATGTTTCGAGCTCCCTCTACAAGAAAGGGGGGGGGGGGGGGGGGGGGGGACACACTATCTCCGCAGCGAAATCGCTCGCGCAAAGCCCAAATAGCGCCTCCGTACACTACCGCGTGCGGTATCGCGAACGACCGCACCCATCGGTACCGCGCAGCCCCGCGCGGCACTCGCGGTACCGCATGCAGCCACGCGCGGCATGCGCAGTACCACACGCAGTACCCTTCACGCAGCCGTGAGAGATACCCGGCGCGCAGCCGCGTGCCGACATTCACGCACATGCGCGGTGTCGGACGCCCCCCCCCCCCCCCGCCTCGCGGTGCGCCCGTCGCCCCCCTTGCGTCGTCCTTGCGCGGCCCCGATCATACTTTACGGCGCTCCCGTTTGATGCTCGACGCGCGCTTAGCACCGCTAAGTTTGCAACGTGCTCTTATACCACACGCACTTGAACGTTGTAAAGTTGATAGTGCGCGCAGTTGCTAACTCCACTTTCTCTCTTGAGACTGCAGGATTTACACATTGTAATCAGAAATTGTCAAGGAAGCTGTCCGAAGTGCCCGAACTGACCAGGGGGTGAAATCGTCATATTCAGAAAGTGGCGATCCGTGTGCTCTCGATCAGCGGTCGAGATCAGCCTGTCAGGTGGTTACGGTGGTTACAACGACAAAATTACCGGGTCGCCCCCGGCTAAATCTATAAAAGGGACCCTGAACTCTCATGGAGAGAGATCTGACATTCTCGGTTCTCACAACCTTACTTGTAATACTCCAACACCTAGTGAAATTTGGTCGGCGCAAATCCGACCACGTGGTTTTTTACCCTTTTCGAGTTTTCCACGCTAAAAACGTTCTCTTGTCATCTGTCTGTTCTCTCTGTGACTGTTTGCGCGCTTGGCTCACTCTCGGGCTAAGACGGTTCAATTCGCCCGGTCTGGAAGTGCATCGAGCGACCCACAACAATACTTATTTTTATAAATTACCAAGCTACCTAATATTATATTAGAGCGTTATAATACACCTATTTCTAATGATTAACGAGGTTATTGGCTATAATTAAAAAGATAATTCACACCAACATTTTGGGCCTTTAGCAATACTTCAAAAATATTGCCTAAAGCTGCAAACTGTTGTCAAAACATATGTAACTGTTGTCATAGCGGGTGTTGGCTATACCCACATTACCAAAGGTCAAAGGCAAAATTTTTTTGATGTACCTATTGCAAAATTTTAGAAATATTGATGTTTAAGATTACAATTAAGAAATGTTGCCAAAGCTATATAATTTACAAAAATTGAGCAAATACATACACAAAAATTAACTCGGAGCTCCACAAATGTACCTCTACTAATGTTATCCTAAAAATACTACAACAACAACACTCAAGCCTTTATCCCCACCATAGTGGGGTCGGCTATATGGATCCTTTGTCGCCATTGCGCCCTATCTTTAATCATAGTCTCATTAATACCTAAGTACATCATATCTTTCCTTATAGTTTCATTCCAAGTCTTTTTTGGTCTACCCCTCCCCCGTTTAACATGCATGTCTAGTGACTAAACACTCACAACGCCTAACAGGTCCCTCTAATGGTCTCCTATGTACATGTCCGAACCATCTTAAACGAGTTTCTCGCATCTTCTCTACAATTTGCGTCACTCTTGTCTTATCCTTGATACATTCATTCTTAATTTTATCCAGCTCGTGTGACCTCACATCCACCTAAGCATTATCATCTCCGCAACTCCCATTTTTTGCTCATGCACACCATTCACTACTCAACACTCAGAACCGTAGAGCATTGTTGGCCTAATTGCAGTACGGTAAAACTTGCCTTTAAGTTTTAATGGTACTTTACGATCACATAAGATCTCAGACACGTCTCTCCACTTCAACCAACATGCTTGGATTCTATGTATCACATCTTTATCTAACCTCCATCATTTTGAATTATCGATCCCAAATATTTAAAGCACTCACTGCGGGAAATATTTTGGTCATCCATTTAATGACAGAGTCATCCGACCTTCTTGCACTACTAAATTTAAGCTCTGTATACTCCGTCTTTGTCCCGCTCAACCTAAAACCCTTCTTTTCTAAAGTGTCTCGCCAAGATTCAAGTTTCGCGTTTATACCCTCGTGCGTCTCATCGACCAAAACAATATCATCTGCAAATAATAAACACCAAGGTAGTGCGTGTTGGATATGTCTGGTAAGCTCATCTAAGATAAGAGTAAAGAGATAAGGGCTTAAAGCTGACCCTTGATGTAAGCCAGCGACGATAGGGAACTCCTGTATTAATCCTCCAGATGTCCTCACCTTGGTCACTGAATTTGTTATCATAAAAATATATGTAATATATATATATATATATATATATGTGTGTGTGTGTGTGTGTGTGTATAATTTTATTAATAAAGGCTATATTTTATTTTATAAGAAAGAATGTATTACAACCCACACAAATGAAGAGCCGCCAGCTACCTTTGAAAAACTACCCGAAGTACATTTCACCAGTTTGAATTTATCACTCCACCTATCCCCACCCACAACATTATAAGAGCCCTAAATCTAGTCGAAGGCTGAGCTAAAAAGAAGGCAAAATATAATTAAATAAACAACACAAGTCTCTATAAGCTCCACGAATTAATCTAAATGAGAAAAATCATAGCACTAAGGCGATATCCACCAGCCCGAGCCTATCGCAGATGAAATCATTCTTGTCGCCGAGCACCGCCTCCAAGGTCTTTAAGATTTCAATGAACTCTGTTTTCGCCTCCTACCGCGCCTCTCCCTCCCGCTTCTACATCATGGACCGACATTCATAAATCTGCAGTCAAGCAATACTCCGTGATCAATATAATTTGAATACAAACCTATCCAAATCCCAAAATGCATATCATATATATTAGAAAAAAAAAATTGCAGGGGAAAAGTGAATGAAAAATAGAGGAAACTCATTCTACGTGAAAAGCCATTGATAGATCTTATTATCTCATTCCAGGGTTATATAGTCACAACCAAGTATTCGCAGGGTTAGATTAATGCAGCACTAGGTCACCCTTAATGAGCAAGTTTTGTTCCATGTATTCATACTCCCATCTTTTTCTCAGCCAAAGCGATTCTGCATTGTTGACAGAAATCAAGAAGCTTTACTCGCTTCTCTCGCCATTTCTCTCAGCCAAAACGATTACATCAATGAATGTTTCAATCTTGACTGAAAGAACAAGTTTTGTAGGAACATTTTTAGTGTGTTGCAAAATATTAATTTAAAAGGTAATGTCGTACAATTATTGCTTAAAGTGCGTTGACAAATACAACATTTTGAAACTGTTCTCAATAATTAATAAGAGAACATTTGTTGAATGTTTCATCACAAATGTTGCCTAAGACTGCTACTTGATGACAACATTTATAAATTATTCTCTATTCTATGTTTAGACAATATTTTATAAATGTTGCCAACTAAAGTGTTGTCAAAGACTAAAAATATTATAGTGTAAGAAGAGTTATACACATGTTTCTAGAGATTATGCAAGTTATTGACTATGGTGAAGATGATAAGGGGATTGGTTATATACATATTTCTAAAGTATGAAATTATTAACGCGGTGAAAAAGATATAAGAGAGTTATTAAAAATTTACTCTCTTTTTTATATAGTTGAAATTAAATGCATATTTTAATTTTCAAGCAAGAGGTTTATCAGTGGCTTTGGGCATTAGATTAAACAATAATAAACGTTCAAAGTATAAATTAATTACTAGAGATTTTTGCTATGTTTATATTTTAAAGGCATCATTTTGTATATTACTAAAAATATATTAAAAAGGAAAAATCTCATTTGGAGAAACATTCATAATCTCAATACTACTTTGTTTTTTAATCTAGGCTTCGTTTGGGGGGGACTTATTTTCACCGGTCAAACGGTAACGAACGCATGAACCGGACCTTAAATTAAGGTCCAGTTCATGCGGTCGTAACTGTTGAAGCCTGGAAAACCCCGGCTCCAAGATTCGGATCAATGCAGCCCGAGGTTACTGATCCTGCGGTCCAACTCCACGTCTCGGGTAGCTAAAATAGGAGAGAGAAAATGACTATAAGCACACCCCAGGTGCTCCAGCAGGGAGGTCCCACCACATACCCGGAAGTTTGAGAGAAACTTCCCCTCCGCAACCAAAAGCTGGGCGAGGTACTAGACGGGCAGGGACTTGGCGAGTATCCAGCTTGGGGGGACCTCGACCACTTCCAAAAGTGTCATTTCTACTACCCATGGGGGTCTATTTATAGAGAAATCCTAGGTGGGGGGGGGGAGGGGGGGGGGGGGGGGGGGGGGGGGGGGGGGGGGTGGCAGGCGAGTATACTGCCTAAGCTCGCGAGTTACAAGGGCTACTCGCCCATACTCGCGAGATACTCGTCTATACTCAAGCTCGCCTCTGCTCGCGCCTTGCTCGCCCCTTGCTCGCCCAGCTCGCCCCTTGCTCGCCCAGCTCGCGCCTTGCTCGCCCAGCTCGCCCCTTGCTCGCCCAGCTCGCGACTTGATCGCCCAGCTCGCTCCTTGCTCGCCCAGCTCGCGCCTTGCTCCTGCTGGCTGAGTTGCCTTGTGTCTTGGACTGCCGGCTTCTGTGCTGACCTTTTGACCTTGACTTCTGCCTACGTGGCTTTGAATGGGCCTACCCTCGGAGAATGAGGGTTGTACAGTAACCGCTTGACCGGTGAAAATAAGTCCCCCCAAACGGAGCCTAATGTCATTAAATTTTTTTATTCATTTTAAAATAATTTAAATTCTAATGTTCACCTAAGCAATTATACATAAAAAAAGAAAGAAAAAAGTTGTCAAAATCAAAATTTTGTAATTATTATATTATTTAGGCTTCATTTGGCGCGGCATTTTGCTCTGGTGCATTTTCCCCAAATGAAACGCAACTCATTTTTTATTTGGTATTCTGCCTCCCGTTCCCAACACAGGCGTTTCGATCCTTAAGGAATCTTCCCAATCGCAACCGCTACCTGGGACCTCCAGTCCTCAGCATTTTTGTGACGGTTGCTCGAAGCATCCCGGGTGGTGGTCAAAGTGGAACCCCCTCTCCGTTGCCCCTAGCTTGGGTTTTGTAGAGAAACCATAGGGTTGGAACGGGTAACAGATATCCTAGTATCTGTACAAGACCCGTTAAGCCTTCGAACCCGATATTAAATCAAACATACACTTACAATCTCCTCCTATATTTGTGATTAATATCGTACACGTATCAGAGTGCAAGAAAGCGGTAACTACCAAAGTTCAGACTTAACACATTCCTCAGAAAGAAAACACACTTTAAAACATAAAAGGAGTTTTGCTTATACAGAAAACAAACATCCCAACATAAAGTGCAATACTAAGGATAAAAGTCTGAAGTACACAGTAGTAATGGATAAAACATATAACAATTCTACTCATCTAGTAGATCATCAACATCCATGTCTTAGACTAATTTCTCTCCTTCAACTTCACCGTAGCCTGCAAGTGACAAACGACATTTAAAGTAAGCTAGCTCTACCTGAATGAGCTTAGTACTTGTAGCAATAGTAAAGTAACATTATCAGCATCTCTATCTAGTCTAGCGAGGACCAGTCAAGTGTTAATTTTGTAAATCAAATATTATTATCTTACTCATTAGTGATCATTATGTACCTCATCATCAAATGTGGAAATGATTTGACACAACAACATTTGCAACATTATCAGGTGTGGAATAATGTGCTATGATCATTAATGTTAGATTAACCTTTTACAAATGACTTTCTATTCTCAGTTGAATAATATTCTCGAATCAACTTACAATGAGAAACATGCTTAGTTATCAAATGTGGAATAACTGACATCTAACCATCTTGGATTTTCATCAAAAATTATTTGGGTTTTCAGTCTATTATTTAGATACTTGAATGTTGCGACTATAGGTTCTCGCTATCAAAATATAAACAAAGGAGGAAAATTTCATATTTTTATGAACTTTAGTCCATCTCTCCCGATGTTTTTATTGTGAGAGCTCTATTCAGGCCTTTGGACAAAGCGTCTACAACATTATCTCTTGATCTCACATCAATTAGGGTCATAATCCCTTGACTTGTGAGTGAGGTCAACCAGGATTGTTTCATCCTTAGTTGCTTTCTTTTGTCGTTGAACAAGGTGTTTGTAACAATCGTTTTAGTAACCTGATTGTCATAGTAAACTGCAACAGAACTCAGTTTCTGGCTCGTCAGTAGAATGTCCATCACCAGATCTCTTAACCACTCTACTTCTTCTCCTGCTGAAGCTAGAGCATAGAGTTCAGATTCCATAAAAGAGGGAGCAATACATGATTACCTCTTGGACTTCCAGACTACAACTGCTCCTCCTAGTGTGAATACAAATCCACTAGTGGACTTGCTGTCATTTAATTCCGAGCACCATGATGCATCAGAATATCCTTCAAGAACCGAAGGATGACCAGTGTAGTTTAAAGCATACTTTTGGGTGTGTTTTAAGTACCTTATTAGCCTATCTAAGGCGTTCTAAAGGTCTTGGCCAGGATTACTAGTGAATCTGCATAACATGTCGATCGTAAAGGCTATGTCAGGTCTAGTGCATACCATAGCATACACGAGACTACCAATCAATGTAGAGTAATCTAACTGTCTAACTGTAGCTCCTTCATTGGGCTTTAATCGGTTATTATAATCGTATGGTGTCTCAAATGCTCTACTGTCACTGTATCCCCATGTATCCGACATGGACTTTATGTAGTGACTTTGACTTAGGGAGATACCATTTTTCCCAAAGCTCACTTGCATGCCTAGTATTGTGTTAGCTACACCTAGGTCTTTGATGCTGAATTCTTTTATTAAGTCTAACTTAAGGTCATCCACTTCGGATTGATCAGACCATAGAATGAGCATATCATCTACATACAAGCATATTATGTCGACTTTATTTGATCTACGACGTATGTAAAGACATTTATCTAAGAGACTCGACATGAATCTTATGTTCTTTACATTATAGTCAAACTTCTCATGCCATGATTTCGTGCTTATTTTAGTCCGTATAAAGATTTTAGCCATTTACAGACCTTAGTTTCGTGACCTTCTACAATGAAACCTTCAGGTTGATTCATGTAGATCTCTTCGGTCACATCTCTGTTCAAGAACGCAGTCTTTACATCCATTTGATAAACAATAAAGTTCTCAATAGACGCAATGGCAAGGAGGGTCCTAATGGTTGCTAGGTGACACACAGGTGAATAGACATCAAAGTAGTCTACTTCGCTGACTTGAGTGAAACCTTTAGCCATCAGGAGTGCTTTGTACTTAGCTACGCTACCATCAGGATTCAATTTCTTTTTCAGAACCCACTTACACCGTACGGTTTTAGCCCCTTTTGGCTTATCAACCAAGGTCAAGGTGTTATTCTGAAGTAGAGAGTTCACCTCTTCATCAATTGTTTCTTTCCAGAGTAGTGAATCCCTTGATCTCATTGCTTCCTTATAGGTGGATGGATCAGCCTCAACGTGGCAAGTGACAAAATCACTACCGAAGGTTCTAGGAGTTCTCTCTCGTGCAGAAGTTCTCCTAGACTCTAAGCCAGAGTTGTCTACGGGAACTGAATAGGAGGTGCTTGGTACTGATTCAAGATCTTCTTCAGTAACAGTTACTTGCATACCTGGGAGTGATAGGTTCTTATCTCTAAGGAATTTATCTTCAAAGAACATTGCATCCATAGATTCTATAACGACATTATTAGAAATATCTAAGAATCTATCTGCAACACTATCTTCAGCACAACCTAGGTAGACACATGTATTAGTCCTAGGTCCAATCTTAGACCGTATAGGGTCAGGAAACCTGACATAGGCTATACAACCCCATGTCTTAAGTCTAGTAAAAGTTCGGGGTCTCTTAAACCAAAGTTCGTAGGGTGTCACTTCTAACTTAGCATGAGAAACCTTATTTAGAATGTGGTTTGCAGTTAAAACTGCCTCTCCCCAATAAGTGAAAGGCATTCCTGCAGTCAAGAGCATAGAGTTTAACATTTCTGTTAATGTCCAATTTTTACGCTCAGCTATGCCATTAGATTGGGGTGAGTAAGGAGCAGTGGTTTCTGCTATGATTCCATGTTGGGCAAGGAAACACTTGAACTCACTGGACATACATTCTCCTCCTCCATCACTTCTAAACCGTTTTATTTTCATGTATAGTTGGTTTTCTACCCTGGTTTTGAAAATAAAGAATTTTTCAAACGCTTCATCTTTAAATTTATGGAGATAAATGTGATAGGACCTAGAGCAGTCATCTGTAAAGGTGATCATATACTTCTTCCTCCTTTTATGACGAAGCTTTTAAAATCACAGATGTCGAAATGTACGAGCTATAGAGGTGTTGTGCTCTTAGTAACCACACTGAAAGGTTTCCTAGTGATCTTAGTCTGAGCACACACTTCATATTTAATTGTTTTGTCTGTAGTGTCTAAAGCGATCTGGTGAATTCTAACAATTTGGAACATTTTCCTATAGTTGACGTGTCCTAGTCTCTCATGTAGAGTCTTAGGGCTAACTAAGTTTGTTTGAATTTGTTGAACTATTTCGTTTGCTAGACTTATAAGATAGTACATTCTATTTTGGACGTAGACACATCCAAAGTAGTGTGAGTTAACTGACAATGTTACTCTACCGCTACAGAAAGTAAATGACATAACATCATCACAAAACAAACTAATAGCCACTAAATTTGTAGCTAGAGAAGGAATGAATTTAACGTTCTTTAAGGTTAAAGTCTTACCTGAGGAGAGCAACAGAGTTGCATTCCCCACCTTCAACACGTCAGCTGACTCGCCTGGTAACCGTGCCGGATTCTTTGGCATAAGTGAGTCCTGTCATTAGATTAGCGTTGTTGTAAATATGGCGCGTTGCCCCCGAATCCAGGTACCACTCCGTGCTGGCCTTCCCTTGTCCGACCATAGCAACAAAGTCGGACGGCTCAGCGAGGCTAACCATATTGGCCTGGTTGCCATCTTGTAGTGCTCTGGTCCTTTCCTTTTTAGGGAACCTGTAGTCAGATGCGTTGTGTCCCCACTTTGCAATTGAAACACTTGTCGTTAAACTTTTTAATCTTTTTACTTGGGCCGGCAACATGGGGACTACCTGTAGGAGGTTTGGTCGCCTTATGATGAGACACGCGTTTAGAGCAGGTGATCATGTTAGCCACAACTTTCTGCTTGCTAACAACTTCTAGCACGTGCCTGGTCCTATTCTCATCCTTAATGCGTATAAAACGCTTAAGGTCATTTATGCCAACCTGCATCTTCTTAAGTTACATTTCAGTTTTGAAATGGTACCGCGTGGAAGACAACTTGTAAATGATTGTGCCAGCAACGAAGCTATCCGGTAAAGTAATACTCTCACTGTGCAAAGAATCAATAAGGTTTTCAAATTCAGTCACCTGTGGGAGAATGACCTTCTCCTCGTCGAACGTGGAGTGAAATTTGTCCATTAGATGTGCTTTGGACAGATCCTCCTATTGTCTGAAGCGCTCCTCCAATGCCTCCCAGATTTCCTTGGCAGTCTTCATCTTCAGGTAGGTCTTTGCCAGGTTGGAGGAAAGGCAGTTCAGCAAGTAGTAGCGGTAGAAGTCCTCATCAGCAACCCACTGAGCTTCGTCATCAATCCCGACGACCGCAGCACTATCAGACTGAAATGTGTGAAACACGTTCAGATACTTCATCCCAAATTGAGTATTCAGTTTCCAGTCGTTGAACTCAATCATCGTGAACTTCTCCAACTTGATCATCAGAACGGGGGACGTGAGATTGTTCCCCTTCATCATCGTGCGCCCAGCAATTGAAATCCGGCCACAAAACTGGGAAAGAAAATCTCTATTGCTAGCGTCAGCGGTAGCCGGGGCGGTATCAGTTTTTAGGGCTACAACCACTAGCGTCGGGCGGTAGCGGATAGCGCTGGCTGTAGACCCTGCGCTAGCACTTCTTCCTCGTTCACGAACCGCACCAGGCAGGAGGCGGCGGGATGCTAAGCGGCGGCGGCGGCTGGGAGGGATCTGGGACGGAGGCGACGGAGCAGCGTCTCAGGATTCGATCGGACGACTAGATCCGGCGGAGGCGGCGACGTTGGCTTCGTCTGGGCAGCGAGCCCTACGACATCGCACGTGCGGGATCTGAAGGCCTCGACTTCGTCGACGGCTAGCCCTATGGCGGCGGCGGCGGCGGACGCGTGTGGAAGCGACGACGAGATCCACTCGATCCGGCGGAGATGAGGCGCACGTGAGTGAGGATGGCGGTGGCGTCGCACGGGCGGCTGCGGGAGAGGGCAGCTACAGCGTCCGGGCAAGTCCTTTCACGGCTACGGCGACGGCGCACGACCGGGAGCAGTGGCAAGAGCTTCACGACCGAGCAGTTTCTCCTTAGGAAACGTGCGTACGGGAAAGGGGAGCAAGAGCAACCTAGGGCAAACTTTGAGATTGTGACGGTTGCTCGAAGCATCTCGGGTGGTGGTAAAAGTGGAACCCCCTCCCCATTGCCCATAGTTTGAGTTTTATAGAGAAACCCTAGGGTTGTAACGGGTAACGGATATCCCAGTATCCGTACAAGACTCGTTAAGCCTCTGAACCCGATATTAAACCAAATATACACTTATAGTTTTCAGCGGAAATCTAGAGAGCTGATGATGGAAGCGAACAGGAATGGCAAGCGCATACAAACCTGCAATATTTGGGAGCTGCCTTTTTTGCCGGAGCTCCGCTGGAGTACCCCCGGTGGGTTCGCCGGGGTCTGGCGACCCCTCCAGTGGGTTCCGGGCAGGCCGCCGACGACAGAGCCGAGCAGAAGCGCGACAGAGGCAGGGGGTGGCCGGGCAGAGGCATGGCGGGCGGAGGCACGGCCGGGCGGAAGCGCGACAGAGGCAGGGGGTGGCCCTGCCGAAGCCCCGCCGGACTACCCTCGTCGGGTTCGCCAGTGTCCTGCGACCACTCCGGCGGGCTCCGGGCATGCCGCCGCCGGCGGAGCCACGCGAGGTAGATAATCGGCGGAGGCAGACGGAGGAATGGAGGAGATGAACAGTATAATTTATATATATGAGGTATATAGTTTAAACAGTAAAATTCTATATTAATAAAATTAATATATATATATATATATATTATCAATAATATATATATATATATTAGAAAAAAATAATTAAAAATTTATATAAAGAAAAATATTTTATAATAAAAAATGTTTATAAAACTATACCGCTGTTTTGTAAAACGATTCCCCATTCTAAACAACTCTGCAAACACAGACTACCCAAGCATATCTCTATTTTCATCCACCAGTTTCCAACAGCTCTATTTACAAACCTGCATTTACAACAGCTCATTTTACAACCGCAACCGCTCTCCCAAATGAAGCCTTAGGCTTCATTTGGTTCGGCGGTGGGGGATGCAACCGGCGGGTCCAAACGGAGCATTGGAACCGGAGGGGGGGAGGCGGGGTTGGAAACGTTCCATTTAGACTCTTTTTTCTCTATCCGGCGGGTGTAAACGGAGCAAACACTGCCGGCGCCCATTTGTTTACCCGCCGTCCGGTGGCGTTTGCTCCAAACGGAGGAGGCGAAATGCCAAACCAGACGAAGCCTTAATCATGACTGTCAGATCAAATAAATAAACATAACTTTAAAAAGGAGAAATGAGAGAGGTGTCACTCATGAGGCTGCAAGTCGCTAGAGTATCATTGTACAACCCTCATATTTCCCGAGTCGGTGTGACCCGACCCGGATGAGGCCAAGATTACGAAGGTGATCGAGACGAACAAAACAACCGCGTGGAGACGGCGAAACTGACTAAGGCAAAGCAGATCCGGGAGAGTGGGAAGAAAGAACATTGGGTCAAATGGGCCGAGCGAGTGAGAAGAGTCTCACTCGACGAGTGGGGGGGCTGCCCACTCGCCCGCCTAAGAGGCGAGTGGGGAGCTGCCCCACTCGCCCGCCTAAGGGGCGAGTGGGGGGCTGCCCCACTCGCAGCCTAAGAGGCGAGTGGGGGGCTGCCCCACTCGCCCGCCTAAGAGGCGAGTGGGGAGCTGCCCCACTCGCCCGCCTAAGGGGCGAGTGGGGGGCTGCCCCACTCGCAGCCTAAGAGGCGAGTGGGGGGCTGCCCCACTCGCCCGCCTAAGGGGCGAGTGGGGGGCTGCCCCACTCGCCAGCCTAAGAGGCGAGTGGGGAGCTGCCCCACTCGCCCGCCTAAGAGGCGAGTGGGGAGCTGCCCCACTCGCCCGCCGAAGGGGCGAGTGGGGCGCTGCCCCACTCGCCAGCCCAAGGGGCGAGTGGGGCGCTGCCCCACTCGCCAGCCCAAGGGGCGAGTGGGGCGCTGCCCCACTCGCCAGCCTAAGCGGCGAGTGGGGCGCTGCCCCATCGCCCGCCTAGGGGGCGAGTGGGGAGCTGCCCCACTCGCCCGCCTAGGGGGCGAGTGGGGAGCTGCCCCACTCGCCCGCCTAAGGGGCGAGTGGGGAGCTGCCCCACTCGCCCGCCCCTGGGGCGAGTGGAGTGCCTCCCACTCGCGGCCAAGCTCGCGAGTGGGTCGGCATCCACTCGCGCAGGCAAGGTGGTCTTGGTTTAGGTCGCCCCCTCTCATTTGAGGTATTGTTTGCTATCCGCAGTCCGATTTTTGCTATTCGCAGTCCATTTTTGGGAAAGTCTATAAATAGACCCCCATGGGCACCTTGGGAAGGGTTGGTTCCTACCCCCTCTCTCGCGTGTGAGCAAGCACTACCCCTCCCCTCCCCTTGACGTTGAAGGTGGTCGGTGAGGTGTTCCTTAGTGCCCTCCAAGGTGCCCAGGCTCAGCATTGGCTTGGGAGGGGAAGCGCTCTAAGATCTTCCGGGTATGTGGTGGGATCTCCGCGCTGCAGCTTAAGGGGTCCATTTGTGGATTCAAGTGTTCATCAAGTCCGAGTCTCTTAGTTCCTAGCAACCGGTCACGGGTCTAGGCTCAGGTCAAGTAAGGATTAGTCGCAACCCTCTTTCGAACGCTGAAGCCGGGAAACTGGTTTCAACAATCATCGCATTGTGACACTGTCGCAGCCGCACGAAGTCGCACGAAGGGCCCACGTGTATGTCACTGGTTATTAAAAAGAAAAAGAAAACTATAATTATAAACATTCAATGATTGATGTATGATTGAAACAAAGAAATCATGAACAAGGGATATCGTGTAGCGGCTAAAACAATATCTTCTAAAGACTCTGCGCCCCAAGCCATATTAAAGTGCTTCAATAATTTAGGCTTTATTTGGCGCGGCGGAGGCGTTTCTCCTGGCGGGTGCAAACCTAGATTTCGGACCAGTGGGCGGAGGCGGGGATCAAAACAGAGCTTTTTGCTTCGTTTCTCATGGCGCGGCGGATGCAAACGCGGCAAACGCCACCGCCGGGCGTTTTTTTACCCGCCTTGCGACGACGTTTGCCGCAAACGCCGCCCGCCACCGCCGCGCCAAATGAAGCCTTAGAAGCGCGCAAGAGGAATGTTAAATCACTTAAATAACTATTAATACGGTTGAACATCTATCAAAGCACTTTGGGGTTCATAGATTATGCAAATCTTAGCTCGGGAGTCAACCGAATAAACACAATCAAATTAGAGTCAACAATATAGTTGGTCTGAGCAAGGAGGGTTCCAGAGTCGGCTTCTTCAATGAGGTGCTCAGGAATGATGTCCATATAGTCATGTTCTCGGTTTTCGACACAAATTGACCGTCGAACTTCAGCTTGCTTAGGAGCAGTAGCTTTTGCAATGTCGCGCTGCACCGAGGACATCTCCAAGTGAGCCATTCACACCTTGTTGCCCACCCTGGAGGGACACGCCTCAGATTGACTCTTCGCCAGCTCGTGAGTTTCGAGCTCGATGACTTTGACTTGCACCACCTCCAGCGCGGTCTGGCCCTCTTTTAGCTCCTGCTCTAGTTGCGAGATACGTTGGGCGGCGACTTGATCAGCTTCTTACGAGTATAAAACAAGCAGTCGATAATAAGGCGACTTGCGAGTA
Organism: Dactylorhiza incarnata; assembly: GCA_033032865.1. Lineage (NCBI taxonomy): Eukaryota > Viridiplantae > Streptophyta > Magnoliopsida > Asparagales > Orchidaceae > Dactylorhiza > Dactylorhiza incarnata. The sequence goes on along the minus strand of JAWHQI010000184.1, from coordinate 182,401 downwards.
TCATGCGGGAAAAAGAAGAACGATTTAACTCTAACTAAAGTCACCTCGAATTCTTTGCATCCTGCGGCTTTCTCCTCAGCGTCGTCAAGCGACTTTTGGAGCTTGGCTAGCTATAAGCTCGCCTTGGGCCTTGGTCTTCGCCTTGGCAGCCAGCGAGTTCAAACCAACGCAACAACGAACGCAACAGCAATGTGAGGTCTGATGGCCTGGCCGACGAGGTAGGAAGGGGTGGCCTCCTGCAACACCACCACATCGTCGCGACCATAAATGTCGAAGGAGACGTCGAAGGCCTCGCCATCATCTTCTCAGTCTTCGAACCAAGGAGGCAGATTCGAGCATAGGTGAACCTCATGCTCACCCTTGGCCCAAGAGACCAGCGGACGACTAAAGCTATCAAGCCCGCCCAGCTCTTGGCCAAAGTTATGGTGCGAAGAAGGCGTCCCAGAATCCGCATCGCACTCGCTCTTCCTTGCGATCTCCTTTTTTTTCTCCTCTTCGTCTAGTCCCCATCCCTCTTTCATTTCTTGGAGGATGGCTCGCCCTCTTCCATCCACCTTGCTTCCTCGACCACCAAGGGTGGCATACCGAGATCTTCCATCGTCGTCATGTCCTTGCGGATTGGCTACATTGCGGAAGGGGAAGTCGGCGGCACCGCAGCGCCACCCTAGCGAGATCCCGAGCATCGTGGAGGAGTAGTGGCCTCCTTCACCACTGAAAGGGTTGTAGGGGAACCGTGCAAGATCCTGCAAAAGGCGACAAAGCATCGTTAGTCGCCAAAATGTGTTAGTGCGAGTATAGTTGAAGATCGCTCGGAATTTACCTTCCCCAGGGAAGACGTACTGCAGCTCATCCACTTGTCGCCGCCAGTAGAAGACATCGAACTTCCAGCCCCTAAAGGCTTTCCACAACTCCTCTAGGTGTCCTTGTAGGGTGGGAGCGAGGAAGACCACCTTTGGCAGTTGCTGAGGGCGGTGAGGTATTGACTCAAAGTTGTGGGCGACGACTACGAAGTGCTCTCCCCAGCGATGAGCCTTGCTCACTATCCCTACGATGGTGCAGGTATAGCTGCAGAAGAAGATGACACCCTCCTTAGTCGCCCCTAGGTTGAAGATCCTCCTGAAGACCGACAGGTCAAACGCGATCTTCTCTGCTCGCAAGATGCAGAGATACCCAGCGATGATCGTTACACCATTGTGGTTTGATCTGCATCGGCATTATGCCATAGGACAAGAGGATCTGGTAGAACTCGGGTTAGAGAAGAAGTTGCTGACCGACTTCAAAGTGGGTGATCGGGAGGGTGAGCTTGTCCGCAAAAAATATGTTAATGCGCACATCCTCGCGAGACAATCTTGTAAAGTGACCCTCTGAAAGAAAGAGCTCCTTGAATTCCTCCAAATTAGTGCGAACAGTGATTGACTTCTTGAAGGTTGCCGAAGAAAAGATTTCCGCGTAGGTCTATCGGCGAGCAGCAACATCTTCAGCGGACGTCATCATGTAAGCGAGATGCGATGTGTGTATTAGAGTGCGGGAAGAAGGCGACGCTTGTAAACTCGCAAGGAATGTCAGAATAGAGGAAAAGTACCATCATTCCGGACCCCCTACTTATAGACAAAGGGAAGTGGGTAGCGATAGCCGCCCGTTGAGCAGACCGGCAAGTCGCGAAGCGCTTAATGCACCTAAAATTTCGCAAACTGCAAAATCAATAACTCGCCAAATTCAACATCAAACAAAGACCAGGCTCGCAGACATGATGACCACACATTAGACATCATCGCAGATCGCAGGAATGGAAAAATAAAAAAGAACAAAAAATCATACTCAAAAACATGAATTATCAAATCAATTAATAATGTTTACAGGTCGCCTAAGGCTATTACAAGACGGATCGAAGAAAAAAATAATGAAAAGCGGCCTAAGGCATCTGAAGATTCCTGCGCCTATCGGTGGATTGAGCATGTCGCCCAACCCATCCCAGATCTCGCGTACGGTGGAAATGCTGCTTCGTCTTGGCCAAATGCTTCTCGCCTTGTCGGATGTGATCATCTATCCTCACGAGTGTGTCGACTGAGCCCATCCTCGTCCTCATGCCGCGGAGTTCGTCATGTTGGAGTTTCTACCAGTGTTCCAGCATCGCGACGCGACGTTCCAGGTCATTGATCGCATAAAACCTGGACTCCGCGCCGACCAGTCGATACTCAAACTCCTCCATCTTTGCAACTTGCAAATCCAACACGACAAGTCTGCGATTTGTCTCGCAGATCGACAACTGATCAAACATGGTCTCCAGATCAAGGCAGGCCGATGCGACCTTTCTTGATACTCGCATAGCGAAAGACTAATGTCGTCAATCAGCACACCTCCCAGATTTGAAGGGCAACCTATCAAAAAACTCATACAGTTAGCGAGAACCCAGACAAAGAAAGATCGATTATTTCCAGAAAGGAGAAAATACCAGAGCACGGAGTTTGAGGCCTTGCATTATGCCGAGGAGGAGTGCACTCTCGGCGAGGAGAGTCGCGATGAGGAGTGCACTTTCGGCGAGGAGAGTCGCGACGAAGAGTGCGATTCCGGCGAGGAGATGGGTTGTGTTGCGTATAACCTCGCTGAATGATTGATGAACCCCCACAATGACCCGAAATCTGACTGAGCGGGTTGCTGCTGCGGGGTTCCAGGTCGCCGGGATTTCTCATCAGCAGGAGGGTCTGCGTGACCCTTTCCGTGAGAATCATATCCTCGCGCACCCCCACGGAAAGGAGGTCCGAACAGGTGAGACCTCCCGCCATGAGAAAATGGCAGGGGAGGAACATTTGACGTAGCCGTCGAGGAGAGGAGGAAGTCAGCAGGCAGAGGAGGCGATGAGGGTAAGTTGCTCGTCGATGACTAAGGTGCGTTGCTAGCCGTCAGGACTTGCAAATTACCAGCGGAAGGGGCCGGTTCCTCGAGTGCCTCCGACGATGAGGAACCCGCCCTAGAGCGCACTTTATCGCTGCTCAGGTTGATCCACACGGAGCGACCAACCCTGGAGCTTGGCACGTCCATTGAGGAGACTAGCAGACAGAGCGCAAGGGGTTGATCTCCAGCGGAATGTCTCTCAATGGAGGTGGCAAGATCGCCTCACTTAGAGTCTCTGTCGCAAGCAGCCTTGCGAGAAAAAACTGCGGCAGAGCGAGTATAGCTAAATTAAAACAAACCAAGAGCAAAGGCATTTTCCAAACCTCGCGAGGCGAGATCGGGTTGAACCTGAGCCAGGGGCACGTTCAGATCCTTGGCAGGATCATCCTGTTGCGCGGTGGGGCAAGAAATCTCATGAATGAGTTGTTCAACATCCTCACCTAGGACCATTTATTTCAGCAACTCTTGAGGTGCTGCTGGAATGGAGGAATAATCGGCGAGCTGCGGAGGATTGTCGGCAGGAGAGGGCACTTCAGCCCATCCTTTGCGATCTTCTTCTTCTTTTTTCTCTGGTCGCTAGTATTGTCATCTTGGCGATGACGCTTTGTCGAGCCCAGGTTCAGTAACTTCTTCAAGGCGACCTTGTTAGCCACGATTTCCTTGGCCTTTACAGGCATCCCACGCAAGTTCAGAAAGGACACTCTGTATGAGAACCCCCTCCTCCTATTTATAGATGACGAGGGACGACCCTAAAAATAGTGTTGAGTAAGCCAATTACTCGCCAAAGCCCCTCACCGAATAAAGGTTTGTTGATTGTTTCCGACTTTCCGAGCACTGTTATAGCCGCAAAGAGCGGGGATTATGTACAATCCATACATCATCGAGGGTGGAGCTTATTCATGTCACGCAGGAAGAAGTCAAATGAGCTCTCCGCTCCCATTCTCTCCCTCGCGGTGGCGATCATGGTCCCTCCTGGCTGCGACCGCCGCCGAGAGGGAGAGAGTGGGAGGGAGAGGGTGCCACCGCGGAATCGCCGCCGGGAGGGAGAGAGCGGGAGGGAGAGAGCGTCACCGGGACGGAGAGAGCAAGAGGTAGAGAGCGCCGTCGTGGGATCGTCGCAGGAACGCCACTGGGAGGGAGAGAGCGAGAGGGAGAGAGCGCTGCCATAGGATATGTTAGATGGACCATCCATTTCAATCTGTCAACATCGTCGACGGCTGGCTAGGTGGCGGAGAGGTCACCGGAGAGGAGGTGGTCAATCTACGACTCGAAGGGCAGTCTAGATTTGGTGTAGAGGAGGTGGACGACATCCACGACAACCAGCTTGGCGACAGAGAGGTCGCCAGAGTTTTCGTCTCCCCGGAGGAGGAGGTGGTTGAGCTGAGACTCGAAGTGCAGGTTGGATTCCTTCAGGGAGACGGTGAGAGTGGGATCGCTGAAATTGCGGGATTGAGAATTGGACGGTTCGGATCTCTCCTTCGCAACTTCACATATTAAGAGGCTTCGCACCTGAACACACCCCTATAATATATATATATATATATTGTTAGGTATGGAACGATCACCTAGAGGGGGGGATTATGTGATTTGACTGTTTTGAAATCTTTTTGCACAGAATGTATATATTCTAAACACAGCACAGAAATAGCACACAGAAAATTACAGCACGCAACACCAGATGTATAGAGGTTCCTCTAGACGGGGTGTCTTGAGTAGTCTCTGTCTCGCTGCGCCTATCTAGCAGTGTGCTAGAGTCGGCAAACTCTGCCAAAATCTCAGGCCCGCAAGCCTTACAACACGGACCCGCAAGTCCTACAGCCTAAGCCCGCAAGCCCTTACTGCACTCAGGTCCGCAAACCCGACACTCAGGTCCTCAAGCCCTACACAGCACAGACCCGCAAGTCCTGCCTCTTAGACCTGCAAGTCCACTACCCTGGCCCTCAAGCCTCACAGTTCTCAAGCCCGCAAGCTCGATACAATCGGCTCCGCAAGTCCACTGCCCCGGCCCTCAAGCCTCACAGTTCTCAAGCCCGCAAGCTCGACACTCAAATCTGCAAACAGATCCTACATTTTTGGCCCGCAAGCCTTACAGAGAAAGATAAACAACGATTCTTTTGCTTGATGGAGATCGGTTTCTTGTCTTGAAGAAGATGCTTCTGATTTGAACCTTGACAAAACAGATCTTCTTCAAACTTTTCTTCTATCTGAAACTCTTCGTATCCGCCGATGAAGCTAGACTAATTCTTGGAGAACGAAGGATGAAGATCGTTTTGTTCTCGGTTCTTGTTCCTTCTTTACACCACTTTTTGTTCTTTCAGTTCTCGCGTAAATTCTTTAGTATTCTCTGCTATTGATTAGGGCAGACACTTATCCATTTTATAATACTGAGGAGCCGCCCAACGGTCTCCTGTAAAGTTCCTTAAGTGTTAGAGGCCCTTTCCTTAGGAGCATGTGCTGATTAGACAATCAGGCGATGACATTAATTGCTGATAGCGCGTATGACAAAATTTGAATCTGTCTCAACGATATTTCCATCGTTACGACGATATGGACAATATCTCGATGACAGAGCTTGTCGTTGTCTTGGACTTGGACAGATCTTCAAGTCTTCTTCCTTCTTCAGACAAGGATATCTCGACGATACGGGACATCCCTTCTGCACTAGTGATTATGACGATAGACTGTCTTCTGGACATGTCGTCATAATCTTCTCGACTGCTTGATGTCTTCGCCACCACCTTGTATTATCAATGACATTATTAGTATCATGTCGATAAGCTATTCCTCAGCAACTGCTGTCTTCATAACTGCTTCCTTGGCCTTCTTGACGTCAAGCCTTCTTTACGACGATATTGTCGATATCAGTCTTTCTTTGCATTTTCAACGATACGGCTTCTTTACTACGATGTCGTCGACATCACCTTGCTTAGACTTTTCAATGTCAAGGCTTCCTTACGACGATGTCGTCGACATTGTCTTGTACTTGTGCTTAAGTCTTCTTCCTTCATCTCGGCATCCCGATATCATCGTGTGGTGTTGTAGTGTTGATGTCACAACGATATCATCATGTGCATGTTATCTCGACGATAACTGGCATGATCCTTCTGCTTTGATCTGCACATCATTTCAACAATATGCATACTATTTTCAACGATATTTGTCACCAAGACATTCTTTGTACTTGGATTCCACTGAGATGATAAAGCTAAGAATGTAATCAAATACAGAGTGAAGTTTTTTTGAATTGGTGACTTCTTCAAATCAGGAATCATGAGGGCAAGATTCCCAATAATCTCCCCCTATTTGAAGAAGTCAGAACCCCAATTCAAAATTACTTTCACTTAATAATAAATATGAGTTTATGTAGTGAGCATTAACATAGTTACCTTCACCTTAGATTTTGTATCTTCCCGAGCTAGTAGCTCCCCCTTGATGTGTTGTCTCTTTTCTTTACTCCCCCTACTTTTGAGATCTCCTTTCTTTTTTCCTTTTCATCGGATTCCTCTGAACTCTCCCCCTTGACTAGTGCATCTTCTAGGTCATATTCTTTCTCCCAGGTTATATTCTTTCTCCCCCTTTCTGACTTTTTCAATATAGATCATGTAGTCACTATTTTCAAGTATTTGAGCCTGTGTCGTCGTGACCATTATTCGATATTTGTCTGACTTTGGCACTTGGTAGCCTTTCTTGTTAGACTGCTTCAGCACTTAACCTGAGAGTTCTTTTTACTAACATATGAAGAATGATTAGTGAACAGTAAGTTGAAAATTACTCTACATTTAACATCCCCAATTGGAACTTGAAGAACTTAAACTTAGCTTCATCTAGGGGCTTTGTGAATATATCAACCGCTTGTTTGTCTGTGAGAACAAACTCAAGGGTGATATCTTTGTTCTCCACATGCTCCCTGATGAAGTGATACCTGATCTCAATGTGCTTAGTCCTGCTGTATGAGACAGGGTTCTTAGCAATTGAGATTGCACTGGAAGAGTCACAAAACAAGGGAGTTTTGGTCATCTTTAGATTGTAGTCTTCAAGTTGATGTTGAATCCATAGTATTTGAGCACAACAGATCCTAGTAGAGATGTATTCTGATTATTTTGTGGAGATTGCTACACTTGTCTGATTCTTGCTGCTCCAAGAGATCAGTCTTCCTCCAAGGAATTGACATGTCCCTGAGGTACTTTTCCTGTCTTCTTTGCATCATGCATAATTTGCATCTGAGTAGCCTATCAGTTCACACCCATTGTTCCTAGGGTACCATAGACCAAGATTTGATGTACCCTTTAGGTATCTTAAGATTCTCTTGACAGAGACATGATGAGATTCCTTAGGGCTCACCTGATATCTAGCACAGACACATGTGACAAACATTATGTCAGGCCTACTTGCAGTTAAGTACAACAAAGATCCAATCATGCATCTGTACTTGGTTTCATCAAAGGGTATTCCCTTCTCATCCTTGTCCAGAGACACATTGGTTCCCATTGGAGTCTTCATAGAAGAAGCACTCTCCAATCCAAAATTCTTGACTAGTTCTCTAGTGAACTTGGTCTGTGAGATGAATGTACCATCTTCAGATTGTTTCACTTGGATACCTAGGAAGTATTTGAGTTCACCCATGCTGCTCATCTCAAACTTTCCCTGCATCAAGTTGGCAAACTTTTTGGAGAGATTGTCATCTGTAGAGCCAAAGATAATGTCATCTACATATATCTGCACTAGAAAAATCTTGCCCTTAACTTCCCTTAGGAACAATGTTTTATCAATCTTTCCCCTGGAGAATTTGTTCTCAATGAAAAAGCTTGACAGAGTCTCATACCAGGCTCTAGGTGCATTTTAAGGCCATATAGGGCTTTTCTAAGAAAATATACATAGTCAGGATAAGGAGAATCAACAAAACCTGAAGGTTGTTCTACATAGACTTCTTCTTTGAGGTCACCATTCAAAAAGGCTGACTTCACATCCATCTGATAGACTTTGAATCCTTGATAGGCTGCTTAGGCCAAGAACATTCTGATGGCTTCCAGACTGGCTACAAGGGAAAAAGTCTGATCAAAGTCAATCCCCTCTTCCTGTCTGTAGCCCTTTGCCACTAGCCTTACTTTATTCTTAGTGATGACTCCATTCTCATCCAATTTATTTCTGTAGACCCACTTAGTTCCTATAATATTCTGTCCTTGGTGTCTTGGAACCAGCTTCCATACTTTGCATCTCTTAAATTGGTTCAGCTCCTCCTACATTGCTGCAATCCAAAATGGGTCCTGATTTGCTTCCTCATATTTCTCGGGTTCAAATTGAGAGAGACAACTCAAGTACAATGCTTCATTCACAACTCTGCTCCTTGTCAGCACTCCTTGGTTGACATCTCCTATTATTTGCTCTTGAGGATGATCTCTCACTTGTCTCAAGGCAATAGATAGTATTCTGGGGACTTTTGTTGTGGCAGGTTCTTCAGGTTGCATTTCTTCTGCTGTTTCTGAGCCTTCCACAGCATCTTCTTCAATTTCAACTATTACTGAGTGGTTTTTATCTTTAACTGAGGTCTCAGCCTTGTCTTCAATGGATAACTTTTCCATTTTCTCTCATGTACTTGCATTCACTAGAGAACTAGACCAGCCTTTATGTATAAGACTAGTCTTATCAAATACAACATGTATAGATTCTTCAATTGCTTGGGTATTGATGTTCTACACCATATAAGCCTTGTTATAGGAGCTGTAGCCACCAAAAATACCTTCATTGCTTTTCTCAGCAAACTTGGTTAGCTTGGCTTTCCCATTATTAAGGACATATCATTTACTACCAAAGATCCTGAAGTAGGATAAGGTAGGTTTTCTGCCTTTCATCTGTTCATAGGGAGTCTTTTTGTGGTCTTTGATGATGGAGGCCCTATTTACCATATGACAAGCAGTGTTGACAGCCTTTGCCCAGAAATATTCTGGTAGAGAGGAGTCACTTAGTATTGTCCTACTTGCCTCTATCAAGGTTCTATCTTTCCTTTCTGCAACCCCATTCTGTTGAGGAGTTTTAGGGGAGGAAAGTTCTTGGGAGATACCCAGTTCTTGGCAGAATTCTGTCATGGCCCCTGACTGAAATTCTATACCATGGTCACTTCTGAATTTGACCATAGTACAGTCCATCCCATTCTGGATCTTCGTGACAAAGTTCTTCAAGATATCGAAGGTATCTGACTTCTTTGTAAGGAAGAACACCCAAGTGAACCTTGAGTAATCATCAACTACTACAAGGGTGTAAGACTTCCCTCCTAAGATGAGAACTGACATAGGACCAAACAGATCCATGTGCAATAGAAATAATCACCTAGAGGAATCTTTGTCAGATATGCTTTTAAAGATGGTCCTTGTCTGCTTCCCAAGTTGGCAAGCTTGGCAGGGACCTTCCTCGATGCACTTAATATTAGGTCCATTTCTAACTAGGTCTTCTGAGAAAAGCTTGCATATAGCCTTAATAGTTAATGTGTGCAAGTCTCTTGTGTCATTGTACACATAAAGCCTCTTTGTCATTAGCTACAAGATACATAGGCATGGAAGAATTTGAATTAAATAAATTTAAGCAGTAAATGTTATCACTCCTAGTTGTCAGTTAAGGTAGCCTCAGAATCTAAAGACTTCTTAATTAAACACTTATCCTTGTGGAAGATGATAACAAAACCTAGATCACAAAGCTGACTTATGTTTTTGAGATTATATTTCATTCCCTCAACATAAGCTACCTTTGTGATGGTAACTAAGCCATTTGAAATATTACCATAACCTTTAGTCACCCCTTTTTTTGAACCTCCAACGATCATTGTTGGTCCATTCTCCACAGGGGTGAAGCTTCTTAGATACTTCCTGACTCCAGTCATGTGCCTGGAGCAGCCACTGTCCAAATACCAGATTGGAGATTGGTTGGCATTTGGACATACCTACAAGAAAAGTTAATTACCCTTAGGTACCCAATTTGGTTTGGGTCCTTGGTTCCTGTTAGGAAGATAAAATGGAACACCACACCACTGAGGGTTCTACACTCTCTTTGCATTGGGTCTTGTTGGGTTGAACCAACAGTCCAGGGCAAAGTCATCTACTTTCCCACAACACCAGCATTCATATCTGTTATATCTTCTCTTTTGCCTCACCATCTAAGTGGGGTGGGAGTGTTGGTGAGCAGAAGGGATGAAAACTGACCTAACAGGTCTTGGGTGAACATCACAGGTGTGAGTGTGGAGTGGAGATGGTCTCACCACTTGTTGGTTCACCTTCTTGGGAACAGGCTTCGTACAAGCAGCTTTTCCCTTACTCTTGAGTGTTGTTGCTATATGTCCATAGGCAGAAGGACCTGATACTAACACCTTCTTAAAAGAAGGTTGAGCTTCATAGCTTTTATCCTTGACAGTCTCCTGATTGAGTCCTATACCAGCTCTCAATGATCCAGAGAAGGTATTGATATGCCCAGAATAGATATACGTAATACACGCAAGTGCACGCGTCGAATCAAGTAATAAAGTGTGAGTAAAGATCGTTCCCACGAGGAAGTGTTAAATCTAACGCTCACAATTACTAGCTTAACCTTTTCTTTAAATTCAAGTAGATTAATTAAGGTGATTTGATAAGAACAAAATTTAACAGTTACTAAAACGACTACTTAAAAATATTTTTAAACAATTTAGGAAGATAGTCTCGTACATTGCTTTCCTTTGCTATTTGTGGTGATTTCTTCAAGTGATTCGATATGAATGCTAAAATAAATATCTTGCAACGATTTGAAAGTGAATCACGTTATCTCTCGATATGCGAAATCCGTTTATCCCTTATTCTCCTATTTATCTCTAACTTAGGTAAAAATAAAGTATAACATAAAGTTTACAAATCAAAGTTGCTACCAAGAAGACGAAATCTCTTTCTCCCTTCTTCAATATATCAAATTTATGATACACTTACACCACTCCTCTCTCGAATCTTGCAGTGTAGTATAAAGACGGGAATTTTGGTGAAATAATTACGCAACTCCTCTCTCGAATCTCGCCGCGTAAAATAAAACATTCATCTAGCCTGACTCCTCTCTCGAATCTCATCAAGCAATTTTAAAGATGAAAACTTAAACAAAAAATTCCAAGATTAGCATCATAAATTCAATAAAGATATAATCTCAAGCATTCATGACGAAGAAATATGGTTCAAAACATCACAATAAGTCAAAGTAATCACAACATACAAGACTAAGAGAATTAGTTCATGATGAAGGAGAGATCACACAAAATTAGAGAGATCTTACAAGACATGATTGTTTAGAGATCTAAATACTGTAGGAAATTCCACTTGATCTTGTGTAAATCTTCCCTGAAGGAAATCTGATGCAGCCCTTTGTCTCTCACGCCAAATCCACTTCTCCCTCACGATGAAGATGATGATCGATGTTCCAAAAACCGCTCTTTCTCTCTCCTTGGCACCTTATATGGTCGTCAGTTTCAAAAGGAGTGAATTAATTGCTGAATAGATGCGTCCCTCCCGTCCATGTAACTGCCACGATCTGAATAAATTCGGATTTAAAACTTCTGATTTCCGCGACATGTTGCAACATATTTTTCTAACTGTAAAGTATGTTGCAACATTTTTGTACTTTTTCTTCTATATTTGACAGCAACTTAAATGTTGCAACTTAGTTTTCTGAACTGCGGGATATGTTGCAACATAATTTCCTGTACTTAATCAATTTCTTTGTCATTGATCTTCCAAGATTGATACTTTAGAATTTTTGCGCAATAACATATAAAATGACGATAATACCCAATCTTATAATAAACTACTATATTACTCATGTTAATAACATTTTAACTCATAATTATCAACATTTTACTCAAACAGATATTAATTAAAACACAAGATAACTTCTTTTGGGGAAGTTATCACACCCCCACACTTAGTTCTTTGCTAGTCCCGAGCAAAGATATATCATTAAAAAAATTGAATGAGAGAATATCAATCACACATAAGTTTGAGTCTCCTTACCCTTAAACATAATTAATCAAGAGTTTTCAAGTTATTCGCATTAACAATTGGTAAACATGTCAATCATTAAAATTTAAGACATGCACAAATCCATTAGCTTGATAAAAGTTAGAGTTCAATTATGATTTCCTAGTGTTGTGTGTGCTATTCTATAAAGTTATTTACTCCCAAACAATTTAACTCAATAAACTACTTCATAATTAGAAAGGATAAGAATAAGCTGCGTCTTTGCTTTGGCCTCCACAAGAGTTTAATAGATCAACTTGACTAGAAATCATAAGGGCTTGCAGTATGGAAGGCTTTGGCTTTGTAAGGAAACTGAAGGATACATTTTGGATAAAGGGGGGAATTTCCCTAGTTCTTTTTCTTAATAACATTCCAAACTTTGAGATTTATTTCTCAATCATCATCATTTTTTTTGTCCATAGTTGGGATCATTCCAAGTAGGTGTACACACACTTAGGCCACATATCACTATGTCATTATACATTTTTTTTCACACTTGGTATTATTGTTATTTTTGTGATCATAGTTGAGATCATTCTAAGTAGGTGTACACACACTTAGGCCACATATCACTATGAAACTTATACATATTTTCTCAAAAACCCAAAGTTGGAAGTTAACTAAGAAATAACAAGTAAAATTATAAGAAATTATGCATGGTCACCAAAAGAAACTATTAAAGCAAAGATAAAGCGTTCAATCATCAGCACCACTCTCACTAGTACCAGCTTCCGTCGGATCAGCACGGGAGCCATCAGAATGTAGCAGGAAACCATCATCACTGAACCGTGATTGGCACCGGAAGGTTGGTGTGGTAGATGCTATCTTGGCCTTTTTTAAAAATCTTTCTTGGTTCTGAGAGAGAAAATCAAGTCGATGATTGAAATAAATATGTTGATACCTGAGGAAATCCTTGATGTATTCGATGTTGTTCATCATTGTTTCTTTTTCTTCAAGTGTAATTGGTGGTTCTTTGTCAAGTCCAGATGATGTATCGGGTAAGGTAAAAGGTTGCGGAGTTGCGACGGGGATGGGATCTGATTCTACTTGATCCATAGTGGTAGGACGATTAGTGGAGACCTTTATATTTTTCATGATGACCGTCTCTGTTATATGATGTCCAACCTTAGTAATGAAGTCACCATCTCCAAGAGTAACCCCGGCAGCTCGACACAATTGCGTAATTAAAGTTGGGAATCATAATTGATTTCCTTTTTCTTTCAAGGTTGCATGACAAATCTGTGTGCAAATGATTTTCCCAACATTGATCTTGATGCCTTGTAGTATTCCGAAAATCAGGAGGGCTCTATCCATTGTTACCTTGTTCGGATGCAGTGTGGGCATGAGGCTTGCATTCACAAATAATAACCATGTCTTGGCCTCCCTTGTGAAAGTGGAGGATTCAAAAAACTTTTTCCCTTTTCAGCCCAAGCAGGATCAATTGTATGGCAGAGTACAACACCCACTTCAGCTGGGGTTATGGTTAATTGCGGACGTGCAAACTCGTCTACTTCCGTGGGTTCAATTTCAAAAAATTTGTTTATGGCAGCAGTAGAAAAATCAACTTGTTTTCCCCTCACAAATATCGTTTCATCCTTCTTACACTTTACATTTGCGTAAAACTCAAGGACCCAAGGAGTAATGGCTTCTGTTCGTGGATGACAAAATATTGTCCAACCTAATCGATTAATTTGTTGTACATAAGCCTTACTCCAGTCCTTCATTTCAATATCAAACCCTCTCTCATAAATAAAAGATTTCATTTGAATGTCCTCAAACCGCTCTTGAGCCTCTTCATTCACAAATCGTAGAACCTTACGCGCTATCTCTTTTCCTTTCCCTTTCCTTTTTGCCGACATTCCTAGATTGGTGATGGACATAACTAAGAAACGAACCTAGTAAACATTTGAGAACTGGAAGAGCGATGACTTACCGCAAGATGGCGTCTACGGGTGGTATGCGTGAGTTTTAGTCGATCGTCGCCACCTCTCGTTGCTGCCGGCGAAGTTGCGCGCGGGATTCGCCCTCGACAGATTTTTCTTTCGCTCGCCTAGGGTTTGTAGGAAATAAGCGATACGGGAATGGCTGGGGTTTAAGTCGAAAAATAGAATTGGAGTGAACCAGGTTTGAGCCTTGTAAAAACTGAACCGGTTCAGTGGCGTGAAACAGTGTTGGAACATTTTTAAAAATTTTCTTCATAAATTGACAGAGGTCAAAAGGTTATAACTCTCAAAAACAGTGTTGGAACACAAATAAAAATTTTCTTCATAAATTGACAGAGGTCAAAAGGTTATAACTCTCAAAAACAGTGTTGCAACATAAATTTCTACTTTTAAAATAGGCACAAGATAAAATCAAGTAGAGTAATGTAAACCATTTACTTGCAAGTTTCCTATCAAATTATAAAATTAACACTTAATTTAACATTAGTAACAAACTTTTAATTTAATAATTTTGTTAAAATTTGGGTTGCCTCCCAATTAGCGCTTAATTTTAAGTCCCGGCAGGACTTTCAAACTTGATGAGTTAGGCCAGGGTAATGACCGTCGCTTCCTCACGATCATTATTCATGAAATAGTGCTTAAGTCTATGTCCATTCACCTTGAACTCCGATCCATCTTTTTCATTAATAATAGTAATGACTCCATATGGGTGAACCTCCTTCGCTTGAAACGGCCTCGACCACCTAGATTTCCATTTTCCAGGGAATAATTTAAGTCTTGAATTATATACGAGAACTAATTGTCCCACACTAAATTCCCTCGTCATAATCCTAGAGTCGTGTCATTTCTTAGCCCGCTCCTTATATAACATTGCGTTCTCATACGCATTCAATCTCAATTCCTCGAGTTCATGAAGTTGAAATAGCCTATTCTTACCTGCTTCCTGAAAATCAAAATTTAATTTTTTAATCGCCCAATACGCCCTATGCTCTAATTCAACGGGGAGATGACATGCTTTTCCATACACCATTTTGTAAGGGGTCAAACCTATGGGTGTTTTGAATGCAGTTCTATATGCCCACAATGCGTCGTTCAATTTCTGGGACCAATCCTTACGTGTAATGCTCAATGTCTTCTCTAGAATGGACTTAATCTCTCAATTTGATAATTCAGCTAACCCATTGGTCTGTGGGTGGTAGGCCAAAGCAACCTTATGCGTTACTCCATACTTTCGTAAAAGTGCCTTAAATTGCGTATTACAGAAGTGTGATCCACCATCGCTTATAATAGATCGAGGCGTACCGAATCTAGTGAAAATGTTTGTTTTTAAGAATTTAAGCACGGCCTTAGCGTCATTTTTCTGCGTAGCTATGGCTTCTACCCATTTAGAGACATAATCTACTGCTAGTAAAATATAGATGTTCCCATTTGAATTTACAAATGGATCCATGAAGTCAATACCCCATACATCAAATATTTCAACTTCTAAAATGTTATTTAATGGCATACTAGCCCGGCGATCTAGATTTCCTGTCTTTTGGCATCTATCACATTGTTTAGCAAATATATGAGCATCCTTAAACAATGTTGGCAAGTAAAAGCCGTATTACCTTAATTGCAGTTCGTTCTCCCATAAAGTGCCCTCCGTAAGGAGATGCGCGACATTTCTCTAAAATACTTGGAACCTCTATTTCCGGTACACATCGACGAATCATTTGATCGGGACAAATTTTGTAGAGATATGGAACATCCCAAAGGTAGAATTTTACTAAATGGATAAATCTCTTCTTTTGTTGATAATTCATATCGGGTGAAAGTACATTGCTAACTAAATAGTTTGCATAATCCGCATACCAAGGAATGCTACCTGCAGTGATAGCTAATATACTCTCGTCTGGAAAATTCTCTTTAATTTCTACATGACTATTCTTTTCATGCTCTTGTTCTAAGCGTGATAGGTGATCAGCAATGGGATTTTCAGCCCCCTTTCGGTCTTTGATCTCAAGATCAAATTCCTGCAGGAGTAGAACCCATCTAATTAGTCTTGGCTTTGCATCCTTTTTGTCCACTAGATACCTAATAGCTGAATGATCGGTATAAACTATAACCTGAGCGTTGATTAAATACGAACGGAACTTGTCAAAAGCGAATACTATGGCTAATAGTTCCTTCTCAGTGGTGGTATATTTCACTTGAGCATTCATAAGAGTTTTACTAGCATAGTAAATAGTGTGAAAGACCTTGTTTCGCATTTGTCCTAGAACGGCTCCTGCCGCATAATTACTTGCATCACACATTAGAACAAATGGTAGTGACCAATCAGGTGCTATAATCACGGGAGATGAAACCAAACTTTGTTTTAATATTTTAAGAGCTTCCAAACATTTATCATCAAAAATATAAGGTGTATCTTTTTCAAGTAGACTACATAATGGTTTGGATATTTTTGAGAAATCTTTAATGAAACGTCTATAAAACCCTGCATGGCCTAAAAAGCTACGAATGCCTTTGACATTCGTTGGCGGAAGAAGTTTGTCAATAACTTCAATCTTTGCCCTATCAACCTCCAAACCCTTGTTTGAAACTTTATGGCCTAACATGATTCCTTCACGTACCATAAAATGGCACTTCTCTCAATTCAAGACCAAATTGGTCTGAACACATCTCTCTAATACCTTCTTTAGTATTTCCAAGCAGTCATTAAATGATTGTCCAAATACAGAAAAATCATCCATAAAAATTTCTATTCCTTCATCTATCAAATCAGTTAAGATAGAGATCATACAACGTTGGAAAGTAGCGGGAGCGTTACATAATCCAAAAGGCATTTTCCTAAATGCAAAAGTACCATAAGGACAAGTAAACGTGGTCTTTTCCTGATCTTCTGGTGCAACCATAATTTGATTGTAACCAGAATATCCATCCAAGAAACAGAAATATTCGCTTCCCGCTAATCTATCTAACACTTGATCAATGAATGGTAATGGAAAATGATCTTTCCTAGTAGATTTGTTTAGTTTCCTATAATCCATACAAATTCTCCATCTAGTTACAGTCCTAGATGGTATTAATTCATTATTTTCATTTTTAATGACTGTCATTTCACCCTTCTTTGGTACACATTGCACCGGGCTTACCCACTTACTATCTGATATAGGACAGATAATGCCGGCATCAAGCCATTTTATAATCTCCTTCATTACTACTTCTTTCATTGGGGGACTAAGCCTACGTTGATGTTCAATAGACCCATTTGCGTCCTCTTCTAATAATATTTTATGCATGCAAATGGATGGGCTAATCCCTCTAATATCGGCGATCGTCCAACCCATTGCCCCCTTAAATTCTCTTAACACCTTAAGTAGTTTTTCTTCATTTTGCTGATCTAGTGAAGCATCTATGATGACCGGCAATGTTTTATTTTCTCCAAGAAATACATATTTTAAGTGTTCAGGTAAAGGCTTCAACTCTAACATTGGAGGTTCATGAATAGATGACACCATGGTTTTGGGCTCGCTAGATCTTTCTATTGGTTCAAACTTTTTAGTAAAAGGTAGGCTTCCATGTAACTCAAAAGCTTTAACACATTCCTCTATTTCTAGATCATCTTTCCATTTTTCATTAGTTAACAATGTTAACAGCTTTTGCTCTAAAGTTTCATTAGTGTGCATGAGTTGGCTAGGTACTTCTATATCTTCTATCGAGAAACATTCCTCGTTATCGCTTGGGTATTTAAGAGCCTTAAGAATATTAAAGGTCACCTCTTCATCATTTACTCTCATCGTTAGTTCTCCTTTTTGGACATCGATAAGCGTCCTCCCCGTAGCTAAGAATGGTCTTCCTAGAATAATAGGTACGTCCTTGTCTTCTTCCATGTCTAACACTACGAAGTCGGCCGGAAAAATAAAATTTTTGACCTTAATTAACACATCTTCAACCACTCCCTTAGGAAAAGCTAAAGTTCTATCGGCTAGTTGGAGGGTAAGAGATGTTGCAGCAATCTCTCCTAGGCCTAATTTCTTATAGATAGATAAGGGCATGAGATTTATACTAGCTCCCAAATCACATAATGCTCGACCGAAAAATTTCACTCCTATAGAGCATGGAATCGTAAAGCTTCCGGGATCTTTCAATTTTGGTGGTAGTTTCTTTTGTAATATTGCACTACACTCTTTCGTTAACGCTACAATCTCTTTATCTACAAACCTCATTTTTTTAGATAATATATCTTTCATGAATTTCACATAGCTAGGCATTTGTTCTAATGCTTCTGCGAATGGTATGTTTATAGTAAGTTTCTTAAAGATTTCCATGAATTTATGGAATTGCTTGTCAAGCTTCGTCTTTGCTAGCCTAGATGGAAACGGTGGAGGAGGGTAAACAATTTCTTTCTTCTTAGCAATTTGTTGATCCACTTCAACTACTTCCGGTTCCTTACTTTCTCCAGGATTTTCTTGTTCACTCTTATCTGTTTTACTAGTGCTCTCATGTGGCTCATCCTCTCTAATTTTCTCCAATAACCCATCTCCACTAGCTATTTCTACCCCACTCCTTAAAGCTATGGCTTTGCAATGGTTAGGTTGAGAGTTTTGTGTGGGATTTTGTGTAGTGTCAGATGGAAGTGTTCCAATTGGTCGCTGACTTAGCGCATTTGCTAGTTGACCTAGTGTAGTTTCCATGGATCGGAGAGAAGATTCGATGCCTACCATTCTAGAATCATTCTTTTGGAACATTCCCAAAATGTAGTCATCGGTCAATTTCCTAGTGTTCACTTGGTTGTTAGGAGGTGGATTTTGTATTGGATTTATATTTTGATTAAATCCTGATGGTTGATTCATTCCTTGATTATTCTTCCATGAGAGGTTAGGATGATTACGCCACTCCGGATGATAATGATTTGCAAAACCGGGTGGAACTTGTCTAGGTTGTCCACCAATGTAATTTGCTTCTTCAGTTAGTTGATTTAGTTGCTCAACTGTTAGTGGTGCATTAGATGAGGGAGTAGATAAAGCATCAAACCTCTTGTTAATTAAATTAAATTGCGATGCCATTTGAGCAGCCAAAGATGTAATTTAATCAACTTGGTGGACTCCTACCGGATTGCTAGACCCCTGTCTTTCAAAAGCTTGGTAGTTATTAGATGTTAGATCTTCTAGAATATTATAAGCGTCTTCAGGGTATTTCTTCATTAATGATCCACCCGCAGCACCATCAACTAAAATCATAGTTGCGGTTTGTAACCCATTATAGAATGTGGAAACTTGTTGGTGTTGGGCTAACCCGTGATGTGGACATTTTCTTAATAAATCTTTATATCGCTCCCAAGCGTCATAAAGAGTTTCCCCGGGTCCTTGCATAAATGTTGAAATGTCCCTAATAAGCTTTGCAGTCTTTGAAGGTGAAAAATATTTATTTAAAAATTTCTCAACTAAAAGATCCCATGTGGTAATCGACTCATGTGGCACAGAGGCTAACCAATCACTAGCTCTCCCTTCTAAAGAGAATGGGAATAATCTTAATAGAATTGCATCATCAGACGCACCATTGCATTTAAACATATCACAAATCAGTAGGAATGTTCTTAAGTGAGCAGTTGCGTCTTCATGATTTAGACCTCCAAATTTACTATGTTGTACTAGTTGCATAACTGTAGAATCCATTTTAAAATTATTTGCTTCGATTGGGGGTCTGACAATACTAAATTGCAACCCTCCTCTTAAAGGAGCATTATAATCCCGACAAGTCATTCTTGGTTCAGGAGGTTGACCATTTTGATCAACTTGTCCATTAGGGTTCGCTTGACCTTCATTTTCATTCATATTTGCTTGTCTATTGTTATTTATCACAGGATGATTAATTTGATTCACTCTATGACTCTTTCTATTCTGTTTACAGGTGCGTTCAATTTCAGAATTTAACGGAAGTACCTGAGTATTCCGATATCTGGACATGCACTACACAGAATTCTTATTATAAACAAAAACAGCATAAAAATAAAACCTTGATCTCTAAATACTTAGGGCTTACTAATATTGCAAGAAATAAACAATTAGACCGTACCCTTCCCCGGCAACGACGCCAAAAACTTGATACGCCCAGAATAGATATACGTAATACACGCAAGTGCACGCGTCGAATCAAGTAATAAAGTGTGAGTAAAGATCGTTCCCACGAGGAAGTGTTAAATCTAACGCTCACAATTACTAGCTTAACCTTTTCTTTAAATTCAAGTAGATTAATTAAGGTGATTTGATAAGAACAAAATTTAACAGTTACTAAAATGACTACTTAAAAATACTTTTAAACAATTTAGGAAGATAGTCTCGTACATTGCTTTCCTTTGCTATTTGTGGTGATTTCTTCAAGTGATTCGATATGAATGCTAAAATAAATATCTTGCAACGATTTGAAAGTGAATCACGTTATCTCTCGATATACGAAATCCGTTTATCCCTTATTCTCCTAGTTATCTCTAACTTAGGTAAAAATAAAGTATAACATAAAGTTTACAAATCAAAGTTGCTACCAAGAAGACGAAATCTCTTTCTCCCTTCTTCAATATATCAAATTTATGATACACTTACACCACTCCTCTCTCGAATCTTGCAGTGTAGTATAAAGACGGGAATTTTGGTGAAATAATTACGCAACTCCTCTCTCGAATCTCGCCGCGTAAAATAAAACATTCATCTAGCCTGACTCCTCTCTCGAATCTCGTCAAGCAATTTTAAAGATGAAAACTTAAACCAAAAATTCCAAGATTAGCATCATAAATTCAATAAAGATATAATCTCAAGCATTCATGACGAAGAAATACGGTTCAAAACATCACAATAAGTCAAAGTAATCACAACATACAAGACTAAGAGAATTAGTTCATGATGAAGGAGAGATCACACAAAATTAGAGAGATCTTACAAGACATGATTGTTTAGAGATCTAAATACTATAGGAAATTCCACTTGATCTTGTGTAAATCTTCCCTGAAGGAAATCTGATGCAGCCCTTTGTCTCTCACGCCAAATCCACTTCTCCCTCACGATGAAGATGATGATCGATGTTCCAAAAACCGCTCTTTCTCTCTCCTTGGCACCTTATATGGTCGTCAGTTTCAAAAGGAGTGAATTAATTGCTGAATAGATGCGTCCCTCCCGTCCATGTAACTGCCACGATCTGAATAAATTCGGATTTAAAACTTCTGATTTCCGCGACATGTTGCAACATATTTTTCTAACTGTAAAGTATGTTGCAACATTTTTGTACTTTTTCTTCTATATTTGACAGCAAATTAAATGTTGCAACTTAGTTTTCTGAACTGCGGGATATGTTGCAACATAATTTCCTGTACTTAATCAATTTCTTTGTCATTGATTCTCCAAGATTGATACTTCGGAATTTCTGCGCAATAACATATAAAATGATGATAATACCCAATCTTATAATAAACTACTATATTACTCATGTTAATAACATTTTAATTCATAATTATCAACATTTTACTCAAACGGATATTAATTAAAACACAAGATAACTTCTTTTGGGGAAGTTATCAGGTATCAATAATGGGCAAGACTGTCTTGGGCATAAAGAAGTTGGCAGCAAGTTTCTTCTCAGCCAGCAACATCTCCTCAAGGTCCTTAATGACCTTGTTTTTCTGACCCAATTCAGCATTCTTAAGCTTTATGGATTCCTTGAATCTGTCCACTTCTTTGCTCATGGCAGCCAGCTTTTTAGCTGTCTCCTTGAGCTCGGGCTGGGCAGCCTTTAAGGAATCTAACTCCTTGGTCTGGACTTTGAGGAGTTTCTTATATTTCTTGAAAGCTTTCCATAAAGCTTTATGATAGTTTATTATGATGTAGTCTTGATCACCTAAAGGGGGGGGGGGGGGTAAATATGTCTCTTTTATTTTAATCTTATGTCTAGCTGTTTTCAGAGTTTATGTTGGTTTTAAATCAAGCACACAGAAAACACACAAGTATTTATAGAGGTTCCTCAAGACAGTGTGGCTTGAGTAGTCCTCTTTCCCCCTTCACCTTTCTAACAATGAGTTAGACAAGGCCAACTCCTCTGATCTCAGCTCCAAGTGCTTACAACTCAGATCCCTCAGGATCTCTCAGGTTTTCTCCAAACCCTACCTCAGGCTCAACAACCTTACCTCAGGCACAGCAGCCCTACCAACTTAGACCTATCAAGAAGTCCTACCTCAGATCTCCTCTGAGATCCTACACTCAAGCTGAACTCTCAGCTCTACACTCAAGCCCAACAACCCTACTCCCTCAGGCAAAATGCCCTACAAGCTCAGAACAACTATGTTCCTACAGAAGGTGTGAGTGATGCTTACAACAGAAGATAAAATAGATAAATCTTTCAAGCCTTTGATCTTCTATTGCTGATTTACTGCAGTTGCAGTCTTGAAACACTAAAGAATTCAGTAGCTTCAATCTTGTCCCTTTATGATCCTTCTTTTCAGTAGATGAATAAGGATCAACTTGCTCTTCTTGATTCACTCAGGAAGAACAAACTTTCTCTCCTTGCAGCTTCAGGAAGCAAGAAGAGAGATCTTTTGGACAACCGCCAATGGAACAGTAGTTGTCAATAGTTTTTCCAAAAAGCATCCTTCTTCAAAGCCCTAAGTTGTTCTTTTATACTCCTTCAGACTTCAATGACTATCAGACGGCCTCTGACACAGTATAAAGGTGATTGGAACACTTTATCTTGATTTACTGCAACTTGCGACAAAAGCAAAACCCGCCAGCGCATTTGAATCTGTCTCAGTGGTTGGTCTGAGACAGTTCCCAGTCTCAGCGGCTAATTCTGTCTTCGTCTCAGCGGATCTGCTGATACTGACAGTTGTCTCAGCGGTTTTCCTCTATCTGCAGCTTAGCAGACCCAGACTCCTTCTCAGCGGTTCAGCTGAGTCTGAGAACTCGTCTTAGTGGTTTTAGCAGTAAACCACTGAACTTATTTCACATCTTGGAATAACCTAACCCTGTATAGTCATGAGGTAAAATAGGGTTTATCAAATACAAATTATACTTAGCATTGAGTGTGATGCTTCTTCAAATCAAGGGAACATTGAGGGTAATATTCCCAACAATCTCCCCCTATTTGATGAAGACAAAACACCCCCAATGCTAAGGTACATATCAATAAAAACATATCATGCAATGAATTATGTAGATTTATGAATTCATATCGTATAATAGTTGACATAATTTAGGCATTACACATCATGTCAAAACAGATTGCATTTGTGATAATCATAATAATACTGTAAAAGGAATAGCATTGTTAATTCATTATGTTCAGATATCACATAATCTTTATAGCAAATATACTTACTATTACTAGGCATAGACTAAGATTAGTCATAAATCAATAGATTTAGCCAAACTTTCATTTTCATTCTAGTCAAAATGTTGAGACATTGCTTTACATTACATTTTGATTTTCAAGATAAAGACTAAATGTATAAATTCAAGTTCTTCTCCTCTTGGATGATGTTGAGCATTCAGCAGTGTCTGCAATAGCTTCTTTCCCTTTGGCTGAGGCCTCTTTGTCTTTAGTAGCATCAGCCATCTTTGCTGCTTCTATTTTAGCTATCTTCTTCCTATTTTCTTGGCTTCTAAAGTACAAATATGGCTTTGGAATGTACTTTGAGGGCATCCTTTTTGGATTATCCTTCCTTACCAGATTTTTTTAAATACTTTATCCCTTTTTATGTTTCTTTCTAAATGTTTTATCCATTCTTCAGAGGGTTAGATTTTATCAATGACTTTACAGACTTGTTCATGGCTTATCCATGCATTTAGAATTATGCTCTTGGAGTCTTCACTCCAGTATTCAAAATCTGGATCTTTGGTCTGTTCATCTCTCTGCTTAGTCATAAACTCTTCAGCTAGCATTGTGTGTTCTCTCTCTCTCTCTCTCTTTTCTTTGCCATTCTTACATTCTGAGCAATTTCTTCTTATTTAGAGAAATCTCAATCTTCTGCTCTTTGCCTGTCCAGGAGGGGAAGGTTTAAGGCTAGCCTTGTTCCTTGCAGAACCTTGAGGGCTAGCTCAGAGTTTATGATAGCATTATTATCCTCCCCCTTTCTGGCTTTTTCAAATATTTTCTGATATATGTCTTGTTGAGCAGCATTTATTGAGCTAGAAATAGTTTGGAAAACATTTTCAATGTCAGCCTTCAGCTCATCCTTGTTCCTGTTAGCCTCACCTTTCAGTTGCATAATAGTGGAGTACACATATTCTTCTATATGATTTGTTGTATCCTTTAGTACCCCATCTGCTTTACTTATATAACCCTTGACATATCTCATGTCAGACTCAGCCATTTTAAGATCATTGTTAATGGACATGAATATATCTGATTGAGAGTTTACAGTCCTTTCTGCCATTACAAACCACTTGGTCATTTGCTTATTTAGATAAACAGTTTCTTCTTTGATGGGTTTCAGTTCAACCATTACTTCAGATTTCACAGTGGAGACAGACTGATCTATATATTCTTTCACTGTAGAGGCTGACCTGTCTACATAATCCTTCATAGATGTTAGATGAGTATCAAACATTTTTTTATTGGCACTAAGAATGCTCTCATTGGACTGTGATGAGGTGGAGGTTGAAGCTTGTTGTTCAATGACTAAAAGTTGTTTATCCTGAATAGCAATTGCTGGAAGCTCCCCCTCTGCAGGATGATCCTCTACTTCAGCAAATTTTGCTATATAATCAATGTGGTCAGGGTGGAGTCCATCATCATCAGCAGCAGCAGCAACATCATCCTCATCATCAGCAAATTTGTCTTGATCTGATGACTCCAAGAAATGTAGTACATCATCTTTACCAACTGAAGGAGCATCAGGTTGTCTGTGACCTGGTGAATCTCAAAGAGTTGGTTCATTATCAGGATTAAGGCTTTATTTGGCGCGGCGGTGGCGGGAGGAGACGGCGGGAGCAGACGCGGGTCTGGAACTGGAGGGACGGAGGCGGGGATCAAAATGGAGCGGCGGCGGCGCTTTTCTTCCTTGCTGCGGGTCTAAATGCGGTAAACGGAGATGGAGAACTATTTGTTTTGCCACCGTCGACTCCGTTTCCTCAAAACGCCGCCTCCAAAATGCCGCACCAAATGAACCCTAAGCTGAACTTCTTTCCAGATTTAAGATGATTGTGTCAATCTTACTTTGCATATCCTCAGGAGAAGGCACTTTGTCCTCATCAATCTTGTTAGAGACTGCTTCACTTTCATTGTTGTCATTAGCAACATCTACTGCAGATGGTTCTTGTTGTTGCTCCCCCTCAGATAGTGCATCCATCTGGCCTTGATGATCTGAAGTTTATATTATTGAGGAGTCATTAGAGATTAACTAGTATACTGGTTAAGATTATATGGCATTATTAGTAATGTGAGGTTGAAGGATTAAATACCATGGATGACATTTCTCTCCATGTCAATTTGATGGACAGTATCAGCAGGCACATTTTGGGCATCTGCAGCATCTGAGCATCCATAGTGTTAGGACCATCATGTATATTTATAAACTGATTCGCTTGATTGAAAACAATGTTACCTTTAACTGAGGCAGCATCCTCATGTATGTCAGTCATAGCTTCCTTTTCTAGGCAGCTGTGACATCCAAGATTAGCATCAATATCCTTATTCTTATCAGAGTGGTCTGACTCTGAACTTGAAAGAATCATTCTTGTCTTTTGAGTTGCCTTTGATTTCTTTTTCTCCTTCTTCTTTGCCTCAGATGGCTGGCTCATGGGGAGCACCCTTATGAACCTATCTAGAGTCTTAATGTTCATCCTCTTCAGGTAATGGAGATTAGATCCTTTTGAGCTCTCAAACTTCTCTGGATAAGTTTGGATTAGATAAAAGGATAGAATTCTACCCTGATTTGGTGCCTGTAGACATTCCTTAATTCTTTGAAATATGACTTCTCCCCAGGAAGTTTTCTTTTTCAGGATGATTCTAGTCATATGGTCAAACATGTATTGGGAAATTGTGTCATGAGAACCAGGCTTACAAAGAATTGCTTTTCCCACAATGTCTGACAGAAGTTTGCCTTTTTTATTGAAGAATTTCCTTTCTAGTGATCATTTGTTGGCATCACTGTATCCAGACCACTTTAGAGGCTTTTTCTTATCCTTTTCAGAGATGTCTTCCTCCTCATCCTGACTGCATTAGGGAATTTGTAAGGCTTTCTCTATTTTTGTTGAGGTTAATTTCACTCTTTCTCCTCCTATCTTGGATTTTAATTTTGACTTGGAAGGAGACAACTTGACATTATTGAACAATTCCAGAACTTCAGTTTTGAGAATGATAGTTGGTTCAGATAGAAGATACTTTAGACCTTGGGCTTCCAGGAGTTGAATCACTCCCTTTATCTCTTCTGAAGCATGAGCAAATCCATTCCTAACAATTTCATAGCCCTCCAGAAGATCCTTTGAACTCTTTGGCGTCATTGTTTTTGTAGAAGGATACGCTGAGATGGAAGGGAATTCGATTCGTCTGGTCGGCTAGGGAGGAAGGGTTTTGTAGATCTCTTTAATTAACAATGGTCTATTTATATAGCCTTGATTTAGGTTTTGATTACCCATAATGATTAAAGTTTAGTGAACTCATTATTTTATTGGAATATAGATCATTTGAGGTTGTATTTGGACATTCTGTAATTGATCCAACCCGTCTCAGCGGAACCGCTGAGACGGTGACATAAACCACTAGGACAGAGCACTGTCAACCGCTGGGATAATTTAGCTGTCTCAGCGGTTCAGCTGGGATTTTTCCCAGCTATCTCGGCGGCTCAGCTAAAGCAATTACTTCTGTTTTAGCTGACCTTACTGTCTAATCATTAATCCATTTAAGATTTGATTGCTTGATGTCCTAACCATGTCACTAAGAGTATTGATGTGACAACATTTTAAGTCATAACATAATATTCATAATATCATAGATGACTGTTAGAAGGAAAAATTAACCACTATTCAATATTTAACATACCTAGTTCAATCTTGAAAGCATTAAACTTAGCCTCATCTAATGACTTTGCAAAGATAACAACAACTTGATTGTCAGTGGGGACAAATTCAAGGCAGATATCTTTACATTCAATATGTTCTCTAATAAAGTGATATCTTATCTGAAAGTGCACAGTTAACCTCACTAGAATTCTCTAAAGGGGGGGTGAATAAAGATTAAAAATATTTTGTGCAATGTTAATATATATATATGTGTATGATCACAGATTATAGCTTCCCACACACCAACAAGAATTAAACAAATAAAGAAAGTAAATGCAAGAAAAGAAATCACAGCACAACACAAGAAAATATAGTGGTTCCCCAAACTTTGGGTAGTCCACTCTTCTACCCCCTTGGTAGAAATTCACTATCTTGCACTGAGTCTTTTGATAAGGAGACTCTTAGAACCACCCTGAGTCTTTTGACAAGGAGACTCTTAGAACCAACTGAGTCTTTTGAAAAGGAGACTCTTAGAACCAGTACACTGAATTTTTTGAAGAGAGATTCTAAAAACTCTTTTACAATGTTTAAGTAAAAATAAGAAAGAAGAAAGAAATAAGAACAAGAATGAATCTTCTTCCTGGCAAGAAGATTGGAAGCACAAGAAGTGAATTAAATCTTTCTTCTATAGAGAGAAGAAGATTTGTAGCTTTTCTCTCTTATGTGAGAGCTATCAGAATTTGCAGCAGGGTGACTTCAGAAGCAGAGGAAGAAGAATGCTTGAATATTGCTGCAGGACTATTTCTCAATTCTCTCTCTTTCACTTGGGAGCTTTTCCTCTTTTCAAATGTAAAAATGGCGAATCACTTGACTTATTCTTCTTCCGACCTCCTCTTTATTTATAGCTCTGTTTCAATCAAATAATACTAAAGGAGAGTAATCAATTAGCAGGCAGAGTATTAGAAAGAAAGAAATATTTCCATAATAACATTTTCAGTAGAAGGAAAGAATGAATCCCGATTTCAAATGATATCCAAAATAGAGTTAATCAGATTAGCCAAGAATCAAATAGAAGGAAAGAATGATTCAGAACGGCTATAAAATATTAACATTATTCCATACAAATCAGATCTACTGAAAGAAGGAAAGAGATCTGGCGCATATTTAGATCTGTCACATAAATCGACGTGCATCAATTACCATTCGACGCAAGCGTCGAATACATCCTGTCTGGACGTCGAGTGGAGAATAAGGAAGGTGCGTCGACAAAGGTGCGTCGACTACATTAGATGCGTCGACTAGAAATCAGAGTAACGTCGACAACACATACGTCGAAATCTTCCTAAAGTTACTTCGACTCAATCTGAAGGAAACGTCGACTTCATTTCGACGTTGCGTCGAATAGTATTCGACGCATATTTATTTAGCCTTATTTTTCATTCTTAGAATTCTTCTTTAACTTATTTTTAGGGGTTAAGAGAAATCATTTTCCCAACAATCTCCCCCTATTTGTCTTAACCCTATTTAGAGGGAAATTGTACTAGCATATAATTAACCCAACACAGCATTTGTAAGGATAAGAAATATATTAAATAATCAGAAGAGAAATTGGAATAAGAAAGCATATGATAAGTATTTGTCTTTCACAAAAATTTAAACCAGAAACTTCTTTTTGTACATGAAGTCGACAAAAGCAGAATAAAGTTTCATTGATAAGTTTTCAATAGCATCAAGAATGTAGCCCCTGACTCTATCAGGTCGTTCATGGACATTCCAGATGATTGTATGCAGTTTTTCCAATAGTTTATCACCATCAGGGATTGTGTCATTTATGGAGTAGCCTTTGCTGATGATGATTGCTGCCTTTTCATCAATCATCTTAATTGTAATGTTTTGAACTTTCTTTTCAGTAGGCTTGATCTCAGGTGGTCCCTTGTTATCAACCTTGGGCCTATATTTTGTTTTCTTTTCTGATTGCTGCTTCTCTGGAATGTCAGCCATTTTTCCTTTCCCTTTTCCAGGGTGAGGCATGCCACTTGTCTAATTTTATAGGTCTGTTGGGCTTCTTGTAGGGAATGTAAGTATCTTCTGTACACCCTACACCCTTCTTGTGTTTTTGACCTTTATCTAGGATGATCCCTGCCTGAGGGGTTTTCTTTTGATAAGCTTCAATATCAAACAACTTCTTTGGAATTCTGATAGAAGATTCAGCAAGAATTTGTTCTTTAGTCATTCCTTTGTTGATCTTTTCCATCCAGGCATTCCTTTTATCTTCCACTTCTTTCCTAGCTGCTTCATATTCATACAGTTCTCTTTCTCGTATCTCTTCATGCCTCTTTTCCATGTCAGGGTCATGGTACTCCTTCACAGGGCTGTTAGGAGTGATAATAGGCATCTTTTCAAATCTTTTTATTTGCTCACATGCTTTTCTATACTTCCTTTCTTTTGCATACTCTCTCCTTTCTTCTTTGGAGAAGTTTTGCCCGTAGGGAATGACTTCTCTTTTCCTTTTCATCTGTCCTTCTGAACTTTGCCTAGGTAGGATTTGTTTGGAGAAGCTTGCCACTTGTGGAGGTAGAGGTAGCAGAGGAGGTAGAGAAGAAGGTTGAAGTGAAGGTAGAGGTAGAGGAGGAGATGAAGGAGAGTGAGTTTTCTCTTTGGGTGGAGAGGGAACAATATCAAGAAGAGGAGTCTGTTCTGCAATAGAAGGCAGAATGACTTCAGGTAGAATGATCTCTGCTGAGGGTTGATTGTCTCCTCCAAGCTCTTTTGTAGGGATGTCCTCAAGTAGAGTTGTCTTCAGCTTGATGTAACTGGCAGAGAAGCCAGGGGAGTGAAGTTGAAGTTCCTCCTCACATAAGGGTGCATCAATCCATATCTGTCCATTCCAATCATCAGAGGTGACTGCTTCTTCCTCCCCCTGGATTTCTGAGTTCTTTACTACATGAATCTCCCCCTGGTTATATGGATTATCAACTCTGAATGTTGAATCCACAGCATGCTCCCCTTCAGTGTTGTAAGAGGAGGATTCACCAAAATGTTTGATGAAGGTGTAGTCAGAGTGATTTGAGAGGAGTGGAGCCTATAATGGAATTGGAGTAATAGTTAGAGAGAATACTTAGATTTGGAGAGAAGAGAGTTAAACCTGAGCTTTAAGTGAGATCAAAGACCTGGAAAGAGGGGTTTCTGGAGCAACTCTCCCCCTGGTTTATATCTTTCAGGAAGGATGTAAACCTTTGTGGCGACAGAGGTTCTTCTCGAAGAAGAGCATGAAGCTCAGGAAGAGAGGCAGATAGGGTGGCCAATTTGGCTTCACAGGTGGTGATCATATTGGCACATTCATTGGAGAAGTTGGTTAGACGTGTCTGGAAGTCGGTGAGAAGATTTTCCAGAGCATCGGTCATCGCTTTGATAAGGGCAGTTTGAACAGGAGTAGGTGCCATTGATGCAGAAAGAGAGAGAGGTGGAAGACAAAGTTTTGGCGGGTTAAAAAAGGTATATGTTATGAATTAAGAAGTATTATTTAAAGAAGATGAAACGTCGAGAAAGGAAACAGAAATCAAGGTAATCCAATCATCAGAAGAGGAAGTAAGGATTTGATTCTAATTTTAACCTGAAGTCGTCGTTACGTCGAATGGATGTCGACGTTTGCGTCGATATAGAGTCGGCGCTCCGTGGAGATTGGCCAGCCTGGAGCTCTATCGACGTGATCATAGTAATGCGTCGATATGAATTCGACGGTGCATCGATAAAAGATCGACGTAACTTTGTCTGATGGAAATTGGTGTCAGCGTCGAGTTTGTCTCGACGGAGCGTCGATATGTATTCGACGCATCTGCAAGAAGTTTTCTTAGATTGTCTGATTCCTTTAGAGTTCCCTAACAATGGTGTTTACAAGCTTCCATCAAGCATTCCTAAGGTGTTTATGAAGTAGTTGTGCTTGGTTTCATCCAAGGGTTTTGTAAAAATGTCTGCTCTTTGACTTTCTGTGGGTATATATTCAAAGGTTATCTTACCTTTTTCAACATTGTCCCTAAGGAAGTGATGTTTGATCTCTATGTGTTTGGTTCTACTATGAAGGACTGGGTTAGATGCTATAGATATAGCACTAGAGCTATCACAATAAATCTTAGAGTTATTGACTTCCAGTTTGTAGTCAAGAAGCTGATTTTGCATCCACAAGATTTGTGAACAACAGCTCCCAGCAGCTATATATTCAGCCTCTGCTGTTGAGGTTGAGACCGAGGTTTGTTTCTTACTAAACCATGAGATTAATCTGTCACCTAGGAATTGGCAAGTGCCAGATGTGCTTTTTCTATCAACCCTACATCCAGCATAGTCTGCATCTGAGAAACCTATTAATTCAAAGTTGGTTTCTGCTGAATACCATAGACCTAGTTTAGGAGTTCCCTTTAGGTATCTAAGAATCCTTCTTACAGAGGTGAGATGGGATTCCTTTGGTTCAACCTGAAATCTAGCACATATGCAAGTTGCAAACATAATGTCAGGTCTGCTAGCAGTGAGATATAGAAGGGATCCTATGATTGCCCTATATGTCTTTTGATCTATTGATTTTCCCTTGTCATCTTTTTCTATAATGGCATTTGTTGCCATGGGAGTTTTCATAGAGGAGGCTGATTCCATACCAAACTTTTTGATTAGCTCTTTAGTAAACTTTGATTGTGAGATAAAGATTCCTTCACTACTTTGTTTTACTTGTAATCCTAAGAAATATGAGAGTTCTCCCATAGTACTCATTTCAAATTTAGATTGCATGAGATTAGCAAATCTTTTACACAGTTTAGGATGTGTTGAGCTAAATATGATATCATCTACATATATTTGAACAAGAAGAAGTTGGTTTTTATGGGTTCTAGTAAAGAGTGTCTTGTCTACTTTTCCTCTTTCAAAGGAATTTTCCAAAAAAAAGTTAGAGAGAGTTTCATACCAAGCTCTAGGAGCTTCCTTAAAACCATATAGTGCTTTGTTAAGTTTATAAACAAAGTTAGGAGAGGAGGGATTAACAAAACCTGGTGGTTGCTCCACATATACCTCTTCTTGAAGGTCACCATTCAGAAAAGCACTCTTGACATCCATCTGATATACTTTCATTTTCATGAAAGCTGCATAGGCAAGAAAGAGCCTAATTGCTTCCAGTCTGTCTACTGGAGCAAAGGTTTGATTGTAGTCTATTCCTTCTTCTTGTTTATATTCTTGTGCTACAAGTCTTGCCTTGTTCCTGACAATTACTCCAGTGGAATCTAATTTGTTTCTATATACCCATTTTGTGCCAATCACTGGGTAGTTTCTTGGTCTTTCCACTAAATTTCATACTTTGTTTCTTTCAAATTGGCCTAGTTCTTCTTGCATGGCCATAATCCAGTGAGGATCACAATTTGCTTCCTCAAACTTCTTTGGTTCAACTTGTGATAGGAAGCATTGGAGCACCATCCCAGTGGAGACCTGGTGTCTTGTTCTTACTCCGGTATTGGGGTCTCCAATTACTTGAGTTTGTTGACGATCCTTCAAATTGATCCCTATTCTGCTTGAACTTGTCAGTTGTTCTTCTTCTTCATTCTCAATGAGATCATTGTTCAATTGTTCTTCCTGAACCATGTTCTCTTGTGGAAATGGGTCTTGAATGCTCTTTTCTGAGGTTTCTTGTTCAGACTCCTCACTTGGTTCCTCTAACTGGTTTTCCTTTCCATTATCTGTGTTCTTTAGAGCTAGTTGCTCAAGCTGGGTTTCTATGCTGTTGTTTTCCTGTGGAAAAGAACTGGTGGGAGTCTCCTCCCCCTTAAGTAGCATGTTAGTTTCATCAAATACAATGTGCATGGATTCTTCAATTTTAAGAGTTCTTTTATTGTAGCACCTATAGGCTTTACTAGATGATGAGTATCCCAGAAATATTCCATCATCAGACTTCTTGTCAAATTTGGCAAGATGATCTTTCCCATTGTTTAGAATAAAGCAAGCACATCCAAAAATTTTATAATATTTAGCAGTGGGTGTTTTATTTTTCAGGATCTCATATGGAGTCTTTGATTTAGTTTTGTGTATGAGGCTTCTATTTAGAACATAGTTTGCAGTGTTGACTGCTTCAGCCCAAAAGGATTTTGGTAATCCTGATTCTGCAAGCAGGGTCCTTCCTGATTCTATTAAGGTTCTATTTTTTCTCTCAGCAACTCCATTTT
Source organism: Dactylorhiza incarnata (assembly GCA_033032865.1). Lineage (NCBI taxonomy): Eukaryota > Viridiplantae > Streptophyta > Magnoliopsida > Asparagales > Orchidaceae > Dactylorhiza > Dactylorhiza incarnata. The sequence goes on along the minus strand of JAWHQI010000184.1, from coordinate 149,390 downwards.
GTTGAGGAGTTCTAGGTGCTGAGAAGCTTTGTTTAATACCTTTTTCCTCACAGAAACTACAAATCATCTGATTCTCAAATTCAGTCCCATGATCACTTCTTATAATTGAAACATTGGAGTTGAACTCAGATTGAATCTGTTTTATGAATTTTGAGAGAATTTTATGGGTTTCAGATTTAACCCTTAGAAAGAATACCCAGCTAAATCTAGAATAATCATCAACAATAACCAAGGTATATGATTTTCCACCTAAGCTCTGAGTGGATATGGGACCAAAGAGATCCATGTGTAGTAAGTATAGGGCCCTGGGAGAGTCATCCTTACCAATGGGTTTGAAAGATGATTTGGTCTGTTTTCCCAGTTGGCAAGGTCTGCATGGAGAATCCTTAGAGTACCTACCCTTTGGTAAACCTCTGACTAGGTTATTCTTTGCTAGTTTACTAATGGTTTTGTAGTTTAGATGACCTAGTCTCCTATGTCATAGTTCATTTTTATCTATGATATTGTTGAATAAGCAAACTTCTGTGGGTGAAGAGCTAAAGTCCACTACATATACTTTTTCTTTTCTAGTTCCATTTAGTACTGTAGCATCAGCCTTGATATCAATAATATGGCAGAATAGTGTGGTGAATTTTACCTCATACCTACCATTTTCACATATCTGACTTATATTTATCAGATTGTGCTTTAGTCCTTTGACTACTGCCACATTCTTGATGGTGACTTTTCCTTCTTTGAAATCTCCAAAGCCCTTGGTTTGGCCACAGCTAGAATCTCCAAAGGTTACTGATGGTCCAAGTCTATCCTCAAAGTTGATTAATAGGTTTTTGCATCCTGTCATGTACATGGAGCATCCACTGTCCAAGTACCACACCATCCTGGAGATATGATACATCTGCACATAAAATTTTAAATATTAGTTTGGACCCTGCTAAGCTGGGGTCCCTTCCTCTCATTAGTAAAAGATTTAATAAAAGAATAAGTGGGTCTTTCAGGATACCTGGCTTTTTAGTCTCTTCCTCTGGATCCTTCTGTTTTGATCCACTTCTTGAACCTTCTGGCCAGTAGACTGATCAGCTCCTCATCACTTGTAGAGGGTTCTCCTTCAACAGCCTTCAAAGCAATGCTCTTTTCTTTTGGGAGTGGAGGAGCCTTTTCTTTCTCTTCTTTCTCAGCCCTTGTTTTCAACAGTTGTTCATAGGATTTTAATTTACCCAACAGGACATCTGTTGAGATTTCTTTTTGACTTCTGGAGTCTTTGATTGGCCAGATTCTTGAATCCAAAGAGCTAGGGAAGCAAGCCAGCAATTTGTCATTTATCTCAGTAAGAGATATGTCCTTCTCAAGTGTTCTCAATTCATTGACTATGAGGCTGAATCTTGAATACATGTCAGCAACACTTTCACTTTCTTTCTTTTGGAAATTTTCATATTGGGAGATGAGTAGTGCCTTTCTGTCCTTTTTCTCATCAGCACTTCCCTCAACCATTTTGGTGAGAGCTTCCCATACTTCCTTAACTGACTCACACTCAGCAATCTTTTGGAAGATTTCATCTGAGAGAGTTGAAACTAGGATATTCATAGCCTTGGCATCATATGCTTGGGCTTTCTTTTCCTCTTCTGTCCATTCAGCCTTTGGAGCAAGTGTTTCAGTTGCTTTTCCACTTGAATCCTTTTTGAATGGCTTGGGGGGACCTGTCATGACAACATTAAATAATTCATCATCAATAGAGTTTAAATAGATTCTAATTCTTGTTTTCCAAAGTGCAAACTTTTCAAGGTTGCAAATTGGTGGTCTGGTGGAAGCATAATCTTTGATTTGTGCCATGAAATAATTTTAAAAAATATATATATATAAAAACAAGAGGTAGGATCTTTTTGATCAAGGAGTTAACCTTTTTAGATTAACCTAGCTTTGATACCAATTGAAAGTGCACAGTTAACCTCACTAGAATTCTCTAGAGGGGGGGTGAATAGAGATTAAAAATATTTTGTGCAATGTAAATATATATATATATATATATGTGTGTGTATGATCACAGATTATAGCTTCCCACACACCAACAAGAATTAAACAAATAAAGAAAGTAAATGCAAGAAAAGAAATCACAGCACAACACAAGAAAATATAGTGGTTCCCCAAACTTTGGGTGGTCCACTCTTCTACCCCCTTGGTAGGAATTCACTATCTTGCACTGAGTCTTTTGATAAGGAGACTCTTAGAACCACCCGGAGTCTTTTGACAAGGAGACTCTTAGAACCAACTGAGTCTTTTGAAAAGGAGACTCTTAGAACCAGTACACTGAATTTTTTGAAGAGAGATTCTAAAAACTCTTTTACAATGTTTAAGTAAAAATAAGAAAGAAGAAAGAAATAACAACAAGAATGAATCTTCTTCCTAGCAAGAAGATTGGAAGCACAAGAAGTGAATTAAATCTTTCTTCTATAGAGAGAAGAAGATTTGTAGCTTTTCTCTCTTATGTGAGAGCTATCAGAATTTGCAGCAGGGTGACTTCAGAAGCAGAGGAAGAAGAATGCTTGAATATTGCTGCAGGACTATTTCTCAATTCTCTCTCTTTCACTTGGGAGCTTTTCCTCTTTTCAAATGTAAAAATGGCGAATCACTTGACTTATTCTTCTTCCGACCTCCTCTTTATTTATAGCTCTGTTTCAATCAAATAATACTAAAGGAGAGTAATCAATTAGCAGGCAGAGTATTAGAAAGAAAGAAATATTTCCATAATAACATTTTCAGTAGAAGGAAAGAATGAATCCCGATTTCAAATGATATCCAAAATAGAGTTAATCAGATTAGCCAAGAATCAAATAGAAGGAAAGAATGATTCAGAACGGCTATAAAATATTAACATTATTCCATACAAATCAGATCTACTGAAAGAAGGAAAGAGATCTGGCGCATATTTAGATCTGTCACATAAATCGACGTGCGTCGATTACCATTCAACGCAAGCGTCGAATACATCCTGTCTGGACGTCGAGAGGAGAATAAGGAAGGTGCGTCGACAAAGGTGCGTCGACTACATTAGATGTGTCGACTAGAAATCAGAGTAACGTCGACAACACATACGTCGAAATCTTCCTAAAGTTACTTCGACTCAATCTGAAGGAAACGTCGACTTCATTTCGACGTTGCGTCGAATAGTATTCGACGCATATTTATTTAGCCTTATTTTTCATTCTTAGAATTCTTCTTTAACTTATTTTTAGGGGTTAAGAGAAATCATTTTCCCAACATTATCTCTATGTGTTTAGTCATGCTATGAGAGACAAGATTCTTAGTAATGGAGATAGCACTGGATGAGTCACAATATAAGGGAGATTGACTTACCTTGAGGTTGTAATCCTCTAGCTGATGTTGTATCCATAAATGTTGTGCACAACAACTACCTGCAGCAATATATTCAGACTCAATAGTGGATATTGCCACACTGGTCTGCTTCTTGCTGCTTCAAGATATCAACCTCCTTCTTAGGAACTGACAAGTTCTACTTGTGCTTTTCCTGTCTTCTTTGCATCCTGCAAAATCTGCATCTAAAAATCCAGTCAGTTCAAAATCATTGTTCTTAGGGTACCAAAGGCCAAGATATAGGCTGCCTTTAAGGTATCTCAAAATTCTCTTTGCAACTGAGTAGTGAGATTCCTTAGGGCATGCCTGGCACCTAACACAAACACATGTAGCATACATAATGTCTGGTCTACTAGCAGTTAGATACAATATGGATCCAATAATGCATCTGTACATGGATTCATCAAAGGCCTTGCCCTTCTCATCCTTGTCCAGGGAAATGTTGAACATCATAGGAGTTTTCATGGTGGAAGCTGATTCCATCCCAAACTTCTTGATAAGCTCTCTAGTGTACTTAGTCTGATAGATGAATATCCCCTCCTCAAACTGTTTCACTTGGAGGCCTAAAAGTACTTGAGCTCTCCCATACTGCTCATCTCAAACTCCCCCTGCATAAGGTTGACAAACCTTTTGCAGAGGTTGTCATCAGTAGACCCAAATATTATGTCATCAACATATATTTGGACTAGAAGACACTTGCCCTTTGTTTCCCTAAGAAACAATGTGTTATCTATCTTTCCCCTCAAGAACTTATTCTTGATGAGAAAGTTATACAAGATCTCATACCAAGCCCTAGGATCTTGCTTTAGACCATATAGAGCTTTCCTAAGTAAATACACATGAGAAGAGAGAGTTGGATGCACAAAACCTGATGGTTGTTCAACATATACCTCTTCCTTCAAGTCACCATTGAGGAAGGCTGATTTGACATCCATCTGGTATACTTTGAACCCCTTGTGGGCAGTATAGGCAAGGAATAGCCTAATTGCTTCTAACCTTACAACATGGGCAAAGGTTTGATCAAAGTCTATACCATCTTCTTGTTTATAGCCCTTGGCTACTAATCTAGCCTTATTTTTTATGATGATTCCATTTTCATCCAACTTGTTTCTGTATATCCATTTGGTGTCAATGATGTTGTGTCCTTGAGGTTTTGTCACCAACTTCCATACTTTGCATCTCTTGAATTGAAGAAGCTCTTCTTGCATGGCTTGAATGCAGAATGTATCTTGATTGGCCTCTTCAAACTTATTGGGCTCCATTTATGACAGGAGGCTCAGAAATAGAGCTTCATTGTGAGCCCTGCTTCTGGTTAGTACACCTTGGTTTTGGTCTCGAATGATTTGTTCTCTTAGATGATCCCTTAAGTGCTTGTTGCTGCAGGGGCAACCTGTCCTCTATTTACCGTATTTCATCTACTGGTTCAACAGTATCTTCAGCAGACTGCACCTCTTCATCTTCAGGAATTGCAGCATCTGTATAGACTTTGCTGCTCCTGGATATGTCTTGTACAAACATCTTTTCCATTGCCTTTCATTTCCTATCAAAACAGAAGAGCTAGACCAACACTTGTAGATTATGTTGGTCTCATCAAACACCATATGCATAGACTCTTCTACAACATGAGTTTTCTTATTATAAACTCTATAAGCTCTGCTATGTGAGCTATAGCCAACAAGAACCCCCACATTGCATTTTTCTGCAAACTTTGTTAATTGAGATTTTCCATTGTTTAAAATGTAGCATTTGGAACCAAAGATTCTAAAGTATGAAATTGTTGGTTGTTTGCCTTTTAGCATCTCATAGGGGCTAATTCCATGAACCTTATTGATGGAAGCTCTATTGAGAACATAACAAGTAGTATTGACTGCCTCAACCCAGAAATATTCTAGGAGTGAGGAGTCATTAAGCAATGTTCTCCCATCTTCTATCAAGGTCCTATTCCTCCTCTCAGCCACACCATTTTGTTGTGGATTCCTTGGGGAGGAGAACTCTTGGGTGATACCAAATTCTTGACAAAACCTTGTCATGGCTTCAGATAGAAATTTTGTGTCATGGTCAGTCCTAGTCCTGACCACAGTACATTATAAGTCATTCTAAATTGCCTTGACATGGTTTATAAAGACATCTAAAGTATCAGATTTCTTCTTATGGAAGAATACCCATGTATATTTTGAGTGATCATCAACAATCACCAAAGTATACAACTTCCCACCTAGGCTCTGAATTGGCAAAGGACCAAACAAGTCCATGTGCAATAGATATATACATCTTTCAGTGTCTTTGGAGCCAATACTTTTAAAGGTGGCCCTTGTTTGCTTACCCATTTGGCAAGCATGACAGGGGCCACTTTTAATACATTTCAAGTTTGGACTATTCTTAACAAGGTTTTTCGAGAATAGTCTATACATTATTTTGTAGTTAATGTGGGCAAGTCTCTTATGCCATTGAACACAAAGAGACTCACTTTCATTAGACACAAGACATACAGATGATAGAGAATTATTGCATATAAACTCTAAACAATAAACATTCTCACTCCTAGTGCCTGAGAGAATGGTCTCTAAGTCATTAGACTTTTTGATCAAGCACTTATCATTGTGAAATTCAATGACATAGTCTAAGTCACATAGTTGATTTATGCTTACAAGGTTGTGTTGCAACCCTTCAACATAAGCTAACCTTGTGATTGAAACTATGCCATTGAAGATCATACCATATCCCTTGGTGATTCCCTTTTCAGATCCACCAAAAGTAACTTTTGGTCCATTCTTCACAACTGTGTAGTCCTGTAGAAGACTTCTGGTACCTGCCATGTACCTTAAGCACCCACTGTCCAAGTACCATATTTGTTTAACAATGGTACTTGAACTAACCTGCAAGAAGGAATTAAATTACCCTTGGGAGCCCAAATAATTTTGGGTCCTAGGTTCTTGTTATCATGATAAGATGATGTCACACCTGCTGCACCCTTTGTAGGAAGGCTTTTCTGTGCACTTGGCACAATGGGATTATGACAACAATCTATGACAAAGTGTCCCACCTTACCACAGTACCAACACTCATGAATGTTGTATCTCCTCTTCTGAACATTTCTTGAGGAATGAACATTAATATGCTTATGTTCAGGAGGGGAGACAACATCAGTTTTCTTGTTTCTTTCAGCAATGATCTGGCTGAATGTCAATCTGTGGACAGTCTTAGCAGCCTTTGTCTTAATGGCATCAGCTTGATTTGGCGTGGAAGCTAGGCAAGATTGGATGGCATCAAACACTGAGCATCAAGGCTTGTCTACAAGTTTGACAGCAGTCATGTTTTTTGCTGGAATGAACTTGGAAGAGCTTGCTTCCTTACTCTTGAATGATGGTGCTGAAGTACCAAATACAAATGGTCCAGTTTGGGCCATTTGAATTTCTTCATAGGGAGCCGACATAGCACTCATCTCCATGCCCTTTCTTCCACTATGGGAAGGAGTGTTTTCCTTCCTATAGGAGCTTCCATTCTTCCAGTGACCATACATACTGTCATGGTCATACATGTTAGAGGGAAGCAACACCTTTTGAAAGGTGGTATGAGGCGTAGCCTTATCCTTGCTCTTTTCTCCACTCCCTTCTCCCACTTCCATTTTATTGAATATTAGTCCTCTTCTATCGGTTTGAGAGGAAAATGTGTCAATAATTGGAAGCACTGATTCGGGCTTGGAGAATTGAGCCACTAGGCTCTTTTCTTTGAGAAGCTTCTCCTCAAGGTCCTTGATGACCTTGTTCTTTTGGGATATGGTGCTCAATTGAACAATTGTTTCCCCATGAGATGGCTAATCTCTATACAAATTTGAGCCACCGGGGTAGATGACTCATTGCACTCTTTCTCAGCTAACTTAAGGGAAGCAATTTCTTGGGCTTGCCTCTTGGCCAGCTTCTTGCTCTTTTTCAGAGCATCATACATGTCAATCAATTGATTGACATCTTCCTCAGATTCTGAATCACTTCCACCATTAGATGAAGGTGCTTCAGATTCTGGGCTTGTCTCATATTCAGAAGAAGAAAAGCAATGAATAAGTACATGTTCACTGTCAGAGTTGTTCTGACTTTCTTCCTCATCAGTTATGGCCATCAGCCCTAGTTGATCTTTGTCCTCTTCATCCTCCTCAATGTCACTGTCTGAATGTGACAGAGGGGCCCTGATTCCAATCTTGGTTGTAGGAAAATCTTCATCCTCTTCTACTGAAAACAACCCAATGTAGGCTTCCTCTTCTTCATCTGAATCTGAAGTTGAGGATTCAGATTCACTCTAGCTTTTCCCTTTCTTTGCTAGGAAGGATTTTTCTCCTTTCCTTTCCTTTTGGTGATAATATTTCTTATCACCTTTCTTCTTCCTCTTGACTGGACAGTCAGCGATGACATGTTCAGGCTTGCTGCAACAATAACATATGATATTATTTGAAGCATGTTTAACAGGTTTAGACTCATACTTGTCACCCTTGGTGTGATGTCTTTTAGATCTGCTGTGGTCCTTCTTGGAATGTGAGGAGGAGGAGGGCTTGTTCTTCCATTGCTTCATCCTCATCATCTTCTTGAACTGCCTTGAGAAGGCAGCAAAATCCTCATCAGATGAAGAGCTGTCTGAAGTGCTATTCTCAGACTTCTCAGATTCAACAATCCTTCTTGGAGGAGACAGTAATCTGGCTTTGCTCTTCTTGGAGCTGTCAGCTTTGAGAGCAACAGTTCTCTCCCTTGCATGAGCCCTGGTGGAAGTATCCTCCTCCTTCCTTGCAGACAGCTGCATCTCAAAAGAGAGCAGCTTCCCAAACAATGTGTGGGTAGGAGTTTCACCCAGCTTGGCCACTTCCCTGATGGCACATATCTTTGTGTCCCAGTCTCTAGTTAGAGATCTAAGGAACTTTTCATTTAGTTACTAGTCACTAAATACCCTTTCATAGGTACTTAGTTCATTAACTATCCTGAAGAACCTTTCATAACAGATAGATATGCTTTTCTGGCCCAGCTGCCTGAAAAGCTTCATATTCTTGATTGGGGAGAGATTTTCTATCATCCATCACCTCAGTTGTTCCTTCCATATACACTACTAGTGTATCCCACATCTTCTTGGCTATTGTACAGTGAACCAAGTTCTGAAAGGTGGAGTCATCAATTGCATTTATAATGATATTCTGGGCTCTTTTATGCATTGTGAATAATGCAAGTTCATCCTTAGTCAAGTCATTAAAAGCCTTGGCTACTCTCCTAGTTAGATCTATGGTGGAGGCTGTTTGAAAAGTGAAAGGACCCTGCTTCACAGTGATGTAGATCTTAGGGTCTGAGGCTTCCATGAACAGCCTTACCCTTTGCTTCCATATGTCAAAGTTTTCTTTGTTGCATATGGGCAACTTCATAGATCTCATCTCCTTCTGCAATCTAGTGGAGGCCATTGGATTTAGATATAACTACTCCTTTGTAGGATCTGGTCAGACAGTTATGTCCTTTTTGACCAACCTCGCTCTGATACCACTTGATAGTTTATTAAGATGTAGTCTTGATCACCTAGAGGGGGGGGGGTGAATAGGTCTCTTTTATTTTAAGCTTATGCTTAGCTGTTTTCGGAGTTTATGTTGGTTATAAATCAAGCACACAGAAAACATACCCTACAAGCATTTATAGAGGTTCCTCAAGACAGAGTGTCTTGAGTAGTCCTCTTTCCCCCTTCACCTTTCTAACAATGAGTTAGACAAGGCCAACTCCTCCAATCTCAGCTCCAAGAGCTTACAACTCAGATCCCTCTAGATCTCTCAGGTTTTCTCCAAACTCTACCTCAGGCTCAACAACCCTACCTCAGGCACAACAGCCCTACCAACTCAAACTTATCAAGAAGTCCTACCTCAGATCTCCTCTGAGATCCTACACTCAAGCTGAACTATCAGCTCTACACTCAAGCCCAACATCCCTACTCCCTCAGGCAAAATGCCCTACAAGCTCAGAAGAAATATGTTCCTACAGAAGGTGTGAGTGATGCTTACAACAGAAGATAAAACAGATAAATCTTTCAAGCCTTTGATCTTCTGTTGCTGATTTACTATAGTTGCAGACTTGAAACGGGGAAGAGTTCAGTAGCTTCAATCCTGCCCCTTTTTGATCCTTCTTTTTAGTAGATGAATAAGGATTAACTTGCTCTTCTTGATTCACTCAGGAAGAACAAACTTTCTCTCCTTGCAGCTTCAGGAAGAAGGAAGAGAGATCTTTTGGACAACCGTCAATGGAACAGTAGTTGTCAATAGTTTTTCCAAAAAACATCCTTCTTCAAAGCCTTAAGTTGTTCTTTTATACTCCTTCAGACTTCAACGGCTATCAGACGGCCTCTGAAATAGTATGGAGGTGACTGGAACACCTTACCTTGCTTTACTACAACTTGCGCTAGAAGCAAATCCCGTCAGTGCATTTGAATCTGTCTCAGTGGTTGGTCTGAGACAGCTCCCAGTCTCAGCAGCTAATTTTGTCTTCATCTCAGTGGATCTGCTGAGACTGATAGTTGTCTCAGCGGTTTTCCTCTATCTGCAGCTTAGCAGACCCAGACTCCTTCTTAGCGGTTCAACTGATACTGAGAACTCGGCTCAACGGTTTTAGCAGTAAACTACTGAACTTATTCCACATCTTGGAATAACCTAACCCTGCATAGTCATGAGGTAAAATAGGGTTTATCAAATACAAATTGTACTTAACATTGAGTGTGATGCTTCTTCAAATCAAGGGAACATTGAGGATAATATTTCCAACACTTTATACTGCTTTATCAGGTCAGATTTAACTTCATATTGGGATCTTGAGGCTGTGTTGTTGGCAGAAGACACACTCTCATTATCATGCAAAGAGTATGCTCCTTATTTAGAATCAGAGGCAGATAGATGAGCTTTGATAGGTACCTTCCCAGGAGAGATCTCATCCTGGTTGTCCTCATTTATGGCCATTAGGCCAATCAGTGCTTCTTTCTCAGTATCTGAGGAGCTTGAATCAGAATCACATAGAGTTCTGATTTTATTTGCTACAAACCCTCTTTCAGATTTCTTCTTGTCCCTTGACCTTCTCTTATCTTCATAGTTCTTTGATTCCCTTCTCTTAGAAGAGCAATCAGCAGCTATATGACCTATTTTACTATAGGAGTAGCAAACAGTGTTAGCAAAATCAAATTTACCAGGTTTTGATTTAAAACTGTCCTCCCTTGAGGATTTAGATCGGTCATATTGATCAGATCTTCTCGAGCTTGAAGAGGAGGGTCTGTACTTGTCATTTCTTCTTCTGGAGATCAACTTCTTGAACTGCTTAGATAGAAGGGTCATCTCTCTATCAGTATTATCAGAATCTGATGTGCTCGCATCAGACTCTTCACTGCTCTCTGATCTGTTCTGGCATACAGGGGTCTTATCCTTGGACCTCCTTGTGCTCTTAGCCTTGAGAGCCACAAATCTTTTTCTAGAGCTCCCCTTTGAGCTTTCTTCTTCAGCTTTCCTGGTGTTTAGCTGAAGTTCATGGGACAACAGCTTCCCATACAGGTTCATATGCTCCAAGGTGCCCAGCTGACCCATCTCTCTGATGGCACAAGTCTTAATATCCCATTCCTTAGAGAGGGATCTACGGAACTTATCATTTAGGCCAGAGTTTGTGAATTCTCTGTCATAGTTTTTCAGCTCATTTACTATTTTGAAAAATCTCTCATAACAACTAGAGATGGTTTCATTCTTGCCTTGCTTGAATGTTTCATACTCCTGATTGAGGAGGGATTTCCTATCATCCCTTACCTCTTCAGTACCCTCCATATAGACAATCAGGGAGTCCCACATCTCCTTGGCCGTCTTGCAGTGAATGAGGTTATGGAGGGTTGAATCGTCAATGACACTTACAATTATGTTCTGTGCCCTCTTATCTAGGCTTGCTAAGGCAAGCTCATCCTTGGTCATGTCTGCATACTTCTTTGCCACTTTCCAAGTTGGATCAATAGTGGATGCAGTCGTGGTGATAAAGGGACCCTCTTTAACAGTTATGTAAACTCTGGGATCAGATGCCTCTATAAATAACCTAACTCTTTCCTTCCAGATAGGAAAGTTCTCCTTTGTGCAGATTGGGAGTTTCATGGCTCTCATTTTTCGATGTTGATCACCTCCAGCCATATTGAGTCGTTCCAAGATCTAGATCTGATAGTTAAGTCACTTTCTGATCAACCTCGCTTTGATACCACTTGTTAGGTATGGAACGATCACCTAGAGGGGGGGATTAGGTGATTTGGGTGTTTTGAAATCTTTTTGCAAAGAATGTATATATTCTAAACACAACACAAAAATAGCAAACAAAAAATCACAGCACACAATACCAGATGTATAGAGGTTCCTCAAGACGGGGTGTCTTGAGTAGGTCTCTGTCCCGCTGCACCTATCTAGCAGTGTGCTGGAGTCGGTAAACTCCGCCAAAATCTCAGGCCCGCAAGCTTTACAACACGGACCCGCAAGTCTTACAGCCTAGGCCCGCAAGCCCATAGTGCACTCAGGTCCGCAAACCCGACACTCAGGCCCTCAAGCCCTACACAGCACAGCCCCGCAAATCTTGCCTCTTGGACCCGCAAGTCCACTGCCCTGGCCCTCAAGCCTCACAGTTCTCAAGCCCGCAAGCTCGACACGATCAGACCCGCAAGTCCACTGCCCTGGCCCTCAAGCCTCACAGTTCTCAAGCCCGCAAGCTCGACACTCAGATCTGCAAACAGATCCTACAGTTTTTGGACGACAAGCCTTATAGAGAAAGATAAACAATAATTCTTTTGCCTGATGGTGATCGGCTTCTTGTCTTGAAGAAGATGCTTCTGATTTGAACCTTGACAGCACATATCTTCTTCAAACTTTTCTTCTATCTGGAACTCTTCTTATCAGCCGATGAAGCTAGACTGATTCTTGGAGAATGAAGGATGAAGATCGTTTTGTTCTCGGTTATTGTTCCTTCTTTACGCCGCTTTTTGTTCTTTTAGTTCTCGCGTAAATTCTTTAGTATTCTCTGTTATTGATTAGGGCAGACACTTATCCCTTTTATAAGACTAAGGATCCGCCCAACGGTCTCCTGTAAAGTTCCTTAAGTGTCAGAGGCTCTTTCCTTAAGAGAATGCACTAATTAGACAATCAAGCGGCGACATTAATTGCTGATTGTGCGTCTGGCAGAATTTGAATCTGTCTCGACGATATTTTCATCGTTACGACAACATGGACAATATCTCAATGACAGAGCTTGTCGTTGTCTTGGACTTAGACAGATCTTGAAGTCTTCTTCCTTCTTCTTCAGACAAGGATATCTCGACGATACGGTACATCCCCTCTGCACTAGTGATTATGACGATAGACTGTCTTCTGGATATGTCGTCATAATCTTCTCGACTGCTTGATGTCGTCGATACCACTTTATATTATCGATGACATTATCAGTATCATGTCGATAAGCTATTCCTCAGCAACTGCTGTCTTCATAACTACTTCCTTGGCATTCTCGACGCCAAGCCTTCTTTACGACGATATCGTCGATATCAATCTTTCTTTGCCTTTTCAACGATATGACTTCTTTACTACGATTTCGTCGACATCACCTTGCTTAGCCTTTTCGATGTCAAGGCTTCCTTAGGACGATGTCGTCGACATTGTCTTGTACTTGTACTTAAGTCTTCTTCCTTCATCTCGGCATCCCGATATCATCGTGTGGTGTTGTAGTGTTGATGTCACAACGATATCATCATGTGCATGTTATCTTGACGATAACTGACATGATCCTTCTTCTTTGCTCTGCACATCATTTCAATGACATGCATACTATTTTCGACGATATTTGTCACCAAGACATTCTTTGTACTTGGCTTCCACTGAGATGATAAAGCTAAGAAAGTAATCAAATATAGAGTGAAGTTTTCTTGAATTCGTGACTTCTTCAAATCAGGAATCATGAGGGCAGGATTCCCAACATAATATATATATGTATATGTATATGTGAAATACATGTACTATATAATAATTTTGATAAAAGAAATCTAATATTTGGGCTTGTAAAAAAGTTCTTCTTTATGTTCGTCACCAAATGCAAGAGTATCTCAAAGAGATTTTTGGGAGAAAACAAGAGAAAATATAGGTATATATGATGACCATGTAACTGAGTAGGAGAGAGTGTCGACGATTGCTCTGTTTAGAAATTCTATTACGGAAGATAAAGGTATAAGGAATATAGATAAATTGATAATTTCTTCGTTCCTAGAACATCAGCAGGAACACAACAATCAATTAAAAGTGTTTTTTGCGTCAAAGCATGTTTTACATCTTGCTGATATGGTCGTGTCTAGATGATTTTATGATTGTTGCACACCAATGAATGCCTTAAACTCACCTTTTGCACAAAAGGCTCTTGATACAATCACTGCAATTGGTCATGGTTAAAATTACCTATATATTATATGATGAGAGTCAGTTTATTAAAAGATTGTAGGGAGGAATGTAAACTATTAGTAGAAACTTAAATGAATAGTTGGAAAGTGACAGGGTGCACAATAATGGATGATGGTTGGACTGATGTAAGATTTCGAACATTAATAGTCTTCTTTGTTTATTGCCCCCATAGTTTGTCATTTTTGAAGTATGTTGATGCTTCTGATATCAAGAAGAATGCATAAACATTATTTGAGCTATTTTCAGAAGTAGTTGATTGAGTTGAAGCTACATTATTGTTCAAATAGTAACAGATAATGCGGCAAATTATAAAAAGGCGGACGTCTTGCTACATGAAAAGTATGCAAATATTTATTGGTCACCTTATGCCGCTAATTGCTTGAATCTTATTTTAAAGAAAATTTGTTCTATGAGTCATGTGAAAGATCTAGCAAACAAAGCATACAAAATAACTATAATTGTGTATAATCATATCTTTTTATTATCTTGGCTAAGAAAAAGAGAAGGATGGAGGGAGATTGTGCGTCCTGAGGCAACTCGATTTACAACAACCTTTATTACATTAAAGAGTGTGCATGATCATAAATATGATTTAAACGCTTTGATAACAAGTATTATTCTTATTCTAAGCTAGCAAGAACAATAAAAAGAAAGGAGGCAACTTCAATTATATTGGATAACAAGTTTTCGACATGTTGCTTGATAATGACAGAAATATCGGGTCCTATCATAAGGTTATTGCATATTGTTGATGCTGATGAGAATCCATCACTTATATATGTTTATGATGGATTATGTAGGGTAAGGAAAACAATCCAAAATTTTGTTCAAAAATAACAAAAGGTTGTACAAGTCATACACAAGTATTATCAAGAGCAGATGAGATAGTCAGTTTCGTCAAGGGATGCATTCCACTGCATATTTCTTGAATCCAACATTTCAATATGATAAAAAATCGTCAAAAACCTGAAGTGATGCAAGTGTTGATCGATTTAATTGGAAAACAGGACGTATGTAGCAAACCAAAAGATTGAATGATGGTGGTTAGACTTTTCCGTGATAAACTAGAAAGTTTTGGAAAGCACTTTGCAACCAAATTAGTGACAGAAATGCAACCCGGTGGACACACAAATTTATTTTGTAAATGTTTAATGTTCCAATCTTTGTATTTTCAATTATCATTATCTAATAATTATTTTTGTCGTTTTTTTATCTAGATGTATAGTGGAGAATGTTTGGTTCTAGTGCTCCTCAATTACAAAAATTAGCAATTCGTATTCTTAGTCAAACATCGTCTTCTTCGGATTGTGAAATAAATTGGAGTATCTTTGAAAAAATTCACACCAAAAGAAGAAACCAATTGGAGCACCAAAGATTAAATGATCTTGTTTATATTCGATATAATCTTAATATGAGAAATCAGTATGACTTTCATTTCAAATCTCTTATAAGATTTAATATTTTTAAATTTTGTATCTTTGTAATATTTCAAAGTTCTATGTTGGCTTTAGGTTTTCTTGTACGAAAAGGAGTTACAATCATTTAGATTACACATGTATTGATTTGATGGACTTTTGAGTGGTAGTGGAGGAACCAATGTCGGAGCTCACATATGATGATGTAAAAAATAAAATTTATAATGAAGTCACTCTCCCAATAGTTGCAAAACATAACGTTAATACTACAATACCAACTCAAAGTAAGTGTATATGTGCATACCAATATTTATGTATAATTGTATTGTTTAAATATGTGGAAATCTTGGTTGTTTCATAATTTAAGTATATATATTGATGAACAAAGTATTAATGAACCATTTGTTGAGCACATCAACTTGGAGAATTTTGGAGATGGGTTTATTGCGGATTTTGATGGTGTTGACAATGACTTTAGAATTTGTGATAAATAATTAAATATTAGTAGTTCATTACTATCTAATGTGAGACAATCATTTTGTGAGAAAATCATTTTGTGTGACAATGTCAAAAAATATTATTATCTAATGTTGTGTTTCATGATATGTATTATGACTTGACAAAACAACATAATTTCTGCCTAATGTTTATATAGTTTGTTACTTTATTTTATAATTTTACACCTTTACAAGTTTACTAGATTAAATAATAGTATAGTATGACATCACGGTTTGACCAGTCCAACCGGTCGGGCCTTGAACCTTTGATCTCACCGGTTCGATCTCTGATCCGGTTCTTAAAAGCTTGCTAAAAACATCTTATAAAAAAATAAAATGGCCTTTGTACATGGTCCCATGTATAGTACGTGTTGACAAAAGTACCCGTCCCTACTTTTTACCTTTGGTAGTGAGTGACGATAATTATCATTGTCGCATCGTTTATGCACATTGCTCTGCGGACGACAACTTTTCTATGTGTACACTAATTCAATGGGTACGAATTAAAACGCCTATTAGTTTTATAAATTTTGATCGGTGTGCGAATAGCCGAATGGGGGTGCGGTTAGCCTCATCCGTTTAGGGTTTTGATAAAACCCGATCCTTCCCCCACCCCCCCCCCCCCCCCCTCTCTCTTTCGTGCTTCACGCGATTTAGCCGCAATCCCCTCCTCTCCCGATCCTTCTCCCTCTCGCCCTCGTCTAGGTCGGCCGACGCCCCTCTCCCTCTCTTACTCGCGCGGCTCCAGGAAGGAGGAGGCCGACACCCTCCTCTCCTCCCTCTCTCTCGCCGGTCAGGAGGAGGCCGACATCCCCCTCTCCCTCTCTTGCTCGCGCTGCTCCAGGAAGGAGGAAGTCGACCCTCCCCTCTCCTCCCTTTCTCTCGTTGTTTTGCCGCTTGATCGTGGCTCTAGAGGAGATCTCTTGCCGAGAACCGTGTGCGGAGCCGAGTCGAGGCTAGATCCGTGGTAGGGCAGCCGTTACGACCGCCCCGATGCCTCAACGACGCTCTGCAAGGGTAACGATTTCTTTCCCCGGTCTTAGGACCGTACTTTCGGTATTTTTGTGTGCTTGTGATGATTTTCGTGCAATGAGAGTCCCCTCACGCCACTTCGGTTGAGGACGGGGACTCCGCCAGGGCGTGGGATTGCGACCCCGGCGTATGTTGGTGTGAGCTGCATGTAGAGTCCCTCTCCCGCTACGCGGTGGAGAGCGGGGACTCCGCCAGGGCGTGGGATTGCGACCCCGGTGTAGTTTTTCTGCTTTTACTTTGCTTAGGAGGGCCACCCGCCTCTAATTGGACGCGGTGTGTTTCCCTCGGTTCATTGCGAATCCCCCGGGTCGATTGTGTCCGTCCCCGGCATAAATGTGCATTAGTGATCCGACGCGCAAGTCTGGATTTAGGCATTCTGTGTGAAGCCTACCCGTGGCGGCAATCCCGGATCGGTGATGTTTTGGTGACGTGCATTGCGATTAGCCCTAGATATGTGAACGGGAATGTCCCGTGCTATTCGTCGTAGATTTGTAGGAATTCGTGGGCTTAATTTGTGAATACCCCGCTCCTAGGCGGGCCTGTGTTGGGCCCGGTAGAACGACGTTTTGTGGGCTTTTGTTGGACGGGCGGATCCTCGTCCCTACGTAGATTGCGCTTCCGTAGACCAGTCCTCAGCCACTTTGAAAAGACAGTTGTAGGTCGTATGTTTTCTGACCAGCCCTCTGCCACTTTGAAATGACAGTTGTAGGTCGTATATCTTCTGACCAGCCCTCTGCCACGTTAAAAGGCAGTTGTAGGTCGTATATTTTCTGACCAGTCCTCTGCCACCTAAAAAGGGGTAGTTGTAGGTCGTTCATCCCAAACCAGTCCTCTGTCCATGCTATGGAGCAGTTGTAGGTTTGGTCCCTTCTGTCACTACGATTGACCGAGTCGCGGTCGTACTGTTTTACTGGGCGTTGAAGTTTAGATTGTACGCTTTCAGTGTGTTCATAGCACATGCGTGGTAGTTTGAAAGGTGGCGCTTAGTGTGTCCCCTGACTCTTGGTCCTTTGTTCCTTGTTTGCATATTTTGGTGTGCGTGCGTACTTGCAGGAGAGCAATATACTCGCCCCGGAGTCCGCTAGGATGGCCGGGGGGAGGAGTCGTTACGTTGTGTTGGTCAGCCCCATGCTGACCTTCGTTGCAACCGCCTGTTTGTTCTTGGTTTCAGGTGGCGGAGCTCGCAGTGGTGTGTAGTGGGCCGGAGCCCATGGCTTGCTGAGGAGCTGGCTAGGGTCCTCTCTCTGTTTTGGTGTTTTTCATGTAGCCCCTTTGGTTTGTCTGTACCTCTTTTGAAAGCCATGTAAGGCCTTAAGGCCGTGTCACTTCAGTACTGTTTTCCTTGATGATGTGGACATTCTGGCCCCTTTGTTTTGGGCTTGTGGTTAGCTTCCGTTTCTGCTTACTCTGAGTTTTATTGGCATGTTTTCTTGTATCAATGACTAACATTTTAGGCTTTGTGGATATTATATGTCGTGGGATCCCGGCCGGACCCATGTTATATTCTATTTGCAGATCAGGGATGTTACACGAATTTCTTACATACTACTCCGTCACATAAATACAAGCAATCGTCTTAAAGATCTCAAATGCATCATGTTTATAACAATAGTAAGTTGAATTGTTGTATAACTTTATATTTTTGTTGTTATTTTATACTTAGCTATTTAATGTTATTTTATAATAACCTAATTTATTGCAAGCTTCACTGATGACATAATATTTAATTGCAAAATGACCGGATCAAGGCCCGGCCGGCCCCAGCTAAAATGCTGGGTTTACAAGAAGCATGGGTTTGACCTGTTCCGGCTTGAGCTCCATTCGGAGCATAGTAGAAAAACTGCCCTAGACCTAGCCCGGCCCGGAGCTTTTCGGGCTTTTAACGGACCAGGCAAGGGATGAGCAATGGGGCCCTGCTTTTTCTGCATGGTTAATACTTAAGTGTGCTATGAGCCTGCAAAATGAAGGGGAGGCATTGAATGAATGATCAGGAAGGAATAAAGTGAAGGTATATTATTTTACTAAGCAATTGTTATTCGTTTGTCTCTCCGTTTGGCACGTCGGCGGCAATCGTGAACACGGTAGTTATGAACCTTTATTCGTGAACGCCCGACATCACCCTAAGGAACTTCATCCACTTTTATGTTCAAAACTAGTTTTCTTCTTACAGGCGGTGGTCATAACTGTTGTCATGCCAAACATATATTCTATGACGGTGATATTTTTGTCCAAACTCACCGGAACAAAAACGCCGCACCAAACGGAGCCCCAATCTAGCTATAGCCGGGCTTCACCATTTTGATTTGTTATAATGATAACTTGTGATCGGGCTAGCATGTGAACATCATCATCACCATCTTTATCACAACCTTATTATAATTATTTGGTGTCTGCTTCATAAAACATTATTTTTCATTTTTTTGTAAATATAAGCCATGCAAAGAACCTTGATCTTCAATATGTGCGCTGATCATTCATTCAATGCCTAATAAAATATAGACATAAAATTTAATTGCAAAATGACCCGACAAACCCTAGCTATGTAAATCTTCTCAAACAAATCGAAATCGTATGAACGGTGAAGAAATCGTTTTTCTTCCACAACTTGGTCTCTATCAGTGCATTTATTTTATGAATCACGATCCGTGCACACATTGAAGTGCTCATAAGATCGTCAGAGATGTTCCTTCGTTGTTGGACACACATATATAGTATGCTCAAGTCTAAAATTGGTCTGCGGATATCAATTTGTAAATTAGAAAAAGTTGATCTGCACACATTTATGATCTGCGAATAAAACTTCCTATTTATTATTGGACGGAATTAACTCGGGATTACTAGGTAAACAATTTTTTAAATTTTATTTTATTTCTGACAAATAGCGGCAGGTGAAGAAAGGTATGACAAAGTCAATGGGCCTGGCTTTTGAATCGGCAGCGCAATGATGAGAAGAGAAGAAGAGAAAAAGATTCCAAGATGACATTTTGAAGGGCAGGCCGGTTCCTGTCTTCAACCCTGGCCCCGCCACATACCCAAACACCACAATCCCGCATCCATTAACTTTCTTCCTCACCGGCCATTCATAATTTAACCGAAGCAGAGCAGCAGAAGAAGAAGAAGAGGAGAAGAGGTTTTAAGGCATCCATCCACCTTCTTCTCCTTCCTCACTCTCTCTCCCTTCCCCCCCCCCCCCCCCCCCCCCCCCCCCCCCCCCTTCTCTTCCTCAGAACTCTAATAACCCGACTCTGGATCCCTAAAATCCATTTTCCTAGCAGAAAAATCTCATGGAAAACTGCGCATATCGAAGGGGAAGAGAGATCCCATCGCCCAACGCCTCCTCTCCGAACTCCAGCACCACCAGCAGCAGCAGCAGCAGCAGCAATGGAGCTTCACTGCCGCCGAAAGCGGCGGCGGCGCCTTTAGCAAACGCCTCTTCTGCTCCGGGAACCCCCAGGTCAATCCCGAGAACATTCGACGCGAACCCGTATCCGACGACTTTCATTCAAGCCGACACCTCCTCCTTCAAGCAAGTAGTTCAGATGCTCACCGGCTCCGCCGAGACCACCGCGAAGCATGCCGTCGCCGCCACTTCCACGGCGCCTAAGAGCTCGATCCCGCCGTCCGGCAAGCCGACGGGCCCCAAGAAGCCGGCTTTCAAGCTCTACGAGCGGCGGGGCAGCATGAAGACCCTGAAGATGATCAACCCGATGATCCCGTCATTTGCCGGAAGATCCAACCCAAATTCTCCCGTCACCGCTTTCTCCCCCAGGAATTCGCCGGAGATCTTGTCACCCAGCATGCTGGATCTGCCTTCCCTCGCCCTGAGCCCGGTGACTCCCTTATTCCCCGACCCCTTTGACCGCGACGCGTTGAAGGCCGAAGAGCGGGCCATCGCCGAGAAAGGTTTTTACTTCCATCCTTCCCGCCGGATGACGCCGCGGGACGCCGAACCACCGAGGTTGCTTCCTCTCTTCCCCGTTTCGTCCCCTGAGATTTCCTCCTCTTCTTCTACCTGATCCATGGCGGTTTCAGACTGTTTTTTTTTTAATCGACGGTTATCTCTTTCTTCATATCTCTGTTCTCGTTATCTTTTTGTTTTCCAGTTGGAAGGAAGATTCGGTTGCCACTACAAATTCTTCCTCCAATGTTCTTCTCCTTCCGCGTTCTGTAACTCTCCAAACATGAGTTGAATTGAAAGATTTGCATTTCTCTATGAATTATCATAAATATTTATTATTTGTATAACTTCTACTGCGGGAAGATATTAAGGCGTGTTATTTAGTGGAGGTATTTTTCAATGTGCTATTGCGCCGAGCAGGGAGGGAGGATCGCCGGAAGCCGAGTGGGAGACACGTGATCCCTGCAGTTGTCACGTGACTTAACCCAGGTTGACACGGGGAAAGGAAGTTGCGGTGAAGTCTACTCGTAGTGGGGCCGGGTAGGACGGGCGGGTGTGACGGATGCGTCCCCGGTCAGTCAGAGCCATGACAGTTTCTGGATCCACTGCTCCGTTTCAAACACGGAACAGTGTATTATTAACAGCACGTCACGGGTTCGCGTGTTGACCCGACCGCTTCTGTCTTCTGCTAAGAGTGGTCGTCATGGAAATTCCGGCTCAGCAGCGTCGGGGTCCATCTCGACAAATTCGGCACGATCTATTTCGCAGAATTGCTTGTTAAAGAAAAGTCAATTAAAATCTAAAAAAAAATATTATTTTTATTATTTTTCTTTTTCGTATCGGGCCGGGTATTTCGGATATTCCGTAGAAATGGTCGGTAAATAAACGGACAATTTTCATTCCCGCAAAAATCTCATTAATGCATATAATTATGATATACTTCTATATATAAGGTAAGACCGCATCAAAGGCGATGCCCGGCCGTTTTTGACCCCGTCCATTGCGATTTAGCCTGATCAGGTTTGGTTGGCTCAAGTCAACCCGATAAGCTTTGAACGGTTGAACCATTATTTAAAATGTACTTAATATAATACACTAACTTGAAATTTTCTTTTAGATTACTGGAGAGCTTATTATTAAACATAAGTCTTAATAAAAGTCAATTTTGCCTCGATTTTTAATTTACTCCCCCCTCACATATTGACTACGATTGGGCACGGCGGCGGCGGTCGTGAACGCGGTGGTTATGAACTGTCGTTCGTGAATGCCCGATCTCACCTAAGAAACTTCGTACACTTTTATGTTCAAAACTAGTTTTCTTGGTACACTAGCAAAAACATCACTAGCAAAAACATCACGCTAAACGGAGCCATTATCTTCTTCTCGAATTGGCATCATAATTTAATGATTATTTTTAGTTTCGCCATTCATAACCACATTCTCCGTTCATATTCATTGGTGCTTTCTTCTCTTTTTTTTTCCCAATATTCTGGTTGGGACCAGAGGCCCATCCAGAACTTTCAACTAGGGGGGCCAGACATCATCTTCTTTGAGTCAAATTTTTTTTTGAACGTCCCCATCATACCGGAGCCGTTTCTCTCTCGTCCGACCACCATTTTGACGTATTAGTCAAAATTCATTGCCTCGACGAGAGGAATCCGAATCCACTAACTTTTTTGCAAATTTCTTGGGGGGCCCGGGGCCCAGCCCGCCCCCCCCTTGGATCCGCCCCTGTTTGGGACAGTTGTGACCTCATGAAAACTAATTGTGAGAAACAAATGGTGAGATTAGAGTTATTAAAGAAAATTGTCATGCAAAAAACAGCTGGATGAAAAAAGAGATGTGAACTTACACAAGAACATAAGCATGAATGTATGAAAATGGTTCACTGTTTTCCAAAAAAACATCTTTTTGGCATATTTTTTTCAATATTAGGAAACCAGGCGCCTCAAAAATAACGATAATAGTGAGAATATAAGTTTTTCCCATTGCCACCTCTGTCCCCATAGCCAAAATCTTATGAAGAAACATCATTAGCCATTTGAGGCGGAGACACGCAATACCAAACTGGGTCAAATTTGGCAAAGAATCGCCTACAACGAGCTGTAGACTTTGGGGAGCATTCATCCAGCCCTAAGTATTCATCCAACCCTAAACCCTAAAATCTAACCCTAAATTTTAAACCCTAAGCTTGCATTAATTTCGCTATTTGGCGCATCTCCGACAATGTTCGTCGGCGAGCCTTCATCCAGCCAAAGCTATGTCTAGGTTAATGTTAGGGATGCATTTAGGATGTTTATATTGCTGTCTAATTTGAAAAATTAGAGAGATTAGGAGGGCAGATGAATGATAAGAAACTCTAGAATGTTGATAAGCTTTGGACTTTGACAGATCCCTATCTTGCGTGGCATTTTTAATATTTATAAAAAAACAGAAATGTGCGAATAATTTAAATGCTAAGAAAATATAGAAGCAGCAAACAAGGAATTCGCTAAGCATATTGACTTTGATCTTGTCGCTTTTTTTGATTGGGTACCCCTAAAAAAAGGCAATAGGATTAGACCCGAAAGATCACGACTGCGAGCGGCTCATCAAGACAATTTCAACACATCAAATTTCGTGCGATTCTGAGTCCGTTTAACCCCTCAAAAAATCATTTTAAAAAGCAGGATAACCGACTAGTACTGCCCCGGCCCGACCAGAGCCGAATCAGCTTGGTCGTTCATCCCCTTCCTCGAGCTAGGGCAAGCCTACCGCCTAGAAACCCGAGGATTAGATGCATGACCATCTCTCCACACCAGACATGACTTGAATTAATTCAAATGGGAATAATATTTCTGAATTATTTACCCTACACCATCGTGACCCACACAATTTTTTGAGGACGAAAATAATTTAGTTTTATTGAATTTGTAACAACACTCACACTCTTTCAACTCGAGAGTGAGTTGAGCGCGCAAACAGTCACAGAGAAGACCAACAGCTGACAAAGAAGCTTTTGAAGTGGGAAAATCCCGAAAGGGGAAAATCATGGGAGCGGATCGGTGACGACCAAGATGCACTATTCTTTGGAGTGTTACAAGAGTTATCTCTCGAGGGTGACAGATCACCGCTCGTTACAATGATTCTTCTGGACCGCAGATGTCGCTTGGAGTGGAGTTGTGATGAGCGTGCTCGGAAGCAATCTGGAATGTCGAATGCAGTAAGCAGAGTTTTGGACTCGGGTCTTGAGGCCGTTGGAATGATGAGCGCATCAACTGGAGCTCTCGACTCAGAGCCGAACACGGAGTGAGATCTTCTAGTCACCTTTGGAGTTTTGCGCTGGAAGCTGAGTAAAATCTTCAAGTCGCCTTCAGAGCTTAGCATTGGAAGCTAAGTAAGATCCTCAGGTTGCCTTCTTCGGAGCTTTGCGTTTGAAGCTAAGTAAAATCTTCAAATCGCCTTCGGAGGTTAGCGTTGGAAGTTAAGTAAATTCTAAAAGTCCCCTTCGAGAGATTTCCCAACACCGAAGGAGGTCTTTGAGCGCTCCAGGAGATCTTCGAGCGCCGAAAGAGATCTTTAAAGAGATCTTCAATATTCTAAGGAGATCTTCGAGCGCAGAATGAGATATTCGAAGGAATCTTCAAGCTTCGAAGGAGATCCTTGAGCGCTGAAAGAGATCTTCGAAGGAATCTTCAAGCGCCCAAGAAGAACTCAGGGAGATCTTCGAAGGAAGACTCTAGAGCTCTCTCAGGCGTGGAAGGTCCGGTCCTCTCAAATGAGAGCTCTGTGTCCCTTTTATAGCTTCTGAGAGGGGTGTTTTGGTAATTGTGCTGCCAGGGGGTTTGGCTATTCTCACACCCATGATAGAATGTTTTATTATTTGCACCCCCATGATGGGGGGATTTTACTATCCACACCCACATGATGAGTGATTTTACTCTACTCACCCCGGCCCCATGATGGGGGTATTTTACTATCCGCACCCACATGATGAGTAATTTTACTCTACGCACCCCCATGACGAAGGATTTTATTATCAGCACCCAATGATGAGGGATTTTACTATGCACACCCATATGATGAAGAATTTTACTATCCGCACCCAATGATGTGAGATTTTACTGTGTGCACCTCTATGATAGAGAATTTTACTATCCACACCCAATGATAAAGGATTTTACAATGCACACCCGATGATGAAGGATTTTACTATATGCACCCCCACGATGGAGGACTATCTGCACCCAATGATGAGAGATTTTACTATGCACACCCCTATGATGGAGGATTTTACTATCTACACCCAATGATGAAGGATTTTACTATGTGCACCCCCATGATTGATGATTTTACTATATGCACCCAATGATGAAGAATTTTACTATGCACAACCCCATGATAGAGGATTTTACCATCCACACCTAATGATGGAGGATTTAATTATGTACACCTTCATGATGGAGGATTTTACTATTTACACTCAATGACAAGTGATTTTCTATGTGCAAGCCTATGATGAAGGATTTTACTATCCGCACCCAATGATGAGGATTTTACTATCCGCACCCAATGATGAGGATTTTACTATCCGCACCAAATGATGAGAGATTTTACTATCCTCACCCAATGATGTGGGATTCTACTATGCGCACCCCCCATGATGGAGAATTTTACTATGTGCACCCCATGGTGGGGGATTTTATAATCCGCACCCCCATGGTGGGGGATTAGCGGGGCGGTGAGTGGCAGGCGAGGAGCGCGGCGGCGGGCGAGGAGCGCGGCGGCGGGCGAGGAGCGCGACGACGGGAGAGGAGCGCGGCGACGGGCGAGGAGTGCGGCCGCGGTCGAGGAGCACGGGGGCGGTCGAGGAGCGCGGCGGCGGGCCATGAGCGAGGCAGCGGGCCACGAGCACGACGACGGGCCACGAGCGCGACGACGGGCGAGGGGCGCGACGACGGGCCACGAGCGCGGCGGCGGGCGACGAGCGAGGCGGCGGGCGAGGCGGCGAGCCGCGAGCGCGACGACGGGCGAGGAGCGCGACGAGCCCGGCGAGCCCGGCGGGCGATGAGCACAGCGAGGCCGATGGCGCGAAGGTGAGCGACGTGCGAGGTAGGCGGCGCGGAGTTGCGCGATGGGCGAGGATGGCTACGCGGATGTACTCGTATTCTTACTTCACTTTATTAATTACTCATATTACTTAGACTCATATAACAACTTGCAAGTACATTGTAATAAAAATTCATTATTATAATTAGCTAAGAATATAATATTCGCATGACAATTGTTAGGAATCCCCTAAAATTCAAGTAATCAACTAGAGTTTCGGTCCCGTGACCTCGGCCGGCTCACCAATTCATTCCAACAAACTAGTTCTCGTGCAATTCCGAGTTTGTATTGATTTCCCAAATGGACGCTGGAATGCTCAGGCACGCAGAATGCACATGCGCTCAAGACCACACGCTCCCGTGCGGCGGCCGCACCCTAGCAAAGCGTGCACACGCAGGCCGCGACGAGAGTGCTTTGTGCACGTCAGCATAAATGTCGTGCGCGCACATGCCGTGCAGGCGTCGCTCGCGCGCCGTGCAGGCGTCGCTCGCGCGCCGTGCAGGCGTCGCGCGCGCACTATGCGCGAGTGCAGTGTGCGACACTACACACAGGTGCCACGCGCAACACGTCAGGCCCCATGGGCGCTGATTCATTTCAGCTCCCCCATTTGGCGTTGACTCAGTCACCGCCCAAATTTGGGTGTTGAAATCAATCAGCGCCCAAGCTAGGCGTTGATAGGAGGCATCACACACATCTCTGCCTCTGCGCGCACGCCTCCGCAAGATCCTCCGCACGCGCGCCACCGAGCGACCCTTCGAGCGCATGCCTCCACGCGCGCCTCAGCTCGCGAGCCTCCGAGCGACCCTTTGCTCGCGCGCCTCCACGCACGCCTCTGCTCGTGCTCCTCCGAGCGAACATTCGCACGCGTGCCTCTGAGCAACCCTTCGCTCGCATCCCTCCAAGTGACCCTTCGTGTATGCGCCTCCATGCCCGCTCCATCGCCCGCCGCCACCGTCACCGCCGCCGGCCTCGTCCAAGCTGCCCGAACCGCATGGGGGCAAGTTCGTCATTTTCCAGAAATTGGTGATCCAGGTGATCGAAATCGTGCATTCCTATTCGTTCATTTAGCATTCAGAAGGGCGCAATTACCGACACGCACCCCAGAAAAGCTATAAAAATTGCTCCCATGCCTTCATTTGAAGGGACTGAGAAAAAAAAAGAGAAAACAGAGCTCTAAAGTTTTCCGGCGAAAACTTGACACTATGTTCGTCTTCCACCTGCTCAGAGCTCGTTCTTCTTGGGACGGATTTGCTCCAAAAAACTGCTCCTGCCAGCGCTTTTGAAGACATAGTTTTTTCTAAAGAAACTTATAAAGGAGCGGTGGTCTGTCACCCTCCTAGACACTCTAAATCTTATAACCGACTGCAACTAGTGGATTTTGTCAGAACTGCGCCAAACCCCGTGGATTTTTTCTTTCTTTTCGAGTTTTTCCACGTAAAACGTCTTGCTGCCCTGATGTTAGTTCTCTTTTTGACTATTTGTGCGTTTGACCTACTCTCGAGCTAAGATGGTCTGATTCCCCCGATATGTGGGAGCGCTTAGCGATCCGCAACAATACTAAAATTATAATTTACTATTATTAATATGATGCAAGTTTAACATAGTATTATCATTCGAGAATTCAACATTTTCAAATTATATGAAAAAAGAATGTAATTGTTGTTGTATTTAGATTTGAATTCATGATAAACAATAAAACATAGATATAGTAAATTAATTATCAATATCTCGGGTACCAAACACCCAAAACTGAGAACCAAACAGAAAGATCGATTTCAATTTTTTGGAACCAGAACCAAACAAAGAACCACTAAAACCGACCCAAATTCATCGATTTGGTTTGGTTTTGGGTCAGTTATTGGTTCTCTGGTTCTTTTTGCACACCCCTAACAACATCCCTTGCACAAGAAATATGTTAGGTGTGAACTCGTGAGCCAATGGGTCAAAATAAGACCAAATAATTGTCCCCTTTGGAAAATAGCTAGCCCCCTCTAGGCCTTATAACTTACTGAAATTTATGGAGGATTGGATTATCTCTCCATCCAAGTCAATTACCATGCCCTAACGGTGGCAGAGCATGCGACGAATGTAGTGTCCATGCAAAGATGTTCACACAAAGAAGGGAGGAAGTCGAGTCCCCTCCGCTCCTATAATTAGAGCGTCTGACCCCTGACAATGCATCCCAACCTCATTGCGGTCTAAAACGAATCCCTAACCTTGGACCTAACCCCTCGGGTGATCCTTGATGACGACAAACACCATTCTCATACACACAAGAGCCATGACAACCAAACCGAACTACAGCCACCCTCAAGACCCCAAGGTAAGCTCCTTAACTCCCCTTTGACTGCTCCGGCGAGCCCTCCGACCGCAGGGAGGCAATTCTGGCGATAAGAGCCTCTCAGGCCACCCTTAAGAGCTCGAAGTCCAACCCCCCGACCCTTGTGGCTAATGTGGCGTCCTGAAGGGTGGGGAGGTCCTCCAACACCTCCACAATGTCCATTGAAGAGGCCTCATCACCGAAGATGGCGAGTAGCAACAAGGCAGGTGATAGAAAATACATGTTGCTCACGATTTTATCCATCCAACCTACGGTAGGCCGTCATACCACCTTCGAACCACGCATCTCATGTCGATCGTACAGATCAGTTGAGGTAGCCTGTCGTTATGGTCGATGGTGACAGGAGACACAAAAGTGTTGGTCGGACGGCGGTGCGCAACCACCGTCTATGAAAGTGCTCAGTAACTCCCCTGAGAATTCTCTAGAGGGGGGGGGGGGGGCTGAATAGAGATTTAAAAACTTTTACTATGAGTGCATAGAAAATTAAGTCTAATTCCTAAGCATCCAAGATTCCAACCAAAATTAAATCAATCACAGAATAATAAAAATGGACAAGAGACAATCACAGAAAATGCAAACACAAAAGACACAAAAACTATAGTGGTTCCCCAAAATCTGGGTAGTCCACTCTTCTATCGTCTTGTAGGAATACACTATCACAGTGCCCGAGTCTTTTGATAAGGAGACTCTTAGAATCACTAAGTCTTTTGATAAGGAAACTCTTAGAACCAGGGGCTGAGTATTTTGATAATGAGACTCTTAGAAGCAAACTAGATCTTTTGATAAGGAGATCTGGAACTAAGACTGAATCCTTTGAAGAGGAATTCTTAAAACTCTTTACTCAATTTATAGAAATGAGAATTAGAGTAAGAAGAATATGATTGTTGCGGGTCGCTTAGGGCTCTTGGTAGACAGGTTTACTTGAACCATCTTAGCTCGGGAGCGAACCAAGCGTGCAAACAGTTAATTTGAGATTCGTTGATTACACACACTGGGACTTTTTAGCGTGGAAAACCCGGAAAGGGTAAAAACTACGTGGTCGGAGCTGTGCCGACCAAACTTCCACTATCTTCTGGGGGGTTACAATTAGAGACTTAGAAGTCGAGCGCGACAGGCCGCTGCTCGTTACAATATCAGAGAGAGAGAGAGAAAACGTTCCGAGGGCGACAGACCACCCCTCGGAAAAAACTAAGTCCTTTTCTTCTGAGGACGGTAGAGAACGTAAGTGAGACAACCTCGTCCGCTTTCGTGGAGACGAAAGTGAGAAAGCCTTGTCCGCTTTCATAGAGACGAAAGTGAGAAAGCCTTGTCCGCTTTCGTGGAGACGAAAGTGAGACAGCCTTGTCCGCTTTCGTGGAGACGAAAGTGAGACAGCCTTGTCCGCTTTCGTGAAGACGGAAAACTTCAAGTCCGCGAAGGAGATCTTCAAGCACCGAAGGAGAAATTCATGGAAATCTTCAAGGAGCTCTCTCTGGGCATTTAGGCCGGATCCTCTCAAATGAAGCCTAGGGGGTCCTTTTACAGCTTTGGCCGGGGGTAGCCCGATAATTTTGCCGTTGTAACCACCATAACCACCTGGGAGGACGAATCATATTTTCCGGTTCAGAGCCCACTGATCACCATTTTTCGTAAATGACCATCCTGCCCTTTGAGGAAAGGCGACGAGCTGTTCCTGAAAAGTGAGAAACTGAAAAGACAAAAAGTGAGCGTGCTAGAAAGACAAAAAGTGAGCGAGCTAGAAAGATAAAAAGTGAGCGAGGCGGAAAAGTGAGAGTGCTCTGAGCGCGCTCAGAAGCGTTCTGAGCGCCAACGAACATGGAAATGCTTTGGTCACGTTGCGAGGCGTTTTGAGCGAACGGTGGAACGGAGAGTCGCGCCCCCTAAGGAGAAAACGAACTCCGACCACACCCGGCAAGGGGATGCGGTTTCGGCTGCATCCCCCGCGGAAGGAGGCTCGGCCGCATTCCCCCATGGGGGGTGTGGTTTGGCCGCACCCCCCTATGGGTGGTGCGGTTTGGCCGCACCCCCTATGGGTGGTGCGGTTTGGCCGAACCCCCCATGGGGGGGTGCGGTTTGGCTGCACCCCCCATGGGGGGGGGGGGGGGTGCGGTTTGGTCGCACCCCCCATGCGGGGGTGTGGCCTGGCTGACCTGGCCGCACCCCACGTGAGTGAGGGGCAGGCTATCTGCACCCCACTTGGTGGGGTGCGGACGTACCTCGGTAGCGGGGCGCGGCTCCGTGTCCTCCCGACGCCGTTTATGGTGCGACGTGTTTGCGCAACAGAACCTCCACTTCCGCGATCATGGGCTCGACTGCTGGCCCCGCCTCTCTTTAGCGGGGTTTTTTTTATACGCACCCCAAGGCCTTTATGGATGTGTAACATAAGCCCCCCAAACCTTCGGAGTCCGAATCTCTGTGCGTGGAGTTCGGAGGTTTTGATTTTTCTGTGGCGGCTTTATCCACTGCTCTATTTACGGCGCCTTGGGTAGGAATTGCTGTCGAAGGGCGAGTGTGTGGTTGACTTTGTTTCTTTGCTCTGGTTAGGCGTTTCTCGCTCTGCGCTGAGTTGTGATAGCCCCCTGATGGTCCTGCTGCCCTGGTGGCTGACAAAGTGTTGATTGAGGGAAGACGCTTTAATTTGGTCGGTGAAGGGCGTTGGTTCTCTGAGATTGTTGCTGGCTTGCTGCCTAGCATTGATATCCGAGTAGGTTGAGTGCTTTCTGCAAAATAACAGATGAACTTGCTCGGTTCTGAGCCCGCGACTTTTATAGAAAATTAGCTTGCGTAAGTCTGTGCTTGCGGCTTTTTGCACGAGTCTGTGCTCGCGGCTTAGCCGGTGAATAGCGGGTGTATTCAAACCAAGGGTGAATGCAAGGGGGGCAGGCCCCTACGACACCGGGACTCGACGGCAGAGGAGAAGGGCAAACCTTCAATCGACGGCGGTGCAAAGTCCCCGGGGCAATACCCTGAAGTAACCGGTGAATAGCGGGTGTATTCAAACCGGGGGCGAACGTAAGGGGGGCAGGCCCCTGCGACGCCGGGACTCAACGGCGGAGGAGAAGGGCGAACCTTCAATCGACGGCGGTGCAAAGTCCCCGGGACAGGTCCCCGAAGTAGCCGGTGAATAGCGGGTGTATTCAAACCGGGGGCGATCGTAAGGGGGGCATGGCCCCTACGACGCCGGGACTCGACGGCGGAGGAGAAGGGCGAACCTTCAATCGACGGCGGTGCAAAGTCCCCGGGGCAAGGCCCAGAAGTAACCGGTGAATAGCGGGTGTATTCAAACCGGGGGCGAACGTAAGGGGGGTAGGCCCCTATGACACCGTGACTCGACGACGGAGGAGAAGGGCGAACCTTCAATCGACGGCGGTGCAAAGTCCCCGGGGCAGGGCCCCGAAGTAGCCAGTGAATAGCGGGTGTATTCAAACCGGGGGCGAACGTAAGGGGGGCAGGCCCCTACGATGCCGGGACTCGACGACGGAGGAGAAGGGCGAACCTTCAATCGACGGCGGTGCAAAGTCCCCGGGGCAGGGCCCCGAAGTAAAATTTTTTCTTTATTTAATATAGGTGGCGAAGTATATGCATATTTTCATAGTAAGAAGTTGTTTTACACATAAATTTTTCAATATAGGATGGGTTCGCACGAGTCTGAGCTCGCGGCTTAGTACATAACATAATATAAGTGCACGAGTCTGAGCTCGCGGCTTTGCATACATAATATAAGATAGATTTGCACGAGTCTGAGCTCGCGGCTTTGCATACATAATATAAGATAGATTTGCACGAGTCTGAGCTCGCGACTGTGCATACATAATATAAGATAGATTTGCACGAGTCTGAGCTCGCGGCTTTCTTCTTGATAGAAGGTTTGATGTCACTGATAGAAGCGGCGCAGGTTCTGAGCGTTCCAGGTGCGTGGTAGAGTGTTTCCTTCCGCTGTTCTGAGCCTGTATGTCCCGGGTTTTACGATTGTAGTGACAACGTACGGACCTTCCCAGGTGGGTGAGAGTTTATCTCCTTGGGGGCCCTTTCCAGCCGCCTCGATGATGCGTAGGACGAGATCTCCTATGTTGATTGGTCTGGGCTTCACCCTTCTGTCATAGAGCCGGGCTACGCGCCTTTGGTAAGACGCGGCACGCTGGGCGGCGTCGTCCCGGACTTCGGGAATTAGATCAAGGTTTTCCCGAAGCAGTCTGTCATTCTTGCTGGGATCGAAGGTTAGCACTCGAGTGCTCGGAATGCCGATGTCGATGGGGATGACCGCTTCAGTACCATAACAGAGGTTATATGGCGTCTCTCCTGTGGGAGTCCTCTCTGTTGTTCGATACGCCCATAATACGTTTGGGAGTGCGTCTACCCATTGTCTCCCGGCTTCTTCCAGGCGCGTCTTCAACCCTTTGAGGATGGTTCGTAATTTCTACTTGCCCGTTGGTTTGCGGATGTGCTACGGCGGTATGACGGAGGTTGATCTTCAGGTCTTCGCACATCTTGGTGAAGGACTTCCCGGTGAACTGAGTGCCGTTGTCAGCAATGATTGTTGCTGGGATACCGAAGCGGCAGACGATGTTTTTCCAGACAAATTGTTTAGCGTTCTCTTCTGTGATTTTGGCTAGGGGTTCCGCTTCTATCCACTTGGTGAAGTAATCGATGGCTAGAATGATGAACTTCCTTTGTCCGGAAGCCAGAGGTAGGGGCCGAGGAGGTCGATTCTCCATTGCGCGAACGGCCACGCACTTTGGAGTGTGGAGAGCGTGACCGGGGGCTGATGAGGTACGTTGGCATGCAGCTGACAGCTCCTGCACTTTTGGACCAGCTCGGCCGCGTCCTTCTTCATTGTCGGCCAATAGAAGCCTAGGCGTAGAATCTTTTGTGCCAACGCCTTCCCGCCTAGGTGCTCTTCGCAGACTCCCCTGTGTACTTCTCTGAGGGCATAGTCCGCCTCGCCTGCTGGTAGGCACTTTAGGTACGGTCCCGGGAATGCCCGCTTGTAAAGCTCCCCGTCTACGATAGTGAATCATGTCGCCCGCATCCGCAATTTGCGTGCTTCTAGGCAGTCTTCAGGGAGATGTCCGTGCTCGAGGTAAGCTCGTAGGGGGGGTCATCCAGGATGACTCTTCCTGGTGGATGGTTGCGACCTCCCACGGTCCTTGAATACTCGGAATCACGATCTCTTCTATTCGGCGTCTTCTAGACTGGTAGCTGGAGGGTGAAGTGGCGAGCTAGGATAGAGCATATGCCCTGGAATTCTGCTCTCGGGGGATGTGTAGAATTTGATATGACGAGATTTTCTGAAGGAGTAATTTCGCGAACGCGAGGTATTTCGCCATCTGGTCGCTCTTAGCCTCGTAGTCTCCTTCGACTTGGGAGACTACGAGCTGAGAATCTGTGTAAATCGTCAGGTTTTCTGCTTTGCAATCGATGGCGAGCCAGAGACCGGCGATCAGCGCCGCGTACTCTGCAATGTTATTTGTTGCGGGGAATTTCAACCGGAGACCGTAATCCAAGGTGATCTCATCGGGACTTATGAGGAGCAGTCCCGCTCCGGCTCCTTCAGCTCCCGAGGCACCGTCAACATAGAGGGTCCAACGGGGGCTAGTGGTGTCTTCGACAGGGGCTGCTTCTGGTGGGATTGTGTACTCGACAACAAAGTCGGCGAGTACTTGTGACTTGATGTCTGGTCGGGGTAGGAATTGGATGTCAAACTCGCCGAGTTCTACGGCCCACTTCACTAGTCTCCCTGAGACTTCTGGTTTCTGGAGGATCACTCGCAGTGGGAGTTGTGTCAGCACTTTTACTGTATGAGCTTGGAAGTAGGGCCGAAGCTTCCTTGCCGAAAAGACAAAGGCCAAGGCTATCTTGTCCACTGCTGGATATCTGGTTTCGGTGTCGGAGAGGACTTTGCTGAGGTAGTAGATTGGTCGTTGTATCCCTCCTTCGTCTTTCACGAGCACTGAGCTAAGAGCCGTAGGCGATACTGCCAGGTATAGAAATAGAGTTTCTCCGGGGGTGGGCTTTGACAGAAGCGGTGGCGAAGCCAGGTATTGTTTGAGAAGTTCGAACGCCGCCTGGCACTCGTCAGTCCACTGGAAGCTGGAGTGGCGCGCTCCCCGGAGGATTTTGAAGAAGGGGAGGTACTTGTCTCCCGTTCGTGACAAGAAACGGGATAGCGCAGCGATCCTCCCGTTCAGGCGTTGTACTTCCTTAATTGAGCGAGGTGGCGACATATCGTCCAACACCTTGATCTTCTCGGGGTTGGCCTCAATCCCCCGATGGGTTACCATGAAACCTAAGAACTTCCCCGCCGTCACACCAAATGCACACTTGCTGGGATTGAGCCGCATTTGGAAGCGACGGAGAAGCTGAAAGCACTTTCCCAAGTCTTTCAGGTGGTCGCAACGGTGGACGCTTTTCATTAGCATGTCGTCCACGTAAACCTTCATCGCTTCCCCGATGAGATTCTTGAAGACCTTGTTCATTAGCCTTTGATAGGTGGCTCCGACATTTTTGAGACCGAAGGGCATCACCTTGTAGCAGTAGACCCCTCTGTCAGTGCGGAAGGCGGTATGCTCCTCGTCCGCGGGGTTCATGTTTATCTGGTTGTAGCCGGAATAAGCATCCATAAAGATAAGTAGTTCGTGTCTAGCCGTCGCGTCGACGAGCTGGTCGATCCTTGGGAGGGGGAAGCTATCTTTTGGGCACGCTTGGTTTAGGTTGCTGTAGTCGACACACATTCTCCACTTCCCCGAGGCCTTTTTTACCATGACCACGTTGGCGAGCCACGTGGGGTATTCTGCTTCGCGTATGAATCGCGCCTCCAGGAGTTTGTCCACTTCCTCCTCGATCGCTTTCAGTCGCTCGGGGGCAAAGTTCCTCTTCTTCTGAATTACAGGCCTACAGGCGGGGTTGATATTTAGAGAGTGATAAATGACTTCGGGATCTACTCCGGGCATGTCTTCTGGGCTCCAAGCTGAACGGTCCGAGCTGGGTCTTGTTGGGAGAGCGGTACTTCTATTAGTCCTTCGACGGGCGCTCCTCGCTGCAGAGTAGCTTCGTCTCGCAGATCGAAGTTATTGATGCTGAGAGCGGTTGCCTTTGCTGGCTGAGCTTGCTTTAGATAGCAGGTTCTGGCTGCCTCCTGGTTCCCTCTTATGACTCCTATGCCTGCGGCAGTTGGGAACTTCATAGCCAGATGCGGGATAGATGGGACCGCCCCAAAGATAGACTGGAGCGGTCTCCCGAAGATGGCATTATAGGCGGAAGTGGATTCCACCACCACGAACTAGATGTTGTATGTTGACTGTCTCGGAAACTCGCCCAACGTGACTAGGAGAGTGATCATGCCTTGAACAGGGACAGGTCGGTTGTCGAAGCCGTAGACGGGCCCGGCTGCAGGGCTGAGCTGGTCCTTTGTGAGCTTCATACTTTGCAAGGTGGAAAGGAACGGAACATCAACTGAGCTTCCGTTATCGACCAATATCCTCTTCACATTAAAGCAGGTGTCCCTGATCCCTGCACTGATTACGAGGGGATCCTAGTGCGGTAATCGTAATCCTTGCAGGTCTTCCTCTCCGAAGGCGATCGTAGTGTCCTGTTTGAGCTTCTTGTCTTCGTGGTCTCTCGGGGGTTTGGTGATCGAGAGGATTTGTGCCGCTAGGACGGGAGGCCCAGCGATCGTTTCGATTTCTCCCACCATCAGTCTTCCTCCTTCCGCGCCTCGGGGAGCGGGAGGCTGCTCCCTTGCACCCTTAGGCTGTTGATGCTGATTGGGGACCTGGCCTTGTAGGAATCTCCCTAGGAGTCCCTGACGGACGAGACGTTCGATTTCATCTTTAAGTCTGGTACATTCTTCGGTGGTATGCCCGGTCCCCCGATGGAACTCGCAATACCTGGACTGATCGCCCCTTGGGTTCGGGGCTAGCGCCCGAGGTGCGCGGAGCTCTGGGTTGTTCTTAATGGCATATAGTACGTTTGTTCTGGTAGTATTCAACGGAGTGTAGACCCTGGGGGGCTGCGGACCCAGGTCTCTTCGGGGGTCGCGGCGGCGTTCATCGTTACGACGTCCCTCGTCACGCCGCTCTTCTCGTCCACGAGGGGCTTGATCTGACCCCCTCTTTCTTCCTTGGCTACCTACGAATTGTCGACGGTGCGCTTCGATGGCCTCGTCAGCGGCTATCTGAGCTTCAACCCGATGAACAAGGTCAGGATAACTTGGTACGGTTTCTCTCATTAGGGCTGAGTAGAAACCACTTGGGCGGAGGCCTCCAAGGAAAACTCCTCGCATGAGTTCGGGGTCGACTCCCGAAATCTGCTGAGCCTCAGAGGTGAAGCGCCGGAAAAAGTCCCTCAAAGTTTCTCCGTCGTTCTGGCGGATTCCCGAGAGATGGGAGGGATCTCAGACAATCCTACGATTGGCTATGAACTGGTCCACGAACTGCTGCGCCATTTCTGCAAAGTTGTTGATGGCCCCATCTCACAGGTTGTGGAACCAAGTGCGTGGTTGCCCCTTCAAGGTTGCTGGGAACACTTGCCAAAGGAGTTGATCGGGAGCACTGTAAATCCTCATGATGGTGGAGAAGTGATTGACATGTTCCAGGGGGTCGTCCGTTCCATCGAACATTTCGATGTGGGGAAGCTTGAAGCCGTTCAGAATTGGATGAGTCAATACTTGAGGCGATAAGGGGGAGCCGCGGTGTGCGGGACGGCGGGCGAGAGTCGCGCGTCGTCCTGCTTGGGCGTGCTCTTCTTCTATCATGTCGCGTATTTCCTCTCGCGTGGTCCTTTCCACTGCTCGGACGGGAGCAGCTCTTCCTTGGCGGGGGTGATGAGGGTCAGCCTCCGGTCCTCTGACCGGCGGAGCAGGATGTGCGGAGCTTGCAGCGTCAGAGAAATCTTCAGAGACTTCATCTTCCCGAACGGCTCCCTCGACCGGAGCATGGTATCGGAACTGGGGGTGGCGGAGAGTTTGATGCTGGAGGCTGAGTGGTAACTCGAGGTGCCCCTAGGTTTCTCACGAGAGTCAGCATCTCGGCTTGCTGCTCTTCCATTTGCCGAATGCGACCTTCCAGAACCGTCGCAGGCACAAGCACTGCCTCTTCTGCGAGAGGCGCATTGGCGAGCGAGTGGGAGGGAGTGGGGTCGATGCATCCTTCCGGCATTGATCCTTCAGTAGTGCGAGCACTCTTCCTTGCCATTGCAGTTGGCCTTCAAAGAGTTCTGGGAATTTTCTCACAGACGACGCCAAACTGTTGCGGGTCGCTTAGGGCTCTTGGTAGACCGGTTTACTTGAACCACCTTAGCTCGGGAGCGAACCAAGCGTGCAAACAGTCAATTTGAGATTCGTTGATTACACTGGGACTTTTTAGCGTGGAAAACCCAGAAAGGGTAAAAAACCACGTGGCCGGAGCTGTGCCGGCCAAACTTCCACTATCTTCTGGGGGGTTACAATTAGAGACTTAGAAGTCGAGCGCGACAGGCCGCTGCTCGTTACAATATCAGAGAGAGAGAGAGAGAGAACGTTCCGAGGGCGACAGGCCACCCCTCAAAAAAAACTAAGTCCTTTTCTTCTGAGGACGGTAGAGAACGTAAGTGAGACAGCCTCGTCCGCTTTCGTGGAGACGAAAGTGAGAAAGCCTTGTCCGCTTTCGTGGAGACGAAAGTGAGAAAGCCTTGTCCGCTTTCGTGGAGACGAAAGTGAGACAGCCTTGTCCGCTTTCGTGGAGACGAAAGTGAGACAGCCTTGTCCGCTTTCGTGGAGACGGAAAACTTCAAGTCCGCGAAGGAGATCTTCAAGCACCGAAGGAGAAATCCGTGGAAATCTTCAAGGAGCTCTCTCTGGGCATTTAGGTCGGATCCTCTCAAATGAAGCCTAGGGGGTCCTTTTATAGCTTTGGCCGGGGGTAGCCCGGTAATTTTGCCGTTGTAACCACCATAACCACCTGGGAGGACGAACCATATTTTCTGGTTCAGAGCCCACAGATCACCATTTTTCGTAAATGACCATCATGCCCTTCGAGGAAAGGCGACAAGCTGTTCCTGAAAAGTGAGAAACTGAAAAGACAAAAAGTGAGCGTGCTAGAAAGACAAAAAGTGAGCGAGCTAGAAAGACAAAAAGTGAGCGAGGCGGAAAAGTGAGAGTGCTCTGAGCGCGCTCAGAAGCGTTCTGAGCGCGCAACGAACTTGGAAACGCTTTGGTCACGTTGTGAGGCATTCTGAGCGAACGATGGAATGGAGAGTCGCGCCCCCTAAGGAGAAAACGAACTCCGACCACACCCGGCGAGGGGATGCGGTTTCGGATGCATCCCCCGCGGAAGGAGGCTCGGCCGCATTCCCCCATGGGGGTGCGATTTGGCCGCACCCCCCGCACCCCCCATGGGGGGGGGGGGGGTGCGGTTGGGCCGCACCCCCCTATGGGGGGTGCGGTTGGGCCGCACCCCCCTGGCCGACCTGACCGCACCCCACGTGAGTGGGGGGCAGGCTATCCGCACCCCACTTGGTGGGGGTGCGGACGTACCTCGGTAGCGGGGCGCGGCTCCGTGTCCTCCCGGCGCCGTTTTTGGTGTGACGTGTTTGCGCGACGGAACCTCCACTTCCGCGATCATGGGCTCGACTGCTTGCCCCACCTCTCTTTAGCGGGGTTTTTTCTATACGCACCCCAAGGCCTTTATGGATGTGTAACAATGATGAAGTGTAATCTTCTGATTTGAATCCTCTTTCAGCAGTCACTCAGGATTCTAGGCACTAAGTGTTCTGGATCTTTTGTAAGATGATGAATACTTGATTAGAAGAAGATGCAAGGATTATAAACACTGGTCCAGTCTTTTCAGATTGATCTCTATATATTTTATTAGATCATTTCAGAGAGAGAGAGAGGAAGAAGAAGCTTTCTGCTGATTGAGGAAGAAGAACTGCTATACAGAGATTTGTCGAGTAGACTCAAAGAGAGAGAGAGAGAGAGAGAGAGAGAGATAGAGAGAGAGGGAGAGAGAGAGAGAGAGAGAGAGAGAGAGTTAGAGAGAGAGAGATAGAGAGAGAGGGAGAGAGAGAGAGAGAGAGAGGGAGAGAGAGAGAGAGAGATAGAGAGAGAGCAGACTCATGTTGATCCCATTTGAATTCTTTGTGTATATAACCTTCTGTCGAATTACTTTCTCTTTTGATTGACCCTTGAATTGAAAAGTATAGAATGAGAATTGTATCTTTCCATCTATGTCTGTTGATAACCTGTCAATATCTTTAATATGTCTTCCAATTATATTACCTCTGAGTCTCTAATGCATTTTTTTCTTTATATATGCTGCGACCCGTTAGGATTCAAATAATTTCTATATATATAAGGTCTGTCATAATCTTCTGAATTAATTCCAAGGAATATCCATTCTTGGACTATATTAGACGTTTCTTGGACTATATTAGATGTTGCGTCAAATGCCTTCTGACTTCATATCGACGCACCTTTGAATTTCATTAGAGGCTACGTCGAGATCTGCTCCAGAAAACCTTAGCTTTGAATTGAACTCTGTTATCGACGTGTCCGTCGAGATAAAGAACGTAGACTTCAAATTCTGACTTCTGCGTCGAATATCTTTCGATGTTGCGTCGACATCCAATAAAACGTCTACTGCCAGTCTGGATTATCCTTACATCTGTTCGAAGTTATTTTGACTTTCAATCGAAGCTGCGTCGAATTCCTTTCGACGTAGATTTAACTCAACCGGTCTTTGATCTTCTTTTGACTAGGCTTTGACACTCTAAGGTGAAAATATCATCCTAGGACATCTAAATACCATATAACCATCACTATACAACATGAGTAATAAATCTCAGAGAATGAAAGCACTTTTACAGAATTTGTAAGGTAAATCAAGATAATATTTTTCACAACAATCTGATCTGCACCCAATAGATCTGGACCATCCAGATCCTAAGACTAATCAATAGTTGTTATATTGAATCTCGCCACACATATTGCAAAGTAGAAAAATTGTGTGATTAGATCTGGGCCGTAAATCTTCTCTATGACACGTTGCTTCATTTTGAAGGTCAAAATTGAGTTGAAAACTTGAAATATAATATCAACCCACCTACTTCCAAGCTAATTTTAAAATACTTAGAGATAAAATCAAAAAAATGCCCAACACCAAGTAGTAGAAAATTTTATTCTCTACAACTTCGGCGAAGGGCTAAATATATTTTAGAAACTCTAGGGTCCACAAAAATGTGTCCAAACTAGGCCAGTAAATAAAATTTCTACTTTTTACAATTTTGTGGAAACTTCATAGCATATTTTGGACACCTTAGGGCCTGTTCGTTTGGACGGAATTGAAGACTTGAAATTGAAATTCGACGTCGAATTTCAATTACGTCGTTCGCTTGTTAGATAACTTTAATAATTGGAATTTGACTTGAATATCATGAAATTGATTTTAACCTAGGCACAAAATCTAGCTGGACATATCGGAATTGGGCGAGTCTGGCAAGCTCGATTTATCGCGTTTTTCGCCAGGGAGAGCAATTTTTCGCCAGGGTGTGAGTTTTTCGCCCGGACGTGAGTTTTTCGCCCGGACGTGAGTTTTTCGCCCGGACGCGCGTTTTTCGCCCGGAAGCGCGTTTTTCGCCCGGGCGCGCGTTTTTCCCCTGACGTGCAATTTTTGCCCGGGCACGCGTTTTTCGCCCGGGCGCTCGTTTTTTGCCCAGGCGCGCAATTGTCGCCCGGGAGCGCGTTTTTCGACCGGGCACGTGTTTTTCGCCCGGGCGCGCAATTTTTTGC
This sequence comes from Dactylorhiza incarnata, assembly GCA_033032865.1. Classification (NCBI taxonomy): domain Eukaryota; kingdom Viridiplantae; phylum Streptophyta; class Magnoliopsida; order Asparagales; family Orchidaceae; genus Dactylorhiza; species Dactylorhiza incarnata. The sequence continues at coordinate 108,540 of JAWHQI010000184.1, read as the reverse complement.
CCGGGCGCGAATTTTTCGCCTTGGCGCACGTTTTTCTCCCGGGTGCGCGTTTTTTCGCCCAGGCACACGTTTTGTCGCCCGGGCGCACAATTTTTTCCCGGGCGCGCGTGCCCGGGCACGCGTTTTTCCCCCACGGGCGTGTTTTTCGCCGAGGCGCGCATTTTTCGCTCGGGCGCACATTTTTCGCCCAGGGGCGCGTTTTTCGCCCGGGTGTGCGTTTTGTCGCCCGGCGCGCAATTTGTCCCCCAGGTGCGAGTTTTTCGCCCGGGCAAGCGTTTTTCGTCCGGGCGCGCGTTTTTCGCCCGGGCAAGCGTTTTTTCGCCCGAGCACGTGTTTTTTGTCTGGGCACGCAATTTTCGCGCGGGCGCGCATTTTTCGCCCGGGCGCGTGTTTCTCGCTCGGGGGGGCGCGTTTTTCGCCTTGGTGCACGTTTTGTCTCCCGGGCGCCCAATTTTTCGCCCGGGCGCGAGTTTTTCGCCCGGGCGGTCTTTTTGTGCCCGAGCACGTTTTTTTTGTCCGAGCACGCATTTTTTGCTCGGGCGTGTGTTTTTTGTCAGGACGCATATTTTTTATTATATACGTAAAAAACTATTAATTTCTTTATAATACTTTTCAATTATTAAATTGAATTTTATTTAACAAATGAACAAAAAAATTGTTAAATTCTACAATATTCAACAATATTGTTTATTAGGCGAACGATGGAATTGGAATTAGACCAATTCCAATTCTGAATATTGAATCCCAATATCGAATTTCAATATCAAATTTCAATTCCGCCCAAACGAACGGGCCCTTAGAGACATCTGATAGGAAAACATTGTACACCAAAATTACAGCCCTAAGCTACAACTTTTGGTATTCAAAGCATTTTCATAAGGAGCATCTATGGTCCTGCTAAAGCTAGCCAAAACTGAATTTTTTTAATCAAATATATGTTTCTTAAAATGATTGTATAAATATTTCATGAAACATCAAACTCAATTTTGAGGATCTTAGAGGGCGAATTAAATAAAAAATCATTAAGTGCAAAGTTGTAGTAAAATATATGTTCAACTTTGCAGAAGGAATCAATCCATTTGGAGCCTCTAAGGTGATCAAATCAAGCACCAAACATGACAACAAATTATCCCAAAACACAAGTCAACTTTTGATAAATAATTTCAAAACTTTTGGTTTATTTTTAGAGCACATGCATGTCTCTAATTTAACAAAAATTTAGAAAACCATGAGATAAAATGATGATCATGATGATAAAATCAGGAGATTCCCGTCAAGGACAAACTTATAAAGAATATGTGAACATATACTCTCGTCGTAACGCTTGCTCACTTGAAGTCACCAAACAAAATAAAAATATGGCTTGATCAAATACTTAAGCATAAAACATGAACGACGTGATTAATTATGAATAATGGAATAAACGATGCACCTAATCTCTAATTTATTTAATCATGCATATCCATAAATTATGGGTGGGATGTGTGGATAGATGTGGCAGATCTGTCGTCTCCCCGGATAGGTCACACTGAAGGGCCGGATCAATGGGATGATGAGACCTGGTTGATTCGGAGCAGGGGCGATCGTAGGCTAATCATATAGGTCGGAACCTCTCTCCTTGTCTGATATGGTTCCTTAAAGATGACAGATTTAGGCTCTGTTTGGCGCGGCGGCGGCGGTCGTGAACACAACGGTCGGCGGTGGTTGTCATGAACGCAGTGGTTTGAAACAACGGTTAGGAATGCAGTGGTTTGAAATAGCGGCCATGAACACAATTGCTCCGTTTGGAGAAATTTTGTGTTGTCACAAACGTAAAAGCTGTTTTAACTATCTGGCTGTGGTGGCTGTTGAGTTCCCAATTTTCAGTTAACATCAAATGAATTGTTAAAACTACATCAAAATCAACGACTTATATAACATAAAACAGTGAAGAAGACAATCGACGGCGTTACATTTTTAAAATCACAAAATACATTACAGATAATACAGATAATATTTTTGTAAAGCTCAAAATAAACAGAAACATTCACTAGAAAGAAAAAATTACAATCTTGCAGAAAATTACAACAACAAAAATAAAAGTCGGGCTTCTCCAACAAAACAACAAACTTTCCTTAAAAAAATCAAACGAAAATGCAAAGTCTAGTCGAAAGGGATTAACTTAGATTCTAGGCGATAACCGTGATCTGCAGAACGCCCACTGTTTTTCAGTGTTTTTTAACTCCTGCATTTTGATTCCGCCGCGCCAAACGCCTATAATATGGTGGTGGCGTTTTAAAAAAAAACCACACCAACTGCAAAACGTTGCGCCAAACGGACCCTCAGACGAGTGTGTCTGTCATCATCATAATACTGAGGTACAGCTACGACTTAGGCTCATTTTGTGACCATGCCCTAGAAGTGGATCTGACTTGCCCACTGTCACCGACTGGCCACAACGAAAAAGCCGGGCGAATATCTCAAAACGAATCACTATATCGACGTAGGGAAAACATATGTGATTGCATATTGAACATCATAATATTGTACACTTTGGATATTGTGCTAATATTATTGTAGCTCTTTTTCAATGCACCAAACGTTCAGCTGGAGTGGACGAGGATGAAGGAACACATTTAGGCAATTTTGACTAACTCATTCATTGTCACCCCTCCCTCCAATAGCCGTCGGAACATGATGGGATGACGGGACCAGTGATGCAAGGTGACAGACACGTGCATGAGTAGTAATATGACATGGAAGCTTACGAATTAAGCATATCGATAACATTAGGCTCAAGACACCGACTATTATTTGTGTATCACATTTACATTTAATTACAATGTACTCAAACTATGGCGGCTCTGTCCGTTCATATATATATTTATCCCGCGGTTTTGATTTATCAAACTCTCTACAATCCTGTCGAATTTGTGATTGGAAATCATCGATCTATTAGTCTTACAAGGCGAGGGTTTCGAAAAACTGGCCATGAATAGGAGTGTGGGCGGTTTCCTCTTCCTTGAAGTGACCTTCTTATAGGGATGCTCTTTTTGGGCATGAGGTCCTCCTCAGAGTTGTACATGAAAACCTTACACGCTCCACTATACATAGCGCTCCCTATAGCATTTCCATGCACGCTACTCTCTAGTGTGAGCCCTCAAGCTCCGCTCTCCCATTCACGCCCATGCACTCCGCTTTCCACTACGTTCCTCTAGTTGTGCTCTCCCATGCGCACCCTCGGGCTCCATCCTCTCGTGGATGCCCCCGAACTTCGCGTCTCCAACGTGCATTTCTCGCGCTCCGCTCTCATGTGCATTCTAAGCTCTGCACGACACCCCCACTCAACAAGGATATTCGCTCACACATGTAGCTCTCGAGAACTCTCTCGCGTATGCAGCTCTCTAGAACGCGTTCCCGCGCCCAGATCTCCAGAACGCATCCTCGTCGTAGCTCTCCAGAACACGCGCCGCTCTCCAGGACGCACCCTCCGCACGTGACTCCCCAAAGCATGTCCCGGACGCCCACAACAACAAGAATGTTATTTGCTAACACTGCAAAATGGGTTGTGGCTTGCCACTCTCACTAAATCAGTTGTGTGCTCTGAGTATATTACTCGTGTATTTCTCCTCAGCTGATACCCATATGGTTCTTATATTTATGGGTTTTCTACGTAAAAAGTATATTACCGACTCTATTTTGATTGTATGCGTCTGCAATCAACTCCCAAGCTAAGACGAATATAATCTACCAAATCCAAAGATCGTTGACGCCTTCCATGAGAAGGCTTCATATGCAAACTTATGAATTTTCTATGTGACTTTGCTCTTTTGCTATTAAACATTTGGAAGCCATCAAAAGCCTCGAAATTTCCAATATTTTATCCTGATTTACACAATTGACCCGGTGATATAACGTTATCTCCCGGTGATATAATGTTATCTCCTAATCACCGGCCCTCATTTTGAGACAGTTTATGTCTTTCATTACCACTCGACGAGTGACTTTTGTTTTATATCCTGCTGTACTTCTCTTATTTCAAGCGTTATATTTAAAGCTGTCACTTAAAATTGAAAATCGTAAACTGAATCAGAATCGAGTTGGAACCGCAAAGAACTGGACCGAACCGTTCGCGAATTATTTAGGTTCCGGTTTGAATTTTGGAACGTGAACAGTATTGTTCCGGGTGTGGTTCTTTTATTTTATTATTCGTACCGGAACCGGAACCGGAACCGCAATATACAAGTCTCAAACAGTTTCAAGATTTTTAGAACCGATCCGAACCGGACCGAAGCAGAATTGAACCGCAACCCGTTTATTATAATTATTATTATTATATTGTTATATTTTATAATATATCTATAATATCTATGCTTAATATTATGAGTGAAACTGGTACGGTTTGAGCCCAAACCGCAATCGCAATAATGGGGTCGATTTTGGACTGAACAAAATCGTGTCGTGGTTTGGCATTGGTGCGATTTGGAATCGATTTTTGCGGTGTACTTTCGATTTTTATTTAGTCATATAATGTATTTTCAATTTTACTCACATATTTTTCTGAAATATTTTGTTTTAAAAATATAGAGAATATACAACTACTATTTAATAGTAATCATGAAAGACAAATATAATTTTAGCTGATAAATTAATCAAACTGAATTAACTAATATATTTTAAAACAAAATTTTAATTATAAAATAAGATTTCAAAAGCAACAATTCAAAATTATTTACCCTATGTTGAGTCGTGATCTTCAGCAATATGAACATTGCATTCACATTACACGATCGTGATCTTTGAATTTTGAAAATCAGTGCGGTCCGGTGTAATTTTGTGGTTTTGCGGTTTTAGTTTTTAATTCTTGCGCCCGACTTACTATATATTATACATAAAGTGCTCCCCTTTGGTGTAACACGAAATTCCTGCGCTCGGGCCTAGCTCAGACTTCAAAGTCCCTCTTGCAAAAAAATTGAACTGGTATACTTTTCCCCTCCGATTTTTTATTTTTGACCTCCCTCATTCATTCCGTTAAGTTTGGTTTTGGTTCTAGTTGTAACCGATTAGAACCGGACCGAACCGCATAGAACCGGACCGAAGCGTTAGTGACCGGTTTGGTCTTGATTCTTGTTGAACCGTAACCGGAACCGTTAGCACGACGGTTCCAAAAATTATGCTGGAACCGAAACCAGAACCGGAACCGATCAAACCAAATACGGCTTTGGTTCTAATTTGAAGAACCGTTGCCTTAACGGTTCAGTTCACGATTTTAGTAGAACCGGAATCGAACCGGAACCGTGACAGCTCTAGTTATATCTTCCTCCATTTGTAGTCTTCTACCTGGGCTAGCTGCCCAACAATTAAATCATGCATCAAGTGGCTTCAAGTTTTCCACATTCGGGGCGGATATATAGATATCCACAAAACTAATATCCATAGTTGAAGCCCGGGGTCCTTTTGGCACGGCGGTGGAGTTCATGAACACTGTGGTTATGAACTGTTGTTCGTGAACGTCCGACCTCAAGGAACTCGATCCATCAACTTTTATGTTCAAAATAAGTTCTTATTTTGGTAGCAGTCCTGATTAATGTTGTCACACCATGTATATTTTATGGCGGTGACATTTTTTGCCTATACTCACTTGAGCAAAAACACCGCGTCAAACAAATCCATAATATTTTTTAATTTGTTTGGTGATTTTGAACTCCGATATCGAAGTTGCTTTGGCTCTAACTCTTCTTCCATAACTTGATAATGCTCGCGTTTGGCTCTATAATCCCTTTAAGCTCTTTTAGAGTATGAATTTTTCATTCTCGTGTTTGCTCAGCACCTTCAGTTTCAACTGTTCAGAAGAAACTGTGGTTGGCAAAGTGGGATAGTTGTTTGGAATAACTTTATTCTAAGTGGCATTTAGAATATTAAAAAATTATTTATTTTGAGGAAAATTTGTGCAACAGAGTATTTAAATAAGGATCTATTTGGTGCGGCATTTTTGTTAGATAAGTTTGAACAAAAATGTCACTGTCTAAAAATGTGTCAGTGACATCCACCAAGAAAAAGCAATTAATTTTGACTGACAACAGTTATAGCCGTGGTTATGAACGACGGTTCATAACCACTGTGTTCATGAACTCCTTCTAAAGATCGCAAAATTTTATTATCAAATAAATCAATGACTGCCGTGGTCTTAGGATTTGCAGTTGATGATGTCTACGAATGTAATTATGCAGATCATTATAGCCACCATACTCATGTATTGTGTTGAGAAATTGTATGGCATATCTCGAGGCATGCACCTTTTCTCATCTAACATACCAAAGGCTACATCATGTTATAATCGTAGGTGAATCCACGCGCAAACACACCCGGGGAATGTTCGAGAGTGTAAGAACCCGAAACCCGCCTAATGTTGGCATTGCTCTTTCGCTCCTCACGAGCACGCTTGGATCGACAACATGTTTGTGCCCTATAGTTCCCTTTTGTGCGGTGCCCCTTTCTCCTTCCGCCGTCGGTGGAGACAACGTGTCTGCGCTTCCTTTCCAATCATGTCTGTGCCCTATAGTGCCCTATAGTTCCCTTTTATGTGGCGCCCTTTTCTAAATGAATGTATGTTTGGTATGACAAATATTACTACCGTTACAAAGAAAAGAAACTAATTTTGAGCATAAAATGTTTTGTATGCAAATAAGCCACGCCAAACGAAGCCTAAAACTAATTTTGAATATAAAAGTGGACGAAGTAACTTATGTAAGGTCGGACGTTCAAAAATGACGGTTCATGACCACCGCATTCATAACCGCCACCGCCGTGCCAAACAGAGCTTTTAATCACAAAGACATAAAAGATGAAGAATGGAACCAGATGGATCAAGAGTAAAACGAAGTCCAAGCATGGATGGTTTCTTTGACTGATAGTGCACGCCTCTACGTTTATGAAATTAAATTTAAAGTAATTCCAAACTTTACATTCAAATAAATTAAAATGCTTGGATATGTATATAGTGTTGAGGCTCCGCTCAAGATAGTCCACAATACCTCATCAACATGTGGAATGAGTATTTATAGTATCTCCAGCGTAGAGCCTAACCCTAGTGACACGTAACACGTTGGGTCGTTCCGAGTCGGTCCTGACACGCGCGGACATATTATTAAATTAACCTAACAATCTTCTCCTATGTCCGCGGTATACCGACGTTGGAGAAAAGGATTGGTGTGTGTAGTGTTCAACCAGTTCGACTCATTACACAACCGTGTCCGTAAGTACCTGTTATAATATATTGGACTGAAAGAAGACAGTAGTATGTATGCATGTATAAGTATAAAGCATAAACCAAGCAGCATCACATAAAAGTCAAGAGTACAATCAGAGAAATAGGTGCCAGAAGACCTAGTGTCTCGTGACTAACAAAAGAGCATAAAAATAGTCCAAACAAAACAGGTAAAGGAAAAGAGCTAAACAATGCTCTAGGCCAAAGAAAGTAAACCAAATATATACTCTAGTAGTCATCATCCAGCAGGTCATCCTTCTCAGGATCCCAGTCTGCATGTGCTCCTCCTGCAGCAGCAGCTCCTGTAATTTTCAACAAAGAACTTCATTCAGAATGAATTCAGATATGGAAAATGTACATGTATCTAGCTCTGTTTATAAGAACGTAGTACTTAATTATGCTTAAGAGGATATTTTGTGGAGTATTTCAGTTTTAACCGCAGAATCCATTAACTGTTTCCAAACGAAACGATATCAGACTTCTGGACAAACACAGCTATATCTGTGTTCCTATGTGTGATATCCTGGTTACTGTTCTTCTAGGGTTAATTGGAACTCATCAAATGTGGAATGGAACCAATCAACAGGAGAAGATCCAAAAAAAAGTTTGATCGTGTTATCAAATGTGGAATAACACTCTCCTCCAAGTTAAGGAAGACGAATCTGGATGAGGTTGTTATCATCAAATGTGGAATGAAACAACCAACCAGAAATTCGTACCCAGCAACCAAAACACCAACGGAGCACAATATGCTAGATTTGACAAAGGAAGGAATCAAAACATTCGGACTTAGGCTGGTTTCAAACCGCTTTGAGTCCCATTTCCCCCACTGTTTTGATTGAACGGTCTCGGGGCATTCCTTTTGTCAGTGGATCAGCTAGATTATGCTTCGATTGCACATCGTCCAAAGTAATAACGCCTTGTTCTTTAAGATAATTCAATAGGGCGTGTCTCAGTCGTACATGTCGTCTCTTAGTGTTAAAGAGGACATTCTTAACAACTTGGACTGCAGCCTGATTATCACAGTATAGGCTTAAAGAATTGATTTGAACTCTAGACAAGGGAATGTCTAAGATCAAATTTCTGATCCAGTCTACCTCTTCACCAGCTGAAGCTAAGGCAAATAACTCGGCTTCTATAGACGACAAAGCTATGCAAGTCTGTCTCTTGGACTTCCAAGTAACTGCAGCGCCACCCAATGTGAATATAAATCTACTTGTGGACTTGCTGTTTGAAACTTCTGAACACCATGAGGCATCAGAGTACCCTTCCAAAGTAGGAGGGTGACCAGTGTAGCACAGAGCGTGGTCTTTAGTACCTTTTAGGTACTTCATCAGCCTATCTAGGACATCCCAATGCTCTTTGCCTGGACTACTGGTAAAACGACTTAGCATGCTTACGGAGAAAGCAATGTCAGGTCTAGTGCAGCTTGTGGCGTACATGAGACTTCCAATGATCTGTGAGTACTTGACTTGATCAACACTTATCCCTTCATTCGGACTTAGCTTGACGTTCGGATCAGTGGGTGTTTCAACAGGCCTACAATCTTTATAACCCCAGGCATTAAGAATCTGCTCTATGTAGTGAGTTTGACTCAGAGTGACACATCCCTTGTCTACTCTTACTTTCATACCTAGTAGGGTATCGACGGGACCAAGGTCCTTCATATCAAACGTTTTGGCGAGAGCGGACTTAATATCCCTCACGAAAGCTATGTCTGACCCCAGGATCAACATGTCATCCACATATAGGCATATGATGACTGTCTGGTTTGACATCGAACGGTAATAGAGACACTTGTCTGAGAGACTGGACTGAAATCCAAAGCTCTTTACCACTTGATCAAACTTCATGTGCCACATCTTAGGTGTTTGTTTAAGCCCATAGATGGATTTATCGAGTTTGCACACTTTATCCTTTAAATCTTTATGCACATAACCTTCAGGTTGTGCCATATAGATCTCTTCATTTAGCTCTCCATTCAAAATGGCTGTTTTCACGTCCATCTGATGGACGATGAAATTCTCGATAGAGGCTAAGGCTAGAAGAATTCTAATGGTAGATAGGTGACACACAGGTGAATAGACATCAAAATAGTCGATTCCCCCTTGTTGTTTATAACCCTTAGCTACTAGACGTGCTTTGTATCTGCTATAGACCCATCGCTATGTAGTTTCTTCTTCAGTACCCACTTGCACCCCAGGACTTTATCTCTTTTCGGTAGGTCCACTAGATGCAAGGTATTATTTTGTAGCAGCGAGTTCATCTCATCGTCGATGGCTTCTGCCCACATTAACGCATCTCTCGATCTCATCGCTTCCTGATAGGAAAATGGATCATCCTCTAAGTGGTAGGTGACGAAGTTCTCACCAAAATCCTTAGGGATTCTATCTCTTGTAGATACTCTAAGAGGAATAGGTTCGACCTCTAGAGGTTGGGGAGCAGTGCCAGAGGGGCCAGCTTCGGGTTCTACCATAGACTCTGAGATCATGTCAGTAGATCCAGGAACGGTCAGGCCATGATCTTTGATAAATTTATGCTCAAAGAAGATAGCATCTCTAGACTCTATCACTGAATTAGTAGATAGATCCAGAAATCGGTCAGATGCACTGTCTTCTGCACTGCCTAGATAGACACATGTTGTCATTCTAGGTCCCACCTTAGGTCTTTTAAGGTCTTGTATACGCACATAGGTGATACAACCCCAAGTCTTAAGAGTGTCATATCTACAAGGATGACTGTGCCACAACTCATAAGGAGTGGAACTGAGCTTTGAGTGAGGCACTCTATTCAGAATGTGATTTGCAGTAAGGACTGCTTCCCCCCAGAAGGAATTGGGCATGCCAGTGGTCAGGAGCATAGAATTTAACATCTCTGTTAAAGTTCTATTCTTACGCTCAGCAACGCCATTTGATTGGGGTGAGTAAGGAGCTGTAGTTTCAAGGATTATGCCCTCAGTGGCACAGAACTCCCTAAACCCAGTTGTAGTGTATTCTCCTCCTCGATCACTTCTAAGTCTCTTAATCTTCAGATTTAACTGGTTTTCTACCCGAGATTTGAAGATTTTGAAGGTCTCGAATGTCTCGTCTTTCGATTTCAATAGGTAGACATGACAAAATCTGGAGAAATCGTCAATGAAGGTAATTAGATACTTTTTTCCCCCTCTAGTGGCATGACTCCGAAAGTCACAGAGGTCGGAATGAATCAATTCCAAAAGTTGTGTGCTCCTAGAAACGGTTTTGTAAGGGTTTCTAGTTATTTTCGTCTGGGCACAAACCTCGCACCTATCAAATCGAATAGAAAAATCTAACGGAATGTTGTGACTCTTAGCTAGGTTGCGCATTTTCTTGTAGTGAACGTGTCCAAGTCTATTGTGAAGTAGCTTTGGATCTAAGAGAGGCGAACTCACTTGATTTATGCACTCGTTTTCTAGGCTAAGTCTATACATTCCGTTGATTAAGTAAGCGCAACCAAAATAATGAGAATTAACAGACAGTGTTATTCTACCGCTAATGGTTGTGAAGGACATTCCGGACTTATCTAACAAACTCATAGAAATTAAATTTTTGATTAAATTAGGAACTAATTTAACATTTTGCAAAATTAAAATTTTACCTGAAGAGAGGACGAGCTTTGCCGTCCCAGCATGAGTGACGACTGTCGCTCCTCCATTATAATTCTCAACTCTGTCTCGAACTGCTCTGACGTCAGTGAGAAGACCTCTATCATTTGTAATATGACATGTGGCACCGCTGTCCAGCCACCACTCAGAAGACGCACTGCGGTGATTGCTCCCGATCATAGCCACAAAGGACTTGGGATCAGAAGTATCGACCACCATGTGTGCCGCCTGAGGTGGAGCTTCATCCTTTTGCTTCTTCGGACCCCTACAGTCAGCAGCCCAGTGACCCCATTTGTCGCTGTTGTTGCATTTACCCTTCTTCCTTTTGAAAGAAGGCTTCTTGACAGCCAACTGGGCAGGAGGGTCAACTTTAGGTATCGGGGGATTCCGAGGAGGCTTATTAGGTCGAGAAACAAAGTTGACAGCCTGTGGGGGCTGAGCAACCTGCTCCGCGCTCTTTCCAGCGATGTTCTGGTCCTCGATGTGAATGAACCTTTTGAGTTCATCGAGAGTAATCTTCTCCTTCCTCCTGTGCATCTCTGTCTTGAATGTCAGCCACTCCGCAGGTAGCTTGCTCAGGATCAAGTACACGAACAGGTTGTCGTCCATCTTCGACTGATCGTCCTCCAGCTTGTTGCGCAGGTTCTCCAGCTCTATTATCTGGGAGGTGATCGGCAGATTCGCTTTGAGGCGGAAGTTGAAAAACTTCTCCCCAATGAGCGATTTGGACAACACCTCCTCCTTCTGGAAATGCGCGTTGAGACGATCCCAGATCTCCTTTGCAGTCTTGTAAGCGTGGTAGGTCAGTGCGAGCCGAGGATTGAGGGAATTCAACAGGTAGTCCCTGCAGAAATCCTCATCCTTGGTCAACTGATATCGTCTACGCCCTCGCTAGAAGACGCAAAGTCACTCTGCACAGTGTAGAAGATTCCGCGTTCCTTCATTCCTAGCTGGACTTGTATTTTCCAACTGAGGAAATCAGACGCGTCGAACGACTGCAATTTGGTGACGTCGAGTGCGCTTTTCTTCGACATTTCGCTAGAATTAAACACAGAAATAAAATTCTAGAACGAGGTCACCTGAGCCGTGCGGAGACGAGTAGGGTGCTTCGGATCCAATCCAGTAAAAGATTTGTTTGCTCCTCCAAATAGCAAAAAACTCAGCGAACAATCCTCGGAGATAGACCACTGCTATTCTCGGCAAGACAACCAAGATCTGGATGAAATTGAGTTGACCTTGCAGATGAATTTTCAAGAAATTTCCTTGATAAAAGATTTGACTAGATCTTTGGCTCTGGAAATCCTCCTACTCGATGGCTGAGGCAAGATGAATGAATCCTCCCAGATGAATGAAACCTATCCTCCAAAGAAAAATAGAGAAAACCTCTGCTTTAGATCTGATCCAAAAGTTATATCGCAATCACTTTCAAACGATCTGGACGAAGAACTAGAAGAAGAGGCGCTCCTTGTTGATGGAAGACTGGGAGAACTTTCTCTAATTTCCTGGATCGAGGGAAAACGGGAAGAATAGGAAGAACTTGCGATCTGGATCTGCGAACTGGATCTGCAAACCAAATCGTAGAAGGCGGCGGCCGGATCTGCAAATGACAGAGCCAGGCGATTTCCACAGATCTAGAGTATAGCGGCGAAAAGCAAGAACCCAGATCGATGATATACTCTTTCTCGATCATAGCAGGCAACCAGATCGGTGATCCCTGGGCGCAGTAGATCTGAAGGATCGAAGAAGATGAACAGGGATTTGGCGCCAGGAAACCCACGCACACGGCACCCCTAGATCTTGCGATCCTTTGCAAAACAGCGACTGGATCTACCCCCTTTTTTTTTCACGATCGGCGACGACGCGGAGGAAAAACGGAAGAGCGGCGCCGGAAGTCGGGATCGAAGATCTCCTTCGCAAGAACGAAATCGCGAATCGCAATGGAACGAAGCTTTGCGGTGGAAAAAAAATCGAGCGCCGACGGGAGCGAGCCGACGGGAGCGGAAAACCCTAAACAAAATTATCTTGAGAATGTTGAGGCTCCGCTCAAGATAGTCCACAATACCTCATCAACATGTGGAATGAGTATTTATAGTATCTCCAGCGTAGAGCCTAACCCTAGTGACACGTAACCCGTTGGGTCGTTCCGAGTCGGTCCTGACACGCACGAACATATTATTAAATTAACCTAACATATAGATGATTTCAAATATAAATTTTATTCACTGTTTTTTTTATGTTTTTAATCACTAAAATAATTGTCGTTGCGCGATTTTTTTTTAAATGATTCCAGCTCATGTTTTAATGGAATTGTTTGCACGTAAAATTTCACCACGTATCGCTCTAGAAAATCACCTCCACTCTAGCTTTTTGAGTCCCATTTTTTAAGGGCCATTATTAGCACCGCAGTTTTGACTAGTCGCACCGTAATTTTTCCTAATTTTTCGCGCATTTTGGAAATACGTCTTGTACATGCATTTTTAGGAAAACTGTCCAATATGAAAGTTGTAGATTTCGACGAGATCTACAACTTTCGTGTTGAACACTTCCTAAAAATGCATGTACAAGACGTATTTCCAAAAGACGCGAAACCTGGGCGTATTTCCAAAGTACGCCTTGTACATGCATTTTTAGGAAAAGTGTTCAACAATTTTCGTGTTGGACAATTTTCCTAAATATGCATGTATTTCCAAAAGCCGCAAAAAATTAGGAGAAAATGCGGTGCGACTAGCCAAAACTGCGGTGCTAATAGCAGCGCCCTTTTTTAATGGTGTTTATATCGAGGGCTCGCAAATGGCTATTCCTAAACCCTAAACCCTAAAAAAAACTCATAAAATCTAATTTAACTTTTCTCTAATAGCAGCCTCACTTAAAGACTCTTCATTTTCGCCCGTTTTTTCTTCGTTTTCACTGAATCCCCCGAAAACTTATGATTTCTCGCCGCCGGTCGCCCATAACCGCCGGAGAAGAACCCTTCGACACCGTTGAACTCATCTGGATAATTTTTGGCGACACCGACGAACTCTTCCAAAATATGGAATATTTTCTCCTATTTTTAATTTTTTTTGTACCTCCTAAATAATAATTTTCATTTACTTTACCATTTAGGGAGAAAATAGAAGAAAATTTTTCACTAAATATGATTTTTTTGACTTAAATTTTTTTTTTCATTTTAGGCTGCCAATATCACTTTGTTGGACTGTTATCATCAGTAGACTTCAATAACCATTCGCGGGCTGCCAATATAAATAATTTATGAATATTTGTATTCACAAAACTATATTTATACCTAAACATGATATTTATACTTATTGTTTAAATATAAAATTAGCATCTCATTCTCTCATTTATAATCAAAATTTGAAAGAACGGATCTTATATAGATTTTTTCTACCAAAACTGTTGTAAGCTGACTGAGGAGAGTAGAAATGATATGTCGTTTGTTGTCGTTTTACTAAACTCATTATTTTTTGAGGAAATTGGTAGTAATTGGATGATGGATTACCGAGAAATTAATTCAATCCAAAGGATTTGTGAAGTTTATGTGCAGCGTTTTTAGCAATTTGGCAGGAAGTGGCAAGGTGATTTCGAACGCAGGTCGTCGGAGGAATTCGTGCCGGAGGAGCGCCGGAGGAGGAAGTCGCGCCGGAGCAGGGGGTCGCGTCGGAGGAGGTCTCGATTTCGAACGGCTATTTCAGAAGAGTACGAGAGCGTGAAACTACGTGGAAGAGTGGGGGTACAAATATTAAAAATTAGGGCAACTGATATGTTTGAAAAAGTTTATTTTTTGGGGTCGAAATAACCATTTATGAGGTATAAATATAAACCTTTTTTAAATCTCCCTCTCACATGAAAATTTCCCACACAAACCACCCCCAAACCAAAAAGCACTCTCTCTGGGCAAAAACAATCTCTGCGGTCCCTTCTCCTCAATCTTGGCAAGCCTTCTTCTTCGGCGTTGGTGGAAAAGGTCTTAACAGAAGAGGAGCCGCTGATTCAGCTAGTCGAATGTCTTATTTGCCAGGATGAGGATCATTTTAAGAACCTTGAGCCCCCCTGCATTTGTAGCGGCAGACTCAAACTTTCAAATTGATGCCGCCCAACCTCTCCTGAAGGCTCTCACTAAATCATAGCTTGCTTGCATGACAATGTCGAGCAAGGGCGTAGCCCGTGCGAAGATGCCAGTAATACCTAAAAAAACTTAAAGATGTAAACCAAAATCAAAACCCGTGTACGATCCTTCCCCCTCTTGTCGTGAAACTATTGGTAACCTAGTTGTGTGCAATCCTCCTTCCTCCTCTTGCTCGGGGGAATATTCGAGCTTGTTTAAATCACTATATGACTAGAGCTGTCACAGTTCCGATTCTACTAAGACTATGAACCGATCCGCTAACGTATCGGTTCTTCGAATTAGAACTATAGCGAGTCGCTCGACGCACTTAAGGACCGGTCGAATTGAACGGTCTCAGCTCGAGGTTGAGCCGAGTGCGCAAACAGTCACAGATTGAACCAATACTTGACAACAAAGCTTTTGACGTGGAAAACTCACGGAAAGGAAAAAAATCACGTGGTCGGATCGATGCCGACCAATTCCACTATCTTTCAGAGTGTTACAAGAGGTTGTTTCTCAAGGGTGACATACCACCGCTCGTTACAATAGTTCTTCTGAACCACAAAAGTTGATTGGAGTAAAGAGTTGAGGAGCCTGCTTGAAAGCAATATGGAAAGATGAATGCGGCAACGAGGCTTTGAACTCGAAACACGGAACTAATGGAGCTCTTCGGGTTGTCTTCCGGGCTCAGAGCTTGAAGTCGAGTGAGTTCTTCAATTCGCCTTCTGAGCTTGGTGTTTGAAGTCGAGTGAGATCTTCAAGTCATCTTCTAAGTTTAGTGCTAAAGCCGAGTGATATCTTCGAGTCGCCTTCTGAGCTTGGTGCTAAAGCCGAGTGAGATTCTCCTTCTGAGCTTGATGTTGGAAGCCAAGTGAGATCTTCAAGTCACCTTCTGAGCTTGGCGTTGAAAGCCGAGTGAAATCTTCGAGTCGCCTTCTGAGCTTGGCATTGGAAGTCTAGTGAGATCTTCGAGTCGTCTTCTTATCATAAAGTTCGAAGCCAAGTGAGATCTTCAAATCTCCTTCAAAGACCGAAGTAGATCCTCAAGTACCGAAGAATATCTTCGAGAGTCTTAAAGGAGATCTTTACGTTGAACCCGGAAACCACGGTTCAACCTCTGAGCCCGGAAACCACGACTCGAGAGGAGTTCAGACTAGTGTAGCTTGCTCTTACTTCTTTTGAATTCAATCGCTAGACCGGGCACTCAAGGCAAAGAACCTCATTCACAAGGTGGAAAACTACAAACAGATTCATCGAGATGCAGCGAGGAGGTCCCGCCACAAACCCGGAAGATATCAAAGAACTTCACCTCCCAAGCCAATTGCTGAGCTGAGCACCTTAGAGAGTGCTAAAGAGCCCCTGTATGCCCACCAAAAAATCACGGTGAGCTACAAGCCGAGAATCTCTAACCGACCGAAGCTAACCAGGGAGAGAGAAAGCAAGCGAGAGATGCTCTCCAAAGGTGCTCTTGGGGGTCTATTTATAGTTTTTTTAACAGTCTGCGGAAAGCCAAATCCAGCCTCTTGGTTTTACTAAAAGTAGCCCAATTTGGTTTGCCAATAGTGGAATTTCGCTGTTTAGAATGGCTAACTGCAGGCCAAAATGGGATCGCCTGGGAAAAACGGACTACCAACCAAGCAGGCAAGTCCATGCTACTCTGAGCTGACTCGCCGGTGCGGCGAGTGCCCACTAGAGCTGGGACTCACCACTCGCACCGAGCTGGCAGCGAGTGCCCGCTAAGGGCGAGTGCGAGCTAAGGCTCGCCACTCGCCCGACTGACTTGTCAAGGCCCGGTCTCGCATAAGACCATCTGATGGCTTGATGAGCCCACTTGACAAACACGGGGTTGTGCACAATCTCCACTCTTTGTGAGTTTGCCTCAAGCTTGGAAAGATAGTTCAGCCCTGAATGTTTGGAGAGTGCCTCGATATTGAGGGGAATCTTCCGGTGGGTCCCACAGGGGGCAAAATATTTCAGGGGGAAGCCCCACCATTCCTCAAACCCACTCCCCTACTCTCTTGCTGCTCTTTGATTGATTAGCATGCCGCTCTCCCAAGAACTCCTAGCCCGCTGATACGCGTAAATTTGCTTATACGCAAGTGCACGTGTCAGATCAAGTAATAAAGTGTGAGTAGAGATCGTTCCCACGGCAGAGTGATTAATTTAGTGCTTGCAAATACCAGTTACACAATTTCTTTAAATTCAAGTAAATCAAACGAGGGTATTTAAACTAAATTAACTATTTTGAAAATACTTTTTAATATAAGTTGGAAAGGAAGTCTTGTATTTTGATTTCCAACGGCTATTGTAATGAAGCATGAAAATAATATTTTATGAAAATATTTTATGATTTATCTTGCAATGATTTTATAGAAAAAATCATAATCTCTCGGCATCAGAAAACTTAATATTCTATATTCGCCTTGTCATCTCTGACATAGGTGAACTGAAGAATATTTTGAAAAGTAAAAATCAAAGTAACTAGTAAGAAGAGGAAATATCTTTCTCCCTTCTTCACTAAATTGAAATTATGAAACACGTACACTTCTCCTCTCTCGATTCTCGAAGTGCTGTAAAAATATAGAAACTTTGGTTAGAAATCTACACTCCTCATCTCTCGAATCTCGCGGTGCAATAATATAGTCTTCCACCTAATACTACACAACTCATCTCTCAATTTTTGCAGCGCAATAGAAGGTAAAAACATAATCCAACAGTTTCACAACAAGTTCACAATTCAATAAAGACAAATCTTCAAATATACACAAAACTTAAGAGTAATTCTTCATAACAACTACCATAGTACTCTCGTCATACAAGACTATGAGAGTTTAGTTCATAACTGAGATAATAAACCACGAAATTGGAGAGATCTTACAAGGCATGATGACCAAAATTAGATTTCTCCCTGCTCTAATGGCTGAAACGCCGAATCTGCAGTCGAATCCCCTCTCTGGGCTGAATTCCCCTTGTTCTCCTTTTTCTTCCTTTTTCGATATGATGAAAAGATGATCTTTCTCTATCCTCCTTCCCTTATATAGTCGTGCGCCCCTTTTGGTAACTCCTAATGGTCGAATAGATGTGTCTTTTCATCATAGAACCGCCAAATTTTGAATATTTTCGGAAATTAAAATTTTTGTATTCCGCTGATTTATTGCAACAAATTGAAAATTTGTTGCAACAATTTTTTTCCAGGATTTTCCTTTATAAACTGCATTGAAAATATTCTGACTTTGTTACAATAAATTTCTTGACTTTGATATAAACCTGTACTTCAAGGCTACATTGAATTCTTTGCATTTCCTATCATCAAAACACACCAAATAATTGAACTTAATTCCAAATATTAATTTATTCAATTTTATCCACTATTTATCCAACTTTTTTAATTAAATTAGCAAAAATGGGTTAAAATAATGGATTAAGATAACTTCTTTTTGGGAAGTTATCACACCCCACACTTAGTTCTTAGCTAGTCCCTAGCAAATATTAATATTTAAAATTAATTGAATGAACGAATATCTATCAACCCATAAATTTGAGTTACCTTACCCTTGAGCATAATTAACCAAGATTACTCAAGTGATTCGCATTAACAATTAGTGGGCATGTCAACCGTTAAAATTTCAATCATGCACAGATCCATTAGTTTAATAAAAGATAAAGCTTAAATAGGATTTCTTAGTGTTGTGTGTGTTATTCTTTAAAATTATTCACTCTTAAACAACTTAATTCATTAATATTCATCATAATTGGAAAGTATAAGAATAAGCCGAATATTTGATTTAGCCTCCACAAGAGTTTAATAGTTCAATTTGAAAAGAAATCATAAGGACTTGCGATAGGAATGACTTTGGATTGGTAAGGAACTTATGGATAAATTTTGATAGTGGACAGAATTTCCCTAGCTATTTTTCTCAATAACTCTCCATACTTTGAGGTTTATTTCTCAATCATCATCATTTTTAGTCCATAGTTGGGATCATTCCAAGTAGGTGTATACATATTTTGGCCACATATCACTATACCACTTATACATTTTTGTTTACTATTTTTTTATGATCATAGTTGAGATCATTTCAAGTAGGTGTGCACATACTTAAGCCACATATCAATATGACACACATTTTTTTCTTTTTCTACTAAACACCCAAAGTTGGAAAGTTTACTAAGAAATAATTAGTAAAATTATAGGGAAATTATGCATGGTCAATTTGTATGAAAATGGCAAGGCTCAAGCTCAAAGGATGAGAGAAAATAAAAATAATTGTAGGCTTTGTGGAGCGAAATTATCCAAAGGTGACCTTAATTATTTTTATCAATTAACTACATGCACTTCATGTCTTAGCTTACAACATTGACTCAGTACTTAATCATCCTTCCACCATTAGTTAATAAATTTATTTTGTATGGAGCAAACTCTTTTAGAGAATATATTGCATGAAAAAAATACTTAAGAGAGCTCTAGCATATCTTACTAACTTCAAAATCCTAATCAGAACTCTTAAGATTGACTAGTTTAACAATCAATTCAAATTGAATAACTTAAACAGCGAATACTTATTAAGGATAACACGAATAAAGTTCTTCAAATTAATATTCAATAGATTATTCTTCACGCATTCTGTAGAGGTTATCCAACCCCCACACTTATTCCTTTGCTAGTCCCTATCAAAGATATTTCTAGAAGAATGGGTACAATAAATCACATTTGAATGAGAAAGATTTAATCATTCAAAATAAAAGTTGAAAATAAATACTCCCCTGAAATTAACAATTTGAAGTTTCTTCACTTTTCTTTTCTTTACGTACTTTGTTATAAAAGTTAATTCTTTGATCTAATGTTCTGCATTATCTTCAGTCAATTGAGTAACCTGCATCTCATGCTCATGGTTTGAGCATACCAGGGGGCAAAATGAGATCAAAGATCTTATTGCTAAGTCCAAATGAAGTGTACCTGTAGTGGTGAGCTCCAACAAACAAAGAAAAATAGTCAAACAAAAATGAAATCCAACTAATTAAACCAGACTTGAAAAAATAAAAATGCAGGAAAAATAAGATAACTACTGGGTTTATTGTCTTCCCAGCATGACCTATTCAGACCTTAAAAATTTTCTAGCTTATTGGCCTGTGAAAGATAAAGTGAACAGGTAACTACATTAATATCCGTTGCGGTAACAGGTAATAATACGAAGATAACACAGTTACTCCTTCTCCTGAATAGTAATACTGAACTTCAGATGTAAGGGAAATAGAAAGAAAGAGGAGGAGGAGGTCTGCTCCTCACTCATCTCATCAAAATATTTATCCTTGTTTAGCAAGGTGTCCACGTCCACATGGACAATACATGGGGAGAAAGCAACAAGTGGAGTTGCCTCGATGGAGGTGGGATCAAACTCCTTACAAACGAGGATATTGACCTCATCAAATTGAGCTTGTTGCTCCCTATCCTCCTGATGCACCTGCGACTCAACAACCTATATAGATGTAAGATCAAGCGCAACCAACTGTCCCAAAAACCCAGACTAATGGGAAGGGCGTTACTTTTTCTTTAAGAAAGTAGGAAAGGGCGCTACGGGTCAAGTGAAGGAACACTGGACCCAACAATAGGCTTAGATGGTGAAGGGGGTTTAGGAAATAAATTAGAAGAAATACATAAATAATTGAAAATCGGGAGAGTAGTCCCGGTCTCACTCCCAACAGGCTCCAAATTTCATTCACGTCTGTCAACATCCAAGGCGGGGCAAGAGATATCAAAGAGTATAGGGGTCACACAAGCGACAAGGGCATCATCAACGAGTGAATAAGTGGATACTTCCTTAACTGGTGAGATGCCCTCGTCAAACTTTTGCGAATCAACTACAATCTCTGTTACCTCGCCATGCTGTATGGCTACGTCATGATCAATGGAAATGGGTGCAGAAAGTTTATGCAATGGAGGAACTGCGTCAAACACAACATCAGATAATATAAGGATTGGTTCCTCCCATGGTGAATCCAAAATAGATGATGTATGCGTAGGGAGAGGAGGTACCACCATGTCATTACACCGATCATCGAAAATTATGATAGAAAAATCCGCAGCACTCCCCCATAGACAAGGTGGTACTGCATATATATCATCAGAGGTAGAAGGAACACCGAAATGAGAAGAGGACGGGACGATTCGAATATCTGGCTCATCCTCCTCTTCCCTTTTACGTTGAAATGCAGAGCAATCTTTTAATGCGTGGTCAGTATTATGGCAGAACATACATTGTTTCGCATTTCTTCTCACCCTTTAAGGGGCCGTGCTGAAATAAGGGAACAATACTTGTTGTGGTCGGGGGTGCGTAATTATAAGAATTAGGCTCGCCATATGGCGTATCATAGGATATTGGTACTCCATAAGACGAGTCATATGATGTATAACCACGGTCTCATGTATAACATCCATTACTATTACGATTATAAGACCCGCACCATCGACATTGAGAATAAGAAAACATGATGTTGCAGGGGTGGATTCACAAATTAATTTGATGCATAAACTAGTTGTATTAATAAAAAACCACTATGTATGCCCACTTAGAAAATTTAAAATAATAATGAAAAGGGAATTAAAAATAAAGACAACTTCACAATTAATTTATTTAATAGAAAAACAAAAACTTGAGCTCCAATACTCATGATTACTAATATTGCAAAAAGACATTAAATTAGTTTACACTTTCCCTGCAACAACACCAAAAACTTGATACACAGAAATTGGTTTAAACGTAAGTGCACGTGTCAGATCAAGTAATAAAGTGATAGTAAAGATCGTTCCCACAGAGAAGTGATTAATCTAATGCTTGCAAATACTAGTTATACTGTTTCTTTAAATCTAAGTAGATCAAATGCGGTGATTTTGAAAAGTAATAAAAACTCAAAATTAAGATTTAAACTAAATAAACTACTTAGAAATACCTTTTTATCAGTTGGGAAAAATAGTCTTATATTTCTGATTTCCTATGTCTATTATGATGATCTTTGAAAGTAATATCCTATAAAATTATTCTTTAATTTATCTTGCAACGATTTTATAGAAGAAATCCTTATCTCTCGATCTCGGAAATCTTGATATCTTACACTCCCTAGTCATCTCTAACTTAGGCGGAATGAAGATATTATGAAGGGTAAAAATCAAGATCGCTAGCAAGAAGAGGAAATCTCTTTCACCCTTCTACACTATAGTGAACTTATGAAATACTTACACTTCTCCTCTCTCGAATCTTAAAGCGCAATAAAATATAAAAACTTTGGTTAAAAATTCACATCACTCATCTCTCAATTCTTGCGATACAATAAGGTAGTCTTTAAAATATTACTACGCCCATCTTCTCTCGATTCTCGTGGCACAATAAAAGATAAAAGAAAATTCCAAAAGTTTCATTCAAATTCATAAGATCCCTAAAGATAAATTGTCAAACAAACTTACAACTTAAAACAAATCATCATCATAACACACAGTACTCTCATCATACAAGACTATGAGAATTTAGTTCATAACTGAGATCAAACACCACGAAATCAGAGAAATCTTACAAGGCATGATGACCGAAATTAGATTTCTCCCAGCTCTAATGGCTGAATGCAAAATCTGCAGTCGAATCCCCTCTCTGGGCTGAATTCCCCTTGTTCTCCTCTTTCTTCCTTTTTCGATATGATCAAAATGTACAGCCCTGTATTCGCCGAGTGGGTCTCCGGGGTCCAGGGTGTCGCTAGGCCCAATATTTTTGAAGAAGCACTGCCCCAGGTAAGCAGAGGGGCGGGAGAGCTTCTGGGCGGACCCAAGTAGGGGGCGAGGAGCTGGGGAGGCGGGCAGCCTCCCGCTCGCCCAGCCCCAGGTAGGGGGGGGGGGAGCTGGGGAGGCGGGCGACCTCCCGCTCGCCCAGCCCCAGGTGGGGGCGAGCCGGGGAGGCGGGCGGCCTCCCGCTCACCCAGCCCTAGGTAGGGTGTGAGCCAGGGAGGTGGGCGGCCTCCCGCTCACCCAGCCCCAGGTAGGGGCAAGCCGGGGAGGCGGGCGGCCTCCCGCTTGCCCAGCCCCAGGTAGGGGGGTGTGCCGGGGAGGCGGGCGACCTCCCACTCGCCCAGCCCCAGGTAGGGGGGCAAGCCGGGGAGGCGGGCTACCTCCCGCACTCCCAGCCCCAGGTAGGGGGGGGGAGAGTCAGGGAGGCGGGCGTCCTCTCGCTCGCCCAGCCCCAGGTAGGGGGGGCGAGCCAGGGAGGCGGGCGGCCTCCCACTCGCCCAACCCCATAGGGGGGCGAGCAGGGGAGGCGTCCTGCCCCCTTTTGTCCAGCCCCAAGAAGAGGAGGTGGCCTGCGTTTAGCGACACGGAATGGCGGGATTTGGCTGTTCGCAGGCCAAACTGGGGGGTATTTTTGTAATCTCTTAGGCCGGAATCTGGTTATTCACAGACCAAGTTCGGAAAACTGTAAATAAGACTAAGGGGCACCTTTTGGGGCATCACTCTCTTTGGGATACTCACCCCCTAAGTTTCTTTGGTGGGGGAAGAGAGTCTCGAAAGGTGCCCCAAGCTCAGCATTGGCTTGGGAGGGGAAGCGCTCTAAGATCTTCCGAGTGTGTGGTGGGACCTCCTCGCTGGGCCCTCAGTCTTGTTCCTAGTTCCTCAAGTCTTCGGCCTAGCGCTGCCCCTTGAGAGAAGTAAGTATGCGGTCACCCCCCTGTTGGGGGCCTGAACTCCACAAGAGACCAAGTCCTGGTTTCAACATTTATGGTGCGGTGAGCGTGGAGAGTGACCAGCACAGAAAATCTCAAGCTGAGCTTTATGGCTGGAGATGGAGGAAATGGATCCGACCCGGGCCACTCGCAGTCGCCGGTGGCTGTGGTGATGATGGAAATCTATGAAAACTTCAAGCGGGAGGTCCTGCAGACCATGCAGCTAGCTTTTGCCATGATAGGCGAACGCGAGAGAGGAGGCAGTCCGGAGGTCCCACCTCGGCATATGGGAGAGAGCACTCCCAGCCAGCAATCAGGGAAGGAGGTGCCGGCAGAGGCGAGTGGGGATTCATCCGACCCCCACTCGCCCGACCTTCAAAGGGGGGGGGGGGGGGAGTGAGGAGGCAGCCTGCCCCCACTTGCCCAGCCCTATGGGGGGTGGGGGCGAGTGGGGAGGTGGCCTGCCCCCACTAGTCCAGCCCCAAAGTGGGGCGAGCGGGAAGGCATCCGACCCTCACTCACCCCGCTCCAAAGGGGGTCCAGAGGAGGTGAGTGGGCGAGGCCTCCCCGGATGGCAGCCATTCAATGGCCCGGCAAGTGCAGAGGTCTGCGAGCTGACTCTGCGAGAGGAAACCACTCGCCGAGCTGGAAGCAGGGAGGGAAGTCCCTTTTGTGAGTTGATCCTCTCAGCCCCGGTTCCAGAGGGGTTCAGGGGGCCGGAGATGTCTTACTAATTCGGCAAGGATGACCCAATCTTGCACCCGTAGTGGTTCGAGGACATGGTCTCTATCAGGCCAATGTCAGATGCCTTCCAGTGTCAGCTCTTTGCCACCACCATGAAGGAGAAGACGAGGGACTGGTTCCACCAGCTCCCCATGGGGTCTATCTGGGCCTTCGAGGATCTACGTCGAGGTTTCCTGCTGCGCTTCTCGATGTCGAAGAAGAGGAAGAAGGATGTCGATGCACTCTTCAAGATTAAGCAAGAGCCAAGGGAGTCGCTGGATCGATATGTTGACAGATTCCAGGAAGAGGTCTTACTCACCCAGGAGGTGCCCGGGTTCACCCTCCAGCTCGCCTTCATAGTGGGGCTGCGGGAGGGGTTCTTCAAAATGAGCTTAAAGCGGAAGACCCCCTATCCTTCGAAGAATTGATGGAAAGGGCGGCGAAAGAAATTGAGGGAGAGGTGGCCAACCCGGAGTTCGCAAAAAAGTTGGCCAAGCTGAGTGAGTCGGAGGCAAGACATCATGGAGGGGGCATGGAAGATCCCGAAAGAAAGTTTGAACAAGGAGAGGGAAACTTCCAAGGGGAGAGACCCAACCCCCCGAGGTGGAGGGAGGGACCGAGGGCACCCCCTCCACCACATCAGCAAGCCTGGCGATTAGCTGAGGAAGAAGGAGGAGAGTCAGGAAAGCAGAAAGAAGAGGAAGATGAGGGGATAGGGTGACACTACCCTACTGTGATTCCACGAGGAGGAAGGTCACACGACGTCCACCTGCCCCAAGTTTTTGGAAATGAAGGAGGCAAGGGGTCCGATGCGGCAACAACAACAACCGGAGGGGATCGAGGAAGATCATGCCTGGGAGTAGGAGAACAAGTTCTGGTTTCCATACTTAGTTTTTTCCTACCCTTAAGTCCTTGTAGTACAATGGTTTACTTTTGAACTTAGTTTTTATTGCATGTAATATAATAATTAATATTTCAAAAAATTTCAAAGTACTTAGCCCCGATGCTGGCCCGCTGACCAGGCTCCCACCAAGCTGGCAGGGCCGGGGACCGCTCGGTGGCAGGAGGTTTTCAAAGTATTTAGCCCCGATGCTGGCCCGCTGACCAGGATCCCACCAAGCTTGTAGGGTCGGGGACCGCTCGGTGGTAGGAGGTTTTTAAAGTGCTTAGCCCAGATAATGCTGGCCCGCTGATCAGGCTCCCACCAAGCTGGCAGGGCCGGGGACCGCTCGGTGGCAGGAGGTTTTCAAAGTACTTAGCCCCGAAGTTGTCCCGCTGACCAGGCTCCCACCAAGCTGGTAGGGCCGGGGACCGCTCGGTGGTAGGAGGTTTTCAAAGTACTTAGCCCCGATGCTGGCCCGCTGACCAGGCTTCCACCAAGCTGGCAGGTCCACGGACGGGTCGGTGGCAAGAGGTTTTCAAAATACTTAGCCCCGATGTTGGCCCGCTGATCAGGTTCCCACCAAGCTAGGAGGGCCAGAGACCGCTCGGTGGCAGGAGGTTTTCAAAGTACTTAGCCTCGATGCTGGCCCACTGACTAGGCTCCGACCAAGCTGACAGGGCTGGGGACCGCTCGATGGCAGGAGGTTTTCAAAGTGCTTAGCCCCGATGCTGGCCCGCTGACCAGGCTCCCACCAAGCTGGCAGGGCCGGGGACTGCTCGGTGGCAGGAGGTTTTCAAAGTCCTTAGCCCCGAAGCTGGCCCGCTGACCATACTCCCACCAAGCTAACAGGGTCGGGGACCGCTTGATGGCATGAGGTTTTCAAAGTACTTAGCCCCGATGTTGGGCCGCTGACCAGGCTCCCACCAAGCTGGCAGGGCCAGGGACCGCTCGGTGGCAAGAGGTTTTCAAAGTACTTAGCCCTGATGCTGGCCCATTGACCAGGCTCCCACCAAGCTGGCAGGGCTGGAGACCGCTCGGTGGCAGGAGGTTTTCAAAGTACTTAGCCCCGATTCTGGACCGCTGACCAGGCTCCTACCAAGCTGGCACAGCCGGGGACTGCTCAGTGGCAGGAGGTTTTCAAAGTACTTAGCCCTGATGCTGTCCCGCTGACCAGGCTCCCACCAAGCTGGCAAGGCCGGGGACCGCTCAGTGGAAGGAGGTTTTCAAAGTACCTAGCCCCGATGCTGGCCCGCTGACCAGGCTCCCACCAAGCTGGCAGGGCCGGGGACCGCTCGATGGCAGTAGGTTTTCAAAGTACTTAGCCACGAGATGACTCCGCTAGCCGGGCTCTCTCTAGCCGACAGGGCAGGATGACCTCTCAGGGAGGCTAAGTTGTTTTTTTCCCCCGAGATGGCTCCGCTAGCCGGGCTCTCACTAGCCGGCAGGGCAGGAAGACCTCTCGGGGAGGCTAAGTAGTTTTTCCCCCGAGATGGCTCCGCTAGCTGGGCTCCCACTAGCCGGCAGGGAAGGATGACCGCTCGAGGAGGCTAAGTAGTTTTTCCCTCGAGATGGCTCCGCTAGCCGGGCTCTCACCAGCCGGCAGGGCAGGATGATCTCTCAGGGAGGCTAAGTAGTTTTTCCCTCGAGATGGCTCCGCTAGCCAGGCTCCCACTAGCCGGTAGGGTAGGATGACCTCTCGGAGAGGCTAAGTAGTTTTTCCCCCAAAATGGCTCCGCTAGCCGGGTTCTCACTAATAGGCAGGGTAGGATGACCTCTCGGGGAGGCTAAGTAGTTTTCGCTCGAGATGGCTCTGCTAGCCGGGCTCCCACTAGCCGGCAGGGCAGGATGACCTCTCGGGGAGGCTAAGTATTTTTTCCCCCGAGATGGCTCCGCTTTTCGGGCTCTCAATAGCCGGCAGGGCAGGATGACCTCTCGGCGAGGCTAAGTAGTTTTTCCCCCGAGATGGCTCCGCTAGCCGGACTCTCACTAGTCGGCAATGCAGGATGACCTCTCGGGGAGGCTAAGTAGTTTTTCCCCCGAGATGGCTCCGCTAGCAGGGCTCTCACTAGATGGCAGGGCAGGATTACCTCTCGGGGAGGCTAAGTAGTTTTTTCCCCCGAGATGGCTCCGCTTGCCGGGCTCTCACTAGACGGCAGGGCAGGATGACCTCTCGGGGAGGCTAAGTAGTTTTTACCCTAGAGATGGTTACGCTGACTGGGCTCTCATTAGCCGACATGGCAGGATTGGACTCTCTGGGAGGTTTAAGTAAATTTTTCCCGGGGCGATGTGGAGTCTTCTCAACTTCACTCGGCTCCACTCGCCGAATATGTAGGGTTGGACTTTTCTTTTCGAGCGTGTAACCCGCTCGAAAAGCACGGGGATTGTGTACAACCATGTATTCTCCGAGTGGGTCCCCGGGGTACAGGGTGTTGCTAGGCCCAATATTTTTGAAGAAGCACTACCCCATTCAAGCAAGGGCGGGAGAGCTTCTGGACGGACCCAAGGAGGGGGGGGGGGGGGGGGGGGGGGGGGGGGGGGGGGGGGGGGGGTGGGGGGCGATCCGGGGAGGCGGGCGGCCTCCCGCTCGCCCAACCCCAGGTTGGGGGGCGAGCCGGGAAGGCGGGCGGCCTCCCACTCGCCCAGCCCCAGGTGGGGGCGAGCCGGGGGGGGGGGGGGGGGGGGAGGGTGGCCTCCTACTCGCCCAGCCCTAGATAGGGGGCGAGCCGGGGAGGCGAGCGGACTCCCGCTCGCCCAGCCCCAGGTAGGGGCGAGCCGAGGAGGCGGGGCGGCCTCCCGCTCGCCCAGCCCCAGGTAGGGGGGCGAGACGGGGAGGTGGGTGGCCTCCCGCTCGCCCAGCCCAAGGTAGTGGGCGAGCCGGGGAGATCGGCGGGCGGCCTCTCGCTCGCCCAGCCCCAGGTAGGGGGCGAGCTGGGGAGGCGGGCGGCCTCCTGCTCGCTCAGCCCCGGGTAGGAGGGTGAGCCGGGGAAGCGGGCGGCCTCCCGCTCGCCCAGCCCCGTAGGGGGTGAGCAGGGGACTCGGCCTGCCCCTCTCTTCCATCACCAAGAAGAGGAGGAGGCCTGCGTTTAGCGTCTCGGAATGGCGGGATTTGGCTATTGGCAGGCCAAACCGGGGTGGGGGGGTGGCGGGGGGGGGGGGGGGGGGGGGGGGGGGGTGGGGGGGGTTGTAATCTCTTAGGACGGAATTTGGCTATTGCCAGACCAAGTTCGAAAAACTATAAATAATACCAAGGGGTCACCTTTTGGGGCATCACTCTCTTTGGGCTACTCTCCTCCTAGGTTTCTTCGGTAGGGGAAGAGAGTCTCCAAAGGTGCCCCAAGCTCAGCATTGGCTTGGGATGGGAAGCGCTCTAAGATCTTCCGGGTGTGTGGTGGGACCTCCTTGCTGGGCCCTCTGTCCTTTTCCTAGTTCCTGAAGTCTTCGGCCTAGCGCTCCCCTTGAGAGAAGTAAGTGTGCGATCACCCCCCTATTGGGGGCCCGAACTCCACAAGAGACCAAGTCCTGGTTTCAACACAAAAGATGATCTTTCTCTGTCCTCCTTCCCTTATATAGTCGTGCACCCATTTTGGTAACTCCTAATGGCCGAATAGTTGTGTCTTTTCATCGTAGAACCGTAAGATTTTGAATATTTTCGGAAATTAAAATTTATGTATTCCAAATCGAAAATTTGTTGTAACAATTTTTTTTTGGGATTTTCCTTCACAAACTGCATTGAAAATATTCTGAATTTGTGGCAACAAATTTCCTGACTTTGATATAAGTTTGTACTTCAAGGATGCATTAAATTCTTTTTATTTTCTATCATCAAAACACTCCGAATAACTGAACTTAATTCAAAATATTAATTTATTCAATTTATCCCCTATTTATCCAATTTTTCAATTAAATTAGCAAAATGGGGTTAAAATAGCGGATCAAGATAACTTCTTTTTGGAAAGTTATCACCCGCATCGTCGCTTCTTAGAAGAAGTGCGAAGCGACCTCCGCTGGCCTAATGGGGCTCATCACCGAACACTCCTCATGGGCTACGCCGAGGCGAGTGGAGAAGCGTGTCGCCTAGAGGGCGAGGCAGGAGTCCGTGGGGGAGGGAAAGACTCCGACCGAGCTTCCTTCACAGCCCGCATTTTGCTTGGGTCTCTGGACCTCGGAATAGGTGCGGACTTTCTATTAATGCACTTGCTTGCGACATCCTTTGCGAGGTTATGTCGGTCTTGAGTCATAGGTCTCGCAGGCCAATGCTGCCACATAAGGTGGTGCGAGCGATCACCGGATCGTCGAGCAGGAGGAAGCGAGTAACCAGGCCGACCTTGACCCCAGTCACGTCCCTGGTAAGCGAATCGCCACTTCTTAATGGTTTCAACTCGCGCCTCACGGATATGACTTTTTTGCAGTGCCGAAATACATCGACCTCTTGACGAACTCTCTGCGGTTGAAGTCGCCTACTCGGGACCTGTCCCTGGAATTTGCCATGATGATCATTGCCCCTGCGAGTACTGTTGTTGGCGTTGTCCCCCCCCCCCCCCCCCCCCCCCCCCCCCCCCACCTGAAGTGTGGGATCCCAGCAAGACCCCCCATGCGATAGGGTTCGGGTAAATCCCAGGTGCTCCCAATCTCTTGTCCTTTTGGCGGTAGGTCTAGCTTCCTTACTAGTCAGGACCGCGAGCCTGCCCCGCACTACGAGGGGAAAGCTGTCGAGGACTCGCTCGGTTGGAGACCTCTCTCATCTCCTTATTTCTTCGATTTGGTACTAACCCTCTACTTTGCTTCAGATGACACTCAGAGGACTGACGAGTCCGATGGGCGAGGACTCTACTCGGCACCGCCCTCTCCATACATGATCGACGAGTACCTCAGCGATCCTTCCAACACTGCCGAGATGAAAAATCGGCCGACGGGCTTCCTGCATAAGCATGGATATATGCTCTGCGAGTTCCTAGAGAAGAGGGCTTCGGCAGACAACGACGCCTTCACTCGCATCCTTGCCTTGGAGCGACGAATGGAGTCCCTTGTGGGGATTGCACTGTGTTTGCGGAAGAAGTGCAGCGGCTCGCAGGAGGTGCTTCAGCGTCGCTAGAGGATCACTTCTGACGAATTCACGAGTGCGCGCTCACCGTACAATAGGAGATTGTTGTCGCTCACGAGTACGCCTCCGCGAGGCGAGGCCCAAAGATGCGGATGGGCGGTCGGGGTCCCCGGAGGTGAAACCAGTCGCCCCTTCGATTTGCTTGCCCTCGAGTTTTCTTTGTACATTTATTTTTAAGAATAATGTCTCTCTGTATGGATATTATTTCTGTCTAACCCCCTTCGCAGGGATCTGTGCTTTTCTCTTTATCTGGTGCGGCTCTCACGTTGTGTTACCTTTTTTCTTTTGTAGCTATTCGATGGTAGGGTTTGTAGGGTAAGAGTGCTCGTGCGTACTTGTCGAGATAGAACTAAGTGGCTCTCATGCGTAGGTAGGGGCGAGTGGGCATAGGATGAGCGGGTCGCATTGTCAGTCGCGAAACCCTCCTGACCCTTCTTTTTTATAAATACCCCCTGACATTTTCGTACTCACTTACCGTATTAACTACCCCATTGCCTTTGTTCTTCCTTCGACTCGCGCGTTCCACTCACCAGTTTTACTAAAAAATGGCCAAGGATTTTGATACAACCGATGGACGAGGAAACTGTGTAGCGAATTTCGTCGACCACCTCTTCCCTGAGGGGAAGGTGTTTGTGGAGGACCGCCTCGTGTTCGAGGCCGCCTACCTTCCAGATCAGTGTTCGGCTCGCTTCCCGAGGGAGCATGAGGCTATTATCTCCTTCTACGAGGATGAGCTCGCATTTCCCCTGTCTCATTTTGAGGTCGGGCTTCGCATCCCCTTGTGGCCCGAGGTGAAGCAGTTTCTGAAATACTTCAGAACGGTGCCCGCGCAGATGAACATGAATGCGATTGCCATGCTCATGGCATTCGCCTGTTACATGCGTGAGGAGAGGATAGTGTTTGACCTCACCGTCTTTCAAAAGCTATTCACCTACCGGGCGACCTCGGATGGGGTAGCTTTTCTGATCGGCTTGCTGATCAAGATCTGTGAGACCCTTAATAAAGTGCATCACTGGGATGACTGATTCCTTTTCATTAAGTGGAACTTCAACAACATTCTTTACGCTCCCATCCAGCGAAGTGAGTCAGTCTTCCATGCTCCTCGCGTGGAGGGAGATATGGTGGAGCTTTGCAAGTACTTCCTCGAGCAGAATTTAGAGTTCGCCTATCTGCGGTGACGCCTCGACTCGCTCCCCTGGTACCGCAGGGTTAAAGTATGCTTCTACTAGCCGGCAGGGCAGGATGACCTCTCGGGGAGGCTAAGTAGTTTTCCCCCGAGATGGCTCCGCTAGCTGGGCTCCCACTAGCCGGCAGGGAAGGATGACCGCTCGAGGAGGCTAAGTAGTTTTTCCCTCGAGATGGCTCCGCTAGCCGGGCTCTCACCAGCCGGCAGGGCAGGATGATCTCTCGGGGAGGCTATGTAGTTTTTCCCTCGAGATGGCTCCGCTAGCCAGGCTCCCACTAGCCGGCAGGGTAGGATGACCTCTCGGAGAGGCTAAGTAGTTTTTCCCCCAAAATGGCTCCGCTAGCCGGGTTCTCACTAACAGGCAGGGTAGGATGACCTCTCGGGGAGGCTAAGTAGTTTTCCCTCGAGATGGCTCTGCTAGCCGGGCTCCCACTAGCCGGCAGGGCAGGATGACCTCTCGGGGAGGCTAAGTATTTTTTCCCCCGAGATGGCTCCGCTTTTCGGGCTCTCACTAGCCGGCAGGGCAGGATGACCTCTCGGCGAGGCTAAGTAGTTTTTCCCCCGAGATGGCTCCGCTAGCCGGGCTCTCACTAGTCGGCAATGCAGGATGACCTCTCGGGGTGGCTAAGTAGTTTTTCCCCCGAGATGGCTCCGCTAGCAGGGCTCTCACTAGATGGCAGGGCAGGATTACCTCTCGGGGAGGCTAAGTAGTTTTTTCCCCCGAGATGGCTCCGCTTGCCGGGCTCTCACTAGACGGCAGGGCAGGATGACCTCTCGGGGAGGCTAAGTAGTTTTTACCCTAGAGATGGTTACGCTGACTGGACTCTCATTAGCCGACATGGCAGGATTGGACTCTCTGGGAGGTTTAAGTAAATTTTTCCCGGGGCGATGTGGAGTCTTCTCAACTTCACTCGGCTCCACTCGCCGAATATGTAGGGTTGGACTTTTCTTTTCGAGCGTGTAACCCGCTCGAAAAGCACGGGGATTGTGTACAACCATGTATTCTCCGAGTGGGTCCCCGGGGTACAGGGTGTTGCTAGGCCCAATATTTTTGAAGAAGCACTACCCCATGCAAGCAGGGGCGGGAGAGCTTCTGGACGGACCCAAGGAGGGGGGGGGGGGGGGGGGCGATCCGGGGAGGCGGGCGGCCTCCCGCTCGCCCAACCCCAGGTTGGGGGGGCGAGCCGGGAAGGCGGGCGGCCTCCCACTCGCCCAGCCCCAGGTGGGGGCGAGCCGGGGGGGGGGGGAGGGTGGCCTCCTACTCGCCCAGCCCTAGATAGGGGGCGAGCCGGGGAGGCGAGCGGACTCCCGCTCGCCCAGCCCCAGGTAGGGGCGAGCCGAGGAGGCGGGGCGGCCTCCCGCTCGCCCAGCCCCAGGTAGGGGGGCGAGACGGGGAGGTGGGTGGCCTCCCGCTCGCCCAGCCCAAGGTAGTGGGCGAGCCGGGGAGATCGGCGGGCGGCCTCTCGCTCGCCCAGCCCCAGGTAGGGGGCGAGCTGGGGAGGCGGGCGGCCTCCCGCGCGCTCAGCCCCGGGTAGGAGGGTGAGCCGGGGAAGCGGGCGGCCTCCCGCTCGCCCAGCCCCGTAGGGGGTGAGCAGGGGACTCGGCCTGCCCCTCTCTTCCATCACCAAGAAGAGGAGGAGGCCTGCGTTTAGCGTCTCGGAATGGCGGGATTTGGCTATTGGCAGGCCAAACCGGGGTGGGGGGGTGGCGCGGGGGGGGGGGGGGTTGTAATCTCTTAGGACGGAATTTGGCTATTGCCAGACCAAGTTCGAAAAACTATAAATAAGACCAAGGGGTCACCTTTTGGGGCATCACTCTCTTTGGGCTACTCTCCTCCTAGGTTTCTTCGGTAGGGGAAGAGAGTCTCCAAAGGTGCCCCAAGCTCAGCATTGACTTGGGATGGGAAGCGCTCTAAGATCTTCCGGGTGTGTGGTGGGACCTCCTTGCTGGGCCCTCTGTCCTTTTCCTAGTTCCTGAAGTCTTCGGCCTAGCGCTCCCCTTGAGAGAAGTAAGTGTGCGATCACCCCCCTATTGGGGGCCCGAACTCCACAAGAGACCAAGTCCTGGTTTCAACACAAAAGATGATCTTTCTCTGTCCTCCTTCCCTTATATAGTCGTGCACCCATTTTGGTAACTCCTAATGGCCGAATAGTTGTGTCTTTTCATCGTAGAACCGTCAGATTTTGAATATTTTCGGAAATTAAAATTTATGTATTCCAAATCGAAAATTTGTTGTAACAATTTTTTTTTGGGATTTTCCTTCACAAACTGCATTGAAAATATTCTGAATTTGTGGCAACAAATTTCCTGACTTTGATATAAGTTTGTACTTCAAGGATGCATTAAATTCTTTTTATTTTCTATCATCAAAACACTCCGAATAACTGAACTTAATTCAAAATATTAATTTATTCAATTTATCCCCTATTTATCCAATTTTTCAATTAAATTAGCAAAATGGGGTTAAAATAGCGGATCAAGATAACTTCTTTTTGGAAAGTTATCACCCGCATCGTCGCTTCTTAGAAGAAGTGCGAAGCGACCTCCGCCGGCCTAATGGGGCTCATCACCGAACACTCCTCATGGGCTACGCCGAGGCGAGTGGAGAAGCGTGTCGCCTAGAGGGCGAGGCAGGAGTCCGTGGGGGAGGGAAAGACTCCGACCGAGCTTCCTTCACAGCCCACATTTTGCTTGGGTCTCTGGACCTCGGAATAGGTGCGGACTTTCTATTAATGCACTTGCTTGCGACATCCTTTGCGAGGTTATGTCGGTCTTGAGTCATAGGTCTCGCAGGCCAATGCTGCCACATAAGGTGGTGCGAGCGATCACCGGATCGTCGAGCAGGAGGAAGCGAGTAACCAGGCCGACCTTGACCCCAGTCACGTCCCTGGTAAGCGAATCGCCACTTCTTAATGGTTTCAACTCGCGCCTCACGGATATGACTTTTTGCAGTGCCGAAATACATCGACCTCTTGACGAACTCTCTGCGGTTGAAGTCGCCTACTCGGGACCTGTCCCTGGAATTTGCCATGATGATCATTGCCCCTGCGAGTACTGTTGTTGGCGTTGTCCCCCCCCCCCCCACCTGAAGTGTGGGATCCCAGCAAGACCCCCCATGCGATAGGGTTCGGGTAAATCCCAGGTGCTCCCAATCTCTTGTCCTTTTGGCGGTAGGTCTAGCTTCCTTACTAGTCAGGACCGCGAGCCCGCCCCGCACTACGAGGGGAAAGCTGTCGAGGACTCGCTCGGTTGGAGACCTCTCTCATCTCCTTATTTCTTCGATTTGGTACTAACCCTCTACTTTGCTTCAGATGACACTCAGAGGACTGACGAGTCCGATGGGCGAGGACTCTACTCGGCACCGCCCTCTCCATACATGATCGACGAGTACCTCAGCGATCCTTCCAACACTGCCGAGATGAAAAATCGGCTGACGGGCTTCCTGCATAAGCATGGATATATGCTCTGCGAGTTCCTAGAGAAGAGGGCTTCGGCAGACAACGACGCCTTCACTCGCATCCTTGCCTTGGAGCGACGAATGGAGTCCCTTGTGGGGATTGCACTGTGTTTGCGGAAGAAGTGCAGCGGCTCGCAGGAGGTGCTTCAGCGTCGCTAGAGGATCACTTCTGACGAATTCACGAGTGCGCGCTCACCGTACAATAGGAGATTGTTGTCGCTCACGAGTACGCCTCCGCGAGGCGAGGCCCAAAGATGCGGATGGGCGGTCGGG
This sequence comes from Dactylorhiza incarnata, assembly GCA_033032865.1. Taxonomy (NCBI): domain Eukaryota; kingdom Viridiplantae; phylum Streptophyta; class Magnoliopsida; order Asparagales; family Orchidaceae; genus Dactylorhiza; species Dactylorhiza incarnata. The sequence goes on along the minus strand of JAWHQI010000184.1, from coordinate 73,241 downwards.
GTCCCCGGAGGTGAAACCAGTCGCCCCTTCGATTTGCTTGCCCTCGAGTTTTCTTTGTACATTTATTTTTAAGAATAATGTCTCTATGTATGGATATTATTTCTGTCTAACCCCCTTCGCAGGGATCTGTGCTTTTCTCTTTATCTGGTGCGGCTCTCACGTTGTGTTACCTTTTTTCTTTTGTAGCTATTCGATGGTAGGGTTTGTAGGGTAAGAGTGCTCGTGCGTACTTGTCGAGATAGAACTAAGTGGCTCTCATGCGTAGGTAGGGGCGAGTGGGCATAGGCTGAGCGGGTCGCATTGTCAGTCGCGAAACCCTCCTGACCCTTCTTTTTTATAAATACCCCCTGACATTTTCGTACTCACTTACCGTATTAACTACCCCATTGCCTTTGTTCTTCCTTCGACTCGCGCGTTCCACTCACCAGTTTTACTAATAAATGGCCAAGGATTCTGATACAACCGATGGACGAGGAAACTGTGTAGCGAATTTCGTCGACCACCTCTTCCCTGAGGGGAAGGTGTTCGTGGAGGACCGCCTCGTGTTCGAGGCCGCCTACCTTCCAGATCGGTGTTCGGCTCGCTTCCCGAGGGAGCATGAGGCTATTATCTCCTTCTACGAGGATGAGCTCGCATTTCCCCTGTCTCATTTTGAGGTCGGGCTTCGCATCCCCTTGCGGCCCGAGGTGAAGCAGTTTCTGAAATACTTCAGAACGGTGCCCGCGCAGATGAACATGAATGCGATTGCCATGCTCATGGCATTCGCCTGTTACATGCGTGAGGAGAGGATTGTGTTTGACCTCACCGTCTTTCAAAAGCTATTCACCTACCGGGCGACCTCGGATGGGGTAGCTTTTCTGATCGGCTTGCTGATCAAGATCTGTGAGACCCTCAATAAAGTGCATCACTGGGATGACTGATTCCTTTTCATTAAGTGGAACTTCAACAACATTCTTTACGCTCCCATCCAGCGAAGTGAGTCAGTCTTCCATGCTCCTCGCGTGGAGGGAGATATGGTGGAGCTTTGCAAGTACTTCCTCGAGAAGAATTTAGAGTTCGCCTATCTGCGGTGACGCCTCGACTCGCTCCCCTGGTACCGCAGGGTTAAGGTATGCTTCTACTAGCATATTCCAGACTGCCCATTCTTTGCCCGCCCCCTGTATTTTAACATGCTTCTTTGTTGCAGGGGAGCACCTGATTCTGGTGAACCCGCCTTATGCGGGTGGCTCGAAGCTGACCTTTCCGCTTGAGATGGAGGGAGCCGCGGAAGAGGCCAGCGCTGGTGATCTGGGCAAACCCAAGCCCAGCGCCGGCAAATGGGAAAGGTCGGTGGATGTTCTCAACCCCTTGATCCCTTTCGGCTCGCGGGAGAAATTGAAGAAGACCATGGCTTCCAAGACGAAGACCATCGCGATGAGTCGTCTGGGTCCCGCAGCCCATGCCGATGCGGGACCGAGTGGAGGGGATCTGCAGGAGGCGCACCCCCACATCGGTCTCGAGGAGAGTCCCCAGGACAGCGTGGACGAGCTCATGCTGGATTGGGAGGGGCGGGGAGAAGATCTCCATTTCTACTCGCCTCCCCTCTAGGACTTAGCAAGGTTAGGCGGGCGAGCAGGCCTACGCCCTAGCCTATGGGTTGTACGGGAGAGAGAAGGCCGCGACCTATGAGAATTCTACACTACAGGAGCTCGCCTATGAGAGATCGCGACCACAGATGCGCTCTACGGAGCTCTCTCACTTGGCGTCTCATAGTGGCCTCTCCTTTATGAAGAGATTTTTCAAAGATGATGCTGCACGAGAGCTCGCGGAGGAGCGAGCCGGGGATCTCGAGTTGTGGCTCAGATTCGCCGAGAAGCTCCTAGAACAGGCTCCGAAAAAGAGGTAGATCCCGCTTAAGCAAATATTTCTTCCCTTCTCATTTTTTGTTTTCTCACATGACTATGATACAGAACGTCGAGGCTGCAACCCAGTTGGTGGCTTGTCAGTAAAACCCTTAGATTTAACTTAACAAATTATCTAAAAGTGATTTTAACTATAAGGTTTCAATTACCCATTATGTAGTGAGGGTAATCTGGTCATTAGATGTCTTAGGATGTCACACTCAACCTAGGGTGTCAAGACCATATCAAGAGAAGCACAAATTTGGTGAAGTTAATATTTGCGTCGAATAGAAATCCACGCAACATCAAATGGATGTCGACGCTACTCTGACAAGAAGTCCAAGCAACATACTCTTTCTGTCAGAGTAGATCAAGTTGACGTTACGTCGAATAGATATCGACGTAGAGTCCATGAACCTGTCAAAGTACTTTGTGAAGTCGACGCAACTTCTACCTCAATTCAACGCAGAAGGAAATATATGTCGAAGCCATATAAAGTCGACGCAACGTCGACTTCTTCTCGACGCAGATAATGAAGTTCAGAGGCAAGCCATCAACTCGACGTTTACATCGATTGGGTATCGACGCAACATCGACTAGCAGAGTTCAGTCAGGGCAATGAAGAATTCGAAGCTGCTCCTACATGAACTTGAAGGTGCGACGATAAGAGAGGAAGAGAACTCGACGCTACGTCGAATACAGTCTGAAAAGGGAAACCTTTTCAGCTGTCATTTTGGATCCTCTCTCATGGCCCACCTCAATTAAGACCGTTCTCCAATGGCTCATTAATTGCCTCAAATAGAAAGAAGAACTAAAAGAGGACAAAAAGCTTTCTTTGAAACATGCTTAATGTTGGTGAACAGGTCGGGAATTAAAGAAGGGAAGAAATAGATTGTCCAGAGAAGAATACCTTTTCAGGTCTTACTAGAAAGGGAAACAAATTCAAAATCTATGGGGGTACAATAAAAGGAAAGAGAAGAAAGAGAAGTACGGAGCACTTATCATAATCGAAAATATTGTTCTATTGGGCTTCCTCTTCTTCTTCTTTCTCAGGAACCCTAATAGAGCACACATAGAGAAGAAATAACTACTGCTCTTCATCTCATAGAACAGAGGATCTGAAAGCTGCTCTTCATCACAATCATATAACAACAAAGATCTCAATCTTTGGGAACAAAAGGATCTGACATCCATAGCTCCTGCAATACAAAACTATCATAAGCATGAGTTAATCAAGAGCAGATTCAGTGAAAGATCCAAGAAGCTGTTCTTCATACAGCCTTTATAAGAATTCTGAAAACATAATTCATACTCTCCTCCCCTTCTTTCTTTTTCCTTCTCATTCCCTGTAAAAGAGTTTTGAGAATCCCACTTCCAAAGGATTTAGTGGTTCAAGATCTCCTTATTAAAAGATCTGGTGGTTCAAGATTTCCTTATCAAAAGATCTGGTGGTTCATGATCTCCTTGTCAAAAGATCAGTGGTTCTAAGAGTCTCCTTACCAAAAGACTCATGCATAGTTGGTGCATCCCTACCAGGTGGTAGAAGAGAGGAGTATCCACATTTTGGGGAACCTCAATAAAAATTTGTGTGTCTTCTGGATTGTTTATTTTCTGCGTTGTCCCTTATAGCTTAGATTACTTTACTATTTTCTGCTTTATATTTCAACACTGTTTTATTCTGGATAAGTATTTGTTGAAGCATAACACATATGTTTTTATTGTTCTTGCACAGCTAAGTTAAAAATAAATTTAAATCTCTATTCACCCCCTCCCCTCTAGAGGATTCTCTGAGGCACATTGTGCACTTTCAGTTGGTATCAGAGGGAGGTTGATCATTAAAAGGTTATCAACTTGATCAAAAAGACCTCATGCTCTTACTTCTTTATTACAAACATATTTTATAAAGAAAATGAGTACTAAGGATTATGCTTCCACAAGACCCCAAGTGTGTAACTTAAATAAGTTCACACTCTAGAAGGCCAGAATAAGGCTTTATATGAATTCCATTGATGAAGACATCTATAATGTTCTTCTCACAGGTCCTCCAGCTCCAATCAGATAAAAGGCAGGAGAATCCTCAACAACTGAGGCTGTCCCAAGAAAAGAATGTGCAGAGGCTGAGAAGAAGGTTAAGGCATGCGATGTCAAGGTCATGAACATTCTGGTATCAACAATGTCAGATGACATTTTTCAGAAGGTTGCTGAATGTCAATCAGTAAAAGAGACCTGGGATTCACTCACCACAATGGTGGAAGGAAGTGCTAATGAAAGAAAGGACAGAAAGTCCCTTCTCATATCCCAGTATGAGAACTTTCAGAAAAAAGATGAAGAATATGTTGCTGATATGTATGACAGATTCAACATTATCATTAATGAGCTCAGAGGCTTGGACAAGGAGATTTCCTTGACTGAGATTATTGATAAAATCCTCATGTTCTTACCCAGCTCATGAGATTCAAGAATCTGGGCAATCAGAGAGTCCAGGTGCCACAGAGAGATCCCAACTGAAGCTTTGCTAGGAAAGCTTAAATCTTATGAAATGTTGCTGAAGAATAGGGCTGAATCAGAAGAAAGGGAAATGACCTATCCAAAGGAGCCTTGCTCTGAAAGCTACTGAAGGAGAGCCCTCTACTCCTGAAGATGAGATGTTCAATCTCCAAGCAAGGAGATTCAAGAAATGAGTCAAGACAGAAGACTCAAGGAGGAGAGAAAGAGATTCAAGGCCCAGATATGATAAAACTCCAAAGAATGAGGTTATCTGCTATACCTTCAACAAACCAGGGCACATAGCTCTTGAGTGCCCATAAGAGCAAAGGGAAAGAAGTAGCAAGAAAGAGGAGAAGAAGTAGAAGAAGTCCTTCAGAGGAAAGGGCATGAAGAAAGCCAAGAGATTTATTGCTGAAACTTGGAGTGATTCTGAAGCAGAATCAAGCTCCTCATCCTCTGAAAGTGATGATGAAGCAGCAACAGAAGCAGCCTGCATGATGGCACTAGGGATGTACAACCCTATATTCGCCGAGTAGGTTGCCGGGACCCAAGAGCTCATTTGTGCCTCGTTTGTAGCATGATCCAAGACAAAGAGAAAGGAGGGAGAGCGGTAGAGGCAGAAACCTCCCGCTCGCCCAGCAGGAAGAGGCGGAGAGAGGGGAGGGGGGTCTCGCCCCTCCCTCTCTCGCCCAGCAGGAAGAGGCGGAGAGAGGGGAGGGGGGGTCTCGCCCCTCCCTCTCTCGCCCAGCAGGTAGAGGCGGAGAGAGGGGAGGGGGGTCTCGCCCCTCCCTCTCTCGCCCAGCAGGTAGAGGCGGAGAGAGGGGAGGGGGGTCTCGCCCCTCCCTCTCTCGCCCAGCAAGAAGAGGCGGAGAGAGGGGAGGGGGGTCTCGCCCCTCCCTCTCTCGCCCAGCAGGAAGAGGCGGAGAGAGGGGAGGGGGGGTCTCGCCCCTCCCTCTCTCGCCCAGCAAGAAGAGGCGGAGAGAGGGGAGGGGGGGTCTCGCCCCTCCCTCTCTCGCCCAGCAGGAAGAGGCGGAGAGAGGGGAGGGGGGGTCTCGCCCCTCCCTCTCTCGCCCAGCAGGAAGAGGCGGAGAGAGGGGAGGGGGGGGGGGGGGGGGGGGGGGGGGGGGGGGGGTCTCGCCCCTCCCTCTCTTGCCCAGCAGGAAGGGGCGGAGAGGGGGGAGGGGGGTCTCTCCCCTCCCTCTCTCGCCCAGCAGGTAGGAGCAGAGAGGGGGAGGGGCGGTTCGCCCCCCCCCCCCCCCCCCCCCCCCCCCCCCCCCCCTCTCGCCCAAGGGAGGCCCCCCTCATCCAGTTTACTATTCGCAGTCCAGTCTGGCTATTCGCAGTCCAGTGGTCTGCATTCAGCGTTTCAGAACAGCGGGATTCAGCTATCCGCAGCCCAATTCAGGGGTATTTTGGTAATCTGGCTGACCAGTTTTTGGCTATTTACAGCCCAACTTCAAAAATCCTATAAATAGGACCAAGGGGGCACCATTTGGAGGGATCTCTCATCCTAGGCTAGCTCTCTCCTTCTCCCTCTCCCTCCCCAAGTCTCTCTAGGGGGTGAGGAGAGGCTCCAGTGGTGCCCAAGCTTAGTAGTGGCTTGGGAGGGGAAGTTCCAAGGGGACAACTGGGTACGTGGCGGGACCTCCCCGCTAAGCCCTTGGTCCAGCTCTTAGTTCTGACACCTTCAACCTAGAGCTCTCCCTTGGGGGAAGTAAGGGTTGGTCACCCCTCAGCCTCGTTGAGGGCCCCGAACTCCACAGAGACCGAGTAGTTGGTTTCAACAAGGGATGTCATCAGATGATGAAGATGATCAGGTATCTGTTTTTGATGAATTTGATTTCAGCTTTGATGATTTCAAATCATGTTTTAAAGATTTCTGCATTGATCATCTTAGGGTAGAAAAAGAATTAGGCATGGCTAGAACTGAATTAGGGAACCTTAAGAAAGATGAAATGCACCTAATAAATCAAAACCTAACAAATGAAATTAATAATAAAGAGTTGGAATTGATTAAACTTAGAGAAGAAAACATAAATTTGAGAGAAGAGCTAGCAAAGGCAAAGGCCTTTGAGGACTCACTCAATGGGAGGAGTCAAAAGCTCAAAGACATCACTGAAAATCTCTCTATGAGATTTAATCACCTTGGGTTAGAAGCAGAGCCCTCCACTAGCACAGATGCACCTAAGAAACCAGCCTGGAAAAATTCAGTATCCTTTGTTAGACCTAGTGAGTACAATTCAAGTGAGAAAAATGTATCATCTAAGGGTAAGGAGAGCAGTTACCCAAATAAGATAAATAATCCTAAAAAGGTAAATCTGAATAAAAAGGAAAAACCCCTAGGCAAGAATCATGTAGAGAAATTAAATAATCTAAACCAAAAGGTTAGAGCAAGACCTAGGTCAATAAAACACTCTGTTGATCTTCTTTATTTAGATACATTTTATACACATTTCAAATATCAGGATAACAATCATAGGTTTGGGAAATCCATTCTTTATCATCCCAAAGGGTATCATGAAAGACCCTCTTATTATTTCATTGAACCCTATAATGGTAAAAACAAAGGGCCCAAGGTAACCTGGGTCCCTTCTAATGTTTGAATTACCTGTGCGGGGTTAGGTAGTGTCTTACTCAGAAGAAAATGGAGTGGGAAGAAAGATGTAGGTTTTGATTAAGGAACAATATTCATTTAAGGAATTAATCTCTGCCTTGCATCCTCCCTAATGGTTATTAAAATTATATTATAATCTATTTTCAACAAATATAATTGCTGGTGAAATAGCAAGAATTTTCTACAGAAATAGATCTGTTCATTTAAGAGGTGCATCGAATAGAAGTCGGCGTACCATCGACTTCTACTCGACGCCAGCGTCAAGAAGCACTCAGAGTGGACAATTCGAATAATATTCGATGTAGCGTTGAGTTCATATCGACGCATACGTCCACTTATTGAACGCTGAATAAATTCAAAGTTACGTCGATTGAAGATCGACGTAACGTCGACAGGACTACGTCGACTTAAGGTCTGCTGAACAGTCTCGAAGTTACGTCGAGTACTAGTCGACGCAACGTCGATATAACAACATGCACATAATTGCTTCTAGAAGGAAATCTCGACATAGCTTTGCGCGCCAAATAATAAGTTTTATTGACGGTGCGTCTACCTAAACCTTAAGTTGCGGCGATTCATCTACTAATAAGCAATTACTGCGTCGAAACATTTACGCTTTCAAATTTTCCTCCTCTTGCTCTCTTGCTCTCCTATTCTCCAGCTCTCTCGTGCCTCTCTCTCTCATTTTCTCTGTGTGTTTTGCAGGTACCATCACTCAATGGCCCCTCCTAAGATTAATTCTGGGTTCGATATGGATATTGACTCTTTCAGCGCAGCGGCCGACAGCTACAAAGCCATCCTGGGATTGTTTCAGGATGCTAGCTTAACCAAATTGATATCCACCAGGTGCAAGATACTTGATATAGAACTAACAGAGTTTAAGGAGTCTGTACAGATATGAGATGATGGCTCCTTTAATGGGAAAGTTTCTGAGATAGACATTCTCATCACAGAGGAACTGCTGAGTCAGAGTTTTGATCTTCCAACTGGGAGTGACTCTGATGAGCTGACAGGGGAAGAGACTAAGAAAGCTCTAGAGATCATGCAGTTCAGAAAGGAGAAAGCAATCAATCTCAAGAAGATTGATTTGGGAGAAGAATACAAATTTCTTGGTGACATTGTGGGAAAAGTGCTGCTCTGCAAAATCTCTGCTCAAGATGCCATACCAAAGCAGCAGCTGCAAATAATGGGAGTTCTGGTCTTTAAGAAAAAGATAAATTGGGGAAGGTTCCTCTTGAAAATGATTGGGTACAAGTACTCTCACAAGGAGAATGCTTACATGAGAATAATGATCCATGTACTCTGTCAACATTATCCAAGCATCTGCAAATCCAAAGGAGTTCCCGTACCTCCTGGTAAAAGGATAAATATTGGGATCTTTTCCAAGTGGACCAGGCAGATTCTAAAGCCTGGTCAGTCTGCACCTTCTCCTCCTCTATCTCCTCCTCCTCAAAAGTCTGAAAGACAAATATCAGATCCTCCAAGGGATAATATCCCTCCACTGGACACTGTTCCATATCCCCCTCAGGATGATATTCTAGAACAACCATCTTCTCAACAACAGCAACAACAACAACAACAACAAATCCCTCATTCCTTACCATCCACTTCAGCCCCTGAGCCATCTCCTCAATTATCCCATCAGCTACCATCCACTTATGCTCCTCCTCCACCACCAATTCATGTCTCTCCAACAACCTACAATACACTCTCCCCAATCCAAGAAGAATTCTCTCCATCACCTCCTCCATCTACCTTCCCCATTCCTATAATTGATCCTGAGCAAATCATCTCCCAGGTAGTTGAGATTGCCTCCACCATATTTGCAGACCAGGTGGCCTCTCAGGCAATAAGTTTTGACAAAAAGTATTCACAAATGGGAGCTGAGCTATTAGATTTTAAAAGATCTCTCCAGATCCTCAATGATTTTGTATCTTCCTCCATGGTCAAAAAGGAGTTCTCAACCTCTCTGGCCAGTAAGGTTAAGAAGTGAGAGAACATCTTGGAGGATGAGAGACCTGTTCTAGATTTGAGTGAATAGGGTATAGGTGATGCTCATGCTCCTGACAAAGTGACCACCTTCCAAGGTGCACAGATCCAGGGGGATCCTGGTGATTAGGGGGAGTCTGCACCAGAAAAATAGAAAGAGGATGAAAGAGTAGAAGTAGATCAGGGTAAGCTCCCAGATACTCAGGGGAGCTGATTGACAAAGAGATGGAAGATGTAAATCAGTATCTGACAGATGAGGGGGATCTCCCAGCAATTCTGAATGAGGAATAAATAGATGCAGTAGATAAGGGGGAGCTCCCAGATATTCAAGGGAGCCTGCTCCAGATGTGCAAAGGAATCTGGATACAAAGATGGCAGATGTAAGTACAACATTAGTTCAGGGGCAGCCCTAGAATGATACTCTGGATGAGGTTGCTCAGATTGCTCAGGTGGCTGCACAGCAGGCTGAAGTAAATGCAAACTCTCAGGGGGAGCTTCCCAAAGATGCTATTACAGAAGATGATGAGCCTCTGAACATTGCTCCTAGGAAGGTAAAAGTATTTTAAAGGAAGAGAAGAACTCATGAGTAGGAGCAGTGAGGTACTCTGTAAAGTTTTATAGTTCCTGAAAAATAGCTGTGGATATCTATATATTTCTTGACAATAGAATGAAATGGCCTGTGAAAAATAATATGTCATTTTAGTATATCTATGTTGTCATGTTTGTATTTTTGTTTTATGCAAAGAAATGTGTAAAATCACTTTATTCAAACTGTAAAATTTGTTAAGATAAATAGGAGGAGATTGTTGGGAAAACCCCCTTAGATTTAACTTAACAAATTATCTAAAAGTGATTTTAACTATTAGATTTCAATTACCCATTGTATAGTGAGGGTAATCTGGTCATTAGATGTCTTAGGAAGTCACACTCAACCTAGGGTGTCAAGACCATATCAAGAGAAGCACAAATTTGGTGAAGTTAATATTTGCGTTGAATAGAAATCGACACAACATCGAATGGAAGTCGACGCAACTCTGACAAGAAGTCCAAGCAACATACTCTTTCTATCGGAGTAGATCAAGTCGGCATTACATCGAATAGATATCGACGTAGAGGCCATGAACCTGTCAAAGTACTTTGTGAAGTCGACGCAGCTTCTACCTCAATTCAACGCAGAAGGAAATATATGTCAAAGCCATCTAAAGTCGACGCAACGTCGATTTCTTCTTGACGCAGATAATGAATTTCAGAGGCAATCCATCAACTCGACGCTTAAGTCGATTAGGTATCGATGCAACGTCGACTAGCAGAGTTCAGTCAGAGCAAGGATGAATTCAAAGCTGCTCCTACAAGAACTCGAAGGTGCATCGATAAGAGAGGAAGAGAACTCGACGCCATGTCGAATACAGTCTAAAAAGGGAAACCTTTTCAGTTGTCATTTTGGACCCTCTCTCATGGACCACCTCACTCAAGACCATTCTCCAACGGCTCATTAATTGCCTCAAATAGAAAGAAGAACTAAAAGAGGACAAAAAACTTTCTTAGAATCATGTTTAATGTTGGTGAACGGGTCGGGAATTAAAGAAGGGAAGAAAGAGATTGTCCAGAGCAGAATACCTTTTTAGGTCTTACTAGAAAGGGAAACAAATTCAAAATCTGTGGGGGTACAATAAAAGTCAAGAGAAGAAAGAGAAGTACATATCACTTATCATAATCGAAAATATTATTTTATTGGGCTTCCTCTTCTTCTTCTTTCTCAGCTAATAGAGCACACATAGAGAAGAAACAACTATTGCTCTCCATCTTATAGAATAGAGGATGTGAAAGCTGCTCTTCATCACAATCATATATCGACAAAGATCTCAATCAGTGGGAACAAAAGGATCTAACATTCATAGTTCATGCAATACAGCACTATCATAAGCAGGAGTTAATCAAGAGTAGATCCAGTGAAAGATCCAAGAAGCTGTTCTTCATACAGACTTCATAAGATTTCTGAAAACAGAATTCATACTCTCTTCCCCTTCTTTCTTTCTCCGTCTCATTCCCTCTAAAAGAGTTTTGACAATCCCTCATCTAAAGGATTCAGTGGTTCAAGATCTTATTAAAAGATCTGGTGGTTCAAGATCTCCTTATCAAAAGATTTGGTGGTTCATGATCACCTTGTCAAAAGATCAGTAATTCTAAGAGTCTTCTTACCAAAAGACTCAGGCAAAGTTGGTGCATCCCTACCAGGTGGTAGAAGAGGGGAGTACCCATATTTTGGGGAACCTCTATAAAAATTTGTGTGTCTTCTAGATTGTTTATTTTCTGTGCTGTCCCTTATAGCTTAGATTACTTTACTGTTTTCTACTTTATATTTCAGCACTGTTTTATTCTGGATAAGTATTTGTTGAAGCATAACACTTAGGTTTTTATTGTACTTGCACAGCTAAGTTAGAAATAAATTTAAATCTCTATTCACCCCCACCCCCTCTAGAGGATTCTCTGAGGCACATTGTGCACTTTCATGGCTCGAAATGATGAGCTGGAGGCCGAGGTGGCGGCCCTAAAGGCGCAGCTCGCCTGGTCCCCTGCGAAGACACCGACGGTATGGCATGGAGGATCATCCTCTAAGCGCGAGGAGGTGCTGAAGTTCACCCCCAGCGAGATTGAGGCGACCCGTAGGCTCATGGTGATCAAGGCCACCAAGACCACGCTCGATCTTCTGTGAGGTGTCCTTGCATTCTGGGCAGGATGGGTGTTGGGAAAAACCCCCTTTTAATTTAATTTAACAAATTATCTATAGGTGATTTTACTTCCTAGGTGTATTACCCTCATTGTATAGTAAGGTAAATTGGTCATTAGATGTCTTAGGTTGCCACACTCACATTATAGTGTCAAGGACAAGTCAAGACAATCACAAAATCAGTTAAGTTAAGACTTGCGTCGAATGAAAGTTGATGCAGCTTCGACTTAATGTCGACGCAACTCTGACTAGAAGTCCAAGCAACTTGATCAGTCTATCAAAGTATAAGTCAAGTCGACGCAATATCGAATGGGACTCGACGTGGAGGGAAGAGCTTGTCGAAGCCATCAGTGAAGTCGACGCAACTTCGGCTTCAACTCGACGCAGAAGATGATGTCCAAGTTCAAGCCTTCAACTCGACGGATACGTAGAGAAGTATTCGACGCTACGTCGACATCTGAGTTCAGCCAGAGCTAAGAACTCAGAGGTGTGTCGATAAGAAAGAAATTTAATTCGACGCTACGTCGAATACAGTCTGAAAAGGAAACTTTCTCTGCTGTCCTTATAACACCTTTTCAGAAGGACCACTAAGCAAAAGACAGTTCTCCAATGACTCGATTATTTCCAAGAATGTAATGGAGTACTGCAGGTCACAGCAAAAGCATTCTTGGAAGGTATTCATAGCTGATGGATGGGTCGGGATCGAAAGAGGAAAGGATAATCAAAGGTCCAATAAGAATTCCTTTTCAGGACAATCTAAATAGAGAAAAAAATTCAAATACCAATCATACATAATAAGTACGGAAAAAAGAAACGAAAGATAGAGATTAATAACATTATTCATTCTGTCGACTATGGCTCTTCTTCTTCCCTCTTCTCTAACCCTAAGGAAGAAAACTCAAGTGCTCTCTCTACACAGAAAAGACAGATAACCGCTCCTTCATCATCATCATACATCAGCTAGATTACAAGAAGCACTCAGAGAAAAGGATCTGAAAATAACCCTTGGCAATCATCACAATCATAAGCAAGGGTTCATCATCAACAGGTCTAGTGAAACAAAAACAGAAGCCGAAGTTCTTGAGAAATTGCTTCTGAAGAATTTTGAAAACAGAATTCTTATCTTCATCTTCTTTCTTTCTTCTTACTTTCTTCTCAATTTTCCTTCAACTGTAAAAGAGTTTAATTAATCCCTCTTCCAAAGGATTCAGTGGTTCTAAGAGTCTCCTTATCAAAAGACTAAGTGGTTCTAAGAGTCTCATTATCGAAAGATTCAGTGGTTCTAAGAGTCTCCTTATCAAAAGACTCGGGCACAGGTTATGCAATCCTACCAGGGAGGTAGAAGAGAGGACTAACCACATTTTTGGGAACCTCTATAAATTTTTGTGTGTCTTTGTGTGTGATTTTCTGTGCTGTCCATACTTTAGTTTTTCTGTATTTTATTTTCAGCAATCTGTTTATACTTTATTCTGTCTTTGGTTTGCTGGGTGCATATTAAAGTTTTTATTCTGTGTGCATAATTAGGGTAGAAAATATTTTAAACTCTATTCACCCCCCTCTAGAGAATACTCAGAGGCATACTGTGCACTTTCAATTGTTATCAGAGGGAGGTTGATCATCAAAAGGTTAACACCTTGATCAAAAGATCTCCTCCTCTCATTTCCTTATTATAAATCAATTAAAACTATTTTTAAGGAAAATGAGTTCTAAGGATTATGCATCAATAAGACCACCAGTGTGTAACCTAAATAAGTTTACACTCTGGAAGGCCAGTATAAAGCTATATATGAACTCCATTGATGAAGACATCTTTGATGTTATACTTTCAGGTCCCCAAGCTCCATTCAGACAAGATGCCAGTAGATCTTCAACACTGGAAGCTGTCCCAAGAAGTGAATGGACAGAGCTGAGAAGAAGCAGAAGGCATGTGATGTCAAGGATATGAACATTCTAGTTTCCACAATGTTAGATGATATTTTCCAGAAAGTAGCTAATTGCCAATCAGCAAAAGAGATCTGGGAATCTCTTACCAGAATGGTTGAAGAGAGTTCTGATGAAATAAAGGACAGGAAGTCCCTTCTCATATCACAATATGAGAACTTTCAAAAGAAAGCTGATGAAAGTGTTGTTGAAATGTATGGCAGATTCCACATCATTATCAATGAGCTAAGGAGTCTGGACAATGAAATATCCTTGACAGAGATCAATGATAAGATCCTAATGTGCCTCCCAAGCTCATGGGACTCATGGATCTAGGCCGTCAGAGAGTCCAGATGCCATAGAGAAATCCCTATTGATGCTTTGTTAGGAAATCTTAAATCATATGAGATGCAACTGAAAAGCAGAGCTGAAACAGAGACAAAGGAGACAACTCCAACTCTTATCCAAAGGAGCCTTGCTCTGAAAGCTGCTGAAGGAGAGCCCTCGACTCCTGAAGATGAAATGTTCAGTATCCTAGCAAGGAGATTCAAAAAGTGGGTCAAGACAAAAGACTCGAGAAGAAGAGAGAGGAGATCAAAGCCCAGATATGATAAGACTCCAAAGAAGAAGGTGACTTGCTTCTCCTGCAACAAGCCAGAACACATAGCTCCTGATTGCCCACAGGAACAAAGGGACCGGAGCAGCAACAAAGATGAGCAGAAGAATTCTTTCAGGAGGAAAGACAAGAAGAAAGTCAAAGGTTTCATTGCTGAAACCTGGAGTGACTCTGAAGCAGAGTCAAGCTCCTCTTCATCAGAGAGTGATGAAGAAAAAGATGCTGAAGCAGTCTGCATGAGGGCATTGGGAATATCTTCAGATCATGAAGAAGAACGGATATCTTTGTTTGATGATTTTGATTTCAATTCTGATGATTTAAAAAAAAAACTTTAATGAATTTTGCAATGATTTCCTCAATATACAAAAAGAATTAGAAACAAATATGGAAGAATTAGAAAATTTTAAGAAAGATGAATTATATTCACTAAATAATGATCTGAGAAATGAAATTTAGGAAAAAGAAATAGAATTGATAGATATAAGAAATGAAAATCTAAAATTGAAAGAAGAGCTAACAAAGGCTAAAGCCTTTGAGGACTCTCTCAATGGGAGGAGTCAAAAGCTCAAAGATATTACACAAAATCTCTCCATGAGATTTAAACACCTAGGTCTAGGAGCAGACCATTGCACTAGAACTGAAGTCACTAGTAGACTAGCCTGGAAAAATCTAGTTAGATTTATTAGACCTAGTGTATATCAATCAAGTAAGAAGAGTGCAGTATTTAAGGATCAAAATAGCAATAATCCAAATAAAATAACTGTGCCCTTTTAAGTGCCTAACAAAGTAATTCTAAACAAAAAAAGAAACCTCTAGACAAGAGTAATGCAGAGAAATTGAACAACAATAATCAAAAGGCTAAAGCCAAAAATAGAATACTAAAGCACTCTGCTGATTTATTATATGTAGATATATTTAATACACCTTTCAAGTACCAACATAATAAATCAAGGCTTGATAAACACATTCTCTTTCATCCTAAAGGATATCATGAAAGACCCTTCTACTCTTTCATAGAACCTTATAATGGTAAGAAACAAAGGGCTCAAGGTAACCTGGGTTCCTTCTAATGTTTAAGCTATTTGTGCAAGAGTAAGTAGGATCCCTCCTAGGAGATAATGGAAGGGGAAGGAAGAACAATGATCTAATCAGGACTCAAATCCAACAAGGGAGTGATTTCTACTTTAAATCTTCATATTATCTTCTTTAGTTTATGAAAATAATAGTATAAATACTATTTTAAATAAAAATAATTACTGGGAAAAACAACAAGAACTTTCTAAGAAAATAGAACTATTCATTCAGAGTTGCGTCGAATAAAATTTGATGTACCGTTGAATTCTACTTGACGGCTGCTCCGAAAGCAATATGCAACTACTAATTCAGAGTTGCGTCGAATAGAATTCGATGTACCGTCTAATTCTATTCTACGCTAGCTTCGAGAGCCGCCTAAATCAGATAATTGGAATAGCATTCGACGCAACGTTGATTTCATGTCGACGGATACGTCAAATTAATAGTTGTTTGTCAAATCCGAAGATGCGTTGAGTTCTAATCGACGAAACATCGACATGACAAGCACATGCAGTTTCACTGCTAGAAGTTGTCTCGACATATTTTGGTGCGCTGTCTATTAATCCTTGTCGACAGTGCTTCGAATAAAACCCTAAGGTGTGACGAATCATCTTCGTTTAAGCACCATTGGCGTCGAATCCATTACGCTTTTGAATTCTATCATTACTGCTGTAACACCCCAGGTTTTGCTGAGCGCTGAGGCTGGAATGCCTAAGGCTAGTACATGCTTTTCTGTACCTGGGAGCTAGTGTCGATGCTAGGTGCTAGCGCAGGCATTAGCTGCCTCATCGGGTGGCCTAATGGTTTCGACGGTTGCGTCGATACAGATTCGTCGAGAGGATAGCACTGGCGGTAGCGCTGGCGCTAGGTTTTGTCGAGTGGTGTAGTTCGTCGAAATGTCGAGATGGATTCGTTGAGTGGGTTTTCGTCGAGTGGCTAGCGCAGGCGGTAGCGTTATCACCAACGCTAGCTTACGGAACCAGATCCATAAGTAGCGATTTCTGGTCATCCGATCTCCTTAGATCTTGATCCAAAGGCTCAGATAAGTGCGCCCTAAGGTCCTAAATAGGTTAGAGGAGGTCTATGCTCATTCCATTAAGCCTTTTGGTGCTTTTGGAGGCTAAGGAAATGAGGAAGATTTGGAGGAAGAAGAAGGCTAGATCCGCCATTGTTGGGACACCAGAGCTCCGTTCGCCGATCCGAAACCAGATCCGTGGAGAGGACTCGAAGGCGCTCATTTCTATATGTGCCTTTCAACCGATCCATTGCGAGAAAGAGAACTCTTAGGGTAATGACATCTCTCCTCCAAGTTTTAGGAGGCGTGCATGACATCTCTTTCATTGCCTTTCTCTTTTCTAAAATGTATAACACCAGATCTCTCAAATGAGGGGTTTGGGTTTCCTTGGTTCAAGAAGAACCATCGGGTTGATTGAGTCCATCCCCGACAAGATCTTGCATTAGAGATCTGCTCCGTTAGCAGATTATGCATTGTGGGTGAAGCCGAAATCATGATCGGTTGTCTGATTCAGTGATGTTGCTTAACGTGCATTTTAGGGGTTTTTTGCTAGAAATCCGATGACGACAAAAATGTCGTATGTGTTGTCCTTATGTTTTGTGTGAGAATGAACGGTGGATCGAAAAGGGTAATTTTGTGCATGGTGAATGGCTTGTGATGCCGCTTGTATGTGAAGGTGTGGCTTTGTCTTTGTGGTCGGCTGGCTAGCCCGTGAATACTTGGATTCATGTGTGGAGAGTGTCCCAACAAGACAAGTCCCCTTTCGTGATAACTGACAAGAACATCTATGCTGATGGACAAGCCCGATGGCATTGTGGGCCATGTGGGGGTGGGGTCTCGGAGAGAGTTCTTAGCATCGATTGTTTGGTTTGGTGATGGTGGTGAGAACAAGTATGTTAATGCGCCCGTTGACATTGTGAGCCATGTAAGGGGTGAGGTCTCAGTGGAGTTCTTGGCCTTGGGCTTGCATGCCCTATGGAAATGTTGAGTACCCTTTGAATGTTGTGAAATAATGATGTGTGTTGTTATGTTAGAAGCATACACATCATAGGGTGCCTTGGGTGAAACCCAGGTTTGCATACATGTTGCATTGTTAGGCCCCTTACTTTAATTGATCAACATAGAAACATGGATGATGCTTGTGACACTCATACATGTGGTTTTATGTTATTATTGTTTATTACATTTGCATACGAAGTGCTGACTTGCAGGGTGATGTAGTTCCTCGGGGTCTGCTAGGATGGCCGGGAGGAGGGGTATTGTTACACTGTTGTTGGTCAGCTAAAGTTGACCCTCGTTATACCGCTCTTCGTGTAATGGATGCAGGGCAAGGATCGCAGGTTGGACCCAGCTCGTCAGCCAAAAAGGCCTAAGCCTCATGAAGTGTACCTCCTCCTGTTCTCATGTCTGATCTTGTTGTCTTTATTTTGTTCCGGCTTGCATGTCGAGGTAGCATAGGAAGGCTATTGTCTTTTGGATATTATATGTGTTGTGGTTGATGACTTGAGCATGAGTTTTGGAAGGCCTTAAGGGCGTGGCATTCTTATGTAGATGTGGACAACTTCTGTGTCTTTTAATGTTTCCGTTGTGTTTGTTCTGAGTTTTGAGTTGGGTAGTTTCTATATCACTTTTTAATACTAAAGTTATGGCGATTATATGTTGCGGGGTCCCAGTCGGACCTATATTATATAGTCATTGCAGGGGAGGTGTTACAATTTGGTATCGGTGAGAGGTTTGTGTTCTTGTTGAGTTTTAGCATAATCGGGTCGCTTAAAGAGGTTGTCCACATAGGAGTACATTATTGGACCATGAGTGTCCTTGTGATCGAGTCTTGCGAATAAAGTCTAATTTGTTGTTTCCTTGCTTTTGCTAGGATGGTGGCGACGAAGCGGGGACGTCGAGGCGACAGGAGGAGCCTTCGACAAGCAGTGCTACTGTCCCAGCCCTTATGAATATGGGTGTGTCCCCGACAAACTTCTGTCGTATGCTAGCAGAGGCGATGGTGGCGGCTCAAGCTGCGGCAATGCCACAAATTGCGACGCCTATTGTGCAGGATGCGACTCCTGTGACCCCAGTTACTGTGACACCGGAGGTGGGAGTAAGAAAAGTAGAGCCTTTAGCTGAGAGAGCGGCGGGGCAAGGAGATCGTCATATTAAGTACTTTCTGAGTTTCCATCCTCCGACATTCAAAGGAGTTGGCACTCCGACGGATGTCGAGGATTGGTTGGCAAGGATTTAGGAATTCCTGATAGCGGTAGATACTCCGGAGGACAAGCGGTCCCAGTTTGCGATGTTTATGCTAGAAGGCGACGCCAAGCTATGGTAGGTGAATCACAACGGTCGTCTTTTCCCTGGACGTGCCCCGTCCATGGAAGAGTTCGGGAATGCTTTCCTGGAGCGCTATATCCCCTCTTCGACGAGGTTAGTACTTCAAAGGCAGTTCTTGCACTTGGTGCAGCGTGAGAAGTTAGTTGATGAGTATCTACAGGAGTTTACCCAGTTGGGTCGTTATGCGGGGATGACCATGGTAGATGATGAGGAGAGGGATAATCTCTTCTATCAAGGCCTGAGAGAAAATCTAAGGCAACCTCCAATAGCCTTGAAGAATGTGGGATTCAACGAGCTAGTCAAAGTTGCTCGAACGTTGGAAACCGATATGGAGCAAACCCAGCATCGTAAGGGCTTTGGGCTAAGCAAGGGGAAGGTAAACCTTCTCAGTCTCAAGGGAAGTCTGAGGGGAGTCAATGGAAGAGAAAGCCCCGTCCTTTTAGGACTGGTGAGAGAAGCGGTGTGTCTTCTAGAGAGTACCATTCCAGGGGACCCATGACGTGCTATAGGTGTGGAAAGGTGGGCCACATAGCTCGGAACTGTACCGAGGGAGGGGCTGAGCTAGAGCAGAGGCAAGAGCAGTTAGTGCATTCCGGTCCTAGTGCTGGGGAGAAAGGGAAAGTGGCGGTGTCCAGTGCTTCTCGGCTCCCTCCTGTGCAGCCTCAAGCATACAACCTTGAGCAACAAGAAGTGATTCGTCAACCCGATGTGGTGACAGGTATGTAAAGTTTAGATCATTCGTTCGATAGCTTAAAATTGTTTGCGACCTTCATATTTATTCTATGCGTGTTAGGCTTCGTGCTAGTTTTTGGCTATCCCTCCAGAGTGTTGTTCGACACAGGAGCATCAGACTCTTTTCTCACAGAAAGTTTTATCCGGAGAATCAGTGTTGAGACTGTTGAGGCAGAGGTGGAGCTTAGCGTGTGCCGAATGGGACTTTCATGACCACTGGAAGGAAAGGGCGCATTGTTTTGAGAATTGGCGAGTGTGACTTCGAGTTGGTAGCAACAATTCTACCACTAGCCGAATTTGATATTATCCTGGGGATGGACTGGCTTGCAGAGCAACGAGCTAGTATTGACTGCCTGTTGAAGGTGGTGACCCTAAGGAGTGAAGGTAGAGCAGAGGTCAAGTTCGAGGGCCTAGGTGGAGTGGCTTGCTCCCTGATTTCCGATGTGCAATTGATGCGAGCGGTGAATCAAGGAGGTGAGGCATTTTTATCTTTGTTGGCAATCACTCCTACCTACACTCCACAAAGTAGGCAATCAGAGAAATTCCAGTGGTGGAAGAATTCTTGGATGTGTTGCCCGAGGAACTTCCAGGAGCACCTCCTCAACGTGAAATTGATTTCTCAATAGATTTGGTGTCGGGTGTGAGGCCGGTGTCGCGTCCTCCATTTAGGAAGGCACTGAAGGAACTGGTCGAGCTAAGGGTACAATTTTAAGAGTTGCTAGAGCAAGGGTATATTAGGCCCAGCTCTTCATCGTGGAGTGCACCGATGTTATTTGTAAAGAAAAAGTATGGTAGTATGCAGTTGTGCATATACTACCGTGAGTTGAATAAGTTGACCATCAAGAATAAGTATCCGATTCCACGAATCGATGATTTGTTCAATCAGCTGATGGGGTCAACGGTCTACTCCAAATTGGATTTGAAGTCGGGTTACTATCAGTTGAGGATTCGAGAAGAGGATGTTCCCAAGACGACGTTTGGGATGAGATATGGTCATTTTGAGTTCTCGGTGATGCCGTTCGGTTTGACGAACGCGCCATCAGTGTTTATGGATTTGTTGAATAGAGTCTTTTGGCAATATCTAGATTCATTCGTTGTGGTGTTCATCGATGAAATCTTAGTGTATTCGAAGTCGAAGGCGGAGCATGAGTCTCATTTAAGATTAGTGTTGCAGACTCTGAGGGAGAACCAACTTTATGTTAAGTTCTCAAAGTGCGAGTTCTGGATCGGGAAGGTGGCATTTCTGGGTCACGTGATCAGTGGAGATGGGGTGGCAGTGGATCCAGCGAGGATTGAAGACATTAGAGATTGGCATGTACTGAGAACCGTGGCAGAAGTCTGGATTTTCCTTGGACTACCCAATTATTACAGAAGGTTCGTTGAGAACTTTTTGCGGATGGCTTTGCCCCTCACCTCTCTTACCCGAAAGGACCAGAAGTTTGTGTGGACGCCGGAGTGTGCCCGTGCGTTTGAGAACTTGAAGGAAAGATTGATGTCTGCTCCAATCCTAAGTCTTCCTAGTGGGACTGAAGGATTTCAGATTTTCAGCGACGCGTCAGGTTGCGGTTTGGGTTGCGTGTTGGTGCAACATGGAAGCGTGATATCTTATGGGTCGAGGCAACTAAAGCCTCACGAGATAAATTACCCCGTCCACGACTTGGAGTTGGCGGCGATGATTTTCGCGTTAAAGTTGTGGCGGCACTACGTGTATGTTGCGAAGGTGGAAATCTTCACGGGCCACAAAAGCCTGAGGTATCTTCTAGATCAGAAAGATCTCAATATGAGGCATCGTAGGTGGGTCAAGTTCCTTGGGGACTATGACATAGCGATTCAGTATAAGCCAGGTAAGGCCAATGTTGTAGCTGACACCTAGAGTAGAAAGTATTCCGGGCAAGGAAATTGGATTGAAGCGCGGAACGAGCGTTTGGTGTGAGAGTTTGAGTCTCTTGACATTTCGTGTATGGCTCGGGGTGAGTCCAGCGTAGCTCAGTTGAAATGGATTGAGATGCAGTGTGATTTAGCGGATCAAATCTGAGAGGAGACCAGCACAGACGAAGAGTGTCAGTGGTTAGTGTTGGAAGCTCAGCAGAGCGAAGGCAGTGCTTTGTAGATGGTCGGTGGACTTTTAAAGAGAAACGAAAGGGTGTGTGTCCCTCGCTTTGGCAAACACCGTGAGGAGTTGATGTTTGAGGCTCACTTCACGAAGTACTCCATTCATCCAGGAAGTACAAAGATGTAACGGCCCAAACTGTGACTTGATACAAATGGATAAGAAAACTCCATTTAAATAATCAGTGTCGACATTGTGTCATCGCAATGATTTGTATGTTGTGACGAAGCTCTCGTTTTAAAATTGTAATTGTGAATTTACCATCGCCGGCGGCAATGGAGGATTAAAGGATATGATTAAGCGCACTGGAGTGCATATAATGAAATTGGGGTACTAATGGCTAAGTTGACTTGGGGTGCAAATAGAGGCTTTATGATAACTATGGTGTGCTTATAACTATTATGAGGTGGCTGTTAAATGAGGCGGTGGCTGGAAAGATAAGAGCGGCTCGTAACTTTACTAATAAAATGTAATAAAAATTGTCCCCTATGATGAAAAGTAAATCAGTGTCAACTCGGGTTCCCTTGAAGTTGAGTATGAGTTTTTATTGACATTTTGCAGCATTCAAGATTTTAGCAAAATATGAGTTTTTCATATATTGGCAAACAATATGTTGGCAAATTGTATAATTTGTTATGCTAGACCGGTTGGCTATTAATTACTAATATTATATGAAGAAGTAACTATTAAATGGTGCACCTTGGTGTGCTGATTGATAGGGGAGCTTAATGAAGTTGGTGTGCGTATAGGCATTTAAGTAAGGCGGTGGCTTTATTAAAGCCGAAATGCTCCCCTCTTCTAAGTGATTTGTCGTTGTCGACCTTCTCTTGTCCCCTCATCCAAATTGCGGCTAGGGATGTTGGAGCCGACCTTCTTCTTCATGATTTCTTCTATTCTTCCCCCTCTTAGATCTTGAAAAATGCATGGGATCCCTGAACTGCTGTTGGGATCAAAGATTAGCAAGCTGTAGCTTGGTCGCGAGTTCATTTGGGTTCGTGTATTCGTCCTGAATCGGTGCCCAGTTGTCTTACCTGTTCGGTGAGCCCTCCTTCTGCTTTCTCTGATGTTTAAGAGCTGATTTCTAAGATGCTTATGGCTTTATAGATTTTTGATTTGGGCTAATAGGGGGAATATAGCTGATTTGGGGCTGTCTGGGTACAGCTCTTATATTCAAATGTTTAATTGAGGATGAGGGGAATCACTTATGGCTGTCGTGGCTTTCATGTCTAATATTTTCTCAAGCTCAAGTTGTTATCAGGAATCATTAAGGGCTGAAATAGGTTCTTTAGCAGTAGCCGGCTGTTACTGTTTCTCTTTTTCATTTTCTTTCACTGTTTATGGGAGAAAAATATGTCTAGCTGCTCCTATACTTCTTCTCAATTTGATTTTATGCTTCTGGGCCTACTTGTACATGCTTTGATTTGGGGTAATAGGGGGATTTTCATGAACTGTGAGCTAATGAAGCTCCATCCCTCTTTGTGTTAGCCGACTGTTGAACTATTGGTTAAGTGGCCTTTTGGTAATTTCTGTTTCTCTTTTTCTTACATTTATATTGGGGAAAAGAAGTAAACAGTATGAGTTATACATGATTTAATTTCTCTTTATGATGTTCAGTAGAGATCTAAAAGAGTTTGGTTAGAACTTTCGTGTTATGTCATTATGACTATTTAAAGCAAATGGTTTGGTGAGTAGCTTCCAAGTGATGTCATTATATAATCAATGTTGTAACTATAGCGAGGTGCAACCCCGATATAAATGACCCTATATCATACAATTCCTATACCGATATCGTGATGGATGGCACCTCAAAATAGACATGGCAACGCTATAACTTGCTATAATGGAAAAGAACGACTGATGGTGAGAGCTACCTGTTTCATTTATGCTTTCTGGCTTTACTTACTTTTTACATGCGCACTCTTTTTATACGGAATGTTGCATGCATAGTTGCTATCACTGATATTTAATATCGCTTTAATGTATGGCCCCTTAAAGGCAAACAGGCGAATGATATTTCTGAGGGGATTATAAAAATGAATAACTCACTTTATGTAAACGTGTCAACACGAGGTTATATTACGGGCGAATTGAAGTGCATGCACATGAATGAAATGAATATGATGAATTGCCAAACCAGTCGAGCCGAAAGGCATAAACGCGGGTTGTCCGTACTAGGTTTGGAAAATGATGACCCTTCGGGGTAAAGGACCCTTCGGGGTAAAGGACCCTTCGGGGTATATGTAAAATGGAAAAAGGATTCAATCGCCCCTAATATATCCTAAGAAATGAAATATTCATAGAAATACAGATACACTGATATGATAAATTGATATCCTGATATAGATATACTGATATACTGATATGTGGCTATCATGATATACTGATACATGAAATTATTGCATACACTGATATACTGTTGCACTGATATACTGATATATGGCTATCATGATATACTGATACACTGTTTTAAAGTTACATGATATGATTATGATCCTATACTGCACATACTGTTTTATTGGTACTAACATGTTTCTACAGTTACATATTAAGTTTACTACTGAGACAGACAACTGGTTAGTATGAAAAACATGTTTTTAAAATGCGTGAGTTTTACCTTACTTAATTACAGCAATGAAAGAGGTTTATCCTCACTTAGTCATATTCGTATGACTAAGCCCGTCGTCAAATTTTGTAGGTAACAGACGTGACTTTGGATACGCAAAAGCAAAAAGAACTGATATGGTAGAACAGAAAAATATTCAACAAATAATACGAGGTACGAAAGTATATTTCTTATTATGTGTTTAATTCTGTATTTACTAGCCGCACTTCAACCTGGGACACATGTATGAACATAGTTTAGATGCAAATGTATGTGGGGTCCAAATGGGGGCCTCACAATTTGGTATCAGAGCCAGGTTTCAACGAAGTTCGGATGTAGTGATTATGGAATATATGCACATGATATGTAGGTGATAAGATCGTTCATAGAAATCTAGAATTTGAGAAATTGTTTTTAAAGCAAAGTACATTTAAGAGTTTTGAAATGTTTACATTATTGTTTGCGATAGATAAACGAATATGATAAGTATAAAGGAGTTCAAAGATAAATGTATGTAGAATGGGAAGAAAGATTAAACATATCTAATAGCGTTGTATCTTTTATAATGCGAAGACGGAGGTATGTAAAATGGTTGAACACATAACAAAAGGTGTACAAGGAGCAAATGTTTAATTTGCCATGAGGACCTTGCTAAACACCCATAGAAAAGATAAATAAAGCGGAGAAAAGAAGCAATAGTGATTAAAATGAATATGCATTATAAGTCTACCTTCTTCATGTATGGTATGGTATGGTATGCATACACAAATTGGAAACGTGTCCTATAGTTAATATGTCATGACTTCAATAAATATGAAAAGAAGTGATACTACGGAAAGATGTATGTGAACAAATTCTTTATACATGATATTGTATTCCAGCAAGGATGAAGTGAATATCATAAAATCACGACTAACATAAGATATATCAAATGTATTTTCTTGACATAAAGTAGTGAATATTGATTGGGTCAACCCATCAAAAATCAGTTTATGGTGCTATTAAATAAGTTTTGAATAACTAACATCTGAAACAATGTCGAGATTTATTGTATTTATCATTAATTTAAAGAAAATAGTAAGGATGATAGTAGAGATGGAAAACCTCATAGCAAAGGTACATGAAGAATAGTAGAGATGGAAAACCTTTCCATTTTAATAAAAATGAAAATAGTCTATTGCATTATAGCTAATGAAGAGTGCACAGATAAAAAGTTCTTACCGTCCTATAAGACACGATTGTTTCCAATGCAATACTTTTTAAGGTAATAAGTTAGAAAGGCCATATGAAGTTGGGTTAAGGATCACGAAATACTTACTACTGAGAGTAAACGGCGAATGTTATGATGGGTAAGTCACATTGCCGGAAATGATTAAGCAAAGTAAGGGCTGTAATGATTTGTAATTTCACTTTCACTCGAGATAATATCTCTTGGATTTCGGCCGAATCTTTGATACGTTATATGGATGTGAAAGAGGTGTTACAAAATTAAGGTTAGAAAGATGAAAAGAAACAAGAAATCGGTTTCCCAACACATTCCATCATGAGAGTTAGTAATGGAATAAATGTTAACCTATATTGTCATTCAGTATCAAAGATAACATAAAGATCCGACATGACCGGTTGCGTCATAAAGACCACTAGCAAATGCTTGAGATCACCATCTTCTCCAAGAAATATTTCTTACTTGTGTAAAAGAAAGTAGTATTTTCACAAATCAAATTTAGACGAATATGAAAAACATGGAGTAGTTGAAAGAGGAAGGTGCTTATCAATGAAAGAAAGATCACATGTAAAGGAAATAAATGTGTTTAGATGACTAGGATAAACATGTAAGGAACGGTGTATAAATGAACGGGCTCTAATTTTTGATAAGAGACAAATTGTATTTTCCATGGAGACACTGCTAAACATTCATAGAATACTTATAACCAAAATGATATGTACTGTAAAATGAAGCAATGGTGAATGAAACGAAAGACAATGTAAATATGGACCAAAGTTTTGAAACAACGTGTTACACGCATAAGTAAAAAGAAAATGAAATAAAGTTACAAGATAAATTGTATACCAAGCCTGTCGTTACAATACTATGTAATTGTTTCAAGAAATGTGAAAATAAGTGATAACGTAAACTGAGGAAGGGATAAAGAATAAACGTTAAAAAGGAATTTGCAAATGAAAACAACGGGAATATGAAAATGTGAAGCTACAGGAAAAGAAAGTCCACTGACATTCGACATATTGTAGGTCGTATTGGAAAGGGCCAATAGGATAATGAGATACGAATCTAAATCAACAATTTAGGTATTGGACAAAGAAGAGTGCTATGACAAATGACATGGGAAGTAAATGAAACTCCTAACTGCAAAATGAAAATATGGTAATCAAAGCAAGTAAAGAAGGTGAGGTAAAAAGTTCAATTGAGTACACTAATATATAATGTTATATTGAAGGAAAGTTTAAAATGTAAGGGACGAGAAATGATGAGTGATGACATGTGCGTAGGTAAAATGAGAACATAAGAGAGCGCAACGTACATATCATGTCATGGTTTATGAATAGTTATAAAGAATAAGGTAAATTGTCCATATTCCATTAACGTGAAAAGTAAGATATCATTTGATACATGGATAAAGATAAAATTCCAACCGGTGGACGAAGAAAGATATATGATAGTGTTTCACGACAAGGTTTTATTGAATAATGTACATGCTGCATATAATGCTAATTTTCTATTATTGTTCATGGTAATGGTTTATCAATCGCTTTAGTTTTAAGAGTTCGGAACACGGGAGAGCAAGTGAAGATTTGAATGCATGGGAAAGTAAATAATGTCATATTTGAGAATTAATATCGTGTCCTATTTTCGAGGACAAAAAGTTCTATAAGAGGGGAAGAATTTGTAACGGCCCAAACTGTGACTTGATACAAATGGATAAGAAAACTCCATTTAAATAATCAGTGTCGACATTGTGTCATCGCAATGATTTGTATGTTGTGACGAAGCTCTCGTTTTAAAATTGTAATTGTGAATTTACCATCGCCGGCGGCAATGGAGGATTAAAGGATATGATTAAGCGCACTGGAGTGCATATAATGAAATTGGGGTACTAATGGCTAATTTGACTTGGGGTGCAAATAGAGGCTTTATGATAACTATGGTGTGCTTATAACTATTATGAGGTGGCTGTTAAATGAGGCGGTGGCTGGAAAGATAAGAGCGGCTCGTAAATTTACTAATAAAATGTAATAAAAATTGTCCCCTATGATGAAAAGTAAACCAGTGTCAAATCGGGTTCCCTTGAAGTTGAGTATGAGTTTTTATTGACATTTTGCAGCATTCGAGATTTTAGCAAAATATGAGTTTTTCATATATTGGCAAACAATATGTTGGCAAATTGTATAATTTGTTATGCTAGACCGGTTGACTATTAATTACTAATATTATATGAAGAAGTAACTATTAAATGGTGCACCTTGGTGTGCTGATTGATAGGGGAGCTTAATGAAGTTGGTGTGCGTATAGGCATTTAAGTAAGGCGGTGGCTTTATTAAAGCCGAAATGCCCCCCTCTTCTAAGTGATTTGTCGCTGCCGACCTTCCCTTGTCCCCTCATCCAAATTGCGGCTAGGGCTGTTGGAGCCGACCTTCTTCTTCGTGATTTCTTCTCTTCTTCCCCTTCTTAGATCTTGAAAAATGCATGGGATCCCTGAACTGCTGTTGGGATCAAAGATTAGCAAGCTGTAGCTTGGTCGGGAGTTCATTTGGGTTCGTGTATTCGTCCTGAATCGGTGCCCAGTTGTCTTACCTGTTCGATGAGCCCTCCTTCTCCTTTCTCTGATATTTAAGAGTTGATTTCTAAGATGCTTATGGCTTTATAGATTTTTGATTTGGGCTAATAGGGGGAATATAGCTGATTTGGGGCTGTCTGGGTACTGCTCTTATATTCAAATGTTTAATTGAGGATGAGGGGAATCACTTATGGCTGTCGTGGCTTTCATGTTTAGTATTTTCTCAAGCTCAAGTTGTTATCAGGAATCATTAAGGGCTGAAATAGGTTCTTTAGCAGTAACCGGCTGTTATTGTTTCTCTTTTTCATTTTCTTTCATTGTTTATGGGAGAAAAATCTGTCTAGCTGCTACTATACTTCTTCTCAATTTGATTTTATGCTTCTGGGCCTACTTGTACATTCTTTGATTTGGGGTAATAGGGGGATTTTCATGAACTGTGAGCTAATGAAGCTCCATCCCTCTTTGTGTTAGCTGACTGTTGAACTATTGGTTAAATGGCCTTTTGGTAATTTCTGTTTCTCTTTTTCTTACATTTATATTGGGGAAAAGAAGTAAACAGTATGAGTTATACATGATTTAATTTCTCTTTATGATGTTCAGTAGAGAGCTAAAAGAGTTTGGTTAGAACTTTCGTGTTATGTCATTATGACTATTTAAAGCAAATGGTTTGGTGAGTAGCTTCCAAGTGATGTCATTATATAATCAATGTTGTAACTATAGCGAGGTGCAACCCCGATATAAATGACCCTATATCATACGATTCTTATTCCGATATCTTGATGGATGGCAGCTCAAAATAGACACGACAACGCTATAACTTGCTATAATGGAAAAGAACGACTGATGGTGAGAGCTACCTGTTTCATTTATGCTTTCTGGCTTTACTTTCTTTTTACATGCGTACTCTTTTTATACGGAATGTTACATGCATAGTTGTTATCACTGATATTTAATATCGCTTTAATGTATGGCTACTTAAAGGCAAACAGGCGAATGATATTTCTGAGGGGATTATAAAAATGAATAACTCACTTTATGTAAACGTGTCAACACGAGGTTATATTACGGGCGAATTGAAGTGCATGCACATGAATGAAATGAATATGATGAATTGCCAAACCAGTCGAGCCGAAAGGCATAAACGCGGGTTGTCCGTACTGGGTTTGGAAAATGATGACCCTTCGGGGTAAAGGACCCTTCGGGGTATATGTAAAAAGGAAAAAGGATTCAATCGCCCCTAATATATCCTAAGAAATGAAATATTCATAGAAATACAGATACACTGATATGATAAATTGATATCCTGATATAGATATACTGATATACTGATATATGGCTATCATGATATACTGATACATGAAATTATTGCATACACTGATATACTGTTGCACTGATATACTGATATATGGCTATCATGATATACGGATACACTGTTTTAAAGTTACATGATATGATTATGATCCTATACTGCACATACTGTTTTATTGGTACTAACATGTTTCTACAGTTACATACTAAGTTTACTACTGAGACAGACAACTGGTTAGTATGAAAAACATGTTTTTAAAATGCGTGAGTTTTACCTTACTTAATTACAGCAATGAAAGAGGTTTATCCTCACTTAGTCATATTCGTATGACTAAGCCCGTCGTCAAATTTTGTAGGTAACGGACGTGACTTTGGATACGCAAAAGCAAAAAGAACTGATATGGTAGAACAAAAAAATATTCAACAAATAATACGAGGTACGAAAGTATGTTCATCTAAACTATGTGAGGCCCCCATTTGGACCCCACATACATTTGCATCTAAACTATGTTCATACATGTGTCCCAGGTTGAAGTGCGGCTGGTAAATACAGAATAAAACACATAATAAGAAATATACTTTCGTACCTCGTATTATTTGTTGAATATTTTTCTGTTCTACCATATCAGTTCTTTTTGCTTTTGCGTATCCAAAGTCACGTCCGTTACCTACAAAATTTGACGACGGGCTTAGTCATACGAATATGACTAAGTGAGGATAAACCTCTTTCATTGCTGTAATTAAGTAAGGTAAAACTCACGCATTTTAAAAACATGTTTTTCATAGAAAAAGAAAGTCCACTGACATTCGACATATTGTAGGTCGTATTGGAAAGGGCCAATAGGATAATGAGATACGAATCTAAATCAACAATTTAGGTATTGGACAAAGAAGAGTGCTATGACAAATGACATGGGAAGTAAATGAAACTCCTAACTACAAAATGAAAATATGGTAATCAAAGCAAGTAAAGAAGGTGAGGTAAAAAGTTCAATTGAGTACACTAATATATAATGTTATAGATTTGAAGAAATCCTTTTGGTGGTCTGGGATTAAGCGGGACGTAGCTGTGTACATAAGTCGATGCCAAACTTGTGCTTTGGTGAAGGCCGAGTGCCAAAGGCCGGGCGGGTTTTTGAAACCTATTCCTATCCCCGAGTGGAAATTTGACGACATCTCCATGGATTTTGTGCATGGTTTGCCTCGGTCGCAGCAAGGTAACGATGCGATTTGGGTGATTGTGGATCGCCTGACCAAGGTGGTCCACTTCATTCCAAATCGGAAGGACGATAGCGTGGAAAAGCTCGTAGAGCTGTATATTTAAAATATTGTACAATTGCACGGAATTCCAAAGAGCATTGTTGGTGATCGCGATGGGCGGTTCACGTCCAAGGACTGGGGGTTAGTGCAGAAAAGTCTGGGCACAAAGTTGAAATTTAGTACCGCGTTTCATCCGCAGACCGATGGTTAAATGGAGAGAACAAATCGTACGTTGGAGGACATGTTAAGGATGTGTTCCCTCGATTTTGGTAAGGGTTGGGAAGACCACCTTTTCATGGTAGAGTTTGCTTATAACAATAGTTTATAGGCGAGTATCAAGATGGCGCCATACGAGTCTTTGTATGGAAGGCAGTGTCGAACGTCGATGTCTTGGATAGAGGCGGCAGACACTCAGCTTTTAGGGAAGGAAGTAGTGGCAGACGCTTGTGAGTTGGTGCGAACAATCCAGGAGCGCATAAAGATTGCTCAGGATCCGCATGCAAAATATTTTAATGCGCGTCACAGAAATGTGGAGTTTGTTGTGGGCGACATGGTCTACTTGAAGATCAAGCCGTTCAAAGGCATTTTGTGAATTCGGCGACTCAAGAAGTTGAGTCCGAGGTATTTGGGTCTGTTTGAGGTTACAGAGTGCATAGGCGAAGCGGCCTATCGGTTAGCGTTGTCTGCCGAGCTAAGTGGATTACATGATGTTTTCCATGTTTCGGTGCTGAGGAAAGCGTTTGTGGAGCCGGAAGATGTGGTCGGGTCTTCGACGGTTCTCATAGGCGAAGATCTGAGGACGATAGTTCGTCCGATTTGCGTGGAGGATTCTGAAGTCCGACGGTTGCGGAATAAAGAGGTCAAGCTAGTGAAGGTGTGTTGGAATAATTGCGTACGAGACGAGTTCACGTGGGAGCGCGAGCAAACAATGAAGGATGACTTTCTGGAAATGTTTATTTCAGGTATGTTTTCTTTAACGTCTTAAATTTCGAGGATGAAATTCTTTTAGGGGGGGGGGGGGGGGCAGAGTTATAACACCCATGTTTCGCTGAGCGCGGAGGCTGGAATGCCTAAGGCTAGTACATGCTTTTCTGTACCTGGGAGCTAGCGTCGGAGCTAGGTGCTAGCGCAGGTGTTAGCTGCTCCGTTGAATGGCCTAGTGGTTTCAATGGTTGCGTCGTGTTGGATTCGTCGAGACGGCTTCGTCGAAGGGAGTTCGTCGAGAGGCTAGCGCGGGCGGTAGCGCTAGCGCTGGCGCTAGGTTTCGTCGAGTGGTGCAGTTCGTCGGGATGTCGATACGGCTTCGTCAAGTGGCTAGCGCAGGCGGTAGCGCTAGCGCCGATGCTAGCTTATGGAACCAGATCTGTAAGTAGCAATTTCTGGTCGTCCAATCTCCTTAGAACTTGATCCAAAGGCTCAGATAAGTGTGCCCTAAGGTCCTAAATAGGGCAAAGGAGGTCTATCACTACAACAAATTACACTTTTAGTAAAGACTAAAAACGTTACAAAAGGTAACTAATATCGTTACACAAAGTTTTTGTAACGAAATTTACTTTATGTGACGACAGTTACCTAAGGCTCGACGCTAGAAGTTCTTGTAACGAATTTTTGTTTGTCGTTACAAATAATTTATTTGTGACAAACATTACTTCCTCACAATAAGATGAGTTATTGTAAAGAATATTTCGTTACAGATGTTTGACTTCTTCCCCACTAAAGAAATTATATTTATATATCAAATATATGAATATTTCGTTACAAATGTTTGATTTCTTCCTCACTAAAAAATTATATTTATATATCAAATATATTAAAATTAATTTATCATTACAAATAATTATAATAATCATTACTTCGTTATAATATGTTGTTGTAACATATCAATAATTATTTCGTTACAATTGTTATATACTTTCGTAACTAACAAAAATCATTTATATGAACATGAATTTATTCACAAATAAAAATATTACATAGAGTAAGATTACATAACAACAATAATGAATCTTCCGACACAAAATTACATAACATATTTTAAATAAGATATCAACTTTGACACATTCGGACTAATGAATCTTCCGTCACTTTCTGACTAATGAATCTTCTGTCACTTTTCGATTAATGAATCTTACATCATTTTTTGACTAATGAATCTTCTGTCACTTTTCGACCAATGCTCCAAGACCCTACAAGTAAAAGAGAGCAATTGTTAATATTTAAAAAATATGAGAGCAGAAACATTCATACACACTCACATCCATACATACACAATCCATACACACACCATAAAAAAACATACATTAAAAAAATGCACACACACCATCTATACACAAGCATCCACACACACACACACAAACACACGCCATCCAACTGTTTACAAAAGCACACATACATCAAAGCTGTCAGTTTCCTCTTCCAAAATTTTGGCTTATTTATTTATTCTTTCCTAGGCCTGATCTTTATCACCGCTGCAAAATGTTTCATTAACCATTAGTACATATACTAAAGAAAAAGACACTAGAAACTATAAAATAAATAGTAGAAAAAGATCAAGTTGCATTTTTTGAAGTAAAATACTCATATTTTCCATGAAAGAATAAAGATACACAATTCTAAATTTATAAATTGATAGATTGCAGTTCAGAGCATAAAGAAATAATAGAACACAACACTACAAGAAAACATGCCTTTAGTGACGAAATTTTTGTGACGATTTTATTTTGGTCACTAATGATATGTTGTTTGTGACGCATTTTATATTTCGTCACTAAATAATTAATTTGTGACCATATTTAATTTTTAGTCACTTAAAATATTAAAAATAGTGATCAAATAAAATTTCATCACAAAATACTACTTATTAATGACCAACCAATATCTTCGTCTAAATATTTAACCAGTGACCAAAATATTTAGTCACTGGTCATGAGATTGAATCTTCCCTCAAAGACAAAAATATTCCCTCTAAAATTAAAACTTCTTCCCTCCTTAAATAATTATAAGAGTTATAAAGTTTTTTTATCAAATATATTATTTCCTATTTTATAAATATATTTCTTTGATTTTTTTCTTACTCGTACAAACCCACGAAACTGCCGGCCGATTCCATTAGAACCACGAACCCAACCTTCTCCATCATGATCTCCCCTCTTCGATGCCCAACCTCAGCTCGAAGACGCGACGCCGAGGTTTTTCGATCCCAACCTTCTCCACCTTGCCGCTCCCCCCATCGACGCCCAACCTCAGATCGAAGACGGGAGGCAGAGGATTTTCGATCCCAACCTTCTCCATCTTGCTGCTTCCCCCATCGACGCCCAACCTCAGTTCGAAGAAGAGACGCAGAGGATTTTCTATCGTTGCCCTAACGCCTCACTTCAACCTGTTTCCTTTCAGGGTTGCTACACCATTGCTGTCCCCACTGATTCCATCGCCCAGGTATCTCTCCATCCTGATGCCCTAGCCCGTGCGAAGTTCTCGCTCACTGTTTTTCTTCTTCTGTAGAGGTGGTTAATTGTTATAATAACTTTGTTTTTTCTCCCATGTAGGCTTGGACTCCACCTCTGATTCAACCTCCTCCCTGCCTGACATTGTTCTCACCTTTGATTTTGTCCATCCCAGAAATTTCAGGTTATCTACCAACGTGTTAGTGGTGTCTGTGAAGTCTAAATGTTTCATGATGCCTGTTCCAATACACAATAAGATTTTTCTATAATTATTGAAAGTTCACAAAAAACCACACATGCAAACGCATGTGAATATCTGCAAATATATTTGTATAAGCAACCCGAGCTGCTGCATCTCTATTTCCCTTGAAAAATATAATACACCTAGTATTGCCTGGAGCTAGAGTGGTTTCGAAGATATAAAATTGCAAAATTCACCATTAATTATCATGAAATGGCTTATAGAGTTATGCAAAAAAAGCATTATTATTATGCCTCTCAATGTTTTGGTCTTCATGCTGGTGAGACAGATGACATGTGAGATATTATCATATCATTTTGTGGTCTATCTTTCTTGGGATAAATGTAGTTATTTATCCACTCTTACTCAAAAATATTCTTCTGGATATGCTTATGTTGTGTTATGCGCTTGCATTCTCACTTCCCTTGATTCTAGGGAAAACATGTTATCATGCATCACTCTATTTTCTTCTAATATTGTCTTATAACCAATATATTTAAGGCTCTATTGCTAAAATGGTGAAAGAGGACCTTCACGCTTCATAGTTGGGATTTGAATATTATGACATGTGCCAACTTTTTTAGTGTTGCCAGCATTCTCTGGAAATGTTCCTGCAATTTTCAGAAAGATGTTTTCTACTGCAAACATAACTAAATTGAGCAATTGGTATGCTTTGATTGGTTTTCATAATTAATTATTGCCGATGGAAGCACATGTTTATAATCTTAATATTGCTTTTATATGTTTCTATTTAGTTATTCTTGTACAGATTCTACCTTCTAACCTACTTCATATTTTATTCTCTCATGATAGAAACAGTTATATATATAGCCACTCAGAATCAAATTAATTCAACAGATATGCAAAAACATTATTTTGTCACTCAGAATCGTAGATCAGTCATATGCACGTTTTCTTCACGAACAGTTCACCTACCACATAGTTTGTCTTTTGTGCATTCATAGCTAGCTAGGAGAGACATTCTTTCTGTTTTGTAAGTAATTTACTCATGATATTGAACACATGTATGCTATTGAACACATGCATGCATGATATACGATAAAAAAACACAAGACAGTGTGATTTTTCTTTCATCAAATAATGAAGTTATATTTATGTAGCAAATTGTTTTGAAATCCACCGACTTGATGAGAGCAGTAGAAAGATCATATGCTCAAATATACTCATGCATTTCATCATACATGTTAGATGCATAAAGTTGATGTTAAAGGTTCTAATTTTGGTTATGAAGTTAAATTAATTTTGGAAACATATGTTTCATTAATTTTAGTTATGAATTAATTTTGCAAAATTCAACAGATATGTTTCATATTTTTAAAACATATGCCCATTGCGATCATCCATTTTCATGCGTTTCTTCAATAATTTTGCGATTTTTTTTGTTACTCTATGCAACAAATCCTTAATATTACCTTTATGTTAATGTATATTTTTTTAATTTATTGATATGTAGTGCAATGGATAAAACGTGGATGGATATCGGTGATCGACGACAACCCGCTTACATCAATGGAGTGAATTCTTTTCTTGATTTTGCTTTTACTCATTCTAGTAGAGGGAATACTATTCGTTGCCCTTGTTATAAGTGTGGAAATAACCATTTCCACACTCGAGAGATAGTCTTTGTGCATCTTATTCTGAATGGAATTGTAAAGACCTATAAATGGTGGTCAAGTCATGGAGAGGATCATTACATTAACCCAATTAGTGAGAGTGATGATGACGCACTCAGAGAAGTTGAAGAAGAGATTTCAGAGCATGATGATATACATGATCTGCTGTATGATTTTAATGTTAATGACAAGAGTAAGAATGGAGAAGAACGTGATCACGAGGGCCCCAACGAAGCAGCTAAAAGATTTTATGATTTGCTAAATGACACTGAACAAGAATTATATCCCGGTTGCAAAGAATTTTCAAAATTTCAATTTATGGTGACTTTACTAGCACTTAAATCTGATTATGGATGGACAGATCGATCTTTTACTGCATTACTTAAAGTTTTGAAAAGAGCAATTCCTTCTAGTGAAAAACTACCAAGTAGTTTTTATGAAGCTAACAACTACATACAAGAGCTTGGAATGGACTGTAAGAAGATAGATGCTTGCTTGAATGATTGCATTCTCTATCGTGGTAATTTTGCAAATTTAGAGAGTTGTCCAACTTGTGGTACGTCAAGGTGGCAATCGAGCAAGGTAAATAATAATGCAGAATGCAATATGTTGTCAGGGAAGAGTAAAAACATACCAAACAAGATTCTAAGACACTTTCCTTTGATACCTAGGCTTCAGAGATTATATATGTGTTCTAAGACGGCCGAGGATATGAGATGGCATAAAGAAAAGCGCCGCGATGATGGTAATTTGCGACATCCATCTGATGCCTTTGCTTGGAAGTCATTTGATGAAAAACACTCAGAATTTTCATCTGATGCACGAAATATTAGGCTTGGCTTAGCAAGCGATGGGTTCAATCCTTTTGGTATTATGAGCACAAATTATAGTGTGTGGCCAGTTATTTTAATTCCATATAATATGCCACCATGGATATGCATGAAAACTCATAATCTTATCATATCCTTGATTATTCCTGGTCCAGGACAACCTGGGAATGATATAGATGTATATTTGCAACCTCTGATTGATGAGTTAAAAATATTATGGGAATTTGGGGTTTGCACTTATGATG
Organism: Dactylorhiza incarnata; assembly: GCA_033032865.1. Taxonomy (NCBI): domain Eukaryota; kingdom Viridiplantae; phylum Streptophyta; class Magnoliopsida; order Asparagales; family Orchidaceae; genus Dactylorhiza; species Dactylorhiza incarnata. The sequence goes on along the minus strand of JAWHQI010000184.1, from coordinate 36,391 downwards.
CATATACTAAGTGCAATTTTAACATGCGTGCTGCTGTGTTATGGACGATAAATGATTTTCCAGCTTATGCTAACCTGTCAGGTTGGAGCACAAAAGGTAAGCTTGCTTGTCCGTGCTGTAATAAAGACACATGGTATTGTCGATTGAAGAATGGGTCTAAGATGTGTTACATGGGAAGCAGACGTTTTTGGAACCAAATCATAGATGGCGAAAAGATAAGAAATCTTTTGATGGAACAATAGAAATTCGACCAGCACCAAAAGTTCTATCAGGAGATGAAATTTTAGAGCAACTAAAAGAATGTGATGATGTGGTTTTTGGAAAGCTTCAAAAGAAAAGAAGGCGGGATGAAACTTCTATTCCGTATAATTGGAAGAAGTTAAGTATTTTTTTCCAATTACCATATTGGAGTACACTTGAGATACGGCATTGTCTAGATTATATGCATATTTTAAAAAATATTACTGACAATATACTAGGCACTATGCTGAATATTGATGGGAAGACAAAAGATGATTTGAATTCTAGACTTGACCTTAAAGAAATGGGGTTGAGATCAGAATTACATCCGATAGAAAACAATGGTAATTATGTTATGCCACAAGCATGTTATACATTGACATTGGCTGAACGAAGGGCAATATGCAATTTCTTAGAGAATCTAAAAGTTCCAGATGGGTATTCTTCAAATATAAAGAGATGTGTAAATGCTAAAGAGGGTAAAGTGTCAAGAATGAAAGCTCATGATTGCCATGTTTTCATATTGGATCAGCTTGCTCCTGCTTTTCGTGGCATTGTTTGCAAAGAGGTGTATGACCCGCTAGTTGAATTAAGTATATTTTTTAAGGAGTTGAGCTCTAAGATACTAAATGCAGAGGTGTTGGATAAGCTTGAGCAAAATATTGCTATCACACTTTGCAAGCTTGAGAGAATATTTCCTCCTTCATTTTTCACAATCATGATGCATCTACCAATTCATCTTGCACAAGAAGCAAGAATTGCTGGGCCCATACATTATCGATGGATGTACCCAATTGAAAGGTACTTTTATTAGTTATTTTTGTTTTTCTTTACTTTATCATATTATTTTTATTGAAATTATCGAATCAAACAGATATTTACGTACACTCAAATCCTTTGTGAGAAACAAAGCACGCCCAGAAGGCTCGATGGCGAAAGGATACCTAGTACAGGAATGTTTGACATTTTGTTCGAGATATATAAATAAAATTGACACAAAGTTTAACCGCCTAGATAGAAATGATGAAGGAAATGCCATGCAAGATTCAAGTTTGTCCATATTTCAAAAAGCAGGGAGATCATTAGGTAAAGGGATAGAAAAAGATCTCACATATGATGATTGGCATCAAGCTCAACTGTACATACTAAGAAATTGTCCAGAAGTAGAACCATTTTTAAAGTGAGCTTCACATTTTTACTTCATGCAATTGTATTATTTGTTAATCTTTGTTAATTAATTCATAATTTTTTTTATTAATAGGCAACATCATCAGGAGCTCCAACAAGTAGATTCTAGAAATATTGGAAGAAGACACGAGAAGAATTTTGTTAGATGGTTTGAGTTGATCGTTAGTATCTACTTTCTAGCCTTATTGTCTATTTGGTATGTTTAGTATGTGTGAATTGTGATTGCATTTCATTTTCAACAGATATCCAAGTTATATTATGAGGGAGACTCAAGAGTAAGCAAAGAATTTTTGCAGTTAGCCCGCGGTCCAAAAAGAGGGGCGATACATTATCCTGGCTACATTATTAATGGCTTTAGGTTTCATACTTTCAAACGCGAAATCAGGCGCAAAACTCAAAATAGTGGGGTTATTGTTAAGGGGGATGATCAATCAGGTGGCAGAGAATATTATGGAGTTCTAAAAGATATTATTCAATTTGAGTATGGTGTTGGGCAAAAAATTGTATTATTTAAATGTGAATGGTGGGATACATATAGTGAAGGCCGAGGCTACAAAAAGGAGAACAATGGAGTTATTTCTGTTAATATAAAACGTAATTTGAGAAGCAATGAACCTTATGTCTTGTCTTGCCAAGCTGAACAAGTGTATTACGTGCCTGATAACAAAAGTAAAGATTGGCGAGTGGTCATAAAGACAGCATCGCGCCACTTTTATGATGTCCCATCCAAAGAGTTTGAAGAGCTCACTGAGGATGAAATTAAGTTGTATGATATAAACGTTGGGATAGGATCCGTGTTTGATATTGTTATAGATAGTGATAACCCTGAATTTACATTACGAAGAACTGATGTTGAGGCTATAACTGTTGAGAAAAAAGATCAATCCAGTCACAGAAGAGTTATGAATGATGAAGATGAAGATGAAAATATTGAAGACTTTGAAGATGCGGGTGATACAGAAAATGAAAACTTTTAATGCATATACTTTCTTCTGTTTTGTAATGTGAGAAACTATGAACTTTATTTCTTAATTCTAATTTTGATTTTAGTTTTTTCTTTGAATAGTTTTGTAAGCCATATTTTTCTGATTCTATTTAGTTGTATCTAAAAAGCTTACTTTTTTTTTCCAGGTATTTTAGATCAAAGATATGACAAGTACAAATATTGGTGTTAAGACTAAAGATTCTGATGGGAAAAGATGTGCAATTGATTGGAAAACCAAGTCAACCACTTTACATCCACGGTCCACTGCAGCCCGCATTCTTTCCAATGCCAAATCCTTTACTAAACCGGATTTTAAAACTTCCAACAAGCATCACACAAAACAATCACAGGCCATACGCGTGCCATCTAAACAACAAAGGCCAACACAATCCCCAAGATTATTACATTTGGATCAAGCTTTGACAAATGATGATCAACATGCACATGTTGAGAGTGGGGTTGAGCGCGTTTCTTCTTACCAACAAAAGCCAACACAAACACCAAGATCATTACATTTGGATCGAACTTTGACAAATGATGATCAAGATACATATATTGAGAGTGGGGTTGAGCGCGTTTCTATTGAGGCTAAAGCTGAAGCTGATCATGTACCTACAAATCCAACAAATCTTGAGCATGATAATAATGGTATCTCTTGCTTATGTTTTATTTTTTTAGTATGATATATATATATATTTATATATGAATCCAGACGACTCTAAAATGTTTAATGATAGGTTCAAATATAACGCGAAAAAGAACACGTGGTCCAACCATGGCGCTTGAGTGGTCGAAGAGGAGACAATATAATGCGGAGAGGGTGGATGTTCAACTTCCAGCAGAACTTCGAAGATTAGTTGGATACAAAGCTCAAGAGCTTATTACCAAAAGTGGGCGATATGTAAGGCACCATACCCCTCTGAATGTTGAGAAATGGTCTTTAATTCCAGCAGATATCACCGACAAAATAATTAATATCATCTATGTAAGTATGCAATTTTTTTCTTTCAATTTAGAAAATCTTTCTATTTTAACTCAAATACTATTATTGGTTTATATTATTTTTAGGCTGAATTCAATCTCCCAACTGATTCCCATGTACGTGGTGATCTTATATCTTCACTTCGTCGACATTATAATATTTGGCGCTTTCATTTGCATGCAAATTATTACCTAAAATGGAATACTGATGGGCAAAGACGTGCAAATTGCCCCAAAGACATCGATCCTGAGCAATGGAATTGGCTAATTAGTTATTGGGGGAGTGTGTGATTCAAGGTAAGAAATACATTCTTTAATCTAAATTTATGTAACTAGATATGGTATATCATGTTCTGTTTATTTGTGATCTTATTAATGTTGTACAATATACTCATACATTGTTTTCCTTATGTATTCATTGATATAAAGGATAAGTGAGATAAACAAGAAAAATAGGAGTCAACAAAAAATAAAATCTCATGTGGGTACAAAGTCTATAGCGAGAACAATATATGAAATGGTAAATATTTTTTCGTGACATTTATAATGTTGATTACATATAACTGTATATTTTATACTTGGAATTTAATGTCTTATTATTTTCTAAATGTAGAGGGAAGCTCCACAAGAAGAGGATGAATTACCCATTTACATAAGACTGTGGGAGAAAACTCGCAAAGGTAAACATAATATGTGGCAAGATGAAACAGCAGAGGAAATATATAAAAAACTATTGGAACTTCATGATGCGCAAATAAGAGAGAATGGTGAAGATAAACTGACCCCTGAAGAAGCCTACACCAAAGTACTTGGACATCGTTCTGGTTATATTCTTGGAATGGGGCCGGGACCTAGACCTTTAGAGCGTGGACGTACTAATACGCAACATCTAGAAGAAAAAATTCGAGCTAAAGTAGAAGCGGAGATGACAACACGTCTCCAAGAGATGGAGGATCGAATTAAACAAAGCTACGAGGCTAAGATATTGGCTCTCTTGGGACAAACACAACTTGAGGATCAAGCAGACAGCACTAATTGACATGTAGACTCTAATTTAGTCTTTACCTTGGCTCTTGAGAATACACAAGTATGTTTTAGTTTTTATTACATAATATTTGATAATGTATTCATAATTTTCTTAGTAATTATCTAATGCTATGCTTGATGTATTAACTTGTAGGTACGAGTGGAGCTCTGGAGCAATTATCTCTATTCTTTTGTCCTAGAATTAAGAATTTCTAAGATTGCTTGCTTTTGTTTCTTCAATTTTTATTTTTGATTTGAAACCTTACCATTTTGTTTCTTCTGTTTCTTCTTTTATGTTAATGCTGCAACTCTACTCAAGCACAAAAAATTCTAACAGTTTTTAATTTAGTTTATTAAAATTGTGGTTTGAATGTTGAGATATTTTTGATTCTATTGAAACTTATACTTATCTCCAAACTTCTGCAAGCAAGGTTTTGAAACCTTGGGGGAGAAATGAGAAACGGTATCAATTGTGTGCAACTATGATGGGAAGGAGGTTAGTTCTACCATCTGTAGTAATCAGAGTGGTATTTTTCTTCCAAAGGAAGGTGAGCAAGGTAGACTTCCAGTCCTAATCTTGAGCAGGAAACAAAGTGTTCTGAAAAAAAAGACCAGCTATTGTAATTATACACAGCTCCGATAAATATAAAGAATGGCTGCGCCCTTTGCTCGAGGTAAATCCACCTTTGCGAACCGGGCGCCCAGCTCGCTGATTTTCAGCGAACCGGGCGCCCAGCTCGCTGATTTTCAGCGAACCGGGCGCCCAGCTCGCTGATTTTCAGCGAACCGGGCTCCCAGCTGCGCGCGGGGATGCTTTGTTCACCGGGCTGCCCTTTTTATATTTATTTATCCTTATTTTCCATTACATCCCTTTTCTTCAAGTTAAATCCATATATTGGCAGCATTTGTTCAAGGGATGTATTGGACTCTAGGTGCCACTACCAGTAGGAAGTTTCATATGTTCATACAACATCGAATAAGTTTTAAATGGGCCAAAAGAACAAAAAAAAATTCATTGTAATTTTACAATAATAATATTGGAATAAAAATGTACGTTGGTTCAAAAGCATTTGGAGATTGCTTCTCACACCTCATCTCCACCTGCATGAAATGAGTATCCCTTCATTTATGATTATTGTGATCTTATGAACTTATTCTTATATTTTAATTGTATAGTTAGTACTGCAAGCCTGACTTTAGTTATTGCAGGTTGAAGGTTTAGGTTATTCCTCTGAAATTGAAGATCTTGCAAGCAGTTTCTTGAAGGTTGATAATTGTTTTTTCTTTTTACTGAAATTGAGTGCCAGTCTACTATATATTTATTTGATTTAAACTTTCCTTGATAATGTGCTGTTGATGCTCATAACTAATACAATAATGTAATTTTTACTTCCCTCTAGTTGTTCCAGTATGCGTTGCTTTATGCCAACTTTACTTAGACTTGCTAAAGTATTACTAAACTTTTTCTTATCCTAAAAGAAGCTTCTCAACTGGAAATTACTGTGTGAATATTTTTTACGATATTTAAACTTATATTTGCATCATTTTGCTTAAGTATATCAATAAAGTTAATTCATATCATTATCTGCTCTACTGTATTTTGAATTTTTTATGTTCTTTGTGCAGAATTACAACTCCTCAAAGTAACTGTTAACAGAAAGAGCATTTCTTGCTTTTCTTTCAAGTTGGAAAAGCGTGCAGAGAACAGAAGGAGGTTGTTCAGATGAAATGTATTTGCATGAATTGCTTTACTACTATCACATTTCTTATTTACTTCAAGAGTTTATGATGATGATGATAGTTTTTCATGATGTTGGAAGAGAAGATCAGTGCATAGGAATTGGAAAAGACAAGCTTACTGGAAAAATCCAAGGTAAGAGGCTCTTTGTCTAAAATTTAAATATTAACCTAATGTCTCTGTGAAATGCTAAAAATCAAACAATGTATTAGTAAATGTAATCACTCTCAAGTTATTAATTCATTCATACTCTCAATTGAAGAAACCATAATCCTTAAGTAATTAATTCCATTAGGGTATGCTTACAAATAAAATCATTTGATCAAAAGATCACTGTTATTCAAAGAGTACTGATCATCAAAGTGCATTGATCTTCTGTTCTTTGTACAGAATTACAACTCCTCAAAGCATATGAGGAGCATAGGTCAGGAAGCTATCGATATTCGCTTCCTTCTAGAGAGATTTCTGCGGCTGGCAAGATCAAGAGATCAGCAGTCATTATGATGACCGGCGACACTTCCAAGCATAAAAATCCTGATTCCCGGGAACAACTATAGCCAGGTTAGGTTTTACTTGGAGGAGGGCATCTTGAATTCAAGTACAGGGAAATAGCCCAGTTTCATAGAAGAGGATGTTATTTCATGCGATTCCAAGAGGCACCCCAACGTCAGAGAAGGAGCAGTCCAATGGCCCAATTTCATAGAGATGTTATTTCTTGCGATTCCTCAATTAGTGATTTGTATATTCTGGTGTATTTTAGCTTTGAATAGTTTTTCTTTTCGGTTTTTAATATCTTGGAAAGAAAACTTCTATTCCAATAACAAAGACAATGTTCTCTTTCGAAAAAACTTGTACTATTCAACGAGCTCAATTCTATCGTTTTATTATTATTTTGAACAGGGACATGATTCGCTGGTGAAGGGAATTCTCTATGGGGTTTATATGAAAAGTCCCACGATTATAGCATGTCAGCTTTACTATCAGTTCATGAACGTCTTTAATAATGGTGCCGAACTTATCTTCAGTCCCGCCTTCCTCTTTCAAGTCGGAGTTGCAACCCCAAATGTGCCAAGAGAACTAAAGATGAATACTGTTTTGACTACATATATATTTTCTTTGGTACCTGTAAGAAAGCAAGGATGATTAAATTTTATGTTATATAGATTTTTTCTCATGTATTGGCTTTAATTAAAGACAATAGTTCTATAAGTCTGTATTGAGGGGTTTGGGCTATCTCCCACCCTCTTATTTCTCTATTAATAAATTCAAAAGAATATTTTTTTTGAATGAGCTTCTTTTAGCAATTGAGTACTTCTTTTCATTGTGTTTGAATTTTTATTTGATATTTTAATTAATAGCAAATAAAATATTTTATAATATTGTGTGAGAAATTAAAAGAATTATAGTGACAAAAAATAAATTTGGTCTCTAAATATATCAATAAATAGTGACAAAATAAATACTTTTAGTGACAAAAAATATAGTCACTATTTTTTTGTGACAAAATATTTGTCCTCACTGAATATATTTAGTGACGACAATTAATTTGCTCACTGCAATTGTTTTGTGACAAACTATTTTTGTCACTGAATACAGTTAGTGACGAAAATTATACTGGTCACTAAATATACACATTTAGTGACGACATGTATTAAAGTCACTAAAAATAATCAGTGACGGGGCTTTAGTGACAACCTTGTGACAAAATAAATTTGGTCACTAAATATCATTAGTGACCATAACTCAACATTTAGTGACGAATTTTTCCGTCACTAAAAGTCAATTTTCTTGTAGTGCAACTTTAAATTTATACAACATAATTAACTAGGGGGAAGGAAGAAGTACAGGTTATCGCAAGCATACAGATTAAATGCACAGAATTTAATGGGAGAGCAAGCACAAGTATACTTTACTCGACATGTTTAGCAAAAAAAATTAAACCCTACCAGGCTAACAAGGGTTATGATAGCCTAAGATGAGAATATAATTAAAGAACTAATTTGGGTTGTATGCTTATCCAATAATGTCCAACATGGTGTTATTCGAATCTTAGAAATAGTGAACCAAACTGAAAATATGAATAAACATGAGAACTTATAAATCCTATGTAGCCAATATGATATGAAAAAAGGAATTTTCTCTAGATCCTACTAACAATGAGAATGTATGAAACTAAGAAGGTGGCAGGACTTGCAAAAACTAAGCAGATCTGCAAGAAAGTAAGAAAATCAGAGGATAATCGAGAATTGATAGACATGAATGAGTTCTATGATTCCAAAAAAGTGAATCTAAATTATTAAGCATCTATAACATGAACTTGGGTAAATTTACTCAATTCAAGCTCCAAATACATGGATTCAAGGATAACCTTCTCCAGTGGCAAAAAATACAAATTAACTTGCTATGAAATAAAAGTGAAGCAAACCGCCAACAATTTAAAGTATGACTAAAAAAGAGTTTGATGTTCTGATTATCCACACAGAGACCTACCCATATACCCAACAAACCTGCCCCAAGTAGCCATGGCCTTCTCCACCGACATGCTTACTAATTTGTACAGCATGCCTATTAAAAAGAGTCATAGTGAGAATAAGAAACAAAGAAAAATCAAATATTCGCAGACAAAAATTTATAGGAGGGCAAAGAAAAACGAAGCAAATGTCAGGAAGCAATTTTTCATTACTACGTTCTGGAAGATAATAAAGATTACTTGTGCTATTTTTCAATAAAATGAAATGTGAATCTCAAGAAATGCAAGAGAAGAAATATTTTACTAAAACGAAACGTTAATATGAAGAAATTCTCGATAAATTTAGAAACCTAAAACTGGAGAAATTTATGATCTCCCTCTCACAATCATTTAAAATCATGTTGGATGAGGTTCAAGACTCTTACCATGTTTTTCGATCAACATCATGTTGTATGAGAGTGATTAGCTTAGAAGATGTCAAGAAACTGCTTCATTTTCAAAGGATGCAAAATCTAAAGCTGAGGGTTTAGATGATGAATGCAAGTTAATGGTTTATTTGTTAAGGGGAAACCTTTTGAGAAGAAGTGTGTTTTTAATCATGATACAAGTTAGTTTTCTTTGGTAGGCATACAAATGGGATTTTCTTCCACGGTAAGAAGAAATGACGCATCAACAAAGCTTGCAATGCATTATATCAATGAAATCTTGTAATAAATGAGATCTTATAATAAATGGGATCATATCAATGAAATCTTCACTTCGGGGTATAACAGACAAGGACAAATTCTTGTAATAAAAGGAAACAAGAAAGCATCATAATATTCACTATAGTCAATTCATCAACAATATGGCCAAAAGGAAATAAGAAAAACTAACTCATTTAAGCCTCAAATAAATTCCCTCAACTCAAATCCATCCAAGGAAGCACACGGATAAAATAAGGAAAACAAAATTTACTCAAGTGAAGCATGTTATAAATGCACAAATCTCAATTCCATCCAAGGAGGCACTTGGAGAACATACCCTTGATGGAATACTCTATGGATCCTATGATGCCGCAGGACTCGACCTTGGGCTGCTTCCTGCTATTAGCACCACACATCTTTTTTGATGCATGTACGTGTGTCACCTCCCTTCACAAAGACAATCCTATCAATTACTAGTAGAGATAAACAATGTAAAGAAAATCAAATAGATAACTGTAGAAAGGAAAATTTTGGATGCCAACAACATTTCTAAAATAAACCTTTCTAACTGAAATTATCATACCTCCAATAATGAGTTTCAAGCTGCAGCCCAATCCCTGACAAAATCACTATAGACTCTATATAGAATATAAGAGAATAAGTGAATTTCACTGATCATGTAGTCCACAACTTTAAGCAAATATAAGATTTTAATAAGTTACAGTATTGCCCTATAAACCAGTGGAAGGCATTAGAAGTAAACAATACTAACCCTAAAACAAAATCTTAATTTTTTTCCTTGCATTCACTTCAACTGCGACAAATCATAATAACCTGGCCATCCCAATTTAGAAAGGGTGCTGCTATAACACGCAGGTCTCAGAAGTTCAAATCATACATTACATGGGTTCATATTTTTGAAAACTCATAATTTTGATCCCACAAGAAATCACTACTCTTTCCCGAAGGTCATCCATCAACATGAGCACTAATTGGGTGAGAAAATGACAAAAGTATAGTATATTTCGGATACCATGTAATTCCAAGAATGAGGATGAGTTGGCCATAAATTTAACATCATTCAATCTAAATAAAAAATTATGCCATGCAAGGAAATTTTACGAAAAATTTAATGAGATTAAAATAAAGTTAGGGGCCCTTGGTGAAATCTTAAGAGAAATAGTGACCTAAGTGGAGGGTTCCTAAAAATATGAATCTGCATCAAGGGTGATATTTAGGCTTAAAAAAGAACAAAAATCCACATTTCCACACTCTTTGGCTCCCAGGCAATATACAATTGCCCGTCAGGCTTAAATAAATGCTTCAAATGAAATGAGACTCAGGTTCACATCACAACTATCACTGCAGAAATAAGCTAGTAAATATCAGGTAACTTCATTATGCCACCGAACTGTTCGGTCATGAGCAAATGATTATCAAACAAAAAATAGAACATACGGCCAGATCATAAAACCCAACCAAAAGTCCAAAATATAAGAAAGATAATTCAAATCTGACCTTTCTTAACAGGCTTGTATTGCACAAATTTAGCAAACATAAGAACCACAATAGTCCTCCAAACTGAGTTACTGCAGAGTTTCTCCTATTAATAATACATAACATAGTTATAAAACATTGAGTTTGCGGTTAAATAAGTTAGGTATCATCTTGAGAAAGAAAGCACACGATACAAGCCTTCTCAAATCATCACCAATTACTTCTAAATTAAAAAACTAAAGAAGTAATCCAATTCCAAATTAAATCTTAGTTTCTATAGAGTGCTAAGATTTATACTATAATATTCTTAAAATCCTCCAAAAATCTTAGCAGTCAAAGATTGCGTGAACCTGGATGCTAGAGAAATAACTTCCAAATCTCCACCGACTGCCACACCAGAAAAAAGTACACCAAATCTATATAGAGCATAAATCAAATCAGAAAATGGTTTAGAGTTTCAACACAGCTTCCATGAGCACCAGAGACTATTAAGTACCCTCAATCACAAGATAATCCTCAAACTAAAAAATAGGAAATCGAATAAGAACTCAAACATCATCAAAACCCTAGTACTTCTCCGTCATTTTTTCGGCTTGGTCGTACACGTGAAGCCCCAAACCCCAAATCACGACAAAGACAAGAAAATCCAATCGCATTTTCATAAAAACAAACCCTAAATCCATACACACACACATCCATAAACAAGAAGATGCATTTTCCCTAACTAACAACACCATTGAACCATCACAAAATTGAAAAAAAAAACTTACAATGGAGATGGGAGGACGATTGATGGTTCCAGGGAAGATAAAGTTGAGGTTGGAGGAGGTACCCACCGGCGAAATGAAAGAACCCTTCGCAAACTCTCGGGAACATGGATGCGGGAGGACGGGGAGCGGGCATAAATAAAGCAACGAAAGTCGGTATCCTAGGGGCCACCAGTAAAATGGAGTAGGTGCGCCTGGGAGGAGAGGGAAAGCGCTGGAAGGCTTCCTGGTGGCTGGACGTCGTGCGATCTGGAGGAGATGGTAGGAGTCGGAAAGCTTCCGTGCGGCTGGAAGCGTGCTATATGGAGGAGATGGAAGGAGCGGGAGATGAAAGCTTCCGTGCCAATTAATCTGATGGAGGGAAATTTCCCCCATACATTTCACGGCAAATATATTAAAATTAATAAAAGTCATTTTTTAATTAATACAACAACATCACCCAAGACTTCGTCTCCCTTTGGCACGACGTTTTTGCTCCGGTGAGTTTGGACAAAATGCCACTGCCATAAAATATTTTTTGACATTACAACATTATGTTATAGTGATATACACTGTCGAGGCGGGGCGTTGTTGAGGCGGGGCGCTGTCGAGGAGGGGTTACTGCCGCGCGGGGAACATGGGCTTCCTGTGCACTGTCAATTAATCGAGCGTCCAAATTTTTTATTCATGTGAAATATTCAACTCATAATTTTAAATGTGGTCATTTATGCAAATTTATTACTTTATTTGATATGTTGACGTACTCAACAGTCTATATAGACTCACTTCTGTGACTCAACAATCTATATAGACTCACTTCGGCGGTTCAACAATTATTTTGGTCTAAGACAGAATGTTAGAGATCTCCTTTGATGAATTGTATATGTTATAGCTTCGAATATTTATTTACGATGGTGTCTTTTATGCAAATCTATTGGTTTGTTGATTGTTAGAGATACTTGGAGTTGTCTGTGTGTATCAATGTGTGTATGTGGGTTTGTGTTTGTGTGTGTCTGTGTATATGTGTCTATGTGTATCTGTGTTTGTGTTGGTTTGTGTCTGTGATAGTGTTTGTGTCTGTGTGTCTATGTATGTATGTGTCTGTGTCTATGTGTGTGTGCATGAGACACATACGCAAACACACACACAGAACACACACAGACACCGACACACACACAGACCCAGACAGACATAGACACAGACAAAGATACAGACAGACACAGACACACAAACACAGACACAAACACACAGACCCAAACACACACAAACACAAACACACATAGACACACATAGGCACAGTCATACATAGCTAGAGATCACACAGACACATAGCTAGACACACACACACATAGGCACAGACACAGACAGACATAGACACACAGACACAGACACATAGACACACACACACAGGCACACACAGACACTGACACAGACACACATGCAGACACACATGCACAGTCATACATAGCTAGTGATCACAGAGACACAGAGACACACACACACACACACACACACACACACATACACACACACAGACATAGACACACAGACACAGACACACTCACACAGACACTGACACAGACACACATGCAGACACACGCAGACACAGACATAGATACATGGCACAGACAGACACAGACACGCAAACAAAGACACACAGACACAAACACGGATCGACCAGACACACACAGTCACACACAATGATATACATGAAATATCTTGCCATGGGAGCTATTCGGGCCATCGGATTTCGCACCTTAAATCAACCGCCGCCGATTTATATGATGATCAAAAATAAAATTTTCATAGCCCTCCTAAAGCTACAACGGGTGAAGGACAAAAGAGAGAGAAAAAAGTTAGAAGAGAGCGAGGTGTGAGTACGGCTGGTAGCTAGGGGGAGAGAGTGAGAGAGCCGAGAGAGAGAGAGAGAAAGAGATGGAGGAGAGAGAGAGAGAAAGTGAGAGGGTGGCGGGAGAGAGAAAGAAGAGGGAGAGAGAGAAAACAAATCTTTTTAACAATATACGAATATTTTTTTGCAAAATAAATATTGTAATATTGATTTAAATTTTTTTACGGTTATTTCGAGTACTCATATGTATATGTTGTGGGCGCAGCCCGCAGACGCGTCGAGCACGAGCGAAGCCCGTGCGGAGGCGGGCTTAGCCCGCCTGGATGGGGTCGAAGGCCGCCCGACAGCATCGCGTCGGGGGAGGGCGAAGCCCGCCGTCGCCGGCCGGATACTGTCGCGCTTGACCGTAGGGGCGGAGCCCCGTGTCGTTTCATTGGTGTCTATATCTTTAACTACTATATACAAGAAGTTGCCTTTGGTGCAACATTCAAAATTGCCCAATATAGCCTCATTCTTTTATTCCAATGACTTAACATATATTATGAAAAAATGGAAATTTATAAAATATAATGGCTATTTGTGTAATTACACTATATCCTTATAATAAAAATAATGATGGAAATTAATAAAATCCAAAACTTTTTTAGCAGACCTCCTACACCTACTATGATAGGTTATCATTAGACCTAGGTTATCATTAGACCTACTTTAAATTGATTTTTTTGTTAAAATATAAATGTTTTTGAAAAAAAAAAATTATAAAATATTAATTAAATTTTTTGTGCGGTCATTTTGAGTACTCATATGTATATGTTCCGGCGGGGGCGGGCGAAGCCCGCCGGGGGGCGGGCGAAGCCCGCCGTTGCCAGCCGGTACTATTGCGCTTGGCAAAAGGGGCGGAGCCCCGTGCCTGTCATATATATATATATATAATTATATATATATATAATTATATATATATAATTACGGTTTAAGGGTTTTAGGCGCAGCGCTAAATGAGCAATATTCGCTCTTTAAAATCGCCCTCTTCTTCACCGTAGGTTTAGGAAAAAATCGCATCGCGTAGCACCCCCGCAGCTCCTCCCTCACCATGATGCCGCAGGTCCTCCCTCTCCTTCCCCGCAGCTCCTCCCTCACCATGATGCCGCAGGTCCTCCCTCTCCTTCCCCGCAGCGCGTCGCACCACCGCCATCTTCTTCCCCGCAGGTCCTCCCTCTCCTTCCCCGCAGCGCGTCGCACCACCGCCATCTTCTTCCCCGCAGGTCCTCCCTCCCCTTCCCCGCAGCGCGTCGCACCACCGCCATCTTCTTCCCCGCTGGTCCACCCTCTTCTTCCCCGCAGCGCGTCGCACCACTGTCGTCTTCAGGAAATTTGACCGCTTGGTGGTAAAATTGTGCTTCATAATCTGTACAGATTTGCTAGATTTGTACAGATTTGCTAGATTTGCAAACAACCAATACAAACAAAGTTTGAGCTCAATTAGAAGCTAGACTGTGCTTCATAATTGTGCTTCTTAATCAACTGAAGCTAGATTTTTGCTAGAGCTCAATTAGATTGTGCTTCATAATTGTGCGATGGGCTTCAAGAGTAATAATGAATTTACCAACTTGCAGCAAAACAGATCATTCATTGCAGAATATGCATATTGGCAGCAAAACTTGTTAACAATTAACATTGAGTACCAACTTGCAGCAGCATTGAATACCAACTTGCAACACAATGACCCCCAAAAAAAAGGAACACTTGACAAGTAACATTGAATACCAACTTGCAGCAGCATTGCTGGCAGTTATACATAACAATTAACATTGAGTGAAAGAGAACTTCTAGTGAGAGCTTGCTGGCAGTTATGCATGATGAGTAAATCTTACACCTGGAAGGATATGCATGTTGTTTCTTCAATACAACAATCATCCTACACAGCAAAGAAAAAAAAAGATGTTGGACAATACATTAAAAATAATCTACAAGCATAGTTGTGTAAATAAATTTACCAACTTGCAACCATACATCTTACTGGCAATTAAGATCAAACCTCAATATTCTTTGTCAAGCACATGTAAAGGTTACAAGTTGGAATCAGTCAAACCTGCATCCTGTAATTATTTGCAAAAAATTAATAATGAATTTACATCAAAATACCAAATGTTCTCATATTAAGATCAAACTTCAATACCTTTTTCGAACATGTTGACGCATAATGTCCCTTGGAGCCGCAAGAACCACATGTTCTTTTCTTCATATTTGATTTGGAACCCTCTATACCAGATAGAATTCGAGACGCAATCTTTGGTCGCCCCTTTGTTCTTACTGTTATAGGATCTCGAATCGATATTTCCGGAATGGTAGATATTAATGATGTCGAGCTTGCAATAGTTGGAATTTGGGTTTCTTTATTTGCGATGTCTTCCATTTTGACCAACAGATCATTCATTGCAGAATATGCATATTGATATAATGTATCTGAGCTTGAAGCTTTTTCTACAACTTTATTTGCAAGACTAGTAAAAATCCACTGCTTCATTGGTGTAATGCTATTTTCATTTGTCTCTGAATTAGAATTTTCACCCATGATAATATTTCTACTTACAATAGTCCACCTCCTTAAAATATATTGTTCAGGAATTACTCCAACATTTTTCTTCACAAATATATGGAGTATATGCATGCACAAAAATCCCTCTGTTTCAAATTTTGCACAGTCACAACTAGCTTTCACGCAATCACTATCAGTGTACATAACTGTACTCCACTTGAACGTCTCATCACTAAATAATCCAACACTATATGTAATCATAGTATCATCTTTGCTTAACTTCTTGTGTCCACATTCTAAACAATTTTTAAATTCTTTTTGGAACCTTTTGAACATTGATCTGGTGTAAATTCGCCCTGCAAATGCTTCTAATGGCAAACTTGTTAACAAGGTTGGCTTGGAATTCAAAGTCATAAAATCCTCATGTTCTTCAGCCCTACGTCTTGAGGTAAGTGCATGCTCATATTGTTCCACAAACTCATATAAGTGCGTGTTTGAGTTAACATACCCATCAAAAAAAGCATTTATGCTCTCACTCCTACCACTTGATGACATTCCTGCAACAAAAACATCCTTTAAATAGGCGGGAACCCAATGCCATCTTTGATTCCACATTTTGGAAAGCCAATTTTTATCATTTATTTGATATTTGTTTCTAAGCTGTGTCCAAATAATTTCACTTGAATCGATAGTTTTTGCTTTCAACCATTTATAATAGTCCTTTGAAAACTCACTATCTTTATCACGCATTGCATGAACATGCTCAGTTAGGTGTTTATTAATATGCCAGGAGCAAAATCTATGGCGAGTATGAGGGAATACTGTTCTGATAGCATTATACATAGCTCCATCCATATCTGTGATGATTGTCGTAGGTGCTCTACCAAACATACATTTTAGCCAATGCTGAAATAACCAAACAAATGTGTCCTCTGTCTCATCCGCTATCAATGCACAACCAAATAGAATTGATTGTCGGTGGTGATTAACACCAGTAAATGGAGCAAATGGCATCATAAATTTATTTGTCTTATATGTCACATCAAATACAATGACATCCCCAAATGTTAAGAAATCAGTCCTTGCCCTAGAATCGGCCCAAAATATTGAACGCAGCATACCATCATTGTCTAATTCAATAGAAAAATAAAAAGAAGGGTCTATATCCTTTTTTTTTTGCAGATAGGAGTATATTAAAACACCCTCTTTCCCAATATTATTCTTCCTTTGCTCTCGTAAGTGATTGGAAATCTTTTGTGGCATCACAGAGGGAATCACACTGGTTGCGTTCAGGGTTTTAGCGATTCTAGCTGGACCCATTCCTGAATTATGAAGCTGGTCAATCAGGTTTTTTACGATAGAACTTCTATGCGACACATTATGTGATCGATGCTTCTTTGCCCTTCTTGGTGTATCCAATTCATGGTTATGATCTTTAATGAAGCAAGTTACAACCCATTTTTGATTGCTCAAACGAATATCTAACTTAGCCATGCAGCCTGTTCGTGTAGTACGATGATGGGTTGCTTTTGTTTCATTGTCTGTAGATATTTTATTCATGCCATATTTATCACATTCAAATTTTTTCCAAATCATGTTACCTGATACTTGGGACCTACTACTAGATGACTTTCTAATCCCAAACCCATTTTTTAGAGCATACATGTTGTAAAAGGTATATGCATCATCTATAGTACAAAACACTTGACCAACAAATGGCTCAGCAATTTCTGTATTAATATGCTCTTCTTGATTGGTATTGTTTGTAAACAACTACATAAAGATCGAAAAAAAATGTAAGCATAATAAAAATTGCATGAACAACTACATGTTAATTTGAATTCAAACTCACCATGATGCTGTCGGCGTTCTGAGGATTTGAGCTTGGATTGGAGCTGGGTATAATCTGAGAAGAGGCTGAGAGCTGCGTCGGGTCAGGTAATAGATGTCGGCGGCGTCGACCTACGGGGAAGAAGAGGGAAGATATGCGGGGAAGACGAGGGCAGAGGTGCGACGACCTGCGGGGAAGGAGAGGGAGGACCTGCGGGGAAGAAGCGGGCGGTGGTGCAAGGCGCTGCGGGGACGGAGAGGGAGGACCTGCGGGGAAGGAGAGGGAGGACCTGCGGGGAAGGAGAGGGAGGACCTGCGGGGAAGGAGAGGGAGGACTTGCGGGGAAGGAGCGGGCGGTGGTGCGACGCGATGCCGATGCGATTTTTCCCTAAACCCTACGGGGAAGAAGAGGAGGGTTTTAAAGAGCGAATATTGCTCATTTAGCGCTGCGCCTAAAACCCTTAAACCTGCGGCATCATGGTGAGGGAGGAGCTGCGGGGAAGGAGAGGGGGACCTGCGGCATCATGGTGAGGGAGGAGCTGCGGGGGTGCTACGCGATGCGATTTTTTCCTAAACCTACGGTGAAGAAGAGGGCGATTTTAAAGAGCGAATATTGCTCATTTAGCGCTGCGCCTAAAACCCTTAAACCGATATAATTATATATATATATAATTATATATATATAAACGGTAATATATGTATATAATAATATAACTGAATGAAATTTAATATTAATTACTATTACAATTAATTAAATTAACATTAATATTGAATTGATTTTTATATATCATAATGTATATAATAATTTTATAATAAATTTTTATATTAAAGTTTTATAATAAAGTTTTAATTAAAGTTTTATAATAAAGTTATATATTTTAATTTCAAAATAATATTTATATTTACTAAATTATATATATATATATATATATATATATATATATTATGGTGTGGCAAAGTCGACGAAGAAAGAGAAGATGACAAAATTGTACGTGCAGATGAGTTTGGAGAAACAATTAGCGATATTTTTAATGTTGTGATATTTTTAATGTTACGATATTTATTAGTCATCTCGCGCGCGCCTGTAAGAAAAAAACGCGCTCTGGCAAAAACTTGCATCTGTGTGAAAAATGCACGTCCACAAAAAAATGCTTGACTGGGCTAAAATGCAACTTGGAGAAAATGAGTACCGATGATTCGAAAATGCGTGTTAGGGTAAAAACGCGCTCCCAAGCGTGCGCTCGGAGGTGGTCGCGCGCGCATGTGCACCGGAGTGTCTTTGCGTGCGTGCAGGGCCCGTGCGCGTAGTTATTTTTAATCTAAAATTATGTTAATAAATTAATGTCAAATTTGCATTCATTTTTAAATTTAATGTTTTTTAATTTTTTTAATTTCTTTTTTCAAAATTTTATGGAGGAAAATTTTTTTCCGTATATTTCATTCATGTAAGAGAGAGGGGGAGAGAGAAAAAATTTTATAAATTTTTTTTCAAAGTTTTATAAAAACTTTATATAACTTTATATATCTTTAATTAACTGCTATATATAAAGAAACTCTAAAAGATTTTTTTTGTTAAAATATAAATGTTTGAGAAGAAAATAATTTTAAAATTTTAATGTATATTTTTTTTACGATCATTTTGAGTACTCATATGTATATGTTGCGGGCGAAGCCCACCACGGGGCGGGCGAAGCCCACCGTCGTTGGCCGAGTACTGTAGTATATGGGCGCACCCCGCTCGAATGCGGGCTCAGACCCGCTCAGAGCGAGCGAACACGGGCTAAGCCCGTGCGGAGCTGCTCGTAAAGTTTTATATAAAAACTTTATATGAAATTTTTATAAAAACGTTTAATAAACTTTTATATAAAATTTTATACACGTTAGTTTATATATAATTAAAATTATAATTATAATTTATTATATATGTAACTGGTTATATATATATAAATTATAGAGGTATGCCCGTGCTCGATACTCTCTGCTGTGACAGTACCCGGCTGCGACGGTACCTCCGCCAAAACTGTACTCTCTCACTCTCAGACGCTCGATCGATCAATAATTAACAGTGCATAGGAAAAGCGGACTTGCCCCACAATACATTAATTACCCCCGCCTCCATATTGTCGCAGTGCGACGACGCACATGCAGCTCGCAAACCCATGCGCGCGAAAATACCCAAAATTTAAAAGATTTAGTCTTGTTTTTTTAACCGCTACAAAAAACGTCATCGTAAACGTTTCCTTATAAGTAGTGATAATAAATAAATAAATTATTTTTTAGTAATAATATATTTCTATTTATACAAAAATTTAAAAGATATATTAGATATTTTTCATGTTACGATATTTAATTAATAGTTATCTAACGCGCCGGTATGTAGGACAAATGCATGCTTGGGCTAACAGTACGTACGTACTTACACGCCCAGTTGAAAATGCGTGCGCGTGAAAAAATGCGTAACTAGCTAGACTAAAATGTACATGTGCCCGGGTGAGAAAAAGCATCAGTACGAAAAAAGCGCGCCCGAAAAAATGTTTTTGAAGAAAACGCTCATGAGCGAATAACTTAGCTTGTGCGCAAACAAATTAATTGTGCTCCCGAGCCCAAAAGTGTGCGCAGTCAAAAAAACACATGCGCGCCACCATACAAAGAACGCACGCACAAGTGAAAAACACATGCACGGGTAAAAAAATACGCTCTAGGGCCTAAAATGCGCGCTCATGTTTTAAAATTTAATTAATATATATTGTAACAAAGCTTTGGTTACCAAAAAATACTAATTGTAAGAAAATTCTAATTGTTACAAATACTTTCATGGTGTTGTCACAATTGCTACTTATTGTGAGGATATTTTACTATTTGTAATATAAAACTAGTCTTGTTACAAATACCTGCTCTTATTGTAACAAACATTTAGTTATTGTAACGAATCATAAAATACTTGTTACAAAAAGTTAAGCTTTTGTAACGATAGCGAAATTTCGTTACTAAATATAGCTATTAGTAACAAATTTTTTCTTCGTTACAATTTAGTCCTTACTAAAAGTGTATTTTGTTGTAGTGTATATGGTCATTCCATTAAGCCTTTTGGTGCTTTTGGAGGCTAAGGAAATGAGGAGGGTTTGGAGGAAGAAGAAGGATAGATCCGCCATTGTTGGAGCACCGGAGCTCCGTTCGTCGATCCAAAACCAGATCCGTAGAGAGGACTCAAAGACGCTCGTTTCTATCCGTGCCTTTCAACCGATCCATGGTGAGGAAGAGAACTCTTATGGTAATGAAATCTCTCCTCCCAGTTTTAGGATGCGTGCGGTGCATGATATCTCTTTCTTTGCCTTTCTCTTTTCTGAAATTTATGGCACCAGATCTCTCAAATGAGAGGGATTTGGGTTGCCTTGGTTCAAGAAAAACCATCGGGTTGATTGAGCCCGTCCCCGACATGATCTTGCATTAGAGATCTGCTCCATTGATGGATTAAGCATTGTGGGTGAAGCCGAAATCGTGATCGGTTGTCTGATTCGGTGATGTTATTTAACGTGCATTTTAGGGTTTTTTTGCTAGAAATCCGATGACGGTGAAAACGTCGTAAGTGTTGCCCTTATGTTTCGTGTGAGAACGAACGGTGGATTGAAAAGGGTAATTTAGTGCGTGGTGAATGGCTTGTGATGTCGCTTGTATGAGAAGGCGTGGCTTTGTCTTTGTGGTCGGCTGGCTAGCCCGTGAATGCTTGGATTCATGTGTGGAGAGTGTCCCGGCAAGACAAGTCCCCTTTCGTGATAACTGACAAGAACATCTGTGTTGATGGACAAGCCCGATGACATTGTGGGCCCTGTGCGGGTGGGGTCTCAATGAGAGTTCTTAGCATCGGTTGTTTCGTTTGGTGA
Organism: Dactylorhiza incarnata; assembly: GCA_033032865.1. Taxonomy (NCBI): domain Eukaryota; kingdom Viridiplantae; phylum Streptophyta; class Magnoliopsida; order Asparagales; family Orchidaceae; genus Dactylorhiza; species Dactylorhiza incarnata. Next base: position 14,738 of record JAWHQI010000184.1, on the reverse strand, counting down.
TGGTGGCGAGAACAAGTATGTTGATGCGCCCATTGACATTGTGAGCTATGTAAGGGGTGAGGTCTCAGTAGAGTTCTTGGCCTTGGGCTTGCAAGCCCTGGGGAAATGTTGAGTACCCTTTGAATGTTCTGAAATGATGATGTGTGTTGCTATGTTAGAAGCATACACGTCATATGGTGCCTTGGGTGAAACCCAGGTTTGCACACATGTTGCATTGTTAGGCCCCTTACTTTAATTACTCAACATAGAAATGTGGATGATGCTTGTGACACTAATACTTGTGGTTTTTGTTGCTATTGTTTATTACATTTGCATACGAAGTGCTGACTTGCAGGGTGTTGTAGTTCCCCGGGGTCCACTAGGACGGACAGGAGGAGGGGCGTTGTTACACCGTTGTTGGTCAACCAAAGCTGACCCTCGTTATACCGCTCTTTGTGTAATGGATGCAGGGCAAGGATCGCAGGTTGGACCCAGCTCGTCGGCCAAAAAGGCCTAAGCCTCATGAAGTGTACCTCCTCCTGTTTTCATGTCTGAACTTACTGTCTTTATTTTATTCCATCTTGCATGTCAAGGTAGCATAGGAAGGCTATTGTCTTTTGGATATTATATGTGTTGTGGTTGATGACTTGAGCATGATTTTTGTAAGGCCTTAAGGCTGTGGTACTCTTATGTAGATGTGGACAACTACTGTGTCTCTTAATGTTTCCGCTGTGTTTGTTCTGAGTTTTGAGTTGGATAGCTTCTAGATCATTTTTTAATACTAAAGCTATGGTGATTATATGATGTGGGTCCCAGCCGAACCTATATTATATAGTCATTGCAGGGGAGGTGTTACAACTGCTACCGTGCTCCTCCTCTCCTAAGCTCTCTTATGTTTTTCTCGTCTCTTTCTCTTTCTCCCTTTCTTTCCTCTGCAAGTACTACAGATTATATGGCACCTCCAAAGGTCAACCCCGAGTTTGATGTCGATGTCGACTCCTTCAATGCAGCATCTTAAAACTTCAAGGCCATTCTTGGTCTATTCCAAACTGCTGGGTTGACAAAGCTAATCTCTACTAGATGCAAGATCTACGATATCGAGTTAACAGAAATGAAAGATAACATCCACATTGGAGATGATGGATCTCTCAATGGGAGAATCTCAGGGAATGACATCAACATTACAGAGGAAATGTTATGTCAAACCTTTGATCTACCAGCTGGTAGTGATCATGATGAACTTTCAGTAGAAGGGACCAGCAGGGCATTACAGATTATGAAATTCAGCAAAGAGAAGGCAATAAATTTGAAGAAGAATAATGTATCTGAAGAGTACAAGTTCTTGGCAGATGTTGTGGGGAAGGTGCTGTTATGCAAAATTTCAGCACATGATGTTATTCCTAAGCAGCAGCTGCAGATTATGGGTGTTCTAGACCTCAACAAACAAAATAAACTGGGGGAGGTGCCTCCTCAAGATGATTGCCCAAAAATACTTGCATAAGGAGAATTCTTATATGAGAATGATGAGCCAAGTCCTGCTCCATCATTACCCAATAGTCTGCAAATCAAAAGGGGTGCCAATTCCACCTGGCTAAAGAATTAATATAGGATTCTTCTCAATATGGACCAGGAAAATTTTGAAGCCTAGTCAAGCTCCAACCTCACCTCCTCCTTCTCCACCTCCTCAAGATTTAGACAGACATCTACCAGATCCCCCAAGGGATAATATTCCTCCTCATGACACCCCAACAACTCAACATGATACTAATCAAGATGCTGATCCAGCCCCACTCAACTAGCCAGCTCTTTCATCCCTGCCACAGAACCTGCACCTCAGGTCTCTCTCCAACCACAACAACAATCATCCACCATAATCACAGACAATGAGTGTGCTCCCCTACCACCATTTCATATCTCTCAAGAAGTCTATCAATCCCTCTCCCCTATAGATCTTCCAGAATTCAATGATAACCTCACATCATTCCCCCCAGTTATTCTACCCACACCTACTCCTCTTATATCTCATCTTCATACTCCCTCTTTTGATGTTAAACAAGCCATCTCTAAGGCATTAGGGTTAGACTCAAGCACATTTGCTGACCTACTGGCCAGTCAAGCCAGAAAATTCAATAAGAAATACTCCCAGAAGGAGTCAGAAATACAAGAATCAAAAGAGTCTCTCCTGTCTCTCAAGACAATTGTATCCTCCTTCATGGTCAATAAAGAGTTCTTAACCTCTCTTGTCAGCAAGATTAAGAAGGGGGAGAAGATTCAGGAGGAGGAGTTACTTAACCAGGGAATTGAGAATGTCCAGGAAAAAGATAAGAGTGTTGCAGAAGAGATTGCTCCAGATACTGAGGCTCATGATCCAAATAAGCTAACTGTTTTCCAATCAAAAATAGTTCAAGTGGAGCCAGTTGAGAATCCTCCAGCAAAGTCTGCATCAATATAGGGGGAGCCAGTTGTAGTAACCTAGAGGGATCTTACGTCAACTCAGGGGGGAGCTCCTTGAAAATGATTTACGTTTGGATGAAGTATCAAAGATTGCTCAGGAAGCTATTCAGGATGCTGAAGAGAATGCACAATCTCAGGGGGAACTTCTCAAAGAGAATGATATGAATGAAGAAGCTGGCAAGGATCTTGAAGATAATGAACCTATTGTCTTTGCTGTAAGAAAGGTGATACCTCTGGTATTCTCAAGGAAAAGGAAAACCCCTGACAAAGAACAATGAGGTCCAGGTATTCTGTATATATGAACACTCTGCATTATAACATCTGGAGCACATTGTTGTGTTGAACAATATAAATACATGACAATATATGATATGGTATGTGATTTCATTCATTTATGTTGTTAGTGTTTTATGTATAATTGCTTGTATTTTGAATTGATGTCAAAGTATGAGTAAAATCACTCTATTCAATATGTAAAATTTGTTAAGATAAATAGGGGAGATTGTTGGGAAAACCCCCTTTTTGATTTAACTTAACAAATTATCTATATGTGAATTTACTTCCTAGATATATTACCCTCATTGTATAGTAAGGGTAAATTGGTCATTAGATGTCTTAGGTTGTCACACTCATATTAGAGTGTCAAGGCCAAGTCAAGACAATCACAAAATCAGTTAAGTTAAGACTTGCATCGAATGAAAGTCGACGCAACTTCGACTTGATGTTGACGCAACTCTGACTAGAAATCCAAGCAACTTGATCAGTCTGTCGAAGTATAAGTCAAGTCGACGCAACGTCGAAAGGGACTCGATGTAGAAGGAAGAGCTTGTCGAAGCCATCAGTGAAGTCGACGCAACTTCGACTTCAACTCGACGCAGAAGATGATGTCCAAGTTCAAGCCTTCAACTCGACGGATACATCGAGAAGTATTCGGCGCTACGTCGACATATGAGTTCAGCCAGAGCTAAGAAGGAATTTGAAGCCTACTCCGATAAGAACTCAGAGGTGCGTCAATAAGAAAGAAATTTAATTCGATGCTACGTCGAATGCAGTCTAAAAAAGGAAACTTTCTCTGCTGTCCTTATAACACCTTTTCAGAAGGAGCACCAAACAAAAGATGGTTGGAATGTATTCATAGCTGATGGACGGGGCTGAATTGAAAGAGGAAAGGAAAATCAAAGGTCCAATAAGAATTCCTTTTCAGGACAATCTAAATAGAGAAAGAAATTCATATACCAATCATACACAATAAAAGACAGAGATTGATAACATTATTCATTTTATCGAATATGGCTCTTCTTCTTCCCTCTTCTCTAACCCTAAGACAGAAAACTCAAGTGCTCTCTCTACACAAAAAAGACATATAGTTACTCCTTCATCATCATCATACAGTAGCTAGATTACAAGAAACACTCAGAGAAAAGGATCTGAAAATAACCTTGCAAATCATCACAATCATAAGCAAGGGTTCATCATAAATAGATCCATTGAAAGAAACACAGAAGCTGAAGTTCTTGAGAAATTGCTTATGAAGAAATCTGAAAACAGAATTCTTATCTTCATCTTCTTTCTTTCTTTTTTACTTTCTTCTCACTTTTCCTTCAACTGTAAAAGAGTTTTATTAATCTCACTTCCAAAGGATTCAATGGTTCTAAGAGTCTCCTTATCAAAAGACTCAGTGGTTCTAAGAGTCTCCTTATCAAAAGACTCTGTGGTTCTAAGACTCTCCTTATCAAAAGACTCAGGCACAGGTTGTGCAATCCTACCAGGGAGGTAGAAGAGAGGACTACCCACACTTTGGGGAACCTCTATAAAATTCATGTGTCTTTGTGTGTGAATTTCTGTGATGTCCATACTTCTGTTTCTCCATGTTTTATTTTTAGCAATATGTTTATACTTTATTCTGTCTTTGGTTTTGCTTGGTGCATAATACTTAAAGTTTTTATTGTGTGTGCATAATTAGGGTAGAAAATATTTTAAACTTTATTCACCCCCGCCTCTAGAGAATACTTAGAGGCACATTGTGCACTTTCAATGGGAGAATGTCACCACAGAGGAATTGATTCCCGCGCTCCTCCTTCCCGACCCCCCGATGGGCTCGTCTTCCGACTCGCATGACGACTCGCCCAACGACAAGGATGATAGCGAGGGAAGACCGCCTTTCGAAGACCTCTTTTTTTTACTTTTTGATATGTAAAAGGGGCGAGTCCCTAAACTTCTTGTAATATGTTTAAGGGGAGAGAGCCCCAATTTTTTGACAGAAATGAAAGTTTTTCAAACGTTCGTCTTTCTTCTCTTTTAATTAGTAGCAACTCGCTTTACTTTTTGAAATTGGTGAGCGTCTATCTTAAGGACCCGTGTCAGGTTCCTCTCGAGTCACGCAAGAGTCAGAGACATGCGAGACCTGTAGACTTGCGAAACCTAGAGACCTAGGCTTTGTAGTCCCTTTGGCAAAAACAAGGGGTAATTCTCCGCTCACGATTACGCGAGCGCCTCGAACCTCCACCCTGGCTGCGAGCCGCGCGACTCGCGTGCTCGCCTTCACCCATGAGAGAGCGAGTGGAGTGAGCGGGTGACCGAGGCGAGACTATCTCTACTCGCATCCTTCCCTTGTCCGGGTTGAATCTCATTCTTACTTCATCTCCTTTATCACCTAGATGATCAACCCGTCCTGCTGGCTTGAGAGAGCCTGGTCAGCGGATCCATCTCTAGGGACTTTTCATCACAACTTCATAACCAGTCTCCTGAGTGGTCAACCTACTCCGCTGGCTTATGAGAGCCCGATCGTTGGAACCAACTCCGGGGTCTACCAACCTCATTTCTACCTACCACCTGAGTGGTCAACCTGCCTCGCCGGCTTGTGAGAGCCCGGTCGGTGGAACCAACTCAAGGGTTTTCCAATCTCATTTCTACCTGCCACTTGAGTTGTCAACCTGCCCCGTCGGTTTGTGAGAGCCCGACCGGCGAACCAACTCTGGGAATTCCAATCTCATTTCTACCTGCCACCTGAGTATTCAACCTGCCACGCCAACTTGTGAGAGCCCGGTCGGTGGAACCAACTCAAGGGTCTATTAACCATCATTTCTCCTTGCCACCTGAGTGGTCAACCTGCCCCGCCGGCTTGTGAGAGCCCGGTCGGCGGAACCAACCAAGGGGTATATTAACCATCATTTCTACTTGCCACCTGAGTGGCCAACCTGACCCGCCGACTTATGAGAGCCCGGTCGGCAGAACCAACGCATGGGTTTACCAATCTCATTTCCACCTGCCACCTGAGTGGTCAACCTGCAGCACCGACTTGTGAGAGCCCGGTCGACGAAACCAACTCAGGGGTCTTTCAATATACAAAAAATATTAACTTATAAATAATGTAGCTTTTGTTTCCTGGCAGCCTGCCCTTGACAGGATAGAAAGTTGCGCACCTTTAAAATAAATCTATCAGACAAGGTTTATTATCTAGGAATAAAAGTGTTTCAGGTCATCACCGCTCCAGGTGTTTCTAAGAGGGACCCTTTCCACATCCTGGAGGCGATATCCTCCTGACTTTAACACTTCTAAGATTATATAGGGACCTTCCTAATTAGGGTGGAGCTTTTCAACCGATTCTGACCTTCCCGCTACGTCGACCTTTTTGAGAACAAGGTCTCCCTTCACAAAGTCCTTAATTCTGATGTGTCTATCGAAGTATCTTGCCATCCATCGCTTGATCTCCTCATGGATAACGTTTGCTAAGTCCTGAAGTTCCTCCACGAGATCAAGCGAGAGCCGATGTTCTTCCTCATTCTCTATCATCCACTCATCATCTCCTTCTTGTGCGGTCACGACTCGAGGGGACCTCGCCTCGAACTCCACTGGCAACATGACCTCAGAACCGTGGGAGAGTTTAAAGGGAGTTTCCCCTGTGGCAGTGCTGGGAGCGGTTCTCAAGGCTAAAAGGACTGAGTGCAGCTACTCTGCCCAGTTACCCTTCAGGTTCTCTACCTTCTTCTTTAACAGATTTATGATAATCTTGATTGCTGTATCTACCTGTCCATTGCTCCTGGGATGATGAACGGATGCGAAGCGGTGGTCAATGCCCAACTACTGCAGAAGCTGTTGGGAATATTGTCCTCAATATTCCTTTGATTTGAAGAGGCATCACTCACAATGCTAAGTACAAGATGTATTTGATAAATCCATATTTTTGTAAGATATACAGGCTCATGTAACTCAAGAGAAAGGGCCAATCATGTCCTTAGATCAGGAGAAATCATCTCCTAAGAGATGAAGAATTGTCTTAGCTAAACCGCTGAGATGAGGTCAGGAGCCGCTGAGAAGGCATCTGGGCAAGATGAGCTGCAGATAGAAGAAACCGCTGAGACGGCTGTCTGTCTCAGCGAATCCGATGAGACGGGCAAGAAGCAGCAAATATTCGCTGAGATTTGGCGAGTTGGTCGAACACAGAATGCAGTTCGTCGAACGCTGAGACTTGGCGGGTTCGTCGAACGAAGAATGAAGTTCATCGAACGCAGAACTCAGTTCATCAAACGCAGAGATGGGACAGAAGCAAGCGATGAGACTCGGCATGTTCGTCGAACACAGAACTCATTTCGTCGAACGCAGAGACGGGACAGAAGCAAGAGCTGAGACTTGGCATGATCGTCGAACGAAGAATGAAGTTCGTCGAACGCAGAGATGGGACAGAACCAAGCACTGAGACTTGGCGTGTTCGTCGAACGAAGAAGGAGGTTTGTCGAACGCAGAACCATTGTGATCTAGAAGTGGTCAAACATGTAATCTCACTGCCAACGCGATATGAGCCTGCAGGGTCGCACATAAGAGCATGTGGAGAAGTTGGTAGATTGACTGTGTTGGTAAATGTTACCAATCACCATATATAGAATGGGGAAATCCAGCAGGTTGTTGCTGTCTGAATTCGTCGGGTTTACACGGATAGAATTCGTCGGATTCGTCGGGATTCGTCGGATTGTCCCGTGAACACTCGACGAATTATTACAGAAACCCTTCATTCGACAAAATGTTGTCGTCTGTCTGGATTCGTCGGGATTCGTCGGGATTCGTCGGATTGTCCCGTGAAGACTCGACGAATTGTTACAGAGATCATTTTCTCGGCAAATGTTGCCGTCTGATCTGATTCGTCGGATTCGTCGGATTGTCCCGTGAAATCTCGACGAATGATCTTCCGTGGAATTCCGACGAATTGTAACAGAAGCCCTTATTCTGCTGTGTGGTCTGCGGATAGCGATTCTTCTAGAAGCTGTTTATCCTTTGGGTATAAATAGGACTTCGTTTTAGGGTTCTTATAACTAACGACAAGTTGAGCCGACGGAAGTGTTCCGCTCTCGCCTCACGAACCCTAGCCGACGGAAGTGTTCCGCCGTCTCTGAATCGCGTCCGCTGACCTCCTCTCCGGCGATCGTCGTCGTGTGTGTTCTTCCTGGAGCGAACCTAGCAGTTCATGGAAGTGCAAAGGTGCAGTCGTTCTTCTCCCGGCTCGTGTGGATCACTGTAGAGACGTAGACATTATTCTACGTGAGGACTCGCATAGCCGACGACAGGAATCAACTCGTGGAGCATCTAGGTTGGATTTGATCCAATCCCGCAAAGGTAATTTCATACCTAGCATTTTGTTAACTTCTTGATTCAACATTCATGGCCGATCCAAAACCTTTTGGGTTATTTCTGTTTATTTCCGCTGCGCCTACATTTGATGTATGGTTCTAGAAAAACCCAACAGTGGTATCAGAGCCAGGTTCTGGTCATGAATTTTGTTTCAGAAGTTTGGTTATTCCAGTACGTGCAAATCTAGGTATTTGGAAGCGTTCTAAATGTCAAGATTTCTTTTTGGAATATCACATTTGATGTGATTTTGTGTGGTTTCTGGTGGTGGGATTTCGAAAATTTGGTCGGGGCTCTGCCCCGCACCCCGTTAGGGGCTCTGCCCCTAAGACCCCGCCAGGGGCGCGGCCCCTTGGAACCCCGCCAGGGGCGCGGCCCCTTGGAACCCCGCCAGGAACGTCTGGGATTTCGTGGTCATTTCTAATTGTTAGAAATTGTTGTCTCCTTAGCAGTAACCGTCCCTCAAGTGGTTAATGAACCCTTGTATTGTTTTGGATTTTGAATCCAACAATGAGAGACGAGCTTGTCTACTGCTTTAAGTCGAGTTGTCTTTGCCTTTGTCCAATGCATGTAAATCTGAAGATTTGGAAGAGTTCTAAATGTCCAGATTTAGCCTTTTCGTCTATCAAAGGTTGATAGTCTTATGTTGTGCACATAAGGGATGCATGTGGATTTAAGAAAGCTTGTTTTTCTGTGGATGTGCACTTTGATCAAATGTTAATCATGGTTAAGTGTTAACCTATTATTAAAATTAAAATCCCTTCATCAAATATTAAGTGTTCGGATGCCTTCCGATGGATGACACTCTTCCTGCCTCGATCGATGAAGTGTGGGCTTGCCAAAGCAAGGTGCATTAATCTATCTTGGTAAGGGTGCGAGCGGATAATTGTGATATCCCACTGTCGACATCGGGTCTAACTTAACTAGGTGACCTCAAAGGTTGAGTGCCTAGAGGCATAGGGTTGGCATGCACCATATGATGGATGTGAATAAGGAGTTATTCACCAGCCATACAAGAGTTGCATGAGGATGCAATTGGCAAGCGTTGCCTACCTAAATAACCGCATTATGAGAGGAACGCCAAAGCGGACTCGTGGTGTTGGTGAAATACGGATCTTGTCCACTAAGAGAGTAGCTCGCAATGGACTCTCCGAATTGATAGTGAGGGCCATCAATTTGAATAAAATAGTGGGAGTATTTAATTGAAGTCCAAATTAAAATAAATTGTATTTTGGAATTTTGGTACTAATTAGATTCTGCATGAATTCTTGTAGAACTCCATGGCAAGTGGTTCACATTCCACCTTGTCCCTAAGAGCTATCCTTGAGAAGGACAAGCTTAGTGGGATGAATTACATGGACTGGTATAGGAACTTGAGAATTGTTCTCAGGCAAGAGCGAAAGCTCTACGTCTTGGAAGAAGAAGCCCCCGAGGTGCCGACCGGGAACTCGTCCCGTGTTGATAAGGATGCTTATAAGAAGTATACCGATGACGCCTTAGACGTCGAGTGCCTTATGCTTGCCACCATGAACTCTGAGCTTCAGAAGCAACACGAGAACATGGGGTGCAAGGAGATTGACGAGCACCTAAAGAAAATGTTTCAAGGGCAAGCTCGTCAAGAGAGGTTCGATGTCACGAAGGCATTATTTCAGTGCAAAATGGGAGCTCGAGACTCAGTTGGTACTCACGTACTCAAGATGATTGGGTATATAGAGAACCTGGAGAGACTGGGTTTTCCTCTGGGTCAAGAGTTGGCCACAGATCTTATCCTGCAATCGTTGCCGGATAGTTATGAGCAGTTTGTCTTGAACTACAACATGAATGAAATAGACAAGACACTGCCCGAGCTCCTAGGCATGTTGCGAACTGCCGAGATAAACATGAAGATGGCCAAGCCTGCTAGTCCCATATTGATGGTACATAAAGGCAAGGGTAAGGCCAAGGGCTTCAAGAAGACGAAGGTGGGACCTAAGTCACATCTTGAGCCCAAATCTTCTGCGCTGAAAAAGAAGAGCACCGTGAAGGAAGGAAAATGCCACCACTGTGGCAAGGCTGGTCATTGGAGGAGGAATTGTCCTTCGTACATTGAGGGTCTGCAGAAAATGAAGGGAGGTATGACTTCCGCTTCGGATATTTATGTTATAGAGATAAACCTTTCTGCTCCTTCATCTTGGGTATTGGATACCGGATGTGGTTCTCACATTTGTACAAATGTGCAGGAACTAGGAAGGAGGAGATTGCTGAGTAAAGGAGAGGTGGACCTACGTGTCGGCAATGGAGCAAGAGTTGCTGCTGTAGCCGTAGGGGTTTACCGTCTTTCTTTGCCCAGTGGGCTTGTAATAGAACTTGATAATTGTTATTATGTTCCGGCCATAACTAGAAACATTATATCCATTTCATGCTTAGACATGATTGGATTTTCTTTTATAATTAAGAACAATTGTTGTTCTATATTTAAGAATGATGTTTGTTATGCTGTAGCTCAATTGTTTAATGGTCTTTATGTTTTGAACCTGGACCATCCGATCTATAATGTAGATAATAATAAAAGACTAAGAACAAATGACTCAAATCCTACATATCTCTGGCATTGTCGTTTGGGCCATATAAATGAGAAGCGCATATCCAAGCTCCATAAAGATGGACTATTGGACTCATTTGATTATGAATCATTTGAGCGATGTGAGTCTTGTTTATTAGGCAAGATGACTAAAGCCCCTTTCACTGGTTATACTGAGAGGGCTGAGGATCTCTTGGGTGTTGTACATAGTGATGTATGCGGACCCATGAGTTCTATGGCTAGAGGTGGGTATTTCTACTTCGTTACATTTACTGATGATTTCAGTAGATACGGATACGTGTATCTTATGAAGTGCAAATCCGAAACCTTTGAAAAGTTCAAAGAGTTTAAGAATGAAGTGGAGAACCAATTGGGTAAAAAGGTTAAAGCACTCCGATCTGATCGAGGTGGCGAATACCTGAGTCATGAGTTCCGTGATCATCTGAAAGAGTGTGGTATTGTATCACATCTCACTCCACCTAGGACACCGCAGCATAATGGTGTGTCTGAGAGGAGAAATCGTACTCTGTTAGACATGGTACGGTCGATGATGAGTCATGCAGACTTGCCTGTTTCCTTTTGGGGTTTTGCTTTAGAGACTGCTGCAATGACACTGAATCGCGCTCCGACGAAAACGGTTCTAAAGACACCATATGAGATATGGACTGGGAAGCGTCCTAGTATGTCGTTCATTAAAATTTGGGGCTGTGAGGCATACGTACGACGTCAAATGCCTGACAAGCTGGAACCCAAATCAGATAAGTGTTATCTGGTGGGATATCCTAAGGAAACAAAGGGATATTACTTTTACCTACCGTCTGAGGGCAAAGTGTTTGTCGCAAGGACGGGTGTCTTCTTGGAGAAAGAGTTCTTATTAAGAAAGACGCAAAAGGTAGAACTTGAAGAAGTTCAAGAACCACAAATAGTGAATGAACCAGAGTTGGATTCTGAGCCAGGACTACAAGATGTTGTAGCTGGAGAACCTGCTCACGAAACACAAGTCCTACGTAGATCTGGTAGACCAAGATTTGAGCCTGAGAGATATGGATTTCTCGTGTCTCAAATAGGTAATGTGTTGCTTATGGATCATGATGATGAACCAGCAACCTACCAAGAGGCTATGAATGGACCGGACTCCGACAAATGGCTTGAGGCTATGAAATCCGAAATGGACTCCATGTATATAAACCAAGTTTGGAACTTGGTGGAACCACCTGAAGGGGTACGACCCATAGGGTGCAAGTGGGTCTTCAAGAAGAAGACCGACATGGATGGGAATGTACAGACATTCAAAGGGCGACTGGTGGCTAAGGGTTTCAAGCAAATTCATGGTGTTGACTATGATGAGACCTTTTCCCTTGTTGCCATGGTAAAGTCCATTAGGATATTGCTTGCTATTGCTGCGTATTATAACTACGAGATCTGGCAGATGGATGTCAAAACGGCTTTCCTAAATGGAAACCTCCTTGAGGAAGTGTACATGACACAACCCGAGGGTTTTGTATCCCCAAATGAAGCCACTAAAATATGCAAGCTGAATAAGTCCATCTATGGATTGAAACAAGCCTCTAGAAGTTGGAATCTTCGTTTTGATGAGAAGATCAAAGAGTTTGGTTTTGTCAAGAATGAAGATGAACCGTGTGTTTACAAGCGAATCAGTGGGAGCATTGTTATCTTCCTGATATTGTATGTAGATGACATACTGCTGATCGGGAATGACATACCTACCCTGAAAGTTGTTAAGAACAACCTAGGGAACTGCTTTTCTATGAAGGACTTGGGTGAAGCGACTTACATACTCGGTATTAAGATCTATAGAGATAGATCGAAGTAGTTGCTGGGTTTGACCCAGAGTACGTACATTGACAAGGTATTGAAGCGGTTCAACATGCTTGAGTCCAAGAAAGGATTTTTGCCCATGTCTCATGGTGTGAATCTCTCTAAGGACCAGTGTCCAAAATCTTGCGAAGATAAGGACCGCATGAAGTCGATTCCATATGCTTCGGCAATTGGGTCAATCATGTATGCAATGTTATGTACTCGACCCGATGTCTCTTTTGCTTTGAGCATGACTAGCAGGTATCAGTCTGATCCCGGTGAATGTCACTGGATAGCCGTAAAGAATATCCTGAAGTACTTGAGAAGGACTAAGGATGTATTCTTGGTGTATGGTGGAAAGGAAGAGCTCGTTGTAAGTGGTTACACGGATGCCAGCTTCCAAACTGATAGGGATGATTCGAAGTCTCAATCAGGGTTTGTGTTTTGCCTGAATGGAGGAGCTGTGAGCTGGAAGAGTTCCAAGCAAGAGACAGTTGCTGATTCTACAACTGAGGCCGAGTATATCGCTGCGGCAAACGCAGCGAAGGAGGCTGTATGGATTAGGAAATTCATCGGCGAGCTAGATGTAGTTCCTAGCATTGTTGGTCCCGTAGTTCTCTACTGTGATAACAATGGTGCAATTGCACAATCTAAGGAACCTAGATCCCATCAGCGCTCCAAGCACATACTTCGGCGGTTCCATCTTATTCGTGAGATTGTCGAACGAGGAGATGTGAACATTTGCAGAGTGCCGACTGAGGAGAATATTGCAGATCCACTGACAAAGCCTCTCGCGCAGAGAAAGCATGATGGTCATACTAGATCAATGGGTATACGATACCTGAATGATCAACTCTAGTGGGAGTCTTGTGGGTTGCATGTAAAATAAATATTCTGTTGGCTGTTTAAAATTTATTCATATGATGAATTGTGTACCAATTATTTCTTTTTACGATTAATGGCAAGTTCTTTTATTACGATATACTGTTTCTATATGATAGAATAAAATTCGTGATAAATACCCTTAGAATGTTCGCTTCCATAGGACATCAAGTACGAGACTTGAATGTGAGAGCCTATGATTTCGAAGCTTCATTCTTAAAAGGTCCCTGGTCGAGGTATCATCGTAGAAGCTAAGGGTGATGATGATACATTAAGACTAGCATGTGTGTTGACTGATGACCGGTTCTCACAGGTCATGATATTGTGATATCAAGTCATCACGTGGGTACTTGTTAGTGAACAAGTTGTACTGGACAGACCCAACCTGAGACTACTTTGTGGATTGTTACTTAAAAGTGTCACAAGTAGGTCTCATTTGACAATGGTGTTGTGGTCCTTTGACCTGAAGTCACAGCATTCACCGAGTGAGGAAGAGCGTGCTTTGATGTCATCTAAAGTCTTCCTTGAAGAAGGTTGATGATAAGGGTGGTCGTTGGGTACGTTACGAATCATTTGGGTGTTTGGGTGTGAGCAGATATGGGATTTGTCCTCCTATATAACAGGAGTTGCATCCATGGGCCCCTTGATGGAATTGGACTGAGAAACGCATGGCCATGCTTGGTAGAGTCAATATGTGATATTGAGCTCACCATTCTCTGGAAGTCCGTTCTAGATCAAGAAACTTGGATTGAGCTATTATGAGGGTGACACGGTCCATGCCTCTAGTTCTTTCCGGATGTAAGGGACAAAGGGACAAAGACAACGCTGGAACATTGGTCATAAAGGCTTATGAGTTATGAACTCTTATTGCTTGGGGAGCAATGATGCATTGCTAGATGCCGCTCATTGTTTGTGAGGTTTTTGTTTGATACTTTCAAGATCAAGTGGGAGACTGTTGGAGTTACCATTGTGATCTAGAAGTGGTCAAACATGTAATCTCACTGCCAACGCGATATGAGCCTGCAGGGTCACACATAAGAGCATGTGGAGAAGTTGGTAGATTGACTGTGTTGGTAAATGTTACCAATCACCATATATAGAATGGGGAAATCCAGCAGGTTGTTGCTGTCTGAATTCGTCGGGTTTACACGGATAGAATTCGTCGGATTCGTCGGGATTCGTCGGGATTCGTCGGATTGTCCCGTGAACACTCGACGAATTATTACAGAAACCCTTCATTCGACAAAATGTTGTCGTCTGTCTGGATTCGTCGGGATTCGTCGGGATTCGTCGGGTTGTCCCGTGAAGACTCGACGAATTGTTACAGAGATCATTTTCTTGGAAAATGTTGCCGTCTGATCTGATTCGTCGGATTTGTCGGATTGTCCCGTGAAGACTCGACGAATTGTTACAGAGATCATTTTCG